>CM057380.1:128667781-130149031 GCA_030015415.1 Cynopterus sphinx | reverse complement strand
ACAAGGGGAACTGCTCACCGACTGCACAACGCCAGGAACAGGAGACCCGTGAAGCCCCAGGGTGGAGGCCGCGGTCGGGGCTCCTCCTGCATGTCGAAGCCCGGGCCCAAAGGCCCCGGTGGGCAAATTGATCAAGGCCTGCGGGACAGGGAGCCTTAAGGAGGTCTCTGGAATAGGGCTGTTCGCCCGGCCAACCAAAGGATGCATAAGTTGAGGCTCCTAAATCACCATTGTCACCCAACTGACCCTTCTTATCCCTCCCCAATCTAAACAGTAAGAATCACCTCTTGATTCCAAGATTCCCTGAGCCCATTCCAGCCAGACACAATGCCAGGCACACAAGCACACACATTCAAACTCAGACGTAGATTTACAAACACTGCTCCACCACCTCACCCACCGGCTCCCTCTTCCAGGGCCCCACGACCTGCTTCACCTGCCCAACACAGCTTAACGCCCTCACAGGGCTAAGGGGTGGGATTGGAAGGGGGTTCCCCGCCACCTACAGCCAGCCGGGTGGGGGTGGAGACAGTTTTGCCTCCAGGTGCCGTCGAGGGCAGGCAGCCTCCGTGAGAAGGGTGGAGGAATGGGTTCCCCACCTGCTCTACTCCATTCCTCCGCAGTAGGAAGACAGGGGAGGCTCCAGGTGCCGCAAAGACAGGGAGGGGACCTGGTTCCCGCCTGAAAGGGACCATGGCACAGGCTGAATCCTCTTCCTCGCCTGCCACCTTTCCTAAACTACACGTTCCCCGCGTCCGCGCGGGGTCCCCTCTGTTCCTCACAGGTCCCAGCCTCTCTCGTTCATTGCCCTCCAGATCTGGGGCGAGGGGCGGGAGCACTCCTTTATTCTTTGAGTCTTTATCTCTGGCAATATCTCCGGCTCGCTCTGCATCTCTGTGCCCTTTGGGTGGATGCATGTCTGTCTGTCTGTCTGACTATCCCTGTGCCTGCACTTCCCTTCCCTCCCCGCTTTCCCGGTTCAGATTACCTCCAGCTGCTCTGGTGCAGGGTCTGCGACCGGCGGGATCGGATCGCCTGGACTCCGGCAGCTCAAACCGTGGGGAGACTGCGTCGGATTCTGCCCCCTCGGCAGAGCCGCATTCTTCCAGGGTAGGGCCACTCCTCTTCGCCTCTTTCCCAGCGCCGCCGCGGCCGCGGAGAGGAAGGGAGGGAGGAAGGGAGGGAGTGATCGAAAAAGCTAGCGAAGAACTGGGGGCTCTGGCTCTACTCGCGCGGAACTCACAGGCGGCTCTGCTGCGGCTGACAGAGCTGCGGCCCCTCCCTGAGCCCGGGGCATCTCCACCCCACTCCTCGCACCCTCCGCCTTGACCCAGGGAGCGCAATCGCTCCCCCTCCTCCCAGCGTACACACACGCCCTCTCCCCCGACGCCCGGGTTCAGGCTTGGCCCGACTGAAGGAAGAGGTGGCCAGAGTTCCTCTCACCTGCTCTGGAGTCGCTAAGGTTGCAAGGAGGGTACGGTGACCCAGATTAGGCAGCCAGGACTCTGGTCCCAAGTGGTCATTTCTCTTTGCCTCAGTTTCCCTCCAAGGAGAGCTGGATGGAGGGAGGGTGCCTTTGACAAGATGAAGACAAAGTCGCTGGACAATTGTGTGTAGAGCCCTTGGCAAGAGCCACTGCAGGGCACTGAGAGCCAGTGGGAGAAGCTTCCTTCGAGGTAGCTTGGCCTCTGCCCACATCTGAGTCCTGCATTTGCCCCTTGGGAGGGTTCAACTTTGGCCTCAGAGTTGGGCCCTAGCTGACTCAGGAAGCCCCAAAGATCTTCAGCTTCCCTTTGCTTCTCTTAGTTTGCAGGTATCCTTGACAAAAGAGGTTGCTTGTCCTCCCAGGGATCCCGGTTCTGCACTTCGAGTGTCCTGTATTCCGGCCCCAGGCTCACAGACTTACTTCACATGGAATGAGGAAGGCCTCAGGATCCCAAATTGAGCCCAGCCCTATGATAGCCAGGGAAAGAACCTGATCTTAGCATTTACAAACCAAGGCAAGCTACCTTAGGGAGCTCTAGTGGCAGTGAAGGGGTTAGGTGGCACTGCACTCTTGCCTGACTCACCCTCCCAGCTCTAACCACTGCGGGCTATTTTTGCCAGAGAGGGGCCCCAGGCTTCCCAGCCGCCCCCCCCCCCGCCCCGCCAGACCGCAGCCCAAAGCATGGCTGGCCCTGCAAGCCCAAAGCTGGCACGTTGACTCAGAGACAGGCCCCCCAGGAAAGCAGAGCCACGGGGCTAAAAACCACAGCCACAATCATGTCTTCTCTGGTGGTGGCCATGCAGCTCTGCTGGGCAGCCAGCCTCCAGTCTGTGCTGCTGCAAGTCCTGCCCTGTGCTGCAGGGGGCACTGTTGCCTAGGGGGCAGAGTGTCTGAGAGAGATCAGTGATTTTCAACTGTCCGGTTATTTATTGACTACCTTTATGTGCCAGACCTTGAGCAGGCTGGGGAGGTGAAAATACCATGATTCCTATCACTGGACAGCAGTGACCACAAAGGGTTGCTTTTCTCTGTTTTGCCCTGTGGGGAGGGAGAGAAGGAGCCCTAGAGCTCTTGCCTCTCCTTGTTTAGTGGCCAAGAATCAAACCAAGTGTGGCTTTTGAGGCCACCAGAATCCACAAACCCTATATCAGTATCTTTTATCCTTACACCTGGATTTGGGGATCCTTGCCAGTGTCCAGGTCCTCTTCCTGAATGTCAGTCTCGTACTATACCCAGGTCTCTGAAAGAATGGGATGAGGTTTCCTATGACCCTCTTCTTCCATGGAAACCACTTGGACATTTGTATGTCTCCACGTGTCTCTGGGTCTCTCTTGAGTTTCCGGTTATTTCTTATGATTCTACCCTTCTTGGGCTGCAGTCAAGTGTCAAGAAAAAACCAAGGTCAAAACCATAGATTCCAACTTCTCAGTGACCCCAGGGCTCCCCAAGCTGTCCTGTCCCAAATCCAAGGACCCATACTCCTGGCCCGTCGCACTGCAGAATCCCAGCTCTGGGGCAGGAGGCCACAAGCAGGCAGACTGGGTGGCCTGAACTGGCCCCCAGTGCCCTCGGCCCGACCGGCTGGCCTGAGCACTGACCCACAGGCAAGCGGCTGGAGGGTGATGGGGCAGGCGGGGCCTGGAGAGGGTTGCGGGTACACACCCATTGCCTAATACCCCAAGCACGCGGCCAGCTCCAAGAAAGGGGAGGGGCGGGAACCAGAGAGACCTTGACAAGGGTTGGGGCCATAACTGGAGGGGAAAGTGAGGGGCTGCTGTCCTTACTTCAGGGAGCGAGTGGGAACAAGCTAGTTTCCCTTCCCCTTGACGAGAAAAGTGGAGGCCTGTTTTCCTATCATAGGGATGGAGCGTGTAGCAGAAACAATCTGGAAAGAACACTGCGGCCCTAGAGGGCGGGGGTCAAAGAAAATCATGGGGCCCCTGGAGATTGGGGGATCGAGCAACTGAGGCGGTGGCTAAAGCTGAGAGCAGCCTCAGGAACCTCCTTCTCCTCCTCCCGCTGTGTTTGCCTTGGCGCAGGGTCCCGGGTGAGTCATCTATTGCTGAGCCGCTGATAGGGGTGGCCAGGCCCAGGGAACCCAAATTATAGGCCCTGGAGGGATGGATGCGCCTGCAGCGCGCGGTGAGCTCAGCAGCACTGCCCACCCTCCGCCTTTCATGCTTTCTGTTGCAGCACCATAGGCCACCACCTGGAGGCAGCAAAGGGGTCTACAGCACGACTGCACTAGACTCTCAGGAAGCCCCCCAACATTCAGGAAGCTCCCCCACATGCAGTTCACCTTAGCAACTCTGCCAGATTACCCTAGACAGAACTTTGCCCTCTTTTCTACCAGAGGCTGATGCCTTCCCAGTCCAAGGGAGGCAGTGCCGCCTGCTGGTGTTTCAAAGAAAGGTAGGTTCCTCTGCCCATAAACTCAGCCCTGGTCCTCTGCTTTCTCCCCAGACTCCAAAATCAAGGTAAAGCCCCTTTCTCCTCTGAAATCTCTCTCTCCTGTTGCCATCCCAGGGCGGTAATTTGCTACTGATTTTCTACCTCAAGCCCTTAAAGTTATCTGTAGTTAAAAGTGATACAGAGAAAAATAAAGCAGAATAAAGGAGATAAGTAATGGGATTCCATTTTGTATAGGGGGAGGGAAAAGGAAGTGAGGGAACAAACTCATGGAAACATCAGAGGAAAGGCATTCTGGAAGACAGAAGAGCAAGTGCAAATATCCTGAGACAGAAGCTTGCTTGGTATGTTAGAAGAATTAGCAAGAAGGCCAATGTAGCCAGAGGGAGGAACCCACCGGGGGAAAGTGGTAGGCGATGAGGTTAGAGGACAAGAAAGGAGTAGGGTCAGATCATATAGGGTCTTGTAGACCACTGTAAAGGGTTTGCCTTTTCCTTTGAGTGAGATGGGGAATCACTAGAAAATTTTGAGCAGGGGAATTAAATAATCTGACTTTTATTTTAGAAAGAATGGCTCTGTTTGCTGTGTGGAGAATAGACTGTCGGGGTGGGGCAGGCACAGAATAAGGGAGAACTGTGAGGAGGCTATTGCAAGAATACAGAAGAGAGGTAATGGAGGCTCTGACAAATATTGCAGCAGTAGGGTGGCAAGAATAGATCATATTCTGAAATATTTTGAAGACAGAAGGATAGGGTTTTTTGATTGATTTGATGGTGCAGTATAAAACAGATGAGTCAAAGATGACTCAAGTTCTTTTCTTCAGCAACTAAAGGATGGAGTTGCCATTTACTGAGATGGGCATGACTGATGACAGAGCAGGTTAGGGCAAGGAAACAATTGGGAATTCAGTTTTGGACACATGCATTTTGAGATGCTTACTCAAGTGTTAAATGTGCAAGTTCAGAGTCCGGGGCCAAGATATAAATTAGGGAGCATATGACTGGCTAGTTCATCAAAGGAGTGAGTATAGACTGAGAAGGAGCTCCAGACTGAATTAAGGTATCATCCTAACTTAGTTTAGAAATTGTGTACATTGGTTACAAAAGGTGGAACCAGATAAGGAGGCTGAGAAGGCAAGCAGTCTAGGAGGTAGGAACAGTGTTCCAGAAAACAAGTGAGAATATTTCAAGAAGGAGGAAGTACTCAACTCTGCCTGCCATTCCCAAAAGGCTGATTAGGGTGAGCACTAAGGAGGTGTAGTGGGTTCAAAGGTATGGTTAGGGTGCAAAGATAGAATAAAGAAAATAAATTGGTGCTAGTGATTAAAGCAAACCTTTTGAGTTCTGCAGTAAAAGAGAGCAGACAAATGGGGTAATCTTGGGTATTAATGTGGAATCAAATGAAGTTGGGGGGTTTAGATGTGAGATATTATAGTATATTTATATGCTGATCGGTGTAATCTGGTAAAGAGGTAAGTTGATGCAGGCAAGAAACAGAAGACAATTGATAAAGCAATGATTTGATCTAATAGAAATTTGGGCCAGGTCTTACGTAGTGTGACCCAGACCTAGAATCCTCCCACTCTTTCCCACTACTACTGGTAAGTGGAATGGTGGAACAAAGGATACTGGCTCCTTCTTTCCTCACCCCACCTCTGCCTTTTACCAATGGGCACAGACAAGGCTTTCCTGTCTTGTGGCCCACCTCCTACCTCCAAGGAGTTTTATTAATCAACCAGGCCAAAAGACTTGACCTAGACCCCTGTGAGGGACAAACAACATCTAAGGAATAAAGGACAAGCAGCCCATGGTACACTGTTTATTGATCCATCTGTGCTTGGCGCCCTCTGCAGAGACTACTGGCTTTTCGACCAGTGGAGGATGCAGGGCCAGTACATAATCCCTCAGGGTTGAATCTTTAGAGGAACTGGGTACACTGGACTGGATGAAGGGCCTGCGAAGGACATTCCCCTCAAAAATAACCTCTATCAAGCTTCATTTGAGTTAATATGCATCTCACTTAAAATGCACTTGCCCCAGGAAGATTTTTTAAACTTAGCAGGCATTTATTCCTTAGAGTTATTTTCCTGCCTTGGAGGGCAGGCCTGGTCATTTATGGGACTTGGAACTCTTTAGGGTCAAGCCTGGGCACATTACTCAGACAGAATACATTCTAAAGGCAAGGGTCATGAAAAAGAGAGAATCCAAAAGGGAGGTAGGAAGTTCCTAACAATCACTTTTTTTTTTCTGTTAATTTTGAGAAGGGCCGCAGTCTGTTATTGCTGTACACTCACAAGCAGCTGGTCAGGTGGAAAGGGCAGGGACTTTGAGTCAAAATGGTCTGGGTTTTAGCCTGGCTCTACCATTTGGTTTTTCCTCTGTAAAATAGGCAAAGATGTAAAGGAGGAGACCCTCCCTCCTTCCAGCAGCCATCTGTGTGTGCTGGTGGGGCATAATAACCAGGCTGGCAGTGGTAACCATGTTCTGCATAGGCAATAACAGCCACTTCTTCAGTAGAAGGCCAAGGTGACCTTGAAACAGAGTTGGAGTCCCTGAGAGGGAAGAGAAAAGTGTATAACAGAGGAGATGGTTGCAGGTGCTCTTGGCATCCTGGAGTAGTGAGAGTAGAGAGATCCAGAGTTTGGGAAGAAAGATAGAAACTCGTCAGAAAAATCCAAAAAGAATCACAAGTTCCCTATTCTGAGTTGGGTTTAGCCAGCGGCCCTTCTCTTCTCAGTCCTCCCCGCCCGCTCCACTCTACACACACCTGACATCTACTCCACTGCCCTTCCTTTCTGCCTAGTCCTCGGAAACTCAGCCACTCCAGGCCTTGTCCATCTTGATATTACCGTGGTTGCTGGCTCAGCCTCCTCCCCCAGTGGCATGCACAGGTTGACACATGCCACAGGGTGACACACCATAGTATGTCACACAGGGTGAGAGTGACACATATGCATATTTAATCTCCTCCCCACACTCATACACCCACCCCCACATAGTCCTAGACATTCTCTGTCCCTCAGTCAGCTAGATTTATCCCAATAGTAGCTGCCGCCTCCTTCCCACACATAGATGATGCACTGCCCCAGGTGGTGGCTGTGACAAGATTCCTTCTGATCTGAACCAAATTCCAAGATTCTTTAGAAGTTTCCAACATCCCTCCTAAAAACATGGAATTTCTACACACGAGGATACACATGAATGTGTACATTCAGGATGAATTCACGTATTGTCACATATACTCACATTTACATTGTCCCACTTATGCACACACACCACACAGACACAGCCACTAGCGTGCGCCTTCTGTCCCGCAAGCACAAATGGCCGCTTCCTCAGGTTTCTCTTCCTGGCCCGGCTCTGTTTTGGTCAGCTCACCCCCCAACCCACCCCCGGGATTTCCCTGACCACAGCCCCACCTCCACCCCCGTCTCCCCCTTTCCCTTCCCTATCCAGCCGTCGGGGGTTCCTGGGAGAGAAGGCGTCTCCCGGAGTCGCTGCCCAGAACCACAGCTTTCCTTCTCTCCACGCAGGATGGGGGAGAGAGGGGACGCCGGCGAGGCCCCAGGGGTGACGTCGAGGGGACAGCCTCAAGGCAGGCGGCGAAGCGCCCGGGCTCTTGCGAATTCTCACGAAAACTCCAGAGAGCACAGCGTCGCTGCGCCCCCTGGCGACGCCGGTCTCCGACGGGCTCGGGACGCGGGGAAGAGTGAGGCGGGCGCGCGTGGGAGGGCGTCCTAGGGGAGGGGTCGGCGGCCAGTGCAGGCCCGGAGGCGGGAGCCACCGTGCGGGGGGCGGGGGTGAGCCCCGACGGCCAGCCCGTCATCTTTGGGCTCAGACGGGCGGGAGCCACGGCCCGCTCGCGGCCCATTGTCTGCGCCCCTGACCGGTGTGCCCTGGTGGCACGGTGCGGCCCGGCGGGGCAGCCTCCTATCGTCACTTCAGCCGGCGCCGCAACTATAAGAGGCGGTGCCGTCCGCCGTGGCCGCCTCAGCCCACCAGCTGGGACCGCGAGCCATGCAGCCCGCCGCCCGCCCCCGGGGCTGCTAGAGCCAGACTGCGAGCTCTCGCCGCTGCCGCCACCGCCGCGTCCCGTCCCACCGTCGCGGGCAGCGGCCAAAGCCGCCCCAGCTGCAGCACAGAGCGGGCGAGGCCAGGCGGGCCATGGGGCGCTGGGCGCTGCTGCCCGGCTGGGTTGCTGCTACGCTGTTGCTGGCGCTGGCCGCTCTGCCTGCAGCCCTGGCCGCCAACAGCAGTGGCCGATGGTGGTAAGTGAGCTGGTGCGGGGTCGCCACTTGTCCCGGGGCGCAGAGCCAGGGGCCAGCCCTATCCAGCTCCCACGCTCTGGGATGCATTCGCAGACAGGCTCCCTCCAGCGCTCAGACTTCCCTCAGAGACACCGAGGGGCGCTCTGGAGCGGAGCTGCTCCAGAGAATCCAGCTCTGTTGAAGTGGGGTGAATGGTCCGGCTGTGGCAACCCACAAGACTCCAGGCAGGGAGCCCACTCCTATCTAGCACCGCCCTTCTTCCTTGAGCCCCAAATCCAGCCTCACGGCGGGAGCCACACCACAGGTTTCCCTGCTTCGGGAAGCGAAGGGCCAGGCGTGAGTTTAGAAAGGAGGCAAGAAGAGGGTAGGACTCCCGAGAATTTCCCGCGTTGGGTGGGCTTGGACTGCAGGCCAGGATTTCTTCTCCAGGCTGCGGGGAAGCAGGCTCTGAGAGCCAAGGCGGACATCCGAGTTCCCCACGCTTCCCCTGTCTAGTCCTTGGACCTAGGGCACCAAGCAGCCCTAGGACTCCTGGGTGCACACACGTCTGGACGACTAGTCCTTTCAAGTGAGCCCAGGAGCCCGGAGTCACTACCTTATTATTGATCTCCTGCCGTTCTTCCGGGGCAAATAGACCCAGGAAGAGAGCAGGACGGGCACGACCTTTCTGGTTAGGGTGCAGGTGCCCTTCCAGAACCTGAGCTATCATGGGTCTCACCAGGGGCATCGTGAACGTAGCCTCCTCCACGAACCTACTGACCGACTCCAAAAGTCTGCAACTGGTGCTCGAACCCAGTCTGCAGTTGCTGAGCCGCAAACAGCGGCGGCTAATCCGCCAGAACCCAGGGATCCTGCACAGTGTGAGCGGGGGGCTGCAGAGCGCTGTGCGAGAGTGCAAGTGGCAGTTCCGGAACCGCCGCTGGAACTGCCCCACGGCATCGGGGCCCCACCTCTTCGGCAAGATCGTCAACCGAGGTGGGTACCCAGGAAGGTGACACTTCCGGGACCAGAGGAACGCGGGGTCACCCCCAGGGCATGGGTGGGCGAGTGCAGGGAAGATGTCCGAGCTCCTGCAGAATCACACGATCAACCTGCCAAGAGCTTTATGGCCAGAGCCAGTTCTGGAGCAGACTCGGTCTACCAGACGCTTTCAAGCCGTGCACCCTGGGCACGAAGCTTAAGTTTTCTGAGCCACTGCCTCACAGAAAGGGAGTTCTGAGTCGTGGGCGCCGGCCGGCCACCGCTTTCCCCCAGCCATTCTCAAAGGCGCTGAGAAGCTGCTCTCTGCAGGAGTGCGTCTTGCCTCCAGCGCAGCAAGGCTTGCATCGCTGACAGGGGCCGAGTCTGGGCTTTGGAGAGGCCTTGGCGGTGCAGAGTTCTTCAGCTCCCCTCTTTTCAATTTGCCTCTCTGGGGCTGCCCGGCTTCCAGCGAGGAGCCGAAATGTGCGCAGTCTCGGTAACGCGTGATTACAAGCGTGGACGTGGTTGCGTGCCCATGCATCGCTTTCCCCAAAAGACCAAGCTTCCCAACACAGACGGCCGCCTGGCTCTCAGGACTCCAGGGGCGGAGGTGGGGCGTGGGACTCAAGGCTCCTAAGCCTTCCACTGAGGGTGCTGGCTGCACCCCGCGTGCCCCCTCGTTGATCCTCGCTTCCTTCCCCTACAGGTTGTCGGGAAACAGCATTTATCTTCGCCATCACCTCTGCTGGGGTTACCCATTCGGTGGCGCGCTCCTGTTCGGAGGGCTCCATCGAGTCCTGCACGTGCGACTACCGGCGGCGCGGCCCTGGTGGCCCCGATTGGCACTGGGGGGGCTGCAGTGACAATATCGACTTTGGCCGCCTCTTTGGCCGGGAGTTTGTAGATTCAGGAGAGAAGGGGCGGGACCTGCGCTTCCTCATGAACCTTCACAACAACGAGGCGGGACGCACGGTGAGCGGGTTTGAGGGGCTCCAACCCCGAAGCGGAGTGGCAGAGTATACGCAGGGGCTAACCTCGGACTTGGGAAGTAATGGTCAGTGATAGGGCCAAGGGTTAGGGTAGGGAAACATCAGAGGGCGTCCTGAGGGAGCCAGAGAATGGACAAGATAGTGGCTGAGGGCAAAGGGATGCCTGGGCCGAGGGCAGGTAGAACTGAAGAGGTCAGGTAGGACCGAGGAGGTTAGACGGAACCGAAGAGGTTAGTAGAACATACTGCCTACAGTTCCTCCATCGCACAGATTCAAAAAATAAGGCTGGAAGAAAAAGAAAAAGAAAAAAGTCTGAGAGGCCAAGAGAGTGGAGCAGAGTCGGGCCTGGAGTCCAAATCTCTGCGGGATATTTCCTACCCCCCTTTCCTGGGCTGCGCTCGGCCTGAATCTTTACTGAGGTCCCAGTGGCGTCCAGGAGGGGGCGGTAACTGGGATGGTGGCTCTGGCCCGCGCAGTGCCCTGGGACAACCTTTCTTCTCTCTTCCCTTCAGACCGTGTTCTCTGAGATGCGCCAGGAGTGCAAGTGCCACGGGATGTCGGGCTCCTGCACCGTGCGCACGTGCTGGATGCGGCTACCCACGCTGCGCGCCGTGGGCGACGTGCTACGCGACCGCTTCGATGGCGCGTCGCGCGTCCTCTATGGCAACCGCGGCAGCAACCGCGCGTCACGGGCGGAGCTGCTGCGCCTCGAGCCCGAAGACCCCGCACACAAGCCGCCCTCTCCCCACGACCTCGTCTACTTCGAGAAATCGCCCAACTTCTGCACGTACAGTGGACGCCTGGGGACAGCGGGCACGGCGGGGCGCGCCTGCAACAGCTCGTCTCCCGCGCTGGACGGCTGCGAGCTGCTCTGCTGCGGCCGGGGCCACCGCACGCGCACGCAGCGCGTCACCGAGCGCTGCAACTGCACCTTCCACTGGTGCTGCCACGTCAGCTGCCGCAACTGCACGCACACGCGCGTCCTGCACGAGTGTCTGTGAAGCGTCGCGCGGACTCGGCCCCATGAGCGTTCTCCTCAAGCTCCCCTCTCCCCGCCCCCAGGCTGATTCGCTGGCCCCTGAGACCCTGATATGCGCCCACCCAGTCCGTCTATCCACACTCTCTGAGATTCATAGTATTCGATCATTTCTCCCACCTCTTCCTACCTGGGGACTCCTAAAACCACTTGCCTGGGGCAACACGAACCCTCTTGCCATCCTGATGGTCCTGCCCTGACCTACCTCCCTCCCTCTTCGCGGGAGACCCTGTTGCACTGCCCCTTGCTTGGCCAGGAGGTGAGAGAAGGATTCATTTCCTCCCACATGGGGGGTCAGTTCCAGACGGTGTCGCTTAGCCTCTGCCACCGCGCCAGTGACCTCCTTGTTCCTCTCCCTCCCCTATCTCCTCTGTTTTTTCCAGGTCTCCACATGCCCCTTCCCATTCTGTCAAGGGAACAGAACCTGAACTCACACCTGGGCATCAGGGCCTTTCTCTTCCCCACCTACAACTGAAGCGTGAGGTTCCAGGGTGAAAGGGCAGCTACAGCTGTGGTGATGTGGAAAATGAGGTTGGGGGATCCAGCAGAAATATCCCCAATCTCCCAGCCTCTGTCGTGGAGCCATTGAACAGCTGTGAGCCATGCCTCCCTCAGCCACCTCCTACCCTTTCCTGTCCTGCCTCCTCATCAGTGTGTAAATAATTTGCACTGAAACGTGGATACAAAGCCACGAGTTTGGTTGTTGTAAATAAAACTATTTATTATGCTGGGTTCCAGCCTGGTTTGCAGAGACCACTTCCACTTCAACCTAGTCCCTTTCCATTCTTCTCTCCTCTTGCCCTCCAGCTTTTTTTTTTTTTTAAATCCCTCTTCTCCTCTCCCCAATTTTTCAAAGATGCCTTTGCCTACCGGAATCAGTATTTCCTTCCACTGTAGCTATTAGTGGCTCCTTGCCCCCGTCAATGTAGTATCTTCCTCTGCAGAATAAAATCTCTATTTTTATCAATGACTTGATGGCTTTTTCTTGAATCCAGAACATGCCAGCACTTACCTCTCTTAAACAAAATACATTATTGGGGGACTGGTTTTCTGGCCCTGCAAGAGGACCCTGAGATTCTGACCCTTGGATGACCCTAATGAGGCCACTGGGGATCTAGGTCTAAGGACCTGGTTAGGAGCTCAAAGACCCTGTAGTGTTCTTCTTCCTTATTTACACCAACTGGCTGTGTGATGAGACTGGGCAAGTGCATGACCGCGTCAGTTTTTTCCCTTGCCAAATTAAACAAACTCTGAGCTTGCCTTTCCTATCTAGAAGAGTCAGTGTGAAAATAGCAATTGATAACCATGACTGTGTCCTGAAAAGAAACCAAAGAAAAGAGAAACTCAAGCAGAAAGGGTACTGCTGCCCCCAGTGTGGTGCTATTAGTCCCTGAAACCTATCTGCTTCAGCTGTGATCAGGGCAGTGGGCAGTGAGGAAGTCACCCTCCAAAAAATAAGAGGACCCCAGTAGTCCTAGGCCCAGAAGCTTAGAGATGATGGTGGGGGAGAAAGGGCAGGGGGACTAGAATCCAAATACAACCTGGAGTTAAGCCAACATAACCGAAGGGAAACCCAAGGGTGGCCCATAACCAAACCATGAAGCTAGCCATTCCTATGAAGAGCCCATTGAGGATTCTGTTACTAACAACACTGACATTTCTGTGTGTGCATTTACCAGAGTGGTGGGAGTGCTAATCCTGCCCATAGCCCTATACCTATCTCTAACTCTAATCCTCTGCCCCTCTAGTAGGTCTATGTGTAACCTTAGCCTTAACCTTAACTTCAGACAAACACTACAACCCCTTCTTCCTAAACTCTAATGTATGTCCCTAATCCTAACACTTCCCCCTAGGGGAGGACCCAAAGGGCAGGGGAAGCTGTGAAGTACCCCAATGCCCAAGGGCAACAACTGATCCCTGGCAACTAGAGAATTTCCCACTCTCCCCAGGACTCTTGTTGCTGTTGCTGCCTCCCACCTCTCTGGGAAGTGTGAATTCTGACCCCAGTTGGCCTTTGGGATATATGTGGGAATAGGGGAGTGAAGCCAAGAGCTGTTCGACCCCACAATGTCATCCCTTTCCTGTTCTCTTCATCTACCACGGTGGTACCAGCTTAGCTCTGATGGGCAGCCCAGGAGGAGGAAAAGAAATCTTATTGATCTGGGGTAGGAGGCACCCAATAGGCCTTGGGTTTCCAGTAAAGAAACCTCTGCAGAGAATGCCCAATCTATAATTCAATGAGCTATTAGATACCCCGGCTTCTAAAGCAAGAAGCTAATGGGCTGCCAGAGGCCTGAGAAGGAACTTTAGGCTCCTGCTGGAGAACAAGCAAGGTGGGGAGTCAAAATATTCACAGCTGGCCTCAACCACTCTCACCTAACCCCTAACTCTGAGATCTAGATCAGTATCTGATTTCAGGACAAGAAGCTGGGGTACTCCGGACTGAGCGGACACCTAGGAGCTGGAAGAAGAGCAAGAAAAAGCAATGAATCCTCTCTGGCCCAAACTAGATTTTCAATGAATTTCTTGCTTTTTCAGCTTCAATTGCCTTGTCTATTAAACAGGGACAGTTATAAGTACTGTCTTCTTCAGGAAGGTGACAAGGTTCAGAGATCACATACATGAAATCTCTAGTCGTTTGAATACTTGCTGACCTCTTCTGTGTATGCCAAATATTGGGGATACAGTGATGTACAAGGCATAGTGCCTACTTGGAGTAGTTTACATTCTGTCCAGGAAGTCAAACATATCAACAGATATTGCCAGTATAATGGGGAGAGCCCAGTGACGGCTCAGGGAAGTGTAAGGCCTTCTGCACATGCATGAGGTTTAAAGACAGACTCCCATAGTTGAGTTCGAGTCCTCCTCATGGATGCCCTTTACTTCCAGGATCTGGGACTTGGAAGTAAGAGTAGGAAAGAGCAGAATGAGGACTGGCCCTCAATGGGCATGCACGAATAAAATGAAAAAAGCAAGTGAAGGAACTATAGGATTTACAAAGCACTATATAGGACGTAATTATTTTAAGATTGTGATCACCTATGCCATCCTCACACAGAGAAGAAAAGCAGATGTGCCCAGAGAGAGGCCTCACTAAGGTCTCAGAGTGGCTCAGGGAGATCGCCATAAGATAGTGCTATCAGGAATGGACCTGATGCCTCAGTCCTGCCCTATCCACCCAGGCTATCCTCCCACCCACCTCTAATCTTCAGGTGCCAAATGCCACACACCCAGGGGAATCTGAGGCTGCCAGGGACCTTGACACTCGGTTGGCCTCAGCAAGTGAAGGAAGTGCTGGTCCTGAAATATCTTGGGGGTAGCGGAAAACCTGAGAGGACTGAGAAGGCAGGCCTGCACTGTCCGTGGGGGGTCAGTAAGACAGCACCACACACACCCTGTCACATGCACCCTGGAAAAACCCTGTCAGTGGGGCTGCAAATACCCCAGGGTCTAGCACCCCCCACACCTCAGGCTGGTTCAGTCCTCCTCTCCAGGCCAGAGGGAGAAAAATAACAAAATGAGGAGAAAATAAGCTGTTTGGCTGTGGTGTGAGCAGGAATATCCATGCAGAGCTGCCCACCACTCACCCTTACTCACTCTTTCCACACCCAGCCTGGGCGCCCAGCATGAGACAGACCACCCCTCTGCCCCCTCCCCCGTCTGGGCTAAAAGCAGACGCTGGTGAGGGAGCAGCAGGTTATAAATATGCCCAGGGAACTGCCGCCAACTCGCTCCCTTGTCATCCCCTGGGAGGGGATAGGGTGGGGTGGCTCCTAGGGAGGAGCCAGGGCTGCCCTGCTCCCTGGGGCCCAGGAGGAAATGGGGCTTCCAAGAGGCTACTGCCTTTTTTTTTTTTTTCCCCCTTTTCAAAGGGATGGAACCACTGCCACTTCATTTTTTCTGGACGTTTGCTCATCTGATCAGAGGTGGGGTCCCTATCCTTCTTGGGCCATGGCTGAGAGCTCAGAATGAAAGGGCCCAAGGTTACTCACTTTGTGTCATGGTGCACCCAGGCCCATTTATTCTCAGCAAAATCAAAGTTTATTCATTCATTCAACAGGTATTTACCAAGGGCCTGCTTAAGGCCAGTTCCTGTGCATAAGCACACCTGCATGCACAAGCATGAGCACGTGGGCACGCGCACACAGCAGCCTCTACTCCCATGTGTTCACATCAGCTCCAGTCCCTGTTACAGACTCCTTGGCTTTAACCTGGCAGCCTCATCAAGAAGGGTAAAGCTTCATGCTCCTGGTTCTGTCTCAGAGTAAGGAGTGAGGTGGTGGTTGAGGATGGGAGTGAGGGGTTGGTGACAACAGGACCCTTAAACATTCCTGCTTCCACTACTTCTCTGATAAATTAGAGATCCATTTTTCCTCCCTGCCCAATCATTTTCCCAACATTTGAGGAAGAAAGAGCCACTACTGGGATGCGGGGTGGGGGGTGGGGGGACCTGTCCAGGCTGTCAGAGCCTCCTGCCTCCCAGCCATTTGCCAAGTAGGTGCCAAGCTGGGTAAGGGGGCAATGCTACCCTGGGAAGCTTCCAGCTCTTCTCCCCCAGGGTTGAACTCCTCCCTTCTCCCTCCTGCCTATTAATCCTCGGAAGTGAGGCCCCTATTGTGGCCCCTCGCCCACCTCGCCTGGCGTCTAATTAACTCTTCCTGCCCCGGTTTTATGTGCCCCCCTTACCCCACCTTGTCGGCCCCGCCCCTCCGCTCGGCCCGCTCCCCCCCACGGACATTCCAGCCCGGCCGGGCTGCTGTGCCAGGGCAACCAGGGCCGGACCGAGGCCTAATCCCCCCGCCGCCTGGCTGCGCTGGGGGAGCCCCACTCACCTCCCCGATCTCTGGGGGCTGCCCGGCTCTGCTGTGGCGGAGACACACAATTGGGACAAAGGCACAGCCCCCAGGGGGCTAACTCAGCCTTCACGCCCAGGTTGTGCGGCATTTGGGGAGTTTAATGAATTGTCCATCACGCCTTTCAGGGCCCGCCCGTCAGCCTGGATTAATCTTCGGAGCCCTGGTGGGGTAGGAGACACTAAGCCTGTATTTATTACTCTCCCATTGTCACTAATTGAGGTAATTATCTGTGACTCTGGCCTGGCCAACAATGCGGCATTCACTCCCGGGACCTCGATAGGCCTGGCTCCCACTCTCAACACCAACCCTCCCTCCTCTCCGAAACCCACCGAGGGCGAAGTTAGGCCCTGGAGCATGTTGGGAGAGTGGACAATGTCCCACAATGCTTCGCTTCCCAACCAGAGTCTCCCACAGCCACCTCTATGGAGCTGCAGCTAAGAAGAGGCCTGGTCTTCCCAAAGTAGATGAGAAAAGAAATCCTGTCTGGGAGCAGGTTTGGATGGCAGAGCCCTTAGGCCCCAGAGGGGCATGTTTCTGAGGTCTTTGGTTTTCTGAACTCTCCAACTCCTCATCTTTGGGCTGGTGGTGGCAGGGTCTCCTAGGGCCCTTCTGTGGATCCACCCTCATGTACCTCTGACCTCCAGAGCTCTAGGGTATTGGGAGGCCCTAACCCAGAACAGGTGTACTCTGGGGAAGTCTCTAAAGCTCTCAGAGTGGCTGTAGACATGATGGGGGAGGTTGGGAGAGAGACTAGGAAAGGGGCACATCATGGAGCTCAGGGGAAAGGCAAGAAAGCCATTTAAGAGTGTCCAGGGGTCACACTAATGTGGCCATGCAGTAACCTTAGGGAGAAACTTGGATTTGGAGGGACAAACAGTTCTGAAGAGTAAATTTCACATGAAGATGACTTCCCAGATGGAGGAGAATGGCCCTGGGGAATAGGTGTGTGTGTGTGTGTGTGTGTGTGTGTGTGTGTATGTGTGTGTGTGTGTACACATGTGTGTGAGAGAGACAGAGAGAGACACACACAGAGAGACAATAGTAAAGGAAGATTTGGTCAGGACCAGTTGGTGAGCTTCTTGAGCAAATGGCCTGTGTCTTGATCCAACCTGTTTTTCCAAGAGCTTGACATTGTGCCTGGCACATATTAGATACTGTCAAATGAATAGATGCATAGACGAAGCCTGTAATACTTGTGTTGGGGTTGGGAGTCTGTCAGCTCTTCTCTTCCATAGATGTACTCAGGTGTTTCAATCTGTCTCAGGAATTGCTGGAAGGAAATGTCTAGACCATCTGGGGACAGTTCTTGGGGGCACCGCACCAGCTGCAGACGTTAAGGACCTCAGCGAAACGCGGAGCTATCTTTGGAACAGCGCCACCTTGTGGCGATTCTTGGTAGAGCTCTGGAGAGCCCCCAGCAAAGAAAGCAGGGTCCTGAGGGATTCGGAAGGAGGTCACACCAGGCAGCAGCCACCCATCCTCCTATATATCTGACACTGAATTGCTGAGCCAGTGGTCCTGTGGCACAGTTTTATCATTTGTTCCTTCCTCTGCCAGCATTTTCTGAGAGCCTGCTCCAGGCCAAGCTTGTAGGGGATACAGAGTTAAACCAAAAGCACTTCCCTTAAGTACCTCATGGTCCAGTGGTGATTTCTACAAGGCAACAAGACCAACAAAGGTCATAATCAAGCAGCAGAGAAAACAATGCTATAAGCATTGAGGATGTAATTGGGATGTTTATAGCTCAAACACTCTCCGCCCCTCATTTCTTCTCTCTCAGCAATTCTCAATAAAGCTCAAATGTGTGTCCTTGCTTTCCAGAGGCACTTCATGATTTAGCTACCACACATCATTCCAGGATCCTATTCCTCTGCATCTTTGCATTCTTCAGTGCCTCTGTTTCCTGTGAAAACTGTGTGCTTTCCCACCACACTCTGTAATACACCTCTTCCCCATCTCCCCCTGTTGAAACCCAATTTGAATGTTCCTTTCTCCATGAAGCTTTTCTAATTTCCTTTGGCAAAGTGGCTTTGCCTCCTGAAGCATCTTCTTGGCAGGGATTTCATTAACAGTGTATACTGGCTGTCCCATGGGTAGTTATCTGTGTATGTTACTCATCCTCCTACTAGGCTTCTAGCTTCCTGAGGATATGGGCTCTGTGTTTTGTTTATCATAGCATCCCTTGCAGAACTGAGCTAGGCACATCATATACCCTTCTTAACAGAATAAATGGATGGATGTATGAATAAAGAATGAATGTAAACATGGATAAAACAATGGATGGATAACAGATGGGTTAGTGGATGGATGAATAAATGGATAGGTAGGATGTATAGATGGATAGATACATGCATGGATGCATGGATGTATGAACAAATTGATGGATGGATGGATGGATGGATGGATGGATGGATGGATGGATGGGACAACTGTTCTCTAAAGGGACTCTCAAAAGGCTATGTAGTACCAGGGGCTTCCAGAGAGGAAGCCTGCTCATTGCCAAGATTATGCATCCTCAGTGACTTCTCTCACAGAAGCCTGGTATTCCTGTTTCCCAGAAATCACAGTCTGAGAGTTTCTCATTCCTTCCTGCTCTCCTGGACCCTCTGGAATGCCTTCATAAACATATGATATTTTGTACTGCCTGCACTGTAATGACTCTGTGGATTTCCTCTTCTACATCCCTTCCCTTATCTCACACACACCCTAGACTGTGAGCTCCCTGAAGTTAAGAGCTATGTCCGAGTCTCTTGTGTATTCCTAGGACCAGGTATACATGTTTAGTGGGTGAATGAACAGATGAATATTGAGTGAATGCTGACTCATTTCACCACAGACATACTTTGCATACTTCCATGTACTCATGTTTGGCCATCTCTCCTGGTTCACACACATACATACCCTCCTGACCCTGAATCCCCTAAAATCCTAGAGTTATGGTATGGTTTTTTTGTTTCCTTTACTAATTTGTGACTGATTAAGGAAGTCCCAGGCTCTCCTGAGCATCTGAAATGGGAAGAGGCTCTCAGCTCCTTGAAAGCCATATTAATTGGGCCCCATTTGGGACAGAAAGGGGATTCCCTGTGAAGAACCTGGCTGTGGGGAGGGTAGTAGTGTCCTGTGCTAACCTGAGGGCTGCTGCCTCAAACTGATTACACCCTCCTGCATCTGCTGTCCCTACTCCTGACCTATGACGCTTTCCCAAGGTGGGGTAGGTGGGTGTGGCCTCAAGGCTGGCTGACTGGCAGACACAGCCAGATTTAGAAGTCATTTTCACAGCAGGGAGCCTCCAGCCTCCCACCCACAGGGCCCTGCGGGGCTAGTCTAAGATATGGCTCACCAAGGGCTGCCCACCAGACCTGCAGTCATTCCTTCCTTTCTCTCTTTCTCTTTCTCCCCAAATCTTTAGAGCTGGTGCTGGAGGAAGTCCTGGGGGAGGGAGGCATGTTATGTTGACACCTTAACCACCCAAGTGCTGCCAGTACACCATTTACCTATTCAAGAGGTTGTTTATCTTCTCCCTAGAGATCCCCTCTCCTCTCTTCTGCCTGTTCCTCCTCTTCCTCTACCTTTACTTCTCTCTTTCCCATCTTCTTGTTCCTAAACCCTCACTAATGAAATAGCCCTAGCGAACATTACTAACCAGAGTTTAACATTTTCGTACCACTTACTAGGTACGAGGCACTGTGCTGAGTGTTTTACATATTGAATCACTTAATCCTCCAAGCAACCCTATGATAAGAGCACTATTAATAATCCAGTTTTATAGCTGAGGACACCAAGGCACAAAGAGGTTGAGTGACTTGCCCAAGGTCACACAGCTAGTATGAGGTAGAGGTGAGATTTAAATCCAGGCTGCCAGGCCCCAGAGTTTACGTTATAAACACAACACTACCCTAAATCTCTGACAATGGTAGCAATGTGGGTGAGCTCTTAGAAACTGGCTTCCTGGGTGTTCAGCCTCAAAGCACCTCAGGCAGCATGGTGGAGCCCACTTTAACAGGGCCTGTCTCTCCACTGTCACACGCAGCTCACTTTTTCTATCAGCTCTGGAGTTTTGGGGCCTCTGGGCTGTAGCAAAATCCAGGCAGATGTTTTCACTGCTGTCTTTGCCTTCCTCTATCTTTTTGCTAGTGTAAAGTCCATCTTCATCTCAAGCCCAGAGGTCCAAGGCACCCATTCAGTTGGACCAAGCCCACCTCATCCTGGCCTCAGTTTTCACTCCTGCCTTTATCTTTCACAACTGCCATTAATGTAACCTCAATTCCAGCCAAACCAGATCATTTCTCCCATATCCACACCTCTTGTTTTTGCTGCTCCCTCTACTTGGAAATCCTTTCCCCAAATCCAGTCTCCCTTATTTGACTCCTTAAATGACTTAAAACACTCACTGCCAATAGTATCATTACTTGAGTGTTTTCACCTTCAACCCATTGTCAGGCAGGTCTTACTCATCTCTTTCCTGGAGCCCAGCCTGTGCCGGGTTCCTCTTAGGTGCTTAGTAAATGCTCAATAGCTAGAACCGGTAGTAGATAGAACTGTAGGTGGAAGGGAGACAGACCTCACGAAACTTTGATCTCTGTCCAGCAGGAGCTAACTTAAAACCTGGCAGGGTAGGTTCCAGGCAGGTTCTGGGATGGACCTTCCTGGATAACTCTAACCAATGCTCTCTCTTCAGGTTCAGAAGCCCAAAGAGGACCCCTCTTCCCTTCCAACGAACCAAGGTCAGGAATTCTGGTTTAAAGTCCAGTACCTCTGTCTCCCAGGCTGCCCAGCCCCCTCCTCGTCCTGCCCAGTCTCTCTGGGTGCGGGTGGAGAGTGACATCGAGTTAATTGGAGACCAAAACCATAAGTGGTTTGAGAGCGGGACTGGGGATCTGAACGCTGCGCTTTAGTTGGAGATGGCGGGACTTGGTGGGGGTGGGAGCAGAGGCGGTGCCGAGGGCCGGGCCAGGACTCTGTGACTGAGTCTGGGTGAAGCCCCCGCTCCCGCCGGCCGAGTAGGCGGCTAAATTTACCCAGGCTGACTCAGCCCATGCCCGGAATGGGGGGTGGGGGTAGTCCGTCGGGGCAGTGGGAAGAGCCAGAGGGGTGGAGTGGGGGGGCAAAGAAGGGAGAGTCCGAACTGGGGGAGAGAGGAGTGGGCCAGGAGTTTCCATCAAAGAAAGGGGTCCCCCAAACCGCTCACCAAGCGGGAAAGAACGGAGGAGACCTGGGAGAGGGACACTGTGGGGAAACTGTCGGTGAAAGGAACAAGAGGCCAAAGTTGGATAAAGGGAAGCTTAGATTTATTGAGCGCCTACTGTGTGCCAGGCACTGTGCAAGGCGCTTTACATATGTTATCGCATTAAATCCTCACAACAACCCTGCGAGGTAGGTGTTTATATACCCCCATTTGACAGATGAGGAAACTGAGGCTCAGGGAGGTGAAGTGATTTGGCCAAGTTCACATGGCTAGTAAATAGAGAGAGGAGGTGTCCAAGATCAGAGAGGAAAAAAAAGACTTCAGTGTCTGGGCCTCAAGCCAGTTGGCGTGGATGAGTACAAAGAGGGGCTCGGCGCGCTCCAGAGGCCTGGAAGTCCAGAGGCTTGTTCCCGACTTCGCGCGCTTGGAGGCGGCAAGGCGGCAGACCCCCGCGCAGTAACTAGGGTCAATTGGTTAATTGGCAGTGCCGGGGTAGAAGGGACTCGCGGACTAGCTACCGGGGAAATCCGCGACCTGCGCGCGCCCCATAGTGGCTGCAGCGAGTATCACACCCCGCACCTACAGGCTTTTTGCGACCAGCGTCCCTCTTCCTTCCCTGGCTGGTTTCTGGAAGAGGCAGAGATACAAGAAATTTTCGGTGTTCTTTCAAATGAGTGATACCACCTGGGTGGGACATCAGGGAAACTATTCACAGCATCGCTAAGAAACATTGGGGAGGAGGAAGAAGGGAAGGTCTAAAGAGGTGCCAAGCTGATTCACTGGCTGCCTTCCCTCCCTGCTGGGACCACCACAGGCCAAGGACAGTGACAAGGCCACCATCCTGCCCTGTCTTTGGGAGCCCTTACCTAAACCTGAGAGACTGGGATAGGAGTCATTGACTATTTATGCAGCTCTTCTGAAAACCCTGGACAGTATCTTGAACTGAGAATGAGAACAGGTAACAATGAAGCCACCCAGGAACCCTCAGACTCTGTTCACTTATACCCAACCCCTCCCTCCTTTCTTTTTTACTTTTGAAGGGGAGGATGCGATAAAAGTTTCCCCCAAGGCTCCAAAGTGTCAAGGATGGACACTAAAACTTTCTCATTTTACATACTAGGGGACCCAAAGAGGGGCAGTGACGTGCCTAAGGTCACCCAGCAAGTCAGTGTCAGAATTGGGATTGGAACCCTAGACTCGCAACATTTGAAGTGAGCCCTATTCCTGCTTTGCTGGTTGCTCTGGACCTCTTCTTTTTATGACAGGACCTCTCTGTCACTTGGTCACCTCAATCTGAAGCTTCTCCATTACTTTCTTTCTCTTGTCCAAAGGCCCTGCCCTAAAGTTGCCCTCCCATGGCTATACCATTCCTGCCCTCCTGTCTGCTCCTGGCCAGGCCTCTGCTCAGTTCGACACTTTTGCTGAAGACTTTACTGGAGCGCCCTGCCTAGAGCAGGCATTAAAGTTCACTGCTTGCCCTCACCTTATCTAAAAAAAAAAATCATGAATCGGCAGAGGCTCTTTTTCTTTTCTATTTCAAGTATGGGAACTGGTATAGGTAGGGGTACAGAGAAGTCTGTGAGAAAGAAGGGGACCAGTGCGGGAGGATAGATGGGTTGGGGAACACAAATATAAAAAAGGGCCTCTTATTGCCGCTCCCTATTTCCCTGTGGGGTCCCCTTGGTGTCTCTCGCTCCGAAGAGGACCTCCTCGGTTCGGCTGATGACATCTATAATCTCTCGGATACTGTCGCTCAGCTCGGCCGTCTTCCTGCCTTCCTGGGGCCGGATCCTTTCATTCCGCCAGGAGGCGCCAGAGGCTTCTGTGTCGCTTCCATCAGAAGAGCCGCTATGGACACTGAGCTCCGCAGCTTCGTCCGAGTCCGAGTCCGGGGCGGTGTGCCGGCGGATGCGGGACACGGCCTCCCGCAGGGCCCCGGCGTAGGGCCCTGGGGTCCGCGTCCAGCTGCGGTTCGTGGCCCTCGGGACCGCCACCACCTCCCTCAAGCCCTTGGCACTGCCCGCGCCTCCCGAAGCCACTGGGCTTAAGGCTGAGTGCTCTGAGCTAACTGGCTGCGTGGGGGCCTCCTGCAGGTTTACCTCGCCCACTGGGAGCCCCAAGATGCGTGAGGCGCGCTCCTCCAATGAGGAGTCCGCGGGCTTCCCGCCTTCAGCCTCGAACCCGCACCCCCCACCCGGCTGGTGCGAAAGGCGACTGCTCGACTGCAGCTTTTGGCAAGGAGGAGGAAAGAAGGCGGCCCCCTCGTCCTTCTCCTTGTTGGGCTTTGTTTGGCCAAGGGCATCCCCCACAACTCGTGGCACCCTAGCGGGCAAAAACTGCACATGCTGAGTTCGAGGGGTCGGAACATACTGGGACCTTATCACCACACACGTGGCATCAATGACAAAGACGCCTTCTCCACGAACGGGGCCACGAGAACTGCGGGGCAGGGTGTGGGCGCGGCGGGTCGCCTTCCAACCCGCCAAGGTCTGGGTCTCGGCTCCTTCTCTATGGCCCAGAGAATCTCTCCATCCCGTGCCTCCTGGAGCCCAGGGTCTGGGGAGTGTCTGGCTAAGTCGGGGTGGCCGCTTTTTAAGAGAGGAAATCCAGCATTTGGGGAGCCAGCTCTGTTCTCTACCTTCTTTCCCTTCCCAGGAGCCCTTGACATGGGGCCTGGACCTAGGAGCCGGACGCGGGGGACTGGGAGTAGCAGCTGCAGACCCCACAGGAGCTGTCACTGTGCCTGGTCTCCCAGCAGCTTTGGCTTGGGGGTGGCCATCGCTACCATTGTTCCGGCCAGCATTGGCCAGCCCCAGGGTTTTCTCCGTGGCTCTTTTGCGGGGTTCCAGCCTTGGCCTGGCAGTTCCACAACCTGGGGATCCCCCCAAGAGACCGCGCCCCTGTCGGAGACCCCAAGCCCCAAGGACGTCCCGGTAGATCCTAGGATCCAGCCTCTTCTTCGGGTACCCACCCTCCGTCCTGGCCGGAGTAGGCGCAGGTGCTGATGAAGCGGATGCTTGGGAAGGCTCGGGGCCTCTTTTAGTCCCTAAGGTTCTATGGGGACCTTCATAAGAAGGTGGAGCCACGTAGGGTGGTGGCCGGTCCCAGCGGCGTCGCGGGGCGGTCCCGGCAGCGCCTCTCAGCAGCAGGTGAGCCTCATAGCTGGGGGGCCCTGGCCTGCGACCTCCCCAGGGCCCCGCCCACGCTGCCTCTGGGTCGCTCTGCAGTTGCGCGGATGGACGGGGCGGTCGCCATACAAGCCCCAGGCGTTCAGGCCGTGACTGAGCTGGTAGCCCTGTAGGCTGGGCCACCCGCGGGGCGCTCCGGACCTCCGGGCAGGGCCGACCTGGGGGGCTCCTTCGGGCCCCACCAGCCTTGCGCCTTTTTCTCTCGATCTCCTTGGCCTCCCGCTCCTGCGATGCCGCTTTCCTTTTCTCTTGCTCCCGGGCTCGGGACTCAGCCGGGGGACCCGCCCGCCAGTTGGTCGCCTCCTGCAGCACCCTGGAGGCCCAGGGTCGGCGGGGCGGTGGCTCAGGGGATCCCGGACGCGGCCCACACCTGGGACAATGATCAGGAACCCAGGTGAGCAGTTTGTGGGGGAAGGGAGCCAAGGGCTGGGGAGCTGGGAGCACTGTAGGCCACTTGGGGCACCTGTGTGGAGGTGTGTGTGTGAGTGTGTATGCGCACGTGAGTATATGTTAGGACCGAAGTCGAAGCAGGACTCATCATTTCTCTATGCACACTTTAACAGCGCCTGCCCCATTTCACCTTCTGCCCTTCCTCACAGCTACTCCTGTACCCCCAAAACAACGGTGGAATAGGTCAGGCCCTAACCCTCGGGAAGGGAGGGGCATGGGAAGGGAAAGGGGTATCAGCAACACTGGCTATTGCCTGCGGGGAGGTCCGGACCCCACTCCCCGCCCCACCACTCTCTTCCCCTCACCCCTCCTTCACTCACGTGCGGCTTTGGGGCCCACGGGCCCAGTGGCTGGCTTGGAAGTCCATGGGCTGTCGAGGAGGGGTCCGGTGACTATAATGACAGGAAATAGTCTTCACTTGGATCACCAGCAGCTTGGATTTCTGCACCCAGAGACATCTGCCAGACTCCTCATCCTGGAGCTCCCGGGGGCTGTTAGGCCCCTCGGAGAATAGCTGGCCATCCAGCATCCTGCCCCACCCCGCCCCGGCCCCCCACCCTCCCACCCGCCCCGAGAAGCCCCCTCCCAGCCCAGGAATCCGGCGCCCACTGCAGAGCGGCGGGCCCAGCGACTGGGGACTATATATACCCGCGCACACGTGTGTGTGTGTGTGTGTGTGTGTGTGTGCTTGTCTGTGTGTGTGTGTATGTGAGCTCGAGCGCGCGCACGCCCGCGCGCGATGTCACGGCGCGGACGGCACCGTTCTGCTACCTCCCTCACGTGCACGGCCACCCCCTGGGTCCCGGGATCTGGTGCCCCTTCCCACTGCTCTTGTCCTCCAAGCTTGATGGGACTTGCACGAGTGGGCAGAGGACTTATTCTTGCCAAGCTAACAGTGCCCCTTCCCCCGCCCCCATTTCTTCAACGGTCCTGCCGTTTTAACCCTTCACTTTCCTGATTGTCAGGGTGCCTGACCACCAGGGTTCTGCCCTTGACTTCTTGCCTCGGACTTCAGTTTCTCTTCCACAGGGAGATGATGGAAATGAACTCAGTGTCTCTGCCTGCCACTCTTGCTGGTTTCCATGGGTTTGGGGTGCAGGAGGGGCTGGCCCAGGGATGGGGGGCTATTTTTAGTGGCAATGGCATTCGGGTGCAGAGAGGAGATGAGTAACCGGCTTCCATGTGGTGGAGGGAGGAGGTGGTGGCTTTCATGCAGCTTTTGTGCGAGCTGGGGGTGGGGGAGGGTAGGAGCTCCCTTCCCCAAGCTCAAAAAGGATGACTCTCATACCCTTAACTGCAGCCCAGGGCTACTGGTACAGCAGGACATAAGGGTCTGTCTTGGCCATAGAAGTTGCTCTGCACTCTCATTCTAGATGTTTGTCCTTGGGCACCTATCGAGTGCTCTCCTGGCACCATGTTACCTCCCACAATCCGAAAGCCAGGATTTCGGGGTCATACTGTTCTGTTCCCACACAGCTTTGCTCAGCCTTATGGAAGACAGACTAGGGTGCTTATGCATTTGTACCCTTTCAGAGGGGATGGAGGAAGAACGTTGTGCTCCCTTGGCAAAACCAAGCCCTAGCAACTGAAAAGATAAAAGTGGTCCCTGTTTCTCAGCATAGAACTCCCCATCACCACTACCACAATGCCTTGCTCACTCAGCCCCCACCTGAAGTTGTGCTCAAGATGCTCACCTTTTAGGCTTATTTTGTCTTGGGAGTTGTTGCTTACATCCACATGATCCCTCCCCCCAAGCTTATACCAGGTGTCCCCTGATTCACCATGGTAATGTTAGTGGCAGCACAGCCTACGCCAACCCTTCCATGCAGAGACTTAGCAACCATGCCTGGCAACCATGGCAGCAGCTCCAGTGGAAGGGAGGAGTGTGGGGAAGTGGGGGAAGAGTGTGTATGGCACTGGTTCCTGAGGAAGAAGGGATAATTTGCCTCTCCGGAGAATAATAGGTAAGAATAGCAGGCTATGAGGCTCCCAAATTTTGTTCCTTGTCTTTTTGCTCCATCCTCAGACTCTGAGACTGGTTGAGTTTTAGCAGGGAGAAGCAAGAGATTCCCATTTGTTTACCACAAAAGTACCTGCAGGCTTTTGGGTACAGATGCTTCCTGCTAAGATAGGGCCAGGATTGTTGTGGGGCAGAGACTTAACTGAGAATGAGAGCAAGAAAACCCAGGCTTCCTGCTCCCTAACATAGGCCTTTAGAGAGACCTCACACATCCCCTACCCCATCCATTGACCCCCCGCCTTTACACCTACCAGCTGCACCGATGGCTCTTTGCTTGAAGATGCCTCCTTCCACCCAGGTCCCATCAGAGTCCTTTGGCTTTTTAAAACCCTTGCCTCCTCCCTAGATAAATCCTACTTCATGATGGAATGTGACACAAGGAGACATCTGTCTTTTCCTCTATGCATCCACCCACACACATATAAACATACCCTAATTCTAATAACTTGGAATATCTCCCTCCTTCAAGTCTAGGAATGTGCTGTAAGAGCTGTGAAGAGATGAATTCACAAGTAGGGGCTTCTTCAAAGCCACGATAGAGCAGCATTGAAAGCTGCCTCGATGCTTTCCCTGCATTCCATCAGGAAGTGTGGCTTGGAGGGACCAGTATGGTATGGCTGGGTTTGTCAGAGTTCCTAGGCACAGTGTGAGTAGGGGTGAAGAATTACTCTGAAATTGCTTTTGGTCTTGGTATCCAAGACAGAAATGGTATCTTACCTGCAAGGTAGCAGTGAAATGGTAACTAGAATTTGGCTCATACCCAACAGTCTAGGTGTCCTTATGCTACTGTTTTGGCCCAGACTATTTTAGCACAGGGAAAGGGTCTGATAGGGTGACCATAAGTCCTGCTGCTCCCCTTCCCTTCCCTCCAGCTCATTCTCACCTTGGAAGAATCACCAGGGATTTATAGGTTCAAAGACAGTGCCAGTTTAGCAAAACCAAATACACAGTCCAACCTTCCCTAAGAAAGGCTGATGGTGGAATATCTCTTTGCTTAAAGGAGACATTCAGTCTGTCTACTCTCTGGAGACCTAATACTGTTATAGGATTTTCCAGGGGTTCCAGCTATAATCCAGGCAGAGGTGAAAGTGGGTAATAAGAAAGATTGCAGGGATTAGGGTGGGGCACAGTTATCAATGGAAATTTAGAAAGGTAGTAAGTCTAGTGTTGTAAAGAACATGTGCTCTGGGGCTAGACTGGGTTCAAATCCTAGCTCTACTTCTACTGTGTGGCCTTGGGCTTCTTACTTGGCCTCTCTGTGCTGTTTCTTTTAAATCTGTAAAACTGGAATACTATTTACTATTGTTCTGAGGATTAAATGAATATGTGTAAAGCAGAGAATGGTGCCTGACACAGTTTTATATAAGTGTGTGTGCTATTATTATTATTATTGTTATTAAGTTGAAGAAGTCATATGAAGTAGAAAGGTTGAAGCAGGAATATCTATTAAGTATAAAAAGCAAACACTGTAATACCATGAAGAGGTTCCTGTCATTTTAATTAGGTTTTACATGAAAAGCAATAACCTCAGCTAACCACTTTGCCCTCCTCCTCCACCTAACCCCACCTCCCTTCATATGCACACAGCACAGGAACCCAAAGGCTTTCCTCCCTACTCCTCTTATGAGAAGAAATGTCTCTAAATGAACTCAGCCTCTTCCATACAGCACAAAACAGGATGAATAAAAAGATTTTTATGAAGAGTTTTGTTGAGCTATTATTATCTTAGGCTGCAATCAGGGACGGACAGAGGCAAAGCTGGGTAAGGTCTAGAATCTCTTAGAGATCAGAATTTGTCTGAGGGGAATGGAGTTCATAATTCATCCAGAAAAGGGGCTGAGTCTAAGAAGACGGGATGGGCTGGGTTGGGAGTTTTCCTCAAGCGTATGTGTGAGGATAAGACAGCTAAAAATCCATTCTCCTCTCCCTCCCCACCTTTCCCAGCTCCCAGGTAGAAGTAGGGGGCGGGGGGCACGTCCCAAGCAGGGAACAGAGTTACAATTCTCTCAAGGTTCCATCTGTGGTTCCCACAGCTTTGGGAGGGCAGTGAGTGGGCATATCCCTTGTTGCCATCTGACCCCTTCCCCAGCTCAGGGCTTCTCTCCGCCTGTGAGCACCAAGGCCTGCAGGATGTCCGACAGTGATACAATTCCCTTGACCACATCATTCTCATCCACCACTACAAGCCGGTGAACCTGCAGAGAGCAACAAGAGATATTTAGTGCCAGCCTCAGTTAGGGGGAGCCTTTTAGGTCCTACCCTCCTTGCCACACCCCTCTCTCAAGGCTGCTTCCCCAGTTCCTTTTGCGTCACTGTTCCTCCCTACCTCTGCTTCCACCAGCCTGTTAATGATGGTCTCCAGAGTCTCGTGTAGGTAGCACTTGAGGACACCTTCAAAATAATGTGATCGATGTTGCAAGGCTTTGGTCACAGACACATCTAGGTTGTTGTAGGTCTTTTCTGCTGCTAGATTCTGGGGAGAGAAGGGAAGGTGCTTGCAAGGAAGCAAGGAAGCCAGCCCTCACACCTGGAGCCCACCCAACCTCACCAGAGGGATTTAGGGCAGTTGTTAGCCATGCCCACGAGCCACACCCAGCTCATTCAATTCCTTTTAAAATAGGTTTTGAAAGCCTGGAAGCTTAAATCTCTTAGGCCCCAGAGGAGATTCTCCTCTCCCTCTCCACATTACACATGCCACCCCTTTCCCTACCTCCCAGTCCCTCCACAAACACTCACGATAACATCAAATTTGGAGTAGATGTCCACCACACGCCCTAGGGGGACAGAAGCAGTTCAGCAAGGAGAATCTGGCATCCAAGGCTCTCCTTGCCCAGAGAATCACCCTTCAGGCTGAGCTGAGAAGCCAGAGCCATCCTGGCTTCCCTGGAGCCTTCCCTCTCCTTTTGCCTAATCTCTCACCTTTCTCATCCACCACAGGCAGGGCTGAGACTCGGTGTTGTACAAAAATGCCCAGAGCCACATACACAGGGGTGGTAGTGCGGACCATAGCGATGTTGGCATAGGTGCCAATCTGTAGCTCTTCCAGAGACTTACACATGAACTCTGGCTTGGGGAATTCAGTGATCTGAGGAAAGAGGCATAGGCTTGACTTTCAAGGCCCCCATACTACCTTTGGATACCCTTCCAACCAGTATATAAGAAGTAAAAACTGGACTGAGGAGCACTTACAAACAATTTGAGGAACTTGAGGATGCGCTTGTGGGTGAGGATGTACAAGGTATTGCCTGATTCTGGGTCAATAACTGGCAGCCTATGGATCTTGTTTCGAATTAATGAAGAGACAGCATCAAACAAGCTGTGGAAAGGTTGGGGATAATGATAAGTACCACAGTGCTGGGCCTGAGGATGATTAAATAGCTACTTAGAGCATGTTTATATACAGGGGAAACTGATAAACTGATAGTTGGGGAGGGAAGGGTGTGTGTGTGTGGTTTTTTCTCTCTTCTACCCCTGGATCTTTGGGTGTCTAGGGCCTTAGCTATGTTGATGGCAAGGCTCTTCCCTTTCTGGATATATGGGTAGCTGGAACTCACCTGGCATTAGGAGAAATGCAGACGAGTGGTTTAAAGGAGTCCTGTAGGTACACCTCTGAAGGGAAAAAGAAGGTTCACAAAATACCACCATGGAAAACCATTTCCCGGGAAACTCTACATCCCTTTATCCTTTTATAACTTCTAATTCTCTACATACCTCTCCAAGTTTCTATCTTGTGTTCTTCCAGCTCATAGATCTGTACCTGGAGGCAGAAGCAACAGAACTTGAGACCTGATCTTCCTGCTTCATAAACCTCTTGTGGTTTGCTTGGAAGAAATGAAAATGAGGGACTTTGGGCAGGGGAAATGGTTTTGATCATTGGGCTAAGTTAAGGTTCCTTACCAAGGCTGATTTATAGTAGCGGTGTAGGATATTGATAAAATCGGTGATGGTCAGCATGCCTAGAGGCCAAGACAAGAACCCTCAGCACTGCTCAAAGCTTTTCTCCATGCCCAGCACAAGATGCCAATAATACTGTGTTCCAGAAATTTTTGCTTACCCACAAAGCTTTGCTTCTTACTATCCCACAAAGGGGCAGCTCGTACACCATTAGTCACCAGAGCAAAAAAAGCTTTCTTTACCTATAGCCAAAATAATTATATTGACAAAAGGGAAATTCACAGGCAGGCAGGACTTTAAAAGAACCTGGGATAGGTATGTTGGGAGAAAACATGACACTAACCCCATAGAAGAAGATCTCACCCTTGGGATGAGAGGCTCTAAGGAGGAAAAAAAAGGATTTCACTCACCTGCAGGGACGTATCAAATACAACCAATTTGGAGCTTGTGGGAATCAGGTCGTAGCAGCGATGAGACTTCATGAAGGAAGTATACACGCTATTGTTGGACTCTGGGGTCTCTGCATAGGGTGGGATAATTAGTAGCTTCCTTCCATGCAACAACCCACAATCAAAAGAGGCAGGAAATAAAAGTGCTGTCGTTGCTCAAATATTTAGAGCATGATTTTTAAAACAAGGTCCCCTATATTATTATCTGTATTGTTCCTACTGTACCATTAGGAACAAACCCCTCAGAAACCATTTCATCCAACTTCCATCTCCAGGTAGGACTATAGCTATTGGCTCCTTAGGCAAATGATAGCCAATTGAAATGGAAAGTATATAATATCTCATTAACCCATTCTAGTCTAAAAGTTTTTTCTCATCTTTAATTCAAATTTTCCCTTTCATATATTTAGCACATTTTCAGTTGTCCTCTTTGCGCAATTAAGCTTCTTAAATTTTTTCTAAGACCCACCAATGAGAAAGTCATGGTCCAAGTTGGGCCATTTCAGATCAACAAGAAGTTGAAGCCCAGTGCAAAATCAACCTGGCCCCGAAGACCCTGAGAGCTCATCTTGGGCTGACTGTAAGAAATCACCAGACCTATTCCAGACAAATGGGAGACTCTGCCTGTGTTTATCTTTCCAGTCTTCTGATTTTATTTGCTTGCTCTAAACTAGAGCAGCAACCCCCAAAATAATAGTCCAAATGTGCAACCTACTATGCTATGTGTACTTAAAAATACTGTATCATTTAATACTTATAACAAATCTGTAAGGCAAATAGCATCCTCATTTTTCAGATGAGAAAAACCGGTAGAAAGCAGTTAAATAAACTGCTCAAGTTCATCATTAGTAAATGACAAGAAAGACTCAGACACAGGTCTACCTGATTCCAAAGTACATGCACTTAAATCATATGTCAGTTGTTTTCAAAATTATACAGGTACACAGTTTAAAGAGTCAAACAGTTTTAAAATTTTGTCAAGAAAAACTGCAGTTCCTGGCACCCACTTCCCTCTACTACCCCTACACAGAGAACTCTTTTAGCTGATTTTGGTACTTATTTCTATGTTATAAATATAGAATAACAGGCTTAGATTGCTCTTTCTTGACTTTTTCACTTTTGAGTATTATCTATTATCATCCAAGGAAGATGAGAATTTTTAGTTCTCTTTTCTACTGGGATCCTCATCACAAATATGCACTACCCATTCCCCCATCCTCCCAGAAGTTAAAGTATAATGTTGGCTACATCAATATTTAAATAATTTTGACTGGATATTCATTATTCAGAGCTAAGCTAAACAGTAAACTCTGATGTTATTTTCTTTCATAACTTTGTTTGCCTTGGAGTTAATAATTGTCTTATCTCTTTGTTTGCTTAACTTTCTATGTATAGTATTTATAACTAATTCAACCCCCAAACTCTTCATCAGTTGTTTAAATCTCTTTTGAAGAAGTTCAGAAGCATTAGATAGTCTATCAATTTAAACAACCCAAAGAAGTCTCCTGGAGCCTTCTGACCTGCTCAAGTCTGGGCTGGTTTGCCTGGTGTATACTGCTGTAGCCCTGAGATGTTCCTTCATCACCACCCAGGGGGCTACTTTCACATCTCTTCCGTATTGGCTCTCTTGTGTCCTATATAACATGTTTTCATCTTTTTAAATATTCTCTTACTTTAGTGGAGCACATCTTCCAGTAGCTTCCTGAGAAAGGGTGCATGGAAGGCAACCTTTTTGAGATCTTGCAGCCTGCAGATATCTTTATTTTATCCTCATCTTTGATTTAGAATTTGGCTGGATATAGAAGCCTAGGTTGGAATTTATTTTCTACAGGATGCTGAAAGCATTGCTCCATATGCTTCTAGCTCTGGTGTGATGAGAGTCTGAGGCAATTCTGATTCTTTGTATGTGACTTGTTTTTTTCTCTCTGGAAAGTCAGGATTTTCTTTGTTGCCAGTATTGTGAAATCTCATGATGATTGCGCTTTGGGTGGGTCAACTTCTTATACTACACTGAATATTCAATAAATTATTTCAATATGAAAACTAATATCCTTGTTTCAGGAAATGTTCTTGAACTATTTCCTTGATCTTTTCCTTTGCTATGTTGTCAGTTTTCTTTTTCTGTAACTCCCATTATTTAGATATTGGGCTTCCTAAACTGACCCTTAAAGGGGTTTTCATTTGGTGAAATTTTTTTTTTTAAATTCTATTTCTGAGAAATTTCCTCAACTTGATTTCCAAACTTCTTAGTTTAATTTTTTGCCATTATACTTTAAATGTCAAAGAGCTCCTTTTTGTTTCCTCAAACTTAAAAAAAAATTATCGTGTACTTGTTTCATGGTGTTAATATATTCTTTATCTGAATGTACATTAATGTTAATTTTAAAAGTTTTCTTCTCTATGCATTAACTTTTTCCCTCTGTTGTTTTTGCTTTTTCATTTTCATGGTGGGGGCAGTCTGGACCATTTTTTAAAAAAATGGTAGAAGATTCAGATGTCTTATAATTCTTGTTTAAAGGAGTGTTCAAAAAAAAATAATAAAGGAGAGTTCAAACCATTTTTTAAGAGTGGAGTCTTCAAAGCTGACTGGAAACTCTAAGTATGTAAGTGAGCCTTGCTGACTGTGAGCCATTCATGAAGGAAGTATACACTCTATTGTTGGATTCTGGGGTCTCTGCATAGGGTGGAATAATTAGTAGCTTCCTTCCATGCAACAACCCACAATCAAAAGAGGCAGGAAATAAAAGTGCTGTTGTTGCTCAAATATGTAGAGCATGATTTTTAAAACAAGGTCCCCTATATTATTATCTGTATTGTTCCTACTGTACATTTTTAGGCTTTTCCCTCAAAGAAATGCTAGAGAAGATCATTCATTCAATATCATGCTTGGAGGATGAAGTCTTTTCTGTCAACATTCTGAAAAGGACTGGGGTATTGGCATTCAATATAATTCACTTCATACTCCTGTGTTTGGTACAGTAAGTACCTCAACCCTCAACTGGGTCTGAGTCCATCTCCAGACCTCCCAGTCTTTGCCAGAGTTGGAAAGAGAAGTTACCCAGCTGCACTCAGTGGAGGAGGAAGTCTTAGGATCTGACTGCTTCTCAGACCCTCAATGCTTCTTGGCTTTCCCCACTGCTAGTTTATAATTCTGTTTTCTCAGGTCTGCTAAGTCATTTACCACTCTTCCATCTGCCTTCCAGCTTCCAAAAGTTCATTGCTATTGCCTCCTCTCTTGTTCTTCCTATTCTAGTGGGTTTCTACCTTTTTAAAAAAATTCCTTTATGGTTGTTTTAGTGGATTTTTTTAAGTGAAGGAAGAAAAGTAGATGTATATATTCAATCTACTATCTTTAACTAGAAGCTTACCATTGTTCTTCAAATTTGAAAACCCACAGAATCCCAAGAACATGTCTTTGACACCAGTTTAAGACACTCTATGTTAACAGTTAAATACTATCATTTTAGGCTATGGGCCTACAAACATATTTGATTTGGCTTTCCTAGTGTTTTAAAATAAATCAGTTGCCAAATTTTAAAAATCTGGAGATTTACATATAAATCCAAAGTTTTAGTTTCTTTTTTAAAATCAGAAAACCTGACAAAACTAGGTTTTAAATTCCAGAACAGTAACAGTTGACCAGACCTGGATAGTTGCTGCCTCCTTTTAGATGCAATGAGATCTACAAGTTGTCAAAATCATATGCAGCCCATATCACTGCATATGGTTCATGTAGACAATTTGAGTTTTTGACCCCTTGCCTTGGTGTTAATGCAAATGTACTCAGAAACAGAAAGCAGGCACTGAAACCATGTAGTAGTACTCGATTATGAAGAGCTATCCAGATAATTCAAACTATGACTACACTAACTTATTTGGATACCAACAAAATGAAAACAGAACATTAAAAAATTCTCATGGAGAGCTCATAGACTCTTAATAATATGTCCAAGGATCTCAGTCCATATTTCAATGCTTTGAGAATGTATGTACTCACTCCTAATGCCATAAATGTGTTTTTGGAAAACCTAAGAGTGTTCTTGGGCAAAACCCTACACCAGAGATGCCTAAAAGTTCTGCCTCTTTCTCGATGACTTAGTTGGACCCTTCCATTCTAATCAGGTATTTGGGCAGGTGCTGGAATTGCCTGGATTTTAGGGTTTAGTACCTCTATTTCTAAATTAGTTCTAAAGGCTTTCAAGGCCTTTCTATAATTTCTTGTGTACACTTCGTGGCTTTACTGAGCTTACTGGATGATAAAATCCTAGTGGCATTACTTTTGGGCTACTCACAAAATACCAGGAACTTCTAAAACCTGGTTAGCCAGCCCAGAGTTGCCTATGGCCTATGGAAGTTTTCCCTGTACCTCAAAAGTTTCTCTCAAGTGGTTAGAATATTGAGGATACTGATCATCCCCACCCCCAATATTTATTTCTGTGTGATCTTGACAAATTATTGTTCCTGGTTTGTATGGTTTGCCACATTATCTGGCCCAGCTTTGATTTTCCCAAGGGGGACTCAAGGAGAGGTTCAAAAGCATTGCTGAAGACAAGTTAGGGTCAGGCTATTATTTTCGTACCTAGTTTCTTTTCTTCAATACACTTACCTTGAGGATGCTCATTTTCCATAGTTGGGAAGCTATCTGAAGAAGTTACCTAGAGAGACAAGAGAAACAGATTCAGCCTTTCCTAGGCTCCATCCACTTTAGCCTAGCATTAGAAGGGCTGGTGAACTAATGACTTCCTTTAAAGCACTATAAAACCCTTTTGAAATATTAATTCATTTAATATTCATAACAACTTTGAGGTAAATACTTTTATTAGCCTTATTTTCACAGATTAGGTAACTGAGGTTCAAGAAATATTAGGCAACCTGCCCAAGGTCACTTGACTGGTGAGGGGTGGAATAGGGATTTGAACACAGATCTATGTGGTTCCAAAGTTCATGTCCTTACATATTACACTGCCTAATAAAACATTAGGTCTTAAAAGCTAAAACTGGAAAATCTGGGCTTAGGGCTGGTCCTACAAGATTCTCACAGATCTACTTTATAAAAACACAGAAGCCAAATACAACTCTGCAACACTAAGAATATTTGTGGGCACTGAAATCATAGGCATACCTCTTACCATTGAGAAAAGGCCACATCTTGGGAAGATCCCAGCAGCTGACTGTCAGAGAGAGTTAAAGCTTGAGGGGTGGATGAACAGCATAAGTGTTCTGAAACTGGGGACATGAGTCCTCTCAGTACCCTTTTGAGTCAAAGGCTGCCACAGCCCAGAGGATGCTGCCTTTCTAAGTTTCCATGCCCATGACAGCCTGAGATTAGAGAGTGCTTTGAATATAGAGAAACCTTCAGAAACATCTCTGTGCTCCCTCAAGTGGAAACATTTGGAAATTTCATTGTTATCTAGGAACCCAGGAAGAGTCATGATAATTTTCATCTACTGGAATCAACAGTTTGACTCCATCTGCTTTGTGTTATATCCCTAAACTAACTTAAAGTCATACTTCACCTCCATAGCTGATATAGTAATATAAAATTAAAGGCCTTGGTTTGAACCTGGGAGGCTGGCTGGTAAGCAATTTGGCAAGGCAGCCCTAAACTTCTCTCCCCTAACGGGCCACGGTAGGGGCAGACTATCAACTTGGCCTGGCATTTTGGCAAGGCTATCGGAACAACAGCCTCATCACTTGTAAGTGGGAGAGAGGGCTGTTCATTGGTAAGATACACTCATGACATATGATAGTCTCACAAAAATCTGTATACAAAGACACAGAAACAGCTATTTGTAGAAATTACTGTATCTGCCATATAATACTGACATACCACACTATACTATGTTATAGTTATTTTTATCTATCCAAACAGATTATAAATTCCTGGAAGCCTGAAATTACCTTATTCTTCTAGCATGGGGTTTTACATATTGTTTTGTTAACTCTCATATTGATAATGATAATGATGTCCACTGATATGAACAAAGAGACATACGACTAAGTTACAGAGAGAAAACAGTTATGTCCAGCTAAATAGAGCTATAGAGAGTCAGACACAGCTGAACGACTTTATCTTTCCACCTGTTTCTCCACACAGGAGTGGGATAATTATGTCCACTCCCCTTCTACTTTCAGTAACATAGGGGACGTGAGAAAGTACCACTGTACTACATAAGTACAAAATATTAGTACAGAGACACAGGTTAGAACTGACACATAGATTCACAATTTCCTGATCCATATTTCCAGTTGTTTGCTGGACAACCACAGATGTCAGAGACTCCTCAAATACTTCAATAAAAAAACAAATCAGCACCTGTCCTTCCAATTTTGTTTTATTCTTACTGTGGTTCCCATCTTTGTTTTCTGCACTGCTCGCTCCCAGGTGTCCAGAATTGTAGACTTGCTTCCCCCAAGAATGAGCTATGCCAACATGTCTGCTTGGAAATGCAGAGTAGAGAATGACCTAAACATGTCCTTAACATCATCTAAACTGATATGCCTCGTCTATGTCTCTCCTTTCCACTTTCGCAGATTTAACTTAGGCTTTTACCTTACTTCTGCAACATTCTCTAAACTGGTCTCCTGCCCTAAATCTGTCTCTTCTTTAATTCGTCTTTCATGCTGTCACCAAGTTCTCTCACCAAGCGTCTCAGGTTTCAAAAGGACTTTCTCCTCCAGCAACCAGGAGCTCATTACTTTCTGAAGTAGAGCCATTTACAGAACGCTGTTAAGAAGTCTTAAAGCACACACACTGCCTTGCTCATAAATCTTCCATGAATTCCCTTATTATGAAACAAGATCGAACTTAGTGAGGTATGCAATACCTCCAACCTGACCTCACCCTACTTTTCCAGTCTTTTTTTTCCCCCCACTGTGACCAAAACCTAAAACTCCAGCAACATTAAGCCACTCTTTCATACTCAATTAATCTCTACATACCTCAATTTCTATGCTCTTGTTCACACTGTTCTCTTAACCTGCAATGACCTCTCAGGTTCACAGTAATTTTTTTCCCTCCCCTGTGCTTCCAGTCCTTTTGTTTGCATCTTTATGATAGCATTTATTATAGTCTACCTCAAGTAATAACTGTCACTGGTTTGCCCTCACCCTTACTCCAGTTAGGCTGAGCATTTTCAAAAGCAGGGATTTTCTTTCTGCTTCTTTTTAAAACAATTTCTTATCCCAAGAATGTAAAGTACATAAAGTGTGTGGGTTAAATTAGGAAATCTATATAAAAATAGGTTGTAAACCATAATACATTTACAAGTAAGAACTGTTGTGTTATTTTGAATTTGTGGAATCTGACCCCTTATTCTTGTTCTAAATTCTCTTCATCTGTAACAACTGACTCCCTGGCCTCGCTGATCAATTGCAAATCAGTCTACCACTTGGTCTGTCTTCTTTATAACCTGAGGGACATGTTACATCTCTCTGCAGGCAGAGAAAGGATGCAGTAAAATAATTACTCTGGGCAGGTAACTGACCCAGAGAAAGGTGAACTTGCAGCCTGTACACAACTCCAGTATCAGATGATAAAACCAAGATAGGAAAGTTACTCTCCTTGAAGAGGATACATGATTATAAATTCTTGGAGAAGGACGTGAATAGAAAGGGTTCGAGTGCTAGGAAAGGCTCCTGTGAGAGTGGGTCCATGTAGCAGGAAGTCTGCATCATCTCTGGGAGGATGACATGGACCTGCCTCAATTGCTCAATGCCTGCTGGCCAAGAATGAGTTAGTTATTCCAACATGCCTGCTTAGAATCGCAGAGCAGGGAATTATCTAAACTTGAACAGGGACACAAAGGCCTCTAAACGATCCCCTCTTTCAGGGAAAACCCATTTTTCAGTCTTATTAAGGGACTGTGACCTCGCGGGACACCTCGAGGCACAGTAAAAAAAAGTCTTTCGGATGCCCCTCTTTCCAGGGATTGCAGAGATCACTCTTAGACAACCAAGACCGGGTGCTCCCTGCAAGCAGGGGTCTCTTGGAATCCCCCTGCCACTCACAGCAAAGCTCAATAACAACCCTGCTCTCAGGCAAAGCTCTGAGGGACCTGAGGTGCCAAGAAGTAGCGAGATCCGAGGAGGGAGCTAGCTACTGCCCGCTCGGTTGAGAGCACTGCAGACGGAAGGCAGGCACGGCGCGGCCCATCTCAGGCGACGCAACCGGTGAGAAAGCGCAGTGGCGGGGTAGCGGTCAGGTCAGACACCGGCTTCGCGTGTAATGGGTGCCAGCGCCGGCCCCTGCCCAGGCCTCCCCGACCCCTCGCCGGGGCCTCGGGCTCCACAGCGCCCCCCGCCGCCCTCCATCGCTCCTCACCGTCTCCATTGCAAGACGGGCCCGCGGGCTACGCTCGCCGTGGGACGTCGCGGGATCGCGGGACGCCCCGCCCACACCCGGCGCCGCACGCCACTTCCGCTTCCGCCGGCGCCGCCGCCCGCCCAGGCGGGGAGCCACCGCCCGGCCTTCCGGCGCGGCCTCGCCTCGGCCGCCGCCCTCCCTCGAGCACCTCGCAGAGCTGGCTGACGGCGAGGGTGACGGGACGGAGCCGCTTGTATTTAAAATGTTCTTTTTTTATTTGTCGTTTAAAAACAAACTCGGAAGAAGCAAAATCCAAAATTTGCCCTTTGCCTCTTGCAACATAAATTATGTACAATTCAGAATGATCGCCAATACAAAACATGCCGAGGACGGGGGCGTGGGGGTGGAGGGAGACAGGGCGCTTTAAAAAAGGGAATCATTTCATCCGCTGTTACGAAGGACCAACCTTGCTGTACAGGATACACACAACACAAAATAAAGTCTTCACGGGATTCACACTTGTCAGCGATTTATTTTTTAAAAAGGGGGAGGGTCCTGGAGGTGAAGGGAGAAGACTGTAAAGGGGAAAAACTGAAAGTTGAATATGTGCAAGTGTAAACCAACCCAAAATACAAACACGGGGAGAAGGGGGGAGGAGGAATTCCGATGCAATTATACAGGCGGGGGTACTTAAAAAAACCAACAACCAAAATTCCAACCTTGTAGCTTGGGTCTGAGTTAGTTTATATAAAAATTAAAAACTGTATAAGGTTTCTTTACTAAATTCTACAGGACTACCGGATACCTAGCATATGCTTACAAAGTCTGCCCCCTCCCCTTTTCCCAGTCCCAGGGCCCAAGCCCCAATCAGAGCCTGACTCATAGGAGCCAATCTCCCCCTCCCTGTAGCCTAGACCTTTTGCTCTTGGAAAAGGACCATCCACTGGCTTTGGAGGTAGCAGCCCAGTCTCCCCACTGTCTGATTTAATCTCAGCGGTATCTGTGAGGGTGAGGGGATGTTATTCTCTTAAACGTTTGCAGCTTGAAACAGTTGAGGAAGCAGCTTAAAAAAAAATCTCCCTACCCCCATCAATCCACAACCCCCCAAATTCAAAAACAAAAACAAACCTAAAATCACAACAGCGACCGTGCTCCCCCTCCAGCAGGCCTGCCCATCCACCGCCACCAAGCCCACCCCTACACTCCAGACATTTTATTCTTGAAAATATTAATTACAAAATGCCCTTTGCCCACAGCCCCTAGGAGAGAACTGCATATAAGCTTCATCTTCAACCCCATGGCTCCCTATCAGAGAGGAGTCTGGGGCCTCACCCACCCCCTGATCTACCCCTACCCCCAGGAAGAGGTTCAACTGCAGCACAAGCTTGGGCAGAAAGGGGAAGGAAAAGGAAGCAGGGAACCAACCCATCACCCTCTGGCTCCCCCTGGGGCCAGCTCACTTTTGTGCGTTATAACGGGTAATCCAACTATACAACAGGGGGTGGGAATCGCCCAGCCTCTTTACCCCCACCTTACAGCAGTCACAGCCAGGGGGTGGGGAGGAGGGGGTGAGGAAAAGGGCGGTAGGTCGGGTAATGGAGGGGGCCCCCCTACAAGGGGAGCTCCAGGTGTCCGCCCCACGCCCCCCTACCATTTATAAACTGGTTTTGTAAAAAGAAAATAGATATATTTATATAGAATATATAAAGCACAAAAATTAGTAGTTTTACATTTTCTCTCCCCGGGGGTGGGGGGAGAGGGGAGGGTTCTCACCTCCAGCCGGCTCCCCCATGCCCCACAAGACTATGTACAATCCCATGTATAAATAGATAAATACCCCCCACCCTCCCCTCGCTGACACTAAGCTCCCCACCCCCACATCACCACCCCTTCCCACCAGACCAGCAGCAGTTTGGTGACTGAGGGAAAGTGGGAGCTCCGGGCCACACCCTGCCTCACTGGGGATGGGCATGCCACTCAGGGATAGCCCACACCCTACCACCCACCCACCCCATCTAGGGGCTGGAGGGCAAATGGGCTCATGATGGGGTTGGGAAAGTAGGAGGGAGATATCCTGGTCCTAGGTTTAGCACACACCTCCTGCCCCCATGTCCAGATGGAGAAGGAAGTCCTAGAGCAACTAGGCAACAGTCATCCCCAATCTTCATCATTAGCCTCAACCGCCATCCCATGCCCAGAATTAAAAACGAAGATGGATTTTTTGTTGTTTTCTTCTTCCTCTTCCTACCCCCTTTCCACCCACTCAGAAGAGGGCAGTGAGGTGGGGGAGAGGGTTTGGGCAGTAGGGGGCTTGGAGAGGGTCTCACATTTCAGAACAGCAAAAAATCCAACACTTAAATGAGGTAGGTGTGGGTGCGGGGTCTCCTTGCCCGGCTTGCCCGGCTTGCCCTCCTGGGCAGCTGAGCGCCTCTTTCCCGTTCATGTTGCATTTGTCAGAGTGGAAAACAAGGAAACACAACCCATAGAGAGACAAACACAGAGGAGAAGAGGGAGACAGAGACAGATTGAGAGGGAAGGGGATGGGGGTGAGGGTGGGGGCAGAACCTGGCAGGCAGGGCCAGGTGTGGGACCCGGCCTTTGGGATTGTCAAGCTTAGTCAAGTCTCTTTGCAGCCTTGAGTTGGGCCAGAGAGGTCGGTGGGAGCAGCAGGGCTGTGATGCCCGGCCACATATCCTCCTCCCCACTCCCTGCTGCCTCCCAGATGCTTCTGGGTAGTTCCCGGCCCATATTCCCCTCAAACCTGAGATGCCCAATGGCTGCTTCTGTCTGGCCCCTCCTGGAGCTGGGGGCAGAAATGCCAGCCTGGGGGCCGGTGGCGGGGAAGAGGGTTGTCCCTGGTGCCCAGGGTGGGCTTGGCCTAGGGCCCTCTGCCCCAGCCTCCCGCTCCAGGGGCTCCGGTCAGCCGGCAGCCCCACCCCTGGGTCCTGGCTCTGGCTGCTACCTCTCTTCCCCCTCATCCCTTTCAGGGAAGAGGTTGGGGGTAGGGGGACTCCCCTGCCTGGTAGCCTCAAAGCTTTTTAGTTCATCCATTTCCGACAATTCCAGGCTCCACAGTGGCAGGGGATCTTGTGCTGATCGTCCTCAAAGTCAAACTGATAGTCATAGGTCAGCTGTTAAAAGAAGAAGGCAGAATTAATGCCAGCCCCCCAGAGAAGATCTGATCTGAGGGCAGTCGTCCTGGAACTCAGCCCTGGAGAATGGCAAAGAGAGAGCTGCTTCCTCTCACCTCCTCTCCTTTGGGGATTCGCCGGCTGGAGATGATGATGATTTTATCCTCCTTATCAAATGTCACAACTTCTGCCACACAGTTAGGGGCACAGGAATGGTTAATGTATCTAGGCAGTGGGAAAGAGTCAGGAACACCAAGGTGATTAAGCTGGGATGGTTTTGGTTCCTTGTTGGCTCATCCCCAGGGTATCACCCTCAGGGACCCCAAAAATCCCTCCTTCCTCATTCCTCTCACCTGGCAGGGCCTCCAGTCAATGTAGCATCAATCACATGTTCGTTGTTTATTCGGAACATGTAGATGCCTCGATTCTAGAAAACCAGAAGTTGTAGAAGAAGGGGTAAGAAAATGGCGTGGTTGTGGGATCAGGTAGCAGACGCGGGCAGTGGGCTTCATTTATTTTTCCTTTCTTCCATCTTTCACTTCCTCCTCCCACAACATTCCACACCTCCTCCCCTGGACCCCATCCTGACCCTTGTTCCTTAGCTGAGTGTGGAACAGGCACCATGATGGTACCTGTCAGCCCATACCTGCTCCTCATATATTTTCTCCCGCCGGTTGGCCACCTCGTTGCGAATGATGGTGCCAATGTACTCGATGACCATTGTGTGCTTTTCTAGGTCCTTGGCTGCATAGAGCCCCAGGCCCTGGATGCGGGAGCGAGCCAGATACACATTGTTCTTCCACTCAGTGCGTAGCCGCCGGTACTGAGATGACTTGGAGTGTACAAACTGCTTGCTGTACGGGGTGTTCGTCTCGCCTGTGAAGGTGCTCTGATATGCCTTGGACATGCTGGTGCTGTTCAGGGTGTGGGGCCTGGGAGGTGACACAATCCATGACAAGACAGCTCTCCTTCAGACCAAGCACACACTGCCCACCTCCTCCCTGGGATGTGCAACATGCTAGTTAGGGGCATATGCTGCCTTGGGAATAGAGTAGAGGCATCTGGGTCTTGGCTTTGGTGAGGCAACAACTAGCTACAGGGACCCTTCTGACACCCTGGGTGGTACAGAGTGCCGAGAATTTGTGATGGGGAGGTGGAGGGAAGGGAGGCACCAATTCCCCTACACTGAGCCCGCTATCCCAACTCCAGACATCTACCACACTCCTGCCAAACTGTACTCAAGGCCATATGCTCCTCTGGGAGGAATTCCCCAAGCAGCCCTGGCCTGGAATTTAAGCTCACGATTTGCTCAAACATCTGAGTCCTACCCCCTACATATACTGGAAGCTCTAAAACTGGAGGTCATGTCTACCACATTGGGCTGGATTTGAATTAAAACTGGCTCTGGATTCACAGCCAAAAGGTGATATCCTTTCCTTTCTTCAGACTGTCCCCTTCTCTGACATACCATTGGGCTCTGTACAGATGGCTCAGTGCAGGGGAATGACTGTTGCCTGGAAGGATGCCTTTTCACCACCCTTGGGCAGTAGCCAAATTCTTGCCCATCCCAGAGCAGTGGTTTTCAAACGGTTTGATTCTTTTTTATTTAGCAGAAATCTTTTTATTTCTTTAACAAAATGTTATTGGAACTCCAATACATAAACTAGATAAAAACAGAACTCTTCTGGTTGAATCCAATTTGGAAGGGGGACTTACACATGGGAAGGGCCAAGTCCCACCTGCTAATTTTGTGTGTTCCAAGGCTTTCTGGAACACACACAGTTTGAAAACCACTGTTATAGAACATCAAGGACCAGGGCTGACTGGGGTAGAGTCTGACACTCTACGACAGCCTGAGGAGCAACCGAAGGCCTTCGTCAAAGCCCTGCTACCATGAATTCTGCCTCCCTCTACCCAGGGACCAAGGTCAGGCTATTGTGGTACACAGAAGAAACAGTGAACCACAAAACAACAATTAAGGTTCTGGTCCCAGCTGTGTGACCTTTATCTAGTCACTTAACCTTTCTCAGCTGTAAAATGGGGTTCCATACCACCTGCCCTACCTACCTCATAAGGTTGTTGTGAGGATCAAATGAGATAATGGATGTGAAAACGCTTTGAAAAAAAAAGTATAAAGTGCTATACAAATTTAAGGTTTTATTATTTTTCTATTATATATCTAATTATTTACTTTTGAAACAAACTCAGCCTGGGGAAGGGAAGGTGACCCTAGCACACATGGGGCATCTGGGATTTGGGAGAATCACAGGCCCCCTGGAAGCAAAACAGGAGAGGAAGGAGGTGACTGGGTCCCTTATATAGTTCATAATTTCAACACTGTGTACCCAGAACCTCCCCAACAACTATTCCCAGGGAGCCCAAGCTAAGTGTGTCCTAGACCCCAGGTCAACCCATGACACCTGAACAGACTGAGAGGAGGAGGAAAGGGACGCCCTAATGACACCTGCCTACCCTCTAATCAGGAGGCCTTGAGTGAACCCCCAGTCTCTCCAAGGGAACTCTGATCTGTAACCCCAAACCCTCATAATTGGCTGGAAGGTTCCTACCAACCCCCATGCCCACATCCCATCACCCCAGCCGGACAAGCTCACCGTTTGTAGTGTGTGAGGATTTTAGGCTCCGATCGGGCACAACCAGTGGGGTTGATCATGAGTGGTAGCTCCATTAAGGGGTGGCGTCCATAGCGGAATAAATAGTTTTGACAGCTCTCCACTCCAGGCAGCTGTGGGCACAAATCGTGCTCACTTTAGCCTGAGCACCTTTGGGGCAAGACCAAAGTACTCAGTGCCCACCTGGCCTCCAGCCCCCTGGTCCCTCCTTACTGATTCAGCTATGCGCAGGACAGCATGCACTGTTAGCCCAAAGAGCTCCTCGCCTTTCAGGTACTCAGGGAAGAGACGCAGCATATCGGCCTCTTTTCTCATGGCAGCCACAGGCTCGATGATACGATTCCACACAGCTAAGAGGTGAGGAAAAAGAGCAGCCCTCAGAGGCAACATCTGCTCAGTGACCTCAGCCCTAACCTGAACTGGGAGCTGCAGTTGTTTCCTGTAGCCTGCGTGCCTCTCTGTCACGAGGTGTACGGTTCTTCTGGACCCGCTCTTGGCCTCCCAATGCCACTCTCCCACAGTAAGCCAGGAGGCTTCCCACCCCAGAGGGGCATCAGAGTGTCTTGTGACACAGAAACACGAACCTAAGGCCCAGGAGACCTGACACAAGCCATGGACCTTGCTGAGAGCCAGAACAACAGGCACATTTTGGCATTGGGAAAACTTGGGTTCAGGTTCTCATATTGGCCATGGGACCTTAAGACAAAAAGTTAAATCTAAGACTGTTTTAAACTTAATAACAGTACTTACTTGAGAGGATTATGTAAAAAAAAAAAAAAAAAAAAAAGGCCTATATTAAGCCCTTAAGCTTAATTTGCAGCACATACTACATGTTCACTAAAAGGTAACTGCTCTTATTATTTTCATCTTTAACACTAAAACTGAGATCAAAAGAATTTTGTCCAAGGAAAAGCAACCAAAGAGAATTCATGGTTAGGATCAGGTTGGGTGAGCTAGATGACAGAGTCACAAAAGAGTATTTTTGTTTCACTAAGGATGAAAAAAGGGGCCAGTATAAAGTTATTTAGACAAGCAAAATATCTTCAATTACAAGAGAGTTTAAGGTGAATAAGAGAGGTTAAAATTCTTTCTTTGGGTAGCTTCAAGAGACCTCCACGTACCGGAGGTGGAATTGATCACTTACAAGGACCCTGCAGAATCCTTCTCAACACTGTAAAGGTGATTCCCGGAGAAACTTGCCCGTATTACCATTTCGAGGGCCCAGTGCTCACCCTGAGGAGAGGCATCAGTGAAGACCAGGTCCTCTAGGCCCTGCTCGATGACTTTGACTACAAACTCTGGCCGTCCATTGTTCTCGCTGATGGAACAGCGATAGCAGCAGCGGCGATTGTTGGTGCGGAGGCTCCAGTAGATGCGTGTGGCTTCATAGCCCACAGGATAAAGAGCAGTGGCACTGTGGAAGTCAGCCATCTGGTGTGGGAGCAGCTGTCCGATGGCATGGAATACAAGGCCCCCCACCCGAAACATGTGCAGCCGCTCTCCCCGCTGGATGATGCTGGCAATTTGCTTCACTTCATCCCGCTCAATGTAGACCCGCCGGAAGACAGCAAAAGAACTCAGTTCCTGCTCACAGGGCCCCTTGATCTTATGCATTGGACACAGCATGGTCTTGTCCTTGAAGAACATGCATTTGGCGCGAATAGCGCAGGCAAAATGGTAGACATTGGGACACCGCATGCGATTGCAGCTGCTGGTGGCACCGGTGCGCTGGCACAGGGAGCATTTTGTTAGCAGTCCTCGGTGTAAGGCTACCTCCACATTCATCAGCGCCCCACCCTGCGTCTCATAGACCTCCGTGGACCACAGGGCACAGTTGAGGTGTACCCAGAGGTCCAGATCCAGGTTCAGCAAGCGGGCAGGCCCATCAGTGGCCCCATCACCCTCTTCATGACAGAAGCAGCAGCGCCGCATGTCACGAGGCACCTTGTCAGGTCGCAGGGCTGTGCCAAGCTGTTCCATAAACTCTGCCACCTCCCGCTCATCCTCCTGCTGCCCACTGCCCTTCTGGATGGTCAGCAGCAGCCGTAGCCGCTTCCAACGCACCCCCTTCCACTTCTTGAGCCGAGGGGGTCGGGAATCTTCACCTTCTTCAGGGGGCCGGGCTCGGGGCTTGGGCCGGGCAGATTCAGGGGATGAGGCCAGGGGCAGAGGCGAGGGGACTGGTGGCTCAGCTGAGGGTTCAGCTGGGAATTCAACCAGTGGTTCAGCAGGGGGGCTGGCAGGAGAAGGTGCCAAGGGGGATGGGGGAGGGGAGGGTTCTTCAGGAGGTGGGGCCGAGAGCTGTCGCACATCCAGATTGGAAACATTGTAGGTATAGCTGTGTTGGGTGGGTAGTTCTGGAACGGGGCTCTCCTATGGGAGGGAGGCAGGAGCCCTGTATGGTTAGTGCCAGTTCCTTACTTAACTAGCCTTCTCCCTCCTTCCACCCAGATTCCACTGTTTCAAAAGCCCTGTCTGCCTTCTTTGTCCTAACCAGATACCCACTTCTTTTTCTCCCCCAGACCCACCTGTTTCAGAAGGCTTAAGATGTCTAGCTGGCTCTTGAGGGTGTAGCCAGGCAACACCGCATCAAACTGCTTCAGCCAGTCAGGGCCACCTTCTGTGCTCTTGCCTCCCAGACCCTTTTCTTTGCCACCTGCAGGGAGAAAGGCATCAGAACCTCCACCAGAATCATTCCCTTCAGGTCCCAAGGAGTTTTCCTGCCACACTCACCAGGGCCCTCAGCTTCCCCCTTCTTGGACTCAATGCCTGCCCGGGCAGGACTCTCTGGAAACAGCACCTCATAAGAATTGGGGATCTTCATGCTTAGCAGCTCTGCCACTGCCACCATCACACCATTCAGGTTCTACCAGGGCAAGAAAGGGGAGGGGAGAGCCATATCAGCAGAATGTGTGCAGTGAGCACTACCACTGGCTTGGTGAGGACAAGGACATCTAAAACACAACTCCCCAAGTGGCCAGTCAGTCTTGCCCCTGGGCCATCCTGCTGTTCTCACACACTTGCTTTATAGTGGCCTTTCCCAAAATGCTGTGGACATTACAAGAACTCCACAAAAATGGGCCTGTGTCAATTAAGTTTAGGAAACGATACACACTATTCCATAACTTGGGCAATCCGTGATACACACCAGCAAATTACAGCGTCTGAGGAGTCTTGCAGTTAAGAATCGTATTTTGTTGTTTTAACTGGGATTTTTCCATTACTTTGACTATAAATCTCTGCTACATTTAAAAAGTTTCACCAAATATGATGGGGACGTGCTGTCTGTAACACGCGTATCATTATATACATTCTCCTTATTTATTGACTTGATATCTTTATCCTAGGACTGTGAACACCCCCTGCCCCCGCCCCCTAAGGGCAGGGCCCACATAAACTTCATTTACCCTAAACCCATAGCCTCTAGCCCAGGCTTTCACACACAGTAGATCTTTGGTACTTAGTTTTGAACACTGAATTTATTCAGACAAGTTCCAGGGACTGCCCTCTGACCAGCATCCGCTAAGCCTCTGAGGCACCCCCAGGACACACCTTGGCTGCAGCAGCAGAGACTGTCAGCATGACTGACACCTCACTTCCTTTGCCCTTTTCCCAAGTTGTGGCAGGCAGCTTTCCAGGGGCCTGCAGGTCTAGGGCCTCATAAGGTTTGGTGTCTGGGAAGACTAAATGAGAAAGAGGGACCTGTGTGAGTCTCGGTTGCTTCTCTCCCCCAGCTCTGACAACCCAGCCTGGCCTGGCCTGGCCATGCCTGGGACAACCCCTACCTGGGATGCTGGCCCGAGGAATGATGGGGATGACTGGGGAGAGAGCTCTGTCTTCCTGCTCCCATCGGCCTGAGCCCAACTGAGGAAAACGAGGGGCCTCCTCTCCCAGGATGCTCTCAGGAGATGAAGCTGGTACAATGCTGTCAGGAGAATCACTATCCTCATCACTCTCCATCCTGTGAACCAGAAGTAGAGACATTTGTACTATAACCCTGCAGACCCATACTTCTGAATCTAGAGATTAGTGGATATCACAGTCTTACTTGAAATCTGCAATTAACCATAGGAAAAATGAGGCAACTTGTTTCCTACCCCCATCCCTCATCCCCATTTTTATCCCCACCCCACCTGACATCCTCAGTCTGATTGTGAGGGGGTGTAGGCAAGGCGGCCAGCAGGTCTAGACTCTTCACCTCTGAAGCATCTGAGGAATAGGCAGGGAGAAGAGGAGTCAGGCTGATGGTAGCCAGAACTGATGGTGCTTTATCCTCTACATTTGAGGCCTGACTAGTACAAGATCTAGCTTAGCTATCATGACCACTGTCTACCCATCCACCCCCCTGCCAGTTTGGGGCAGCTGAGCTGTATTTGAACCTTTCTGATGTGCCAGGCCGAGTTTTGGGTACACTCTTTCTTTATAATCTTTTAACAATTCCATTAACCAAGTATTATACCTGTTTTACAGTGAGGAAACTCAGGCTCAGAAAGATCAATCAAGTTACTGGGCTGTAGTAACACAGCTAAATGAACACAGGTGCCAGGATTCAAATCCAGATCTATGGTTTTGTACCAAGGCTGGCTGTTCTCTAACAAAAGCTTCACTAACACTCTATCACCTGCCTCCCCTGCTGCCTTTGCTCTGGACTCCAGAAGCCCAACCTTGCCTCCAACAAATCACTCCTAAAGAGGCCTTTCCTATCTCAGGGTACCAGTTGTTTCAGAGTAACATGCAACCACACCTATCTCAAACTGTATGGCAGGGTACACCGACTGGTTTGGACCCCAGCCACCAAATTCTACTAGGGGAGGAAGCCCACTCTGCTCTTGACTTACCCCTCAGTGTCCCTTCAGTATCTCGGGCAGAGGTGGCATCCTTGGGGTGTTCCCCCAGTTCTTCAGAGGGAGTGACACCATTGACCATCTTCTGCTGCACCGATGGGGGTGGGGTGGGGGGCAGCGACGAGGGTGGTGTCGGCGGGTTACTCGGGTTATTCTGGGGGTGGGGTGGGGTGTTGTGTGCGAGATGGCATAGGGAGACTCATGCCCCACACTATATCAGCAACTTCCTAAAGACTTCCTCTCCCACCTCCACCTCCCCAAGAACCTCATCATCCCCAAAAGGTATTGCCATTTTTCTGACCTTGGTAAGCAGCTGGGAATAGTAGTCAGGGCCAGTGGGCAGCGCCCCACTTCCAAAAGCCCCCCTCAGCTGACACTGCCCATTGATTGGGCAGCCACTGCCAAAGGGAGCAAAGAGGCTAAAATTGGCGGTGATGGTAGGCTCCGTTAGGGGCAGCAGAGACAGCTCCTAGGAGGGGCAAGATAACAAAGTTGGAAAACTGCAGCTTGTATATCTCTGTCACTGCACAGCTTGGGGCCAGGGTGCCCCCTATCCTGGGATGGGACCAGGGGACTGGCTCCTGGGGGTCACCTGTTTTAGCTGTTTCAGCAAGGCCTCGCTGGCCCTGACCCCGTCCTCCTTCCGCAGCTTCTTTCGGGAGCTCACCAACCTGTCGCTTGCCTTCTGTACTCGCTTGGGCTTCGGTGTCAAAGGCTTCCTGGCTGCTGTATCCTAAACCAGATAAACCCATAGTGAAGGCTGCTCTCATCCTCAGACCCCTCATCTCTTCTGTCTGACCCAGCCAGACCTGCTCACTCTGCCCTAGGCTCCAGGCTCCACTCTAGCTGGAGTACTTACCTCCTTGTTGCTGGGGCTACCCTGTAGTTTCTGCTCCAGCCCAGCCAACTTGTTGTCAATGTGTCCGTTGATCTCTGTTCGCAGACCCTCGGGCCCCCGCCCAGTGCTGAGTTGCACATTCTTTGCCCGTAGAAGCTTCTGCAAGAGCAGATGCCCAGCTTCTGAGCGGGGCCCTGCCAGCAGGAGGTGGTTGCTGGTACCTGGTGCCCCTATTGGCTCCCCATTGGCCTCCCTCTTCAAAACCTGGGCTCCTAGGGCACACGGCTCTTCCCGAGGTTCCTGCTTGATACTAAGATGGGGTGGTTCAGGCACTGCCTGCCCATTCACCCGCTCCAGATGCCCAGGTATGAGGCTGCCCTGCTCCAGCTTCTGGGCTTCCACTATATTGTCTGAGGGGTCCCAAGGTCCCAGCCCCTTGCCAAAGAAAGTATCTACAAGCTGAGCAGCAGCAGGTGCGACTCTCCCAGGAGGCAGCTCCAAGGTTGGCCCCTGGGGTCTTGGGGTCCCTGATTGGGTGGGAGTGAGCTGGGCCTCAGAGGGGAGCTGGGAAGTAGGAGAAGGTAATTGTGAGGAAGGTCTCTTTGGCTCTTGAGGGCTGGATGGTGGAGGTGTGGGATGAACAGGACCAAGAACTGGTCCTGCGGGTAAGGCTCCTTGTGGGGCATGGAGCCGGGGTGGGCCCTGAGGTCGAAGCCCTACCCCTAGCTCCTGGAGGGAGCCTGTTTGGGATCCAGGGAAGGCCCCAAGTTGGGGTTGGCGGCCTAGGAGGCCTTGGAGGGAAGAGGGCTGTGTCCCAGGCTCCTGGTAAGGTGGGGTCTGGCGTACTGCCTGACTCTGCTGTAGCTGCCGCTGCATGAGGAGTGCCTGTAGCTGCTGTTGTTGCTGAGGACTCAAGTGCCGCAGCTGTGGGTTTTTGGCCAGAACTCCTTGGAGCTGTGCTCGAAGCTGACCCACTGTCGGCATGACTCCAGCCCCAGGCAGGCCCTGCCCAGATTGGGGGACAGATCCCAGTTTGGCAGGCTGTGACCCTGCATTATTCTGCATGGGCCTCTCTAGTCCAAGGGGCTGCTGGGGGCCCAGAAGGTTCTGAGTCATAGACCCAGGCTGCTCCCCTAAGGAAACAGAAGATTGGGCCAGAAGGTGGGGCACAGAGGAGGCCTCAGATGATCCACTGCCTGGTTGTCCATGGCTTCCCACACCTGCTGTGTGGAGCAAGTTAACTTGCTGCTGCTGTTGTCCTTGGAGCCTCAGAGGTGGTTGCAGAGGCACAGAGTTGGGCTGAGGATGGGCCTGGGATTGGACAGGGAGTTGTGAATCCCCGGAGAGTGAGGGCTTTACCTCTCCTGGTTCAGCAGTCATTGCCTCAGGCACGGTCCCTATTGCTACCGGCCCTCCCTGATGTGCAGAGGTCCCCTCAGAGACCTCAGGAGGAAGAGCCGTCTCTACAATGCTTTGTTCCTTGCCTGTTAGGAGAAGAGCTGAGCCTAGAGTTCCGGGGCTAGAAAAGTGTTGTAAAGGCTTGGCTGGCATGCCAGGACCAAGTGCCACCTGCTGCTGTTGTTGCTGAGGAGATAGTAAAGTTCGACTCTGGTTTAAGAGGCCCATCTGCTGCTGCTGTTGAAATTGCTGCTGCTGCTGCTGTAGCTGTTGTTGTTGCTGTTGCTGCTGCTGTAGCTGTTGTTGCTGCTGCTGTAGCTGTTGCTGCTGCTGTAGCTGTTGTTGCTGCTGCTGCTGTAGCTGTTGTTGCTGCTGAAGCTGTAGCTGTTGTTGCTGTTGTAGCTGTTGCTGTTGTAGCTGTTGCTGCTGCTGCTGTTGAAGCTGTTGCTGCTGCTGCTGCTGTTGAAGCTGTTGCTGCTGCTGCTGCTGCTGCTGCTGCTGCTGCAAGGAGGCCACTGGCTGAGCACTCAGTTTAGGCTGCCCATTATGTGGCATCAGACCCTGCTGAAGATGAGAAAGCCCTGCCATGGCTCCCTGCTGTTGGTGCTGCTGCTGCTGCTGCTGCTGCTGCTGCTGCTGCTGAGCTGTGACCAGCCGGTGTCCCATAAGGCCCTGACTCTGTTGTGCCAGCTGAGGTGAATTTGGCACCCGGGACTGGGTCAGAAGTACCTGTCTGTGAGGGCCCTGGGGGCCTAAAGCTCCAGGGTGCTGTTGCTGCAACACTGACACCTGGGCAGGACCCAGCATGCCCTGGGGCCCCTGGGGTGGTTGTGGGGACAGCTGCTGGACCAAGAGGCCCTGATGGCTGCTGGGAGGCAGAAGCCCTTGGGGTTTGGGACCCAGAGCCTGGCTGGCCTGAACACTTGGACCCTGTTGCTGTTGCTGCTGGACTGCCACCTGTCCTAAGAGGTGGTGCTGTTGCTGCTGCTGTTGCAGTTTCTGGGCAAGTTGCATGCGCTGCTGCTGTAGCTGTAGCTGCCGCTCCTGTAAAAGCCTTGAATCAGGTCCCAGGCCTCGAAGAGCAAGGTTGCTAGGGAAAAAGCCCCCTGAGGGGCCAGCCAGAGCCCCAGCCCCACCAGAATGTTGCTGTGGTGGCTGTTGGGCCAGGGTTGTGTTGAGGAATGGGCCACCAGTTTGTCCAGGCAATGCCATGCCCCCTGGGGGTAGGCGAAGACCTGCAGCTTGCCCACTGGGTGGTCCCTGTGGTGGCTGTAGCCCATGGCCAGGGAGGAGCTGACCAGGAAGCTTGGTGAGTAGCCGGGGACTCTGAGAAGGGCTAAGGGCCAGCACTGCTGCATGCTGCTGCTGTTGCTGCTGCTGCTGCTGCTGTTGCTGTTGTTGCTGCTGCTTATTCCGATATTCTGCCATGAGATTTGTGTGCTCCTTTTGTTGCTTCCGAACCTAACATGGGAGGGTCAGAGATGTCAGCTTCGAGCCTGCCCACCCATACCATCCCTCTTCCTGGGCTCCTGGTTGCTAGGCTGAAGCCTGCTTTTCCAACCTGATCCAGCTGTTTCTGGATTTTGCTCTGCTGCTCTGTGACCAGCTTGAGCTTCTCAGCATCAGCCTCTGGGAACTCTCGGCCAGCCTTTTTGGCAGTGCGCTGCTTGGCACACAGAGCCTTCCGGGACTTGCGGTGCACACCAATCTGCTCCTCTAGCACCTTCAGCTGCATCTGTAGGAGCTGTTGAGTATGGAACAGCCACTCCTCATACTGCCGTTGGTCAGCCTCATCTGGGAAAGAAAGCTGGATGTCAGGACCTGCAAAATGGTGACCCCAATCCCTCTGCCTCAATATACCCCAAGTCACTTTCTTGTGTACTCCTCCCCATCCTCATACTCACTTATCACTCCCTGAGCAAAAGTGGGTGGATTAGGACGAGGCTGGGAGGGGTCACTGGCACTCCGCTCCTGTGGTGAAAGAGGCAGCTAAAATGTCACTATTCCATAACAGGCCCTACGAAGGGTGGCCTAATGTCATGCAACACAAGTTCTTACTCCCACCTGACCACTTACTTGGCCACTCCCAGCTGCTACATGGTTCTGTAGATCACTGCCAGGTCCCCCAGAGAGCCTCTGGGCTAGCAAGGACACTTGTTGCCTAGAGTCCGCCAAAGTAAATAAGATGTGTTAGCGATCTTAGGGAAAGTTGAAAACCAAAGAGGTGGGAAAGTATAAAGGGGTATTAGGAAGGGGAAGGAAGGGAGCCAACACCCCTACCCCCCAAGTCCTACCTGTTCATACCAGGTGCCACTCCAATGCTGCCCTGAGCCATCACCTTCTTGATGCCTTTCAAAGCCACCATCTTGGCCTTTGCAATGGGATCAATGATATCTTCTGCAGCAAATTTGTCCAGGTCTGGACAGGAAAGACTCAAGTGAGCTGGGCATTTGGGTTAATGCTCCTATTCTATGTCTGCTGTTCCTTCCAACACCTGGACCTCTACCAAACCAAGTAAAGCATTGTCATGCATAATGGAAAGACCAGTGTACCAGGCACCAGACAGCCTGGTGACTCAGCTCTGTTATTCACAGGACATGTGGCCCTGTTTTCACTTGAACACTACTAGGAAAAGGTATTCAGTAAATATTTGTTGAATCAATATATCAATGTTATTTTACCTGAGCCTCAATTTACTCCTCAATTTACACCTGACAAAAGTAGAGCTGACCCTTGAACAACACAGGTCAGAACTGCATGAGTCCACTTAAATGCAGATTTTTTTCAATACTGTAAATGTGAATGTATTCAATAAGTATGGTAAATGTATTTTCCTTATGTTTTTAAAGACCTTTTTTCTCTTATATTATTATAAAAGTAGAGTATATAATACATAAAACATATAAAACAGGTGTTAATTGACTGTTCATGTTATCAGTAAGGCTTCTTCTGGTCAACAGGATACTATTGGTGGTTAATTTTTTTTGGAGACTCAAAAGTTATATACATTTTTGACTATGTGGGGGTCAGTACTAACCCTGCACTGTTCAAGGGTTAGCTATACACTTTATGAACTAGAAATCGTTCAAGAGTAGTGTTCTTAAGGCAAATAGTACAGCCCAGGAACCCAAGATGTGGGCCCTGTGCCAAATCCCTAGATGCCAGAGCTGTTTTGGACCCCATACGTATCACAAACAGCACACTCTTCTGCCTGTTCAGGATGCTGGGTAGCAAAGAAATAAGCAACCACCAGAAAGTTCAATCTTCCTAAAATCTTGTATACTGCACATTTCTCCACTGCTCAGAAAACTTAACTGACTCACTTTCTATCAGACTAACCGAACTCCCTCCCCTGGTATTGAGGCAGTAACACAGTTAAGACAGGGGGGCCAGGGTTCAAACTCTAGTTCTGTTAGTTGTGTGATTGTGGGCAAGCTATTTAACCTCCATGTCTCGGTTTTCTTTTCTATAATCAATAATACTGTTTTAATGAGTTTGTTGTGATGGTTTTATGATGAATGTAAAGTGCTTATAGTATACTGCGTGGTAAATAATGTCAATAAACACTATTACAGTTTGAGGTCTCCAATCTGTCTCTGCTTCTTACCTCTCCAAAATTAGGGTAGTGCTCACTCACTTCCCTCTATACTGTCTACTCCAGCCTAACCAGTTCACTCGTTGTCTCCAAATAGCCCCCACTGGCTTTCTTGCCATTATAGTCTTACTCAAGTCTTTTCACTTACCTGGAGTGCTTTCTCTTATGCCACTTCCCTCTAAGCCCTAATCTTGTTTCACCACAGCTACAAAGCCTTTGCTAATCAGGCTTCATGCATTCAACCCATTCACTCCCTTAAACTGAATGTCTACTATCTACCAGTCACTGTTCCTCACTTTTAAAAGCCATAGTGCTTCTGCCTACACTATTAGTATGGTGTTTAGCCAAAACTTTGTGTTCCATCTACTTAACTATGGATTATTTTAGGTCTGCAGCCTCAGTGCCCATTTTGCGGCAACAGTCATCACCCGAGTAACTAATCTAGTCTGTGAGCTGTGCTGTGGTTACCTGTATCAGGGAAGAAGCTGTTAGCCAGCTGTTGCTGCATCGCCAGCTGCTGGGGTTTCATGCACATGGAAGGTGGCATGGTACCCATGGGCTTCTGGGCCAGCACTGGCTGTGGGCTCTGCTGGGGCACCAAGCCTGCCTGACCCCCATGCTGGCCACTTAGCATATGCCCTTGGTTGGACACCATAGCCATGGATGGGGCCAGGCGCTGCTGGAGGGAATGAGCTGGTGGCTGAGTGGGCACCAGTGGTTGGGATAAGCCTGGCTGTCGGGGACCTCCAAGTCCCAGAGTAAGCTGTTGTTGGGGCCCAGCCAAATTGGAAGAAGAGCCCTCCTGTGGCAAAGACATGGCTTGGGCAGGGCCTGGTGTGGTTAGTAGAGAATGCTGCTGTTGCTGTTGCTGTTGCTGTATAGGCTGCAGCTGTGCTGAAAGCTGCTGCTTCTTCTGCAGCTCCTTTTTCTCATGTTCCAACAAGTCCTCAATAAGCAGGGGTAATTCACTGGCTACCAGTGAGCTCTCCATCTTGTCCAGCTCATCCCCAGATGCTGCATGTCCACTGGGCAACGTTAGGGCCCCACTCTCTAGCTCAAATTTTTCCAGCAGAGAGGACCCTCCTGGGCCACTCAGTGGGCTGGGGGTCAACAGGTGAGCTGGTTGTCCTCCTGTGGCTCCAAAGGGGCCCTTCTCAGCTGTGTGCCCACTGCTAGAAAAGGGCCCTGTGCCAATCTGGGTGTCCCTGCTGCCCATCACACTCTGTCCTGGCTTTAGCCCCAGGCCTAGGGAAGTGGTGGCAGGTGCTGTCTCTACCTTGGGAGTGGTGATGGTGAATTGGCAAGGGGAAGGGTGGCGTCCACCCTCTTCCACCTTGGGTTTCACCTCAGGAAGCACTGGTGCCAGACGGGACTCAGAGGTATCAGCAGCAGGGGGAGGACGCTCCTCAGGACCAAGGGGTCCTGGCTCCACCCCCCGCAGCAGGGCCTCCCGCTCAGCCTTTTCATTTGCTGACTCTACCAGCCTCAGGTGCTCATTGAAGATGTCTTTCTTGTCCCCAGTGTCCAATTCAGGGTCAGTATAGGCTAGTAGGTCAAACTCATCCCCATTGAGCAAGTCATCAAGGTGGGGGTCATTGGTCTCCAGATTTTCCAAGGTGCCAAGCTCATCATCTCCTTTGGCCACATCCACACCCAGGCCCAGGTGAGCAAGCTCCTCATCATCCTCTAGGGCTTTGTGGGCATCGAAGTCATCATCCAACTCAGCGTCCTCACAGGGTAACTTCCCAGCTTCCAGGGCCAGGGGAGGGGGACGGCCAAGTTCAGTGCTTGAGGGGGGCCGGCTAACTAGTTCCAAACCAGTGGGCAGGGTGGGACCCTTTGTGTGGGGTGCTGGATGGAGACTGTTGTTCAGTTCAGGTGCTGGCAGGGCTGAGGGTTTCTGTGAAGGAAGGCCTGATACCGCTAAGCCACGAAGCCCTTCAGTAGCCAGTCGGTGGGTATCCTCACTTACAGGGTAAAAACGGGGTCTTTGATGGGGACCCTGACCAGGAAATGGAGACCCTCCAGGTCCTAGTCCTTTCTGTACATTGTGCCGCAACTCAATGAATTGGGCAGGACCGGCTGGACCAGGCACTGGTTCACCAGGGCCAGGCAAGCGGGTGGGAAGTCCCACCAAGGGGGAACCTAGGGCTTGGCGGCCAAGTTCAGGCCCAGGAGCTGATGAAAAGCGAGTAGACATGGCAAGTCTCATGGAGGTTGCTGCTGTTGCCTGCTGCTGCTGCTGCTGCTGCTGCCACAAGTGCTGCTGCTGCTGCTGCTGCTGCTGTTGTTGCTGCTGCTGCTGCTGTTGCTGCTGCTGCTGCTGCTGCTGTAAGGGCAGGGACCCAGGATAGGGTGCTCGCTGATAGAAGGCTTGGGAGCCTCCCACCAGTTGCCTGGAAGAATATGAAGTAGTCAGTAAGATAATATCAGGATGAAGAACTAGAACGTGAGCCTAGGACAGTGAGTAAGGGTAAAGTTAATAGGGAGGAGTAGGGGAGAAGAGTAAATGATACTGTAGAAGAATTAGAGAAACAGGTGAATCAGAGGCAGCATACAACAGTGAATCCTCAGGGAACCCTCCAGAACCTCACCGGCTATTTACATCCATAGAGGAAGGGGTGGCTGGTGGAGGTGGCCGGGAGAGTCGGTCATCACTGGGGAAAGCCCCTGGCCCTAGGATGGGGCCACCCAACTTGCTGGAGGGCAGCCCCACAAGACTGCTCTTGTCCTAGGAGAGATAAGGGTAGATGAAGATGGGGCAAACTTCAATACCTTGGGACCACCACCCCTTGCAACTCTACCTACCTGGGTCCCAGCAAAGGGAGTCTGGCCTCGACTCAGCTGCTCAAAGGCAGGGCTGCTAGACTCAGCACCCCAGCTGCCCGGGGGCCCCACTGCTCCTGCAGCTGCCGCAGCTGTTTCCTTCTCTTGCCGCAGAGTGTTGCGCTGGATCTGCTGCCGAATCAGAAGCTCCCGCAGTCGCTGGCGCTGTGCAGAGAACAGATGAGAAGTTAGTCTGTCCTACTCCAATCATAGAGCTGGCACAGGAACAGTAGAGATATAGGGAACTCAGCTCCACAACATTGACTCACCTGCCGTTGCTTCTCCAGCTCTGTCTGGCTGAGGGTAGAGATGCCTGGGTCCTGGGTACCTGGAAGTTCGGGTGCTGCCAAAGAGCTGGCCATTCCAGCCCCTGGGTCTTCTCGCTTATCGACTGGAGAGGTGATGCCAGCCCGCTGTGAGGCTCCATGGGGCGGGTAAGGGAGGGATCCATCGGGTGCAGGTGGTGGTAGGACTGACGGGGGTCGTAGTGGGGACAGCCCAAAGCCCTCTCCTGTGGACCCGCTGCTGGATCCCAGGGGGCTGCCCGATTGGTGGAAGTTCCCTGTGGCTACTGAGTAGTTTGTGCTTTGAGGCTTGCCCAAATTAGGGCCAGGCCCAAAATGGCTGTTGATCCCATGGGGTGGAGGGAGACCAGGCTGAGGGACAGGGGGCTTTAGGGAAGAAGGCTCCCCTACTGCCTGAGGGAAAGTGAAACGCATAGAAGGGGCACCCACAAATGCACCTGTCCCAGGGGACCGGGCAAAATTGGGGGGCTGCCCACTTGGGACCTTGGCATGAAGCTCACCTGCCGGACCCGAGGGAAGGGCTGCTGGGAAGCCCCCAGCCCCCAGCGGAGTGTGGGCTAGAGGCCCAGCCTTGAAGGCAACTTCAGGGGGCTGGGGTCGGGGTGGCTTATGCAATGGCGCAAATGGGTCACGGGACTGAGGGCGGGAGGGTGGGCGGGAGTAAGGGTCAGGGGACTGGAAGCGAGGGGTCACAGGGGATGGGCAGAAAGCCTCAGCAGACAGAGGACGGGGCGTCAACGGGGACTGGGAGCTAGACTGGGACTGGGGACTGGCAGGTACTCGGGAGAAAGGGTCGGAGGGCAGTGAGCGAGGGGGCAGGGCACAGCAGCTCTCAGGGGGTAGGGGTTGTGGTCGAGGGGTCAATGGTGGCTGGGCATAGGGGTCAGGGTAGGGACCAGGACGAAAAATATCTGAGTGGCTAGGGGGAGAAGGGACCAAAGCCTGGGCAGGGGGTGGCTCCTGGGGCCTTAGGCCCAAGCCCGGGCTCTGGGGCTCTACCTGAGATGCCCGAGGGGTCAGGGGGGCTTTGAAGACATCAGGTGCCTTTAGCTCCAGGCTGCCCAGGTGGGGGCCTGAGGAGGGTGAGTCAACGAAGCCCAGATTTGGGGGCCCATAGCTAGGAGAAGATGCCCCAAGCTCTTCCTTCTTCACCTCCAGGGCTTTCCGAGACTCCCCAAAAGGTAGGGGTGACAGCAGGGGCTCGGAAGCCTTGCCACCCCCTACCCCTGGGCTCTCAGGCACAGCCAGGTTGTCCAATGAAGGGCAGCGGGGTTTGAGGAAGGGGTCAGGTGTAGAGGGCTGGTGTCGCGGGGTGCCAGGTGGGGTAGTGTGGAATTCCCCTGGCTGGCTAGTCCCAGAACGAGATGAGGCACCCAGTGTTGGGGGCTGCGCAGGGGCCCCAGTCGGGCTAGGATAGGGAGGATAGGTTGGTGGTGCTGTGGGAAAGCGGGACTCCAGAGCATAGGTGGGGGCCAGTCCAAAGGGATCCTGCGAAGGCACTTGGGCGGGCACCTGGGGTGGGAGCTTGAGGAAGAGCTCACCGGGCGAGTCGGGGCCGGGCACTGTGCCCGCCGGCGGCTTCAGGAACCCGTCCGCAGAGGTAGACAAGCCGGCGGGGGTAGTGGGGCTGCCAATGAAAATGGTGGGGGCAGCAGCGGGGGGCGGACTGCCCAGTGCCCCTGGCTGGGGGGGAATGCGGAGATGTAGGGCCGGTCGGTCAGTCTTACGGGCCATGTCGCCCACCTTGGTCTGCTTGTTGATCTGGCTCTCAGCCTGCTACGGGAGGAGACCAGGCACAGAGCAGTCAGGCTGCTGTGGCAGGTCCTACATCCCCCCACCCTAAGAGGCCACCAGCTACGAGACTTAGATAGTGCAGACCAGCCTGGCCCCCACTCACCTTTTGCACCTTGTTGATGCGGTGAGCCGCCCGATTATCTTTGGCCTTTTGCTGAGGGATAGAAACACAGCTTTAGGCCTACAGCTTAGTCTCATGCCCAGCCCCCATCCCTCATGCACTCACACTCCCTACCCAAAAGCTGATCCCTTCTGGCCAAGTTGCTTTAGAAGCAAGGAAGGGAAAGAACTAAGGTGAATTTTCCCAAACACCACCCCTTCTCAGTTTCCTGGTTGACCTAGGTTTCCTTCTGTCTCACCAGGTAGGGAGCTTTGTCAGTGGCTGGAACTTTTCTCCAGAGCTTCATTATTTGTTTGCAACGGCTAGACCAGTCTGAAGGTAGAGGAATTGCATTAGAAGACCTGGCAGGTGCACCCCTGCACCCACCATGTTACCAGGTTGTCATGTCCCTTACCCTTCTCCCACAGGTACCTGGGTAATCTTGCTTGAGATTGGGAAAGTTAATGTTGGCATACAGCACAGGCGAGATGGTGGAGAGTTGGCCCAACTCCTCATCCTTCTCCCAGCGCTGAAGACTCCGCTGGTTATAGGAGAGCCCGTCGCCCTCACCCTCTGTGGTGGGGGTGGTGGGTGTGGAGGGCGTGGTGCCCCCTGAGCCTGTCCAGGGGCTGTCTGGCTCACCGGGTTCCGGGCTAAAGAAGCCCCCGCGCTCCCTGGGGCGCAGGGGCAGAGAGTCACAGGGGGCAGGGATGTCATACCCAACCCCAAACCACCCAAAGGCCCTAGGCCACCGCTCTGCCCCAACCAGAGGAGGGTCACTAACAAAGGGTTGAAGAGGAGCATGGGGAAGTACAGCTACAGTAGTACCCAGGAGTCCAAGGTCCCTCCCTCAGCACTGACCCAGTTTGAGGAAAGGAACAAAAGAGATGGCTCATGAAGGTTAAGCATAGATACCAACCTAGAATCCAGGAATGGGGACTGGCAGAGGCCTGGGTAGGAGTCCATTGGGCTGCTGGAGGGGAGAGTGCCCAAAGGGAGTCCACCTACAAGTGGCACAGGATCAGAAAAAGGGAGCAAGTGGCCCAACCTGAGGACAAGCTTGACCATATCTGCCTATTGAGTCTTCGAACCACTCCCACCCATATCACCTTGAAGAAAGGGCCTCTGAAGTGGAGTACGGCTGCCATCTAGGCCAGGGGTTCCACATCCCAGATGCTGCTCTCGTTCAGAACCCAGAACATCCTTGAAGAGCTGCTGTAGGTCCTTGGATTCCATCTTGGGCAGTTCTGTAGGGGATTGATGGAGGATACTGCTGAGGCAGACTAGGGAAATAAGGGGACACCACAGGTCTACAAACGGTCATGGCCAGGTGAAGTGCTAAGGGCTCCCCACCAGAGAAACTATACAGATGAAAGTCCCATAGGCAGGACTTTTTCTTTCTCCCACAGAGGACTCTGACACATGAAGAGTGCAAGTTACAGCCTCACCTTCTGTGGGGATCCTGTCTAAGTCAGAGCTAAGCATCCCTTCTCCTGGGGTGCTTGGCTTCTCAGGGTCACTGGGCGTTGGGGATGCCTTTACACCCCCATCCTCAGGTCCTGCAATGGCCAGGAGAAACCCATCAGCCAAGGCCAGTATGAAAGTACCACACTGGCCACCCTGAACCACAGAGGGCATGAAACAGTTTCCAGCCTCCAGCTCTGATGGTGATCAGGGGCAGAATAGGTTGACAGAGGCAAAACCAAGCTAGGACACAGTCTTCCCCATAGCCCTCACCTGGTGTATCAGCCTTGCCCTCAGGGCCACGAGACTCTTCATCTGCAACATCTGGACCATCATCTCCTATAAGGAATAGTCGCCATTCCAATCAGAGATGCCTTACATCGGATGCCCAGATGGGTCCCCAGATCAATAGACCAGGGTCCTTGGCCCACACTCAACTCCTAGAGACCAGCCTATTCCCCACCAAATTCCCTTATCAGCTCCTAAGCACAGAGGAAAACTGGGTCCCTTCAGACCAACTCACCCCCACATGACTGACCTTTCTGTGTGGTGGGGAGCTCCTTCCTATCTGAGCCTCCATCCCCCTTAGCTTTTGGGGTTCCTAGTGCAAAGCTTGGCCGGCCCACCCCAACTGCAAAAAGGGCCTTCCGGCTCAGGTCCAGCAATTCCTTCCCAAAGAAGGCTTCCTGTGGGAGGAGGCAGGGAGAAATAGGCTTTTTTAATCCCTGCAGAACAGACAACCCCTTCACCCCTTGAAGCCTAAGGCCCACCTGCAGGTAAGCAGGGAACATGTCCTCTAGTTTGCTCTTCTTGCGCCCTCGCCGCTGCTGCTGCTTTTTCTTCTCATCTCCATCAGCTAAGCTCTGGTCCACAGAGCCCTCTGCAGGCAGGTCGGCAGGGATCACTGGGGATAGAATAGGTGTCAGCTTCTCTGGGGACGCTGTCTACATGTTCTCTCCCCCAACACAAAAACTGGGCCCACCACCCTCTTGAACCTTTGAGTAAGCCCTCCCTCAGGGCCTCCCTGGCAGTGCCCTATAGGTCCTGTGACCACCCCGCTTTCTCCCAGGCCCACTGGAGCCCTCACCCGTCTCACCCTCGTCGGGCTGCCCATCCCCACTCAACACCTCCGCCTGTGCAGCAGGCCCCTTTTTCACACGTGTGTGGGATTTCCGCTGTCGCACCATGAAACCACCAATGCCTGTGAGGAGGCAGAGCTGAGGCTGAGAAGCCGCTGGGGAACTTGGTGAGCCTCCCCTCCCCACATAACTCCCCATCCCAGAGCCTCACCAGGCCGATAGGGTTTGCGTTTGCGTTTTTTGCTCTCCTCGGTTTCCTCTTTGCCAGGCTCCACATCAGGGCTAACGGGGCCCTCCAGTTTAATTTCACACTCCATGTGCTCCACACCACCTGTGTATGGGGACAAAGCAGAGGCATGGGCTCTTTTAACCTTAACATCCTGCCACCCAAGAACAGAGAGCCAAGTGCCTTGCCATAGCCATTTAGACAAAACCAACAGTGGCTTGAGGGTGACTAGGAGTGGCAATACTGCTCCCACTCTACATCCAGTTATCACAGGTGTGCTCCCACTACTTTGCCATTCCTTGAGATTCTTCAGCCTGACCTTCACTCTTGAGCAGCTCATCAGTGTCCAGGTCCCCATCCTTCTTGTCATCAGGGCCAAGGGCATCTGAGGGCTCGGAACCCTCCAGTCCAGCCTCGCCTGGGAGGCCAAGCCGTCCTCGCCGCTGGCGCCGCTTATGCAGAGGTGACATTGTCAAGTTACGCAGCACAGCCATGCCAGTTTCTGTCAGCCACACACCTTCGAAGCGAAAGTACTGGGGCTCTGCACAAAGGTGAAGAACATGTGACCTTGGATGGAGGCCCCAGGGAAACTAGAACTCCAAGTTTCAGCCTAAGTCATCAGTTGGGACAAAAAGCAGTAAGAAAAAAGACACACCAGACAAAGTCCAGACTGGGGTCTGAGAGGTGGAGAAGACAAGCCACCTCTGGGAGCTAGCTGAGGTCCAAGTTCTCCATCAGAGAAATTCAAAGACTGCTACTGCAGAAGCCTGACTTTGCGTATGATTAACTCTAGGTTCACTAAATATATTCTGTAGCTTTTTGAGGCTAGGAGGGTCTCTACTTGCTGAATGCCAGCACACAGTGCTTCAAATACCAGGGGCAGTGCCTACATCATGATGGAGGAGGAGGTGGCCCCAGCCCCTTCACTGAAAAACAGAGCGGTGTCCTGTGCTCTCTGGAGAAGAGATTCTGACAGTACAAAACCATGTTGCCTGGTAGAAGGAACTCTGCCTGGGAAACTAGAGTCCTTGGTTGTAGTCATAACTTTGTCACTACCTACTGGGGGACCTTGGGCAGGCCACTTAATCTCCATGGGTAATAGTTTCCTACTCTGAAAATGAGATGAAGATAAGAGTTTGGAGCTGGACTAGACAGTGTCTAAGTTCTCCTCTGGCTTTGGCATTCAAAATTTCTTTGACTCACCTGGCTCTTTCACCTTCATAGGTACCAACTCTGGAGGTGCAACAGGCACTGTGAAGAGGAAGACAAACCAAGACAGCTTGAGGCCCTGTCCCAAAGCAAGGCACCCCAGCTCTGACTCCTCCTCTCCCTCTCCAGCAACTGATACTCACCAGCAGGCTTTACCACGTAAGGTTGGCAGGAGACACAGTCGAAGCCCTCATCAGCTGCCTGCTCTACATCATCCTCCGTAAAGAGGCTCTCACAGCTGGCATGCATCCACCTGGGAGAAAGGAGACAGGGGGAGATAAAGCCAGAAAATGTGAAGCTGAGAACAGAGAAGAGGAAGCTAATACAAGGGGAAAGGGGCACCCTCACCGTTCACAGTGGCGGCACTGGATTAGTAGGTCCTCTTCCACGTATGGGGCATGACAGATAGGGCAGGTCACCAGGCTTGCACAGGGCCCACAGTGTGTATAACTATTCTGCCATTCACAGTGAAAGCCAGGGGAGGCAGCCCCACACTGCATACAAGACACACACCTGATGGGGACAGAATGACATATCCTCAGTACCTAACCTACCCATGACACCCCAAGGTGGCCTGAGAACCAAGCAAACAGCCTGGTCTTCCAAACCCAGTCCCTATCATATATTCAACATCACAACCACTCTGACATCTTAGGCCCAGGCCCCTCTGAAAATCCTGGGTCTCCTTACCACTTGCACTTCCAGCCGCCTTTGGGCACGGTGAGCAGTGGGGGGTCCAGGCAATATGTATGGTAGCTAATATCACAGTCATCACAGAGCAGCAGGCGTGAGGGGTCTGAGGCCTGACCACACACCTCACACACGATGCACTCCACACAACGCCAGCCCTTTAGCAGCATCACTTTGGTGATCTGGTGCAAAAGATGGCAATTCCTCAGGGTGTGATGTAGAGGGGAGGAGAGTTCTTAGGGAAAGGGGGAGATTTACGTGCATGGGCCTGGAGGACCCCAATGCCCAAGCCAGACCTCCATTTGAGCATAGGGAGGCTATGCAGAGTATCCTCACCCCAAAAACCGTGACTCTAAACTTGGGGTCCCAGGGATCTCTGCTGTTTAAGGAAAAACCTCACTGGGCCACTGCCTCATTATGAGAAGAGAATGGTAATCTTTAACTAGCCAAGTTCCTGAAAAGATTGTGGGTAGAATTAGGTTGTACTTCCCCCAATTTTTCTTAAACATTTAATACCTGCTACTGTTACAAGTTAGTGCATATCAGCAGTGAACAAGTTCTAATTAAACATTAATAAAAACCCCAAAACAACTGATTATGCTTGGGTCAAAAACACTATTTTCTCTTTACAGACATTTGCTTATGATTTTGATTTTACATTTTATCTCCAGACTACATCATGTTTTCTACTAGTAAAGTCCTCATAGTTTCTATGATAGAATTATACCAGCAAGTCATGGTATACCACCAAAAACTATAGACTGCCACTATTTCCAAAATACTTTTCCACAGGATGAGTTTGATAACCATTGGTGACTAACTTTAAGAAGTAGCATGGCCAGGATAGAAGCCTAGGATAAGAAATAAGTGATCCCATTCCCCAGCCCATGCCTCTTGGGCCCTGAACTCACCTTGCTGTTGACACAGTAAGGGTGATAGCACTGTGAGCACTGGGAACAGGCAAGTAGATGGCCTTCTGCCCCCCGGCCAAAGCTGCCACATACCACACACATGTCCTGGGGAAGCATATAGAAACCCCAATGTCCAACTAGGTCTCTTCATCCCATTCAGTCCCAGCAACTGACTACAACTCTAATTTGAAGGAGTCAGAGAACCAAAAGCCAGCATCAGGATACTGTGACCTATCACAGGACTCTATTCCTTCCTAATATGCTTTGCTCATCTGAGCAGGCAATTTGAATTGAAACAGCCTAATGTGGGTAAAAGTAAGAAGTGAAAGGAAGAGAAGATGAACAAAGATGGGTCAGGCTGAGAGAGTAACACATATGACAATATTCTGCCAGCTTACATATTGTTCAGGTACAAGTAGATATAAGCTCCCTAGACTATAACTTTCCACAAGGCAGAGATCATTCCTAGCTTTTTCACTGCTGTAAACCCTAGCTCAGGAGACACTCAAGAGAAATTTGATGGATAGACAAATTAATGTGATTCCAATTCACTGTTTTCTAATTAGCTGGGAACCCCCAGAATAAGTCCTTGGTTTCCTATATGTCCTCCTACCAAAACACATACACCAAATGTCAGTCTGCCAGGTCTCACTGGTAAGATTAGGACTACACCAGTCACATGTGGTACCTGCATTAGAACAAACTTGTCCGTGTTGGAGAAGAGAACCACAGTATTTTGCATGGTGTCATCATCGTCGTCTTCTTCCTCCTTGCTGGGAGAGCTATCGATATCTGCAACCTTATAGGCAGAGAGTTGTGGAAAGTGAGGTAGCTAAATCTGCCCCAAATAATCTGCTTTCCTCTTTGGTGCTGGGGGAAGGAGATGTGAACCCCTGGCTAACATGAAGGCCAGAAGCCAGGACTAAGAAGCAGAAGAACACCCTAGTTCCCAAACTGGGCCTCAGCCTGACAGCAGAGATTTCAGAGAAGCCTGGGGGCCAAGTGGATAGAAGGAGCACAGACACAGCCAGACAGGCCCTAGGCTAGCAGGCCGGCAGGCAGGCAAGCGTGCAGGGGACTGGCGGGATTAAAGGGTGTTTAATCTTGAAGGGGCCAGATGAAGCATGTTTGGGGGATAGGAGGCCTCTCCTTACTACCAGAGTCTCAACAGAAGAAGTGGTTGATTTTAGCCGGGCCCGTCCTCTCCCACGTCCTCCATGTGCTCCTCCACGTGGCCGGCGTCTTCCTGGGAAACTACTGCTGCGACCCTGAGTGAGGGAAGGGGATGATTATAGGAGCAAGTCCAGGGCTATTGTATTGGATCCAGTCTTGGAGGGATGAGAAGAGACGAACAGAACATGACAACAAATAAAGCCCAGAAATCCCAGGCAGAACAGGGGAAAAGCCAGCTCTCAGCAACAGATAAGATAGCTCTACTCCCAAGAAGAAAGAGTGACAGAGTATGACGATAAAAAAGACTGGCTTGAAAGACCTGAGTTTCTAGTCCCAATTATATTACTGAGTAACCATGAAGCTGGGCAAGTCACTTCCTCCTATATGTATTTGTATTCTTCTTAATAAAATAAGAGAGTGGACTAAAAGATCTCTAAGAGGCTAGAATTTTAAGCAAGGTAGAAGATATCAGTGACACAAGAGTATATACCTCCGACAGTGACATGATGCTGGACAGCACCTCACCTGTTTGATGCGAGAACGAGCTGGGGAGCTGCGCCGCCTCCCCTTATCCCCCTCAGCTTTGCCTCCACTGACAGCTGTCCCGGCATCACACAACAGCGAGTCATCAGTCTCTGGCAGAGAGTCAGTACAGAGCCGCAGGGAGCCTTCATCTCGGGCTGGACTAACATCTGTAGATACTCCCAATTCCATAGACAAGGAGCCGCCCCCCTCAGGGTCAGGAGAGCCCAGCAGGGGCTCTGAGCCAGGGAAACTGGCACTGGCATCGCCCTGACTAAGATTGGAGATCTCATTAACAATGTCGGATTTGATGAGAGTAGGTGGGGTAGGGGCGACTGGTGCACGTGGCTCCTCTTGCTCTTCACAGGGTGAGCCCTGTCCTGCCTGCTTGCATTCTGGACCACAGACCTCCATAGGGGTCACAGGGGCCAGCTCCTCGGGATCTAGGAGCACAGGGGAACCTTTAAGTTCACTAGCCAAACTTCCAGGAGTCTGTTCAGCCTCTGGCTGGGAACCAGGAGTGTCAGTCCCATCCAGAGGAGCTGTGTCTTCCCCCAGGCCAGAGAAGTCATCCAGGGCTGGGGCAGGGCTGGGTGCAGGGCAAGAAAGGTTCCCCATAGGAGAGGGGAGAGGACCAGTAGCGCTGGGCTCCAAGGCTGGGCACTCAGGTTCAGGGACTTTCTCAGTCTCCACCTCGGGTGGCTCAGCCTCATCTGAGACCTCCACTGCCTTCTCCACAGGACTCAGTGGAAAGGGAACAGACAATGGCAGAGCAGGAGGAGAGTGCTGGGAAGAAGGGGAGTTCTGGGGAGGCAGGGAATGCTGGAGGAGTGGGGAACACTGAGGAGGAAGGGGCTCCATCAGAATAGGAGAAGCCGGCCCCATTGGGGAACCTGGAGATGGGGGAAGGATCATAGGGGGTACAGGCTCAGGGTCAGTGCAGTTAGCTTCTGGTGGAGGGCTGATGGGTGTCTCTAGGATGGGAGCAGCCAATGGCGACTCAGGATCACTGTCCCCTTTGGCACCAAAGGGGTACTCTAACTCCCCCAAAGGAGAGAGAGCCGGTGGGGCCACAGCTGTAACAATGGGTGAGAGTGGAGGAGGAAGAGGATCTGAAGGAAAAGAGAAAAAGGGAGGCTCTTAGATTAGCTGTGCCTTAAAGAATTAAGACTGTCCCAGAACAAAGGGTTACTAATATCCCCTTACCTGGTGGCATTAGCTGAGGTGACATGGAGGGCTCCTCAGGTGGGGACAAGGGCAGTTCCTCAGGCAGAGGGGACAGAGGTGGTTCCCCAGGTTCAGACAGGGCCGGCTCTCCAAGCAAGGGGGATAAAGGTGGCTCCCCAGGTGGGAGGAACAAGGGCAATTCTTCAGGTGCAGGGCATAGGCCTGACTCCTCAGGTGGCTCTTCAGGCTGAGGCAACAGGTGTGACTCCTCAGGCCGTGGGGACAAGTGTGGTTCCTTAAGCATAGGGGACAGGCGCGGCTCATCAGGCCGGGGGGACAGGCACGGCTCCTCAGGCACAGGAGATGGCTGCGACTCCTCATCCATGGGGGACAGATGTGGACCTTCAGGCAGAGGGGACAGGTGCAGCTCCTCAGGTGCAGGGGACAGACGTGGCTCCTCAGGCTGGGGGGACAGGTGAAGCTCCTCAGGCCGGGGGGACAGATGTAGCTCCTCAGGTGCAGGGGACAGGCATGGCTTCTCAGGCCGGGGGAACAAGTGTGACCCCTCAAGTGGAGGGGACAAGCATGGCTCCTCAGTCATGGGAGATAGGTGCAGCTCCTCAGGCTGAGGGGACAGGTGCAGCTCCTCAGGCTGGGGGCAGAGTTTCGGCTCCTCGGGCAGTGGCAACAGGGGTGACTCCTCCAGCGGTGGGGACATAAGTAAGTCCTCCAGTGGTGGGGATGCAGATAAGTCTTCAGGTGGTGGGGATGCAGGTGAGTCCTCAGGTGGTGGGGATAGGCGTGAAGCCTCAGGTGGTGGGGATGTGGGAGACTCCTCAGGTGGTGGGGACAAGGGAGATTCCTCAGGTGGTGGGGACAGGCGTGACACCTCAGGCAAGGGAGATAGGTGTGATACATCAGGCAGGGGAGACAGGCGTGATACCTCAGGTGGTGGGGACATAGGTGAATCTTCAGGTGGTGGGGACATGGGTGAGTCCTCAGGTGGTGGAGATAGGCGTGATGCCTCAGGTGGTGGGGAAAGGGGAGACTCCTCTGGTGGGGGGGACAGGGGTGATTCTTCAAATGGTGGGAACAGACGAGATGCCTCAGGTGGTGGAGACATGGGTGACTCTTCAGGTGGAGGGGACATGGGTGATTCCTCAGGTGGTGGAGATAGGCGAGATGCTTCAGGTGGTGGGGAAGTGGGCAATTCCTCAGGCGGGGGAGACAGGGGAGACTCCTCAAATGGTGGGGACAGGGGTGATGCTTCAGGTGGTGGGGATAGGGGTGCCTCAAGTGGGTGAGATGGCAGAGACTCCTCTGGTGGAGAGAAAGGTGATTCCTCCAGTGGAGAAAAAGGTGATGATTCAGGTGGGGGAGACAGAGGAGACTCCTCAGGCGGTGGAGAGAGGGGTGATTCCTCAGGCGGTGGGGACAGACGCGATGCCTCAGGCGGCGGGGATGTGGGTGATTCCTCAGGTGGTGGGGACAGGGGCGACTCCTCAGGTGGGGGCAGCAGTGGCATCTCCTCATTTAGGGGGGCCTCCAACTGGGGCTCAAGTTGGGCCCCTGCTCTCCCTGTAGACATAACACACTATGCTCCTACCCAGCTCAACTCCACTCCACAGAAAATGCAGGGTCTGGGGCAAAATAGAAACTGTACCTTGCCACAGAATAGAAGGGGAGTACTTTTAGGGTCCCTTACACCCTACTCACCTAGTGGTTTGGCTTCACATTGCAGGGGCCCCGGTTCCTTGGATTGCATAGAGGTCACGTGCCCGCCCTTTGGCTGCTCTTGGCATGCAACGTACAGAGCATCGGGCTCATCAGCTGGGGGATTGCCAGGCTCTGGGGGTGAGAATCTGCAGAGGGTACAGGGGAGCAGGCACCGTGGCTCTCTTCAGCTATCAACTCCTAGAGAGTGTACCGAGGTGAGGCATGATTGCTATGGATTGTACCACCCACCTGAGGGCTCTCCTCTCAAAATCAGCTTGCTTAACATGACCCCTGCCAATCTCAATATTTTCAATCCCGCAGCCCAATCTCTTCCAGTCCACACCATTTACCTGCTACAGACAGCAGGATTCTGCTCAGCAAGAGAACTGATAGGTTGTCCTCCCTGGGCTTTGTGACAGCGGTGACAGAGTGAGTAGTTCTCAAACCACTCAGAGTTGGGATTCAGCTCTGATGAGCCTGTCCCACAGGCCCGGCATACCCTGCATGCCTACAAGAAGGGAGAAAACAAAACAAGTATTGGCCAGACAGCAGAGACTAGAAGGGAGCACAGGACTCATCACAAGAGAGAAACTCCATATGTTGCAGGAGGCAGAAAATCAGGGAGAGTAAGGCAGGATCAAGGACACTCACCTTGCACTTCCAAGAGTGAGGAGGCAGTTCCTCCATAGGTGGTTTTAGGCAGAAGGTATGGTATCCTTTGTCACATGTCTCACAGACCAACATCTTAGAGTCATTCCCAGGTTTCCTGCAGGGGCACAGGGCACACAACAGGGGTCCTCCCTGCCCTCATTTTCAACCCTAACCTATGCTTTGTCAAAGGCTCCCTTCCTGCCCTTCCATTCTTACCTGCATGCTTGGCACACTTTGCATTCAGGGCACTGCCAGCCAGCACGCTTTCGGGCAGTCAGAGCAGTGTCCAGGCAGGCCCCATGATAGTGATGCCCACAGCTGGTACAGAAGAACAGGTCACACAATTCCCCCGACCCCTCACATACTGCACAACGAACCTCCTCTGCAGTAAGAATGTACAGAAAACACAAGTCAGCTATCAATTCCATATAGGACTCAATACAGTGCTGTCTATATAACAGGCATTCCATGGACCAGAATGAACAAATAACAAACAGTTACTGAGTGTCTGCCTAACATATGCCAGGCACTGTTCTAGGCATTGCAGACACCATGATAAAGAAGACAGGCAAAGGCCCTGCACTCTCAAAGTTCACACCTACTTTAATGAAACAAAGTGACAGTGTAAAATTATAGATATCAATGAGTGCTCTGCAGAGTACAAATACCCCCGGCACACTTGGTCCCTCATTTGTCTGATATCCGAAGGGCAGGACTTCTCACCCAGATGTGCGGCACCCTCACTGTGCTCCGGGCATAGCAGCTGCAGTGTTTTCATGGATAAGAAGGATCCGCTGGCAGTTGCACAGGGGAAGTGGTAAAGCCGTGGACATCCAGGTGAGCGGCAAGGGATGGAGGCACCGAGCCTGGTGCAGTGGGAACAGCGCTGCAAGGATGGAGACAAAGCCTCAGTGCCAGCCAGCTCACTCCAGAGCAATAGGTTGGGCTAGCTCTACCCCAATATGCCTGCTACCCTTCACATTCTATCCTGACTCTCAGAAGCCCACTAGCCCTTTGTCTATGCAATTAATGCCGTAGTTCCAGCACTACCTGTGAGATCCCTGAGAAGATGGCCTTGTCCACACCACATAGTTTTGGGCCCTCCTGCCCCCATACGCCAGCCGACCACACGGCACACCAATGATGAGCCCAGCAGGACCCTGTATGGGTGGAAAGAGGTACAACAGAAAAGGAAAAATTAACAAAAAGGTGATCGCTGGCTTAGGACTGCCCAACCTCTACTGACTTTCCTGCCCAGGTCAGTTACCCCACCTCCCCTCACTTACCTCCAGGTTCTCCTAGGTGGGCAGGTGTCAGGCCCTCAGGGAAACCAATCTGTGATAGGTCCTCATTGGGCAGCGTTGCCTCATTGGGCCCTGGGTTCCCCCCAGGGGACACCACTGGACACCGGGGCCAGTCAAATGGCAACTCAAAGCGCCGTAGCTCCCGCTGCCCATGCAGACTAGGCTCCCCGCAGTTACAGAGAGCACAACGCCGCACTGGACCCCCACTGTGGACACAAAAGCATCAGCAACCACGCCAGGCCTCTGACCACCCTGTGATTTAATACATCTATGCTTCCCAAACACTTATTTTCTTAAATAGTCCTCCTTGAAGGCCTCAGACTCTCAAATCATTTGTGTTTTATCCTCTTTTTCCCAAACTAGTTACCTGCAGTCCTGGGGAGACTCCTGTAGTCTGGGACCCCCAGAACTGTGCACAGAGACCTCCGCCACATGTGGGTTGGGAATGTCTGTTTCAGTGGCACCTGACTCCTCAGAGGCTGCAGGTCCATCAGCTGAGTGAACAAAGAAACATGCATCAGCCACTATGCACTATTTAATACTAGTCCACTCATCAGACCCATGAGATTAATCAAAACCTTGGTGGATCACAGTGATGGTATTTTGACAAAGTCCTTTAGTTACCCATCTATCAGACAGATTTAGCTCCTGTCCTTGGGCCAGGACCACATATCTACGGTTGCCTGGGAAGAACAGAAAGCTGCCAGCAAACCCAGAATTTGCCCTACTCACCTGCCGGTTCTGAATCTTTATCCTCACCAGGCGGCTTCTGGCTGTCCATCCCTCTCTCCGACTGGGCACGGCCCTCTCGGGGAGACCTGTCAAAGCCAAATGAGATGTCTACATGTCTAGTAAGTTTCTCCACTACACGCTTTCCCCAGAATCCTAGGAGGAAGGCAGCTAATGACCCTACAGAAATCAGAGCAAAACCATACCTACAAACTCCTGTACTAATGATAAGGAAAGTCCTCCCTAACCCTATTCCACTGCTTACTTCCTCTCTAGATAAACACATACCCTCTTCTCCCATTCTGGATTCTCAGAGGATCCACTCCCCTTTCCTACTTCCTACCTCCTGCTTAAGAGTTCTCATAGCAAGGGAATTCAACTAGAAGCACAACCAGTTTGCATCTAGTACTACCTTTTGCCTCACATCTAAGTTCTGGGCTTCTGATGGGCCTCATCCCTGCCTTTTTCCTCGGGTCTCAAGTCAGCTATCATCCTAGAGGTCTGTCAGTACCAACTCATAGGTAATCATAACCCAAGAAGTCTGAGTGCAGCCAAAATCCCTCTCTCAAAGACAAAGTCTAGGGTCTTGCAGGATGTAGAACACACTATTGAAACTAAAGCCCAGCTATGGGTGGATTTCCCCAACCTCTACTGGTTCTAACCAGGATATCCCAAATACAACAGAAGAAACTCCCCAATTTCCACCCACTGCCCATCCAAATCCAGTTCAGGACCACTCCCTGGCCCCTGCAATGACTGAACTCAGGACCTCACCCAGCCTCAAGTCCGCAGGTAGTTGCCCTTAGCAACGCCAACTGCCCTTCCTACTCAGATACCCTAGTAGTTAACAGAAGTGGGCCTTAAGAGTTACTGAGCATGTGTAGCATGCCTAGTGAAGCTAGGCATGCTGGGAGTTGTAGTCTCAGGAAGCATACTGCCTCTTGGAGGAGTTCTAAACCGGGCAGGACACAGCCAAGCAGAGTAGCTTCCTTCCTCCAGCAGAGTAGCTTCCTTCCTCTTCCGTTAAGCAGGGTTTCCACACGCGCGGGGGGGGGGGGGGGGATAACGGTCCCCTCTTCCTCTTCTAAAATATGCTTGCTTATACCAGAGCCAAGTGAAATACACTAAATTTTTATCTGAGATGGTTAAGACCCATACCTTTGGGCAAACCTCAGAGAGAACTAAGCATAGTCCAAAAAAGAAATAATAAGAATTACAGAGATGAGGAAAAGGAAAGATATCCTACAGAAAGAAAAAAGGGATAGGTGCCAGCAGTTCTTAGTGGGAAGGGCAGAGGCTTAAGCTAAGAAAGTAAGTATAGCATTCCTAGAGAAGAGGGGAGTTCCCTATAACAACTCTAAATAAAAGTCTGAGAAGTTTACCTCTCACCTTTTCTACTCCTTTTGTTTAACCAAAAGGACCACACCAACCTGAGCAAGGACAAATCTGTCTTCCCAAACCAAATAACCTTGTCAGCCACTTGGGGTTGAATGACTGGGGCAGATGAGACTGGGGGAACCCTCGAAATTACCCAAGATCAATAAATCAATTACCTTAGAACCACAATATTAGTCCTTCTCTGAGCTCACACTCCAGAGATTGATAATGAGCCTCTTGTGACATGTCACAAGAAAGGAAATTTTATTTTACTTCTCCCCAACACCTCACAATATCAGAATCCACTAGATTGGGAAAGTGAAATATCACTTGATACCTGTTACCTCCATTCCCAGATCATCTCTCCAAAACCTACCTTATAACCACATCTGAAAGGAAAGCAAGGTGGTCATTTGGACAGCCCACAGAAAAGCTGCTCTGGAACTTCAAGGAGCCCTTAGAAGCCATCTATGGAAAGCCAGGCCCCTCTTCCTATTCAGTCATTCAAAGCCTGACCACATCCAGAAGGCTTCAAAGTTTCCGAAATGTGTGTATCTTACTATATGTCCCCCAAGATCCTCCACCTGCTCTGCTCTCAAAGCTGAAGTCAAAAGAGTCACAAACAGCAAGAAATAAAAAGCAACAGTGATAATACAATGGGTGGGAGGACTGCCTCACACAAGGCCAGAGAGACAAATTCCCCTGCCTTCCCCTCAGCACAGCCCTCTTAAGCTGGTAAGGCTGGCACTGCTCAGAGAGGTACAGAAACCACCTTCGTCCAGCCTTGGGAGATAGAGTACCAACATCCTCCAAAGCCAGAACCTCGTTCACGGAACCATGGAATATGAGATCAAGAAGTGAAGAACAGAGTGTGCTCTAAGCTGTACCAAAAAGAATCTAGGGGCATCTCCAAGGAGCCTGAGTCCCATTTCTCTAACCCTGCAGTCTAGCACCTGCATCTCAATGCTGAGTCTTAGATGTCAGGCCCCTGAACACATCTAAACAAATAAAGACCACAGGTTCCCCTGTCCCATCATCCATAGCCAGAAACCACACACACACATATACACCAAGGGTTTTTTCCCTAGTTCTAAACTGGAGTAATTCCTGGCCAGGCTTTCTCCAGGGTACTAGAGATCCCAGAGAAGTACAGATCTAGGGAGTAAAACTGTGCTGGCTCCCATTAGTCTCAGGCCTGAGGGCCAAAACAGCAAGGAAGAAGGCAGGGAATCATCTCAACCCACTCTCCCTTTCTCCTTCCCAGACCAATGCTTTAACTCCATTTTCCCAGCCAAAGGGGAAATGGAGGTTTGGAGAGGTGAAAGGCTGAAGCAGGCCCTTGAGTGAACAGCTCTTCTGTTGGGCTCAGGACTTCCTGGTTCCCAGCCTGAGAATCAAACCACACCTCTTCCCACCCCCATTTTGGGTCAACCCTCCAGGAAGAATCCAAATGGCAACAATGGCACTGTAGACCATCCTGGATTGTTCCTGGATCATCCTGGGGGTCAGGCACAGCTAAAGAGAGGTCCCTCCTAAGGAAGTTCTTTGGGGACAGAAAACAGGAGGGGCCCTACATAGGAGGCAGGGAGCATGGGTGACAGCTAGCCTCACTTTACCAACCCTGTGCAACTTCTCACCTCTGGGTTACCACCCAGAAAGCTTTCAAGGGCAAAATCCTTATATTCTCCTTTCCCACACCAGGTTCAGAGATCTAGCCTATGTATGTATGTTGTAGAGGGTGGAGTGAGAGAACAAAACACACCAGCCAAATCCCTGCTGGGCAGCATGACAGCTGTGAGAAGGGCTGTCCCAGCCCAGGGCCCAGAGGCATGAGGCTCATGCTGCACCTTTCATGCACTCAAATGCACACCCCTTCTCCCCAACATCTCCTGCCAGGGCTGGAAACACTGGCTTTTGCAGAAACAGCTCTGATCGGGTCATTTCTCCTCCAAAGAGGTATAGGCTACCTTATTCTGTAGGGATGGGACTGGATCAGAGGGCCAGTTAACATTCCCTGATCAAAAGGGTTAGAGAGGTCAGGGAGGGGCCTGCAGGATTGGCCAAGGACTTATGGGCAACCAGCTCTCCCTGACAGGCACAGAGAAAGCAGGAGACAAAAGCCATTTTTTACAGCCCACATTCGCAGAGAGCAAATCTCAACGGCCTCCTCTATAATCCTCTAGAGATTATGTCCATCCTGAGAGGAGGGGAGGCAAAGCAGGCTAAAACAGCACTAGGACTCTCTGGGGTCACTTTGCCAGGCAGGAGTACTTTAAAGTTGAATAGCAAGGCCAGAGTTGTTTCCAGCCCCACCTCCTTCTTGCCCCAGCTTCCCACTTCATTACACTAGTCAGATTCTACACACTCTCCCCTTTCCACAGTGAAAACAGGCCTGGTGAAGGATCTAGGGTTCCTTGAGTCTCCCAGAGACTGCTCTGGGTGCCTGGATAGGCAAAAACAACCTTAAAGTCCAACCTGGCAGTAAGTCTGACCTGGCAGTGGCACCCTAACCCCACCCCCCAAAGTTATTCTGTTCCCAAGGCCCACAAGGAACCCTGAGGGAGCAGCAGTTGACTGGGATTGGTGCTGGCATCAGGGCCTGGGTCCTAGTTTAGTGGAGCTCCCCCAACACAAAAATAAACAGGCAGAGAGGCGATCTGGCCGGGTTCCCAAACTCCCGTGGTTCCCTGAACCCCCCAGTCTTTAAAGAGGCACACCCCAGGACACCAGGCCTCAGTTCTGCCCCAGCCACTGGCTCAGGTTCCCTTGACAGACCCTGCCAAAGAAACCCTCCTCGGCCCTGGCACCCCTTTCTTCAACCTAAAGGCCAGCTCCGGCCAAGAAGAGTCCATCTGGCTATGCCCCCAGTCCAACCCTATCTGGGCCTTGGCCGGGCGGACTTCACTCACCTCTTCACAGGGCGATCCAGAAATCCTCATCCGAGAACATGGCCAGAGCCCGGGCCGCTCCCCGACCTCCAACCGCCAGAGCGATCACAGCCGCCCCCCACACGGGGGGGCTTAGGGGGACCAAGAACGGTAAATCCAGGTCGGAGTGGCCACCCTCCTCTCCAAAAAAGAGCAAGAAGCCACGGAGGGGTTCTCTGCTTTGGGTTCCAGCAGGTTAGCTTTCCATGGACAGCCCCAGGGCCGCGAATCACGAACGGACACAAAGAGAGCACCGGTGGCTTTGATCTTGGGCGAGCAGGCTCGGCATCCGCGTCGTCTGGCGGCCTCTCAGTCCCAGGGCTGGGCCAGCGCCCCGGCCGCCCGCGCGGGGCTCGGGCGGAACGTCGAGGCTCTCCAGATGGAACGTCCAAGCGCCTCCCCAGCAGCCCGGAAGGAATGCCGCGCCGCCCCGCGCCGGGCCCGGATGGGCCGGGGGAGCCTCGCCGCAGCGCCGAGCCCCTCTCCCAGCCCGGGCCGGCGCCCCGGGGCCGCGCGAGCTACGGCGACGCAGAGCCGGTGGGGCCGCGGGGCTGAACCTGACACACACCCAGCGTCGGGCTCCTCGACCCCGAGCGCTCGCCCTCGGCGGCTTCGAGACCCCCACCTTCTGCTCCCCCCGGGGAAGGGAGGAGGGTAGGTGGGCGAGGAAGAGGAAGGGGCGGGCGGTGCGAGCCCTCTGCCCGCTCCCCTCCGGCCGCTCCAGGCCCTGCGCTCGCCTCCCTTCCCCTCTGGCCTCAGGAGCTGCCCCGCCCCTGGCCTGGCCGGCTCTGATCGGCGGCACCCCCTCGACCCCCGGCTGGCTGTAATCTCGGGGGGCCTAGAGGTGCATGGCCCAACCCCGGCTCCCGGCGCCGGGGGGTCAGGAAACTGAGCGGAAAGTGGGGAACGAGGCAGCCATTTGCAACCGGAGAGGAAAGTAGTGCAGCGCGGCGCCGCTCCGCCTCCCCCCCTCCGCCTCCTGTTCGGCCGGTAGGGTGGTTCCTGCGAAGGGGCTATTTCCTGGCCCGAGATCTCGGCCGCGGTCGTGCAGATTCAGGAAGCCTCCGGTGCGAGATCCGGGGTGAGCCTCATGCCTGGGGAACCCCACTCGAGAAGAGGAGAAAGGCGAAGACGCGGCCCTATTTTGTGTTGGAGCGGAGCGGCGGAGGGATACAGCCCTCTCGGACGAAAGGCTGTGACTCTGCAGTTCTACGCACACGCTGCGGGATCCCTCCGCCACGCGTTAACCCCGCGGGTGCCAGGCCGGCCGCTGGGCAGACACGTGGGAACGAAGACCCCATCCGCCGGGTCCGGGCGCTCGAACTACTCCCCTAACCTCCGTGCTGGGGAAACAAGGACTCAGGTCACTTTGTCATTTCATTCCCGTGGAGTTTTCAGCCCCTGAAACTGCAGCTGCCCCCTTGCCATGGCTAGGGGCAGTCTTTCCCGGGAGGGGGATGGAAGAAGAGCCAGGAGATTGGCCGCTGCTCTGCATCCTGGGAACTGGAGTCCGCAAATGGAGAAAGTGAGGCACCTCGCCTGGCGCTGCAAAGGGTGGGTTCTTAGCACGTTCGGGGGCCCAAAAGAAAACGGAACGAGTCGTTCTTTGACTCTCAAACCCCCTTGTGAGGGAAAAAAACTGCCAGTGTACCCCGCCCTGCGGCCAATCACCCCCCCCCCATCAAAACATAAATGTAGTTTCCCTTCCTTTCCAGGGTGCTCCTACCCGCAGTCTGTCTCTCCGGATCTTCAGGGCCCGTGTTCCCCTTTTTTTTTGGTAAACACCTCAGAGACTTGCTGCTACCTGGCCGGAGTACTGTTAGTCTAGACAAGATCCCGAACACTGCTTGCAGGCACCCTCCCCCAACCCGCACATCCCAGAAGTCTGGATGAAGAGTGGAATGAATGCCTTTTCTGCTTTAGCTGTACCTAAGAGGTGGTCAAGAAGAGACAAATTAACAATATGTTAGTTACTTTATATCAGTTATTCCTCACCCTCGTTATGAATTACGTGGAATTATGTCCATATTACAGATGACAAGATTGAGACTAAAATTGCCCAACGAACATCTAGTGAGGAGAAAGCCATGATTCAACCAATGGCCATGCTTTTCCTATATATATATATATATATATATATATATATATATATATATATATATATATATATATATATATATATATATATATTTTTTTTTTTTAATGAAGATAGGGAGAAAGATGCAGGCAAACCAGGTGCAGGGCCAGTTTTGTGGGAAAAGGTTTACAGTACTGCCCAATAGAACTTTCTGCAATGATGGAAATGTACCGTAGCTACACTAATATGCACTATAGCTACACTATCTAATATGCACTGTAGCTACACTATCTAATATGCACTGTAGCTACACTAATATGACTTAGCCACATGTAGCTATTGAGCACTTTGAAATATTGTTGGTGCAACTAAGGAACTTTTTATTCAGTTTTAATACTAAATTAAACAAACAGCCATAAGTCACTTGTGGCTTCCATACTGAACAGTAAAGGAAATCGAGTCCCTATTAGCCAGAGTCATGAGGGATCAGCACTAGGTGTGTCCCGTGCTAGTCACACACTGATATCCTATTCCCTGAACTGACCACTGAGGTCAATTTCAGCAAAAAATTCCAGCAGTGACCCCATACCTGTCCTGGCTATAGTGGAATAAGTAAACCAAGAGATAGAAGTTGGAAAATGGAAGGCCCCTCCCTACTTTCTGCACCCAAAGGCAAGAAGGTAAACTTTCACCAGAAAGACCTCCAGTAACACAACCACCACCATTTCTTAAGAGTTTGTTATATATGAGGAACTATGCTAAGTATTCCATATAGTACCTCAGTTTAATTCTCACCTCATCCCTATGAAAGATGAACTATACTTCACAAGAGAATCTGAAGCGCAAAGACATTAAGTGACTGCACAAGTTTAAACAGCAAAGTGTAACTATTACAATGCAGCCCTTCACTACTATACTGCTATCAGGCCTTGAGATTGCTCCATACACTTCTAGAAAACCTCTGTTCCTAGACTTCATGGAAATGGCAGCAGGGGAGTAGGTACCTGTAATGAGTATTCCAGGTCAGATGTGCAAAAGGACCTAATTTTAATGTAAGGAGAGAGGGTGGTAACAACCCTAAAAGAGGCTCCTAAGCCACTAAGATTGCTTTATGGAGTCAGCTGCTTCCAGTAGCCCTTATTTCTTTTTAGACTCTGGATAAGAGATGCTAAAGCAGTTGGCAGGACTTTTGAAAACCAGCATGATGGTCATCCCAACCATAAGTCCAACTATCCTGGAACCAGGCACTGACAAGGTCACAGCTAAAAATCATACCTAGATTTTGTCCATTCTCCCCAAAGTAAGTGCATTGACAAGAATACCTTAGTCTCCCCCAGTTGGCAGATGTTTATGAAGGATATCATTCAGTTAAATCCTTGGAGGTGTTTGGCCAAGTAGGTCCTAGGGCTGGTGGGAAGTAGGGGCAGGGGTGGGGGGACACAGAAACACTAGGCATATAGGACCAAACTTTCCTAAATGAAATATGTCTTCCTACGGAAGTGGGTCAATAAGAAGCAATAGCCTTACCACCTAAAAAGGAAGCACACAATTCCAAAGGTGTAAAAAGTAAGAAAAGGTCACCAAAAGTATAAAAAGAACAAGGAAAATTCATTTTAATGAAAAGCATTGGAGACATGGGTATACGGGGGGATTGATATATACCAGAGGCATTATTTCTTACTTTACTCAACTCTCTTAGAAAGACAAAATCTTCAAAACAGTTTAGTCCCTGCCTCTACATCCCTCAATTCTTATATCATTATGAATGAGGGGCTTCCTTCCTCTTCTTCAAATCCTACCCTCTGACTTCCTGCAAATGCCAAGGCCCAGGAAAGAAGCTAGGTCAGCAAGTGGCAGCTGGCCACTAGAGGGTGGTGTTTCTGTAGTTAAGGGGCTGGTGAAAGGCTACAAACTTGGATGGGAGTGGCAGCCAACAGGTACCTGTATAGGGAGAATCCAGTAGAAAAGAGTTGGGAAAAGCAAGTAGTAAATCTTAGGGTAATGGTCCTGAATAAGTAAGGAGTAAGGAATAGGAACGAGATAGGAAAAAATAAATTAGTTCACCAAAGACCATTCTCATCACTCCTTGGAAAAGGAAATATCGGCCCTGAGCTCCCCATATACAGAGAAGTCAATGACAAAATAATTTCTCAGTTTATTTGCATATATACATTCTCACTCCAGGGAGCCAGCTCCACTTGAGTCCCCAACTCCCATTACTCAGCCAACGCCCAAAACCTACATAGCAGACTGGGTCCTGAGTAAACAATCCCCAGGACTCATATCACAACCCTGCAGGTTATAAGAATTAATTTAGCAAAAACAGAAGGCTGAGGCTAGTGCCGATGAGACATCCTTGCCCCTTTGTAAACATTGACAACCAGGCCACAGGAGCCTGGGGAAAGTGTGCAAACATGAGGGTACCATATTATGTCCCCAGAGGTCCAGGAACACAGCTGGCAACCAAACCCGTGAAGTCCTGAGGACCTGCCCCCACTAGACGACTGCCCATCACATCAGACAGGATCTATGTCGTAGCTTCTTCCCTAATTTGGAGCCTGGCAAGTGCCAGGAGCAGAATCAAGGCAGCTACCCCATGCCTGAGGGCTCACATGAGATGGCAGCGGCGCTCCTGCCCGTAGGAATTCTCCACGCGGGCAATCTCCTGAATAACTTTGGTGAAGATGCCTTGAGTCAACTGCAAGAGATATGGATTCAGGGCAAAAAATGTCAGTTCACTGCCAATAATACCACCCAGCTCCGAGGTGAATACCCTACTCTCCCACCATCCCCAACACCAAACAGTGCCATAAGAAAAATACTGCCACCCCACCATCTTCCTAATACTCAAGCCCATTACCTGATTCTCTCGAGCAGATGACTCCATAAATGTCGCACCCCAAGATTCTGCTAGCTTCTTTCCTTCAACTGCCTGGACCTCCCTGGCAACAAATGTGGCACATGAAGACAGCAACATCCCATGTTCTCTGCAAAATCTTTATAGACTTCACTTTTTCTATCCCAATTCCAAGGATCGAAAGGAGAAAATATAGTAAAATAAGCCCAGCACTGAGGCTTGAAATATGAAATTATAGGTTTTGCAATAGAAGGGTTATCTTGTCTTTCTAACCTTTGAGTTAGAAATGAAAAAGAGGTGAAATGACTTGTCAAGTTAGTGGCAGAACCAGTACCAAAGTCTGACTGATTCCTACCCCAGGTCACTTTCCTTCACCTTGAGCTACAGAGATTTCCATACCTGTTTGGAGAGAGATCTGCCTTGTTCCCCACCAGCACCACTGGCAGCCTGTGAGGAAACAACAGTTACTACAGGACCCCAGCCTCCACCACATCAAGGCTGGACGACTGCCCATCACATCAGACAGGATCTATGTCCCAGCTTCTTCCCTAATTTGGACCAATATTCCACCTCTACTCTTTTCCACACCCTCGAGTCCAACTATGTCTCTATCTCCCAGGCCCACTTACCGAGTTTTCCCATGGCCTTCATGTAGCTTTTGGTACAGACTCTCAATGACTTGGAAGCTTTAAACACAAGAAATAGAGCTATAACCTTATTCTGGGACAGCCCTCAGATCCTCGAGAGTCCCTCACTCACAACTTTGGTCACTTACCTATGCAGAGAGGTGACAGAATACACAAGAACATAACCATGGACCCCAATGATGAATGAATAAGGCAGAATGCTGTACTCATCCTGACAAGAAATAGAAACATCAATACCTAGATATACAACACTCAGATAGCAAAGGTTGGTGGGCTGTATCTTGAGGACCCTCTCTGGGGCACTCCCTACTCCAGTTACTTCTATTAAACATTTATAGAGTAGCTCCAATGAGTGCTATACTCTACTAGATGCTAAAATGTTTTTCTTTTAATATTGCTTTACAGATAAGCCACAGAAGCTATTGGGCTTCATCTCCCAGGACTGAACTGTCACATTTAAATACCCTACCCCAAACTAGTACCTGCCCTGCTGTGTCCACCAGGTGTAGGTGAAACTCATCTTTGCCAAGAGTCACTATCTTGCTGTAAGCTGAAAAGAAAAAAAACTTGACTGTGAGGTGCCGTGTAGAGCTAGCAATGTGTGTCCCCATACATTCTTAAATCTAGGGATGACATAGATGGACCAGATCCACGGAGCTCTCCAGGACACTAGAGAGACAGTGTTACAGTTCTTATTTGTCTACACCTTGGACTCAATACCTTGCAAAATCCACACCCCACCTCCACTCATAGAACAGGATTGTTAAAGAAGAGATTTGACTTAATATCTAATTAAATCGTCTAATTAAATCATCCACTTGGCATCAGGAAAATCCCAAAGTATGGAGTCCAGTGGGGCACCCAAGCCCTCCCTGCCCCACCCCTAGGGAGAAATCCACTCACTATTCTCCACTGTAGGATCATAGCGTTCCAAGAACTTGCCTTCCACAAACTGATGTGCCAAAGATGTCTTCCCTGTGGGAAGCAGTGGTGGTTGTATCCAAATCAGCTATCCATATTCACATCCTCTGTTTTTGGGCTGTGGCCCAGGACTAAAGGAGACCCCAAATTAGCACCCTAGCCTGTGAGTGCTCCATGCAATGTTTTCCCTTAGCCTACCCTACCTTCTTTTTGCTCTGGGTCTCTGCGCCTCGGCCACCGGATGCATTTAGTAGCGCCGCAGGAAGCCTTTCCCGCCGCCTTTCCCTACCCCATCCCTAGGAAGATCCGAGATTCCCTAGGATCAAGTCTGCCCCGCACCCATCGGACACCTGCTACTGGCCCCGCAGAGACCGCGCCCCATCTTCAAATGCCGACCTTCCCCCCTTCCCCCTCGCCCTCCCAGAGTAACGCTGTGGACCACTCTGGTGCTCCTGAAGCCAAGTCCACATCAACCCTTACACGCTCCCGCTTCCTTCAGCCCTCCACACACTACCACCACTCCAGCCCTTCCTCCTCCATCCTTTCAACCCTTGCTTTACATCCCCATTCTAACGATACCACCATTCGCGTTCCCGCGGCAGCGCGCCTCCTCTGGCCACAAAGCCGCGGTGCGTCGATGCTCTCCCCAGGGCGGAGACTCACCTACGGAGCGGTACCCGAGGATGACCACCTTCCTATAGCGGACTAGCGGCATGGCAGAAGCCGGCCCCGAAGGGCTTGCAGGACTCAGGCTGACAGAGCCCTAAAAGGAGGTCAGAGTGTAGACAAGCGCAGCGACCGGCGCAGAAAAGTCGCTCCCCCGAAGCTGCCAGAGGCAAGCTGGAGAAACCAAAACAAGCGCCGCGCCCGGGGCTGGCCACGTGACCACAACACAGAGAGACTGAAGCCAGGGAGCCGCGCGAGGAGGAAACTACAGCGCCGCGCGGGTCGCGGCTCCGCCCCCAGGCCGCGCGCCATTGGGTTATTAGAAAGGATTAGGGCGGGGCCACCAGCAGGAGGGAAGGGTGGGCCTCACGTGGAGCCGGAGACCCAGGAGCAACGCAGGCGCAGATTAGAACCGGTTCATTCATAAAGAAACAGAAAGGAACCCGGGGTCCTAGAGGTGTTTGCGCTTTTGCAACCCAGCAGACGTGGCGGAGAAGAATCGTAGTTGGAAAATACCCATGTAGATGGGCTGGAATTTCTGGTGAAAAGATTCCAGACTTCCCTTTTGCAAGGTCTCTGGGATCCTCGAATAGGAAAAGAAAGGTCAAAGTACTAACATATTCCCTCTGCTTTCCCCGGCCTTCAGCTCCAGATCTTTTATTGTCAGGTTTCCACAGTCTTCCATGATCTAACTTTGGAACTGCAATTCTTGTTTTTGAGGAATTTGTTAAAATTTGTGGTCAGTTCTTCTGAGGTTTCGTTGCCATCATCATCATAATAATGCATTTATTTATTCAACGAATAGTTATTAATTGTACACCATACCATATGTTCCAGACATTGCTCTAGTTTTGAGGATAGAATAATGAACATTACTGACAAGGTCCTTGAATTCACCAAGCTTAAAACCTACTTGGGAAGACAAACATATAAACAAGAAAATATTAGATAGTATTAAGTGCTATAAAAGGTGATGTGATAAGATATGACAATTTTAAATTAGTGCTACTTCCCCTCAAAGAAAGCACCATTTAAACTCAGGTCTGAATAACAAGGAACCAGCTAGCCCAAGAGTCTGACAGAAGAATCCGTAAGTGCTATGGTGCAAAAATGGAAATGAATTTGTTAAATTTCAGGAAATAGAGAAAGAAATGAGAAAAATAGAGGCCAGTTAGCCTAAAGGAGATGAAATTCAAGAGGATAGCAGGGACCATGTAAAGGATTTGAGCTAAATCTAGTATCTAGAAGGTTGTTGATGATTAAGGAGGGGCAAGACATGATCTAAATTGTGTTTCTAAAAGCTCTCCCTAGCTGTGGAGAATGGATTTGGATTTGAAGGGAATAGGAGCAAGATGGAAAGTAGGGATATCGGCTAGGAGACTATTACTTGTAGTCCAGGTTAGAGGTGAAAGTGGCTTGACTAGAGATGAATGAAGTAGAGAATTCAGGATATTTTGAGGCTGAAGTCAAGCTGACTTGCTGAAGGATTGGCTATAAGAGGTGAGAAAAGGAAAAAGAAGAAAGAGAAACACCTAGATTTAGAGTTCTACTTGGTGCCAGGTGCATTTCATTGTTATCCCCTAAGGTTGATAATTGGTATTATTCATTCATCAACAAATATTTAGCAAACGTGTCCCAGGCATCCTTCTAGGTGCTAGTAAATGAACAGCAAAAATAGACATGGCCTTGCTCACAAAGAGCAAGTATTCTTTTGGAAGAAGACCAATAATCTACAAGTAAACAATAAAAAAGTTACAACAACAACAAAAATAACAACTGCAAGGGGGAATAAAACCCACAAGATATTAATGGACCAAAGAGTAACTTGGAGTGTGGTACTCCTCTTTTTTTTATATGATGTTTTAGAAAGTCTGAGGAGGTGACGTTGTTGCCTGAAACTTGGATTATGGGTAGCTATTACCACTTTTATCTTACAGATGTGGAAATTGAGACTTAGTCATAAAGGTAGCGTGCAGAAGTTATTTCTTTTGGAAGGCCCTGATAAAATGGATATTTAGGAGTTAAATCATACTGGAGGACAGGCTTTATAAAGCTATAGAACCATCTAATGCTTTAAAAAATTCAGATCTATGGAAGTTGTTTCAAAGAGCCACTTCTTAATCTGACCTCAGGGGTCCAAATAACTTTTCTACTGATTAAAGGAAGTGCCTAGCAGATCAGCAATTTTATATTGGATAATTAGGCCTGAGTGAGGCTAGTGGTGATTCCAGATTAAGTGGGTCTTAATCACTATAAGATAGAATGAATACCTGGATTCAATTAAACTCAATATAAATTTATTCACCTACTTTGTGCCAGACACTCTTATTTGTGTTGCATACTAGGGGTGTAAAGATAAATAAGAGATGCCTTTTATGCTGTGGTCTTTCTACTCTTTTCCACCCAGATTTGTGTCCAAGAGGAAGACCTTGTCCATTGAATCCCACACAAAAGATTAGATGGAGGAAAGACAGTGTCTGTGCCCCTCATAGAAGATCACAACACCTCTCAAAGCACTTCCCCACACATGCACACAGCACTTATATTGTTTCTAGTAACTCACTCCCTTCACCTCTCAGGCTTATTGTGGTAACAGTCTGATACTCATCCTGGGGTTCTGATCTACTACTCCCCGTGGTTTCCCTATATTTGCCCACATTTTTGTAAAAAGTCTTTTTATTAAATCATTCTCAAATTCTCTTGTTTTCAATCAGAAAGCCAAAGGGCTAAGACAAAGGGCTTTCTCCTGTTATGGCCTTTAAATATATACACACACAGGAAGAGATCTCACAGAAGATTTTTGGCTACATCTCCATGAACAAACTTTATCATGTGGTTATCTCTAGCTGTGAGGGAGCCCAAATTTTAGCATGTTATTTTCTATCCTCTATAGTAAAGGAAGGAAAAAAAAAAAAAAAAAAAAAAAAAAAAAAGTAGGGGCGGAGGGGAATTAGAAATAAATGTTTAGTGAACCAATCTACAATCTCAGGACAAAGATACAGTTTATTAAATATCAAGCACTTAAAAAGTAATACCCAATGGATACATTTTAAAGATCACAGATATACAAAAATCACCAATATAGGATAAAATAAAGGAAGCAAATTATCCTAACACTAGGTAAATGGGCTTGGAATAAAATTTCTAGTGACAGCATTATATATTGCTATATTTCAAACAACTGAGACAAAATAAAGATGAAATGCTCCCAGAAATTTTTTTCAATTATCTTTATGAAAAGTGAAAACATTGTTCCTATTTTTGCATCAAAGTTATGGGGTCATTGCACAGGTTTTCATGGTTTTTAAGAACTTTGGTGGAGAAACAGTTATAGGTTCACCTTCCTGTTGATGTATCAGTTATCTATTATTGTATAATAAAGTATATCAATACTTGGTGGTTTAAAACAACAACAATATATTATTTCTCATGATTCTGTGGGTTGAATTGGGTTTTCTTCTGTTGCCTGTCCTGGACCCATTCATGTGGCCACCAGAGGCCACAGACTCTGTTACCCCTCTCCTTCAACTATAGCTACAGTTATAGCTCTCTCTGGGTTCTTATAAGCCTTTCTTCTCTCACCCTTCAAGCCTAGGGATTACCACCTCTAGTGGTTCCCCAGTGATGCCAGACTCAGAATGCTTCACCACTCCCATAGGTACTCTTTCATTCTGTCCACATCTTTATGAACAGCTCTTTCGCTATATTCTTCTTAATTCACCACTTGAGTGTGTGATCTGTTTCTTCCAAGGACTCTGAATTATATATATCTGAATGTTATGCTAAGAAAAATTATCAAAGATTAGAAGACAAAATTATATTAAGTCTCATATCACAGTGTAAGTAGCTAGAAGCATAGAAAAAGAAAACATTCTTCAAAAAGAGAAAGAAGAAAAGAGGAAAGAAAGAGAAGGAAGGAAATGAAAGAGAGGGGGAGAGTGAAAGAAGGAAAGAAAGAAAGAAAGAAAGAAAGAAAGAAAGAAAGAAAGAAAGAAAGAAAGAAAGAAAGAAAGAAAGAAAGAAAGAAAGAAAGATAGAAAGAAGAAAGTTGATTGATTCTGTCTGAAATGGTCAGAAATTTCATATGGTGGTTGACAGTTGAACTGAGGACTACTCTTTGAAAAACACTGATGTAGGACAACATTTCCAGACTGCAGGCCTTAAAGCTTGAGAAGTCTCTAGTGGGGAAAGCAAAATGTTAAGGGGAGAGTAAAAACATAGTGTGTCTGGAAATACAGAGTGGACCCCATCCTTGGAACACTCTATGTGTGTGGGCTGTGTAGAAATTAAAGCTGGAAATTAGAATGGACTCAGGTCAAGAATAGCTTTGAATGCCATCTTTAAAAGTTTAACCTTTATCTGGTACCCCAAGGGTCACAAAAATACCACTAGTGGTATATGAAGTGACTTTGGTAATACACAAACTTAAAATAAAATTAATGAAGTTTTAACATATGATAGGAAAAAACAATAGCTATAATGCCAAAACTACAAGTTCATAAATATTGCTTAGAAGAGGCAAAGCTGATAGTAAGTCAGTAGAATTTGAGAAAAACGTTAAATGATTCTACAACTGGAAAGGGACCAAGAACATAAGTGTGGAAATACAAGGTTTGGGTAGCACTGCAATGAGCAATGGAACCTTTGCTGTGTCCTTTCTGGGGGTGGTGGAGGTGAGGGCAGTACCAAGAGGATAGCTGTTCTTTGTAAAGATTACATTGGTGGCCTTGTACAGGAGGATGTACAGAGAGAAGTTGGAGCTGGAGGCAGGAAGCCCTATTAGGAAGCCAGTACCCAAGAGGGAAAAGATGAGGCCTGGAGCAGTATAGCAATAGAGGGGATGGTGAAGACTCATATAAAAGGTACTCCAGATAAAAGTTATGAAGTTGATGACCTGATTAAAGGGGACAAAGTGAAGGAAGATGACAACTTCATTTATGGAATGAGAGGACATGGGAAGAAGAACAGAAAATTTTTAGTAAGGGCTTGGAAAGAATATTGAATTAATTATTTTATTTTTGACATGTGGATTTTGGGGTACCTCTCAGATGTTCATATGTCAATTGTCCAATTAAGGTATGTGTTTCTATGCATACCACAGAAAAATAACCAGATACACATGCAGGAATCTTCCTTGCATGTTCTATATGTCTGCTTCTCTCCTTACTCTTACACGTACTTTTGACTTCTGCTAGCATGTGATATGATAAACACCATCCCATTTTAAGAAAATGGGAAGTACTTAGCTCCTCTCAGGGGACCTTGCTCAATCCAGGGACCATAACCAGCAACTTAAAATAATTAAATTATAACCTATTAGAGCTGGAGGGCCTTGGTGATCATCTAGTACAGTTATTCTCAAACTTGAGAATGCATCAGAGTCATCTAGGATAGTTAATGCAAAGATTGCTCAGTCCTACACCAGAGTTTTTGATTCAGTTGGTCTGGGTAGGACCCAAGAATTTGCATTTGAAACAGGTTATCAGGTGATACTAAAATTGCTGATCTAGGGACTACACTTTGAAAACCACTGATGTAGCACAACTTTTCCAGACTGCAGGCGGGAAAACTGCAGCCTGGAAAAGTTAAGTACATCTGAGCAGCAAAACGTAGGGGAAAGAAAATGAACTTTGAAGTTAACCAGATCTGTTTTCACATCCTGGCTTATTCACTATGTGAGCTCAGGCAGGTTACTTAACTACTCTGAGCCTTAGTCTCTCTTCTATGAAATGGATATAACAACAAGGTAGATATTTGTCTTCTTCTGGCTGCTGGCAGGAAGATGAAGTTCCAGGATGAACAATGGCAGTGGTGTCAGCAGTTCCTTCCAGCATCCAGTCTAAGGGTATCAGCCTGCAAATTGCAGTGTTTAGTGTTTAGTGACAGTTGCTACAGTGCCCCGACTGTCTTGGTTCTGTGATTTGAGTCATTGTTTCTGACTTCATAGCCTTAGAACCCAGGCCCCACCCCTCTTTGTGACTTGCTTTAATCTTTCTAGATTCAGGTACTTATTTTGCACAACTATTGTGAAAAGTAAATGAGATTATGTATGTAATATCCCTATCACTCCATTAAGAAAGAGTTGGAAAATAAAGAAGAGTTGATTCTCATTAAATTGAAGCCATCATAATAATTATTATTACTGGTTTAAAAGTGAATTCACAGTTTGGTTAGAGAGGTACACCCAGAGAAAGGCAGATGGTCTGGCCCCCTCTCCGGACACCAACTGAGAAAGATATCCTGAGAACAGCACTCAATGTAGCCAACTTGGGAAACAGACTTGCTCAGAACACCTCCAAATGCTTGCTCACATGCTAGGGAAGCTTCACCATAATTCATGAGTGCCTGATCTGTGTCCCACCATCTCAATGCATCCATTGCTTTCCCTTCCATCACCCAGGATGCCTGCGTCCTCTATATAGGGATTCCCTTTTCCAGTGAAGTACCAGATTATTGCCTAATGAGCAGAAATTTAGGATAAAAGGAGAAGACTCTCTCTCTGGGGTACTTCAACCAGGTCATCCAGAGGCCTGAAGAATAATCCTTGCTTGCCCCATCAGTGACCACTTTGGTCATCTTCTTCCCCAAGATAATTCTGGGCACACGGTAATAATTCTGATTCACTGAGTTGCCTATTTGCCACATTCCTTTTGGGATTAATAGATTGATATTGGCTGGTCAATTATTCTTTCATTTTAGATACATTAGTATCAGGTAGATAAAGCTGAAAGAAATCTTTTTCTCCTTCTATTTACTCTTTACTTTCTCCTTCATCAAATCAAACACCAAGTCCTATCAATCCCACATATATAAATATTTCCTGAAACTGTCTTTTCTTTCCATCTCCACTGATGCCTCTTTATCTTGGCCAATATCATCTCTCATCTGCAGAACTACATTATCCTTTTTACATGATCTCTTCCTTGGACCTATTCCCTTCTAATTCATTCTCCACTCAGTAGCTAGAGTGATCTTTTTAAAACCCAAATTGGATCAGGCCACTCATCCAAGCTAAAACCTAATTAATTTAATCCACTTAAGTGACTGCCTGTTTCTCTAGAAAAATATCAAAAATCTTCACTACAGTAAAATGCTTATTAGGAGCTTCATAAATATTTGTTGAAGAGAGGGAGTCAAGTCCCTGGACCTGGGAGTAACTACCTTGTCCCTTTATGTATTAATTTGCCTTGTTTAAATCTTAGAGCACCTCCTTATTTCCAACCTTTCAGAAGTTCCTCATTGTAAACTTTGGCATCTCTTACAAAGTGATTTTTTTCAAGGTCACACAGCTGGTGCATAAGCACCAAATAAAATATACAGCCCTATTGTTCTTAACCATAGAATCACAGTTAAGTGAGAAGCAATCACAGTTTAAAAGTGACAAACACTAGTTCGATGCTTGATCCTCCTGAAACACTCCCACCAAGTTTCCAGGCCTTGGTAAAGTCTTTCAAAGATAAAGGAAATCCACCTCCTCACTGCACCAAAGAAGCACCTTCATTTTTAGACAATTCGAATAGTTATTGAAAATCAGACATTTCAAAGAATAATCTACCCTAGCTGGTTTATCAAAGGATAGAGGGAAAAGAGGCTGTGTGAGAGAGAAACCTACACCCTCCTTCTTAAGGTGGTCCTGAAGTGGTTTGGGCCAGCTGAGGAAGATAGGTGACTTTGGCTTCAATTTAGTTCAGGGAGAGATTCGTAGTACTTAGTCTCAAAGATTCTACGAGATACTATGGACTAGCCAGGGACTAGAACAAGGAAGGGATGTGTATGGAGGAAATGGGATTAATCCCAGCTCAAATGTTGGGTGAAATTCCAGCAGCTGCAGCTGCTGAGGGCTTAACCAGCTGTTCCCTGGGCAGCTGCAATGTTCAGCTCAGACCTAGCTCTCAGGGTGGCAACTCTGTCTCAGTATAGGGCCATCAGCCCCAAGCTAAGCACAGGCTCTGCTGAAAGAATCGCTGGAAAGCAAAAGAGAGTAGCAAAAAAATAATTCCCAGTTCCAAGGACTTCTGTTTGTACACCATGTGGTTTGAAATTAGACAACTGTTTCTAGGTTATGTGCTCCCAATGAGAACAATTGAGAGATTTTTGGGTTTACGTTTCAGAGAGAAGCAAAGCCAGCGCTGGAGGTATCACCTTGTGGACAGAAAAGATGAAAACTCAATGGGAGGTAACCGCATAGAGTGATTTGACTATAAATTTTTAACTAGGCAGGTCATGGTGGGTAGTCATGCCCCAAGCCTATAACTTCTTTAGTGAAAGGTTTTAAAGCAAGCCCTGTCCATTGTTCTTGTGTATCTAAATTCTCACACCTTTGAAATGCCAGAAGCAATTCCCCTGGAAGACATAATCGACTTTAAGAGAGCACATAATCTATCCTGTAATCCAATCCAGCCTTGCTTCTCCCACCTTCATGTAATCTTCCTATGTTCCGCCTTAATTTCAAATGCATAAAAAAAGCTGCAAAACTGTATTCTCCAGTGAATTTGAGATCTTACAGAATGTCTTCAGTTGTCTCAAATAAACTCTTATAAAATAAACATCTACAGTGAATGACTCCACACTTTCAAAAAAAAATTCTCTACAGGTTTGGGCATTTCTTAGGTCGACAACTTTTAATTCTGTTCATGTCCTCTCCTATCCTCCAATTTTCATACACTGCTTCACATCATTTGCTCCCATAACATGCTCTGTGTGGGGATGGGGGCATTTTCCACTTCCAATCAGAACTAGGGACACTCACATGCTCAGAAGAAAACCAACTTATTTAGGGATAAAGACAAATAAAAAAGCTTCCCCAATTGCCAATTTCCTTTTTTAAATGTAAGTTTGATTTTTTTTTCTCCTCGCCTGCTTCAAAACCTACATTCGATTTTCATTTTAGGACAAAATTAGAAGTCCTTAGAGTGGATTATATCTCCCTCTCATTATACTGAACTTGTCAGTGTTCTTCAAATTTACTTTGCTCTTGCTCCCCAACTCCAGACCTTTGCACATGCTGTTCCTTTCGCTTAAACAACTCTTACACATCTTTCGTGTCTCAGCTTAAATGTCACTTATCTCTTTCACCACACTCAACAGCTTCTAACCACTTCTGTTTGTCTTACCAGATGGATTGTAAGAGCCATGCTTGACTTTACTGTTCTGTCCCCATGGTGCAGCGCAATATTTGACATATCATAGGCACTCAGTAAAACCTTATTGAAGGTACCCTCCTCTCAAGGGAGAGGTTAATTCTTATTCATCAATTAAGTCACATATAGAGACAATAGCAGGGAGAGGAGGGTTTGAATTTGCTAATTGGATACAAAATCCTCCACAGAGAAATATCCTAACCAGCCATAGCTTTCTTCCCATAGACATCTTCTTCAGTCTCCCAGCCAGAGAAGAAAGCTTCCTTCAATGTAGCAGAGACCATAAAAGCATAGTTAGGAATAAACATGTCAAGGCCCTAGGTCAGAAATGCTCATTATTCAAGCAGAGTTGATTATTTTTACTAAGTAAAGATCCTGTCTGTGTACTGGCCTCTCCTTACTTCAAACATTTCTGGAAGTTTATATTAGTCCACTAGAGCTGCCACAACAAAATAGCCTGGACTGGGTGGCTTAGACATCAAACATTTATTTTCTCACAGTTTTGAAGTCCAGGAAGACCAAGATTAAGGTTCTAGGCAATTTGGTGAGAACTCTCTTCCATACCTTCAGACAGCCACCTTCTTCTCACTGTTGTCCTTGCATGGCCTTTCCTTGGTGTATGCAAAGAAAGAGAAAGCAAACTTTTCTTATCAAGACACGAATCTGCTCAGATCAAGGCCCCACTTTTATAATTTCATTTTACCTTAATTACTTTCTTAGAGGCCCCATCACCAAATATAGTCACATAGGCATTAGTGCTTCGACATATGAATTTTGGTGAGACACATACATTCAGTCCGTAACAAAATTCAACTCTCTTCTCTTTTAATACAAAAAGAACTGAAAGTCTTACGCTTTCTGTGTTGCTGTACCAGTTTGCATGTATTCCTACCAGAAACCCACACCTCTGTATATATTCTCTTAACTGGTAGCTAGGCAGCTTTAATTCGGGAAGCCAGCCATCCAGGCAGAAGGAAGAAGAACCAATGAAAATGAGAGAAATAACTGTCAGAAAGCTAGGACTTACTAGTGGCTCAAGGAAGGAAACAAGGACGAGTGAAAAACAGCTTAAGTTTCATAAGATGTGGCCCCATCCACCAAGGCAGTCTTATTTCTTGTTATTCCTTCTCCAGTTCTACCACTTCCTGGCTGTGGTAACTTGGGCAAGTGACTTAAATCTCTCTATGCCTCAGTTTCCTCATCTCTAATACAATCTCATTGGGTTATTGTGAAGATTAAATGAGAATGCATGTAAAGTGCTAGAACAGGACTTGGCATATCATAAATTCTCAGGAAACATTATCTACATATAGTTACACTTCCCCATCTCCCATTCTAACCAGCTTGCAATTCTTCATCCTAGATTCCAAGTCCTTTCTCATGTTTTTACTTTTTCTTGGAATGCCCTTTCTGATCTCTTCCACCTGCACGTGCTTCAACATCTTATTCAGGCTCTACTTTCTTGACAAGATCTTCTTTGTACTAATATGGCATTACTGCCCATTCAACTCACCCTGATTAAGTAACAATGTTGCTGTGGTAGTTAACCATCTTATACCTTTAGGTCTACTCCTCCAGAGGAAGAAGCTGTTTCTTAATCTTTTGTGTGGTTTTTTTTTCAGTGCCTTATAGAGTGCTACACTGTAGACGTTTAGTAAATCCTAAAGAAAGGGAACAGAAAAAAAGGTCTGGATTCTGGGCAATAAAAAGGTCACCTGAAATTTGAAGTGTGGTTCTCAATTCTGTTTTCCAGTATACAGAGAGGTCTTGCCAGGATTATCACAAAAAAAAGCTCTGAAATTCTTGAAATAGGAGTACTTTTAATTATACTTTAGTTCTAAAACAAACCTAAATATGTCACACAGCACCTTCTAAGCAAAGGAGTGTTGTGAAACAATTATAGGGACAACACATCCCCACAAAAGTTTGGGAACCATCAATAATGCTTCTGGAAGAGTGGTAAGGAGAGAAGCAGATAGGCAGCAGAAAACAGCAAAGGCAGTGAGAGATGGATGCAGAGCAAACATTTACTGAGTGCCTGCTTTGCACTAGGCACATACACACCAATCTTGTCAATAGTCCTGTCATGAAGTATCATTATCTCCAGGTTGGCCCGACTTCCAAGTCATACTCTCCCCAATTCGCATTGCCTATTTTCTTGATGAAGGTCTTGCACCTGGAGATGTTTTGTGAGCAAGCGACTCTCCTGACCAGCTTCAGGGAGATGATGCTTTTTGCTGCTTGCAGGAAGGTGATGAATTTGTTGTTGTTGCTTTATTGTTGTTTTGTTTTTAGGAAGCTGGGAGGGCCTCCAGAGGACTAGGATAATGAGGGGGTGTGTGCAAGAGGTGAGCCCAGACTGACAGGATGTAGTTTAAGGGAAACCAATTAGTTCCCCTGATCTCCAAATATCTTTCTGCCCAACTTATTGTGGTGCTAGGAATCAGTGCCATTACGTTTTCATGGTTCACAGGCTGTTAAGATATATGCATTACCTGAGAAGGGTAGTAAAAACAAGGAGCGTATCAACATAGAAAGACTAATTAGTTTACCAAGTTAGTCATCACCTAAAGAGATGTGACCAGAGGGCCTTAGGATCTGATATAGAGTGACAAGGGTAGGTTTAGAAACAAAGTAGGAAAGGTCCATAGCTTGGAGTGCATTTCTGAGATGGCAATAGGCACCTGGTGCAGACTGAGGGACGTAGCAGGTGAAAGGACACTAAAAGTAAACTTAGCCGGCTTTTATATGTTGCCTTTATCAAGCACTACATAGAACCCTAAGTATACTTTCACCTCCAGACACTGAACTCAAGGGTCATTAGGGTGAAGATGAAGGGCAACTTGGATGCTTCTGGAAGTCAACAGGCTACTACAGGCTACAAGTATACTTCCAGCTTCCAGGAGCCACAGAGATAAATCAGCAGGAGAGATGCATAAATGCCAGTTTGGAAGGGTTTTCCTAAAGAGGCAGGTGGGATTCTAGCCAGTCCCTGACACCTGTGGTTCAGCAAGGGCAGCTTGACAATTCCCACGCACCACCTTTCGAAAAGGGTTTTTTGAGCAATTCCAGTTCACCCATTCCAGTGGTATAGTAGTAGTTCTACGCAGATTGCCGACTTTGGGGCAGGTTGGCACTCCTAACGCCCGCGTCGTTCACGGGTCAATTGTATATAGCTCTTTCTGTCGGTCGAGAAGGGAACCGATTGTGAAGACCACCAGAGGGCGGTATATAGCAAGGACCCGGCTGCCGGGAGAACACACCTGCTTCAGGGAAGGACGGACTCTTGGTGGTACCACCAACCCCCGACATTTCCCCTGGCCCTAGACACTCCCCTTCCAGTGTAGTCCAACTTCCTCAGAGGTTCCATTCCTAACTTAGGGGCACCTTCCTGCCCGGACTCCAGGTGTATGCTGTGTTGGAAGCCAAAGGTTCCAGAAACACCCAGGCCAGGGAAGCAGAGCTGGCCATAACTGGAGAGTGGAGAGGGGAACGGTAGAGGTAGCCAGAAGAAACAACAACCAGGACAGGAGATCAGGGAGGGCACTTGAGTTATAATACCTATATGTCCTTGCTTGGAGAGCCTATTTTCCCCCATACACCTGGGTTGAAGCAATTCTCTACATGCAGCCCTTCAAAAGTTCCAGCCTCTGTCTAGGTTTTTTTCTTGACCAAAAATGTGTGGGGACTATCAGTTATGACTTAACTATGGATTGCCACAGTCATCAATTGGTCCAGTAACATCTCCCCCCAAAATCATTGGCCCCATTTAGACGCTGACAGGGTAGGATGAGGGCTAGGCTGATTTGTGACTTCGAAGGAGGGACTAGGACTGCATGCTAACAGTAGGGGTCCAGAATTCTTTGAGTAATATTACCCGCAATGGCCTGAGCCCCACCGGACCCCCTATGAGCAGAGAAAGGACTGCATGTGCCCTCTCACACCTTGGACAACCCTGGCCTCTGCGACATCCAGTATGCATGCAACCACAGAGGCAGAATGCTGTCCTCTATAGTCGAGGAAAGGCATCAGCAGCCTAGAAAAGGGCACTTTTTTTGTTTCTTGCTGATGGATTGCAACAGTCCCTCTGAGGGGAAGAAGCAGCGCGGGAAGACCTGCTGGGAAAGAAGGAAGGAGTCGAATGTAAGGTATTGATTCCTGGCTGTGTCCTCTTCCTTCCCACTCTGGAGGTGAATCACTCTCAAAATAGAGATAGTTTCCAACAAGCTCCCAGAAACCTTCCCTTTATTAGCTCACCTGTAGAAAAATGTCAGGCGTCAGATTGGCTGGCTGTGTCAGTGTTAACGCCATGCCTCAGCCCCTCGTCTTACCAGGCTGGGCAAGCCAATCATTATATTACGATTTATAAATAGAAAATAAAATAATCGGGTGGGACTGAGGCACTGGGGAAGAAGAGGTGAAATAGTCCTCGTCAAGGAGTACCCACTAGCAACCCCGCCTACCTAGGAGTCCGGAACACCTCCTCTCAGTTGGGGGTTGCCCCTAAACCTGGCAATCCCTCCTCGCTTCCGTTTTTCTCCCTATCCCTCCCTCCCTCCCAGTCAACATCGTCTGCTGCCCACATCCCCACATCTCAGCCCCTGCATCCTATTTCGGCGGGCGCCTCGACGTTTCTTTGCCCAGAGCTCTCAGCCCAGCAGCTCTTCTGCCAAGCGGTAGAGGAACCGGGAGTACCAATGCATGCCGGTGGGCTGGACTGCCCCACCGGGAAGCAGTGCCCCCAGCGCGTGAAGCAGGCGCAAAGGAGCAAAGGCGCGGTGCGCCCATTGGTGACTCTCCAGAACCGCGTAGCAGGACGCCAGGACGTCGTTGACCAGAAGGGTCCCGTGCGCTGTAAGCGGCGCAAACACACCCACAGCTTCCTCGCGCGCTACGCGGGCCACGCGCGCTGGCCGCAGCGCATCCCCGCCGGGCGCAAGCACCGAGTCCCCCGCGCGCAGCCGGCGCGCGAACACCGGTGCAAAGTCGCTTGGAGCCGGCGCTGGCCCTCGAGCGGCGAACACCAGGTGCCAGGGCGTGAGCAACAGCTTGCGCGGGGGCCTCTCGGTCTCCACTGCCACGAAGGAGGCCCGGCGCTGCAAGTCCCGGTCCAGGAAGAGCAGGACAGGCGTGGGCACCACCCGGCCTGCAGCGTCTGCTGCCAGCACCCAGTCTCCGCGATGCAGTTCCCGCAGCCCCTTCCTCTCGCCGCTCCGCAGGCGCACGGTGGCATTTCCCGGAAAGCAGCCGCCTGCCCTGACCGCTAGGGAGTTATCTGCCGAGAACAAGCATAGAGAGGATAGGATGAAGAACAACGTTTCCAGAATGTTAGTACAGGTTCTTAAAGATGTGGGTCAAGTCCAGCTCAGACCTCATCGGTTCCGGGACAACTGCAATTTCCCACCGATCTGGCCCCAACCTGGGCAAATATGGAAGGGTAATTTACAACCCTAATGCCCACCTTAGTCTCCCCTAGAGTCGCAACAAGACTGTGCAACCTCAGTTTCCCGGAGTGAGCCCCTTTGGGCAGACCTCACCACCCACCCCCTACTGTACCGGCTTTGACCGACACGTGGACGTGGTTGCGGGACTCGTAGTAGACCCAGTCGAAGCCGGCTTCCACTGCCAGGCGCGCCAGCAACCCATACTTATTGCGGTCGCGATCGGACGTGGTGATGTCCAAGGCACGGCCTTCGTAGTGGAGTGAGTCCTGAGCATGGTGGCCGTCCTCGTCCCAGCCCTCGGTCACCCGTAGGCGCACTCCGGGCCACATGTTCATTACCGCAATGGCCAGCGCGTTCACTCGCTCCTTACAACGCTGGCAGGGAATAAAGGAATCAGTCTCCCCACTACCACTACCACCCCCATGGGGACAAAAGGGACCTGGACGGGAGGGAGGTTTCTTCTGTTTTCCTGTCCCCACTCCACTCCCTCCTTGCTCTGAGTGGACTAGGAAAGTAGGAATCTGCATAAGTGTAGTCGCTAATTTGCACTGCCTTTTCAGAGCATCGTTAGAGAACTGTGGGGTCACCTCTGAGATTGCGACGGGAAGCCTGTACCTAGCTCTTTCCCCATATTTAATGCCCACACCTCACCCCTACTCCTTCTAGGACCTAATCTCAACCTGAGAGAGGGCAAGAGTTGAGATGGCTGGTAGAGGCTTGATTAGGGAGGGGTTGAGCAGCCTGGATCCCGGAGAGGAGCCCCAGTTTGAGCCTGGCTCCCGCCCCAAACCCCGGCTGCCTTCCCTCCGCCTGATTCATCTTTTGTTTCGTTGCCTTCCCTGGCACCGGGCATCGCTTCCTTCCTTCCTTCCTTCCTCCTCCTCCTCCTTTTGGCCTTTAGCATTAACCCTTTCATGGTGTGAGTGCCCCCCACAGAGGTGCCTAAGCGGAGCCTTGCGGGATCTAGACTATTGGAAAAAGGGTTGGAGTAGCGGGGGCCGTGCGAAGTACAATGGCCATTCTCCAGGATGACTTAACCGAGCGAGAATCCCGGGCCGAGGCCGGGGACCCGCGGGGAGAAGCGGACTCAGCAGCTCCATCCACAAAGGAGCTTTTCAGCCGCCCCGGCGCAGGGAGAGGAAAGGGCAGAAAGCCGCGCCCCTCATCCCTGCTCCGGGCCGCCGGTCCCCTCCCCCAGCGCGGCCAGCCCTCCTAGTTCTAGCTAGGGCTCTGCCAGCGCCGAGAGCCCCCATCTCTCCATCTCTGGTCCAGATGCAGCCCAGAAAGGCGTGGGAGCAGCACCTGAGAATAACGGGAGCTGTCCTTGCGCGGATCTGGGGGGCCCCCTGCAGGGTGGGAGTGGAGAGGAGGAAAAACAACAGCGCTGGAAGCCTGCACCCGGGGGAGTGAGACCATGGTTATCTCGGCCGCTCCAGTCTGGGAGCCGGAGACCTTGGCGCGCACCATAGTACAGCCACCGCGGGAGGAGGCGCGGAGAGGACAGCTTCCTTTTCTTCTTCTCATCCGACCTCTCACCTAGGTCTTGGTTTTCTCCTAACTGCCAGAGGGACACTTTTCCCCCGCCCTTCTTCCTGAACCCTCTACACCTCTGCGGGGTTGGAGAGGAGGGGAGGGGAAAGACAGAAAAAATGGTAACTCCTTCCAACTTTATGTCGTTTTGTCCCCATAGGAGGCCCTGAGGCCTTGACCTGCGGGGGCAGCAGCCCAGTGCAGAACCAACTCAATGGAGGCCTTTTGCAGCCAGGGTGTGGGAGATAAGCAGGACCAAGGGGTTTCCCAGGCCTGTCAGAGCCCCTCTGGGTCCTGTCCACTGTTCTGTCCCCTCTACCACAGGTGTCAGCCAGAGGAAAGATCCATAATATTCCGTGACCAAGGAGAGGAGTTTCCCCTTCCCAATCTCTGGGTAGGAGGAAGGGTTCAGGGTAACAGCAAGAAGGAATTTCTCCCCTGGACAGGTTTTCCCAACAAAGTAACCTGGAAAACTATGGCAGTTAATAAGAGGAAATCCGTACCCCTCCCACTCCCCCACCTCCCTACTCCATACACAATTAGGTGGTGTAATGGAAAGTGTATAGGACTTAGAATCAGGAGTCCTGAATTCTAGTCCCAGCCATGCCACTAATTAGTTTTAAGACTTTGATTAAATTGCTTTTCCTCCTGGGGCCCAGCTCTCACTGTAAAATGGGGGTGGGGTGGTGGTGGAAGAATGTGACCTCTAAGTTTCCTTCCAGTTCTGATATTTGAGATCACTGGCCAGAGGTGGTCCAATCTTTCTCATCCAAGGCTTTGCTCACCTCACCTTAGATTGGTTAGGTTCTTCAGATGCATGATAAATGGTAGTTGAATTTAATTCTTTAATTCCAAGAAAAGCCCTTGAGCTAAATTAAGCTTGAGGGACATAGTAACCCTTTCATTCTCAGGTGGGCCCATCTGTTCTTCCCATTGAGGACTGCTTTACACTCCCCAAGACAGTCATTTAGACTTGAATAGCCATGCCCTGGCTCTAGGACGCCCCGCCCATGCCAGAGATGATCTCTTCCCAGCCCCTTCTCAGGTAGATGGCCTGATGACCTGACCCTTGGCTGCTCTTTCCCAGCCCCCTTCAGTCTCTTCGACTAGTAGAGCTTTTCCACAATCAGGTCAGGAGCCAGGCTAAGGGCAGAGCTTTCTGTCTGCTGCCTAGCCAGCTCCTGGCCCCCAGCTCACCCCAGCCCTTCCTGCCTGGCTCGGTAGCTGACCCCCGGTCCACGCCTCAGCCATTTCCCGTCTCGCCTGCCGCCATCCCCCTTTCCCCGCCCTCAATGTCTCTCCCAGCTTCACTCTCACTAGTCCCTCCTCCCTCTCTCCATCTCAGCCTCTCCATGTTCGGATCCCTCCTGATCACAGTCTAGCCAGCAGTTTTTCTTTTCTTTTTTATTTTTCTCTTTGTGTGTGTGTGTGTTGGGGGGGCAATCTTTAAGATAAGATTTTTATAGGTGAAGCCCGTATCACCCTCTGAGGTTGCCACAGGAGAGCAAAGTTGGCAGTGCCCTGGAGCAGGTGGGGCGAGGCCCTCCTTACCTCAGTCATCAGGCGGTCTGCGCCACTGTTCTCCTCATCCTTGAAGATGATGTCGGGGTTGTAGTTGGGCACCAGGTCCCTGAAGCGCTCCGAGCCCCTTGTCACCCTCCCCTCTGCTGGCCCACTGGCGCCCAAGGTCCGTTCGGGCACGCTGGGCACAAACTGCTTGTATAGCAGCGGCACCAGCTGCTTGCGCACATAGCGGCGCCGGCCAACCGGTCCCCGGCCCGGCCCACAGCTCTGGGCTGGCAGCGCCAAAAGTACCAAGCAGCACAGGGCCACCAGACTGGCCGGTAGCGCCATGGATGCAGCAGACTTGGGCCAAAAGGGAACGTTCTTGTCCTTACCAGCTCGCCTGTCACTTGGGCATTTCACCAGAGAGCACAGCAGGCAGAGCTGCCCCCAGAGTGCCCTAGAGCTGTTGAAGCTCTGAGCACCTGGCTGCCGCTAGCTCTGCCTACATGTCCCCGGGGGGGGGGGGTCTGGAACCCGCTACTGATGGGCCATCATAGCAGGGAAGGGGGGTCGTGGGTGAGTGCCAGCCCAGCCTGGCTCTGTCGCCCGGTCCGGCGCTGCCACAACGCCCGGGCTCCGCCTTAAGTGGCCCTGGCCCCGCCCCCTGCCCTTCGCCCAGGACCGGCCCGCCCCCTCCCACCAGGGCGGGGGCTCTAGCCGGTCACCGCCAGTCCAGTTAGTGACTGGAGTGTGTCCCATTCTGGACACCAGGCAGTCACCTGCCTAGGAAAACCTAGTAGCTTACAGTATTCTGTTGCCTGGATAAGCATCCTTCTATCTCCAATTCCAAGGTTGGCACCAAATCACACTCCTCTGATACTTGAATTGGACCTTTGCTCTCCCAAAGGTACCCTGGCAGGCTATGTCCTCTGCTGCCATCCAGGAAGTATGGGTTCCAGTTTCTGCTTAAGGCCAGTCAAGCTCTTTGGTCATACAACCACAGCCTCCCTTCTCTGTGGTCCTCCCCAAACCTCCACCATTTCCATCTTTCCTCATCAGCAGTAACCAGGATGGGAAGGAATAGGTACCAGGGGAGCATTTTCTCTAGAAGCTTTGCAGCCTTCTGCTGGGGGCTTCCCCCAGAATCAGGAAGAGCTTTGTAGTCAGTTTGATTTAGGACTTCAAAATCTTGCCCCTCTTTTGTCCCTACCAGACACCCAACAGCTCCTTCTTTTCAAATAACCTGTCTGTTAGAAGTTGCTGGAGGACAGTTAAAGTCCCTAACACGCTAATGATCACTTTCTTTCAGCTCTCACCTAGTCACCTCTCTAGCCTTGTCCCTCTGGACACCTTGGGGTCTCTGCTTCCAGCCACTCAGGTCTCATCTCAAAGGCTTTGAGCCTGGGGACACTTCACCCACCAATCTAAGGTTTAGAAATAACTTTCTCTAAGAAGCCTTCCCTGATGTCCTGATATTGCCCACCTGTTTTCTTGAGAACCAATAATTTGCCATTCATTGTGGTACAGCATTAGAATTGTGCCACACATAGTAGACAAAGCAATTCTTAAGCACAAACTTGTTTATCATGTATCCCCCATGGCTAAGTCCCTAGCCTATAATAGGGTGCTCAGTAAGTATTTGTGGCACTGACACTTTTTGCATTCCATATTCACTTCTCACCTCCATGGCTAGCACTCATAGCACTTTTACATTAGAAGAAAGCACCCCTTCATCAAGACACCTGACTGCCATTTGCCAGAAAAATATTCATCGTAATTATACATAAGACTATGAAGTGAATGTTGGCCCTAGATGTTGTGCACAATCTGCATAACCCTGAACAGAAACTTTGCCACTAGCCTCAACATAGCAGGGGGCTTGCATAGTATTCAGGGCACTGAGAGCCTCTGGAAAGATGAAATTAGGTTCTTTTCTGAGGTGGATCACAAACCCTCATTGGCCAGTTCTTTTATTCTACATCCAATATTCAAATCAGGGAGGATAGTGCTGAGGGTGTGTGTGTGTATACAGGGAAATATTATTCTATTCCTATGCCCATGCCCACCTAACCCCCAAACCAAGGCCAAACATATAAGGAAGAGTCAGGGGACCAGCCAGTTTAAGACAAGGCTGAAGGAGAGGTGTTTCTCACTGTATGGTCTAACATCAGATGCAAGTCCCAAAGAACAGTAAGAAAGCAGATGGAGGGGAAAGCAAAGGATGGTGGGCAGGACCCCTGTTTCTCAGTTGGTAAACTCAGGACTTGTGAGAGCAAGACTGTTCAAACAGACACAGAGACAGGTCCTTTAAAAAACCAAAGCAAACCTTGGGATCAACTTTATTGCTGATGGTTGTGGTCTCTTCTTCCCCATGCCCTCGTCTTTCCAGTGGTCCAAAGCCCCTCCAAGATAGCACAGTGCTTAGGTTCTTCTGGGCCAGAGGCAAAGAGAGACAATCTGCCTCCCAAGTCTGCTCCCACTCAGTCCCTCCCCTGCCCAACCCCACCCTATTGCACATCAAATCATGTAAACATGTAAACATGGCTATGGGCATGGCCCAGAATAGCAGTGAGGCAGATTGATGTGTAAACGGCTTTGGGAACAGGAGCCAGACCCAGTTACTCAGCCCTACCCTATGCTGAGGCGCACAGTTAAATCTGGAAAAACAGGGGGGCCTGGTCCCAAACTCTGGCTCAGGTAATGCAACAGTGCAGCTGTGCCCCTCTGCCACCCATCCTCTCTGATTCAAGGTCTACCACTCCTGGGTGCCCCTCCAAGTCTGGGCAGCAGATGGCAGTGTCCAGTTTTCTCCCTCCCACTCTCAGTTGGAGATCACTGGTGCTGGGCCTTCTTAGATGCCCGAGGGAAACCAGAGACGGGCAATGGCAGTCTGTCGAGCCCTGGAGAAGAAGGGAGGTGGACAGTCAAAAGTAGAGCATAGGTCCAGTCCTCTGGGATAAGATATACAGGCCACAGAATGGGTAGATGAGGGAGGTTACAAACAAAGCAGAGAACATGCCACCTTCTCTGCTGGGATGACCACTGTTCCAGAGGACTCCACTTCACAATCACACAACCAGCCTGCACCCTTCACTCTCCCTTACCAAAGGCCCGGATCAGCTCTGCCCGCACAGCTGCGGTGAAGGTCTTCACCAGACAAAGAGTGGTGAGGCCCGCGAAGGCTGCATTGTAGAGGAACACGATGTAGAAATTGCCCAGCCAGTTGAAGCGTCCAAAATCACCCAGCAGGTCAAAGCGAGTGAGCCCTGAAGTACAAAGACCAGGATGGGAGGTGGGCTCCCCAACACCTCTCTCTGGCTCAGTGCCTAGTTTTCTGCTGCCTCCTGGTGGCCACAGCTCAACACTGCAGCTGATAAATTGACCTTGCCAATGTGTTAATTATTCCTATCTCCCAAGCTCTGTCTCAGAGGCAGTTCAGGACCATTGAAGAAAAGTGTCAGCAGCTAGGCTTGCTCCAACATCCCTTCCAGAGTTTGGCATCTTCTCCTTCAATGGGGTCCCCTCTGGCTCCAGGTGTCCTGAGGAGCTCCCTAGGCCTGCCACTTGTTCCTGGGTCAGGAACCTACAAGCTGGTCACCAAATACTTTTTTAGTAGACAGCCTTATGGAGGCTTAGAGCTCTGACTTTGATCAGGCTGCTTAGGGTCACATCCAAACTCCACCCCAACTAACTGTGTGATCTGGAACAAATTCCTTAAACATCTGTGCCTTAGTTCCCTTAACTATAAAGTAGAGAAAACAATGGAACTATAAAAATTAAACGAGAGAGCACACATAAAGCACTATATGTGCCAGGTACTATTCTAACACATACTGAGCCCTTAATAATAATAATATCATAAATAAAAATTCTAGGGCCTTCCCCATTTAAACATTCCCACCTGCATACAACCTGAAGGAACTAACTGCTGGACTTAGTTTCCTATAAATCCTCATGGCTAAAGTACAAACATATAGGGAAAAGGGTATAAACAACCAAATAGAAGTCATTTAAATTCTAAGTCACTTATAATATATGGATGATGATGCGGTGGAGGGGGAATTACTGCAATTCTCATACAACCTTGAGGTAAGTTATACTTTGGAGCATTTTTACCACATAACTTTAGATCATAGCTCTAAAGATGGGAGACGCCCCTGTGTGTGGAAAAAGCACTCACCTAGGGTTTAGAAGACAAGGGTTCTAGCTTGACTTGGTCTTGCCTCAAACTAGCTGTATAACTGAGTAAAATCAATTAGCTTCTCTGTTACTCATCTTTAAAATGAGAGTGTTTATTAGATGATCCAGCCCAAAGAAAGAAAAGTGGTGCCTTTCCATCAAAAAATGGATGTAAATAGGGGAGGCTGTGAAAGTAGCAAGTGGAAAAAGTATAAGCCTTGAAGCAATGCTACTTTGAAGCTCAGGATAGGCATTTTACAGAGCCTCAGTTTCTTCATCTGTACCATGGGGATAATTACCTCCTCACAGGTTTGTTGTGGAACTTAAGGAGAGCATGTACATAAAGTGCTTGCTTAGCACCAGGAGGTGCTCAAAAAAAGCCAAATCCTTTACCTCCTTTTGCTACTCACCCAGGGTTCGAGAGAAGACAGGAAGTGCTGAACTTAAAACGAGGAGACAGACACAGTTCCCGATTATCTGAGTGGGAGTAAGGAAAGGGGAGGTAAGGTAGCAGAGTTGTCAACACCTAGCCCCATCTAGTCCCCCAGGAAGCTTCCTTTACTCTTCCCCAGGTACCTGAGTCATGGCTGTGTCATGCCATCTGGGCCGCAGGCCCCGGAAGAGTGGAGAGCTGTAGAATCCCACAACCGAGGATAACATCAGATAACTGCCACTGGGGTTAGGGAAGAACTGGCCAGTTTCCAAGGATTAATCTCTCATCTCAAAGGGAATGGACCCCTCTCCCCCAGTTCTCTTTCCAAAAACAAGTCTTTTCCTTATTTCTGAACTTTGGGTTGGTGAAGACTTGCCCCCCGCCCCCTTCCTATCACTCCCAACACAGCTCTGCCCAGAGTTCCAGAGGAGACAGGTTCAGGAGACAGGCAATGGTGGGTTTCCAGAAGGATACAAGATGAGTACAACTTGAATGACGGCACCAAAGGAGCCCAGCTTGGAGAAGGAGACCTGGCCCAGGGAGGCATCCTGAGAGATGGAACAGTGTCACTGTGGAGCACTCACTACCATTATTAACACCCAACAACCAGGCTTCCCTCTGGCCTCAGCTTCTGCCCCCACCCCAGTCTTTCCAGGACTCTCCCTAAAAAACACAGTGGGAGGACAGCCCAGTACCTGCATGCCCCGGGGCATGGCAGCCTCATCAATGAGCAGCTCCAGGATGTGGATGGCCACAATGAGCACAGATAGGCCCTGTGTGAGGCAAGGTCACAGATTCCCATCCCTGCCTCACCCACAGCTGTATCCAGAGTGGAATGTTAAGAGCGGACATTCTGGTCCAACATTTTCAGTTTCTAATTAGCTGTGTGGGACCTCCTCAAGGCCAGTGCTAGCAACAGAACACCATTGAAGGTATCATAAGATGCATCCTCTCCAAGTAGAAAGATTACAAAAACACTAAACAGAAAAATGGACCTCTTCCTCCAGACTGATAAGACCTATTCTCAAGTCCATGTTGTGGCAAGCAGGGGAATAGACTAGATTTCAATCCTTATTTTCACACCAGAGCAAAACTTCATAACTATTCAGTAGCCCTGTGTGACCTTGGGCAAACTCATCTTCTGTTTCTTCATCTACAAAATGAAGGTTGATGTGCTCAGCACAGGGTAGGACCACAAAGTAGGCACTCAGTGAAAAGCAACTACTATTATTAAGGATAACCAAGTCCTCGCATCTCCTCCCTCTTCCCTGAGAATGCCCAAAGTACTCAAGGGTCTACTACTCCCCACCCCCACCAAGGCTGGTATACCCACCGTCAGTACCAGCAAGCACAGCATGGCCAGGGGGTAGCCCAGATTCCGCTGCCAGGCTGAGGCCTTCCGTCGCTTCTCTGTGCAGGGATGGAAAACTGTTAGCAAGGGCCTAGAACGAGGGGCTACTTGCCTTGGGAAAACCCAGCTATCCTAATATCTAACAACCCACATACCCAGCAGGACTCTCTGTGTCTGCAGAGCCAGGACCTGTCTGTGAAGCAGCTCCATGTCCAGAGGCAGCCAGCAGGAGGTGGGATCTGAGAACAGAGAAGATGGTGCTGCCCCTGCCCAAGCCACACCCATCATCCCAGCTGAGAAGAACTGCAACTCACTGCAAATCCTGCGGGTCAAAGCTGCTTCCTCAAAGGCTGAGCAGTATAGCTGCTCCTCCAGGTCTTCCAGCAGCTGGGAGCAGGGGTAAAAAAGGAACTAAATGTTAGAAACTCCCAGATTCCACAGAAGCGCATTGTCCTCTCAAAGCTTTACAGCCCCATTCCTTCCCCTACCCTTCATTCACAACCCTGTGGCCAGCAACTTTACCCATCCCTCCCAACTGCCTTGTTTTCTGCTTTGCAGCTCCAGATGATGGTGGTGAAGGGTACAGAAAGCCAATAAAGGCTGTGGCCCTCTGCAAGATGTGCACTACACAACTGTAGGGTTGCTTCATTGTTTGGCTCCAGCTTTGCAGGGAGCTCATCCCACAGGATCAAGGGGCAATGAGCACTACATACCCGAGGCTTGACCAGCAGCTTTCCAGTGACCGAGAACATGCGGGCGAGACCTAGCGGAGTACATACTGTGGGGACAGAAGCCAGTCACCTGCCAGACTCTTCTCTCTACTACTTCCCTTACCCTCCCCTCCATTCCCTCTCCTTCTACCCTGTTGACTCCTTACCCATTCCATCTCAGACTCTGAACACTCACCCAGGAGCAGCAGGACCCCAAGGAAGGAGATGCAGGAATAGAGGTAGGGGAGGTAGTACTCCCAGAAGTCTAAGGGTGAAAAAAGAGGCACAGTAAGCCCATCTCTTTTGGTTTACAGGGGCTGACAGGCCTCAGCTACTAGGCTAAGGACATAATACAAAAGCCTATGGGGGTTAGGTAAGTAATGCAAATCAGGAAAGCTGGCCTGTGTCAGCAGATGAGGGAGTGGCAGAGACTATAGTAAAATGGAGATCCTAAGCTCTATCTAAAGGATACAAGTGCTATTCAGCCCGTCACTGGGGACAAATGCTGCCAGATGTCAACCTTGTCAAGCAAAGCCAGAGATCTGAATATTAATGTCAGCAAATGACACATATTTTTAAATCATTGCATGGGCCCAACGGAACATTTCTGCATGTTGGATTTGGCCTGAAGTCCATTGTTTTGAAACTTCAGTCTAACAGAGATGTTCTCAACCGTCTCAACCTTCCCTGGGCCCAAGCAAGAGAACATCAGCCACCTGAAGAGCCACTCAGCCTGGAGGGTGGGAAGGAAGCTGCTCCTCTCACCATAGAGTGACTCCCTGCTGGCCTTGTTGTTGTCTACAATGGCTGATGCCACCCACACCATGCCCAGCACCAGCAGAGTAAGGAGCATCAACATCACCACCGTCTCGTAGACTCGGCCCAAGACACCCTACGGAAGAAGGCAATTGATGAAGGTGGTGGTTGGGGTCAACATCAGGGAGTGTGGAGAAGGAAGGAAACACTAGAGATGGCAGCCTGGCTGAGAGAACCAAAGAGGACTGGATTTGGGAGACAGAGGAGGGCATTTCCCTCTTATTCTGCTAAATCATTCTGTCCTGCTACTCAAAGTCTGGGGCTATTCCCCATCCTCAATATTCTTCATTTGCAAAACCCCTTCCCTATCTTTGTCTTGACCTGGGAGGCTGACCCCTGAAGTCTGCATTATACAAGCTCTTTTCCCTCTGGTTTCCTGTTCTTCTTGCCCAAAGCTCCTCTGCTGGGCAGCCACACCTTCCCAGCTTCACCTACCAGTGGGTTTCAGAAACTATTTCTTCCCTCTGCTCCCATAGGCCTAGGGATGGTAATGACTTCCTGCTGTCACTAGCACCTCAAACTCTTTGTTGGCCCCCTCAACTCTGAGTAAACCTCTGCAAATAGTCTCTTTATTAAAATCTCTTCAGTTGAACCATCTGAGTGGAACTCTGTTTCCTGTTTATATCGATTGATGTATCCCCCACTCACCTTTCTGGAGCCAGCGAAGCCCTCTGACTCGGTGAAGAAGTACGCAAAGGGCATGAGGAAGATAAGGGACAGGTTGGAGAAGAGAAAAACAAAATTCCAAAGGCCTAGGGCAAAAAAGGAAAGGCAGAGGTGGTCAGGAAAGGGAAGGCCCAACCCGGAGCTAACCATATGATCAGGGAGCCAGGGATGGGGTGATATTGACTGATGAACCCAAAGCTGTCTGTGCCTGCCAGGAGCCACGCACCATGGATGAGGGAGCCGTTGAGCCACTGGATGTAGTAGTTCCGAGGCAGTGAGAGCAGCACCTCGTTGCTGATGATGGAGAAGGGCAAGAGCAGGACAGCACCCAGGGCGACCGCCAGTGTAAAGGTGCAGAGCTCAAGCCTGGGCAAAGAAGGGTCAGCCCTTGCTTAGCTCAGAAACTCACTTCCCTGGGCCCAAAAAGCCCCATTCATCCCTGTAGGCACCTGTGGTTTCTCCTGGAACTAGCTATAGCAGTGACATACCCAGGAAAGTAGCCATCGTCCAGCTGGGGCTCTACCCACTCCCCACCCTCCCTGCTCGCCCTTACCTTCACGGAAGCTTTGGCACATGGGATGGGCACATCTCAGGCATTCATGGGAACCTGGTCACTTGCCATGTCAGTTCCCCAGACTGTCCCCCAGGAATGTGATACTCCCACACATGCCTGTAGGGTGTACTAGGCATGATGCCAAGCTAAGGGGCCTGGCTTCTCTTCTCTGCTCAGAGATGTGAATTTCTGAGCCCGCCTTCTTCATCCCAGGTAAGAGCAGAGTCACCCCATGTGGTTATGCCCTGTGCAAAGGCACTAAGGCCAAGGGGAAAAAGGGAGCCAAAACCCAGCTAAGGTCTATGTTCTAGACTGAATCAGCTGAAAAGAAGAAACACTTTTATCTACTTGATAAAAGAGGGAGGGGTTGCCTTCTTGTAATTTGTTGATCCAGAGAGGTCATCTCTGTATTTTTCTCTGTACTGGCTAGTGAATAACAGTAGCCTAGAGTAAGAGCCATCCACTTAGAATCAAGCATGCTCTTCCTTCGGGGGTTCCACCTTCCCCATCTCCTGTTCTGTTTCCATCAGTCTGCATCCCACCCTACTCCCTTCCCAATGGCTGCTGAGAAGTGAAGCCAAACTGGAGCCATTTCCGGTGACTCAGGCCCCAGCTAACAGTTCCTGGCCATGAGGATCCCAGAAGCTACTGGCTTAACCAGGAAGACAGGAAGAGCAGCTTTCCTAAGCGTCCCCAGGGTGGGGTAAACCCGGAAGAAGCTAGAAATGGGGTGGAAGCAGAAGCTCTCTCTTCATTTTGTGCCACCCTATTCTCCTTGTCCCCACCAGCTTCAAGGCCTCACTAGGTCTCAGCTTCTAAAGGCTACTGGTGCCAGGTACTCATGTGACACTTACGCAATCTTGTTGACTGTGGCATCTTCATCATCCACTACAAGAGAGAGAGGCATGGGGAAGATGCAGGACATCAGTAGGCAGTTCTGGAAACAATCTGTGTTGCAGTGTGTCCCCTTGCTCCTTCCCAGCCCCCAGAAAGAAGGGCATGCACCCAGAGGCAGAGCTGGACAGGAGGCTCTGGGAGAGCTCACTCTATGACCTCCACAACCTATTCCCTGGCCAAATTGGCAGCTTAAAGATCAGTGGTCCCAGGTGACAAGAATATGGGCCAGAAACTCCCCTACCTCCCTCCCTCCCCAAGGTCTCTCCCATCACAGGTTCCTCTTTGTAAGCTCTGTGAGGTTGGTTACATAAATGGCTGGGTGTAGTGAAGGGAAATGCAGGGAGTGGGGGGAGGGAAGATTCACAAAGCACCCAGGAGAATTATACCAAGAAGTAGCTGCCTTCTTGAGTGGAGGCTCATGAAACCATCCAGAGGTGAGAAAAGGCTAAGGCCAGGACAGGATGATCGGGACAGGTTGGGGCTAGGAACTGGGGCAAATGTATTCCCCTGTCACACAATTCCTACAGGAAGAAAGCTCTAATACTCAAGTTCTCTATAAAGAGAAAAGCTATCATCACCAGGTTGTGGGGCCTCCATGGTCAGGGAGGTTTCTGGTCCTGGGTGTGAGAGCACTAGGAGAAGAGATGACAGAGCTTATGCAGTTGCCCACTTTAGGTTCACAGAGGGCGGCTTTCACATTTACCATCTCATTTGATCTACACATTAACAATGGACTAGATATTGTTAGGCCCATTTTGCAAAGGGTGAAACGGAAGGTCAGAAAGTTCCAGGATTTGCCCAGTGGCTTTACTAGTTGTGGACACTTTTATCTAGATTTTCTACTACACCACCATGTCTCTACCTACGGAGGTAGGGAGGCAGAAGAGGCAGAGGCTTGAGAACAGCCACCTCTCCTTTCCCAGCGGGCACCATAGGCCCATTCTCCTGAGGCCGGCCCCGTGGCAACAAGAATACTGGCAAAGGACAAGGAGAAAGAAGGAAGTCACAGGTACCTGTGGTGAACTCAGCAGGCTTCTTGAAGTGGGTCAGGGCGATATGGCAGAGGATGTACAGTGTTGCAAACAGAAGTGTTGAGATCTGTGGCAGAGCATGAATTGGGATGAGAAGCTCTAATTCCCAGCACATTCCACAGCCCCAATGGCCTTTATGTTAATTCCACAGGGTCACTTCCCCAAAACAAGGCTTCATGTTTCCAGGGGTTCCATCTTTCTCTCTAGTACTCCCTTCTAGTCAGGGCCTCAGGGGCCTATAAGAAGCACTAGTCAGGGGCTGTCTCATGCACCTGGGGAAATGGCACCATGTCCAGCCTTACAAGGATTTTCCAGGGAGAAAACAGTTTTAGCAAAACCCTGGTTGGTAAATGGGCAGGGAAAACTAGAGATGCACATGTACACACACCTGAAATAGGTCACAGAACCAGAGTAAATATACTCCTAGCACATCAGTGGAAGGGGAAGAAAGTATGAGGGGAAGACGTCTGCATTGTCCTGGCATTCCAACCTTACTCCCTCTACCCCTGCTGCTACTTCGACCCAAGCTCCAGAAAAGAATAAGTAGGAATCACATTTCTAGATAAAGTCAGAACTTCTATTCTGTTTATTCAGGGGCACTGAATAAATCAGGTCGTCTCTGGGCCACACCAGAGCCTCTTTTAATCCTCTGCCCCTAAAAATAGGCCTTAGTTGGGGCCCAGTATCTAGAATCAGCATCAGCTCCTTTAAAGACTGTCAATCCCTGGTCCCTACTTCAAATGACTTCCTCTACAAAGAGAAAGGCTAGGCCTACTCCAGGGTCAGGTCTCTCAGAGCCTGACCCATGCCCCTGAGTGAGTGGACCTCCAATTGACAGTTAAAGCAGGACTTGGGCAGGTTACTCTGAACATGCATGTATCCCTACCCTACCCCAAGTAAGGGGCTATTGCTCATTGGAGGAGCCACTGCTCAGTTTGGCTCCACAACCAGGGAGTCTTGAGAAGAGACACTATTGCATTTGAAGAAAGCCAAGAAGTCAGGATCCATCTCATGGGTCCTCTAGTCCCCAAGAGGAACTGACCCCAAAAGAAATCTGCACACAACTATCTATATAAAGAGGAAAGAAGTCATAAAGACCCCAAGAGACCCATGGACCTAGGACAAAGTTGTAGCTTTGATATTAGGGAAGCAAAATAAAATGAGCCACTCAGATTGTAACTGTAGGATTTTTACAGCCTAGTGTTCTGCCTTGGGCTTGTGCAATAGCCAGGAAGGTGGGAGGGCTCAAAAGGTCAGGCTGGAGTTCCACGCAGTTCCAACAGAGGCTAGGTCCTTTTCTAGAGCAGGGGATGAGAGCCAGGTGGAGGGGGTACCAGAAGCCTTCAGGCTGCCCTTAGCCAGCACTGATGTCCTGAGCTAATGGGGCTAAAGAATAGGGGAGACATCCAAGAGGCTGCTTCTCTAAGGTCTCATCCCTCCCTGTTCTCAAGGGCTGGGCAAGTCTCCATGATATGCCCAATCCTGCCATGGGGGACTATCCATTAAGGGATACACAGGAAGGCTTCCTGAAAGTAAAGCTGACATTCCATGAACAGACTGACATATTCCCTATTTTTCAGTCCTCACAGAAAAGGGCAGACCTAGTTAAGTCATGGCTTACTTTACCCCTCCTTCAATCTGAGGCTGCCCAGGGTAGACTAGAGCTCAGCCTGAGAAAAATGAAGAATGACCCCACTCACTAACATTTCTCTTCCTCCAAACCTTTCTCTTCTTTTCCATTTAGTATACAGAGTTCAAAACAGGCCTGAGGAAGATTCAATTTCCTAAGCACCACCGGGTGCTCCAGCCCAGAAGTGGAGCCCATTGCCGGGACAGGTTCAGCTCTTGGTCTAGGTGGCAGTGAGGGAGTAAGGAAGGCGGCCAGATAGAGCCCTGGGGGGAACCACTCACAGGGGAGATCCCTGAATGGCCGGATAGCTAGGACTCACAGCTTGCAGGGTTTCTAACAAACACCAATAAGGCGGGTGGGAGGGTCTTACTAGTTCTCCATCTCTACACAGTAGAATCCCCCCGCAAGAGTCCCTCCTTCCAAAGTGGAAGAAGACCCACCAACGTCCCCTGTTCGTTTCTCCTTCAGTAAACATCGGTTGGTCTGGGACGGGGGCGGTAAACGCAAATCATCCCTTTCGGACTATCCGACTAAGATGGGCAGACTCACCAGACTCTTGGGCACACGAGGACCCAAGTCCAGAACACCGCTGGAGGTGGGGGACAGAAGGGCGGGCGGGGGCGGGGCGTGGAGATGGGAGGAACGGAAATCGGCTGGCTTTGTTTATCGCGCAGCTCCCCAGCAGATCCCACCGAGGGGTTAGCCCGCTGAGGTGCAGGTCCTTCTGCCCGGCCAGGGCTCCTCGCTCCTCAGCCCTGGTCCAGGCAGGGTCTGACAAAGCTCTGAGACCAGGTGGTCACATTCTGTCCCTAAGTTCTTCCTTTCTCGCTCTACACCCGTGCTTCTCCCCACCTCGGTCCTACCCTCCCCGCCCCGTCCGGCACTCACAATGCACTCGCGGACCCGCTCGTGGAACAGCTGCTCTCGCACAGACAGCACTTCGTAGTCAGCTGCTTCCATACTCTGCTCAGCATGACTGGGGCAAGGGTGTCTCCGGGCCCGGGTAGGACGAGCGGGGATGAAGCCGCCGCCGCCGAGCACCCGGACCCAGCCGAGGAGCCTCTCTCCGCAGCCTGCGACGCAAACCGGGGTAATCCGAGGATCAGAGTCGGTCGTCCCGACGCCCCGCCCTTAAAGGGGCAGGCACCAGCGCGCCTCGCTTTGAGGTGTCCCTTCCCCCCACCCCCGCGCCCTCCCCTTTAAGGTCGGGCCTCGGTCACGTTTCAACGCAAACACCGGCCACCCGGCTGGCTACGAGGAAGCGCCCGTCCGGATTCTATTTTACTGGAGACCGAGTGACGACACAAGGGATGGGCGTGTTCCTCGTAGAGAGCGGAATTCATTGGCTCCTGGAGAACTGTCGCTCATCGCTAGCGGAGCGCTAATAGGCTCGCGGGTGAAAACAGGCGGATCTTTGAAGCCAGTTGCTGCTCCTAAAACCAACCGTCTCTCTCTCTCCGCATAGACGAGATGGGTTTTCCTGCATTTTAGTAGCGACAAAAATTTTAGTTTGATCGTGGTTAAATGACCCATTGGGAGCGAGCCAACCAGGATGTTGGAGAGCTCCTTGGGGGTTCTGAAAGGTACCGCTGCCCGGGAACCCCAAGGCCTGTAGCAGCATTTTCTGAATGTGTTTATGTTGAAGTGAGGGCCCCTTCGCCCCCAGGAGTTTTCACTCAGTCACTTTTGTGGATGGCCAAGTGTGTGCTAGAGCAAATACTAAAGAAAACGGAATAGAACTTCTGAAACTTTGTGAGGAAATGCCAAGGGATCTATGCCGAGTGGGGCTGGCTGAATCAAACATTAACTGACCTATGTGACATTCACTTTATAGACTTTATCTGACTTTTATATCATGCAAACGTACAGGGCAACGTGTTGTGATTAGTATTTTAGAGATTTAAAAAAAGATGAGAGATTGTTTTGTGCCCAAGTTCGCAAAATTAGAATGCAAGTTACTTTCCTGCGAGCATGGTATAAGTACTGTTTGAAAAGTCCCACCTTCATGGAGTTGAATACTTCCTCTAAATTGGAGCAGTGCAGAGAAACTCATAAGGAAGGGCTGAGTTTTGAAAAGACCCCCCAATGAAGAATAAGAGGACAATTCCAAAGGCATTAGACTGCATCCAATTACTATCTGCAAGAGTCAGGGCCAAAATTAACAACTGAATTCTGTACCCTTGTATCTCCTCTGGGCAAGTTATTTTTATCTCTTCTGTTTCCTCACTGATTTGTCATAGAACCTTGGGAAATAAAATGCATATATTTGTATACAAACATACATACATACATACATACATACATACTTACATACATACATACATATCTGTCTTTGGCAATAGCAAGATAATCAGAGAGCTTGCAGAGCGGATTTCCCTCTCAACAACCAAACTTGAAAATAACAACTCAGATGAGGGAGAGTAGATAGACACAGTTACAAAGAGAAGATAACTGGCTGGGGACTTGGCTCTGCTATGAGGAAATGAGAAGACAGAGTGGTGGCTTGGGTCTACTGAGTGTTTTATAGGAATAAATATGAATGGATTAAGGCCCTGCCAGCCCTGGAGGAACTTACAGCTTGTCAGGGAGAGGAGGTTCTGGTGTCTAACACTTCTCAGAAATTAATTTCAAGCCTATATGCTTTAATGACCCTATTAAAAACAAATCAGATGTTGTCCCTGCTCAAACCCCTCAAAAGTGTTCTGTTTGCACTTATAAATTCACCTGCATTAAAGTAAGCCTACAAGATTTTCAGAGGTTGCAACACAGTGTCTTTTGGGCTATATTAGACATGCTATGTTTTGTTGGGCTCACAGTGTTTTTAACAAATTTCAGGATTTAATGATCAAGAAATGACACTTTGAAAATTCAGATTGTTGCCTCTTAAATAGAAGATCTTGGCAACAAGGACATGTGGCTCTGTAGATGGAACAGAATGTCCTACTACACCCTTCCACAGCCCCTATTACTTGGGCAAGAGCTTATGCCTCACCAATTTTATCATTCAAATTGTCAGCCCAGCTGACAATTGAGTTAGTGACCTGTGAGCTGTCCCTTTATTACTGTTTCGACTAGGTACCCTCTTCACTTTGGCCTTTCTCAGGACTGCATTTGCTGTTTTCTTTGCCTGGAACAGCTGTCTCCTCCTCCTCCTTCCCAATTCACTTTTGGCTGTCTCCTGTTTCCTTCAGGTTTGAATTTAGAGGTTATCTGTTCAGAGCAGTCTTCACCCCGCCCCCCTACTACCTTTTTAAAGCAACCTATTTTTATCATATTATTTATTACAAGTTGCCTTAATTTGTTTGCATTTGTTTGTCTGTCCATCTCCCCACCCCCTGCTCCGGTTAGGCTCCTAAAGGAAAGGAATCATATTTGGTTTTGTTGACACGAGAACATCCAAACCCGTAGAGAATTTTTAATAGTTCATCTGAGCCAAAACTTATGACAGTTTTAAAGTTTCTTTTACGCATTTGAAATTAAGGAGGGAGAAAGCAAGACATGAATTGGATTATAAGTAGTTAACAAGATTACATGCTTTCTTAAGGATGGTTAGGCTTACTTCAAAGGTGTGTTGACCTAGATGCACAAAAAGGATGGACAGGGCTTGCCTAAGGCAAAGATAAATTTACTAAAAAAGTTATATGCTTGAGGCATGACTACCCATTGTGACCTGCCCACTTATGAATTTATGATCAGATCATCTTGTGAGGTTATTTTCTGTATAACTCCCATATTTGTCCATATCTTGAAAATGGTTATATCCTTAGCCTGGGACCTAATAATACATATGTATTACAAATGTAGTGAGAAAAGATGGCAGGCATTGCTAATAATCAGAAGAGCTGTGTTCTGGTTCTAGCATTGTCATCCTGGGCTATACTTGATCTCACTGCAAAACTAGAAGACCCTTCAGATTGCTTCCAGATCTATGAATCTAATGTTCATTGTCCTTTGCAGTTCACAAAGTGTTATGATATCACTTGAGTCACAGACTATTACATCTGATTCTTACAACTGGTTAACATAGTTTCTGCTTAAAAACTTAGCATCATCTAGAATGTACTGATACATATAACTGAGGTGAACTCTAAAAGGCAAAATATCTATAAACAAATGAACTTGGAACTGCATAATAGTGTAAGACAATTTCAAGCTCAGATCAGAGAAAAACCATCTAGAAGACTTCCTAAAGAGTTTTGAACCCAGCAGCAATCTGATTTATTTGTTCACAAGTTCTTCAGTCCTTGCTTACAAATCCATTCGAAGTACAGTAGCTTTCTTTCCAATGCCTGTTTAGAATTTGTGAAAGCATTTCTGTTTACTGAATTTAGATTCTCAAAGCAACATCCAGCTGTATGATTTTGCTGGATGAGCAAGTAGGCATATATGTACTGTTTCGTAACATTCATTATCTTGAGCTGTTGTTTAAATTGTTTAGATGGTTTAACTTTACCTCCATTTATGTCTTTTCTCCTTTTCCTTCCTCTTAAAGGGCTAGAAACCTGTGTTTGGCTTCTAATTCACCCCTTTCCTTTCAACCCTGATAAAGATGAACGAAGCAAACATAATTAATTGGGGTAAGTCTATGGGAGGAGCTAGGGCTTATGGAAGTTTTTGCACCCTGCCTAATTGTAAGAACCCTACAGGAGAGAACTCTACAGAAAGAACTTTGTTCACAATGAAGGTCTATGTTTCTTTCCTTCCCTTCCGTTAAATTCCCTTTCTCTTATATAAATGCCCTCCTCATCTTGGCACACAGGTCAGAGTGTGCATCTAGCTTTGGGTTGCAACCCTTTCTTTTTCCTAAGTAAATCCTTTTTGGTGATGAAACACCTAGTTGATATTATTTTTCAGTCAACAATCCCAATGCTTAACCCAGTGAAGTTCTCACAGCAAACACTTCATGTTTGTGGATTCTATCTGCTCAGCAAATTAGTTACCCGTTCTTAGTAAAGAAGGGGCCACTTTGACTGTGGAGTAAATTTCAGTATTTTCAAGCAACAGAGAAGGAAATAATCCAAACTGAGCCTCCACTAAGTGGTAAATATTAACAGATACTTAACACAGATTGGTTTATGCAATCTTACAAGGATCCTACAAAGTAGACTATTTTTGTAGTAAATGAGGAATCAGTTCAAGGAGATTAAGTAATTTTATTCAAGGGTCAACAATAGTAAGTGGTAGAGCTGGGTTTGAACTTTGGCTCTGAAGCTTCCCTTTTTCCCAATATTCTGCCTCTTAGTAAATATATCTTCCCACTTCTGTATTCCCCTCATTACTAAACTGCTTAGATACTCAGCGTAATAGAAACCAAAACTTGAACTTTAATATCTTCAAGAGCCCTGGCACCCTCCACCTGTATCTAAAGGGTTCATTGTTCTGCTTCTTCCTGTGAGGCCACCTTTGAGCTTTGAAATGATGATGACTATGGCTAATAGCACCTTGAGAAAAGCAGATAGAAAACCCTGGAGCACCCACTCCTAGCTGCAGCAGAAGAGGGTCAGAAAAGTTGCCTTTTTCTTACAACAAAGATTTCAGAAACGTTCCATTCAGATTATGGGTTACTTTTATTTTCTCTTTGCTTACCTACATGTCCTATTTTTTTCCACAGACAACATAATAAATATGGAAAAATTCCTGCTCACTCTAAGACTAGTAACTTCAGGGTAATTTTTTCCCAGGACTTACTGGGTCTTCAGGAAGAACTCATTCAACTCTAAGGTGAAAACACTACAGGCTGTGGTATGGACTGAATATTTGTGTCCCTCCAAAATTTATATGTCAAAACTCTACCCCCAAGTGTGATGGTATTAGGAGGTGAGATCTTTGAAAGGTAATTAGGTTTAGATGATGTCATGGGGTACAGCCCCCATCATGTGACTAACATTCTTATAAGAACAGAAAGAGACTAGAGCTTTCTCTCTCAACCATATGAGGACAGTGAAAGAAGGTGAGCTATCCGCAAACCAGAAGTGATGCTCTCATTAGGTACTGAATCTGCCAGCACCTTGATCTTGAATTTCTTAGCCTCCAGAACTGTAAGAAATAAATTTCTGTTGTTTAAGCCTTCTAGTCTGTGGTGTTTTGTTATAACAGCCCAAAATAAGACAAACTGTAAACCTTTTTCCTTCTCTCTGATGGAAATTAGGCCAATTCCTAGAAACAGACCAACAACTTTGGAATTGCCCTCTTGTCTAGTATTCCTAGGATACTAGGGACACCAGAGGTTCCCCTTAGTCAAGGCTTCTCTGGATCTGAGAACTTTTGTTGTTGTTGTTGTTGTTGTTGTTGTTATTGTTGTTGTTGTTGTTGGCAGGGGTGAAGGGAAGGGTTTAAGAAACATGTTTTGAGAGATTCTGTTCCTTTGTCCCTATCTCGGACTTTTCTAAAATATTTGAGAGGATAGTCATAATGAAAGATTGGCTTGAGACAGCAGGAAATTTTGTAAAATCCCAGGCTCTGAGAATGGAGAGGGATCTCAGTTCTACCTGTTTGCTCTTCACAATATGGATGCCATAGTGGTCCCTTGCAGGTCCTAGCTAATTATTAGAAAATCAGCTGCAATGTTCTTCCCCATCCTTTGCTGTGCCCTTAAGAGTTTTGAGGAATGAATTGGCTACCATTCTGGACAGAAGTTCTTAACTGGATTTCTCTTTTCTAATCTAAACAACCTCAGTTCTCTGAGTTGCTCTACCCAAGACCCCTGACTTACCCACTCCACTCACCCCTTGGAGGAAATTCTCTTGCCTATTCATATCCTTCTTGAGGTACATAGAACTGGATAATAGTTTGCATAGTAGGGTGACCAGGAAGAGGATAGTGGGAACATGTACCTACCTAGCTTTCTACAGTGTTGTGTAGAAGGAATGTCTATGGTGACATCAGCCTGTTCTGACAAGTGGGTCATACTTATCTTGTGGCACACATTAATTTAGTCAATGTGAGCCAGCAGTTCCTATGTGTTAGTGTCATGAGATACTAAAGTTGGGCCAGAGAGAGGCTGAGGGATTTCTTCTTGTATATGAAGAATCTTTAGAACAGAGCAGCAACTTTATCTTTCACTTCCATTTGATGTCACTGTCCACCCTGTAGTACCTTCTTGAGGCATCTTAGATTTTTCAGCTGGGGAAAGAGGGAAGAAGGGGAAGGCAGTGGAGGGGCAGTTTTTGCTAGCTTTCAGAATTAAAAGTTTAAATCTTTGCTCTTGCTCAAAATTAATTCTTGCAATGTTTATTAAGTGTACTAAGTACTAAACATTAAGCTAGGCACAGTAATACAAGGGTAAGCATAATAAACAAGGAGATTGTAAAATCTGGTGGGTAAATATGTCAAAAAATCACATAAATATATAATTCCAAAATATGATAAATGCTTTGAGAAAAGTAGAAGGCTCCATAAAAATATGTAATAGAAAATATGATCCAGTTTGACCTATTTTTCAAGTTTTGGGGTTTTTATCATTGAAGGAAGAGTGAGTTAATGGGACAAAGGGGGTGGAATTAGTTATGGTTGGGAAAGGTACTACGTATAACCATAGAGAACAGTGTTTGAAGGCCCTATGCAGGATAAGCTTGATTCCATCACAGTTGGACATAGTAACTTACAGCATGCTGTCAGTTTGGAGATTGGTCAGTTGAAGGATGGTTAGAGTAGAATATTTATTTCAGTTTATGGATGGGATGGCAGAGAGCAAGAAGCTGGCCTTCGAAACACAACAGTACTAGTATCTACATTGTTATGCTCACATCATCAGGTGGTTTTTAACTTTGTATCAAGCTCCTTGTTATTAACTTTGCATCTAGCAAAAAGATCCTTCATTACTCCATGTTGACCCCAAGGCTGTTTTTATACCCATCCCATCCTCTGAAGCACCCTAGAGGCAGGCACTGAGGTCATGAGCTTCTTGGGTGTGGGGTTTCCTGTGACTTCCTAATTCACAATGGTCTAGCATGAGGCGCAGCTGCCTATAGGAATGAACAGAAAAGTGACAAGCACATGAATGCCAGGGATGGCAGGTCAATCACTTCCTGTTTGTTGTGTATCTCCAAGGTGGCAGCCAGGGCAGAGTTCACAAATCTGAGCTCAGCGCTTACGGGGAGAGAACTCCTTGTCAGTGGTGCCATCTGCAGGACATTAAGGAATTTGCCAGGAATTTGATGGGATTGGTAGTAGAAATGGAATCTCTCTCCTCTCTCCCTCATGCCTCTTAATCTGAGCATGTCCCTAAATCACAGCCCTGGTCCTTCATAGAGCTGAAAGACCCTTATTGCCTCTGATGTTGTGGCAAGCAATATTTAAGGTACCTACCTGGTCCTACAAGGCAGGGCACAGGGCTGTGGTATCACTTCCCTTTTCCTCTGACATTTAAATGTCATCTGTAAAAAATGAGGCACTGGGCTTCTCCCATTTTAAGGTCACCTCAAGGAGGTCAAGAATACTGTTAAAAGAAAGTGGGCTTGTAGTAAATTGAAGGTGTTGATATAGTTAATTATTATCATCCTTGCCATCTCTAAGTAAAACCCCACCTTGGGATTTTACTTCTATTTCTTTTGAGTGAATGGCTCATTCTTCCTTGACAATAGCTTTGGGGTCCCACTAAGCAGAGATGTTATTTCCTGGGGTGCCCTGCCTCTCAACTCCCATGCTTGGACATATATCTCTAAGCTTAAAAGTCTGCCTAGATTTGATCTATTTACCACCCCTCTCTGGAAATCTGTGGTGCAAAAGGCAAAATACACCCAGCAAGTTAAGAGAGCCTAATGACAGAGTAAAAAGTGTCTCTCTGCTCCCTAGGCCTTTCTGCCCTGAGACTCACCTTCTCAGGAGGTGCTTAGAGACCTGGGCGTGGAGAGAGGGTGAATATATTTTATGAAACCCTAGGGTTAAATGTTTATATTGAATAGAACAATACAGACTAGCTTAAGAGCAACATTATCATTATTTTTACTTCCCTTGGAATATTCTGTGGGCCAAAAGCATTACCAGGCAGCATGCTCACTTCTGAGGAAGAAATATAGGTAATAAGACCTGAGTGCCCCGCTAAAGGAACGCTTGGTTGCATTTCCTGTGTGCCTTAGCTTTTCACTATAGCTATTCCTGCCATGTTTTATACTTGGTATCTCATCACCAAAGGCTTTGACTACTAGTCAACTATTAGCCATCTTCATGACATAGGATTGGGAACAGGGGGACAGAGGAAAACACTGAATATCAGAAGTTGGATTGATAACCAAATTAGGGTATAAAGGGAGAATGTATAGCTTGAGTATAGATAGGTATTCAATCAAAAATACCGAAATTTGAGTTTGAACTGTAGAAAATGGAACTTTCTCTAAACTACAGGTTCCCCCCCTTTTAAAAAATGAACATTTCAAGCATACAAAAAATAGATTATGTTCTATTCAATATAAACATTAAACCTAGTTTTGTATATAATACCCACTGATTTTTGCCTCCTGGTATTGTATAGTTCCCTCCCACATTAATGATACATAGGATATAGTTAAGATGACAGTGTGACTTCTGAGGTTGTCATATGACACTGCGGTTTTGAGCTTGCCCTCTCAGACCACTTTCTCAGGGAAGCCTGCAGCCAGAACATGAGGACAAGAGCTATGGAGTGGTCTGTGATGAACTAAGGTCACCTGCCAACAACCAGCACTAACTTGCCAGGTATGTGAGTGAAACACCTTGGAAGTGAATCCTCCAGCCCGCCAAGCATCAGATGACTATAACCTTATTAAGAACCCCAAGACAGAACCATCCAGCCAAGTTGCTTCTGAATTCCTGATCTTCAGAAACTGCATGAATACGTTTTAAACCAGTTTTGGAGTAATTTGCTATGCAGCAACAGCTATACCACCTAAGTTGGTCATCTTAACATTTGCCTATGGATTTTTTTTCTCAGTCTCCAACCCCAACCAAAAACATTAGTTGAAACCTTGGATTCTTAATCTTGTCTCTGCCTTGTGCCTCAGAACTCTTAAAAAACAAGCCACCCTTTGCACTGAGTTCTACTTGCCTGAGAAGCAAGTTCTTTACATTGACTTGCTGCTTCCCAGACTCTGGCCAAGTTCTTTCCTTCATTTTGCAGAAACAATGGGACCTTTTTGAGTGTCTTCAGACATCTCAAGATGGTCGTCCCTCCGAGTTGGATACTAACTCAAAACCCTATTTTTCACTTGGATACTAATCCATTTTAAAGCCCTAGCATCTGCACTCCCTAGGGGCCTGTGGTGGCTACACATTTGTGTTGCTATGCTGACTGCAGTGCAGGGGCCTGTGGTGGCTACACATTTGTGTTGCTATGCTAGGACTGCAGAGCCATTCAACTTTTTCTCAAATGGCTGGTAAATCAGATTGTTTTTCAGGAGCTGAGTACTTACATTAACACCTCCAGCAATTTTTAATGTCTTTATGCTTTCTGAATTTATAATGTACATTTCCTGAGGTTAAGTCCTCTATTTACATCCTATTTGCCTATCTCTAGATTCCTTTTAGATGTAGCCAAAATACAAACTTGAAAGGATGCAAACTGCAGTTTTTATAAATATCCTAACCTTTGGATGTTTTCACCTCATCCCCTTGCAAAAAAAGTGCTCCAACAAGTAAACATGGCTTAACAGTAGTCCTATTATCTGCAGATTCAAATCAACTTACATGCACACCTTGGAGGTAGTGGGTTTGGTTCCAGACCATAATAAAGTATTATAATAATAGTCGTTTATAATTTTTGGTGAAGGGTCTTGCCTCCAATTTGTAAAAAATACAATATCTGTATAATACAATAAAATAAGGTATGCCTATACTTATTCCTAATCATCAGTAATTTCAAGAACTAGATTAACTCTGGATTAAAATGACTTTCAGCGCATCATTCTTCTAAGTCTCCTATGACCTGGATTCTAACATTAGTTAAGGTGATTAACAGGTGTTGGAATGTAGCCCTCTCTTGCTTTTACAGACCAGTCCTTGATATGACCACTCTGTGTTGCAGTCTCTGTCCTCCAAGTGTAGAGAAATCAATTTAGAAAAAGTACAGAAGTTGAACTTTTCTCAATGCCTTTACTTTTAGACACGAGGGGAAAATCATATAAGTACACATGAAAATAGACAGACATGATTCACAGGTAAAAGCGAAGACAATCTAACCAGAAAGCTTAAAAGCCTATCAGCTGTTGAAGCTATAGTTGAGTATGACATGTTGCAGGATTTAGTATTCCTCTCCTTCTTCCTCACCCTCTCCTTCAACAGAATCCACACCAACCTCCTCATAATCCTTCTCAAGGGCAGCCATGTCCTCACGAGCCTCAGAAAACTCTCCTTCCTCCATGCCCTCACCCACATACCAGTGAACAAAGGCACGCTTGGCATACATCAGGTCAAACTTGTGGTCCAGGCGAGCCCAGGCCTCAGCAATAGCTGTGGTGTTGCTCAGCATGCACACAGCTCGCTGTACTTTGGCTAGGTCTCCACCAGGCACCACAGTGGGAGGCTGGTAATTAATGCCAACTTTGAAGCCAGTGGGGCACCAGTCCACAAACTGGATGCTGCGCTTGGTCTTGATGGTGGCAATGGCAGCATTGACATCTTTGGGAACCACATCCCCACGGTACAACAGGCAGCAAGCCATATATTTACCGTGGCGAGGGTCACATTTTACCATCTGGTTGGCTGGCTCAAAGCATGCGTTAGTGATCTCTGCTACAGAAAGCTGTTCATGGTAGGCTTTCTCAGCAGAAATGACAGGGGCATAGGTGGCCAGAGGGAAGTGGATGCGGGGATAGGGCACCAGGTTGGTCTGGAATTCTGTCAGATCAACATTCAGGGCTCCATCAAATCTCAGGGAAGCAGTGATGGAGGACACAATCTGGCTAATAAGGCGGTTCAGGTTAGTGTAGGTTGGGCGCTCAATATCAAGGTTTCTACGACAGATGTCGTAGATAGCCTCATTGTCAACCATGAAGGCACAATCAGAGTGCTCCAGGGTGGTGTGGGTGGTGAGGATGGAGTTGTAGGGCTCAACTACAGCTGTGGAAACCTGGGGGGCTGGGTAAATGGAGAACTCCAGCTTGGACTTCTTGCCATAATCGACAGAGAGACGTTCCATCAGCAGGGAGGTGAACCCAGAACCGGTTCCCCCACCAAAGCTATGGAAAACCAAGAAGCCCTGAAGACCTGTGCACTGGTCAGCCTGTAGGAAAAGAAAAGAGAAAATGTAATTCAACACCAGGATGCATATTCTTACTTAGAACTTCTATTTATTTATTTTTTGTTTAAATCACAAACATATCAGATTGATGTAAGCACGAGGAGTAGCAAAATAGCCCCATAACCTAAGGATTCCAATTAATATATTGAGCAGTGTATCCCACAATTTGGTGTGCACCAAAGAATGAATGCTTTAGTAGGTCACTCCACTGAACTTGCAGGGAACCCTTCACCACCCCATTTTAAGTATATTTCAAACGGTACTCACCAGCTTCCGAATTCGGTCCAAGACAAGGTCAATGATCTCCTTGCCAATGGTGTAGTGCCCGCGAGCATAGTTATTGGCAGCATCTTCCTTGCCTGTGATGAGCTGCTCGGGGTGGAAGAGCTGGCGGTAGGTGCCAGTGCGAACTTCATCTGGTAAAGGGAAACAAAGTGGCCATCTATCATCAACAATTTGCACAAGCCTGCTCAACTCCACAGCATCAACAGAGGCCCCAGGACACAGGTCCTGCCCAAGACCCTTGGGAATCTTACTTGGGTCACTAAAGTCAACTCACCAATGACTGTGGGTTCCAGATCTACAAACACTGCCCTGGGCACATGCTTGCCAGCGCCTGTCTCACTGAAGAAGGTGTTGAAGGAGTCGTCTCCTCCCCCAATGGTCTTGTCACTTGGCATCTGGCCATCAGGCTGGATGCCATGTTCCAGGCAGTAGAGCTCCCAGCAGGCATTGCCTATCTGAACACCAGCCTGACCAACGTGGATAGAGATGCACTCACGCTGTAGAAAAGGAAAATACAAATAAAAATTAAAAAACACACCAGGATTAAACTCATCTTGCAGCAACTATAAAGCAGGACAAAATATGTATGGAATTGTCATCTTACAAATATCTTTTTAAAAACTATTTAAACGTGACTTTTTTTTTCTAAGCAAGAACCACCGTACGTTTTGATCTACACTTATTTTCCCCACCTAAACTGGGAAGGCCTCTTTCCAAACTAAGCCATCTGTCACATTTCCCTCCTTTAAAGGTCTGAGATAGAGACCATCCACCTAGGGCTCAGGCCCTAAAATCCCATTTTAGACTAGGCGGCCAGATTTCCGGGCAGCTTTCAGCTCAGGAAGCACGTGGTCAGAGCAGCGCAAAGGAAAATGTCTGGCCCTAGGGATGAGGGGCGGGGCTCTGCGGCACAGGATGAATGAGCAATTCAGGGTGTGCGCGCCCGGCGCGAGGCCAGCGGGGCCGCGCAGCTGCAGAGGGACGAAACCAGCCACGTCGGCGGCGGCCAGCCATCCGCACGCCCCGCAGGCGTTGGGCTGGGCCCCGCACCTCCACGTCTGCCAGGGCACGCAGTAAGAGATGATCGGCATTCCAGAGCTGGACTCAGATCGTATTTCCATTCTCTCAAAATTCCTCTCCGCCGCCACCATCTGTTCGCACGCGCATTCCCAAAGTGGCAGAGGGCCCCGGAGGGGCAGACGGCCTCCCGGGGTGGTCGGGAGCTACCCGTCCTAACGCACTGGCACGGGGCGGCACGGGGACAGTCTCTCTTTACGCCCACCTTATTTTCTCTTATAAAACAACGGGAACCCCGGGCGGCAGAGGACACGCCCTCGCGGCCCGGGGCCGCGGCGGAGGCTGCAGGCGCGGGCTCCCGCCCCTCCCTGGCGGGGCCCTAACGGTCGCGCGTGCGCCTTTGTGCCGGGCTCCTTCCCGCCTCCGCTTTTCGCGCCCAGAGGAGGAAGTGAGGGAGGAGGGAGCCCGCGCGCCCCCGCCACAGGCAGGGGAACGGCGAGGGGGATGGGACGGGAGGGGGAAGCCGGTCGGGCCTTGGGGCGCCGCGCCCAGGGCTTAGGGGCTAAACAAGAGCCCTCCGTGGGGTGGAGGGGGCCGGCACCCCGCCCCCCCCCCCCGAGTCCGAGACTCAGAGGCCGCGGTCTCCTCCTTGCCGGGCCCAGCCATTCTCCACGGGCGGGGTCGACCTGCTCCCACCCTCGCCGCTCTCCTCGGGTTTTGCCCTGCAAGTGGAGAGCGAGCGCTGGCCGCTCTCCTCCACGGTCCGAAGCCTTCCGTGGACCCCGCTCTGGTTTCCCCCGTTTCGCCGAGGCCCGACTCACCATGTCTACGAGCTACCAGGCGCAGGTGCAGGCGACAGGAGAGGACACGCCGGGTCCCGGTTACCGTCCCCGACAAGCTAAGAGTCGAGGTAAGTAACGCACTGGGGCGAGGGCGGTGCCAGAGCCGCTTAAGAAGCGGTCCGGGGCGGGTGGGCGGGCACAGGCGGTGTCACGGCGGCGGGCCCGCCCCTGGCCCGGCGGGCCCACTCGGTGCCCGGCTCCGCCGCCGCAGAGGCGGGCTCCGGGGCGGCAGCCCCCCGCCTTGCGTCCACCCTGTGGGGCTGGGGCCTCGGCGCCTGCGGGCCTCGGGCTGGGCTGCTGCAGTGTGCGGCGCATGGCTGCCGGGGCCTGGGCTGGGGCCGGGCTAGGAAACAAACCATCCTTGGAAGGAAAAAGGAGATTTGCCTTAATTTGAACGAACCCTAAGACTTAAAAGTCTATACGGTTTTTAAGAAGCAGCACCATGAAATGCAGAAACTTCTAACCCGGATAGCTCAGCTAGATTATTTTTCTGTTGTCACAGTTTGTCAGTGAGTTTTGCCTTTTCCTTTTCTCAGTTCCTTGAAAGTGCATTCTGTACTTCCTTGGTAATGTGGAGGACGCGAGGTTTAGAGAATAGACTAGTTTTATTTGGTTTATTGTAATGACTTGTGCTTTAAAGGTAGCTAACGTTGGAAGCAGAACACAGTCATTCAAAGAGAGTACCTAAGCATTGAACATCCAACTATTAAAATTGGGCCCCATGTTTAGACCTCAACCGACTTTATGAAACAGCCTTAGGGACTTTTAAAAATGGAGAAATTTAAAGACACAATTCAAATTTGGTAACTGAATTCAGGAAGTGAAGACAGAAACTTGGGTAGGGACGAAATTGGCACAGAAGGATATTAGGAAGCAGGGATTCCTTGTTTGTTTTGTAAAACTCTATAATAGATAACTGCTTTCTGTTGAACATCAACTCTAATTGAAAAATGAAAAAATTTTTAAAAATTACTGTTTTCTGTTATGTCAAGATAGATCAGTTGGTTATAACTTAGTGCTAGGAGGACCAGATTATAATGAATAGACTTTTTTCCTCCCCTTTCAGGGGAATCTATTTTAAGACTATAAACCACATTAGTAACCTTTGGAAAAGCATAAGGAAGTTAATTAAGGCTAAAGTGTGGCTTTAAATTGGTTCTAACAGAAATTTATTACTGTTACTACACTATTTAAAATATCCTTCTAGTGATAGGGTATTAGTAACAAAAAAGATAAACATGAGACAGTAAAAATTCATAGTTCATATTCAGTTATCACCTGATTCAGATTTGGTAAAGCCTTCATCCTTCATACCACAGAAATAACTAATTTACACTGTTAATATGTGTATGTAATTTGTAAGGATATATATTTATATATTATATATGTATTCTCCACTCACATTTACATGAACCTAGAATACAAACAAGGTACTCATTTACTTCTAATAAATATTTTTTTGTAGTCCTGTTAAAAGGTTTTCAACTCAGATCCCAAATTTGCACACATTTCCCAAACTGGGTTATAGGGGACAGGAATATATTTGAATGTTGTCTCACTTATTCTTGACATAAAAATAAATCCTATTTGTTTCAAGTTGTCTCATTTATTCTTTTTTTTTTTATTTAGTTATTTGTCTGGTTCTTAAAAGGAGATGGAAATACAGGCATACATTTACTGTGCTTCGCTTTATTGCGCTACACAGATACTGCATTTTTTACAAATTGAAGGCAAGACCCTTTTTAACAAAAATATTATGACTAGTTTTATTGCAGTGGTCTGGAACCACTCCCACAATAACTCAGAGGAATGCTTGTCATTAGCTTGCCTTAACTGGAAGAGTGAATGTTAGGGAACCACCCAGCTGAACTCCATTTTGCTGTCTGCTCTGGATGATAGCCTTTTGAAAGCAGGCACCTCCCTCCTCCTAGCTCTCTGCAGAACGTTAGAGCTTTCACTGCAGAGATTTGCTCTTGTGGGCTATATGTCTCCCCTGATACCTTCCTAAAACCATTAACTTTGCCAGCCTTGTTTTCTGTGAATTCCCTTGTCGTAAATGAGGAAGTATTTGAGGGTTTCTGTGTGTGTGTGTCCCTGATGATACTCAGGTTTCAGAGAGTAATAGAGCCAAAGGGACCTTTATACCAGATATCTAGTCTGATATCTATTTGCCAGAAAAATATTGAATAATGTTAAGTTAATTGATTTTGCTATCTCTTAAGTAACTGAGAGGAAAAGCTGAAATATTTTTTTTCTTTTTACACATACCAAACTTATATGGGTTTATTTGTTTATATTTATATATGGATGTATACACTTTGCTATATTTAAAAATGAAATAGTAGTTATCTCTTGCTGAAATATAAACACAATATTATCCAGTATCTTAACATTTTAACTGATTATATAGGTCTTTCTTTTGTTAGACTGTTTCAGGGCCTGTAACTATTTGCTTTGAGTCTTTGATGTAATTGGAGACCCTGTGCCTTCTGAGCCACTCCCATCTTTGCTACTTAATATCATTGCCATTTGTTACTGTTCTAAGCAGTCAGTAACATTTTCGATAGTTCCATATTGTGGTTAGACACAAAAGTTCACAAAAAGTTTTGTTCATTTAATCTACTCTACAAGGAAAGACACAACTAAGAAATAGCAACTACTTACAAAGCAGCAACTATTTTCAAACATTTGGCCTTTTTCTTATTAGTGTTATAAATTTATATATGCCATTTTATGTTTTTTTTACATATGGTATAGGGGAAAGAAAATGGGCTTTAATTTCAGATAGTACTAGATAAAATTTTCTTTGTCAGTTAATGGTGGTATGACTTCAGGAGAGTTTATTTTTATTTATTTGTTTGTTTATTTTTGATGCCTTCAGCACCTGGTATTTCTAGGTGGTCTCCCATCCAAGTACTAACCAAGCCCGACTCTGCTTAGCTTCCAAGATCAGAGGAGATGGGGCACATTCAGGGTGGCATGGCCATTGACTGGTATGACTTTAGACTCCTAATTATATTCCTTGAGCTTCATTTATGAATGGGAATCAATATTAGCTTGAAATCATCTTTTTCTCACACTGTCACATTCAATACCATTAGTAAATTATATTAGCTTTATTTTCAAAATATTCCCATCACTTTTTAAAATCAAATCACCTTATAGTGTTTATAGAATCTGAAATTACCTTGTTCATATATTTATTTACTTATCTAAAATTTTTTCCTATTTAGAATTCAACTCTATGCCTGGTTTTGTGGAAGTCAATCTTGGTTGCCCTTCCAAAAACCATCTTCTTCCATTCTTTGCCAAGAGAACCTTTTTTTGTTTGTTTGTTTTTTAAAGGGTAGTTGTGTGCTCAAACCCAGGGGACAAGTCAAGGAAACCCTTTGCCAGATACTTACTTTCCCAATCTCTTTCATAATTGAATCCAGTCTGGCCTTTGGAACATAAAGGGAAGTCTGCTAGGGTATTTCTGGGAATGGTTTTGTTCCCTGATCAAAAGAGATTGTACCCTTGAGCAAAGCCCCTTTGTTTTACTCCTCTCCATTACTTTTTGCTTTTGGATGTGTTCTGTGAAGGCATGATGCCTGGAGCCAACTTAGTACCTTCAGGGTCTTAATGTGAATAGAATCAAAGAAATGCCAATTTAGTGTCTGAAACTGAAACTGCTGAGCCAATCTTCAATTCATCTACCTCCAGATTTATTGTAGCAGGTGCTTAATATATAATTTATTTTTGAATGTTGAACTTGGTGACTGATTGGATACACAGTGTGAGGGAAACTAAAGAATAGAGGTTAATTTTCATGTTTTTGGTTTGAATAACTAGTCAAAGGGTAGTACTTTTCAGTGAGATCAGAATACTAATGGAAGAAGGGATAGGAACTGAAGAAGGGATGCAGGAGAAGCTAATAGTTCAGCTTTTGACGCATTTTGAGTTTAAATGTCTGTGATACATATATCTGGAGATATCCATTAGTCAGTTATATATGCATATATGGAGAGAGAAGAGAAAGACAGATTTGAGAGTCTTTGAGATTTAAGATAATTAAGCCATGGAGATGGATAGACCACTGAGGGGGATGTGTAGAATTTAGGAGAGTGGTGGCTTTAGAAGAGTGGTGGAATATCTAGAATTTAGGAGAGTAGAGAACCTAGTCTTAGTAGGGAATCTGAAGAATGATCACATTTAAAGTAGAGAGAAGGAGTCTATAAAAGAAGCCTGAGAAGGATTGATCAGAGAGGGAGAGCTGGGGGGGGGGGTCTCACAATCCAAGGAAAGGGAAAGTTTCAAGGAGAAGTGGTATGTCAAATGCTGCAGAAAGATTAGGTAGTATAAAGACTAGAAAGTGTCCATTTAATATAGAAAACAATAGGACTTCTATTTTTGTTTATTAGATAAATATTTATTGAGAGTCTACCATGTCAAGTGCTCCTTTTAAGTGTTAGGTAGATAAAACGACGGACAAAGTACATCCTTACCCTTGAGTTTATATTCTAGAGAAGGAGAAAGAAAATGAACATATAGCAAAGAGACATGAAATATAATGTTAGGTATTAATAGGTACTATTTTAGATAGAGTAATATAGGAAGGCCCCTCTGAGGTTATAGTTTGAACAAAGACCTGAATGAAGTGATAGAGTAGGCATTTCAAGCAGAGGAAACATCAAGTGCAAAAGCTCTGAGGTTGAGGGTGTATTTTTTTTTAAGCAATATTAATAAGATCAGTGAGAACAGAGAAGATTAAGTGAGGGGGAGAGTGTTATGAAATGAGATCAGAGAAGTAGCCAATGTCTAGATCATGTAAGGGTCTTTCTTATTAGCCATGGAAAGACGGTGTTTTAGTCTAAAAAACATGAGAATTCTTTGTTCAGAATAGTTCTGAACAAAGATATGACATATTCTATTCTATATTTTTAAAGGATCATTCTGGTTGCTATGAGAATAAACCATAGAAGGTTAGGAGTGGAATAAGGAATATGAGTTGGAAGGGAATTGCCGTAATGTAGATAAGAGGTGATAGTTGCTTGGACCAGGGTGGACCAATGGTGGAGGTGGTAAAAAGTGGTGGTGGGTTTTGAGATGTATTTTGAAGGTAGTCCTGACAGAGTTTATTAATGCATTGGATGTAAGGTGAGAAAGAAAAGGAGTCAATTGTGATCCCAAGGTTTTTGGCCTGAGTAATACTGGGGAATACTGAAGGAGGAACAGGTATAGAGAAATGGAGAGAATCCAAAGTTCACTTTTGGACAAGTTAACTTTTGAGATAAGGTGTGTTAGGCATTGAAGTAGAACATGTATTCTTTAATAAATATTTAAATTAATACAGTAGTCCCCCCATATCTGCATTTTTCTTTCCCTAGCTGTAATTATCTTCTGTCAACATATCACCACAAGAAGAGTGTGTATAGTACAATGAGATATTGCATTGTATGTTCACTGCCCATAGTTAGAATTCTTTCTGTCACCACACATTTGACTCCTTTTATCCCCCACCCTCTGGTAACCACTAGTCTGTTGTCTATGTCCATGTGTCTGTTTGTCCTGTTTGTTTGTTGCTTTTAGGTTTATATCCCACATATAAGTAATAGTATGTGGTTTTCAACTTTTTTTGTCTCACTTATTTTGCTTAGCATGATTATCTCAAGATCCATCTATGTTGTTGCAGATGGCAGTATTTTATCTGTTCTTACAGCTGAGTAATATTCCATTGTATTAATTTAAATTTAAATAGTCACATGTAGTGCCTTCTATATTGGACAGTGCACATTTAAAACGAGTATTTAAAGTTTTTATACAGAGAAGAAAGAAAGGCTCAATTTCCTCAGGTTAAATGAGAACTTGGTGACAAGGCATTTTGAAAGTAATGAAAATAAAATGCTCATACTAACTAAAGAGGACTAAGGAGAAGATTTTACGTAGAGATTTACCATGATCTGAATTTATGTATATAAACTATATTCATTGGGAAAGGAGCACAGATTTGGGAAATATTTTTAAAATTGAGAAAATAAATTTTACAGCAGTCACAAAGGGAAATACTTAATAGGCTGATGTTAATTCTATGCAAAGAAAATGGAAAGCTCAAAATTGAACGGTAAGATTTGCAACAATTTAAAAATTATTTTTTTCTGCTTTTCTATAACTAAAGTTTCTTTCATCCAGATGTATTACTTTTTTACAATTACAATTAATGTAATAAAAAGGTCAATATAAAGTAAAATGGTGGGTTGAGGCTCTAAGAAATACAAATATTTATTTTTGACCTATACCTACTTTGTAAAAAAAAAATAGGAGCTTTATTAAAATAGCACGGATTATACAATCCACCCTTTTAAAATGTACAACTTTTTAAAAGATATATTCAGAGAATTATGCAACCATCACTGCTTTCTAATTCAGAACGTGTTTTATCACCTTAAAAGAAACTTGGTACCCATTAGCAGTCACTCCTCCTTCACCCCGCCTCCAAACTCCTGGCAACCACCAATCTATTTTCTGTTCCCTGGATTTGCCTATTCTGGACATTTCACATAAACACAATCATATAATAAGTGGCTTCTTTTACTTAGCATGATGTTTTCAAGGTTCATCTATGTTGTAGTATGTATCAGTACTTCATTTTTTTAAATTACTAAATAGTATTCTGTAGTATCAAAATACATTTTCTTTATCCTTTCATCTGTTGATGGACATTTGGGTTGTTTCCACTTTTTGGCTGTTATGAATAATGCTGTTTGAACATTTATGTACAAGTTTTCGTGTGGCCATATGTTTTATTTTTCTTGGTTATATATCTAAGAGTGGAATTTCTGGGTAATATGGTAATTCTGTGTTTACATTTTGAGGAACTGTTAAATTATTTTCCAAAGTGGGTGCACCATTTTACAATCCCACCAGTAATGTATGAATATTCCAATTTTTCCATTTCCTCACTTAATAATTGTTATTTTCTTTTTGATTATGGACATCCTATTGGATTTGAGGAGGCATCTCATTGCATGTTAATTTGCATTCCCCTAATGGCTAATACTGTTAGGCACCTTTTCATGTACTTATTGGTCATTTGTATATCTTCTTTGGAGAAATGTTTATTCAAGTCTCTATTTCTACTCAGGATATTCCAAAGATTTTATAAGCTCTGTGCCAGGAACTGGAAGACAAAGACCAAATATTTATTTTTTATTACAGCACAGCCATATAATTTGCATTTACATTTATTCATTTGCATTTCTTATTCCTTTTATTTACTTTTCTTGATTTACTGACTGGGACCTTCATTAAAATGATGAAAGTAGCAGTGGTAATGAGCATTCTTCCCTTGTTTCTGCTCTCAAAGGGAATGGTTTTAATATTTCAATTTTAAGTATATTTGCTGCAGTTTTTCTTATAGGTATCTTTTATAAGATTAAGGTTTCCTTAGTTTGATAAAAGTTTTTATCATGAATGGGTGTTCAAGTTTAGCAAATTCTTTTTTTTGGCATCTATTGAGATCCTCTTTTGATTTTTCTTTTACTCTGCTAATGTGGCAAGTTATACTGATTTGTTTTCTAAAATTAAAATAACCTTGAATTGCTGTGATAAATCAAACCAGGTCACAATGATTCATATTCTAGACTATATTATTAGGTTCGGTTTGCTAATATTTTCATGGATATTTGAATCAGTGTTTATGTAGGGAATTGTTATGTAATGTTGATTTTTCATACTTTTTTCTCTCAGATTTTGGTGTAAGGGATTGATAGATTATAAAGGAATGTACCGTTTTTTCTGTTCTCTGAAAGAGTTGGTGTAATATTGGAATTATGTTTTTCTTGAAATTTGGTGGAACTGCTAGTAGAGTGATCTGAGCCTTGATGTTAGTGGTGGTGTTTTTATGGGAAGGTTTTTTTTTTGTTTTATTTCTGATCAATTTCTTTAGTGGTTATATGATTATTCAGATATTTTCTTTCTTTCCTTTTTTTATTTTTTATTTTTACAAGTTTATTTGAGCTAAAACTGATGACAATTGCTGGGAAGCAATATCTCTGATGCTGCTTTATTTCTTCTGGAAGTTTTTTTCTCAGTTTCTCTTCATTTATAAATCTATTCAAATTAAATTCTTCATAATATCCTAGTTTTTCTTTTTAATGAGTGTGATTTCTGTGGTAATGGCTCTTTTTTCATTTCTGATATTGGTTATTTGTACCAACTGATTTTTTTTAAAAACCAGTTTTATCAGAGATTATCGATTATATTTTCATGGGAGCAACTTTTGGCTTTAATGATACTCTATATAGGTTTATTTTCTATCCTATAAATTCAGCTCTTATCTCAATTATTTTCTTCTAATTTTACCATTTCTTTAGTTCTTTTTCTAATGTTTTAAGATGAGCACTGTGAAAAGTTAACATAAGTGGAGCCATTTTAAAATAAAGCCAGATATTATCAACAGGACAAGTAATAACAAGTGTAGGAGAGGTTGCAGAGAAAAAGGAACCCTCATATACTGCTGGTGGAACTGCAAATAAGTACAGATACTATGGAAAAGAGTAGGGAGGGTCTTCAAAAAACTAAAAATTGATCTACCATATGATCCAGCAATCCCTCTACAGGATATTTACTCCAAAGACTTGAAAACATTTATCTGAAAAGATGTATGCACACTGATGTTTATAGCTGCATTATTCACAGTGGCCAGGACATGGAAGCAACTGAAGTGTCCTATAGTAGATGATTGGTTAAAGAAAATGTGGTACATATATACAATTGAATAATTCTCAGCTATAAGTAGAGATGAAATACTGCCATTTGTGACAACATGAATGGATCTTGAGATAATCTTGCTAAGCAAAATAAGCCAGGCAGAGAAAGTTGAAAGCCACATGATATCACTTAATATGTGGGATATAAAATCTAAAAGCAACAAACAAACATGACTGAGACTCATGGACATGGACAGTAGACTAGTGGTTACTGGAGGGTGGGGGGAAGAGAGAAGGTAGATAGGATAAAAGGGGTCAAATATGTGGTGGCAGAAAGAAATCTAACTATGGGCAGTGAACACACAATGCAATCTGTATATACATATACATATATATGTGTATATATATACACACACACGTGTGTGTGTGTGTGTGTGTGTGTGTGTGTGTGTATAACTTACTGTTGAATTGTACACTTGAAACTTACTGGATTTCATTAACCAATGTCACCATAATAAAAAATAAAATAAATAAATAAAATAAAATAAAATAAAATAAAATAAAATAAAATAAAAAAGAGTCAGAGCAACCATTCCAGAGGGTCTGCTTGCATGTCATGTTCCTTAAACTTTTGGAAGGTTTTAATTGGATGAAATAACCTTTGGACTAGACCAAATCAACATTGTCTTACAAACAAATGTTTGTAAAACTAACAGGAAAGCAGATATTCTGACTATAAAGACTATTGATTATAGACTCTTTTTCTGAAAATAGAATCAGTAACCAGCTAAAGAGTAATTCAGTTTTGTTAACACCAGTAGAAATTCATTTCTTCTATTCATGTAATTATTTCCCTTCTTTTCTAATAAAAACCCTTTGCCTTCACCCTGTATTGGGACACCATTTGGGTTTCTGTCTCCTCAAATTGCAATTCTGTGACCTCAAATAAATGTTTGTTGCTTCTCACTTTGACTTTTTATTTTTAGGTTAACAGTACTTAGTTCTTTGTTATTTAGCTTTTATTCTTTTCTGATATATGCAGTTAAGGCTATAATTCCTTATGTGCTTATATACTAAAAATCTATATTATACAATTGTTGACTACAGTGTTCTCTATATATCCATTAGATCAGATTAGTTCACCAGAATATTCAAATATTTTATACCTTTAATTTTTTTTGTATGCTTGTTACTTAGATGTGTTTGTGATAATTTGTTATGGCTGTTCCATGAAATTAATACAATCATTTAATTTTTTTACCTCTATAGTTTGTTTTATTTTTTTTTTTTAATCTGCTTGGTCATCTTTTATTGTTTCCTATTTCTTATAGATATATTCAAGCTTGTCTTTTATGTTTTGAAATATAGTATGCAGAGTTATTTTATAATCTGGATCTGATAATCTAATATCCAAAGCCTTTGCTGACCTCTTTTTGGTCTATGTTGTTTATACTGGTTGATGCCTTATTTCCTTGTGTTACATAACAGGTTTTTGGGTTATTTATTTATTTATTTATTTTTTAACTTTGAAAGCTCATTTTCCTTGGGAAATTAGATTTTGGAAGGGAAATTCTTTAATGCTTAAAATAAAGATTTGTTTTTTCTTCTGCCACATGCCTGGGGGCACTACCAGTCTAGGATGACTTTAAACTAAGCTCATGTTATTAGGACTTTTGGAACACTGAAGTTGAATTCATGCATGAGCTTGTTTTGAACATTTCTCAGGTATTCTTGTTTGTTTGTTTGTTTTCCCACTTTTCCTGTTCATGAAAAGGCAATTTTCATTGCAGTCTTCTGGAACAGGGGGGTTGTGGTAGGTTTACAGCTGGTCCACCCTTATACTAACGGTTTAGCTCTTTGGAGTCCCAACTATTTTTGTGGGTGCTTCTCTGGTACTTCTCACTTTAGATGGACCTGAGCTTTATATTTAATCCCAGCACTTTATTTTTTTAAGGCTGTAAAGAAAATGGCACCAATGTTTCATTGAATTCTGGCTTAAAGATTTCTTAATATCTTACTATCTTATCAGCATTTTGATGCTTTTAAGAAAATATTTTATCATTTTATATCCAGTTTTAGTTTTTACTGGAAGGTACATCAAAAATCTAGTTCACTATATTATTGGAAATCCAATTTTATCTTTTAAAAATGGATGATAGTATCAAATTACTAAATTTTAAGATTCCATGAAACAAAGATTTCATAAGATGTAACAGAATAGTATGTTTTATTTTAAAATGTCAACATTTACAATATGTTTAAAATTATAATCTTTTTAATCATTTAAACTTAACTTCAAAAATTTTAGATATCAACTTAAAAATGTCTGAAGAAGTATGTAGTTTTGAAAAAAATTTTAGATGGAACATGAGCAAACTTGTGAATATATCCATCTAGTCTCATGACTTTAAATATTATTTATATATTGGTGTCTCTCACCAAGACCTTTTCTCTATTCCCTGAAGTGTATATCTAGTTGCCTACTCAACATTTATCAGGTCTAAAATGAATTTTTGAATTCCACTATCTCCTCACACTCACAGGCACACAGCCTACTCCTTTCCTCTTCTAGTGTTCTTCATCTGAGTAAATGTTACCTCTGTTCACCCCGTTGTTCAGGCCAAAAGACTCAGTTATCTCTGACTCCTCTCTTTTTAAAATATTTACAATCTAATGCATCAGCAAATCCTGTCAGCTCTGTCTACAAAAATATATCCTCAATTGTCATCTCTCTCCCAGACACAAAAATATTCTACTTAATACTCTCCCTGTTTCTATTCTTAGTCTTTTTTTTTTTTTTTTAATGATCCTTTAAAAATATAATTTTGATCACGCCTACTCTGGAGGCTTCTTTTTGTTCTCAGCGTACTATCCAGATTCTTACAGTGTTCTAAAATGTTCTTCCTGGTCTGGTTCCTGGCTGCCTCTCCAGCTTCATCTTATATTCTTTTCCTCCTCACTCATTATTCTTTAGCTGCACTGGCCTTCTTACTGTACCTGGAACACAGTGATTATGTTACTTTGTCTCAAGGCTTTCCTCTTGTGGTCCCTTTGTCTAATTTTCTCTTTCCCCAGATATCTACTCCCTAATTTCCTTAGTTTTTCTTTTAATATTGTGAACTAAAAGGGGCCTTGACCTTTTATTCTAAAATAGTATCCTCAATTCCTTTCTTTCCCTCCTTAACCTGCTCCTTTTTCCTCTTTAGACATTTATTATTTGCTTATTTTTTTTATACATACTGGAATATACGATCTTCTCTGTTTTGTTCATTGCTTTAGCCCCTTAGTCTTATGTAGTAGGTAGTGAATAAATATGTGTTGAATATGAATCGAATGTATAAATGTGTATCCTCAAATGCCTACCACAGGGCTATTTATATATTTGGTGTTGAAAAGGTATTAAATGGATGAATGAATGGATATAATATCATTCGTGTACTTTATTGTTCCCTTTTTATGGAGAGATTACATTTTGTATAATGTAAGGACTAGTTCCTTATACTTTGTTGAGCTTTGAGATAGTAACCCAGGTTTCCAATCTTAATCTTCAGCACCTCAAATGATTTGATAGGGTCTTCATTCTTTAACTTCTAGCAATAGGAGAATGGCTCTCCAGGAAGCCTTCCCAATGAAAAATTTAAAGGTCACATAACAAGTTACCTTTTAGATTTTTAGAATTTAAATTTACTTTGTAATATTTTTGGTGTTTGTTGCCTTTTGTTTGTCGAAGTGATTTCATCTTCAACACAGTTCAGGTTCAAGAACTAATTCTCATGTGTACTTTCAACCAGTACTTTTTCTGCATGTTATAGAAAATGAGAAATTAAAAAAAAAAGCAGTCAAAATATCAATTAACCTTAGTAATTCAGAAAGAATAATAATTATGTTGGGTTGGTTGTAAAAAAATGCTGATTTTACCTCTAGTGTTTTTGAAGGGAGGACAAGCTATTAAAAGTGGATGAGAAGCTGATAATATTAAAGTACTCATTTGAGTTAAATTGCCATGAATAAAAATTTTAAACAACATATTTTATGTATGAAGGAAGAGAATCAATGTTTAGTTCTGTCTGTATAGATTTTTGTGGGGGAGGGACATTATTATCTAAGAAAGTTTTTTTTTTTAATGAATGAAATCTATTTCTTCCTGACTATGTTAGCTTCAATATCCCTAAAAAGTATAAATTGGGAGATATAAAATATGTACAGCTGAAGCCATGTAAGTTATGAAGAATGTTGGCATATATTCAATCAACCAATATATTATTTTGTAGGGGAAGCAATTATTTTACTTCTATGTATATACAACATTAGGGGGAAAATTATGCTGCATCTAAATTTCTCATCTGCCAGAACTTTAGGTTCAGAATATTAAGTAAGTATTCTTTAAAATTTAACTCTCTCTTAAACAAATTAGAAACATACCTTATCCCATTTAACACATTACAAAAGGTATCTTAATGTTTTCTATTACAGCTGCAGAATAAGATGTTTTACTTAACAACAAATCCAAGGGAGAAAAAAAATCTTTGCATCTTATCACAGATGTAATAATCCATCCCAGGGGAATAAGCATATTAGATCCCTCATGAATATAGAGAATATGTCATATAGCACAATAGTGTCTCTTCAGGGAAGTTAAGACCAAGCAAAAATAAGAAACCTACCTACCATTATGGGATAGAGATTTGGTGGTCTTAAAATGAAAAAAATATATTTATGTATGGGGGTAGGGCAGAAAATTAAAACTGAGGAGCCACCAAGGATCAAAAAGTTTTTGAGTTTCCATATGACAAATTTCTCTTCAGAATCTTGAAAAAGAACTGAGAGACTTGAGTTATAATTACTACTCTTTTTCTAACAATAGATAATATTGCAGTTGAAATCATGGAATAACTACAAAACGTTGTTGAAAGAAATTAAAGATGATGTAAATAAATGAAAAGATATTTTATGTTTATGGATTGGAAGACTTAATATTGTTAAAATGGCAGTATTTTCCAAATTGATATATAGCTGCAACACAATTCCTATCAAAATTCCTAGCTGGCTTCATTGCAGAAATTAACAAACAGATTCTAATATCCATATGAAAATTCAAGAGACCTTAAGAGCCAAAACAGTCTTGAAAATAACAAATTCAGGGAACTTTATGATTTAAAATTTTTCTGCAAGGCTACAGTAATCAAGACTGTGTGGAGCTTCCCTATAACCCTTAAAAGGTAGATATAACAGATCAATGGAATAGAACTGAGAATCCAGAAGTAAACTTTCACAGTTATGGTCAATTAATTTTTTTACAAGAGTACCAAGATAAATCAATGAAGAACGAATAGTCTTTTCAACATATAGTGCTAGGACAAATGGATATCCATATGCAAAAGAATAATGTTGAACCCCTTACTCATACATACATAAAAATTAACTGAAAATGGATCGTAGACCTAATGTAATAGATGAAACTGTAAAACAGAAGAAAATATAGAAATCTTATTGACCTTGGGTTAGGAAAAGCCTTCTCAGATGACACCCAAAAAGCATAAGCAACAAAAGAAGAAAAGTAGGTACATTGGACTTTATCAAAATTTAAAACTTCTTGGGAGACCACCTAGGAATACCAGATGCTATAGGTATTAAAAAAAATTATTTTAGCTTATATGCCTTAAAAGACTCTAACAAGAAAGTGAAAAGATAACCCACAGAATGAGAGAAAATATTTGCAAATCATAAATATTATACTTGTATCTAGAACATATAAAGAACTCTTACAACTCAAAATAAAAGATAAACAATCCAATTAAAATGGGCAAAGACTCTGAATATACATTTCTCCAAAGAAGATATATGAATGTCCAAAAAGCACATGAAAAGATCCTCAGCTTAATTAGCTATCAGGGAAATGCAAATCAAAACCCCCATGAGATACCACTTTACCACCACTAGGATGGCTACTGTAATAACAAGTCTTCGCAAGAATGTGGAAAAGTTGAAACCCTCATTCACTACTGGTAGGAATGGAAATACTGCAACCACTTTGGAAAATAGTTTGGAAATTCCACAAAATATTAAACATAGAGTTTCCCTATAACCCAGAAATTCCATTTCTAGATATATGAGATGAAAACATATAGCCACATAAAAACTTACACACAAATGTTCATTGCCACTGAGTGTATATATAGATATTTTTCCTTCTACCCCTCTAAGTTCTTGGCTGGGGCTCTGTAATAAAAAAACATTCATGAGAGAAATACAAATAGATTTTTATTGTATGTTTTTATAACATCTTAGCAAAGGAACAATAAATTCTTAGAGAAGTGACAAACAAGATAAAGGAAAAGGCCCTTGAGTATCTAGGGAAGACAAATTGTAGGAAGGCATAATTTGGGGGACTAATGGAAGACAAGAGCTAGTCAGTAAAGTTTGCTGTGGAGTCCTCTGGTATTGTGTCTGGGCTGAGGAAAGTCTAGGGTTGTCAATGACTAACGTACAAATCTATGTCCTACTATTAGGTAAATAGGGGGAGAGCAGAGAGGTGTTTGTTGTTGTTGTAGTTATTTGTTTTTGTACCTGACTTCTTCTCAGTTGCCTTCAGTTCAAAATAATCCTCATGCCAAAGTGGCATGTTTTGTTGTAGCAAACTCTGCTATCTTTCACAGCATTAATCATAATAGCCAAAAAACGAAAGCAATCCAAATGCCCATTAACTGATGAATGGATAAAGACAATGTATATTCATACAATGGAATATTATTTGGCAATAAAAAGAAATGAAATATTGATATATTCTACAACATAGATGAACCTTAAAAACATTATGCTAAGTGAAAGAAGCCACAATTATAGTCTATATTACCCTGAACAAGACCGATCCCGTCTGATCTTGGAAGCTAAGTAGGGTTGGGCCTGGTTAGTACTTGGATGGGAGACCACCTAGGAAGACCAGGTGCTGTAGGGGTAAAAATTTTAAAAATAAAGGATTGTAAGTTGACAAGGTCTTTGCAATCTGTGAAGTCAACCAAGGGCTGCCTCACCTAAAAAAAATTAAAAAAAAAAAAGCTGCATATTGTGTGATTCCATTTACATGGAATGTCCAGAATAGGCAAAACAAAGAGTCAGGAAATAGATTAATGTTTGCCATGGGCTAGGGGGAGGATTGAATGGGGAGTGACTGCTAATGGGTACAGTATTTAAGTTATTTATTAATTATTATTATTATTTATAGAATGATAAAAATGTTCAGATATTAGATGGTCATTACAATTAAATTGTACACTAATGGATGAATTTTGTGTTTTGTGAATTATGAATCAAATAACAATACACAGAAATCACTGCATTCTAAAATTTTATGCCCTACTGGTGTTTCCTAAAACAACCTGGATCACTGGAATGGAACTATTTGCAAAATATATCTAATCTACTTAAGTTGATTTTTTAGAAAACAAGAAATAAAGAAACCAGTTACAAATGCCTACATGTTGTATGATTCCATTTATATAAAATGTCTAGAATAGGAAAGTATATAGACAGAAAGTAAATTAGTGGTTGCTTAGGTTACAGAGTTTTTTGAGGGGATGATGAAATGTTTTAAAATTGATTGTGGTTATGATTATACAACTCTGTGAATATGCTAAATACACACATTGATATGTACACTTTAAATGGATGAATTGTATAACTTGTGAATTACATTTCAGTAAAGGTGTTCTATTAGAAATAAAAGCAAGAGTTAAGGTGTGAGAGGCAGGGTTATCCTTGGGGTAGGAAGAGTAGCTATTAGCCTATCACTCTATACTCTGATTTTAATGTTTTAAAATAGCTATCCAAAATATCATCTGCTTTATTTAAGATGGTGCTTGAAATTCTTTTCCTGCTGATTCCTTGAAAAGTCAAATTTTTAATTTCTAAAAACTTCTTGTATAAATGACATTTCTTTAGGGAAAGATGACTTCTTAAGTAATCAACTACCTTTTTTTACAGATAATAATGGATTATTATTAGAAATTAAAATGGGTAAAAGAAAAAGAAGGGTAGGTAAGGGTTGAGAGTAGCCAATACAAGAAAATGAAATGCTGAATGAGGATGTGAGAAGTCATTAAAAAAAAACTTAATCTACATTGGAGTATTCCTAAAGTTGGTGCTATTATTTAAAAACTGCATTGCCTAAATCATACACTTCTGATAAAATTTTTGCTCTTTACAAAATAAAGGAAAGTGAGACTTCCTTAGGCACAATTTATGAACTAACAAAAATCCATTAACAGATATATTTGTAGCTCTCTTTAATTCTCTAAATTATTCTAAGGATTTTGCAGTTAGCTCGAGTCTTGGAATTAAGTGGCTACATTCCAGAATGATACAGATTGTAGCATAACAGTTTTTGGAAAAAAAAAAAAGGAATCTTTCTCTATTTACATGATTTGTTAAGAATAAGAGAATCTGAAAATGCAGAGAACAGTCAAATTCAATCTTACTTAAGCCCAATTAGCCAGGTAAAAAGGATCTGTATTTAGCTTCCTCATAGTGGATATTGTTATCCTTCAGCTTTCTTATCAAGACAGAGAAAGGCAATTTGTAGCATAATGTCTAAATAAAGTGCCTATATAAATGATACTTACCCAAGCCTTAGAAGGATGAGGAAGCCTGCTCTACGAGAGCAGACACCCCAAGCACTTTGTCCTATAATGCCACCACTATTCCCTACATTGTATAAAATGATCCACAAGGGCTTTGTTCTTTCTGTATTATTATTATTTTTTTAAATCCTCTGGTATGGTGCCATCTATGATATGTGCTCTTCTCAAGTGCATGCATTTGTGATTTTGAACCTGCAGATCAATTTGAGAACTGAATTTTTATGAGTTTACTCTTCCAACATATGGGCTAAATATATAATTCCATATATTTAGATGTGGTTTAGTGTTTTTCCAATAAAGTTGCATTAAAATACATCTTGCCCTTTTTATCCCTATGTCTTGCACAGTTTTATCCCTAGGTACTTTACATGTTTTTTGATACTATTATGAATGATGTACTTTTTAAGTTAAAATTTCTATTTTGGGTATATAAAATGCAATTTATTTTTGTATCGAGCAATCTATAATTTTTTTTAAGTATTGCTTTTTCTTTTTCTGTTCTCTTTTATAATCTGGAACTGCTATTATTTGCATATTAGACTGAAGCCCTGACAAACAGCATGATTGAAGCCCCATGAGAGATCTTTAGCCAGAGGAACCCTACGAGTCTGCACTCATATTTCTGACCTCACTTCATCTCTTCAACTGCTTGCCTGCTCTTTCCAGTGTAGCATTGTAACTGATCAACTTTCTTGGCTCTCACCTTGTATTCCTGTTTCCTTCATTAAAATTTTTCCCATGAGTTCTGGCATGTAACTCATTTGGTCTACTCTCCTAGAGATTGTCACTGGGCTGGGCCCTTTCTTCTGTGATATGCTGTAAAAAGGATTCCCATGAATGCCATCCAGAATTCTGAGTTTTGCTTTCCTTTCCAGAATAGACCTTGGATATCTTGGACACTTCAACATCCTGGACACTTGAGGAACATTTAGCTGTTTTTCTCCTAATAATGCCTAACTTGGGAGCCAGACAGTCTGCCTAGCAGGTTTCAGCTTGGGTTCCTGATGTATTGTTTTTGAACGATTTCCAGGTACCTAGCCTGATTTTTTTTAAGATCCTTTTTTCCAGAGTTAGCTTCTCTTTCCCATATTATCTCAGACCCTTCTGTCTCATTACATCTTTTACTGAGTTGGAACTAGTGGTCTACAGTATTGTCATTTACCTTCCAGGTGGATGACATGCCCTAAGTCTCAGTCATTTTTTAAAAATTAATTAATTAATTAATCTAAATTAGTTTTATGTATACAGTACATTGGTTAGACACCTATGTAGTTTGTAAAATGATTCCCCCAGTTGCTCCCTTTCTCTCCTGACCCTCCACCTAGCCAACATATTAATGCTAACTGCATTCCCTATGCGTGCTCCCCATCTTTGTGACCATCCATCAGCTACTAATTTGTACTTCTTTAACCCTTCACTTCATTCTCCCAGCCCCCCAAACTCCCTCCCCCTCTGTCCATCACCAAATTGTACACTGTATTTGTGATTAGTTTATTTGATTAGTTTATCTTTTTTATCCCTTAGATTCTGCATGTAAGTGAAATTATATAGTGTTTATCTTTCTCTGTCTGACTTAAATACCTTCTAGGTCCATCAAAGGAATATCTTTTTCCATCCCCTTCCTTTTAGTCTGTGTGTGTCTTTTAATCTTAAGTGAGTCTTTTGTATTTTTTCTTCTTAATGAAGTCCCCCCAACATTTCCTGTAATATTGGCTTGGCGGTGATAAAGTCCTTCAGCTTATTTTTATCTGGGAAGCTCTTTATCTGTTCTTCAACTCTAAATGATAGCTTTGCTGGATAAAGTATCATTGGCTGTAGATCCTGGGTTTTCATCCTGTCGAAAATTTTTGCCAGGCCCTCTGTCCTGCATAGTTTCTTTAGAGAAATCAGCTGCCAGTCTTATGGGTGTTCCCTTATAAGTAATTATCTGTTTTTCTCTTGCTGCTTTTAATATTCCTTCTTTGTATTTAACCTTTGGCATTTTAATTATGATGTGTCTTGGTGTGGGCCTCTTTGGATCCCTGATTTTTGGAATTCTCTGAGCTTCCTGGGGTTTTATGTTCATTTCCTTTACCAGGTTAGGGAAGCTTTTCATCATTATTTCTTCAAACAGCTGTTTAACATCTTGATTTTTTTCATTTACGCCACTCAGATGGATATTTGGATCCTTAATAGTATTCCATATGTTCCTTAATTATTTTTATAGTCTTGGCATCTTATCTCTTGCCATTCTGATTGTGTATCCTAGGCTTTCCTGTCTTCTAAATAGGGCATTTGATCCTTTCTTTTATTCTCTTTGTTTATTTCTTTGTTTATTCCATTTAATATACTTCTCATCTCAGAGGTGTTCTTCACTTAGGACTGGTTTCCTTTTATAATTTCCATTTCCATTTTTATGTTTTTTATCTCTTTGTTGATGTTCTCACTGAACTTATCTACACTTCTCAAAAGTTCATTGAGCATCTTTATAACCAGTGTTTTGAACTCTGCATTTGTTAGATTCTTGACTCCATTACATCTGGATCTCTGTTCTCTTCTCTCATATGGTTTTTACTTCTTTGTCTTCCTATTTTGGCAGCCCCTCTGTGTTTGTTTCTATGTTCTAAGCAAAGCTCCTAAGTCTCCTGGTCTTATCAGTGTGGATTTGTGAAGTAGGTGTCCAGTGGCACACTCCTGAGAGGGGTTCAGCTGCAGGCCACACTTATCCCAAGCCTCTGCTCTTCTGGGGCCACCTATTAAGATTCAGCAAGCAATTCACACATTCTGTGCTTATAGTTATCTCAAAAGGCCACACCAGAAATCAAGGCCTGCTACTTCCAGTGTGAGTCTAGATGCTGTTCAGCAAGGAACACCTGACTCACTGAGGATATATTTCTGGATATGGCTTGGGTGTGGCCATGAGTTGGTGGAGATACGGTTTCAGGGAGTCCTCTGGGCAGAGCGACCTCTGTTATCCAGTTTGATGACGTCAGGGCTATGGTGGCACTGTGTTTGATTCATTGGGAGGGGAGTGGAGTCAACATGAAATAGTGGACTCCACTGGCACTTCTGTACAGAGCAAGTCTCCCCTCCACCCTCACTTCAACAATGTCTCCCTATAAGTCCCTGGTGTCTCCTATGTGCAGCCAAATCAGCACTGGTGCTCAGAGAGAGCAGGTCCATCACTGGGAAAATCTGCTCGCAGACATGGCCTCTTTAAGAGGCGTCTGCTGCCACAGCCACAGCCTCTGTCTCACTCAGCCACAGGAGACAGAGAATCCCCACATCCTTGCCCCGTCCTACCTTTAGCCATTTCAGGGTGATTTCTTGTGTTTCTCCCTAGTTGTATGGTTTGTTCATCTGGATCTAAGGCGAATTTTCCGTACTGCTGCTCTTTGTTTTCATCACTTTGATTTGTTTGCCAGAGGACTGAACAGAGTCTCTATCATCTATGCAATTTTTTTTCTCCCCCTCAGTAATTTTTTATTTAGATTCTACCCACGTAGGTTCTAACTCAGTTTCAAATTATACTTAGTTCCCACCATGGCTGAGCTATTTTTGATGATAGTTGAATACATCCAGCTAGTTCATGCATGCAACTACATGTTAAACACATTTTACGATGTGGAAATTTAGGTCTATATTTGTCTATTAATCTGTGTATAATTTTGGGGTGTTTATTTTCACATGTGCACATATATATTTCTTTTGTGAAGAGTTTTGGTCTAGCCCTAAAATACTACCTAAATTTGTTCTGCTTTCAGAGCAGAGGAGGGCTGGTCTAATAAGTTTTCTCATTTTTCAACTTAGGTTGTCAGTCTCATTAAATTGCTAAAGGATATGACCTTTCATTTAATTGCCAAATTCAATAATATCTCTACTTACACAGGACAAACGATTATAATCTTAAGCACGCTACTGCAAATATCTATCAAAAACACTAGAAAAAAGGAATATTTATAAGGTATAGACAGTTCCCAACTCATGATGGTTCACTTTATGATTTTCAAATTACGTTGATGTGAAAGTGAGCAATGAGCCCTTACTTTGAATTTTGATCTTTTCCCAGGCCAGAGATATGCAGTATGATACTTCCTCATGATGAGAGGCAGAGGCAGTGAGCCACAGCTCTCCCAGTGAGCCATGCAACCACGAGGGTAAACAACTAATACTCTATAGTGTAGTATTAAATGCATGTTATACATAATGATATTTTCAACTTACGATGGGTTTATATGATGTAACCCCATTGTAGGTTGAGGATATTCTGTATTTCCTAAAGAATTTTCAGTGAGTCATTCCTTTAGTGGTTTTAATAATTTTGGAGAAGCCAATGAAAAATCTCTCTAAATGTATGTGTCAGCTTTGTTTCAGTTATCTATTGTTATGTATCAGACCACCTCGAAACCTATTGGGTTAAAACAATTATTCTCATGATTCCATGGGTTATGGAAAGTTTTTCTGTTCCATGTGGCGTCATCTGGTTCACTCATGTATTTGCATTCATTGGGGATCTCAGTGGGGCTGTAATGCCTAGGATAGTTGTACTCACATGTCTGGGGTCTTAGTGCTGGCTATTGGATAGGGTGCCCTAGTTCTTTTCTACATGACTCCTCTAAATGAAAACAAGCTGCCAGGGCTTCTTAAAAGCTTAGCCTGGATCTGCACAAACTTTCTTCTGTCACATTCTATCAGTCAAAGCAATCACAAAGCCAACAGAAATTTAAGGAGAGTGGAATAGACTCTACCTCTTGATGGGAAAAGTACCATATAACTACAGGGATGAGAGAAATGGTTAGTGGCTATCTTTGGAGACAATCTACCATGAGCTAATTCACATAGAATTCTGCATACAACATCAGGGAGTTCACCAATCCATGAAATTCATCTATGAAGTATCCTGTGCTTTCCAGAGCCCTGGGTTAACGATCCCTGCTTTAAAATATAAACTAACTGTAGTTTATCCCAGGAATGCAAGGTTGATTTCATATTCAAAAGGCAATGAATCTGATTCATGATTATTCACGATTATCAATAGAATAAAGGAAAAAACTCATATGATTATCTCAGTAAGTGCATGCAAAAAAAAAGAATTTGACAAAATTCAACATCCATTTGTAAAAAACAAACAACAACAACAACAACAAAAACTCAGTAAACAAGGAATGAAGGAAACTGCCTCAATGTAATAGAAAAAATCTAAATATCTGACAAGCTAACATTATACTTGATGGTGAAATAGTAAACACTCCTGAAGATTGGAAACAAGTCAAGAATATCTGTTCTCACCACCTCTGGTCATCAAGAATGATCTATTGCTTTGATACTCTAAATTCTGTCTCTAAGCTAGATATTCGAAGGCCTACTTCCCTGTACTATACTTATATAGACTTCTGGTGGAATCACCATTTTTCCCCCTGGAATATACTCTGCAGTGGTACCACAGTCTACATTGAAAATAATATAAGACTCAGCCATATACTCATATATACTGCTGGTGGAAGTGAAAATTTACATCATCAAATAGAATCTGGCAGCATACTAGAAAAATAATCACTGTGACCAAGTATTTTTTTTACTGGAAATGCAATGATGATTCAGCATTAGGAATGCTTTTAAAATAATTGATCATAATATGTTGAAGGAGAAAAATCATATCAATCTTCAAATATTACTGGAGTTAATAAAATTAAAAATACATTCTGATAAAAATTCTTATATTATTCCATACTATTTATATACAAATATAGAAATAATATAGAAAGTCATATTGATATATATACTTTTCATACATTGATAAAAAAATTATATGTCTCAAGGCCAAAAGCTACCTTTCAATTAAAGCTAGAAAAAAGGATAGGATGAGCATCATAGTCACTGTTGTTATTTTTTACTTTTTAATATGAAGGAATTAATATAAGAGAATTATAAAATTTATGTGATGGTCTCAAGATAAAATATTCTTTTGCTGCCACTTTTATTTTTCACATTTTAGTTATCTCAAGATTCTTCTAACCTCATAGAATAAATAGTAGGATAAAAGGGTTTTAATATTAACAAACCAGTTTAAAAGTGAGCAAATGTTAAATATAGAGAACATGATTAATAGTTGCCAGAGACAGGAGTGGGGTAGGGGTGGACAAAATGGGTGAAGGGAGTCAAAAGGTATAAATTTTCAGTTATAAAATAAGTCATTGGGCTATAATGTACAGCGTGGTGACTATAGTTAGTAATACTGTGTTGCATATTTGAAAGTTGCTAAGACAGTAAATCTTAAAAAGTTCTCATGAGAAAATTATAACCATGTATGCTGATGGATGTCAACTAGACTTACTGAGGTAATCATTTTGCAGTATATACAAATATTGAATAATTGTGTGGCACACCTGAAACTAATGTTATATGTCAATTATACCTTGATAAAAAATATATTATACTAAAAAAAATGAGCAAAGGACTTGAATAGACATTTCTCCAAAGAACCTATGCAAATGACCAATAAGCACATTATAAAAGCACATTAAAAGATATTGAGCATCACTAATTAGGAAAATGCAAATCAAAACCACAATGAGATATCACTTTATACCCATTAAAATGGCTACCATCAGAAAACAAAAACAAAGAAAATAACAGGTGTTGCCAAGGATATTGAAGAATTGGAACCCTGTACACTGTTGGTGGGAATGTAAAATGGTAAAGCCTCCATGGAAAACAGTATGGTAGTTCCTCATAAAAATTAAACATAGAATTACCATTTTCAACAATTCCACTTCTGGAAATATAACCAAAATAATTGAAAACAGGGTCTGGAATATTCGTATACCCATGTTCACAACACTATTATTCACAATAGCTAAAAGGTAGAAGCAAATTTAGTGTCCATAAACAGATGAATGGATAAACAAAATGTGGCATACACATACAATTGAATATTATTCAGCATTAAAAAGGAAGAAAATTCTGACACATGCTAAACATAGATGAACCTTAAGGACATTATGCTAAGTGAAATAAGCTAGTCACAGAAAGATAAATACCATCTGATTCCATTATTTGAGGTATCTAGCATAGTCAAAGTCATAGAGACAAAGTAGAATTGTGGTTGCCAGAGGCCAAGGGGAACCGGGGAATGTTCATACACACAGACGCAGGGGAAAGCCTGAAAATCTACCTCCATAAGCTGAGGGCAGGTAAAGACCAAAGAAAGAGGCTGACAACTCCAGTATTATATCAAGGGTTTCTTAAGGGAACTTAAATATGAGGTGTGTCTTGAGTGAAGCAAGACGTGGATATCCTCCATGCCACATGGCAGGCCCTAAAGAATTGTATAGAACTGGGCAGGACGGATAGGGGTACTGGTTTTTGACCCACCCCAGATAAGGTGAAAATGTCTTATATATTTGCCCAGGGAAAGGCAATGATCTGTTCCTTGCTGTGGGGGATAGGGAAAGTGTCAATGAGAGTTTCTGAGGGAATTTATATGAAGTGATCACTCTTACAGCCCAGAACTAGTTTGAGGGTCCAGCAATGTCACATTATGGAACAATCTCTCTTCCACAGGGTATGGAAGTTAATGGGTGTAGAGTTATAATTTTCCAAGATGAAAAGAGTTCTGGAGATTAGTTAACAGTACTGAACTATAAACCAAAACAAAAAATGGTTAAGATGGTAAATTTTGTTGTGTATTTTACCATAATTAAAGTAAAATAAATATATGAACAAAAATTTTAACACTATGTAATTCTACTCTTAAAAATCTCTATGTAGATTTATAAAATGTTTTAAATCCATTTATAGCACTGCATTTTATGTTGAAAGCAGTTTACATTTGAGAAAATGTAATACGAAGTTTTATAGTCTCATTCTTAAAGCTTTAGTCTAAAAATTCTAAGTCATCTTCATTTTGTTTGTTTATTTAGTATTCATGTATTTGTTCATTTTTTTCCATTTTTTTTGTTTCATTTTGGATGAAATAATGTTTTATCTTCATTAACATTTTCTTCAGTGTCTAATCTACTGTTATTCGCATTCAGTGTTTTATCTGATCTATTTTTCACCTCTAGATGAAAATCGATTTGGATTATTTCTATATCTCTACTTAAGATTCATCCATGTTTCTGAACATATAACAAGGTTTTTGTATACTAATAACAATGAATTATTTTATTCTAAGTTTCAAAATAACATTATTACTATGATAACTGAAGTTTTTCATTTAGAGTTCTTTTTCATTAGAACACATCTCACTGTGGATATACAATTCAATTCTTGTATTTTAAAGTCATGTGAAATAATTCCCCACTCTGTAGTTAAGACATTAACTGTATACTTGGTTTGATTCAGTTTCATTTTGCTTAATGTTTTAGGGATGGTTTTCTACCATGATTTAATTCTTTATCATAATTATGTAATAGTTACATGTTTCTATAGCCAAATGATACAAGTTTGGTTAGACCATGTTCCCTCCCCGTACCAGTAATCATTTTTAGTTCTTGATGCTTCCGTTGTTTTTTAAATAGTTAAGTATACATAACATGAAATATATTAAATAGGCTATTGATAATAAAAAATAATTTCATCACCTTTGGTAATGGTAATGCAAAACAATTTTTTTTACTTTTGGGTCCTTAGCCTTTTGGTCAGTTGGACTAACAGATGAACTCTATTATTAAGGAAACCCTTTGTCCAAAACGATTTCTCTGTGTTGGTGCTGATGGCTGCAATTGCATCAGCAATTAAGAGTTTTGTTCTTTGAAGTTTTGGCCCATATGAAATAAGAATATCCTCGGATAGTTAAAGTTCAGATAAATAATTAAAAACAGTGAAGAAATTTATCAGGGTTTTCCATTGTCACATTCAGCTGAAAATAAGTCTGGAAAAAAGAAAAGAACTAGGTCTAACATAAGGGACAATTGTTTGGAGAGCAGATTTCTTTTGAGAACCCAGGGCAGAGGAAGCATGGCGGCACTGGACACATGCCAAGAATATGAGGGGGCATGAATGTTAAGTGTGTAAGACCTGATAATGCATTTAGAATACTCATCATTTTGTTATTTGTATGAGATTCAGCAGCCAATCAGACCTTTAGCTTTGTATTATCAAGTATCCATTCTAAAAAGTACCATCATTTTAAGTAACTATTATAATTGAGTCAAATAGCATGGATATTATAATATATATTTCTTAATTTACAGATAAACTTTATAACATACTAAGGCAATTTAAACTCACTTCATAATACATGCATATACCGCAATCAAAAATTCTTAGTGTATTAAACACATAAAAATTTTCAGACACCCAAATAGAAAATACAAGTCTTAAACTCATTTAAGACAGGGAATACTTTATTCAAACCCATCAGAGAAATGGACAAGTTGGGTCTGTAACAAAGCTTGTGTTTTAAAGCATAGACCAGTAATTGTATATGAGAGTATACACTGCTACATACAAATGAACTGATTAGATCACAACTTTTCAATGTTTAAAACAGAATGAGCTTCCCTGTAAAAGCAGCACCTTTGTGACATTTTAGCCTTAGTATTCCTCTCCTTCTTCCTCACCCTCTCCTTCAACAGAATCTACACCAACCTCCTCATAATCCTTCTCAAGGGCAGCCATGTCCTCACGAGCCTCAGAAAACTCTCCTTCCTCCATGCCCTCACCCACATACCAGTGAACAAAGGCACGCTTGGCATACATCAGGTCAAACTTGTGGTCCAGGCGAGCCCAGGCCTCAGCAATAGCTGTGGTGTTGCTCAGCATGCACACAGCTCGCTGTACTTTGGCTAGGTCTCCACCAGGCACCACAGTGGGAGGCTGGTAATTAATGCCAACTTTGAAGCCAGTGGGGCACCAGTCCACAAACTGGATGGTACGCTTGGTTTTGATGGTGGCGATGGCAGCATTGACATCTTTGGGAACCACATCCCCACGGTACAACAGGCAGCAAGCCATGTATTTACCGTGGCGAGGGTCACATTTTACCATCTGGTTGGCTGGCTCAAAGCATGCGTTAGTGATCTCTGCTACAGAAAGCTGTTCATGGTAGGCTTTCTCAGCAGAAATGACAGGGGCATAGGTGGCCAGAGGGAAGTGGATGCGGGGATAGGGCACCAGGTTGGTCTGGAATTCTGTCAGATCAACATTCAGGGCTCCATCAAATCTCAGGGAAGCAGTGATGGAGGACACAATTTGACCTATCAATCTGTTCAGGTTAGTATAGGTGGGGCGTTCAATATCAAGGTTCCTACGACAGATGTCATAGATGGCCTCGTTGTCAACCATGAAGGCACAATCAGAGTGCTCCAGGGTGGTGTGGGTGGTGAGGATGGAGTTGTAGGGCTCAACTACAGCTGTGGAAACCTGGGGGGCTGGGTAAATGGAGAACTCCAGCTTGGACTTCTTGCCATAATCGACAGAGAGACGTTCCATCAGCAGGGAGGTGAACCCAGAACCGGTTCCCCCACCAAAGCTATGGAAAACCAAGAAGCCCTGAAGACCTGTGCACTGGTCAGCCTGTAGGAAAATAGAGAAAACATAGTTATTCCTTTTTATGATATAATCAGTAAATATATTTTCACCTTTTTTACAGTTCCAAGGAGTAGACCTTATTTTGATAAGAAACACTTTAAAAATATAGGCCTTCTTGGAATTATTCAGTTATTTCTTATTAAAAATATTTTCATTAAAATTTAAGAAATAACATGAAATAATTCATGTTTTGATTGAACTTTAAACAAATTATAAAGAAATATTTCATCTTTTGATTATATTTCAATTTCATGTTTGAAAAAAATATATTTCAAAAACATCTTCCTTAGGCTCATTAGGCTTGTTAACTTATTCTTGAGAATAAACATACCAGCTTCCGAATTCGGTCCAAGACAAGGTCAATGATCTCCTTGCCAATGGTGTAGTGCCCGCGAGCATAGTTATTGGCAGCATCTTCCTTGCCTGTGATGAGCTGCTCGGGGTGGAAGAGCTGGCGGTAGGTACCAGTGCGAACTTCATCTGGAAAAGGGAAACAAAGTGGCCATCTGTTATCAACAACCTGCACAAGCCTGCTCAACCCCACAGCATCAACAGAGGCCCTAGGACACAGGTCCTGCCCAAGACCCTTGGGATTCTTACTTGGGTCACTAAAGTCAACTCACCAATGACTGTGGGTTCCAGATCTACAAACACTGCCCTGGGCACATGCTTGCCAGCGCCTGTCTCACTGAAGAAGGTGTTGAAGGAGTCGTCTCCTCCCCCAATGGTCTTGTCACTTGGCATCTGGCCATCAGGCTGGATGCCATGTTCCAGGCAGTAAAGCTCCCAGCAGGCATTGCCTATCTGAACACCAGCCTGGCCAACATGGATGGAGATGCACTCACGCTGTTAAAAGGAAAAGAGAAAAATGGTAAAATTAGGTTGTATACTTTTTTGTGTTAGTATTTTGAATTTTCAGATTTCTAAAAATATTTCTATTAATATATGCATACTCTTCAAATTTATTTGAGGTTTTATCCCTAATAGGATAGAAATAATTATGGAGAAGCACCTGCTACAAATCCTGCAGATGGGTGTGGCATGAAAAATAATGTTGCGATGTTTAGTACAGGGTGCAAGTCCATTGTTCCCATAACCATGCTTGAATAGAAGATTTGTCATATTTAAAAATGTCAAAACACAGATTTTGTAAAATGAAGTTAAATCCAATCATTAATTAATTAGAATATTACTATCTCCTTCCCCTTTAATTAGAGTTTCTTCTAAATGGTTTGATATTTTAACATGGACATCTGTATGGCAGCTGAGGTTAGAAGCCACACCCTTTTGCAGTCTTTCTGCAGAATCCATCTGTACTACAGGGTTGGAATCTAAACAAGGGCTGACTCCTGCATTGCTGTATTTGCTGTGCCTGGTGCTAGCCTGTACTGTCTGCTGCATTATTTAACAGAGCAAGCTCTATTTCCAGAAACTGCCTACATGATCTCATTGTGCCATCCTGCCAGTTTTCCTCCTCTGAGCCAAGCTAGGACCATATGCCTAAACTGAAATGAATTAATGAAGATGTGTTTGAACAAAAGACAGCAGAACGGAGTATAATTCTTCTTTGTCTGCAGCAATTTCATTACTTTTTTAAGTTTCTCCAGAATCTTCTCCACTGTATACTAAAAAAATTGAGTATCTTTAAAAAACGAATTCCTAAATTAAAAACAAATGTCATACCAAACAAAGAATAAAACCCAGTGAAAGGATAATGAAATATCTATTTAAAACAAAAAATATGTATTTTCATTCTGAGAGTCTCTACCCACTACAGAATGTTCATACCCATCATATTCAATAGATATTTTCTTTATGGTCTTTATGGTTACGGCTCACATATTCTATCTATTGTCTATTCACTGATACATGGGTGGGGGAGAGGGCGTTTCCTGTGGTCCTGGGCATTGGGGTCCTCAGGTTCACAAAATGGTCTTTCTCCTTCACTGAACATGCGGCCAAGACAGACAGACAGACGGACGGACGGACAGACTCTCTCTCCCTCCTCCCCAAGTCAGGGCGAGGGAAGGGGGTGCAGCCCCAGACCAGACTTTAGAGGGCTTGTCAAGAGAATTGTGATTTTTGCACAAGAAAAAAATATTTCACCTAAATTTTAGCAGTGAATGAAAAACCTTTTTCAGTTCCACAGTGGTAAAAGACTTAACAAGTCTGACAGAAGAGGTTTAGCGAGGGCGAACCCCGCCCAGCGGCTGGCTCCAAGGCCAGAGAAGCCAGAAACAAACAACTCCGCCCCAGCGCCGCCCTGACGCCGGCTGCCGCAGGCTCCAACAAAAACCACTTTCCCCCCCGTTAATATACGGGTATCTTTCTAAAATGCCCAAGAACCGGGAGGAAACTTTTTTCTGTTTTTGCTAACCCAAGGCTTCGGTTTCTATCTGTCCTTCCCCCCCCCCCCACCTACACCCACTGACCGCTGGGGTCTCTCGGGGGCGACGCCTCCTTCCCCGCCCCTGGGGAACAAGGCGAGGACGAAGAGAGCCTCTTCGAATCCCACGAATACAGTGTGGACATACACCGAGGCCGGGCAGGAGACGCCTCGATCGTCATCCCCTGCCCGAGACCCTTTACTCGCCGACAGATGGCTGCCGCGGTTCCGAAAGGCTCGGGTAACAGAACCCCCCGCTCCGCGCCGCCTTTGTTCTTCCCCACGGCGCCGCCGCGCCCTGGGCGCGCTGCCGGCCCGGCCCGGCTCCGGGATGTGGGGCGCTCAAAGCTTAACCTCGCCCACAAGGCGTAAGGGCTGCCCTTACTCACAGAAGCTGTGAAGACAAGAGGGACGATTTTCCTAGCAGACCCAGGGGACTGACCCCATCCAACGGCCACGAAAAGGCAGAGGAAACGTGTTCTTACCATGGTCGCTGCTTTGCGGCTGCCGAGCGGATGGCGGAGAGGGAGAGGAGAGGTTGTTGCTTCTTACAGCGCGACTCTTAGGCGGTCGATGTAAGAGAACCTGCGGCACATGGGCGGATGCGGCTCCCTATATACAACTCGGTCACCATGGGGATGGGCTGGGGCCTTTTCCTGTTGGTCCAGACCCTTCGATCTGCCCAGAGAAGCCATGACAGAAGAGTGGTGATTGGTGCAAGCGACATGGAATGAGGTAATCTCTCCCCCACCCCCTTTCCCCTAGCATCCATAGACTGCATCCTTCAGACAAAGAGACCGAGCGAAAACAGCCGAGCATCCATTACGGGGTGGGGCTGGGGAGGGGGCGCAAAAGGGAAGAAAGAGAACTGAGGTTGAGATGATTTTATATTGCTTAAACCTCAAACTACGACTAAAATCACCAGTGTAAGGTTTTTTCCAAATTACTTAATCGCAAAATTTGTGTTGAGATGAAATATTTAATGGAAAATTACCCCAGTCCCTCCCTTAAAGTATACTAAAGTCGACCACATTCGATGAGGATTCAACATCTCTAATTAAAAAATAAATAAATAAAGTAGGAGAGAAAATAGGAAGGATGCTCAAAATGGCTTGGGTAAGTGTTTTTTTTTTTTTTTTAATTTAAAAAGTTCAATAACAGAGCCATTCAAAGTGGTTTCTCAGGTTCAAGTAATATATTTTCAGACCATCTTTTGCTCTCCTCCCACAAATAGCTAAACAAAAATGGAAGATGGAAAGAGTAACCACACTAAATATGGAATCACACAGGCAGTTCTAACGTGGCAATAATTAAGATATAACGAACATACTATAGTCAAATAGTTTACTAGAAATGGTCTTTTACCAGAAGTCTATGTAATTTACATAGTGTATTGTTTCTTAAAATGAATCATCTTTCCTGATATAGAATTGAGAAAATACAAAGAGAAAGAATTGAGTTCAGAAACTAGTCCTACCTGTGCCTGCAGTTATATTCTGCATTGCCTCTTTTCTGGAATGAGAAAAATAACTGAGACACCAAATTAAAAAGGGGAGAACTGTACAATGTAAAAAGAAACAGATTTTGTATTGTTGCCTCTATCCTCAGACAACTGTGTGATGTCAGCTCAATAGCTGCATTTCTTTTTTATGTAGTACTTATGTGAACTTGGTAAATCTCCTCTGAGATTAGGCTTCTAACTGTGAGAATTGCAGCCAGCCTTACACCGTGGCTATTCAGCTAGAGGCTGGCAGTTGCTCAATTGCTTCTTGGGACAAAAAGGCTTTGCTTTCACCCCGCCTAAGGAAATGGATTGCAGTAACATTCTTTTACTGCTTAGAAAGGCTCCATTATCAACAAGGATGAGCTATACAGAATAAGACTGGATACCACCTAACACTGCTAATGACATTTCGGAGGTAAAAAAGTTTGTTATGGCCACAAAGTTAAAATTTTGTATTTTCCCTTCGGTTTTCAGTGACAGATTTTCAGGGTCTGCAGCACCATTTACAGTGCTCTGCAGAGCCCATTCATTCCAGCTGGGCTGGCAGACAGAACAGGGCATGGGAGGGAGAGACTTAAGACAGCTGCTACAGGATGTGGTATGAATGGTGGCCATGGATTTTTCTAGTTTGCTATCTGCAGCTTTGCTTTACTTGTTTAAATTTGCTGCAGTAGTCTTCCCTGGGGTTTGGGGGGGGGCAACAAAATTATTTCATCCACTTCTTGCATATTTCATAGGAAAAATAATCTTCAACATCATCTTTCTTTAGCAAACAAAAGTGTATTTCAGTAAAGAAAAAGTAAGGATGATTTGAATGCTGCTTTCTGAACCCAGAAGTACATTTAACAGAATAAGAAACGGCATGGAGGAGTATAAAGATTAATAAATTGCTCATTAAAAATACTTTCAAAATTTTAATAATGAAATCAGACACTGTTGGGACCATGGTAAAGTGTACAAATCTCATTTTGGGAATGAGAGAAACAGTCTTGATTTTTTTTTTTTTTTTTGCAATATAAATGAAATATGTCATTTACCCAATAGTCTCAGTTCATTATGCTGAAGATTAAATAAAAGAGAGGAGGGTTCATGTAGTTGATTCTTCTTTGTAATTCTATCTTAGAGCCATTCTGTTCCTTATGTAAATGAGGATATTTTTCTTCCCTTGGGCATAAGAACAATAAGATCTAGGTCAGAAATAGACTGTTTGAGCACTGATTATCTTAAATATATAAATTGGAGAATGATTTTAGTATATATAACACATCATGTCACATAATATAGATCATTTCACTCCCTGGTTCTTTGGCATTTTAAACCTTTTTGTTCTTTATCTGATTTAAAAGCATGCAAATTATGGGAGGCAAAAAAAATTTACAGTTCTTATTTTTACTGCCAATTTCTTTAACTTACATCAGTGTGTATGAATAAATATTCCACTAATGGATTAATTCTTGTTCACAGTGATGTTAGCATAAAACATTTTTTTTCTTTCATAATATTATGGAATTTAAATTTATTTATGTGTCTACCTCTCCATTAAAATGTGAATCCTAGTCCTTGGCAAAGTGCCTAGTATACAGTAGACATTATATACATCTTGGTTGAATTAATGATCAGCTTCTGTCTGTGCATATTTTCATTAACTATTATCATGGTTAATAATTTAAAGGTATTTAATGAAGTATTTTCCTTTTTTATACAATAAGCATTTACTGAGTGTCTTCAATAAGCTCTGGGCCATCCTGTATACTGCGAGAACTCAGGTAGTAAGATGGTCTCTTTTAACCAGACTCTTCTACTCTAATTGAAGAAATAAAACAGATATACGTATGTAGGTTTGAGAATGGCACGTGTTTGTGTATGTGTGGGAGGAACCTTGTAAAATTCATTGTGTGACGCTGTGTATCATAACTTATGTAGGAAACAAGAGAGTTGTCTAACACTTTTTTTCTACTTCACACCTCTTATATATCCCTAAATTCATTTCAATATGGATTCTGCTTCTACCACTCCTTAAAACCAAATGTCCTCCATGTTTGCTGCTAAATCCACTGGATACATTTTAGTTCTTTTTGACCTGTGAAAGCTTTGCCAAAACTTTGACTATTATCTCTTTCTTTTTCTCTTTTTTATTTGATAGAAAATTTTCAAATTTTTATTAAATTTATTGAGGCAACATTGGTTAATAAAATTATATAGGTTTCAAGTGTACAATTCTATAATATTGCATTGTGTTCACCCAAAGTCAAATCTTCTTCCATCACCATATATTTGACCCCCTTTACTCTTGTCTACCTCCCCCTCACCATTATCTCTTTCTCGAGACACTTTCTTCTCTTGGCCTCAAAAACTTTATATTTTCTGGGTTTCCCTCCAATATTTTTTTTTCCTCAGTCTTTGCTGGTTCTTTCTTCTCTCCTAATCTTTAAGTGTTGATGTTTCTTAAGATTCAGTCCTATACCTTTTCCTCATTTTATTCTATGTGATCTCATCCACTCCTAGTAGACGGTAAATGCATTTATTCTTAAGGCTGCAGACCCTTTCTGTATGCTAACGGCTTCCTGGCTTCTCTTCTTAGATCCAGATTGTATAGTAAACTTTCGATTTCTGACTATATTTCTTAATTTCTGTGTGAAGATATTGAACTAGTTATCTTCACACAAATAGGCAGTCCTACAAGGTTCTCTTGCTCAGTAAATGGAGTGGCATACATCTTGTTTACCACATCAGAAATTAGAATTACTCTTGACATTTTCCCCTTTTTTAAAACAAATTTTATCCCCTTTCTTTTCTGACCACCATAGAATCAGTCAGTAAGTCTAGAGAAGTCTACCTCCTAAATCTATCTCAAATCTTATTCTTTTCTCTCTATCTCAACTGCCTCCAGTCTAGCAAGTACATCATCTCTTGTCTAGACAACCTCAGTGGCCTCCTAGATTTCCTCTGCATTTGCTCCTACCCTTGCCCAGTCCCGTCTCCACACGACAGCCAGAGTGATCTTATTATATATAACGCATCATGTCACATAATACAGATCATTTCACTCTACTGTGTAAATCAGATCAATGGCTGCTTGTTAGTTTTAAGATGAAGATCTCAAATCCTTAATATGGCTCCTTTAATTCTGTAATAGAGGTAAATGTTATACTTAAAATTCTCTGAGAGGACATATTGATTTTTAAATTACATTACAGTTCAGAAAATTTCCCCAAAATTGATTTTGATAGGGAGGCATAGGGGTATAAAAAAGCTGAATGTTCACTTAATAATTATTTGTTATGCTGTAAAGTTGTGTTTTATGCATTTTTTATCATAAATATTTTAGCAGTATAAACTCATGAGTTTATAAAGATGCCTCTACAAAGCAAAAGAAAACTAAAGGGAGAAAAAAGTGAACTAAAAATAATTATCTGATACCATTACACCATTGGAAGTAACTAGGGCACCAATTTTGTACTCTATACATTGATAATCAAATAGTCAATAAATAATTGAACATTTGTCCTGCATTTCCTGTACAAACTGTATTTCAAGGTAACCAAATGACCTTAGCTAAGTAGAGAAAATTACTATTTTATAGAATATGTAATTCCACTAGTAAATGTGGAAATAAAAATAGAATTAGAAATTTAACTCGTTACATTCTCTAATGAAATAATTTATTCAGGCAAAGATCATCAGTGGATGAAAGCTCAGATAAAATATTGATAGGGATATTTTTAATGGAAGGATTAGGCTACTACCATCTGAACTCACTGATCAATCTTAGCATCACTAAACATGGAACAACCGAACCTTGTGAACCTATGATGTGGTCCAATAGGAGGTACATGGCATCATCTATGAAGTGATCTAGCAGAAACAATTGTGCTGAATCTAATCAAGCCTTTAGAACCTCTTAATTTCCATTTATAGGAAATACAGAGGATAGAAAAACAAATCAGATGACATCGCAAGGTGGCAAATAAACAAATGCCGAGTGTGGGACAGTCTACAGGACAAATTATTGTTTCTGCAACACAACAGTAATGGAATGGGGTTAAAAAGGTGGGAAAGGGGGACTGCTTTAGATTAGAAGATATTTTGGTGACTAACACCAAACTATAACAATGGGTGTTGTTGGAATACTAATTCAAACAAAATAAATGTAAAACATTTTGGAGATAGTTTAGGAAATTTGAGTATGGACTGGTTATTAGATAATACCAACAAATTGTTGCTATTTTTATTAACTGTGATAATAACAATAGCATGGTTATATAAGAAAACTTTTATAATTTTTAAAGATGCATGCAGAAATATGATGGGTTAGATGAAAAAAAGGTATATTTGCCTTAATATACCTCAGCAAAGAAAAAAGGGGGGAAAAACGATAGATAGAAGATTGTGGCAAAATTTTTGAGAATTGTTGTGTTTTAGAGATGGGTATATGGAGTTTATTGTACTGTTTTCTCTATTTTTTGGTATGTTTGAAAATTTCTTAGTAAATTTTTAAAGAAAGAATTGTGGATACTAAAGATCAGTTTTATCTTCTTCACAATTTATTTTGTACTGCCTTGAATAGAAAGAAATTTCAAAGGAAGGAAAAAGTCCTTATATTAAGACATATGGTTTATCATGGAAGCCACCATTCCTAATAACAATATATTAGGAATGGTGGCTTTTGATTGAATGAGATGGGGGTGAAATGAGAACTTTAAATAGGGAAGATAATATTAACAAAGAATTGGCTTGATTTGGGCATGCAAAGGAATTGTGGGTGATGTGTTATATGGGGAGAGTAGAGTTAATTAACGAAGTGTTTTGAACGTCAGTCTGAAGAAGGAGTTTGGGCTTGAGTCTACAGACAGTGTGAAGCCTGTATAATTTTATAAAAAAGAGTAAAGGGAAGTGAACAGCATTTTCACAAAATTAATCTGACGGGTAAGTGGGATGGGGAAAGAGACTGGAGATGAGGGGATCAATAAGGAAGTTATTGCAATAATCTAAGCAGAAGGTGTCAGACTGTAGTAATTACAATGGGAATGGGTAGAAAGAGGTAATAGAAGAGACTATCCAAAGGAAAAATCCTAGTGGTGATTGATTGGGCATGAGATAAAAAGGAAAGACTCAAATTAACTCTTAAAGTTTTGAACCTGGAGAACAAAAAGAATGAAATGTTAATGATGCTCTTTACAGAAAGAGAGACTTTGAGATGGGATGCAAATCTGATCAGGAAATGTGTGTGTGTGTGTGTGTGTGTGTGTGTGTGTGTGTGTGTGTGTGTGTGTGTTGTGTTGTGGGGAGGATGTTGAGGGCAGGGCCAGTCAGTTGATGTGATCTTCCAAGTTGACTGTTACACTGTTTGAGGTGATAGAGGGACTGAAATCAGATGCCTTGGAGGCCACTGAAACTCTGTGATTGGCACTGCTCAGAGAAAGGTCAGGATTAGAGGGTTGAAGATGTATACTTGGAACCTAACGACAATAGCATTATAAACTTGTGGTATGGTATGAGAATAGAATTCTCTGAGTGTAACCCAAAATTTCAAGTTAAGCTGCCAAATGGAACTAGGGAGCAACGAGGCCGGAGGATTATGCAAAGAATCAGTTATGAAAGGACCTTATTCCAAGGGCAATTCAGGTATAATTATGTTTACCAAGTGAGAAGCCGTTTTTTTTTTTTTAGTCTTCACTTTGAAAACTTTTTATTGAAAGATAACATATATACATAAATTTCAAAAAAGTACAATGTGATGATTTTTTGCAAATTTAACATATATTATTAGTGTGGCCAGCATGCAGATCAAGAAACAAAACATTTTCACTATCTGAGAGGCACCCTCTTGTTCGCCTACCCACTCACTATCTGTTCACAAAGGTAATTCCTCCTGAATCCTAGCATAAAAGATTCAGTTTCCCTGTTTTTGAACTTTATATGAGTGGATTATACTCTTTTATATATGGCTTCTTTTATTCAATATTATGTTTGTAAATGTCATACCATTGAATGCAATTGTAAGTTGTTTTCATTGCTATAGTATCCCACTGTATTAATATATCATAATTTATCTATTTCTCAATATTAATGAATATTTGCATTGTTTCCAGCATTCTTGTACTTATCTTTAGGTGATTTAAGGAAGTTGTGATGGCGATGCAAAGAAGTAGACATATATGGAAAATATATAGAATGTCGAATCTAGAGGGGATGGTTGCAAGTAGGAATAAGGAGCAGCAAGGAGTGAAGGATGGGGTTACTAGCTCCAGGGTCAGGCAAACCTTGGTCGATTCTTTTTGTCACAGTTTATACCAGATTGGAAAGATCGTTGTGGCTTTAAAGAATGGGCTAGAAGGCAAGGAGACTATTTAGGAGGCTATGATGGTCATCCAGACTTCATGATGAAGTCCTAAAGCTAAGAGATGGATTTAGGGGATATTTAGATTTGGGAACAGACTTACTAAATTAAAGACAATAAAGGATGCAAGAGAAAGAAGTGTCAGAAAAGGAAACAAGGAGTGGCCAAAGAAGGAGGAAGAAAAGCAGAAGCCATTGATGTTACAGAAACAAAGGAAGGACAGTGTCAGAATAGAGGGCTGGGTAATATCAAATCCTGCAGAGGACAGAAGTATGCTCATTGGATTTAGCAAAAAGGAAATAAGTATACAGCATGAGCTTGATACAAAAGACATAAAACTTACTTCATGGTCCAAAGGAGTTCAAGGTCTAAGGATAGAAATATTATTAAAGAATATTGTGTCAAGTGCTATGAGAGCGAGTTCAGTTCAGGAGCTGCTGGACACAAAGAATTGGGTTACATTTCCCAACTTCATCTCACTGTGGTGTTCACCGGCTCCTGTCACATCACTGCCTTTGCATCCTGTGTGAAATGACTATATCTGTCCACCTCACACTGCTTGTGCAGGGTTGAGTATAAATTCAAGAAAGGAAGTTTTTCTTAAATTCTCTAGCAAAAACACACCTCAAACTCTAAATTTAAACAAGGAGATGGAGGTGATTATGCTGAATTTACATTTATCTTTATTTTAGAGTTTAGTATTGATCTATGTATTGAGTGAATTGGTTCTCACTCTATGTGGCCTTTAAAGACTATTGGCTGCATTCATGTTGGCCAAAGTGCAACATTAACAATTTAGGTAAGAATGTGACCCTATGTCTGAATTCAGAATTTTGTTTAAAGCTTAACATTATCTTTCTCAAACTCTGGTCAATGCAATGCAATATTACTAAATAATAGTTTTCTTTGGCTAATGATGGCAAGAATTATCTGTGCTAATTCTGGCAACTGAGTTTCATCTATTTTAGGAAGGACTTTTACATGTATAATAGAGATAAATATTAGTGACTTTCTGTTCCAAAAGTAAGACATAAAATAACGTAATAAATGCCTGTACTCTGTAATTTTAAATGTAAATCTCTGGTATTATAATAAAATGCTTTGAAGTTACTCATTAATCAATAATTTACTGAATCACTATTTAACAAAATATTTATGTTCTGAGCTACTCATTTTAATTTGTAATTTTGCTCTGGTAATTTTGGGGAAATGATTTACCCAAGTCTACTGATGAAATCTGACATTTGGAAAAAGGGACAAACTCGAAGAAGCACAAAAGCATCCTGAGAGAAGAAAGAAAAGAAAGTGGAAAAGATAATAATCTCAGTTTTCCATGAAATACAATTTATAGTTTGGTTGCATTTCATTAACCCAAATTACACACACTCACAAGAATGCACACTGAACCACCTCTTCTGCCCGTCTCAACATCCCCCCAAAGCAGATGGAAATTAGGTAGCAGACATGGGAAGGTTACCATGATTCACTGGCTACATGGACTTAATGGTAATCAAAAGAAATTTCAGAGTCCCTTCCTCAACCACCCCAATTAATGTTTCTCTTTTTTCTCTTAAATCTTTGTCTTAATTAACTCCATGTTGCAGATAAACCAGGGTGAGACCTGTAAGGTAACACGTGTGACACGCCGACAGAAGTTTTAGAAGCAAGCGTTTATTGGGAGAGCGCTCCCGGGGGAGGTTCTCTGGTCCAGAGAGGAGAGGGGCCAGAGAAGTCATGCCCTGGGATGGGAGGGCGTGCCTTTTATGGGTTATGTGGGGGTAGGGGTATAGAGTGGGGAACCGTTAATCAATGCTAATTGAACCTCTGGATTAGGGTGGTGACAGGGCTTTAGGGTGGGCCCTATTCAGGTCTGGATTCCCGGTGTCAAGCTGGGGAGTCTCCAGCCAGGCATCCGGCTGGCCCTTCCCCCGCCGACCTAACAAGACCGATTAACGAGTGAACAAAAAAAATGTACTGTACTGTCTCCAAAAGTGTTTATAGATGCATTATATTGTTAGAAATAAAATACTGAGGAGTTATAACTGGTTCATTTTTATGAAGAACTAGCCACAGAAAAAGTAAGAATTTATTTTTTAAATGTTTTATGCAAAATGCCCCCATCTTCAAGACATATTTTTTACTGCTTTTATCTGTAGGCATCTCAAATTTAATATATTCAAATGGAATTAGTTATTCTCCATTACTTTAATCACTATTCTGTATTCTAAATTATTCTGTATTCTCACTGTCAGTTCATTGTCATCATCTTTGTAATCTACCACGCTAGAGTAAAATAATAATAACCTCATATAATATGTATCAGGCATTATTCTTAGCAATTTATGAATAATAACTCATTTAAATTAACCCCAACTGATCACTAAATCCTGTCAATTATATTTCAAAATTGTCCTTATAAATATTTGTAGAATAAACAAATGACTAATCTTCTAAAGCTTGACCAATTTTTATTAGCCAAAAGGACTAACTAGTTCAAGGAGAGAATGTGGCAGAATATTTAGGACTTGATCTTTGAAGCTTCATCTTTAAGTGTTACACATAAACCCAAGAGCCATAACAGAAGATAACCCTTTGTAGCATGTTGAAATTATCCCCTACACCAGTGTTTTTCCTACATGTGCTGACATAACTACTTCGTTAAAAATCACTAAAAATACTGATTCCCAGTTTCTACACTGGAGAGTCTGATTCAGTAGATCTAATTTTATTAGAAATACTAAGTTGTATTCTCTTAGAATTAATAATTCACCATTTTTGAACTAGAGAGTTTTAATGCTTTTGGGTGGTGTGGTTGACTTATTTCTAAATCCTGGTAACTCCTGGATAAGTTGACAGAGAATTATTGTCTAGACGGCTGTAATCCTGAAAGACACAACTCCCAATGACACCCAGCAAAAAAGGTGTTTTAGGAAACATTTCTCCTTTTAGATTTAAAAATCAATTATGCATGTGAAAAAGAGAGAGAAGTTTGCATTTTTCTTCATCTGCTCAGCCTAAAAGATCATGTAGGAGATATTTCTCCATTCCCCTTAAACGTTGATTAGGTATGTGTTGAAGAAAAAGGATTAGAAAAAGCTGTGCTGCTTTTAAGAATAGCAATCTGTTATTCTAGCATATAGATTATAAGGGATGTAGAGCTTTACTCAATTTAGCATGGTCTGAAATAAGTCCCTTCCATGGCAAGGTTGTCTCTGGATTTAGTATATTTTAATAAATAAATCTCACTATTAATTTTTAAAATGATTCTAGTATTTTTATATATGTAAGAGAGACTTTACTCTCAACTCTCATGTTACTAAGCAACGTATTATGCAGTTGCTAGGAGACAGATTCACAAGGTTGGGGGTACTTTGGTTTTTTCTTATCACCTTGCATACCACATGACTATACCCTGGAGAATTTTACAGCCTTAGAGAAAAGAGAGAAAAGTTAATGGCATGTAGAAAAGATGGAAAAAAGAGACACAGGGGTGGGGAAATAGAATAGGAAAATAGGAAGGTATTTGAGAAGAGTGTGTGAAGTTGGCAGAGGAAGGCTATTATGCAATTTCCTTGACTGAGTCATGGAAAAACCTTAAATTGCCAGTGCTCTATTTCATATTCGGTATGTCTACCTTTTCTAAAAACAAATTAGAGAATAAACTTGGAGAGCACAATCTTTCAGATTGTATTCCTGAATATTTTCATAAGAGTGGAAATCAACTGTAATTCGTACAGAAGACTGGCAATTAACAAACATTAAATAAACAAATCATACATTATGTGAAATTCCCGAGTCAGGTATACAACACTATTTCCTTTCTCCCTCAAAAGATAAAAAAAGAGACAGTACTAAGAGGGAGGTTAGAATATAAGTGTTCTTTGACAAGTTAGAAGCAAGACAGTCATACAGGATCCTGGGCAGTATGTTTCTGTACAAAATTTTAAAAATCTAATATGAAGGAGAGAAAGAAGAAGCTGTTGTGCTCTACCTGGAGGATTCTGTTGTATCTGAAATAAGAAACCAGGCTCCAGCTTTCATTGTGGGCATGTGAAAGGTTGAGTCTTTGTGTCTGTGGTATTTACCGTTGCTGGCAACCAGGAAGCTGCCTAGTGATTGTTGCTACGTCCTCAGTGCCTCTGTTAGCCTGAAACCTTACTCAGTGCCAGAAACACCAGAGATAAAAATCATTGCACAAAATCCAGTGCCTGTTATCCTCAATGGTTCTACTGCAAACAGTCTGTCTTGTGTTCAGTGAAAATCAGTGTAAAATGGAGACTTCACACAGAGTTCACCCTCAGCTGCTGCTTCATGAATGCCAGTTCTCTCTGCACAGAGCACTGAGAGGACACGAGGTATAAATTAAAGTAAGGTTTATATTCTGGTGTCACCAACATTAACTAAACGCATAATAAAGAGTCTGAAACAAGGAACACAGATAAGAAAAAATTTGTCAGATTTAGATGACTTCCAGTTCTGAAGGCAGGAAGGTCCCATCAACATCTGCTGACAGCTCAAGGTCACCTTAGTGACCACAGAAGCCATGGTACAAATAATGGTTCCATTTCAAATAGGACTCCACAAGATTCTGATAAAAATTCATGTCAGCATCATCTCCTGAAATAACTGACATGATCTCTTGAAATTAAATGTTGGTTTGTAGATGAACCTCACAAATCAGTACAGCCCACTTAAGCCATCTTGTGCAAATGCAGACTTTAAGTTTTGTTTCCTCCATATCTCCTACTCAGATGTAGATAGTTATACCTTTGAATTTACCTGGGGACATCTGAAGATCTGGGCTGGTATTTAGTAAAGATTCATGCTGAGATGACATAAATACCTACTTATATTAGGCATCTAGCTTCTGAAAGTGGGTCTAAATACTTATTGTGATTATTATTAATTTTTGAGCATCTAAGCAAAGTACTGTGTCATGTAACTTAATCCCCAAAATAATTCTAAGAAGTAGATAGAATTATATTTACTTTTTTCATCAGTTGGGAAAACTGGTTCAGAGGGTCAAAGGAGTTAAGTAATATGCCCAAGTTCTCTCAGAGCTAATAAGTGGAAAAATGAAAATTCAAACCTGGTTCTTCTGACTCCAACGTTTGACTCTGAACCACTACTTTATGTATTCTGTTTAATAGAGAATGCTTTTAATATGGGAATAAATTGTGTAGTACATCATCATGTCAAGATGAAGAACTTAGGCTCTGGAGTCCCTCTGTCCCAATATAGAGTATTCAAGACAGAATGTCTGCCCACTCTGGGCTGGCTTTGCCATAAAGGCCCTATAAGGACAGTACTTCAGAACCCTGCAATTTCCCCATCCTTGCATTTCCCCACATCTAGATTATTCAGTAAGTAATAATACCCTATGAGGTCTTTAGATGGATGGTTCTGATTGGACTCTGCAATCCCAGTCTAGTTAATCTGGTACTTATTTTTCAATGTGAGGGAAAGACCTGCCCCCAGGGCCTTCCTGCATTCATCTGATCTCCTCATTTCCTTATCTAATAAGAACAGGAGATCGTTTTTTAGGGACTGTGTGGTCTAAATTCTAATTTAGAAAGGAATGCCTTTTAAAAGAACAATCTGGAGAGCTGTAACATTTTATATTATCCAGAGTTTGGTTCAGTGCCTTCGAGCCACATTGTCTCAAAATCTTCATTCCAGAATAAAATCTTTTCTCTCCTGTTGCATAACCAAAAATGTCTACTGAACTGGTGTTTTCAGAACAAAGAAACACTTGATAATTTAAAAGAATGTTTAAAGCATGCATTAGTTCTTACATACACACTGGGTAGAAAACATGAAATAGTCATATGTAGATGGTGTGCTAGGGCCAGCTTGTAAGGGCTCATAAGAACTAGTTGTATGCACCTCTTCCCAAATTTGTATTCAGCAACAGCACATTGGTAGTTTGAAATTGGTCATGATGCAGGCAGCATTTACACTATAGAAATTAGTCAATGCTACAAATCAGAGCCTCCCCCTACATCCCCTCCCCTGCCATCCCGAGCTAGTTGCTAAACATTTACCAGAAAAACATTAGGAAAGAAGTTCTCAAAGAGCAATCCATCAGCAGTGTAACTTCAGTGAAACACACTTTGTCCTCATGTCACTGGGCATCATGTTGCTGGACTTCTCATATTATAAAAATGAAGGAAGTCATCCGCTCAGTGATGTGTACTAATACAAGTTTTATTAAATGAGGGTGCATAGCATGTGCCCTTAAGCACAAGATTTGGTAGAAATTGTGGTTCACCATTTGATACAGGACAGGCTATTATATGATCCACAACTTCTCAGAACATTGGGTATGTCTGGGAGTGTCTAAGAGGTACAAAGTAGGTTGCAGGGACAGCATAATTTTCTCATAATATCATCAATAGGTGGTTTTGGATTCTGATGATCATCTTTATTGCAATCTATAGATGGCAGGCCTATTCTCTATGTGTGAGAAGCCTTATAACCTGGCTTAAGATGGTAATTGTTAGAAAAATGGAATTTAAATATCCTAACATATGCTAAATGATTTGAGAATATTTATAATAATAGCTAACATTTCTTAATTTATTACTACATGCCAGGCTCTGTTCTAGGTACTTTGCTTGTTTTTAACTCATTTATTCCAAATTATAACTCTTGGAGATAGGTACTATAATTATCCTTGTTTTACAGATGATGAAATTGTGGCACAAAACTTTTAAGTAAGCTGCTGAAAGTCACCAAGTAAATAATAGAGCCAGAGTCCAAGAAATCTGAGTTCTAATCCTTTATAAGCCTTCTGGTGTAATTTTTTTTTTTATATATATAAATATAGATCAAAAGTAACATTTAAGTTGTTTTCAGTAGTTTTCTAACAGATATAGAATACCACTAATTAAGTGTTTTTCCAGTCTTTTGACCATGGACCCATGGTTAAAAATATGTTTCGCATTCATATTATATACCCAAAACAAAATAGTACTTTTACTTTGCATAATACCGATTGATATTTTTTATCCTGTTCTATCCTATTTCACTTCTTAAATGCTGATCACAATTGACTAAATTGATTTCTCTTGACCTACTAATGACTGGTAAACTGACTGTTTGAAATTCACTGCACTAGATTTTTATATGTATGACCCCATGCCATGGCTCTATATACTACAGTATCCTATTTTAAATCAGAATTTACAGTACCCTTATTTCCTTTCCAGTTACCGTACAGTCTAGTGGCAAATTCACCTGAAAATGGATATATGACTTAAAAGGCAAGAGATAATGGCAGTTGGAGCTAGGCTGGTAACAGTGAAAATGGAAAGGAACAATCCAATGTGAGAGTTCAGGATTTGGCAACTGACAGGACACAAGTGTCTAATCTTCCTCCACAGATAATACAATGTGTAATGTCCTAAGTGTTCACGCTGGGCAGAGAGGTGAGATGTAAGGTTTGGAGCCATAGGGCAAGAGCTGGTTACAATAGACCATCAAGTTTCCAGGCTAGTAGTGCTAAGGTTACCACATTCTAAAGCTGAATTGCTGAATCCAAATGGGCAAAACAAGAAGGGAAGGCAAGACATGAAGCAAGCAAGTTAGAGACCCAAGAAAACCCCTGCCTACAGAAGTTCTAATGATCTGAGAAGGCAGTAGAAAAATAAATCTTGAGAGAAAAGCAAGAAAATTTCTGTCTATGGGTCTGAGTATCCAGCAACATGATTCTCTGAGAATTTAAGTAAAGGAGAAGATAATAGGTATGTGCTGGTCACTAATAGGACTCTAATATATGGCTTCACATTTTTAGGAGCTTGAAGTCTAGTGCAGCATCATATGAGAGAGCATCATTAAAGCAAAGCTTTTATTTTTCCACCACCACACATATCTAGTAATAATGATATTTGTATAGTCCCTTATAGTTCACAGAAAGCTTTCACATCTGTTATCTCATTCAATCCATTCAACAACCATGTAGAATAGATATTGTCTTTATTTCATACAACTAAGATGGCAGAAAGTTAGGTCTTGAGCTTGAGTATGTCTAAATTTAGGTTTCATTTCCTTCCTCCATTTCAAAGTCATTTATCAAGAATAAACTGTGATCATTAAATGAAATTTACCTTGATAAACTCTCCTACCATAGAAGATGTCAGGAAAAATCATAGATACAAGAAGATTCTGTGATTAAAAACAAGTGTCTGATACCACATCATACCCACTAGGATGGCCATAATCAAAAACATAGTTAATAACAAGGGTTGTTGAAGATGTGGAGAAATCAGAAACCCTCATAATTGTGCTGGTGGGACTGTAAAATGGTGAAGTCACTTTGGAATACAGTTTGGGAATTCCTAAAAACGTTAAATACAAAGTTACCATACAACTAGCAATATACCCAAGAGAAAAGAAAACATAGCCACACAAAAGCTTATATGCAAATGTTTATATTAGCATTATTCATAATAGCCAAAAAGTGGATAAACAACCCAAATGCTATCAACTAACGAGTGAATAAAGACTGGTATATCCTTATGGTGGAATATTATTTGACAATAAAAAGGAATGAAGTATATATACATGCTAAAATATAGATGAACTTTGGAAACATTACACTAAATGAAAGAAGCTGGACGTAAAAGGCCGCATATTGTGCAATTTTATTATATAAAATGCATAGAACAGATAAATCCATAGAAACATGAAGTAGATTAGTAGTTGCCTGGGGAAAGGGTATGGGAAGGGATTGGAGAAAGTGAGGAATGACTGCTAATAGATACAGAATTTTTTGTGGCGTGATCTAAAAGTAATCTAAAACTGATTATGATGATGGTTGCACAACTCTTTGAATATACATCAAACCATAAAATTGTGTACTTTAAATGGGTGAATGGTATGGTATGTTAATTATATCTAAATAAAGCTTTTAAAAAAGATTATAGCCATGAAAAAAATTATTTACTGGTTCTGTTCACTGAATAGGCCTAGAAATAATGACACCCCAGTAGTAAAGGGCTCTCTTACCACCAAGATTGTGAATTTTAAAAACTATCCTCCCCCCACAAAAAAAGTTCCCAAATCATTTTAGAGGTCAGAAGATTCCAGAATAGAATGTGATAAAATAATCCAACTCTATTACAAATGTATGGAAACAATCTCACTGAAGAGGATAGAGAGAAAAGGTACCGATCTAAGTAGCTTTGGAAATGAGCAGAATCTGTAAGACTAAAGGCAAAGGAACTGTATATAAGCACTGTACTCTAGTCACTAAAGTTGTTTCCCATGAGTGTATAGGTTAACAATTTGGAAACCACTATACACGTATAGTGGAATAGAACAACTAAGTAAATGGATGGTAGAAGGTGGAAGACAGCTTTCTTTCTTACCACTGGAGTTGGATCTTACAGATTTGCAAGTAGAGAAAGCTAAAATGATCCATGTGAGAATCAAAGACATCACTATAAACTCATGTTTAGCTTAATATAGATAAAATGTTACATATAGAAATATTAATATGTATGTATGTATATATATATGCACATATTTTTAGACCCATGTATTTCTTTTCTCTGTCAGCTGAGGGTGCCTAGAAACAATGACACCTACTTTGACACCTACTTTGTGTTTCTAATAACATTCTCCAATAAAAGGAACCAGGGCTCCTTGGAGAAATGGATTATGTAGGACTAGATCAAGAAATATACAAGATGACCTTGGAGCATCTTTTAGTGCCAGAAATTAATGAAGTGCTCAAAAAAAAAACCCTCATGATGATGAGGATATGTCAAAGGGACACAGGAGCCAGCTTAAAGAGCCCAATGGCCAAAGCTGGAGCAATTTGAGCAACAAATAAGTTAAATAGTCTTGGATTAAAACCCACAATGTGAAATAAATATCTATCAGTACATAGTGATATAAAGAAACTGTCAGCAAAGAAAAGCCTGAAGAGACACGGTGTCTAAATGCAATATAGTATTATGGATGGGATCCTGGAACAGGAAGAGACATTAGGTAAAAACTAAGGAAATCTAAATAAAGTATAGACTTTAGTTAATAAGAATGTAGCAATATTGCTTCATGAATTGTGACAAATGTACCGTACCAATAAAAGATGCTAATAATAGGGGAAACTGGCATGGGATATAAGAGATTTCTCTTACTATCTTTGCAGTGTTTTTTAAATCTAAAACTATTCTACAACAACAAAAAAGTTATTTAAAAAAATAGTTCCTATTTACAAACAGGCTTTGTAGAGAAGTAGCTAATTCCTGGTCTGGGTCATAAAATGTACAAAAAAAAAAAAGCCTGAGCCTGTTTTTCCAGAAAGAAAAGAAGTTCTCAAAAAAAAAAAAAAAAAAATTAGTGGGATTGTGTCAAAAGGACACAGGAGCTAACATGAATTGGACCCTATTGGTCAAAAACAGAGCATGATCAGCATTCAAAAGAACAATTACTGCAGTTGTTCCAATTGATGGAAACACACTGATCATATTTTTTAAATCCTGATTTCATAATGAGATTTTAAAGAGAAAGAACAAAATGTATTTGTCACTATATTCTGAAAATAGGCAATTTAAAGGGAAAGAATTAAGCTTTATTCTGTCTTTTCCATATGAATTATGTTTCAGACAACAAAACAGCACTTTTTTATAGAATAACTTTAGCTAATAAATGTAGGGGAAAGTACACAATTAGAAAACGACCACTTTGCAACTCTTATTGTCAAATCATTGATTCTGGCAAAAATCATCAAAGGATGATACCATTATAAGAAAGATTGATAGGGCATTTTAATATGAAGGGCTCAGGCTGTCACAACTTGAACCACATTTTTAATTTGTTTATTTTTATTTTAATTATTCAACAAGACAACGGTCTGGGGATAAAAAGGAAAAGGAATTGCTTTAGATGAAGAGGCGAGACATAACCAAAATAATGTGTTCCCTTTGGATCCTAATTTTAAAAAATAGTTATAAAAATGTTTTTTAGATAATCAGATAAATCTGAATATGGTCCAAGGAATTGTTTATTTATTAGGTATAATAATGGCATTGAGGTTATGTAAGAAACTGTCCATATTTGTTAGAGATGGATACTGATATATCTATCAGTACATAATGATATAAAGAAATAATTGAATAAATAAATAAGTGGAGGCAAATAGACAAAGCTTCCATGCATGAGCATTTCAAATAATTTATGTAGATACTCCCCACTTTAGGAGATAGAACATAATTTACCACTCCTAAAGTGTGAGTTGTGTACAATAACTTCCAAAGAGTACAGTATGAAAAGAGAAGAGAAAAGTGAGTTTATAGTGGAAAAATCTGACAGACATTACCTCAACCTGATGATCAAGGTTACCATCATCAGTGATGTCATGTTGATAGCATGCACCCCTGATTTAATGTGATGAGAATTGCACTTTATCTCTGTGGTCTTCCTCCCCAAACCCCATAATCCCCAGTCAATCATGAGAAAAAACATCAAACAAATCCCAGTTGTTGGACAGTCTACAAAATATGACAAGAACCCCTGAAAACTTTCAAGATCACCACTAATAAAGAAAATCTGAGAAACTGTCATTTCATAGGGATGAAATGATATGAAATTTGCTTTAAATAATAAAGAGAAAAGGATAGTTGAAAAAGCATTGCAAGATCTTGATAATTGATGTATCTAGACGATAGGTATATAAAGGTTAATTATACTATTCTACTTTTGAATATGTTTGAAAATATTTACAAAGGTTTTTGAAAAAGCAAGTTGTGGAAGACATATTACATTTTTACAGAATTCAAAGCTAGTGTCATGGGCTCTATGATGCACTGCCGATACCCCCCTTTACTAAGGGCTTGTCTTGGTTGCTGGAAGTACTATTGGCAGATGCCCCCAGCTGTCAGCCCCTTTATAAATGCCCCACTGCAGAGAGCTTCCTCGCCCAGGATCACGCCCCTTCCTAAGGTGGCCAGGTCCAGTGACTGATTGATGTGGTAATACAAAGCCCTGGCCACCTTGGTGCTATGTGGGACAACTTTTGCTCCAGAGTGCCTTGTGAGGCTGGCTAATGCAGTTATTGAGTCTGCATTCTAACTTGACTGATCCTGTTTCCTTTCCTTCTCTTCCCCAGATGTTGATTCCAAGCACAAGCATTAATAAATGTTGTGTATGCTAAACTCCATCTCAGAGTCTGCTTTCCTGGAAACTCTATTTGTGACAGTTTAACGGATAGAATTGTGTCCCCCCCTTAAATTCATATTTTGAAGTCCTAAGATCAGAATGTGATCTTATCTAGTGACAAAGTCACTAAACAGGTAGTCAAGTTAAAGTGAGGGCATTAAGGTGGGCCTTAATCCAATACGGCTATGGAAATTTGGACATAGACACACTTAAAAGGAAGATGAAGCAAACAGACAAAGGGAGAAGATGGCCGTCTACAAGCCAAGGAAACAGGCCTGGAATAGCTTCTTCCCTCACGACCCTCAGAAGGAAACAATCCTGCCAACATCTCCAGAACTGTGAAACAATAAATTTCTATTGTTTAAGGCACCCATTTTGTGATACTTTGTTATGACAGTCCTAGCGAACTAGTACAAAAAGCAAATAGAGCTAAACACTTTTGTCCAGGGATACATATAAATGTAGCAAAGCTATGAAGAAAAACAAGAGAATGAAAAGCACATTTTTCTGTATGTGGGGGTCAGGGGTGATATACAGGGGAACCACAGGAAGCTTCATCAGTTTGTAATTGTGTGCTTCTAGAGATGTTGATGGGTTCATGGACACTGGTCTTACTATGTTTCAAAATATATATTACTTGTATTATGTTTATATAAAATATTTCATAACTTTAAAGAAATCATGTAAGAAGTCTGAATTGTGGGAACGCGTGCAAAATTCTCCTGCAGAGAGTTTGGCATTACAAAAGAAGGAAGTATAGACAAACATAGAAATTCATTTTCCTTTATAGAGATTGAAGGAGACTTTCTGTAGTAAGTCACTTCTCCTTCTGGGCCTCTTTCATAGTCAATGGAATGTGGCAGAGGAGGGGGAAGTCTCTACTTTTATTTTTAATGCTCCAGGAAACATGTTGCTCATATGACCTCAATGAAGAATCAGCTGGAATGACTCATTTATATAATTCTGAGAATGGATTCAGCAGATTTCTTTAATCCCAACATCAACTGCAGTAGAAAAATAACGTGCTTGGCTGCATTCTACATCTTGTTGGAAAATAGGATTACTATTTACCTCAGAACATTAATATGAGACAATGTTTCACAGGAGGTTTTTGATGAGATGTGTTTAAGAAATCCAACCTCTTTGGGCTGCAACAGAGATTGATTGTTTTCTTGTTTAGCTAAATAGGAACTCTATTTTGTTCTTCCTTTAGTATCAGTCTGGTGCCTGGTATTCCCCCAGAGACCAACAGTGCTGGCCTTTTCACCTTTTGGGGATATTTACTAGAGTTCCTGAAGCCATAGCTAGGTAGGTCACTGCCCTTATCCTTTGTGTGGTGTTGCCCAACTGAAGGGTACATCTTCCTTGCTGCTCAGGTAATGAGCCTTTCTTCCACAAATAACTTTCCATACACATATCTTAAGCCTGAGCAACTTCAAAAAGGCAATTAACAAAGTGGGAAAGCAGTCCAGTCTCAGAACCTGTCAACTAAGGAGACTGCAACTCAAATTACACGTCTAAATGTTGGAAGTAGAAAAAACAATGAAAAGGAACAATCGCTTGGTGGACATTTCAAACTATTTTCCTAAAGCAGCAATCGTGGCTCTTTTTTTAACCCAAAGTAAAGAACGCAGTTGAAGCTCTTCTCAGAAAACAGGTGGGACTGAGGAGACTTTTTTTATGACTTACTGGAAGCACAAAGAGAAGCTTTTATTGTTGATAGCTAAGCTGGGTGGATGCCAGGAGACACATCCCAGAGGAGCTGTGCTGCCAAGCACTGACACACAAAGAGAGCTGACCTAGTCCTTTTTCACACTGACTGCTTGCTGAGATATTATATCAGAGAACCGCATTGAAAGACCTAGTGTGGTTTAGAACAATTATGGAGACTTTAGAGAAATCCTAATTCTAAGGAACCATTTCAAAGAAAATAGAGAAGTGGTATATTCATTAGCTTTGTGTGGTACTACTGTTCAGCTCATGTAGAGAAACTGCCCTGGGACAGTTTCATGGCCAGACATTCAGTGTCACCATCATTTCTGTTCCTTTGAAGCTATAAATTTAAATTCAGGCTTTCAGCAAATGACTTCTGTACAGCTTTGGGCGAGGGGGGTGGAATGTAAGGAGCACCTTATCATGGTAACCAATATTGTTAGGTTTGCGAATATTTTTCAGATTCTGATCTGAAACTCAAAGGGAGAAAGGGACAGAGTCTACCTGCTAGGAGGGTTTTGGAGGAAGGAAAAGGGGGGAGAGAGAAAGATTGATGGGAAGTAGTAATCTAAAGTACAGAATAATACATAGATTTTCTTAGATTCAGCAGAATCATAAAATGTCAGGGTTGGAAAGAGCTTTAGATATTATTTCTGTGACCCTCATTGATCCTCTTATTAATGAAGAAACTTGGACCAAAAAAGTAGAATGACATGTCTGAAGAGGCAGAGCCAGGAGGTGGCAGAACTAGCCTGGAAGCCAGGTGTGCTCATTCTTCTCAGGACACCCCTGGGAAATTGCATCTGATTCTCACTTTGTCTGACAGCTATAGCCCCTCATCCATCACTGTAAGAGAACCCTCAACAGCTGGGATTGTGATGCAGTGCAATTGCTTTCTAGTCTCCGGGTCTTATATCTTTGCATCTTAAAATAAATAAATCAATTCAATTTTTCAACCAGCTTTTATTTTTTAATCTTCCATTTGGAAACTGTGACACTTAAATGTAAAAGAAAAGGGATAACCCCAGAGAATTTCTTTACAAAGCAATTCACATCCTATGATCTTTTATAATGGTATGGACCCGGCACATCTCCTACAACTGTCTATGTAGTATCAGCTGCTGAAGTCTCATATTTCTCTCCCACAACAATAATTTGTTTTCTCCATAGTAACCCAAGTCCCAAGGATTTTACCAGGATGCTTCTAGGGACCACATGGGACTCAAGGCGTTGGCTTTTCTGGATAAGCTGATTGGAGCCATTTAGTCTGTAGAATATTAGGGAGAGAGGCATTCACGGTAATTGGTATAATATAAAAGATAATAATAGTGTGTCTAGAGCTCAGCCTCAGGTCTTTAATTACCTTCTTCTCACATTTATTACTGTCTTGCACTCTACTAGACATACTGTCGCCTCAACTACCAACAGGCCAATACAGTAATTTATGCTTGTTCCTTTGAGGTATATACGATCAAACGCAGAAAGCTATATAAATGAGGACTCTTTAGTATGGGTTTTCATCAGATGATTGGTACTTGGCATCCAGAATACTCTAGGTATCTGAGTTCTCTCTTGCCATCTAATGCTCATTTTCTGTTTTCTTATGAAGGAAGGAAGATTTTCCTCACCTGAATTCCAGAACCCAGGTGAGGGAAACATGAGAGGAATAATGAGATGCTCCGCAAAATTTGAGAAGCAAAATTGTACTGATAAACACCTAAAAATAATTATTGTCTGTACAAATGTATACTTTGTGCCTCGACACTGTTTCTAATTCTCTTAGGCATCTAAAAGAGATGTATATGCAACCTACTAAATTATCAAAAATAATTTTTTGATATTTATTCAGTGTTAATGATATGCTTAGCAATGTGAGGAATAAGAGTAATAACTAATGCTGATTGAGTTTTTACAATGTGCCAGGCATCTGCTGGGCACTGTACATGTGTTGCCTCATGTAGCTGTACAGCCACTCCTATGAGATGATAGGTCTTTTTATTATCTCCATTTTAAATATTAGGAACTAAGGCATAGAGAGGGTAAGCTATTTGCCCAATGTCACATAGCTAGCAAGTTGGGGAGCCAGGATTTGACCTTACAGAAGTATAAATCATGATCCCTACCCTCAATAAATTTATAATCTAGTTGAGGAAAGATGACTCACATTAAAACACAATAAATGTTAGATGAGCATATTATGTGCTAAATTAGATGCTATCAACTATGAATAAATACTTCAGGAGTTCAGAGGGCATGGACCAGGCTTGCAGGATTTCATAGACCTGAACTTTGAATGGTCCCTAAGATGTGCACAGGGAAAGGACTGTCCCAGACAAAGGGGTTGCAAAAGTGCCAGAAGCAAGAGTGAGCAAGACCTGTGCAGAAGGATGAAGCAGCCAGCCTGACCAACAACTGGGTGTACCTGAGAAAGGCTGGACCAGCTTCCAAGGCCTTTAGGCAGAGTTTGACTTGGTACATTAGCAAGGATTCATTACAGGCCCTGGATCAATAAAGTAATATTTAAAAAGGGGGATGTGTCTGGCAGGACACAGAGGATCCATCTTATTAAAATTTCAGATGACATAAAGCTTGGAAAAACATATACTATGAAATTTCTCTAAATTGTTACCAATTCTTATTCTCAGGTTCACTATTATGTTTGATCTTTATGACTTATTTTTATATTTATTTCACATAAGCAAATTCTACCAATTCTGTCTCTATAAACTTTTTTTCAGATTTATTCATTTCTCTATGCTTCCCTTGCAATTACAGTACTTTAGTTTAGCTGCCATCCTGTGGGTGAAGAGAGGTGTCAGAGAAGCCTTCCTGGAAGAAATGACATTTTTCCAGGATCCTGAATACTTAGCAAGAGTTAGCCAAGTAGGAAGGAGGAGGTGGGAAGAGAGAAGGGAGTGAAGAGGTAGAAAAAGAGGAGGGGAAGAATGGCTTAATGGGCAGAATAAAGCAACAAACAAAATAACAGACACAAAAACTGGTGCTAGACCTAGAGTACTGCAATAAGAAAACCTAAAAGTGGCATTAACTTGGTAAAGGGGTCACTTGTGGGTGGTAAAGACCCAAAGATTCCAGGCTAGAAAACTGATGACCTTTGTGATATAAAAAAGTTTAGTCAAAACATCACCTCTTCTACTGTGGAAGGCAGACAACTTCCAGTGTGGTGGAGAAGAAAGACTCTTGAGGAGGTGACATTGAAATAGGCCTTCGGCACTCAAATTGGATGTCTCAATGGAGGGAACAATCCTGTCAAAGGCACGGAGTCCAGTGGTGTGAAGGACAAGGATCCTAAATGCCAGATTAAGCCCTGGAAAGATGAATTGTTGTTGGAGGTACAAGACACTGGGAAATGGACCTAAGTAGGAATCAAAATCAAAGGATAAGACCCCTTTGGAGACTGTCTATAATTTTGAAGACATGTTGAAGAATAAAGTAAAAAATTTTGCATTATTTTTCAGAATCCAGTGAGAAGTTAATGCTAGATTTTTAAAACAGCTTTATTGAAATATAATTTATATACCATATAACTCACCTTTTAAATATGTATGAGTCAATGTATTTTAGTATGTTCATAGACTTGTGCAACCATCATCACAATTAATTTTAGAGCATTTTCATCACTCCAAAGAGAAATTCTGTACCCATTTTCACCCCACAACCCAGCTCCTGGTAATTATTTACTGATCTATTTCTATCACTAAAGAATTGCCTGTTGTGGATATTTCATATCAGTGGAATCATACAATACATAGCCTTTATGACTGGCTTTTTTCATAAATGCTAGATTTTGAAACTGTGATTTGATTGAATAATCAATGGTTAATCTATACATTTTCATATGTATTAGGAAGAAATAATAGTAAAATATTTGGAAAACAGTGGGACAGGATACAAGAGTAAGAATAAAGACCCTGTGCCAAGAATTAAGAGATTTGAGTTCTAGTCTTGATTCTACTTTTAGCCAAGTATGTGATCTTGGGCTAGCCAGCAACATTTCTGGACTCCATGTTACCATCTGTGAAATAAGAGGAAAGAGTTTAGAACAGTGATTCTCAGCTTTTAATGTACAGCAGAATTGCCTCTGAAGCTTTTTGAAAAATATACAATCTGGGACCTCACCTGAAATATTTCGAAAGTTCCTAAGGTGAATTTGTTGCTTACCAGAGGTTAGGAATTTCAGGGCTTACATGTTTTTTAGGTTTCCTTCTAGATCTGACATCCTGTGAAGTTAAATTTATTTACCAATGCATTCTGCCTAGAGCCAGCCACACTTGTGGCTTTTGGTCAAATCCCTCTGTCTGTGGTCAGTAATTATATCAAATGGGAGGACTTTATGATGATGTTCTGGATGCAGCAGTGGTCCTGAATACCTGACTTGAACTCACTATTACTCATATTAATAACTAAGAGCAATTTGTCTTCCCTAATGTTTCCAACTTTACGGAGGACAGACGTAATTAAAAATAAGGAACAAGGTTTGTGAGTAAATAGTACATATGTGGTGTATTGCTAACCACTGAAATCTGTGAGTGTGAGTGTGTGAGTGTGTGAGAGAGAGAGAGAGAGAGAGAGAGAGAGAGAGAGAGACAGAGAGAGAGAGAGACAGACAGAGACAGAGAGAGACAGAGAGGGAGGGAGGGAAGAGGGGAGGACGGGAGGGAGGGAGAGAAAATGCTTGACATTTTTTTAGCCCATTTCCTCAGGGACAGCTGGTCAAATTCCTAACTTGTGAGGCTGCTTGGAGAGAAATAGTTGAGTTTTGTAACAGAAAGAGGCTTACTGAAAGCTTGAACAAGATGGAAGAGAAACAGAGCACTCTTTAGGGAAGTCTTGAGTTCCCTATATTCTGTTTACATGAAAAATGCAGACATTTGATCCTTCTCCTTCAGTACTAGCAATTCCTTGCTCTCATATCTTTTTATCTCTCTTCAGCTGCCAAACCCCTTCTTAAAACATGGGAAAGGGAAGCTAAAATTACAAGCCTGGGCTCCACTTAAGAAAAAATAGAGAAAGAAACTTCATGAATGTAAATGAATTAACACTTACTGTTACTTAATATACAGTGTCCAAATTAGCAGGGAGAAGTGCTTGCTTCCTTTAGTTTAGTTACAGAATTAGCCTTCAGTGCATGTTTTTGTGGCCTTTCACTAGTTTTTTTTTTTTTCACTGCATGTAAAATAATTTTATTGTATACACCTTAAAACACTTATCCTCTTGAGTTTACTTTATCTAATGATTTTCATGTCTCATTTCCTTCCATCCTACTTATCTCTATGAACAGTTTTCTACCCCTAAATGTATTATATTTGGTTGATTCTGAGATATATACTTTTTCACATTTTAACATCTCTGAAACCAGGAAGCATCTTACAACCATTGATATCTAAAATTCAATGAAACTCAGTAAGTTTCTTCTTAGTGAGCAGTTTGGCTCCTACCAGTTACTGAGATAAACATACTTTGTATACTTATTTAATTTTTTCCCTATGATATATTTCTAAAAGTAGAGAATGATTACTAGTATTATTGGTACAGTGCAGCAAGACTATCTATTCCTATATTTTAATGTATTAACTAAACTATAAGCCTTTATTTCTGGTCTAATAATGAGGTTTTGCTATTTTTTGTGGTAAAATATATAACATGAAGTTTACCATTTTAAACATTTTAACTATACAGTTCAGTGACATTAACTATATCTACATTGCTGACAACCGTCACCACCATCCATCTCCAAGATGATTTAAGGTTGCAGATTCATATTGCCAAATGACCTTATAGACATAAATAATTGCTGTTCCTCACAACTTATTATCTATTAAACACAAATTCATTGAATAGTTTCATGTGAAAAGCAATGTACTAGATACCCATAGGTATTATATCAATTAAGATGGTTTTATTGAAAATGACAAAACCCAATACAAATTGACCAGCAATAGTTTTTTTTTTGGTTTTGTTTGTTTGTTTTTGGTTTGTTTATTAGGTTGTTGTTGTTGTTGTTTTCCTTCTGAATTCATGGCTGAATTCAGCTGTATTTTCATCACTAGGACACTGTTCTTCTCTTGCTTTTGCTTGTGTTCTCTTTAAGTATTGCTTTCATTCTCAAATAGGCTTGTCCTTTGTGGTAATCAAATTGACTACAGCAGCCCTGCCCCCTGTTGACTCTGCCTCCAGTAGAGGGAGGGAGGGGGAGAGAGGGAGAGAGAGAGAGAAAGAGAGAGAGAGAGAGAGAGAGAGAGAGAGAATGAGAATGAGAATCCCTCTTCCAGTAACTTTGAAGAAAGTCCTAAGATTTACTCTGATTGGAAAGGCTTAGATCACATGTTTAACCAAATCAATCAGTGAGACCACAAGAATGTGACAATAACTAGTTGATTTAGAACTGTGTGTTGTTCTCCACCCTGGGGCCAAGGGTATGAGGCGCCCCATCCAGATCACAAAGACCAACAGCAGAGAATTCTTAAAGAAGATTGGGCCTGTTGCCAAAAGAACGGAAAGGGACACTGGGGTGACAAAAACAATGTTCACTACCATTCAAGAGTAGAGTAAGAATATTATAAGAAACAATATACATATAAAAATTCAATTAAAGAAAATGGGAAAGGGAGCAAAGTTAAGTTTATATGTATATAATCAGAACACACAGGAAAGGCTTCCTAGAATAAGTGACACGTGGGCTGAATCTTGCTGTATAACATGAAGAAAGGTGGAAAGAGACGTTAGGGTAAAGAAAACTTCATGAAATGGTTAAAGGGGAATTCTGAATAGTTCAGTATCCAATAACTAACATCTATTGAATGCTGCTATATGCTAGACACTTCTCAGCACTTTTTCTATAATAGTTCTTTTTATTAATATATTCAGAGAACAGTGCCAAGAATAGCTTGGCATTCTTGAAGGAAGGTTCACAAAAGGAAAAACAGCAGGTTGAGATCAGATTATAGAAGGGCTTTAAATACCTATATTATCTCTAATTCAGTAGGTATTTGGAGCTAATGAAAGTTTTAGGGCAAGGGTTTGACATGATCAAGGCCATACTTTATTAAGCTTTTCCACATTGGATACCTGCAAAAAAGGTATGGAGTAGAGAGCATTGTATGAGAGAGATCCTGAAGAGATTGCTAAAATACCCCACCAGAAATCAAAAGAATCCCCTTCTGCCCTCTTGACTCTCATACACTTCTGACCTTCTGGTGAACTCTCATCACAGAGCCCTCTGGAGTTTTTGTTTCACTGTACTACTGTCTCTATAGTCTTAATCTCTTTACAGAACGCATCCTCCTCCTTGCCTTAACTACAACTTGTTTCCCCACCCCACCCCCACTCAGAAATCCACTTCTACTGAGCCCCCTTGAGCAGAGGTTATTGGTCATCCCGTTGGATCCAGAGCTTGCCCTTTTGCAAACCATTTATCTCCTCCTCCCTACCAACTCCTTTCTCCTGTGAAAACCAGGCAATCCAGCTTTCCCTGTCTTCAGGTTTCTGTTAGTCTCCACTCATTCACTTTCAGCACATTACACTCTCCTGAAAGTTCTTTGGTGACTGTCACTTAGATGCTAAATCCAGTGGGTTTCATATTTTATTTAACTTGGGGCATTTGATTCTGTTGACCCATTGTTTCTTGAAAGATACACCAGAAATTATTTTTCCTGTTTCTTCTGATACTCCTCTAGCCATTCTTCTCAGCCCCTTTTGCAAGTTCTTCCCCTTCCCCATTTCTTAAATGTAAGTGTGCCTCAGGCTTTTTCCTCAACCATCTACTCTAGCTCTTCCAATGGTTTGAATCACCACTCATGTATTGGTGAGCAGACAACTCACAAATCCACATCACTAGCCCCAGGCTCTCTCCTGAGCTTTCAGTCTTCATGTCTAACTCATACTAGACAGGACTAAATGTTTTACTGAAATGCCAGTTCCATATACCAGAAAAAGTAGACTCTTACCCATCTACCCAAGCACCCAAGTAAAAGCTTGGAAGTCACTACGACTCTTTCATTTCAGTGACCACTTTAAACCAGTCACTGAATATTATTAATTCTGCCTTTTTACTATCTCTCATAACTCTCTTCTCCTCTCCATTTTCACTATAACTTATTTAATTTAGATTCTCATATTTATTTGCCTAAATGTTTGCCTTTTATTTTGAAAGTTTGCAAATATACATAATTTTCTTCTTCTGGATTTAATAATTATTAATTTAAAAATTTATTTTTCAATTAGAGTTGTCATTCAATATTATTTTATATTAGTTTCAGGTATACAGGCATTTATATAATTTACAAAGGTACCCCCCCAATTAGTCTAGTACCCACCTGGCACTATACATACTTATTACAATATTATTGACTATATTGCCTATACTGTACTTTGCATCCCTGTGACTATTTTGTATCTACCAATTTGTACTTCTTAATCCCTTCACCTTTTTCACCAAATCCCCCAATCCCCCACCAATCTGGAAATCAACAATTTGTTCTCTGTGTTTATGAGTCTGTTTCTGATTTGTTTATTCATTTATTTAATTGTGTAGATTCTATGTGTAAGTGAAATCACATGGAATTTGTTTTTGTCTGACTTATTTCACTTAGCATAATACCTTCTGGGTCCATCCATGTTGTCACAAATGGTAAGATTTTATTTTTTTATGGTCAAGTAACAATCCATGGTGTGTGTGTGTATACACACACAGCACATCTTCTTTATCCAGTCATCTATTGATGGGAACTTAGAATGTTTCCATAACTTGGCTATTGTAAAAAGTGCTGCAGTGAACATAAAAGTGCATATATCTTTTTAAATTAGTGTTTTGGATCTCTTTGGATAAATATCCAGAAGTGAAATTGTTGGGTCATAGGGTAGTTCTATTGATAATTTTTTGAAGAACCACTGAACTAATTTTCATAGTGGCTGCACCGATTTGCAGTCCCACCAACAGTGCATTAGAGTTCCCTTTGAAGTGGTATCTCATTGTGGTTTTAATTTGCATTTCTCTGATAATTAGTGACATTGAACATCTTTTCATATGTCTATTGGCCATCTGTATGTCTTCTTTGGAGAAATGTCTATCCAGGTCCTCTGCCCATTTTTTAATAAAATTGTTTGGTTTTTGGCATTGAATTGTACAAGTTTTTCATAAATTTTGGATATTAACCCTCTTTCAAGTATATTATTGGCAAATATCTTCTCCCGTTCAGGTTGTCTTTTTGTTTGTTGATGGTTTCCTTTGCTGTGTGAAAAATCTTTAATATAATGTAGTCCCATGTGTTTATTTTTCCTTTTGCTATCCTTGCCTGAGGAGATATATCAGAAAAAAATATTATTAGGAGCGCTGTGATAGATTTTACTACCTGCATTTTCTTCTAGGAGTTTTATGGTTTGGGGTCTTACATTCAAGTCTTTAATCCAGTCTGAGTTTATTCTTGTATATGGTGTAAAAAGGTAGTCTAGTTTCATTTTTTTGCATGGATCTTTCCAGTTTTCCCAACACCATTTATTCAACAGACTGTTTTTACCCTATTGTGTATTCTTGCCTCCTTTGTCATAGATTAAATGGCCATAAGCATGGGTTTATTTCTGGATTTTCTATTCTGTTCCATTGATCTATATGTGTTTTTATGCCAGTAACATGCTGTTTTGATTACTATAACCTTGTAGTATAGTTTGATATCAGATAGTGTCGTACCTCCAACTTTGTTCTTCTTTTTCAAGAACAATGTCTATTTGGGGTCTTTTATAGTTCAATATAAATTTTAGGATTTTTTTTAGTTCTGTGAAAAATGCCTTTGGTATTTTGATAGGATTTGCATTGAATTTATAGATTGCTTCAGGTAGTATGGACATTTTAATGATGTTATTTTTTTCTATCCATGATCATGGTATATGCTTCTATTTATTTATGTCTTCCTCAATTTCTTTCTTCAGTGATATAATTTTCTGAGTACAGATTTTTCACCTTCTTGGTTAAATTTATTCCTAGATTTTTTTTAATGCAATTAAACATGGGATTGTTTCCTTAATTTCTCTTTCTGATAGTTCATTATTGATGTATAAAAATGCAACCAATTTCTGAATATTAATTTTGTATCCTGCTACTTTACTGAACTTATTTATCAGTTCTAATAATATTTTGGTGTCATCTTTAGGATTTTCTCTATATAATATCATGTCATTTACAATAATTAACTTGTTGCCATATTTACTTCTTCTATTACTTCTACAGTAGTGTAGAGAAAATCCAGACATCATGTCATCTCACCTATAAGCACTTCAGTATGCTGTTTATTATATTACCATAAAACTATTATCATACCTAACAAAATCAACCAGAATGCCTTAAATTATATAACACTGTTTGTCTTCAAAATTGTCTTTTGCAGTTTGTCTGTTTGAATCAGAATCCAAACAAAGTCCATGCACTACATGTGGTTGTAGCCTCTTGGAAACTAAAATAGTCCCTTCCCTTTGATTCTTTCCATTGACTTATTGAAGAGACTGGGTCAGGCATACTTAAATTTTGCAGTTTTCTCCTAAAGTTTTTTTTGCCTTGGGTCTTGCTCCTTTCCACCACTCCTTCCCCAGTCCATCTTCCACACTGCCATCATAGCCATCTTTTTAAAATGCAGTTTGGTTCATGCTACTTTCCTGCTTGAAACTTTTCAATGTTTCCTATGAGCTGCCATGATAAAATTCCAAACTTCTTCTTTTGTCATATAATGTTTTCACTGAGTTCTACCTAAATTTCCACTCTTATCTTTGGTTGATGCTTCCCCATACTATGCAAGCAAATTTTTCTTTTTTCCCTCAGATCACAAGGCTTATTTTCTATCTGAATACCAGTTACTTGCCTCACTTCCACCTGGAAAATAACCTTCATTTCTCAAAGCTCAGCTGAAGTACCACCTCTGCTATGATGTTTTTCTGATTCCTTAAACTTGAACCCAGGAAAATTGACCATCTCCTCCTTCCATCTTGGCCCCCACAGAGCTCCACTGCCCATAAGTGTTCACACTTTTGGCTCCTTCTGAGGTTCCTTGAGTCTGGGGCTTACTCATTATAATAGTCTTATCAGCACTCTGAGGCATAGTGAAAAATGGGCTTTTAGTAAATGCTTATTGAGTAGGGGAATGAATGATAAATGAATGGGTTTATATTACAACCTAGGAAACATATTCCAAGAAGAAATTCCTAACAGTCTCTCCTCCTCACAACTCGTGAGGCCTTGGTCATAGCCAGACTTAAGGCAAAGTCAGGGCCACTTCTATTTGAGAGCAGGTTCCCAGACCTCCATCCTGCTGAGTTTCATCCTGTGCTCCTGCGAGAATCGTGTGGCACTGGGTGACTCAGGTTCTATTACAAGATGACTGTGAGTAAAGAAAAACATTTTTGAAAATATAGTCCTTGAGTGAGGAGAATTTCTTCCTTGAAAAAAGTTGATTTCCTGGCCAATATGATGTATTATCAAGCAAAGAACAAATTGGAAAAGGAAAGTTAGTGACAAAGCTGATTAGCAGGTTATTGCCAGGTGTTTAAAGTCCATGAACTAATTTCATGACACTGCATGTCACCTTCCTCTTTTGGCTATGTTTTAATCTTCCAAAAGAAGATATTGGACCAGATAATCTCTAAGATCATTTCCAGCTCTATCATTTTATTATCTGATTCTTATATAATACTGGTAGAGCATGTTTTTGATATGATAAAGGCTCAAGAATTATTGATGGCATTTTACAGATATGGAAACAAAAGGCAGAGGGGCAAGGGATTGGCTTCCGACACATATAGATATTGCCAGGGCCTGAATTTTTCCCAAGCTCTGTTTCATTAGCAGTCAATATTCCTTGGCGCTGGGAAAAACTGCAGTATTTTTCTCTTTAGAAAAGCTGGTCTGCTTGGCCCTGCAGGTCTGCAGGAAAAAAAAAATCAAGTGTCAGATTATTAACATGAAACATATTAGAGCACACTTATTCCACTCCCACAGCCTACAAAGGTTTGAATCTCACAGTGTTAAAAGTAAGAAATGTCAGTGGTGCTGAGACTGACAGGGGGCATTGAAAAACAAGGCTGGAGGAGGAGAAGGGGAACAGATTTGAGCTGTTAGGGATGCATTTCTGTGTCTGTGGACTAGGTGTGGGGGCACTGATCCCAAGGGCATAAAGACAAGGTCAGCCTCATCTCTTCCCTGTTCTTGGTAACAGCCAGTCTAGCTAGGAAGAGCAATCTGTCAAGTCTAATTAGAATAGAAGGAAATGAACAATGGGTGCCCAGCTTGAAAATGACAGCTGATTTAATGGGTGGAGGAGCTTGGGGGTGCTGTGTGCTTTGTGTGCTTAGACTTGGTTCCTTCAGATGGATCCTTTCTGAACTCGAACTGCAAAGCAACTTAAACTGGATTTTTATTTACTTCACCAGAAATCTTCAGGTCCCTGTGCTTGTAAACGCATGCACATCCGCAAAAGCAAAGGAGAAGCTGGCTCTGTTTCAAAGGTGAGGTTACAATTGAAAATAGTTATATCATGTGGCTTGGATATGGTGCTGTGTGTATGCAATTGATATTTATTAATTTGTTCATGTTTTTCTTTTGTGTTTAATTATATTGGTGATATTAATGTTTTTCCTATTATTTTTGTAACTCTTTATTAGAAGGCTTATAATTGGATTCTCACATTTTCAGATAAGCTTGAAATTTTAGTAGAACCACAAATAAGCACATTTTAAGATGCAAAAAAAAAATTAAATTATACTTTTGACACACTTTAAATAGCCTATCCGATTTGGATATTTTAATTCTTGTACCACAAGAGAGTTTCAGAGGAAAAGGGTATATATATTTTATAAATGGAATCAAATAAATATATTCCTTAAAACAAATGCATGAATACAGGTTATTGAAGCTTAAAAACTAGAGGCCTTTTATCAGCAAATATTATACCTAAGATTAGTGGTTTGTTAACTTCAATCTGTCTCAGTGTGGGTCATTCGGACATCTTAAAAGTGTGAGGAAAAAGATAATTCTTTGAAAAAAATAATTCTCAGGGAATGGGAAAAGAGTAAACACAAACACAATTTATAAGTTATAAGTCTCAGTCTGCATAATTTTGCAATTCTTTCCAATGTTATCACATTTAACCTTTGAAGCACCCTGTGACATTATTATTATCTTCACTTGATGGATAAAGGAAACTAAAGCCCTAAAAAATTAGCCCAAGGTTACAGAGAAATGCAGAATCAGGCCTTGAACCCAGGTCATCTGGCTCCAAGTCTAGAGTACTTCTTCGCACTGGATTTCTGGTAGTGTCAGGAGATATTACATTTTAAAAGTCATCGAATTCAAAATAATGAGGACTCTCTTCTAGTCTGTTGGTGTTTTATAGACCTGAATGAGGCAGTGGATTTTAGTTTGGTGTATTCATACACTTGCCTTTACTGTATGTTGCTAACGGTTTATTTTTCTGACAGCGTCACTTGTTTCTTTTCTGTACTTTCTTTTTTTCCCTTCTATATAGAAGTTAATTAAATAAATTACCTGGCACCTAACCCTGGACCTGGTCCCTTCCCCAGAGAAACCAGCTATCAATTTGTTTTCTATGTGTGTTTGTACAGATGTGTGCGTTTGTTTCATATTTTTTGTGTGTGACTTTTAAAAACAAATGGTACCGTGCTGAACTTTTTATTCTGCAACTTGTTCTCCCCCCTCCCTTTTTTTTTAACTCACAATGCCTTGTGGAGGTCTTTTTATGGCAGTACATTTAAATCCAATATATTCTTTTTAATTGTTACATAGCATTCCATAAACTGTCACTTTTACTGTTTCCTCCCTATGTTGCCTCTGCTTTTGAAATGCCTTAGTGACACAGCAAATCAACATTTAACCATATTTGTATTTATGGAGCACATAGAGGCAGGCATAAGCTTTATGGCTCATTGCAATGTTAATAAATAAGAAAGGGGATTTGGGGGACTGGGAGAATGGAGTGAAGGGATAAAGAAGTACAAATTAGTAGTTGACAAATGGTCACAGGGATGGGGATCACGGCATAGGGAATGCACTTGGCATGAATACCTTGGCTAGGTGGAGGGCCAGGGGAGAGAGGGAGCAATTGGGGAGATCGTTTTATGAACTATATAGATATCTAACCAATGTATTGTATACTTGAAACTAATTTAAATAAATAAATAACTAAATGACTCACCTGGGAAAAAAATAAGTAAGAAAGGAAGACAACATAAGAAGCTTCTACACCAGCACTCTGGGCTGAGATGAGAGGCCTGGGGCAGGCACAGTGTTATCAGTAGATTTGTTACTTCTCACCTCCTGAATTTTAGCATTTACTTTTTTTGTACCCACCTGTTCTCCAGGGATGTATTTCTTACACATAAAAGACAATACTCAGTAGGGTGCTGTGAGGATTAAATAGGAAAAATCATCAAAACCATGTAGATAGAGACCTGTAATTTAGGAATTGTGTTTGCTTACCCTCTTCCCTCTCTCTCTCTCCCACTTCAGATATTATGTTCTGAGGGAATTCCTCAAAGGAGGATAATTAGTAAATGGAGTTATGAATTTTGCTATTAGATACTCTGGAGCAGGAATGTGCCTAGATGTGGCTGTTCATCAGCTGTGTGACCTGGTAATGTTGTCATATGTAAAATAAAGATAGTAATAATACTAAACAGCCTGAGGTGAGGTTTAAATGAGATAATGTATGTGAAGTACTTATTCAATTTCTGGTATATAAGAAAGTCAGCTGTTGTCATTATAAGTCAGAAGAGTTGCAATATCCCCACTTCCGTTTTCTGTCTAGAAAGTATCACTATCCATTTAAAATCCCCGAAGAGTAGGAACTGTCTTTAAGATTCTGAAGATGACATGTGAAGGGACCAAAAGCATCTTTTTGGGGGGATAAATTTACAGGAAATAAATCTATAGTATTTCCAAAATGTCAGCCTAGTCCACCTTAGCCCAGTAAGCTTTCTTTGTCTCAGAGTCCATATTCTGTTGTGTGTGTGAACCCATTCCAGCAGGCCCAAACTGAAATTCCAACTAGACATAAAAGGCCACCTCAGCTGTCAAGTGCAGAAGCCACATGTGGCTTTTGGTTTAAGAATCAGTCCTGGCAGCAGATGTTCTGAGTGCTTAGGGAGTGGCATGCCTATTCCTGGTATAAGATCAAGCACCCTTTGTCTTAATTCCATACTTAAATCAGGGATAGAGAATTCTGAATGTTTCTACATTTAAAGGAGCTATATTAAATCATTCTCATGGGGAAAAAAATTACTTATAGTGTAAAAAGGTATAATTTCTCAGAGAGCCCTTCTACTGCTGAAGGGATTTCTTAGCAGACAAAGAAATTTGCTCATTAAATCATACCTCTGTGAAGAAGAGATCCCTAAGCATAAGGTGCAGGACATGTAATTATTAGGTTAAATGGGATTCAAAGCACTCATCTCACCACCCTTTCTTTTTATTTTTAATTTTATTTGATAAAGATGTACACCATTCTGAAATTTTTGCCTGGAAACCTAGAATAAAAACTTATAGCATGTTAGAATTCTATAATCTGATCCTGCTTTTTCACAGGCAAGGTTCAGGGCTCCAAAAACTTGCTTTTCAAATCATTATGGCATTGAATTTATTTTGCCCTCCTACAAGAGGTGAAAGCAGCTGGCATATAAGACTTGATAGAGAGCCATTTTCCAAAGAAGAACAAAGAGAAAGCGGGGACCCCTCCCCTTGGAGAAGCTGCTTCGCTTTGTCTGAGCTGACTCCCTCTGAGGTGTGCAGGAGGAGAGGTTCAGAGCTGGGTCCCTACTGATTAATTTAGTAACACTTGGTTCAGCAGTCCTGGGGATGTAGGGAGATGGGTGCCTGCTTGCACAGTGTTAATCAGCTGCTCTGTTCATGTATCTGCTCCTCAAAGGAAATTTTTATAACACAGTAACATTTAGGGAGACATTCTTCTCCTTTCTGTTTCTCTGTGGTTAAACAAATGTCAGGCATTATCTTGGATCCTGTTCCTGAACAAGAAAATAATTCTGAGATTATCTAAATTAAAATGATAGCAGATGGAGAGTGAGAAAAAGAGAAAGGACAGCTTGTTACTAGTTGTGGACCAGCTCTGACAAAAGACTGCTCACCATTTCCTGTATATCTGTTGAAATTTAGGATTAATTTCCAGGTGGCTATTTCTGAGATTATCCGAAAGACAGAAAAACCAGGTACTACAGAATCCCAGGAGCCTCTGCTTTTTATTTGCACATGAATTTTCCAATCTGCCTCTCGCAGCTAATCCACAGGAGTAGACACTTCTTGCAGATTCTGCTGAGCCTATCCCTGAACCTGCCTTCTTTCCCTTTCTCCATCCCCTTTATCTATAGCTAATGTAAATCCTTTCAGAATGGCTTACATCTTTATCCTCCCTACCTAATGTATAAAAATGCTTGTGAAACTCCAGGATGATGGACATATTGTCTTTTGTTGCTGGAGATTTAGAATCCATATTCCAAAACCGGTTTTCTTTTGTTTTTGCTAGTAATAGACTAATAAATCCTTTCTTTTAAAAGACTGTCAGCAGTAAAAGAAAATTTTTGATTAAGTTACTATATTCATTGCTTCATGAAGTTACTGTATATTCATTAAGTTACTATTTATCCATTGCTCTGATTCATTAAGTTACTGTATATCCATTGCTCTAACCACTGAGCTCTCAGCGTTTTTTCTGCTTGGACCCATATTGTGGAGGCTACAGTCCAAATAATCATGTATAAGACTTGGGGCCCCAAGAAACTTTCTGTTCCGGCAGGTTCCTAATTATGGTGTTTTCTGGTGCTACTGGACAAAAGAAAGGGACCTGTGTCAAACAAGAACCTATAATTTATGCTTATAGTTATGCCGTGATGGGGGATGGGAATAATCATGTCAGAGAACAGAGACCAGATTAACAGCATTGGTCCAAATGAAACTGTTCACCTATGGGTTTTCTCTTCCTTACTAGGAAAAAAATGGAGATGTACGCTTCTTTCATTTAATGCACTGAGTCTCTGTGCAAGTGGGAGAGGATGAGAAGGTTATTAGCATATCATTTGGGCAACGTGAAGAACAGGGCTCTGTAGGAGGCAGCACGATATTAATAATGAAAGGCAACATAAAGCTCTATGCAGCATAAAAAGGAGGAAGCTACATTTTGGCATCATCTTAAAATTCCCAGCAATTGGGCTGGCTCAAGAGCTGAATCTCAACGCATCTTCTTTCTGTGCGCTTCAGCCATAGGGGGAGAAAGGTGGTACCACAATTCCCTCCCAGTGGAGGACGATGACGCGCTCTAAGCAGACGGTTGCAGAGGCTCCTGTCAAATGAGTGAAGAGAAAAAGGAAGTGGGGAGAGGAGGAGGGACTCTAGAAATGGCACTGCAACAATCCTGGAATAAAAATGAGGGGCCATAGTGAGAAATAAGCACAACCCCCTTGAAACGCAAAACCCCCTGCCCTTTTCTTCCAATTTGATTCTAATAACCATTTTTAATATTTTGTAAATAACTTAAAGCAGGATAGGATAAATGGAAGCGAGCCCTATCGTGTTCTGTTTTTCGCTCTCTTTTGAGACTCTTAAATAACAATTATACCACGAAAATCAAATTCGCCCTTTTTGGCTTTAGGAAGCATTAAAAACACCCACGCCCTTTGAAACATTATATACCGAAACCATCTCGGGCCTCTAGGTTTCCCTTCTCAACAGAAACGGTGCTCGCTCAGGTGGTGCCCAAGACTTCCAGTTCTGTGCGGTGGGGTCACACCGGGCGGCGTCCTGAGTGCGACCGTGGATGCCAGGTCTCCGCAGCCCCGGCGTTCCCGGGAGCGACGCCGCAGGCGTTGGCAGGATCCGGCGTTCTCCCTTCCCACCGGCAGGCGGCGCCGTGTCCGGCGCCCGCGGCCAGCGCCCCGCCCCGCGCCAAAGCCACTTCCGCCGCGCCCCGCCGCGCCCCGCCGGTCCTCTCCGAGCATCCTGTTCTCCCCTCCGGCCGCCGGCTAACATTGCCGAACCCCTGTGCGCTCGTGACAGTTTACACTGCTGGACAACTTGATGTTAGGAAGCCCTGAAAAAAGAGTAAAAGGGGATTCAGGATTGCGTCGTCACCGAATTTTTAAACACCTCAAATGCACCTCGACCTAGTCAGATAAGGCGATCCATTGATCTGACAGAGGAGGCAATATTTGTTGCAAATTAGATTGAAAAAAAACCTTCCTGTGTCTTCCAGGCCCTTCTGCAGGAGTGGAGAGCAGCTGCGGCGCCATCTGCTGGACACGCCGCGACGCTGCACAGCCCTGCCGCGCAGGCAGAGGTCTCGCTGCAGCGGAAGGCCCAGCTCGGCCCAGGAAAAGGCTCCGGCAGCCAGGTAGCTTTCACACGCAGTCAGCTTATCAACAAAAGAGACTAAACTAAATTGATTGTATCCGTTTTGAGGAGCCCTCGGGCATAAATGAACTGGCATAAGTTTTTTAGGTGTCCTCTTAGGAAAACCTGGGACTTTGGGGGAAGAGGAGGCGTTCATTTCATTACACCCGCATGTCTGTCAGGTACAGGGCTGAAAACTAAAACTGTATTTTCCATCACTGCACACAGGAGAGTAGCAGGATCAGTTCTCCTGAATGGAACTGATTTTGCTGAGTGGAAGGAATTTTAAAGGTGACAGAGGGTGACAGAAATAAAATTAATTTAGAAGTGAGGAAGTCATGGTTTGATATAAGGTCTCTAAGCTTTGCTATCATTTTCCAAACTTTTCAGGTCTGATTTACTTGAAGATTTTTCTGTTTAGGAGACTTCAAACCCTTTTTACACAAGGGTCTAAACCCATTTGCAAACACATTTATATAGATCAACGTAAATCTGCAGTCACCATTGTTGTAAATTTTGTTAAAGGCTATAATAGAAAAGGCTTGGGGAATTTGTGGAAATCCAAATTTTAGAGCAGAATTACAGTTGGCTCACCCATCTGGAAAAATGTTATCACCGATAGGAAACATTGGTAATGGAAAAATGTCATCAAACATGGCTCTGATCCTCTAGAACTTGATAGTAACTTTTTTGTGTTCTGGTATGAGCTTATAATGGTTTTTCTGAAAGAGATGAAATAGTTTTACCAACAATATAGACTACTGGAACCTCACTGGTTATGTAGTCCTTAGGGTTCATGTCATGTGACTTTTGTACACAGTCAGCGTTTTATAAAGACATTCTTTGATGCTTCAGTAACGAAGCCCTCGTGGATGAGACCTACCTGATTCTACCGCCATAGTGAGTAGTGCCATAGAAAATGTAAACCCTCCATATGAGTTGAAGAAGATAACTAGAAACAGGATGAGAAATAAAATAAAAATCCATTGTGAGAAAATACAAAGAATAAAAAAAGAAAGAAAAAAAATCCATTGTGTTGGTGCATGGGTGGACCGTATCAGAGAACTAGAAGATTGAGTAGATTTTCCATTTTGAATGAACAGAGAGTTATTGGGCACCAGCTGGGACCAGTATAAAATATATCTGATGATTAATGCCCATCTGTCACACCTTTCCCCTGTTAATGTGTTTGTAGAGGAGAATATTTTGTAAAAATAAATCATTGATAACAAATCAGCACTGTGAGTGGTGGCATGAAGTGGAGAATTAAACATCCCTCGGTGAGGTTGCTTTCAAGATCTCTCACTTTGGGGATCAGAGATGGAACAGTGAAAATCAGATACCTTGCGCTCTATCATTCCTTCCTTTCATGTGACACAAGGCAGCCCCTGGAAACAGAATATTTTCTCTTCTGTGGTTCTCCTTATTTCATTAATTTGTTTGTTTACAGGTTGCCTCTACCCTCAAAATAGCCACATGTACAAACTACCTGTCACTTTCTTCACAGACGTCCCAAGAGTATTTGCTGAGCACTATTTCTGGTGAACCCAGTTTAAAAAGGCTACATATGCCCCTAGCACTTGAACTTGGGGTTCAAATATTTTGTGTTTGGCAAAAAGTGAGGGAAAATTTTTTAAGAGATGACCTCTCTCTTGACTTTCAGCCTGTTCTAAATTGAGCTTTTGAGAAAAAAAATGACCATTCTCTCAAAAATGTGAAACAGATTGAACTTGGTAGAATTTTATATCTGGACCCTAGAGTTAGGTAAGTGTGTCTCTTATCAGAATCTTGACTTCACAGAGAAATTGACTTAACAATTTCAGTTGAACTCACTTTTGTTCTCTCAGCATAGATCAGTCCTCTCCTCTCCCTGGAAAACATCGGGCTAACTCCTTATCAGTAGGACTTGGCTTTCTGGCTACTTTGAGATTTCCTTGACTGACACCCCACCCTCACCACCACCACTACCAGGTAAAGAGAGGGTTCCCCTTCTGAGTTCCCAACACCTCATGGTTCCCCTTCATTGCTTTGTAATAACATACTGTCACTGCTTATCTGTCTGGCTCCCATGCTATATTCATGTCCTATAAAAATGGGGCCAAGGCTGGTATGTTCATCTTGCATAATTAATGTTCAACGCCTAATTAATGCTTCAGACCAAGCAGGTGTTAAATAAGAATTCAACATTCAAAGATGGGGGGAAGAATTTTCTGAAGGAGGAACTAGCATAAGCATGTTCACAAGTACAGACCTGACAGAGCACCTAGGAGCATGGGTGTCATTTGGCTGAAGCTTGAGGAGGATTGACAGGAGATAAGATGGGAAAGAGTCTGGGTGGTTGTGAATATTATGAATGTTTAAGGAGATGGTCCTCAGAAGTTGAAATAGTTGCAAATGATGTAATTTCTGGTGCATTGTATGTCAGTAGTGCTTTGTATATATTTTCATCAAAAACATGGAGCCATAGATCCTAGCCCATTCCACTTGTGGAAAATATGACTTAATTGGAAAAACCAGTCTACATGGTCAAACTAGTCAGTGGAGAGTCACTGAAGGTTTCTGAGTAAAGGAGTAAAAACGAGAATAGTTGTTGACTGTAAATAGACTTATTTTATATCAGAAAAAATTTTGCTTCATTTTTTAATTAAAAACACTATATTACTACACAGTCTTCCACCATCTCACTTGTGACTTCTAATTCTAGGGTAACAGTTGTCTACAGACAGAGGCTTGCCAGGAATTTGTCTAGGGGATGAAATGAGGCACTGCGCTGTCAGTGTTTCTTACTTGGCTCTCAGGGGATTCTCCCTCACGCATGATGCATTCTCAAACCAACCCAAGATTTGGGGACAAAGCACAGTTCAGGATGGCTGAGGGTTGCCTTTCTGTTGTGAGGGGTCAGAGTATTTGAGAAGAGGAGGCTGGAAAAGAGAAATCAGCTCAATGCCAGCCCATTCCCAGGCAGATCATTTTCAGGAGAGGAGACATTTGGCAGTTCAGAATCTGGAAATTAAGCCCTCAATACTACCTATGCTGTCTACTCTCAAGTTTGAATACTATGATTTTAAAGAACCTGGATTTTATCCTACAAAATAGGGTATGCAAGAGATGCAGAGAGAAAATATTAAAAACTCTGTTTATACTCTTTTATGTCATCCTTTTAAACTTTCTGTTTTGGTAGATGTTTATAATTTACCTAAAATAGAAGTACAGTAGTATATAAATAATTTTAAATTATGTGTGTGTGTGTGTGTGTGTGTGTGTGTGTGTGTTAGAGAGAGGATGTGTAAACATTAGTTTACTGATAAGCACATGTAACCAGAAAAAAATCTGAGGACCACTTTTAGGGACAGTGGAGAGTCATTGAAGGTTTCTGAGTAAAGGAGTAAAAACGAGAATAGTTGTTGACTATAAGTGAAAGCAAGGAACAGCGCCAGGCATTGAGAAGGATACATAGACATACCATGCCTGCCTTCAGAGCTGGCAGCCTGGCTAACGTGAAAAAAAAAAAACAAGTAACAATGGTGTGTGGTAAATAGTGTATGGCTAATTAAAAGGAGGACATAGGAAGAAATTTAAGAGAACACAGAAAGAGCCAATTGTTTTTTATTCTGTTTTTAAACATGCATTTCCTGCAGAAAGAGCTGAATTTCCAGCAAGGCCCTAAATGGTGATGGCTTCTCCACACTATTTTTATTTCAAATTCCAAACATTCTGTTTGGTCATGCTCTTTCTTCTCCATTTTTAACCACCAAATTGATGTTTTATTTCTGATCTGTGGGGCTTTGTCCTTCATTTCTTAGAAGAAGAGACACCTAAAAAGGTGAGAGTTTGTGGTTAAGAAGATTTACATCTATAAACTGGGTCTTCAGAAGATATCAACATTATAATGGTTAAAACAGCCAGGGAAAAGGGAAGTTAAGGGAGTAATTTTAGGAGCTTCCCTTTTTTAGAAATTGTACTATGACCAAAATTTCCCAGAGGGAGATTTTTAAAAGTCCCTAAAGAACATCATAATAAGGCATAATAATACCTTTTAGTTTAGACATTCAATCTCAAAGGATTTTTATGATCTTATCCTTGCATTCCCACCAGTTATGTCTCCACTGAGTGTAAGGGTGATAAACGATGTCAAGAGGCGTCCCAGACTCACAGTCTGCATAGGAGCTCAGGCCTCCTGGTAAACACAGCATTGGAAAAGAACCCTGAAGTGTCCACCCAGATGTTTATTCAGACCTACCCTCCTTACAATAACACCATAGGCATTATTCTAACCATTTAACAGAAGGGGGTAAAAAACAAGACGTGGAAAGATAAGAAACTTGCCAAATGTACAATTACTAAGTAGAGCTGGAATTCAACCCAGGTCTAACCTGTTTTAGTCCCTGCAAGGCAACTGATAATTTTTGGTAGGATAGTTAGGTAGAAGAAAGGTTACATAGGGTTTATTCACTTATTCATTAAATATTTATTGAGGAGAGTGGGACTTGCAACTATGGCAAGTGAGGAGAGGAGGTAAGCAAATCCTCTCTCCCAAAAAGCAACTACAAAACTGAAAAAAAAATTGATGAAAACAGCCATGTTTAGCACTCTTGAACTCAACTAAAAGCATATAATAATCCTAGGAGTGTTTGTGATTGAACAACTCTGAGAAGTGTTTGTGATTGAGCAATAACAGTGGGAATCTGTGGGGATGCTCTCATTTCCCAGCCTTCTTTCCAGTCCAGTCAGCATGGAGATTTTGCCAGATCGAGGGATACTGTGAGGAGCAGCAGCTTTGCTGCCACAGTTAAAGAAGGTTCACTTGATCTTGATCCTACTAACCTGTGGTTTACAGTTGTGGGCAAGTGTATTCCTGGCTGAGGTTGTACACATTTACAGTTGAAAACAGAGGACCGAAGATAACCACATACTCTTGGCTGACCTTGAGGGTTTGTGCATAGAGGAGCTGTGAAAGGGCCCAATGAAATTAAAAGTAAAAGCCCAAAATAAAATTTAAACAGCCTGAACTTTGAATATGCTCTCCTGGTCACACAAAAATTCATTATCAGAGGATGGAAGCATTACTGGCTTAAGGTGTTTCTGTCCCATTACTGGCTGACTATTTGGCTATTTAGACACAGTGGCAACCCCTAGGAAACCAGAATTTAAAACAAAAAACAAGAAAAAATAAACAACAGAAATATTAATAGTCACACACTTGAGAAGCTACAGATTTCATAGACTTAACCCAGACAAGTTACTAAACACAAAAACACAAAAGACAGCCTTGAGGGAAAAAAATCAGAATTCAGAGTTGCTATGATATGTTATTTAAGACATTCAGTTTTCAATAAAATATTCAAAGAGATAGGAAAGTATGAATCATTCTCAGAAAAAAACAAAAGTCAATAGAAATTATCTCTGAGTATCCATAGAAACTATGTCTGTGTGCTGAATTTAGTGGTCAAAGACATCAAAGCAGCTATTATAAATTAAGTCCCAAGAACTAAAAGAAATCATGTTTTAAAAAATAAAAAGAAAGTAAGACAATAACAAATAAACAAATAAAGACTCTATAAGGAAACAAATTATTTAAAAATTTTAAAGTATAATTTCTAGAGGGAAAATAATCAATTCCTGAAATGAAAAGTTCACTGGATTGGCTCAAAAGTGATTCAGGATGGCAGAAGAAAAGAATAAGTAAACTTGAAGAGAAATCAACAAAAATTATTTACTAAAGAATAGAAAGGGTAAAAATTAAAGAAAAATGAACAGAGCCTCAGAGACCTGTGGACAACATCTAACATACCAACATATGTAATGGGAGAGGAGAGAAAGGGTCAGGAAAATATTTGACAAACTAATGTTCAAAAACTTAGCAATTTAATGAAAAACAATCTCCACATCTAAGTAGGTCAACAAACCCAACTAGATAACTACAAAGAGATCCCGACCTAAACACAACATACAAACTGTTGTTGAAAGCTGACAACAAAAATGAAATCTTGAAAGCTTCTAGAAGAAAACCACCATCACATACAAAAGAACACTAATATGATTGACAGCTGATTCTCACCTGAAACAATGGAGGCTAGAAGGCAGTGGAATAGCATATTCTAAGTATGGAAGAAAAAAGTAACAACCAAGAATTTTATATCCCATAAAACAATCTTTCAAAAATGAAGGAGAAATTAAGACATTCCCAGATAAACCTGAGAGGATTTCTCACTGGTAGACCTCCCTATAAGACATACTAAAGGGAGTCCCTTCAGGTTGAAAGTAAAGTACATCAGATGGTAGTTCAAGTCCACAAGAGGAAATGAGGAGCATTGGAAGTGGTAAATATTTGGGTTAATATAGAAGACTCTAGATATATATTTTCTTGTTTCTTCACATAACTTCTTTAAAAAGTATGAAATTGCATAAAGCAATAATTTTAACAATATATTGATGGGTTATAACAAATATATGTGACATATGATAATTAGCAATGTTATATAATATAAACATAACTAACAAATAATATTAATTATTAATATAAAGGTATATGGGATATATACAATAACATGAAGGAGGGGGATAAATAGTTACATTGAAGCAAAGTTTCTATATTTTACTGAAGTTGAATTAGTATTAATTTGAAATAGATAATAACAAATTAAGTGTATATTATGATCCCTAGAGTAACCATTAAGAAAAAAAGATATATGGCAAAAAAAAATCTACATAAAAATTAAATGGCACACTTAATATATTTATTTAACACAAAAGGTGACAGTAAATGAGGAATAGGGAAACAGAAAGAGAGGAAACAGAAAACAAATACCAAAATGGCAAATATAAATCAAATCACATCAATAATTACATTAAATGTGAAAGGTCTAAACATTCCAGTCAAAAGACAGAAATTGGAAGACTGGATAAAAGAACAAGATCTAACAAAAAGATGTCTAGAAGGGACACCTTAGATTAAATGGCATAAATAGATTAAAAGTAAAGTATGATAAAAGATATACTGGGAATATAGTAACCATAAGAGACCTGGAGTGGTTATATCAGACAAAATAGATGTTTTAAAAAATACTGGTAGATACCAAGAAGGACATTTAATAATGATAAAGGGATCAGTTCATTAGGAAGATATAACAATTATCAACATGAACACATATAAGACATCTGCAATATATATATATATACACACACACACACACACACACACACACACACAAACACATACATATATATATATAAACAATTGAAGGGAGAAGGAACAATTCAACAATAGTAGTTGGAAATTTTAATATCTCACTCTCAGTAATGAATAGAACAACCAAATAGAAAATCAGCAAGAATATAGAAAACTTGAACAGCACTATCAACCAACTTGACCTAATTGAGATCTGTAGCACTCTGACCAAGGACTGGAGAACAGACATTCTTTTAAAGTGCACGTGGAACACTCACCAGAATAGATAATATTTCAGGACATAAAACAAGAGGTCAATAAGTTTAAAATAATTCAAGTCATACAAACTACATTCTCTGACCATAATGGACTTAAATTAGAAACCAATAACAGAAATCTGGGAAATACCCAAGAATTTCAAAATTAAACAGATTTCTAAATAGTCCATAGGTCAAAGAAGATATCACCAGGGAAATTTTAAATTATTTTGAACTGCATGAAAATGAAAACACAACATATAAAAATTTCTGGGATACAGCCAAGAAGTGCTTTCAGAGAGAGATTTATGTCAGAAAAGAAGAAAAGTCTCAAATTCATAACCTAAGCTTCTAGCTTAAGAAAGTAAAAAACAAAAGGAGGTGCAGACTAAATCCAAGGTGAGCAGAAAAGGAGAAATAAAGATTAGAGCAGAAATAAGTGAAATAATTTTTTAAAAACAACAGAAAAACAATACTATATTGTTGGGTTTTTGAAAAGATTAAATAACTTTTAATTAGATTAACCAAAGGGATGGGCAGGGAAAGAGAGAGAGAAGGTACAAATGACCAATATCTGTAATAAAAAAGAGAACATCAATGTCTACACTATAATTAAGATATTACAAAGATAGATCATAAATAACTTTATACTAGTAAATTAGACAACTGAAATAAAATAAAAATCCCTAGAAAGACACAAATTACCAAGAGCACTCAAAGGAAACAGAAACCTGAATAGACTTATGTCAAGTAAAAAAAAAGAAAAAAGAATTAGTATTCAAATATCTTCCTACAAGGAAAAGTCCAGTTCTGGATGGCTTCACTGATGAATCCTGTTATATATTTAAACTAAAAATAGTACCAGTACTCAACAATTTCAAAAAACAGGGGAGAATACTTCCCAATTTATTCTAAAAAGGGCAGCATTACCCTGATACTAAAGCCAGACAAAGACACTACAAGAAAAGAAAACTACAGATCCTTATGAATATCAATGCAAAAATCCATAAGGAAATACTAGGGAACCAAATCCAGCAATGAATAAAAAGGATTATACACCAATGCCAAGTAGGATTTACCTCAGTGAGTTTAACATTCTAAAATCAATTAATGTAATATACCATATTAATAAGATAAAGGACAAAATTCACATGACCATTTTAATAAATGCAGAAAAAACATTTGACACAATCCAACCAGTTCATGATAAAACCTCTCAAAAAACTAAGATTGGAATGGAACTTTCTCAGCCTAATTAATAAAGGATATCTACAAAAATTCCACAGCTAATATCCTATGTTCATCAACTGCTGAATGGATAAACAATGTATGCTATATCCATACAATGGAATAGTATTCAGCAATAAGAAAGAATAAAATACTGATACATGCTAAAGCATGGATTAATCTTAAAAACATGCTAAATCAAAGAAGCCAGATAAAAAGGGTATAGATGATTCTATTTGTATGAAATAACCATAAAAATAAAATTTATGGAACTCAAAAGTGGATCAGTGGTTGCACAGGGCAGAGAGCAGGCTTAATTGGGCTCTAGTTAAGAAAGTGTTTTAAGTGAAGTGTCTCACAGTGATCATTGGTGTCAACTGATGCTCATAGGCTAAATAGGATAAGAACTGACTATTGGATTTGATCATGTGAAGGTCATGGATAACCTTGGCCAGAGCTGTTTTAGAGAAGTGGTGAAGGTTAAAACCTAATTCCAGCGGATTCAGGAGATGGGGGAGACAAACTGGAGGCAGTGATTGTAGATAATTCTTTGCTATAAAGATAAGAGAGATGAGATAGTAGCCACAGGAAGAAGTGAAATCAAGAGAGGTTTTTTTGGAGGTGCAAGACCATACTAGACTTTGAATAGAGGGGAAAACTTGATACAGGAGCCAGAAAAGAGAATCACTAGAGTAATGTCGTTCAGTAGGCAAAAGTGAATGGGATATAATATACAAGTGGAAAGGTTGACCTTGAATAACAGCACAGACAGTTTATTTTCAGTAGTTAGAATACAGGCAAGAGTACATGGTTACAGCCACAAACAGGTAGATTGCTAAGAAAAACCATCTCAGATTTGGAAATAGGCAAACAGAATTACTGGGCATCTTTTTAGTGAAGAGCCATGCTCTGTCCAGCAGGTTTTCTGGGGATTACCTGATTTTCTAGGGGCAAGTACTTTTGCTTGACTTCCTACTTACTATTGATTATGATATTTTACAACTCTTTCTCATAGAAAACTTACAGCAATACAAATAGTTCTTATCTGATAGAAATACAAATGACTTCTGTCCTATGGAAAAGATAACCTCATAGAGTTTTTTGTTTGTTTGTTTTTTGGCCTGGTAGAGTATTAACTAGTTTTGTATCTAACCAGCAGCCTTATCTAATATTTTGAATATACCTATCCTGATGAAATATATCAACTCCTGTTCCTCATATGCTTTTTGAACCAGCTTTACCATTTAACTGGTTTCTTAGTTAAAAAATCTTGGACATATGTCTGTTCTATATTTATGTGAGTCATGATTTTAACTTTTTGAAGGCGTATTAGCAGGGGCTTTGTGGATGTCTCTTCTGATGGCTTCTATTTTCCCAGTGAATAAGGATGTGAAGTTATGAACTGAGAGTGAGAATAAGGAGGCGGGGTTGAGGGTCATGAAGAAGATACAAAAAGACTTTAGGAGAGGGGAAAGTGAAAGGAAATACAATAGGACTGCTGAGCAATGTAAGGCCCATTGGAGTTAGTAGTCATGTATTTTAAATAATCTGTCAACATGCCACAGTCATTCCTGCAGGCACAGGGCAGGGAGGTTTAGATTTAATCAGGTTAGAGGTTTTGCTAATAAGCACAACAAAATGGAGCAAGGGAGTTAGTTACAAATGTAAACAAGAGTTTATTATAGTGATGGACTATGAAAGGAGAGACTTAGGACATAAGCAGATAAAGGACAATGAAAAGGTGGTAATGTTGTAGCCGCCAATCCCCAATAGACACACGGACCACCAGAAATCAGTAAGTTATAAGAAACACTCTTTATTTAGCCAGCTGGGTCTGCCAGGGGTAGGCAGACCCCAAATTAAGCATCCCCGAAATGTAGAGGTACAGGATTTTTAAGCCCTAAACCCCATTCTTCATTCTGTCTGAACATAAAAGTCTATTTTTCCTCTATTTACTAACTGTCAACCCACAGGTTGGTTGTGCAAGCAGGGGTTCAGAAGCAGGAAGCTTATTGCTAGAATGTTATGTTCCTATGGGCAATAGCCAAGCAGTAATTTTCCAGCCAGCACAGTAGGATCAATGGCTTGTAAGTCCAATTGGGTAGTAGGGTTGTTGGGACTGTTTTTCTCTTGCTGGAAAGGTAGATGCTTAAAATTGAAATCTTGATGGGGGGCAGTGGGGGTGGGCTACTTATCAAAGCTAAGAGGTGAATGGGAGGGCGGAAAGAAAAGCTACAAGTGTGAATAAAAAGGAAGAGAGAGAATAGTAACTCAAGCAGGAAATGACAATGTGGTGGTTTAGTCTTAATTTGTGTAGACAAAGAGAGTGAAAGGTTAAGAAAAGGGGTTAATTTATAAAGCAAGACCTCAGAGACTGTGAGCAGAAATAAAAACTAGAGCACAGGTGTATTTAAAAAATTAGAGGGGACCCTAATGAGATGAGAAAGAAGATACAAGAAATTTTGTCGAGGATAGAATGAAAGCCATTAGAGCTCAGGTTAGATCCTTTAATCCTATCACTAAATTAGGAATCTAGGTTATCTGCTAGGTTAGAGTACACACAGACAGGTATCTGTAGATTAGAAGCTTGAAGGATATAGGAGAGATTAGGAGCAGCGGTTATACCTTGGGAAATGAGTAAAAGAAATGGATAAAAGAATCATTCAGTAGTGTGGGTGGAGAAGAATGTGAGAAGTTGAAGTCTTTTAGGAAGGTGAGAGATTATCTCATAAGTCTGTAAATGTGGAAAATAAAATGAGTTACTTGTATGGGTTAATTTATATACTTTACATAGGTTACAAGATATGATCATGTAAAAATTTTACTAGTATTTGCCAAGATAAACACAACAATGGTATGCTTAAATTTCTCGTGAGCTCTAGGTTAAGATTCCCATATTTGCTAGACCTTGCTACCCATGTGTTCTGAAGGAATCCAAGACTCTCTATGTGTAGGTCAAAAGCCATCTCACTTCAACCTCACATAAATAAGTAAATAAATAAACAGAAGTAACCACCACACACACTCCTCCTCTGGTTTTTCCTATCATGATTGCCAGCCCACTCTCCAATCCAATTAGACACCAATTTCTACACTGTGAACACCTTTCAAAGCTTGTCTCCCCTCCTATTGGGATGGCTCACAAACTGTCCAAAAATCTTGGGAGGTTTACACATTCCAAATTCAGGAACTGGGAAGTAAGGTGAATCGACAGTGTTCCAAATCCAGGCATAGAGGGAATTAACCCTCCCAGGTCAAATTTGCACACATACATATACTTGGATGGCTAGGCTCTAAAAGACTTCCAGTCTCTGGTTCTGTTTGTGCAGGAGCATGAACTGTGGTCCCACATCAATACTTGTGATCTTGTCTTAAACTGATAGCTTAGACTTCCCCTCAAACCCTTGGAATCATTCTCAATTCTTTTTTATCTCAGAACCTACATCCAACTCACTAGAAGCTTCTCCCCAGAATCTGGCCACTTCTCACCATCTCCTCCACGACCACCCAGGGCTCCTGCCCAGATTATTACAGCAGCCATTTAACTAGGTTGCCTGCTTCTGTTCTTGCCTCCCTATGGTCTATTCTAAGCACATAGGCCAGAAAAACCCTGTTAAAACAAAAATCTGATCTTGTCACGACTTTGCTTAGAACCCTCCAATGATTTTCAGTTGCACTCAGAGAAAAAGCCAAATTACTTATGGTGCCTCCTAAGGACCTATACAATCTGGGCCCTATTCTTTCTCTCTTTCTCACTCTCTGATCTTATCTCCCATTGCTTTTTTCCCTCACTCACACTGCTCCAGCCATCCCCTCTGCTTAGAATTACTCTTTCCCCAGACACCCACTCTTCTTCAGATCAGACAGGACTTCTTTGCCACTTTAGGTAAAATAACACTCCTCATTACGCTCTAACCTTCTTACTTGGCTTTATTTTTCTTCCTAAATCATGTCTCTTCCCCAAATGCAATATAAACTCCTTGAGGGGTTTTATCTTGTCTTCAGTTCTTAGTATAGTACTTAGTACACACTAGGAGCCAAACAAATAGTTATTGAATAAAAGAAAAAATAATGTAATTTTGCATTTCTAGAAAATCTTTATATTTTCAAGGCACTATATTAAATGACTAATTTATATAAGGAAACTTAGAGGCTATATTTTATTTTATAAATAGTGAAACTAAGACTTAGTCAGTTGTACTATAACTAGAATCCAGATCTCCTAAATCCCAATCCAGTCATCTATTTATAAGGCTGTTTGAGAGCAGATATTATTCTCATACTGCAGATGTGGAAACTTAGATGCAATATAGCTAGGTACTTTGCCAACAACTGTGCTATTTAATCACATCAGAAAACAGAATTCCCAGTTTCTAGTAGTTATATGACTCTAAGAGTTTATACTCATGTCGCTGAGGAGTCAATAGAGTCTTTACTTCAATATGTTGTTATTTTAATCTTCACTTCCCCTGCTCTCCAGTGTCCTTCCCTTTGTATTTTACTCTGTCCTCTCTCTAGAGATCAGAATGACTTTATTGCTTGCTAAGTGAATAGCCACTGCTATTCCTAATACCTGGACTTCATCTTCCTCTGCTTCCATAGCAATATGCTCGGGGTTAGTCTCTGTCTTTGCTCAGGCTGCGATAACAAAATACCATAACTGGGTGGCTTATATACAATAAATATTTCTTTCTGACAGTCTGGAGCCTGGAAGTCCAAGTTCAGGGTGCCAGCATGGCCAAGTTCTGGTGAGAACCCTCTTCCAGGTTGCAGACTGCCATCGTATTGTATCTCACATGGCAAGGGAACTCTCTGGGGTCCTTTTTTATAAGAACATTCATGAGGGCTCCACCTATTAGCCTCACCACCTATTAGCCAACTATTAGCATCACAGTGGAGGTTAGGATTTCAACATTGAATTTGGGGGTGACACAAACATTCAGTCCATTGCAGGCTATCTACGCCCTGACCAGACTACATGAAACCCTCCAGTGCAATCAAGCAAGCCAACATCAAGAAAACAGCTTCATAGCTTGTTAGGTAACCTACATTCCAAGTTAATTTTCTTTCCTCTGAAACAACTTTGGTTTACTATTGGTTGTTTCAGGCAGAGTAAAGGCAAATAGCAGCCTGAACCCAAAATTTGTTCCTTTGTTTTGAACACAAAGAATTCCTTCCTTTTGTTTCTTCCCCTACAGTAAGTGAACTGGGCTCAGTCCCTTGGGTTCTGTACAAGCAGACGGAACAGGGTAAGCAAGTTGATTTTTATAGTTACAAGCTGTGCCACATAACTCATCTACAAGGTCAGTAGAGAGCACAACTTATCAAAGAAGTGTGTAATTTTAAATGAGGAACTCTTGACCTATCAGAAACAAATAGACCTTTCAGGGTTTCTAAAAGGCTGATATATTCCTCGCTCTATTGGAACAACAACAACAAAAAAAGCTGAATTGTAAGGGAAAAAAGTACATGGACTAGAGGATCAAAACAGCAAATGCTATAAAATTAGAAGCCTGTGAGTACAGGCCCATGTCTTTTAGAACTCTGTACCAGCCTTCTTCCTTCACTGTGTCTTATAACTGAAGGGTTTGGGGATCATTCCAGTTTTGAACAACTTGGGGAATAAACATGTAACTAAAGTCATAGATATAAAAATGGTTTCATATTAATGTTTTTGAAGACAGTGATTCAAAAATGAAAGCCTTAAAGCTGACCTCCCAAGGAAAGGGGTGGGGATCCTAGAGAAAAAGACAGCCTTGGCCAATGTGTCTTTAGATGAAGTTACTTAACTCTATGAGCCTCAATTTCTTCTTCTGTAAAATGTAGGTAACAATAGATTCTACCTCACAGGGTTATTATGAAGAATAAATAAGTTCAATCCTGTAAACTTCTCAGTCTGGCAATGAAAGCCCAGAGTGGTAATAACACTTGTACTAGTGTTGGAGATGCTGGGGTGGAGGGAATGGGCAGAAGAGCAGTTGGGTTTTTTTTATGACCGAAGAGATAAAAGAGCTGGAAAAGAACCATGAGTGAGTTAATTGGGATTGGAAGGACAATGAAGTAACCCTCTCATAGCCCTAAAAGCCTAAACTGGGAGTAGCTAGGTTGGGCTTTTGGACTTTGGTTGACTGTGAGGAGAGGGTTAAGCCTGAAGCCAAGGAATTCACTAAGCTCTAAGACCAAAAAAAAAAAAAAAAAAGAGGAAAAAAATAATTACCCTAAATTATGCCAGGATAAAAAGAACTAAAAGAAATAGCCTGACTTGGATTAGTGTAGAAGGAGGGGTAGTGGTATGCTGGTAAATGTTTAAACTGGCAGCTGAGAGTGGAGATGAGAGCCTAATTTGTAGTGTTCACCGATTTCCATGGTGTAAATACATCCACCATTGCTGAGATCAAGCAACCAGCATAATGTCCAACTGGCTCACAAAATTCTTGAAAATCTAATAATTGGTTGTAGCAGGCTCTATCTAGCACACCAGTGAGTAGGGGGATTAGCAGAAAAGAATTATAAGGGATTCAATTAGGGAGATGCCCACTGACTTAAATGGACAGAAATAGGCACTGGTAAAGGCCAAATGTTTTCAGGCTAATAAATTAAATGAACTAACTACCTGAGTAACATAAGACCGTTTCACCGCTAAGTTTCCTAACTGTATGTGATTTATGCATTGATGTTCCCTTGTATTGAGGTACTATCATACTAATTAGGTAGGAAAAAATAAATAGTTAGTGTACTTGAGAATGCTGGCTCTGCATCCTGGGAGGGGGTGAAGGGGAGCATGTAGAGAGATGCCCAGAAAAGTGAAAGGGAAAAGATTACCCTGAGAGTCACAAGCTCTGAGTAAATCCCTTACTGTCTTGGCTGTTGGCAAGTTACAGTTACAGGAAAGTAGACCTTCAGGGGCCTTCCATTTGGGGCTGTCTGGGTTCCTTTTAGGTATATGAATAAAGTTGTTAAATAAACATTGCCATAAATAGAAAAGATTTCCAGACTCCAGGATATCGTCCACTTACTGGATAAATAATGCAGATAATTGAAAAATGTGAATAGTTCCTTTAATTTTCTGCAAGAGATTTTTATCTGTCTATCCTAAAGGAATATGGGAGAGGGATCAGGGAATAGTTATTAATTACAGGAGAGATTAGAAAGAGCTTGGAATAAGAAGGATAGCTGTATAGATGGCAGAAATACTAGGGAATCACAACCTACACAGTTGTTTCAGTCAGTCACTGTGAGGAAACAAGCCAAATTACGTCTCAGTGGAAATAAAATGGGAAATTTCAGAGACAAAAGTCAGTCTTCTCTGGTAGTCTCCCAGAGCTAGCATTTCATATGAAAAGTCCTGAGGAAGGGGAAAAAATCCAAAACACTGCTTCCATCGTGGGGGAGGAGAAGTTTGAAAGAGTGTGTAAGAAAGTTATAAAGTTTACAAATATTTGCAGGATAAAAAGAGCAGTAAGTGAAAGTTAAAGGATCTAAGGATTATTTTTTCTATAAAAGAAAATAATGTATTACCTAGAAGATAATGTCCTGCTCTTCTGTTTTTAGGAAGGTAAAAAGAAGAAAAAACAAACTTCCTCGAAATAAAAGATTTTTAAAATGCTTATTGTAAAGAAGGTGGTTGAACTTAACTGCAAGGAGTCCTCGCTATCAGTTGGAGGTCTTGAGAATGGAACAAATTCTCTTTGCTCTATTTGGAATAGCCTTGCCATAAGACAACAAATTCAAAAAGTAACTTTTCTAGGACTTTCTTTCCCTGTGAATTAGAGCCATTTCTAAGGAAGGGCCTAGAAGTAAGAGGTCACTTTAAGCATTTATTTTGGGTTCTACCTCTTGTGGTTTAGGGTAATTATTTCAACTCTCAGAACTTTATTTCCCACAGTTCCATAATAAGTACCTTTATTAAAAACTTGTTTTTGAAAAATCTTCTAGGCACTGTTGCAGTAGAACATATTTTGTTATAAATTGCTATATAAGAACAAAGTATCCCTATACCATTATTATTTGTTACATGTAATTTGTAACTGAACACACATAAATTTTTCAGTATTACTGAAAATTCATTATCCTAGCATATAAAACAGGAGTTTGTCTGGAAAAAAAAACATAAAATTCACTTTTCTCTGAATTATTTTCTATTTATTAATGTTTTATGGACATCCTATATGACAGCAATTTAAAATCCAAGCTCCCTTAAAGCCAGAGTAGGTATGCAACATTTCTTTCCTTAAAGCATTGTAAGACTCCAGCAAAAGCTCTATTTGACTAATATCCTGGTGATTCTCAGAAGACCCTGACCACGTTTTTTTAACTTTGCTTATTTTTGTACAGCTCACATGTACAGCAGAAGCCTTAGGTCAGAGCATCAGAAAATATTAGGGCTGGAAGAAGCCTTGGATATAATCTTGTCTAATCTTCTCATATTGCACATGTGAAACCTGGGACTCAAAGAGGAGACATGCCCGTCCAAAGTTATATTGTCATGACACTGGGTGAGATCACTGAGGGAGTGGGTGTAGAAATAGAAGAGGACCAAGGACTGAGCTCTGGGAGAACCAGCAAAGAACCTGGCTCTGTTAATAACTCACCATGTTGTGGTGACTTCAGGAGAATTTAAACTAAAGATCAGTTTCTGCATCTCCTCATTCAGTAACTTTTAGATTCATAAAGACCTGTTTACTCTAATGAAGGTTAAATTTTTAACTATTCACTCAGGAAAGAAATTCCCTACTTCCTCAAAAAAAAAAAAAAAAAATCCAGCAGGAGGCAGCAAACTTAAATATGGATCCCAATGCTTAAAATGATTTTAAAATGCAAGAGGACACATCTTCACCTATAATTTTGTCCACTACCACCACCACCTTCAACAGTAACAGCTACCAGTTTTACTTAGTGCCTTACTATATATATGTGCTATGTATTATTTATCTCATGTAATCCTCATAACAATGTATCCACATATGAATTATATACTATCCCATTTTATAAGGGAGGTTTAGAGAGATTAAGAAATGTGTTCAAGGACCCACAGCTAGAAAACAAAAAAAGCCAGAATCCAAACCAAGGTAATCAGTACTGCAAAGCCCTTAAACATATTGTGGTTCCTCAGGGACTATCTATCTGCTTGAATATGAATGAGGTGGTAGACAGAAAAATAAAAATAAAATATTTTGTAATGAATCATATGAAAACAGAATCTAAAAATAAAAGGCCTACTTTTTAAAATTGCCACACTGAACTGTTCTCATCAAGGTTACTGGTAACCTCTATATGGCTAAGTCCAGTGGTCATTTTTGAGTTATCATCTTATTTCACCCATTAACAGCATTTGACACTGCTGATCACGCCTTCCTTGGTTTCCAGGACCTCACACTCTTGGGTTTCCTCCTAACTCACTGGCTGTTCCTTCTTATTGTCCTTCACTGATTCTCCTAGAGCTCAGTCCTTGGTCCTCTCCTATTTCTACCCCCACTTCCTCAGTGATATCACCCAGTGTCATGACTTTAGGATGGCATTTAGATGTATATCTCTACCCAGATTTCTCTCTCTTGAGATCCAGATTCTCATATCCAGCTGTGTATTGGGCATCTCCACCTCAATGTGACCATCATCAACATTTCGACTTTCATCGCACTTTACTTTGCTCTATACTTTTTTTTTATAGCCCTCTACACCTTCTAACAAATTATATAATTTACTTATTTAGTATTAAATTATATAATTTATTTATTTGTGTTCATTGTCTTTCTATGTCTCTCATATGCTCCATGAGGCAGAGATCTGTCAGTTTTGTTCCCATACATATTCCTAAGCACCTAGAAACTGTGCTAAGTATATTTGTGGAATGAATCAAAAAAGTTGGAAAGCTCTACTAATTAAGACTAAAATATTTAGCAAAAGACTAAAATGTTAGTTATTCAACATTTCAGAACACCTTGCCACACAATATATATTCAATAAGCATTTGATGAATCAACTATGTACTGTAATTTGAAAAATCTCTGTACATATTTCTATAGCATTAATTTGTGTGTATGAGTTGGAGTATATCTCAAGTTCTTTTTACTTTTATTTTTACTTTTTCTTACTTCTGAAAAAAAGCCTTTTAACTTCTACTCCTGTATAGCAGTCACTTTTGTTCCCTGAATATTTCCATAAACTCTATCACCCAGAGCTGGTTAAGGAATTTAACAGATAAGTTGCAGAGAAAGAAAAACAATTTAAATAAAGAATGCTTTTGTCAGGGCGGGGGGAACTTTCCCCTTAACCCTTCAGTTCTTCTGGATGGTCAAATAATTCAAATGACATACACTGGATTAACAGGAGAAAATCAAATTTTAATACACGTGCACAGAGAATTCACATAGCATGAAAATCCCAAAGACAGTGAGGCAAAATGAGATTTGTTGGTCATTCTGGACTGAGGGGGTGAGGTCGCCAATTCACAGGTAGATGAGAAAAAGCAAACATTTGGTAAACAAATTCTTGCAGGGCCACCCAGAAACAATAGGACACAGAGGGGAATCTAGGAAACAGCTTTTTGCTTGGATCCTCCCAGTCTGCCACACTTACTGCTTATGTGCTAACGTTAATATACTAAGATTCCCTTCCTAAAGCAGGTTTATCTATCTGAATTTCTTTAGGTAGGTAAGAGAGAGGTAAAAACTCTTGAGTTCGTTGGGCTTTAATTCTTTTCAGCTCTAAATAATCTATATGCCAGGGTGGCTCGTTCTGGGGAAGGCTTACTCCCGACTCCCACATTTCTGAGAAATAAACCCAGCAGGTCTGGTCGCAGCGGGAATATTTAGTGTGAGGCGCGGTACAAGGTGGTGAGGGCTTAAGGGCAGCGCCAGCATTCTAGTTTTGTAACTTCAACTAGTTTAATTCCTCTGACCACTAGTTTATCTGTAAAACGGGGATAACAGGGTTTGTTGCGTGGATGAAATGTGATTATTATAGTGTAAAAAAAAAAAGAACATCAAAAATGAAGGTATTATTATAATGACCTGAAAAAAAATGCTTTTTGCATCAATAGGGAAGAGATTGTTATTAGGAACCACAGGTTCATTTTAAAAATGAGGTAGGTAAACGAGCGAAGAAAAGCAACGAAAAAGGTGGGAGTCGGGACTTGAGGCAGGTTCGTGGTAATTAAGACCTGGAAAGGAGAACGAGCCTCCTCCCTCGGAAAGCCCTCAGGCGCGGGCAGCGGCCACGCGGCGGGGACTGGCCGGAAGCCACGCGGGCCATCCTTGAGAGTCTGAACCACGGAGGGGGCGGCAGGGGCCGCGCCCCCTTACTTGGCGCCTTTCCTCGCTTAGATCTCGTCCACCTGCCCCACCCACCGAGGGGCAGACGCTCCCACTTCCCGCTCCTGCCAGTCGCCGTCTCCACCTTGTTCCCCACCCCTCCTGCCCACTCTCAGGCCCCAGGATGTCTCCTCCCTTTCCTGGTTCCTCCGGCTCCTTCCGAAAGAGTTTGGTTCGAACTTTTGAACCCTCCAATCAGCACGGCGCGCCCCTCCTCTCTCCCGCGGCTGTGTCGGGCGGGGCGTCCGGCCCGGGGCCGCGCGGCTCAGAGGTGGGGCCGCGGGGCCCGGGGCGGTGTCCAGGGCCCGCCCTCCCGACACGTGGCTGGGGCAGGGGTATATAAAGTCCCACGGGCCGGTTCCCCGTTCACTTCTCCCCCGGACTCCTTGGTAGTCTGTCAGTGGGAGGTACTTGTCGCCGTCCCTCATCCTCTTCCAGGCCCGCGGATCCCTGCAAGGCTCAGTCATGGTGAGTGCCGGGTCGGGGGTGAAGGGGGTCCCTGGGCGGTGGTAGGACGGGGAGAGAGTGAGCAGTCACATGGGGCGGCGGTACCCGAGTCGCATGTGGGACCGTGTTCTGGACGCCTCCAGACAAATTGGCTTCTGGTGACCAGGTTGGGAAAGCTGAGTTCACGGACAGACTCCTCTTCGGGCTGGAGGACGCGGCCGGAGCACTGCCCTCGGTGGAAGTAGGAAGCTCTCTCGATCCCAGTGACAGGGCATCAATCATCCCAGGGCCCGCCGCCGCCCGAGGGAGCCTTCACGCGGCCCCCAAGGACTTGTGAAAACTAAAAATCTCTCCCCTCCATTTCTCCAAATGACCTCACCTTCCCTTACGCAGTGGAAGCACCTGGAGCGGCGCCCCTTCTCCAGCGCCCTGTGACTCGCTGCTGAGTCACCTGTGGCCCGGCTCTAGGGAGAGCTTCCAAATTGCACCAATCCACCTGAAGGATGTAGGCAGGCGCCTCCTCACGTTGTCTAATCCTGCATTCCTAGTGTTCATTTAGTGAGCTGTTTATAGCTGAAGCTTTCTACTTAATCCAGTTTTTTTTAAGTCCATAAAAGGGTTTTTATTACAAAACCACAAAATAAACTAGTAATGGCAGTGTATTCTTAGTTTTGAAAAAATCGTGAAATAATGCACAACTTGAGTATTTTCTATGTAGCTTCCAGAGGTTTTGGAAACAACTGTCTTAGCCTCTGTTGGAGGTCTACCCAAAATAATTCACGTTTTAAAACTAGTATTTCTGTATCAAATGGTTCAAAATAGTATCTTTTAAAAAAAAATACATTGACTAGTCCACCAGTTAAACTCTGCAGAGACTACCACAGTTAAAAGTATGTCTGACTGTAAAAACTTGCTTGAGTGTTTTTCACCAAGACCAAAAAGATACCAGTAAAAGTGTGATTCAGAAAGTAGTGTGACTGTTTAAAGGGTAAAGGGCAGGAGAGTGGAAGCAGCAGGCTTATTTCAGCAATCACTGGTTAGATTAATAGTTTTGTTTGGTTTTATTTTATTTTATTTTATTTTTTAGAAGAGACACTGGATGCTCAACCAGTTAAAGCTAATTGACTCCATCACCTGTGTCTCACTTCATCTGCTTAGTGGCCAGGGGAGAGTGGCCGGCACAGTCCAAACAGAAAGAAGGCTGTGGCATAATGAATGAAAATTTGGGCACTCTAAAGGTTTCAATAGAAGGGCTTCTTCATTAGATTGAGAGTATCTTCTCAGATACTTTATCTTCTTGGGCCTGGGTCTGTCATGAAGAGATCTCTGGTTCTCTCCAGCTTTCTCTGGCTGTGGCATTTCGAAAGTCCAGTTAAAGGTAAACATGCAGTGGTAAATAGTCAATGAGTTTATTAGAACAACTTCCCTTTTCTCACACAGCGCTAGAGCTGGGTGATCCTGAGCTTGCCGATGTGGTCAAGAGACCAAGATTGTTTTATGGGTAGTGTAGGTGGGAAGGAAGGAATGGTAAGTCAAAGGTTGTGAGTAATTGGATTTTTATAATTCAAGTTTTGATACTGGACTCTGAGATCATAGCTAATGTTGCATTTTCTCTAGTTTCCTATTAGCAGCTTTTAAAACCTTGAAACTGTCTTATTTGAGGAAAATGTAATCAGAGATACTTGGTGTCAATATTTTGAAAGTCCTCTGTCAGTCTCCAAAGTAGCTAATCTGACTTGTGATGAAATACAATAAATACCCTATTTGTTTCTCTCTGAAGTCTAAGTGTAGATGTTCATTGCTTTGTTTTACTAAGCGGGAATGAGTTTGGCAACTTATAAATGATTTTGTTTAGTAAGTAAAGAAAAATGAACATTTTCACAGTAGTGTTAAATTCTTGAAACTAGACTTTTTTCCACAGTGCCAGAGATATATGTACATTTTACTAGGAAACAGCTAATTTCTTAAACTGTTAGTAAAGTCTTGGTAACAATTCTAGCTTTTTGATACTATGTGTCTCCACCACCCCGCCCCCAAATGTTTGATAGTAAGGAAGAATGTTCTTCCTTAAGATTAAAATTCCACAAGGTTAGAAAGCTGCCTCTGACCACACTTTTTAAAATACATCTAACTGCTGCTTATCTGGCATTTTTTCCATGAGTCATATGGCTGTAGTTTGGTGGTTTAAACCGGTTTAAAAGCTCTTGTCTTTAAAAGAATAGGATTAAAGAAGGACCAGAATGAGCTCACCAGTTACACAATCACACAGAATGAATCAGAGCTGAAAGTGGGAATTTTATGTGACTTATGGAATCAGGCTTTTCCTAGGAGCTGGGGGAAATGTACTATTATAGAGCAGATTTGTCTTTCTGAAATGGTAGAAACCTGACCATGAATAATTTAATATGGCTACACAGGAAGGGTCTAGTCTCTGGTCTGGCCTAGTTCATTAACATCTTGGTTTTTTCAAGCATTTTCTCTGCATTAGTTTTCAACAAATACTATTGCTTCTGCAATAGTTCAGGGTGGGAGTTGCCTCCAGAAAGGTAATTATCTGTCCTGAAAATTAATTAGTCATTTAGGTGTGAATCATTACTAAATGTCCCATCTGATGTGTCATTCTGACATTTCCTTTCTTCCTCTCAGCGTGAGTGCATCTCCATCCACGTTGGCCAGGCTGGTGTCCAGATTGGCAATGCCTGCTGGGAGCTCTACTGCCTGGAACATGGCATCCAGCCTGATGGCCAGATGCCAAGTGACAAGACCATTGGGGGGGGAGATGACTCCTTCAACACCTTCTTCAGTGAGACAGGTGCTGGCAAGCATGTGCCCAGGGCAGTGTTTGTAGACCTGGAACCCACGGTCATTGGTGAGTTGAACACAGTAACCCAAGTGATATCCTAAGGGTCTAGGGCAGGATGTGTGTCCTTGGGGCTCTGTTGATGCCCTGGGGTTGAACAGACTTGTGCAGGTTGTTGGTGATAGATGGCCACTTTGTTTCCCTTTTCCAGATGAAGTTCGCACTGGCACCTACCGCCAGCTCTTCCACCCCGAGCAGCTCATCACAGGCAAGGAAGATGCTGCCAATAACTATGCTCGCGGGCACTACACCATTGGCAAGGAGATCATTGACCTTGTCTTGGACCGAATTCGGAAGCTGGTAAACACATTACTTTATTTAAAGTGGGGTGAGAGTTTTCTCTTACAGTTTTAAGAGAGACCAAACTACAAGAATCACTTTTTGCACACTAAACTTGGCCTTAGACTGCTAACTTAGTAACTAGACTTTTAAACCAGACTGTTCTGCGTTATGAAACAACTGTTTAGGCCACGGATAAGTGCTCTTTAGCCTATTTCTATGGCTTAGAAGACACATGTGGGCAATTGCTCATTCAGTGAGAGCAGTTTACCAGGGGGCCCTAACAGTTTTACTGACATTTAAGACCATTAGATGTTCTTGTTCATATTAATCAGTCAGCCTCCCTGCTTCAAGCTAAGACATCCCTTTTAGTTTATTTTAGTCACACTGAGTAGGTGACTGACTCTGACATGTAACTAATTGGTCAAACTAGTAAAACAAAACAAATCTAGATTGATGCCTTATGTTAATACAAAAAGTTAAGAGCTTAAGAGGCCAGTATAACACTGACTAGAAATGGCCGCAATAGAAACTTCCAACACTGAAAGTAGAGTCAGGGGAGCTCCCTTATTAAAGAAGCATTGAAATTTGGAAGGCATTGAGATAAACACAAAAAGCAGTAGGCTTGCTTTTCTACTAGAGCTCGGGGTAGTGTGGACTGGCCCTGTGGCAGAAAAATCTTAAGCAACTATTCACATCCATGAAGTTGATAAGTGTTCTGTTTGGGCCATTTTAATTAAGAGTCTGGCAGTCAGCTGACTCTCTGCTCCTTAGACATGTGGGCAGCTTGTAAGTAATTAACCAAAAACCAATAATGAAGGCTGGGGTGAAGTAACTTGTTAGGAAAATTACATTATACTAAGCCTAACCGCAACTGGTCTATTCTAAAAAGAATGGCCTTGCATCGTTCATGGCTTCATACTTTTCCAGATGTTTATCATAGTTTTCTCAGCAAAATTGGGTTAATGATTCCTGTTTGTAAGTCAAACTTCAGCTATAAGCACTGCCTTGGAAATCAGGACCTGCCTTTGGCAATAAATAAGCCTAGTGAAAGCCATTGAGGTTCTGGAGTGAAGTTCATTAACTACCATAACAATTGCATTTTTCCTTGGTAATATTACTGTGTCCACATGAGGCTTAATGGATGCAATTGGTGAACTAGGATCTTGTACATTGATTTCATTCAGTGAGGGGCTGGTAGAGAATGTCTACAATTCTGAGTACCTTTTGAGTAGTGGGGGTCATCAACAGAAAGGTCAAAAACACTCTTTCATAGAACTGCTATTTGCTAACCAGAATAGCTTAGTTAAGTGGTAGAAAGCCCCAGTGACATAAGGTCTCCTGGAATTGTGATGGCAAATCACCTTTCCCAGAATGAATAAGTTTTTTGGTAATGAGTGTTACTGTGCCAATCACTGTTCCAAGTACTCGTTTAATTCCCAGCCTGAGCTAGATTACTATTCTCATTTACTGAATGAGAAAACTGAGATTGAGAAATGAATTTGGTCAAAGTCACACAGGCAGGAACTGGTAGAACCAGATCCAGACCCAGCCTGACTCCAGTACCAGAGCATTAGAACTTGGCTATTCTGTCGTATTCCAGCTCAGAAAGCAGCTGTCAAACCTTTTTAAGATATACATTGTATGGGGCTGGTGGTCCCAGGCCTGTCCCTTGGTAGCTCTCCAGCTGATAAGTTGCTCTTGTTCTGTGGTCACAGCAAGGGCACCAGAGGGTGCCCTCCCAGTCACTAAAACTTTGGCTCTGTAACCATTCCAGTCCTTGTGATTCTTCCTACATAAATGAAAATAGTTCATTTTTAAATAGCCCTCAGCAGATTTCATTCCCTCCCAGGAGTTGACTGTGAAGTTTCTCTGAATCACTTAGCACTTTAGAGGCTTTCTGTTTCAACTGCCTTCTTATCAAATATTCAAAAGATTTTAAAAATCTTGATCAACATAATTATGAATTTCAGGAAGTCATTGCAGCGTTCACCAAATCTAAAATTAAAACTTTTTTTTTTTTTTTTTTTTGCAGGCTGACCAGTGCACAGGTCTTCAGGGCTTCTTGGTTTTCCATAGCTTTGGTGGGGGAACCGGTTCTGGGTTCACCTCCCTGCTGATGGAACGTCTCTCTGTCGATTATGGCAAGAAGTCCAAGCTGGAGTTCTCCATTTACCCAGCCCCCCAGGTTTCCACAGCTGTAGTTGAGCCCTACAACTCCATCCTCACCACCCACACCACCCTGGAGCACTCTGATTGTGCCTTCATGGTTGACAACGAGGCCATCTATGACATCTGTCGTAGAAACCTTGATATTGAGCGCCCAACCTACACTAACCTGAACCGCCTTATTAGCCAGATTGTGTCCTCCATCACTGCTTCCCTGAGATTTGATGGAGCCCTGAATGTTGATCTGACAGAATTCCAGACCAACCTGGTGCCCTATCCCCGCATCCACTTCCCTCTGGCCACCTATGCCCCTGTCATTTCTGCTGAGAAAGCCTACCATGAACAGCTTACTGTAGCAGAGATCACTAACGCATGCTTTGAGCCAGCCAACCAGATGGTAAAATGTGACCCTCGCCACGGTAAATACATGGCTTGCTGCCTGTTGTACCGTGGGGACGTGGTTCCCAAAGATGTCAATGCTGCCATTGCCACCATCAAGACCAAGCGCAGCATCCAGTTTGTGGACTGGTGCCCCACTGGCTTCAAAGTTGGCATTAATTACCAGCCTCCCACTGTGGTGCCTGGTGGAGACCTAGCCAAAGTACAGCGAGCTGTGTGCATGCTGAGCAACACCACAGCTGTTGCTGAGGCCTGGGCTCGCCTGGACCACAAGTTTGACCTGATGTATGCCAAGCGTGCCTTTGTTCACTGGTATGTGGGTGAGGGCATGGAGGAAGGAGAGTTTTCTGAGGCTCGTGAGGACATGGCTGCCCTTGAGAAGGATTATGAGGAGGTTGGAGCAGATAGTGCTGAGGGAGAGGATGAGGGTGAAGAATATTAACCTGTCTGCTGCAATTTTACACTCCAATGTCTTGGGACTGTTGTGTGAAGTTATTTCTGTTGTGTGAAGTTGTCCATTATGTCCCTAACTTGTCAATAAAAGTGATGTTTTTTTTTTAATGTCAAGCTGCCTTCTATATCATACTGAATACTTGCCCCACTTATTCAAGGCCAGTTGGAGATGGAAGTGGCAGAGGATCCAACTGATAACTGATTAACATTTCAAGTGGCTTATGTGTGTTATGTACTGTGCTAAGTTGTTTGTTTCACTCAGGACTGAATTAATGGTAATAAAATTTTTTTGAGTAAGGCAACAGGCTCAGATAGATTGGGCCAGTGCTTCTCAAACTTCAGTGTGGATGTGAATACCCTGTAGATATTAAAATGTAGACCCAAATCTGTAGGTCTGAGGTGGCACTTGAGATGCTAAACTTTTTGGTAAGCTTCCAGTTCATGCTCCGTGTGCCGTGACCACATGTGATGGCAAGGGGTAGGTGAAATAGGTAGTAAATTTTGGAACCAAAATTCAAGTAACCAGCCAGACTGCCTTAACAACTGCTGTCAGTATTTGATAAAATAGAGTCACATGGGAGGGGCTTGGAATTATGCTGACATAAGCCATACTTAGCCAAAACCTACAATAACAAATAAGATTATACTTTAAGAAGTTAACTGCTTGGAGAAAGTGAAGTTGGCTGAGACAATAGCCATAGGTTTTAGTTCTGGTTCTTACCTAAAGTCTGTTGTGGGAAATATTTGAAGTATCAGAATAAAGGGGAAAACCTGAATTATATATATGTAGAAAAGATTGGAGAGGAGAGAGTTATCTAAATTTGGACCCTCTTCCAGGCACGTATTGGAAGCAGTGTGGTGGTTCTTGAGGCAGGGAGGAGCTATAAAGTAAGGATGGGGGGAAAAAGGCATAAATGTGCATGCCTGGAGAGCTTGGTGATTGATACTCAGGTACCAGTGGTGTGGCTCATAAGGTTAAGCTGAGTGATGGGCATAGAGGACCGAAGGGTCAACCTTCATGCATAAGGGAGGAACCAGTTTGGGTGCTGGCCTGAGTGGAAATGCCACACAAGTGGCAGGAGATGGGGCAGGTACAGAGCTGCAGATGTGTTCACCTTTGCTTCCTTACTCTCATGGTGCTCAGTTACCGGAATCTTTATTTCCCACCGGTGTTTTCGCTCCTTCCTCTTAGGAAGGGAGCATCTAAAAAGCATGCCCATTCTATCTTGAACTAACTGGCACTGCTTCCAGCTTGAGATGCTTCAATTTTGTGCTAGGGAAGGGTCTTAGAGAGTATTCCTAGTCTTAAACCCTCCAAGGCAAGGTGTAGCCCTGTCACATCCTTGAGTACAAAGCCAGCTATTCTTGCTTATCAGATGGGCCAGATTCCTCCTGCAGCCTGAGTCTGAGATGAAAATGAACCTTGGACAGGCCAGCCACCCAGCCCACCCACCAGCAGGGCAACTGGAGGCGATAGGACACTCAGCTGAGGAGAAAATTCAGCTTCAGCTGAGAGCACGATAGCCCATGATATCTGAGATCCATTCTTTGAGCCATTGTTTCCCAAGCTTGGTGTCCTGAGATTGAGATCTAGGGGCTCCCTGTGCTAATTGCCCCTGGCCATGAGTGGCCCCTTCAATGACCTCAGTAAGCCTTACAGGTAAGTTACTTCATTGTGCAAAGAAAATGTGAAAAGGTTGGAAACCTTGAAGCACCCGCAATTGGGGGGGTGGGGTTAGCTGAGAAAAAATATTCCAGTAGAACAGAGCCTGGGGAATTGTAAGAGTAAAGTGCCAGTGGTTGGGGAAGGATTTGTCCTTGCAATGATAATTTTTCCTCTCCTGTGTTGGTGAGAGAGCGAATAGAAGTTAGCCTGCAGCAAGAACAAATATACCCCAAGGTCTAGGTCATTGCTTTGTGGCTGACAATCATCTGATCTGCCCTTGAGCACAAATGGAAAGTCTGGACTCACAATTGCAGCTATTGCTAATGCCGCTGAGGTTTTGATGGGGATAAATGGAGAAAGCCTGTATGGTGCAGGCTCTGAGATTGGCAGGGGCCCCGGTTTCTGGCTGTGTGGACAGAGCTTAGGCTGCTCTGGCCTGAACTGACAGGAGGAGCAATCTGCATACACCCCATGGAAGCTACTGGCTACTGAGGGCCCAGTGGGCCCAGCCATAGCTGCTTTAAGCTGGGGTGAGGAGGAAAGAATGGCTGTGAGGGGGGTGGTATGTTGGCCTAGCTACCTGACATCCTATGTGGGAAGCAGCTGGCAAATGCCCCTGCTCCAGCAGAATTTGTCAAACAGCCCACTGTCAGGCCAGAGGTGGCCAAGTGGGTTGAAGTTTAGAGAGGGCTTGTCTTCAGGTCTTGGGTTTCAGTAAGGTGGTGTGGGAGGAAGGGGAGGCTCTGTCAGGGTGGGAGTGTTCCATGATCTTCTTAACACCCTGTGAGGAGATATACCCATTTCCACAGCTGAGAAGGTCAAAGCTCCAAGCTAAGTATCTAGCCTAAGGCTACAGAGCAAGTGGCTGAAATGAAATTTGACCCCAGAACTCTGACTCTACTCTGCCCAGCAGCCTCCAAGCAGTGCCAGGGGAAGGGGTAACCACACCCAGCAGCCTTTCCAGCTCTGGGTGATTAGGGCCACATCCTGGGCCTTGTCAGGCAAGAGGCCCATAGTGCCTAGCCCTTGTGTGAAGCAGTGGATGGAGCCACAGCCACAGAAAGGAGATCTCACTATGCTGTTGATAGTTAGATCTCCTCCCAGCAGCCCCTTTCTGGGGTCCAGGTGACAGCACACTGTTCCAGAGAAGCAAAGCCAACTGGTCCCCACTAGCTAGACTGTAGCTTTCCTAGTAAGGGGGCTTTTTTCTCCAGGCCTCTCTCTGAACTCAGTGAATCAATTCTGAGATCATAGAAATACGATGTCCTTGCAGAGTAGCTGCTACCACCTTTCTGGACTCCTGCCGACGAGACACTAGCCATAGTGCAGACAGTACAGCTCACACCTGGGGCATCATACCCCCCACGCACTGGGCCCAGAATGGTCAGCTCCTGTCAGCCGAGGCCACAAGGTGATGTTGACAAAGATAACCCAGGCAGATGGCTCCTGGAGCCCAGTGCCAGGGTGGCTATTTGGGAGACACAGAGTAACAGAAAGTTAAGGGAAAACAGACCCATTGTGTTGGGTGGGGAAGGTTCCCACCTTCAGTCTCATGGAGAAAGTCACCTTTGCCGACGTCTCATGAGCTTGTCGCTGCCCTGTTCATTCCAAGAGCATGATGTCTCTGAGTCTGTCAGTCCTGAGCAAGTTCTGGGAAAACAGTTTTTTGAGTTGGAGTTTGCAGCAAGAGAGAAATATTCTGCAGCAATGAACTTTCCAGAACTAACAACGTCTTCTTTAGTCTGTCATAAAACGGAAAATGCTTTTAAATACTTGTCTCATCACCAGAAGATATTTTTTTCTATTTTAAAAATGAAAACAATATAAAGCTTTTTAAAATTACACAGTTTTGTCTACATTAAACAAATTAGTTTAATTTGGAGGGATATAAATTTAATTTCACTGCTATCATCCCTCTCTCCTCACACTCTGTTCTTATCAAATATCTCATTTGGCTCACAGGACATGTCTAGCCTGACAGTAAGCTAATACAGAAATGCCCTTGGCAAAAGTAAGCATATTCATTATACTTTTATAAAAATTATTTTACTTTTTAAGTTTAATTCATTTGTTCATTATTTTGGGGGACCTATTTGGTGCAAGCCACTCTGCCAAGTACTACAGGAAATATATTTCGTTTTTTGTCACCCTCAGACTAGAGACAGATCACATAGGTACAACCCTAATTCAAGGCAGTACATGCCACAAGTCAGAAGAGATGATCACATGTGGCAGCCACTGTTGTATATCTACCACAAAGCTACCCCAGTTGGTTGCTTTACCTGCCAACACAGCCCAGTTCCGTTCAGTTGTCAGGCACTCATGTGTATCAGGGGAGGCTGGGCCTCCCCACCACCAGGGTGAATCTTAGCCTAAGCTAATTGAGGTAATTCTAGTTCTCTTGCCAGAGACTGGTTAAAGAACCAGCATGTAATACATTTATGGGACTGAGAAGTGAGGTAATGTCTGCTGATTAGGGGCTGGAGAGAAGATTCTTGAAAAAATTTCCTTGCTCTTAAAAAAAAAATGCAGGGAAAGGATTCTTCATTTTGGATGTTTGTGCACACATGATGCTTAAAGTTGCTGCAGTCATCTTATGACCACAAGGGGAGAAACATAAGGACAAAAGCTAACACGGAGCATGACACAGCAGAAACATGAAAAGAACCTGGATCCTTGAGAGGATGTTGACTCTCTGAATGAACCATCCCTGAAACTTCTCTGCCTCTGGGTTTTCCATTATGTGAGATTATAAATCCCCTTATTGTTCAGGACACTTTGCCTTGGGTCTTCTATTGCTTCCTGCCAAAAGTATTTTAACTAATATAATATAAAAGCCTTACACAATAGTTCATAGAAACATTTAATAAAATAATAATAAAAATATTAAGACCCTTTTAAATTTGTATAACCCTTTTCCAGTACAAACATTACCACAAGAGAGCAGAGATTCCATGTGACCTTTCCTTGGTTTTCGGTTTTCCTCTGCCTGCACTTCCCGGTAAACTGATCTGCTTCTTCCCGTCAGTGTTTCCAGGAGTCTTAGCTGAACTTAAACCATAAATTGAAAACATACAGAGACCTTCCGCAGGCCCCAAAATTGTTCCTTCTTCCCTTTTACATGCAACTGTGAATGAAGCCATCATCAGATCTGCATATTACAGAAGAGCAAGGAGGACCAATGGGAAAGAATTAACCCCCTCTCAGGAAGCCCAACCCAGAAGGACCCTGATCCCAGGGAAGTCCCAAATCTTCCAGAACCTAAGGGGCTTTGAATTGCCCTTGCAGACAAGAGGGTGGCACCAGGTGACTCTTGGAACAAGAACCAGACCAGATTCTTGGGGCTTTAGGGTGCGAATAGGGATCACTTCACTGGTGGTTCCCCTCTCTAGCAACTCTTGGATTCTTGAAAGGAGAAAGCCTAAGAGGCTTTTTCTCCTTTTCTGGCCCATTTGGTTTCCTCTACTCTTCCTCTCTTGTCCTCTCCCCACCCTACCCTCATCTTCTCATTCCCATCTCCATTTCCTCCATCACCTCCCTTCCCTCTAGCCAGGTGCTAGCACAGCAGTGTGCTGCAGACAGAATTCACCCAGGGAACAAGAGAACATCTAATAGAAGCTGACAACTGGCCCTCGCTGGCTGGGAGATCCTCTGGCTGGACCCAGGTGTCAAATGAGGGCCTTCATGGCCTGCAGGCAGAGGGCAGGGAAGGCAGTTTGTAAGGCATCAGACGCTTTGAACTTGTTTGTTCAGCTGTCACCTGGCCTCTCCCTGCAGAAGATGAGGTGAGATGGATGGCAGAGTGTCATGATTACAGAAAAGAGCCTCCAGATGACTGGCCTGATGGACATGAGTCCTTATCCTGCTTTATCTCATAGAAGTCAAGCCCCTCCCTGGGTAGGGAGGGGCCAGGCCATATCTCTTCACAGCCCATCTTCATTAGGAAAATGAGGGATGGGTACGTGAGGGATCCCAGAATTTCTCACCTGCTCTAACCTTCTGGAATTCCAGGCTGAGGAGCTCATGGAAGTTGTGTAGTGGGAGGGAGGGTGTCTGCCAGGTTGACCCGCATAAAGTCTGAATTTCTTTTGAGCAACCCCAGTAAATAGAGTTGGGGGTGGGGAAGGAAATCCCTGTCCTCCTTGACAGTGGTCTATTCTGAATACGGACCCTTCCACTGTGGATGAGATTACATGGATGTTCCAGCTCGCACCATCCCCAAGACAAGCTGTCCCACTTCTCTCATTCCTTCCTTCCCTTGTCTGTATAGGTAGGGACTGCCGCACATTCTCACCTGGAGGATCTTGCGGTATCACTCTGTGAAGAAAGAGTTCAAAGCTCCTGAGGTCAGTGCTCTGAGACTCACCACAATCTTTAGTAAAGCTTTTTTTATTACTTAGTTCTCTACTCAACCTATATTATTGCTGGAAAGAACATCAAAGATCTTTTCATCCAAGCCCTTTGTTTTCCTAATGAAGGAAGCATGGCCCAGTGACTGGCCCAGGCCTGGGACCAGGTTTCTTGCACATCTTCTGTCAGGAAATGGGGAGAAACTCTCATCAGGCACAGTCTCTCATAAGAGATCTACAGAATCAAGTGGAGACTAGGACGAGAATCCTGGGCTCTATTCTGATAAGCGGTGTGACCAACTTGGCAACTGCTCCTTCTCAGTCTCACCTGGTAGCCAGAGCCATTGCCTTGCACCACGATGACATTGAAGACAATGGGACTGACCCAGTAGAGAGAGGTTGCAGACGGCATGACTTTTCATGACCTAAATGCTCCTACAGGCATCTCCTAAGAACAAGAATGTCTCCTTACACAACTGTATTCTCATCTTCACACTTAAAAAAGGAATAATCATTCCATAGCATATAATAACCAATTTCTCCAGCAGCCTTTATTTTTATTCAAATCCAGGATACCATATAGATTTGAACATTGCATTTAGTTATTTCTCTTAGTCTCTTTCTTGTCTAGAACAATCCCCAACTGTAATGGGTTGAATGGTGGCTCCCCAAAAAGATATGTCCACATTTCAGAACTTGTAAATGTAATGTTATTTGGGGAAAAAAAAAAAAAAAGATCTTTGCAAGATGTAATTAAGGAACTTGAGATCATCCTGGATTACCTGGGTCCCCAAATTCAATGACAGGTGTCTTTATAAGAGGGAGACACAAACACAGGAGGAGAAGGCCATGTGAATGCAGAAGCAAAGATTAGAAATGATGCTACAAGCCAGGGAACTCCTGGGGCCACTAGAAGCTGGAAGAGGCAGGGAAGGATTCTTCCCCAGACCCTTTGGAAGTACAGCCCTGCCAGCATCCTGATTTTAGATTTCCAGCCTCCAGAACTGTGAGAGAATAAATTTTTTTTCCAGATTTTGTTTTGTTTAAGTTTTAGAGAAGTTTTGTTTATTTGAGCCAAACTGATGACATATGCCGGGGAGCAAGATCTCAAATGTGCCCAAATTTCTATTATTTTAAGCCACCATGTTTGTGGTGATTCCTTATGACATCCCTAGGAAAGTAATATACCTACTGTTTATTTTTTAAATCACACTGACTTCTCAAAGAGTCTAGGAATCTTTGCCTTATAGGATGTCTCAAATCTAAAATTGTCTTCACATTGACCTTTTACAGTCATAAATCAGATCAAGTCAGTCCTCTGCTTAAAACTCTCCAACGGCTTTCCATTGCATTTAAAATAAGCTATAAACTCTTTATTCTGATTTACAAAGCCCTGTGTGCTCTGATTCCTTCCCACTCCTCTAACCTCACCTTTCCCTCTCTCTTCCTCTCTCACCTCGCTCCAGCCTCACCAAACTTTCTCCAATTCTTCAAACATGCCAAGCTCATCCCAGCCTTACCCTTATGCTCTGGCTCTTTCCTCTGAGCTGTGGAAAACCAAATACCATTCTTGATCTTTAAATCTGGATTGGGGGAAAATAGCTATTAAGGATATTGTTGGGACAACTGGGGAAATTTAAATATTGACTGTATATTGGGTTAATGAACATGTTAGTAGTACCATGGTTATGTAGGAAAATGTCCTCATCTTTAAGAGCTGCATGCTGAAGTGTTTAGAGATGAAATATTATGTTGTCTAAAATTCAAATGAACTGTGGCAAAATACTGACAGTTGGTAAATTTGGAAGATGACTATATTGGTGTTTATAGCAACATTCTTTCAACTTTTCTCTGAGTTTGAAAATCAAAATAAAATGGGGGGAAAGACAGACAATTAAAAAAAAATCTTAATCCAGGTAGGTTCAAATTTTTATGTGCATTAAAAATTATCTAGGAAGTTTGTTAAAATACAGATTCTAGGGATTCAGAAGGTCTGGGTGGGGCACCAAAATCTGCTTTTTAACAGACCCCTAGGTCATTATGAGTCACAGCCCAGGCCAGACCATGAGAAGGAAGGTTAAGCATTCTGTGGCCATAAGCTGCTCTGACCTCCAGTTGAGGGGAATATGTTTGGAAGGCAAGCAGACAGATAAGTGATTTGATAATGACGGCAGGACTGGAGATCGTAGACACAGTAGAGGACAGGGTGAGTGGGGACAGATTTTGCCTTCTCTGAATTTTGGCTTCTGGGGGTGGTGATGGGGGCAGAAAAAGAATGAAATCAGGGCTCTGAAATCCTAATACCAGTGCTGCTATTTCATTTTACACACCCCTGGTTAATTATCCTCACCTGTGCAAGGAAGGTCATAATAATTTTAAAGCATCCTCCAAATTCCTGCGTTTCCTTAGCCTTGCATCTAAAGCTCAGTAAGTCTGGATGCATTCAGACTGCAGATGTCATTCTGGATAATGGCCAGAAGGTGGCAGCAACACATCTTTTTATTTTCCAGGCTGACAAACATGAGATATTTTTCAGGTCCACCAGGGTTACTTTTCAGTTTAACTGAGTTTTTGGAACAAGGTCCTGTGCTAGACACCACTGACACAAAAGCGAATAAGACCTGATCGCTGCTCTCAAAGATCATATTGTCAGAGCAGGATGGGTCAGGGAGTCAGACATATAAACAGTTTATTTAGCAGCTGTGTGACCTTGGGCAAGTTGATTAACCTCTCTGTGCCTCAGTTTTTTCAACTGTAAATGAGAATAGTAATAATATCTATGTCATAGGGTTATTGTGAAGATTAAAAAGTGCTTGGCACATAAGAAACGTTAGCTATTAGTTACTATGTGATACGTTGAGAAAAATGATGAGACAGAGAAGATATCCAGAGTGCTTCCTACCTGAAAAAGTGAAGCCCCAAAAGATAATGAGGAAAGAATTCCACTCTGGTGGAGCCCCTCTGTCAGTGGGGACCCTGCAGCTGGACAAGTCTAAGAGAGATCACCTTGAATGGAACTGGACTCCTTCTGACAGGCTCATCTTGGCTCCTGCAGGCCCAGAGCACAGAATACCAGCAGGGCCTGACACACCAGGCTAAGCCTTCCTGAAAAGGAAGCCACCATTAGCTCACTGCACAGCCTCAGACAGGCAACTTTGTCTCTCTGACCCTCAGGTCCTACCTGTGATGGGAAAGAGGACCATGGGAACCAAGGGACAATACTGAGTTCCACACAGGGACACTTTGGAGAGTCAGCTGTAAAGTCAGCTAGTACAGGAGTAGCAGGGACATGGAGCTAGGGATGTAAAGAGAAAGTACTAAGAAGGCATAGATATCTTGGGGATGCCATTGGACTTTCCCCAGGATGTAGAATGGAGGTCGAGTCAATCTCAGACCTCAAGAGGCAGGGAGATCCCAGATGACACTGGTTACAAATAATTAGGGTTGTCCTTGCTCCTCTGTGTCTGTTTCTTCTGTCACATGGGAGGAAAAGAAAGAAATCAACAGTGTTGAGCACCTGCTGTGAGCCTCACAACATGCTGTTTTATGTACAATACCTCATGTAGATCACGCAACATCTCTGGGAGAAAGGTGTCATCCTCCAGATTTCACAGATGAAGAAACCAAAGCTCAGAGAGGACAAATGATTTGCCCATACAGCTAATCAGTGCCCAGGCTGATGCCTTGATCTTCTCTCCTTTGACATTTTCCTCCAACTCACTTTAGCCCCAGCTGCCCACTCCCTTAGAAATGCCCTGGGAATCTTATCCATTAATACCCAGCTCCAGAATCACAAATTCATGCATCCTGCTCTCTGAAAACAACTTCCTACCCTCTTAGTGTCTCTTTCAATTTCTTTGTACTATGACCTTGGCCTTGTATTTTCTTTGTACTTTCTTGGCCTTGCCTTGGAGTCCAGCTATGGACTTCTTTACTCTGCTAATCTCCCAGTCTCTTGTCCACACACTCCTCCTCACTCAGCTTTGAGTGTATGGCCCATCGTTCAGTAGTTCTCTTGCCAGGAACCTAAACTTCATTGCTTGCCTTCCTTGCAAACCTCTGAATGCATCTAATTGTCATTTTTCTCCAAGCCTTCAAGCAGAAGAGCAGCCAAGGGCAGCAGAAGGAGAAGGGGTAATAATAACACTGGCTAATACTTATACAGCAAGTCCTGTGTGCCAAGCACTAAGTGCTTCACATAATGTAACTTATTTCAGCCTCCAACACTATGAGGGAGGTACTAGTATTGTCATCCCCACTTGTGGATGAAGACAATGGGTGAATTGAGGTTAAATCATTCACCTAAACCAAAGCACACGGCTAATTAAGCTGAGGAAATGGGATCAAACCCAGGCAGTCTTAATCAAACTCAGAGTCCACATCTTCATCAGTATATTATTTGCCCAGTACAGAGAAAGATGAAGTTGGTCACCTTCCACTCTCTCCATTAGCCAGGAAGTCCTTGGCTCCTCCCACCCTGGGTCCAGCACTGCTCATAGCCACTAGTAGGGACAATCTAAAAGAAGTCCAGATTCTCATTGCAGTAGGGGCTAATAGTATCACTCAGGAGATAAATAATAATAGTAATAACAATAAAAATTGCTTACATTTTCAGTTGTTATTACATGTCTTCCAGGTATTTTACACATATTTACTCATTTAATCCTCCCAAGAACACTGATTATCCCCATTTTACTGAAGGATGTGGAAAAACATAGTCATGAGCCTAAATTTGTACAATAGTGTTGAGTCACATGGGAAGCTTGGTAGCTGGATGCCAGAGCTCTGGCTTTGACAGCAGGCCTGGTTTCCCCATCTGTCAAGGCCCCTACCTCAAACCTATGAAGAACCCTATCCATCCCCACTCCCAGGAGTTAGAGGGGACAGGCCCTGGTTTATCCATCAGTCCCCTCTCTCTCATCTTCTTGCCATTCCCCTGGCAACCAAACCAGATCCATCAAGGAGAAGCACCTGGCAGCTGTCCAAGAAGAGACTAATGGCCTAGAAGGAAGGAGGAGCCTGGAAAGGAGACTAAGGCAGTAAGGATGTGAGCTGGCAGGCGGGCGTTGTCCGATCTCAGAGGACACACAAAGAGGGGAAGGCTTCTCTGCCCTGCAATGCTGAAGGAGCTGGCCGCCAGGAAGCCACCCTCCTCACTGCCTCAGCCAGAGATCCAACCCGGAATCCCAAACCTACTTCCCCACACACACAGATTTTGTCCCCAGGGCCAATCTGAAGCAGACCTGACCCTACTGGAGAGCCCTGGAGTCCCCAGCTGCTGCAGCTCAGTGGCTCCTGGAAAAACCAGTGGGCCTCAGCACCCTGGCTCCTGCAGACAATCCAAACTGCCTCTGTCCATTCCTGGGCAGCCTCTGCCTGCATTCCGGAACCATTTTACAAGCAAAGGCCAGACATCAGTCTTCCTGCTAACTCCAGGGCGAGCAGGATAGAAAGATATATGTAGGGGAGGAGGGCGTTTGTGTACTGCATGTGCACATAGGTATACAGTGCTATTATACACATTCATCTATCGGTGTGCACTAGCTTCTGGATCTGCTCTGGGGCCTTTCTCTACTTTCAGTACTTAAACATTTAGGGATGGGCACCTTCTCTTTTCCTATCTCATCCCCATTCAGCCCCAACCATCTCTGGATTCCTGCAGGTCCCCAGTATCAGAAACCAGTTCCTGCCAGTCCATCCATCTTTCAGCTTTGGCAGCAGCTACCACTCCTCAGCCCGCTCCCCTACCTTCCTCAGAAATCACCCTGTTTCCCGTAAGGCCATGACTGAGCAGCAGTTGGTTGGGGGAAGGGAGAATCCAGTAAAGGCAGACAGCATACACCAGCTCATTCAGCTCAGCTTCTGGCAGGGCACAGACAGACCCTGCCTGGTGGGACATAGAGCTGGGCCCAGTCGCCCTCAGTCCCTTCCGCCGTTCCCACCCTATTGGGGCCCTGGGGTAGATCCAGGTTTGGGAGCTATGTCTTTAAAACTGAGACATGGGCAGACACCCCCTAACCATGTGTCCAGGGGAGGGGGAGGGGAAGAGACCAATCCATTAGCGGAGGAGCTGGCGCCAGGCAGCAACCCTTCACAGGGCCCTGGGGATTACAGAGAGATCAGCCCTTCTCCACCTCCCTCAGCTGTTTCTGCCCTCCTATCCCCCATATTTCCCTGGGTGTGGTGACAAAATGGGTAGCTGACAGCAGGTGAAAGCAGAGCCTTGCCTTAAGGGGACAAATGGAGGCACAGGCTCTGGGGCCTAAGCCAGGCCAACCACCTGGGCCACCTCCTCCCTGTTCACATGCCAGAAACCTGTCCTTTAAACTGCAGTCTTCCTATTCCCCAATTTTTACCAGCTCTTTCAAGCAGGGACCCCGGCTCAATTCAGGCCGATCCTAGACTGCAGCTCTGGATGCTTGCTGGAAGTCGCTGACCTCCAACCCCGCCTGCTCGCGGCCTGTCGTCTCCATCCCATCAGCAACAGGGGGAACCAAGTAGGCAGTGCGCCAGCAACCAGAGAGGGAGGGCGCGGCGCTGCTGCTGCTGCTTCGCAGGGGTGGGGCGTCCCCCTCCCCACTTAGCCGCACAGTCAGGCCAATGGGAGGAGCTGCCCGGTCCCCCCCAGAGTCCACGGGACTATAAAGCCGCTTCGCAGAGGTCTGCAGCTCCGGGACCGGCTCCGCCAGCGGTGACTGCCCCTCCTCGTCCGCCATGAGCCATCCGTCGGGCCTTCGGGCCAGCGTCAGTTCCACCTCGTACCGCCGCACCTTCGGGCCGCCTCCCTCCCTGTCCCCAGGGGCCTTCTCCTACGCGTCCAGCTCGCGCTTCTCCGGCGGCCGCCTGCTGGGCTCGGCGTCGTCCGGCTCCTCCGTGCGCCTGGGCAGCTTCCGCGCGCCCCGGTCCGGCGCGGGCGCGCTCCTGCGCCTGCCCTCGGAGCGCCTCGACTTCTCCATGGCCGAGGCCCTCAACCAGGAGTTCCTGGCCACGCGCAGCAACGAGAAGCAGGAGCTGCAGGAGCTCAACGACCGCTTCGCCAACTTCATCGAGAAGGTGCGCTTCCTGGAGCAGCAGAACGCGGCCCTGCGCGGCGAGCTGAGCCAGGCCCGCGGCCAGGAGCCGGCGCGCGCCGACCAGCTGTGCCAGGAGGAGCTGCGCCAGCTGCGCGGGGAGCTCCAGCTGCTGGGCCGCGAGCGCGACCGGGTGCAGGTGGAGCGCGACGCGCTGGCGGAGGACCTGGCGGCACTCCGGCAGAGGTCAGGGGGCAGGGCCGGGCGGCGGCCGTCGAGGCAGCTGCGCCTCGCTTCCCTCCCTCCCGGCCCCCCGAGGGAGCGGCTGCCCTGGTCCACCCAGGCGGACACGTGCGGGCGGCGTCCTCCTCGCCCCCACCCCCACCCCATCCCACCCCGATCACTTTGCCGAGTCTCTGGGGAGGCGAGGGAGAGAGCAGGAGTGACTATGTCTCCCCTGTGTATAAAGGGGCCCCAGCCAGTTAGAAAATGGGGCAAGTCCATCAGGCAGCCTGAACCAGGACCCTCCTCGGAGTCCCGGGCAGTAGCAGTCTCTACCCCAGATTTTGGGAGCGGGGAGGACGGTGACCCCACATCTCAGCCGCTGTCCGCTCTTGCCGCCAGGCTAGAGGACGAGACGCGCAAGAGGGAGGATGCCGAGCACAATCTCGTGCTTTTCCGCAAGGTGAACCCGGGCCCCTTTCCGTCTCCCCACCTGTACCCCCAGCCTGTGTGTCTTGGGTGGCATCTCTGGGTGCAGGGAGGTGACCAGGAGCCTCCGGAGGCGGACAGGGTGGGCCTGGCCCTTCCTCGGGCTGAGCAGCCCTGCTCTTGAACCCCTCCTGCCACCCTATGAAGGACGTGGACGACGCCACCCTCGCCCGCCTGGAGCTAGAGCGCAAGATTGAGTCTCTGATGGATGAGATTGAGTTCCTCAAGAAGCTTCACGATGAGGTGCGTGTACCCGAATATCGAGGGAGGCTTGGGAGGTTGGAGGTGGTCGCGTTAGAGCTGGGAGGCAAGCTCTGGGGGACCTTGGCAGGCGGAGCAGAGGAATTGTCTTGGGGAAGCCAAGCAAGAGGGGCTGCGTAGACGCAGCCTACAGGTGGTTTGCCTCCGCCCCTGCGCCGCCTGGTGGTGAGCGGCGGAGCTGCACCTCGTACCTAGCCGCGGGTTCAGTGCGGGCCGCGCGCAGGCTGTGCTCTCCCTGGCGCCCCCTTCTGTTCGTTCAAGTGTTTCTGCTCTTTTCTGTGCGTGAACTGCGCCATCCGCGTGGGATCTGCGCGGCGAACTCGACGTCTTGCTGCCCTGGGCGGCAGGAGCTGCGAGACCTGCAGGTGAGCGTGGAGAACCAGCAGGTGCAGCAGGTAGAGGTGGAGGCGACCGTGAAGCCTGAGCTGACGGCGGCGCTGAGAGACATACGCGCGCAGTACGAGAGCATCGCGGCGAAGAACCTGCAGGAGGCGGAGGAATGGTACAAGTCCAAGGTGCGAGAGACCCGGAGGAGGTGGGAAGGTCAGGCGGATGGGGCGCTGGGCCGAGGGCTCACTCGGTCCACTCATTCTGAGCTGCCCCCACGCCGCAGTACGCGGACCTGTCCGACGCCGCCAACCGGAACCACGAAGCCCTGCGCCAGGCCAAGCAGGAGATGAACGAGTCCCGACGCCAGATCCAGAGCCTGACGTGCGAGGTGGACGGACTGCGCGGCACAGTGAGTACCAGGTTGCGCACCTGTGTCCGGGGTTGGACCGCGAGGGCTGTTCCCCCCTCTGACCCCCGCCAACCCCCAGAACGAGGCGCTGCTCAGGCAGCTGCGGGAGCTGGAGGAGCAGTTTGCCCTGGAGGCCGGCGGGTACCAGGCCGGCGCCGCGCGCCTCGAGGAGGAGCTGCGGCAGCTAAAGGAGGAGATGGCGCGGCACCTGCGCGAGTATCAAGAGCTCCTCAACGTCAAGATGGCCCTGGACATCGAGATCGCCACCTACCGGAAGCTGCTGGAGGGCGAGGAGAGCCGGTGGGAGGGACTGTTGGAGGGCGGTAGGGCGTGGTCGGATTGGGTATTCAGAGATGGGGAGTGGCATACAGAGAGTAGCTGACCTCTTGCTCTGCCCCCAGGATCTCCGTGCCCGTCCATTCTTTTGCATCTTTAAATATAAGGACGACTGGTGAGTCTCCTATACTTGGCTTCCAACCTTTCTGTCCCATTGTCCTCTTCTGTGCTGACCGGACTTTTGCTATGGCTCTGTGCTGAGACTGGTGAACTACGGAGCCCTGGTCTACACCTGCCCCCGACCCTTAAGCCCTGCCCCTCACAGAGGAGAATGAGGGCTTTAAAGGAGAGAAATCCCAAGCCTCTTTCCTCCTACCCCTCACCTGCTTTTTCCAGTGCCTGAAGTGGAGCTTCCCCAGGACAGCCACAGCCGGAAGATGGTTCTGATCAAGACCATTGAGACCCGGGATGGGGAGGTGAGATGGGTCATTTGAGACCAGAACCCCATCGTTTCCAATATTATTTCTGAGCCTAGACTGGCTACAGCTGATCTTAGGTTATTATGGGTTAGTGGTTCTTGGGGTGGGAGGGAGACATGGAGATAGAGAAGGTGGTCGGATAGATTGGAGTCTCAGCTGGTTATGCCAGAGAGGGGGGCACCATGCCCCCAAAGGAGCTGGAAGGAGGGTGGTACTGAATGGTTGTGCCCTTCACACACCTTACTCCCAGCAGGTAGTGACAGAGTCCCAGAAGGAGCAGCGCAGTGAGCTGGACAAGTCTTCTACTCACAGCTATTGAACCTGTTGGTCCAGAGCTCCCTGATTCTGTCCTAGGCCTTCTCAAACCCTAACACCCTATATCAGTCCTTGAATGAGTCTCTGCTCTCTCTGCATGCGTCTAGCAGATGGTAACTCACCCCTTCCCTGGCCTACAGCCAAGCCCTACCTACCCAGCATTAGCTGGGCCTCTCCCTGTCCTAACATAGAGATACAACCCATATGTACCCCTATTCTCACCCTGGTAAGAGACCAATGATCCTCAGGTCAATCCAGCTCCTACCATGATCCCGTGTTTAGTGGGGCGGGCCAGGGTCTGAGTTTCACTTTCAAATCAAATAAAAATACTGTCAAGAGAAACCCCTCCAGTGCATTTGTGTCTGTGGGAGTGGAGGTACCTGTGGGGAGAAGGCTCAGCAGTATTTTTCCCTGCCACCCACCTAAACCTACTCAACATTTAGCCAGCAAATCAGATTCTGCCGCCATCACCCCTCACCCCACTTGAAAATGTCAACTTCCATGCTGTCCTCCACCTTCATTTCATCTTATCCCTGCCTTCAAGTCAAAATCCACTTCTAGATTTATAGACATGTACCAGGTTGCCATGTCAAATTCATTTTTTATCTTAGATTTTTGTTAAAAAATGAAAATGATCAGACTTGAAGATGTTTAAATACTGGGAGAATCAGAAAGAATCAAGTTGTCATGGGTGAGCCCAGCTATCTGCTGAATGGACACAAACTCAGATTTGGCTAAGATTGCATAGTTTTAGGAAAACTCAAAATCCAACTTCAATCAAGGTGATCTGCTGTTAACCTCAAGAAGTCAGGCCTGGGATTTGAATGTAATTAAGAAAATTTATTCCACATTGATGTTATTGTACTCTGCTTATTGGAAGAAGGGAAATGGTTTTCAGGGTATCATAGTAAGGTCATCTCAAAAGCAAGGATGTGGCCACATTCCATACTCTTCCTAGAGAGAACCAGACTGTGTCAGGCACCTATTTTCTGGCCCTGAGGGAGGTGTCCACTGTTGTAGCAGGGGTAATTCCTCGGGGGCCACCGGCAGTGAGTGGAAGAGGGAGTTCAGTTATCTGGGTTGCAAAGAACAGAGACATCCAAATATCTCAGGCAAGGGAGAGTTCATTGTCAGGTTACACATGGATATAAGGGAGACAAGAGTTGTAGCTATATGAGGTGGAATGGGAATTGCTCCACAAAAACCCAGAAACCTGTGTGACCTGGCCTCACAGAAAGAATCGACTCTGCAGCCCTCTTGGGCTTCACCGAGGCTGAGAGGTGACAGGAAGCTCCCTCAGCAGCAGGAGCACGTTGCTCCCTGACCTACAGTCCTGCTGTTGCTATTGCTCTTGTCACAATAAGCAAGTGAGCTCACCCTCTATCCTAGTTTTTGCTTACTCATAGTTTCTTCTTGTTCATGGCTTCAACTGTCCTATGGCTTCCATGGACTAATAGCAATTGGATATTGACTTCTGGGGCTTTCTTTGGTTCAGCTCTCACTTCCTATCACAGAAGATGCCTACTTTACTAGCCTTGCCAGATTAATTGACACTCTCCATTCCTTCTATGAGACATACCATAGACATACCATAGATAGGCTGTTCTTGTCCCTATGCACTTCCGTTTCCACTGTTGAACAAATGTTTTTAAATGCATAACAAATGTTGGCTGTATTTGTTCCTAAACCTGTTTTTGACATTTATGCTTGTTATATAATTCCATAGTTCAAGCAAATATTTTTAAACTAATGATGAGTGTGGACAGTATGATTTTTATTTAACAGATGGCATAGTGGTTAAGAATCCACATTTAAATTTTGGATCTTCTACTTACTAGATGCATGACCTTGAGAAATGCACTTAAGCTCTCTTTGCCCCAGTTTCTTCATTTGTCAAATGGAGACAACAATAGTCACTACTTCATACTATTATTGTTAAGATTAAATGCGATGATTCATGCAGAGTTGAGTGAACTTGACTATCCTGTAGGTAGGAGAATGGGCTGATATGGTCCTTAAACTCTTTCCTCATGAAGGTTACAAGGGGCAGGTCACAAATTATAAACTAAGGCTCGCAGTTTCAGTTATTCTCCAACAGAGTAAACATCAAGATTTTTTTTCTGTTTCAAGGGGAAAGCTTGAGCGTGTGCTGCAACCTTTTTTCATCCTGTATTAATTTTTTATTGTTGTTTTAACAAATTACAAACTTCATGGCTTAACACAACAAATTTATTATCTCAGAATGCTGGAAGTCAGAAGTTGAAAATGAGACGACGGCACATTGTGTTCCTGCTAGAGGCTCTAGAAGAACATTTTCCAGCTTCTAAAGATGGCCCACATTCCTTGGCCTGGGTCCTTCCCATCTTCAAAACCAGCATCACATCGCTCTGATCTCTGCTTCAGTTATCATATCTTCTCTGATTCTGATTCTCTTGTTTCCTTCTTACAGGGATCCTTGCTATTACATTGGGTGCACCTAGATAATCTAAGATAACCTCCCCCATCTCAAAAGCTTTAACTTAATCACATCAATTACAAAATGGGCAAAGAAATTAATAGATATTTCTCCAAAAAATGGAATACATATGACCAATAAGCACATGAAAAGATGCCCAACATCATCAGTTGTTAAAGAATTGCAAATCAAAACCTTGAGGCATCACTTCACACCTACTAGAATCCTATTAAAGAAAAAAAAAAAAACACAAAACCAGGAAATAACAAGTGTTGGTGAGAATGTAGAGCAATTGTACTCCCGTACATTGCTGGTAGGAATATAAAATCATTCAGTGCTGTGGAAACAGTTTGTTAGTTCCTTCCAAAGTTAAACATAGAACTACTGTATGACTCAGCAGTTGCACTTCTGGATATAAACCCAAAAGAATTAAAAACAGGTACTCAAATACATGTGCATGCATGTTCAAAGCAAGACCATTCCCAATAGCTAAAAGATAGAAACAACCCAAATGTCCATTAAATGTCCATTAAGCTGTGGGTTTTGGTCCAGTGGATGAATGGATAAATAGTGTGGTATATCCATATAGTGAAATAATACTCAGGTATAAAAAGAAATGAAATAATTATATATGCTACAACATGGATGATCCTTGAAAACATTATGCTAGATAGAAGAAGCCAGACACAAGAGGAGATATGTAGATATAGATATATATTTATAAATGATTATATATCATCCATATCTTGAATAGGGAATCAAAAAGCAGGTTGGTGGTTGCCAGGAGATGGTGGTGAAGGGAAAATGAAGAGTAACTGCCTTATGGGTTTGAAATTTACTTTTGAGATGATGAAAATGTTTTGGGACTAGGTAAAGGTGGTAATTATACAACATTGAATGTACTGTTGTCACTGATTGTTCACTTTAAAATGGTTGATTTTATGTTATGTGAATTTTACCTCAATTAAAAAAAAAAACTGAGAAGCGCTTATAGCTAACACCAAGTAGAACCACTTTTCCAAATGAATATAATTAGCATTGTTAGAGAGATAAAAAATAATATAATCTCCATAAAAAAAAGAATAGGAAGTTATGAAAAAACAGATAGAGATCTTGGAAATAAATATTATAATTGTTTAGACATAAAACTTAACTTGCATTCTTTCATGTGATGGTCAGTCAGGCGTGGCTACAAGAGGAAACACAGGAAAGGTACAGAAAAACATCTATTGTGTTCACAGGTCCTAGAGAAGGGAGTCATTACAGGGCTCTCAGGGTCACAGGGGAAGCTGTGGGTTTTGGTCTAGTGGCAGAAGACTGAGGACAGAGGAGAGAGGAGAGCTTAAGCTGCCACCTATATTGGAGTTTCCCAAGGAAAAGGCAAGCAAGGCAGAGCAGGGTGAACAGTTTAGAATTGACTAGTCTGACCAATTTAGGCAGGCTCTAAGCTATAGCAGTGGTCCCTAGTTACCTGATACCTGGTCCTGGGATGATTAAGGCAAAGAAATACTGCCTCCCAGGGTGTATGGGCAAGATAGAGAGAGTATGGCTCTGGATTGGTTAATTTACATATCAAAGGAACGCTCTTTGCTATCTTTAAGAATTGGCAGCCCTAAAGAGGCAGGCAGTCTCTCTAGTCAGAAAATTTTTTGTTTTGTTTTTTAAGATATCAAAACATCATAATATAAAGGAAAAAAATTATATACATATATATAAAACATATATTACACAGCTCATCTGAAAAATTCCAGATCCTATAAAGACTAAATTAGGGCTATATTCTTCCATAAAATACAAAAAGACAGAAAATATAAAAGTTAAAAACATGGATAATAGATGCAGGAAATCCTAAATCTATCCAACAGGAGGTTTAGTGGGAGAGAATAGAGAAAGCTAGTACTTCCCAAACTTTAGAAGGTATACAAATCATGTGAGGATCTTATTAAAATGCTGATGCTTTAATAAAAATTCTCCAAAACAGAAGATGGGTGTAAGTCTGCAGACTGGAAGGCCCTTCAAGTACTCACTTGGATAAATCAAAACATACACCAGGGTATAACTAGAGAAGAGAGAGGTCTGAGATGAGGTTGGAGAGGAGGTGGGGAGGAGATTATGCAGAGTCTCATAAGCCATAAAACTTTGAAAAACTGGTTGATTCTGAATTCAGCTGCAAAGGACTCTTTAGGATAAACGATGTTATAATATTTTCTTTTTTGGAGAAGAAATGGAATTGGTATATTATAACTATTGTTACCAGATTAAGGTCTGTCTAGTCCAGGAGATAATTTTCACATTTTACAACATACAACAAAATTCTTATATCTCTTTGACCAGACTAGTGCGTTTGCTACTTTTAAAGATTGCCATCAGAGAACAGAAAATGCTGACTTCTTAATACTGCACATGAGAAGGGAAAAGTTGCAATTGGTTGTCATCATTGTTAGTCATTTCTGCACTAGCAAAGATTATAAAAGGAGGATACTGACTCCATTCTTCTAGGAAACAGTTACCAGGCCACATCCATAGAACATGACCATAAATGAACCTCTCTTTGCAAACTTTTTTAAGACAAAGGAATCTCAAATATTAGAAATGAAAAAATAAACCTCACCCAGAAGTTTAAGAAACCACTGAAGGTTATGCCTGACACTGATGTAACAGCTGGGAATATTAATTTTTAAATAAAACAACCATTAAAATATACCTTTTTTGGCTGACCTGTCTTTTTATTGAAATTTTTTTATCTCAATGGAATCTGGCAACGAGAAAAGAGATTACCTTATTTTAGCAAGTTCTTAAGATATTTGGAAGGACAATAGAAAGCTTTGAAGTATTTTTAAGCAGGTAAATGACACAATCTTGAACTTATGATTTTCAATGCATTTAGATATAGAAATAAGTATAAATGAAAATGTATGTGTGTGCATGCATATGAGTGTAGAGTCTATCCCTTAGCTTTGTCCAATAAGAGGGCCTGGAGCACCAATAACCTAATAGCAATGAGCACAGCTAATGTCCACCCCTTGGTTTCTAAATAACATCCTCTATAAAAAGAAACCAGAACTCCTTGGAGAAATGGCTGACTCTAGAGGTGATTTGGGGAAAGTATAAATTGAACCTAAAATATATTGTTATGCTAGAAAGGAAAAAAACCTGAAAAATGATGAATACTAAAAGAATACAGTCATGTTGAAGGATACAGAAGACAACTTGAAAGGGCTCCCACTGACCAAATCAGAGACAACATGAGTATCAAAAAAAACAACAAAAGTTATTGGCTAATAATCTGTTGAATATAATAAGAATTTGTGAGTCCATACTGTTATAATTAAAGTGAAAGTGTAATGAGGAATGAAATATTTGTATAATACTGAAATTCTCCTTCCCCCCAAATACTAATTAATTACAAAGGGGAAAGAGTAATGTACAGCAAAGAAATCTGGCAGATACCACTTTAATCAAGTAATCAGAGTAATAGGACAGATGGAAACAGGCCTCACCTAATAAGGTATAATAGGAAGAAAACAGCATCATTTCTGTGACAGTCCTGCCAAAGATGCATATTCTGAGTCTAATTATAAAGAAATATTAGACAAACCCAAATTGAGGGGAATTCTACAAATAATGGGCCTGTAATACTCAAAAGCATTAAGGACATGAAAGTCATAAATGAAGAACTTTTCCAGATTGACAGGAGACTGAAGAGACATGACAACTAAATGCAACAAATGATTCTGGACTGGATCCTTTTGCTATAAAAAGCATCACTTGGAAAACTGATGAAATTTTAATGTAGTCTGAGGTCTAAAAAGTAGAAATTGTATCAGTGTTCTTTTCCTGGTTTTAATGGTTGTATTGTGGTTATGTAGGAAAATGTCCTTGTTAGCAGGAAATATACACTAAAGTGTTGGATGGAGATGGAGCAACTTACTCGCAAATGGTTGAGAAGGTATTTGTACCATTCATGTAAATTTTCTGTAAGTTTGAGTTAGTTTCACAAAAACTGGTGGAAAGAAATGAAAAGAAAGTTATTCTTTGGAGAAACTTTAGATGGTTTCCCACAAGTCAGTACCAAGGGTACTGCTACTGTTTAACGTAATGGAAGTTCTGTACAATGATGTAAGAAAAACCCAACAAAATCAAACAAAACAAACAAACAAACAAACAATGAGTAAAGGCTCTAAGTGAACACATAAAACTGTTTTTATTTGCAGAAGACATAATTATCTCAAAGAAAACCCAGCAGAATCAATAGACAACTAGGAACACCAAGAGAGGAGTTCATTAAGGTTGCCAGATGGAAAATCAATTATCTTCCTCTACAGACCTAAAGAAAATATTTGCAATGTCTAAAGTGGACATGGGATTAATATGTGAATATACAGTAAAATCTTAAATATCAGCAAGAATAAACCAAGAAAGCCAATAGGAAAAAAAATGTACAAAGGGTATGAGTAGGCACCTCAAAAAGGGTGAAGCTCTATTGACTAACAAGAATATGAAGTAACACTCAAACTCAGTAGTAATCAGAGAAATTAAATTTAAAATAACCAAGAATCCACTTAGTACCCATTAGAACTATGAAAATTAGAAAGTTGTATAGTATCAAGTGTTGGATTGGATAGAGGCAATAAGAACTTTCAAGTAATAATTATTGAGTGTGTAAACAGCTACAGACCTGAAAAATAATCTGGCAGTACTTAGTGAAGTTAAGTGTGTATAAGCCTCATGACCTTGAAATTCCACTCTAAGTTCTTGAATAGGTTAAAAGGGAACCAGGTAAGAAGATAATTCTCTGCCATGTTCATAAAAATGGGGAAGGAATAAGTAAAGTACAATGGGTGCCTACTATGGAATCCTATGCAGCTGTTATAAACAATGAACTAGATTATATATAGCAATAAAAATGGATCCTAGACACAAATTTGACTGAAAAAAGTAAAAACAGAATCAAATGGCAATGCCATTAATGCACATTAAAAACACATACACTAAACAACCTAAATAATTCCCCCACAAAGATGTCCACATCTTAATCTCCTGAATCTGTGAATCCCTGAAATATGGCAAGGGATTTTGAAGGTGTGGTTATTTAAGGACCTTGAGACAAGGAGATCATCCTGGACTATATAAGTAGAGCTGATGCAATTACAGAATCTGTATAAGAGGGAGGCAGAAGTAAGTAAATACGATGACAGAAGCAAGAAGTTATAGAGATGGAAGAAGGGGCCACAAACTCAGGAATGCTGGCAGTCTCTAGAAGCTGGAAAAGGCAAACAGACTCTTCCTTGAAGCTTCCAGAAGGAATGGAGCCCTGCCTACACTTGAATCTAGACTTCTGACATCCAGACCTAAAAGAGAATAAATTTGTATTGTTTTAAGCCACTAAATTTGTGGCAATTTTTTATAGCCGTAATAGGAAACTTTACATAACTCTACATATTTTACAAGCATACATGCACAGTTAGGAACATATATCAAGCACACATGAGTAGTGTCTTTTGGAGAGAATAGGAGAGCAGACAGGGAATGAAAGCAGATGACAAAGTAAAACAAGAGAGGTGGTTAGCATGTTCTGAAAACACTGTGTTATAACCTAAAGAAGAGGATTAACTAAAGTCTCCGTATGAAAGTTCCAGCAAAGACAAACAGAAGCAGGTCACTCTGACTGCTATGCAGATATTGAGCATCGGTTCCTTTAAAGACTTTTTTTGATATAAAATCAGTCTCCTTTGTGCCTTGATTCTGTGTGCGCTCAGGAACAGGCATAAATATTTTTGGTCATTGTATGGTAAATCACTCTGTTTCTCTTACGAATTTGATTAGTGTGAATCAATCTGAAGATCTACTCTGGGTAGCCTGACAAATTCAGGTTTCCAGGTTCGTGAAGATGAAGACCAACCTGCACTGTGCTACCTTAACATCGTATAAAGCTACTGCGCAGCCAACATCGTCTATCCCGGTGCCTCTGCATCCTTCAAACTTCAGCCTTATTCCTCCTCAGATCCTGAATGCCTAGCAAAGGATCTTACACACAATAGGCACACGGTGCTTGTTAGTAGCCATCCCTGCAGATCTAGTGGTTGGATTGGACACATTCACAGAATGTTAGTGGAATGATGTTACCTTCCCTTTCCCTGAACACTCCATAGTCTTTCATGTCTTCTTACCTTTGCAGATAAGTAGTGACTAGAATAGTGTTCACTTTTTGAAAAGGAGGTTCGAATATGACTGCTTGGAGATCTTCCTTGTCCCTGCATGCATTCATTCGATCAATTATTCATCCATTGACTCACTCGACAAACATTGAGCACCTTTGCAAGCTGGGCAGAATGCAAGGCACTGAAAACCTGATGGCAAGCCAAACACAAAGGGTCACCACCCTCATGGAGGTCTAGTGGGGGAGATAAAGTTTAATGTGCGTATTATGTTCACATTGATGAATATACAATTACCAACTGAGATACAAGCTGAGATAATAAACACTGTTCTTTGAGAGCATAGAACCGAGAGATCTTTTTCGATGAGGGTGGGTCGTAAGGAAATGGGTTCAAGGAAGGCCCAAGGAACAGTGACTATCAATTTGGAGGCACGAATTCGCAGAGTGGAAACAAACAAAAGGCGTTCCAGACGCAGACTGGAAGGACCAGGACAAATCTGAGGGATTGAGACAGGGAGTGGAGTTGGAAGGCAGAGTCCGGGGGGGAGAGTGATGCTTCCTCCGGGACACGGTGTTTTTCATGAGTCCGTAATGGCGACCCCAAAGCTTGACGCCACACTCGGGTCAGGGACGGGCCTGCCACTGGCCGCCGACGGCCGCCCCCAGGGCGACGGGCCCAGCCCAAAACGCCGCGAGAACGGCCCCGCGCTCGCCAGCCCCGAGGCCTCGCGAGAGGACGGAGGCGCCGTTGTCGCCCCCACTCGGGGCCACGCCCCCCCCGGCCTCCGAGCCGCCGCCCCTCTTCCGTCCTCTTTCCCCGCCTCGCACGCCGCGCTCCGCGCTCGGATTGGCGGGTTGAGCCGGATCAGCCCCCCCCCCCGCCAGAAAGTGGGTCCACGACTGGTCCTGTTCCGGACCCCGCCTCCGAAGCCTGCGGCCCGGACGGCTGAGTCGGTGTCGCGCGCCTCCCGCAGGGGCGCGGACGAGCCAATCAGCAGCTCGGCGTATTTTACAAACCGGGGAAGTAGCTGCAGCAGAACGCAAGCCGGGGAGAAAGCGAAAAAGTGGGGGCGACCCTCAGGGCTTCCGGGGAAGGTGCGGCGCAGGGATCTCGGAGGGAATGAGGGCTGTGGAGGCCCCTAAGGAAGAGAGGCAGCTCGCGGTCCCGGGGCGAAAGAGTAGGCTCAGGTCGGCTGGAGGGGGTACCAGATGAGCGGCCTTGCAGGCGCCGAGTTTTCTAGGAGCATGGATTTGGGCCGAGGTGGGAGTATCAGGGATGTGAGGACCGGACCGGAACTTCGAACTGGCTGCCCTTGGATCCCTGACCTTGCCTTCCTTCCCATCTCCGTTGTAGCCGTCATGGCCACCTTCCAAACCAAGAGGGATCCTCTCCTCCGGGGTGTATCACCCACCCCCAGCAAGATTCCGGTCCGCTCGAAGAGATGCCCGCCTCTCCCCACAGTCGAGGCCTGTGCCCTGGACCAGGAAAACCAAGATCCAAAGGTAAGAGGGCCCTGGTGGATGAGGACAGTAGCTACAGGAAGCGGCACACACAAGTTATGCACCCCAACGCTGAACTTTTTGTCTTCCTTTCCCCCAGAGACTGGAGCAGAAGTTCAGTATGCAGCGTCCCCTCGTTGATTCAGCAGGTCCCAGACCGAAAGCTACACATCAAACAGAGAAATCAGAGAGATTGGTGGGGAGCACTAAGCTCCGGAACCCCTTGGAGGAGCTCAGGCCTAGCCCTAGGGGACAAAATGTGAGGCCTGGGCCCTCTCCCCAGACAGGTACCTGTTGGAGGCCTACAACACAGTCTCCTTGGCCGGGCGGGAGAATGGGATAGACATAGTGGAGTTTAGGGCTTTACACTCATTCCAGTCTCCTACTGACAATGAGTACTCATCCCTGCTTCTAGAAAGCTCTTTGCTCTCAGAAGTTCTCTCCTTCCTTCAGCAAAATGTCATCACTTCCAAAACCTTTTCCAACTCCCCAGTCACAGTCAATTGCTCTGTGTTCTAATAGCTTGCAATACTCTTATAACATGTCCGTACTTTGGCTTGAGTCTGTTACCTCTGTATAGTTTGATAATAACTTCTTAAGGATGAAGTCTTTGAGCCCCAGGACCTAGAGCAGTACATAGTACAAAGTTCTGTGAACATTTGGTGAGTTGAGTCCAATTTATGAGTCTCTTTGGCTCACTTTTGAACCTCAATGTGACCACACTAGGGACCTGGCCCCTCAGCCTTCCTCCTTCCTTTTCCTTCTCACCATTCCTTCTCTTCCCTTGCAGAGGTTCCAGGAGTCGTAGAGTTTGTGGCTGACCCTGAGGCCCTGGCCACCATCCTGTCAGGTGAGGGGGTGAAGAGCTGTCGCCTGGGGCGCCAGCCCAGTCTGGCTCAGAGAGTACTGGTTCGAGGGAGCCAGGGAGGCACCATCCGAAGGGGCCAGGTAATGAGACAGGATATGAGGAGATCAGGCTGGGGTAGACTGAGGAGGGAATCCTAAGCTGATAGCCTCTTTTGAAATCCCAGGGTGCCCGGGTCTCTGCATATTTGGCCCCCAGAACTCCCACACACCAACTGGACCCTGCCAGGGCTTCCTGCTTTTCGAGGCTTGAGGGACCAGGACCCCGCAGCCGGACCTTGTGCGCCCAGAGGCTAGAGGCTCTGGTGAGTGCCCTTGAGGGGCTGATGGTCAGTGTTCTGGGAGCTCCTTCCAGGAACAAAGCTGAGCCTTGGGAGAGAAGATACTTCATGATGAGCAGATGGGTTTCTATGGAGGCAGATGGGGTTGGTGGTGAGTCTTGAAGGTTTGGGGCCACCTCTGAGTCTGCTTTTTTCTTTTGCTTCTGTGAGTCAGATTCCACCTTCAGGACCTTCCTTTCACCCTTCCACTCGCCCCAGCCTCCAGGAGCTAAGAAGAGAGACAGGTGGCAGCAGCCGGTGAGAAGGAGGGGGTCATTTTGGAAAAAAAATGATCCAGTGTTTGGTACAAGGGTCGATCAGAGCTGGGGCCTTCCAGTAGCTTTTGGACTTCTCATCAACCCAGGAGGGGAAGTGGGAGAACCTGTAACTGCCCAGGGTGAGCTCATGGAATAGGACTCAGAGCTTCGTAGCCAGGCCTCAGTAGGACATCAGTTTCTTCAGGTTGTTGATGGGAGAAGGATACAAAAATGAGAGGTGCAGTGTCTTGTTTAGTGGCCGGAGCACAGACTGTAGCAATATTTTTAATCTGAGTTTGATTCCTAATTTTGGCACTTACTAATTATGCAAGCTTGCCTAAAGCTCTAAGCTTCAATTTCTTTAATCTGTCAAATGAGTCAAATGAGGATAATTTTCATGTCATCATTTGAGGTTGTTGTGAGAATGAAATGAGATGACATTTGTAAAGCAGTTAGCACAGTGCCCAGCTCATACTTGGTACTCGGTGACTGCTAGCTGCTTCTCTTATTGTCATTAGGACTTCAGTGAGCCAGGCCTCAGGATTGCCCCTGGAGACCCCAGTCCAGTCTGGTGAGTGTATCTGACCATGGGGAGAGAACAGGGGCAGGTGGGCTGCCTACAGTAGGGAGCAAGATGAGAAAGCTCAGTGGGCTGGGGGGAAGGAGAAAAGCCAGATCAGAGCAAGAGACCTTGATAGGCCAGGTTGGCCCAGTTGAATTGCGACAAACAAGGTGGTCCCCCTTTCTAAATTCTCCCTGCCACCTCCTACAAGATTTACCTTCCGCTTACTATTCTTTCCTCAGCTCCTAAGAGCCATCACACCTTTACTCAGGGTGCTCAGAGTAATAAGTGATTATTGAGATAGTTCTGGGCTCCAAAGGGATGCTGGATGGGTCCCCACGGTGCAATTAGGGCTACCAAACTGACATACACTCTTTAGAGGTTGCAAAGCCCATGCCAGACTTTGATGAGTGTTTCAAATGCTACAGCAAATTTCCTCTCTCCTCCTAGCTTCCTCTCTCTGTGAAGGAGAACATGAAGTTGTCATTCACTCAAATGGAGGAGGGCATCCCCTCAGTCTGGCGCAGTGGGTTCCATTAAGAGAAACCCGAGAGATAACCCACACTAGGGTGAGATGGGACCCTCCTGGGATGGAGAAAGTTGGGAAGGGAGATGCATGGGGATTCCCCAGTAGCAACCAGCACTGAAGATTGTGGGTAGAGCCAGGCAATTCTGGGCCTCCGATGTTAATTGTTTCTGGTTTTACTCCTGATGGGCCCAACCCATCTTCAGAGTGAGACTAGCCTCTTTTCACCAGGTATTTTGGGCCTGGGGATGAGATGTCACAGTCTGGTATATATTCATCTCACCGTCAGTTCAGTGCTGAGAGAACTGATATTTGTCAACCAAAGCATTTATTCATTCATTCCACAAGTATTTATTGATCAGCTACTGTGTATCAAAAACTGTTTTAGGTTCTGGATATACAGTAGTAAATAAGTTCACATTCTAGAAGGGGGAGGCAAAAAGTAAATACATTGTAAAATGTATAGTATGTCAGATGGTGATAAATATTCTCTAAAAAAAAAATATTAAGCACTGAAGGGGAAATAGAAGAGGGAATAGGGTTTGGTATTGCAATTTCAAATAGATTGGTCAGGGGATCTCATTGAGAAGATGATGTTTAAGTGAAGACCAGAAGAGGTTGAAGGAGTGAGCCATACAGACATCTGAGGGAAGAACATTCCAGGAGAACTACGGATACAAAGGCCCTGAGGAAGGAATGTGCCTAGTATATTTAAGGATCAGCAAAATGGAGACACCAATGATGCTGAACCAAGTAAGGAAAATGACAGGAAGTGAGATTAGAGCAATGACAGGATCAGACTAGGTAAGAATTTATAAACCAGTGTAAGACCTTGGCTTTTACTTGGTATGAGTGGAAAGACATGGGGAGGGGGAATGAACAAGAGAATGATATGATTTGATTAGGTCTTAAAAGAATAACACTGGCTGCTGTAGTGAGAGCAAGTCCTAGGAAGGTGAGGGGGTAGGGATCACTTTTCTATCTTGTGCTTTTCCACAGGACAGTCATGACTGCAACCTGATGCCCTCCCCTGGCAGTTTGCTGCTACCATCCATTCCCTGTCCATCCCCCTTTGGACTGGCTCAGCGTGTTCCCTCTCCTGGCCCCTCAGCACCGGTTTGTATCCACAGCTCTTAGGGGCTATGCAGGGGCAGAACAGTTTGGCTGGGATCCCTGGTAGGCCTAGGTTTTGTCCTTGCTCAGCCACCCCCATTTCTCCCCAGAGCTCATACTCAGTGTTGCGGCGTCTTGCCATTCACCCCAAAAACCAGTTCACGCCCATCCCATCGGTCCCCAGAGCTCAGCAGGTAAAAGAGGGCAGGGAAGGTAACTGGCATAGGAAGGGAATGAATGGGAACAGGGAGAATTATGACATCTCACTTCTGTCCCAGGCCCGATGTTTGAGTGGCCTCTCCCCTCATTCTTGCCCTGAAGAGCCTGCCCTGCCCTGGGTAAGTGCCCAAAGCCTTTCCATGCGGTGATCCCTGTATCCTATTGGCCTGAGGCCCAGCAGTATGAGGCAGGTGGGCTCTCTGGAAAAGCTACCTAACTCTCCAACTCTCCCTGTTTCTCTGCTGTTTCTCCTAATCTCAGTCTGGGGCCTATCTATCAGGGACCTGATACCTTCCTCATAAGGGTGGGACTCAGACTGGTTTTTCTGCCCCAGCCAGGCTTCCTCATGTGGTCTCTCTCCTCATGTGGCAGGAGCAGATTGCAGTCCGGTTATTTGACCAGGAGAGATGTGTAAAGTTGCAGGAGGGGACTGGGAAACTGCCTGTGACAACTCCTCATGGACCCCACCACAGTACACCCCCCAACCTCCAGGAGCTCAAGATGCAGGTGGGTCTCTGTGGGCAACAGCTTTGATGCTTGATGGGCAGTGACTGGGCTGAGAAAGGGAAAAACAGGAAGAGAAGTGTTATGAGAATAGGACAGTGTGGGTAGAGACTTGAACTCACATCTTGACATCATACTGGAGTATACTCTCTCCTACCCACAGCGCATCAGTATCCTGCAGCAGCTTTTACAACAGGAGGTAGAAGGCCTGGCACGGGGCAAGTGTGCCCATCTCAATGAAGCCTCCGCTCTGGATATGGTTGAACTTCAGTCCCTGCTGGCTGAGATTCCTAGAACTCTGAATGCCCCAGAGCATAATTCAGGGGCTTTCCACCTTCCTAAACTGTTACAACAATCTGGACTGCCAAAACCCTGCCTTCCAGAGGAGTGTGGAGAACCACAGTGCTCCCCTAGAGCAGAGCCTGAGGTAGCTCAGCTCTGCCCTATAGCAGAGTCAGGCCCCCCAGTGTCCTGTCATAGGAGGGAGCCTGAGATACCAGAGACTACCACCCAGGAACAGCCTAAGGTATCAGAGGCCTTCCCTCTGGTAGAGCCTGGACCCCTTCAGGTCTGCCCCCAGGGGCAGACTGGACTCTCAGAGCCCGCCCCTAGGGTAGAGCCTGGGGCATCAGAGGCCTCCCTGGAACCTAGGAATCCAGAGTCCAGTCCACAGCCCTGCTGCAGTCTGTGGGCTCCAGTGACGACCAGCGTGATATTCTCCTCTCAGCACCCACTTTGTGCCAACCCCCCTATCCGCTCACTCCAGTCTATGAGGCCCCCAACAGGCCAGGCAGGTAAGGAGTTGGTTGGAAGTGGTTGTGTACAAATGAGGTCTTCATCTCTCACTGGGGATTGGGCCCCTGACCTGTATCAGGTGATCCCATGCTTTCTTTCCTCCATCTACCCTGCCCCAGTTCAGCTCTCCTTCAGGAAGAAGGGCAGACAGAGCTGGGCCTCCAGACCTATGCTCCTAATTGCTTTGGCCTTTGGTGGAGAAATGAGAAAGGCAGTAAATGGTGGGAGTATAGGACTCCTGCACCCACCCTGAACTCTCTGTGGTCCTTGGCCCCCAGGCCCCAGCAGTTTGGCTCCTGGAACCCTGGCCCTGAGGCAGCGCCTCAAAGCATGTCTGACCGCCATCCACTGCTTCCATGAGGCACGCCTGGATGATGAGTGTGCCTTCTACACCAGCCGAGCCCCACCCTCAGTCCCCTCCAGGGTCTGCACCAACCCTGTGGCTACATTGCTGGAATGGCAGGAAGCCCTGGTGAGACTTCCATCCATAGCCAGGCTGTGCCTGTACAGCAAGCCTGTGGGAAGTAGGAAGTGGGGCAGGGGGCCAACCTCAGTTCTTTTACACAAGCCAGTGGGGAAGGGTTGTCTCCATTCAGTGATGGTTGGGCCGTGACACTGTTTTCTCTCTCCAGTGTTTTATTCCAGTCGGTTCTGCTGCCCTTCGGGATTCTCCGTCATGAGGCATCTGTCTTCTGCTCCTGCCCTGCCTTTCTCCTTCCTTTTAGACCTTATTTATTGTCTGTCCGCCCCATGGGACTGGGAACTGATGCCCTTTTGTCCTTTAATAAAGTTTCTGCAGTGTCAAGAATGTCTGTTTCCATCTAGTCTGACCTAGGCCAGCTACTGCTGTTATTCTCCAATTGCCCACGTGGTGGCAGATGTCTTCCATCTTAGAGTCATCCCTGGGTTCTCAGGCTCTTTGGGCTCCCTCACATTGGAGTCATCCCACTCCTGCCCACCCTACTGCTCAGCAAATTCTATAAGTGTGTTGGGGGGTCAAATGTGGACCTTTGTGGACCTGCTGTTCTTGAGATCAGTGCCACTTCCAGGAGCTGTCAGTAACTCCCTCATCCCCTTTTAGAGCTCTTCTTAACAACTCTTCCTGCATCAGGCAGAAAGCAAAGGAACCAGACCCATATCCTTGGAACCCTCTTGTGTTAGTGTTACTCTGGTTGGTGTCTCCCCACAGTGTAAGGCTCAAAGCTCCCCTGAAGCTGATACCACCCCACCTCCCCCTTTCCATATCTGCAGAGGCCCTGAGCTACTATCCTCCTCTTCTCCCCCAGAGGCAGGCCTTGCCTGGAAGAACTAAACTTTTGCCTCTGGCAGGGTAGGAGTCCTTGAGAAGAGTAAGGGAATGGGTTGGCTATTTGTCCCCACTCTGTGCTCCAGTTAAGAGGCACGCATGTTCTATAACTTCACTTTATTGGATGAGGCAACAACAGTGGTAGCCCCAAGGCCCAGCCAGGATGGGTGTGAAATGGGGACTGTACAGAATGAATTTTAAATGCATGGAAAGAATTCACTGGTTCCTCCAGTTCACAAGGCTGCCAGACTGGGCCAAAAAAAATGGATATGAGGGGAGGAGGGGAAGCTGAGAAAAAGTCACGACAGAGGACTAGTGCCTACCCAGTCCAAACATCTCCTGCCTATGTGGTGGTCTGTTTCTGGTCTCTCCCTCCCTAAATGCCAGGCCTGGCTAGTGAGATTACTCTAGCTCCTGGCGGAAGAGAGGCCCACTACCTCCGCCCCTGTCCGGACTTTCATAGGCCCCATGCTCACTGATGCTCCAGTTCCCTTCCCAAGTCGCTCAGCTCCTCCTCTGGCCCGGCCTCCTTTGCTCCCCAGCCACTTATACCCCGGAGCACCAAGAGTCCACCCATTAAGGCCGCCTCCAGGAGCGGGAGGGTTTGCCTCACTGCTAGGCTCTCAAAGGATGGGAGTGGCGCCTTGGGTGGGGCGGGTTGAAGGTGTGTAAGGAGGGGAGCGGAGCAGAAAGGGATGTGTGCGGGATGGGGCCCGGCTCAGTCTGGGTAGATGATGAAGCCAGAAAAAGTGCTGTACTTGTTGGTGTTCCCTCCGTGCACCTTCCCGCCATCCAGCTTGATGAAGACTTCATCGCCCACATCCAGGTGCAGGATCACGCTGTTGCTGGCGTAGTCGTAGTTCTGGTCCGCGTCCTGGGCAATGGCGCTGGCCCGGACCTATCAGAGAGAACACAACAACCCCCTGACGGCACGTGTGGAGCTGGGGTGATGACAGGGGTCTGGCTGAGTAGGTGTAGCTAGGCCTGTGAAGCCGGCGCTAGGGTAACCAGCTGTAAGAGCTGGGGAGGACTAGTAGAGGCCGAAAGATCGCTGAGCTTCACGGGCACCGCCATTCACTAGCTGTGCGACTTGGGCAAGTTTCTCGTCTTCTCTGGTCTTCAATTTAAGCTAATAGGTAGGAGGTAATACTAGAGCCTACCTTCTAAGTCTGTTAAGATTAAATGAGTTACTACATGTGAATTACTACATGTAAATGAATTACTATATATAGAAAACACTGTAAGGCTTCGCTATTATTATAATTTAAAAAATAAAATTAGCCAATAGAATAAATTCTAAGATTCTGAATCCCATTTGGCCTCCTAAACTTGTGGTCCCTTCCCCTGGTGATAGGGCACAGAGGTATCTATGTCTATGCAAGAGTGGGAAGATGCAGTGATGCATTCTTGCCTCCCAGGTGCCTCTGGAGCCCCCATCTAGGGGTCACCTGCCCCAACAGGTAGCCCCTCCTTCACTCTGGCTCCCTGCTGTTGGTCGCCTCTGGCCACCAGCCCTGCCCCACCCCCCTCATCCTGTCCCGCAGGGGATGGTTATTAACTCATTAATTATTCATCGTTATTCTAATCACTATTTACCATCCTCAGGGCCCGCAGCACCCGCGCTGCGGAATACAGAGTGGAGGGACGCCGTGTCCCCCTGAAACCGACACACTCCAGGTACACACTGCCCCCCTCACCCACTTACAGATACCCTTCATAGACCATGTACACCCACTCAGTGCCACAAGCAGATAGGCATGCTCTATTCTCACACCTTCGCAACCCACACCCAGACACATCGCACACACACTCACACACCCTTGCACATGTACCCTATCTCACTCCCATACAAACACACATACACTCTCACTCCCTTTCCCTGATTCCTGGAGCAGCCCTGCTGGAATGAGACCCCAATGTAATGCCTGCAGGTCTTGGAACAGGAGGGTGCTGCAGCCTCAGCAGGACCCAGATTTCAGACAGACAGGATGAGCAGGCCTGATGCTTCACTATCAATATTACGCAACCGCACAGGCATTTGGAGGTCACCACTAAACCCAACCTTACTCCTCCTACCCAGGCACCTAACCTAATCCCTAGCCCTGCAGCCTATCACTCCTTTAGGTGTGTCCCAGTCTGCCAGCTATGTCATTTGGGGCTATTCTCCCAAGCCAAAGCGGCAGTAACTCTGACTCTGACCACAGAGGCAGGAGCAGCAAAATCTGGAGGCCAGAGGTTTCCAAGGAGAATGTGTAGCCTACTGGACCAGGTTGAGGTCCAAGACTTCTGCTTTATCTGACCTTTGCTCTTTCCTCCTCCAAACCCATTTCCTCAAGGGGCCTGCCTGATCTCTGAGCTGTCAGACCACTTCTCATCCCTTCCTACTGACCCAGTATTAGCTGAGGGTTAGCCCTTCTCTAGAACTGGCCCTAGGTCCTGGGGCTAACAGTAGAGCTTTGGCAAGTGAGCCAGTGTTTTCCTTCTTTTTTACATTCTCCTCAAAATTTCAAGCTGAATGCCCCCACCGAATGGCTGCTGACTGCCCACTGTCTGGACCCAGATTTCATTCTAATTTCAAGGTGCCAGACTCCAGGTAACTCGTCGCCCATCACAAGGCTGGGAAACCAGTAGTACAGGAGGGCTGCTGCAGAAGAGAAGAGTAGCCCAAGGCAGAAGGACAAAAGAGGCTAAATGGCAGGGCCAGACATCAAAGAAGTTTGGTGTAAGGTGTCTTATAGTTGGAATGTGAGGTGGAGGCTGCAGACATTATACTTTGAATCCTGAATTCTAATTCTGACACCACTCCTAATGCTCTGTGAGACCCTGGACAGGTCGTTTTCTTTCTCCAGCCCCAATTCCTCTTCGACTGAAAAAAAACGATTTCTAAGTTCTTGGCAGACTGGCATTCCTGTATTCAGTGACGCTGTTTGGGGAAGGGGATCAGGTAGCGTAATGAGTGCAGGGAGATTTAGAAAGCGACCCCGCGGATCTGAGGCTGGGTGGGAAAGGGTCATCTCACCTGTCCATTTTTCATCAGGTCGGCCCACATGCTGGTGCCATCGCCGCCGCGCATAAGCACATGGTAAGCGAAGAAGTAGACGCCCGGCATGGGGCAGGTGAACTTGCCGCTGGCCGCCTCGTAAGCATTGCCCACGTTAGTCACCACGTCATCAAAACGCAGCACCTCGTAACCTTCGTGTGGCCGCCGCAAGCCCGCGTAGAAGGCAATGCGAGGCACGTAGCCGACAGGGGCCACCACCCCGCCGGGGCCCGGGCCGGGCGGGCCGGGAGGACCTGGCCTGCCAGGCTCTCCTGGAGGCCCTCTGGGACCTGGCGGCCCCTGGGGCCCTCGGAGACCCGCCTTCCCACGCCGGCCCACCTCTCCCTTGGAGCCCGGCGGGAAGGGGGATACCGAAACGGGCGCGCCGTCGGGTCCTGGGCCTCGGGGCCCATGCGGGTCGCACACCATGCGACAGCGACCCAGCATCTCGTAGTGAGCCGGCCCGCGGGAGCTGTGCACCAGCAGCGGAATAGCCACCAGCAGAAGCAGCACCATGGCCACCCCGACGGCCGCGCCTGCTACCCGCTTGCGGCGGCTCAGACGCGATGCGGCCAGGGCCAGCAGATCCTCCTCACTTTTGGGCGCAATGGCGGCGGAGACCCGGGGCTTTCCGCGAGCCCCGGAGGCGGTGGCCGGGCTCGGGCCTGGGTCGGAACTCCACCGACGGCTGCGCCCGACCCCCCCTCCCCTGCGGGTTCCCGCCTCAGCGGTGCCGTTCCCCAAACCTTCCGTCAACGCGGAGGTCCCCGCGTGCGCTGAGCCAGGGGCAGCTCCCGACGGTTCAGAGCCCGCGGTCCTCTATTACCCTCCTGTTCAGCCTAACGGTCCCGGGCGCCCGACATCTGCGGCTTCTCGGACGGCTGGTTTCTTACAGATCTAGGATGCTTGCTCTCGGGACAGCTGCTTTCTCAAGGATGGCGGCGCCTAGATCCCCAGCTACCCAGACGGTTCGGTTCGCTCCTCGCTGGAGTGGGGACTACTCTCCACGCTCTGGATGTCCCGGGCTCTGCGCTTCGGGTAGTGCCCCCCGGACTGGACCGCCTCGTAGGTTTGCGCTCCGGCTCTTGGAGAGCATTGACCCGCTTTGCTACCCCAGCCGAGGCTCCAGCCCCTGCCAGAGCCCTGGTCCCGCGTCTCTCCACTGCCGGCGCGCTCCCTCTCTGCGTCCCTAACCTTCCACCCCTCCCTCCCAGGGCGCGGTGCGGGTGGTGTGAGCAGCCCAGCTCCGGGAGCCGCTATAAGCGGCTGGGGGTGGAGCGACCCCTGGCGTCCAAAGAGGAAAGCTCGGGGGCGGGGCCTGCAGCGGCCCCCACCCTCGGGCCCCCCAGCCCCGTGGTTGCTACCAGGCTCTGAACCTTATTCTGTAAGGAGGGGTTCACTATACCCCAACCTATCCTTACTTTCACCCTCTACCGGAGTTGGGTATTCCCAGAGCTCAGAAAATACAGAGAAAACAGAAGTGTATTCCTGAGCTAAAAAGAGCCCCTTCCCCCACCCCCCAAAAGAGGAAAAAAAGAAAGAAAAAGGAAAATGAAATCTAACAAACAATAAGGGTGAGAAAAGAGAAATTCACCATTCCACACCCCTCAGTACTCATAATCAAATAAAGGATTCAACGGATATATGTTGGCCTGAACTGGAAAAGGCAAATCTCTAGCCATCCCTATCTTCTACCCCAGTGTGTGTGTTTGCGGGGGCAGGCAGAGCAGCCGAGAGAGTGAAGGAGCAAGAGAGAGTGAGAAAACAGACCAGCCTGTGGGAGGGAAGAGGAAACTGACAGAAAAGCAGAAAAGGAGCGACAGAAATCAAAGAGAAGGAAAACCAGATAGAGACACAGAGACAGAGACAAAGCTTGGAAAAGAGACTGACAGCCCCAGAGGGGGAGAGGGAGAGACAGAGACGGAGAGAGAGAGACGGGAGCCAAGACAGGTTGACAGATAGAGAGAGAAATGTAAATGGCGCGCTGCAGAGAGACACCCAGGTCCGTGTTCGGACTCCAATGTGACATATCAACTGTGGAGAAGATGCGGGGGCGGGGCGTTTCTTCAGCGTAGTGGTAGGCTCTGGGCCTGTGCATTGTGACAGTGGTCTGCAAGTGTGGATATGGCCATGGGACCCTGGCCTAGTATGTCCCTGGGTGAGTGGGATTGTGGATTGTGCATTGTCTTTGTGTGTATGTGTGAGGGCTATTTGAAGGACGGTTTTGTATTTGTCTTCCTTAGTTCTTAAATGTGAGACCCTATGAATGCCATTTCTCCTATTTCAGAACTAGAGTAGAGAGTCTACTGGGGAAAGGAGTCAGAAGGAAGCTCTTGTCCCACTTGCCCTGCCTAGCCCTGCTCAGCCCTGCCCTAGTGCCAGACTTTATCTAGTCCCTAGAACCTCTGCCACTGTCCTCCCTTCCTCAGAGGTCTGTGGCTACATGAAAACCCAGAGAAACTGGACCCCACATAAAAATGTTTAGAGAAGGGATTTGAAGTTGGTTATTCAAATTACCTAACCAAAATGCAGATTGAGCTTTAGGCACCTTCCTGTGAGAGGTGATTGTGTCTGCTATTACAGGTGACCAAGAGGGAAGACAGCTTTGATAGATCCTACTCTGAAAGGGTCCAGAGTCCAGAGAAAAAACTAGTGGTTGCATTCTTTCTTAGGGTCTGGCCCCTCTGAGGTAAACTTCTTGCTCACAGAGATCCCAGGGCCAGAGATTTGGAAAAGGGGGTCCACGACTAGCAAAGTGGGGATGTTTGGAGACCCTGGATGTGAACAGCTGCAAAGGACCTCTTAGAGACTAGGATCAGCCAGGACTGTAATGTATAGAGAAATGCGATGTGAAAAATAGAGGGCACAAGGTATACCAGAGCATGATTACTGGGTGGAAGGTGATTTCATCACCTCTCGTTTCCTGTACCCCTTCCCTGCGTCTCCTAGCCCATAATGAAGCAGGGAAAAGGCGATTGCTGAGGCTGGGTCTGCGTAGAGGGAGGTCTCTACATGCTTGAAAGGGTTAGGAAAGAGAATTGGCAGTCAGTGGGGGAGGGGCCTCCTCCAACCATAAATACAAATTTTATTCAAGGTCTTTGTCGCCATTTGTCTTCCTCGGGGGGCTGAGGGCCATGTCGGCCCAGTGTATGTCTAATTCCGGACCTGCTCCCCCAGGCTGGATGATGGATGGATCAGAGAGGAGAGAGAAGGCCTGAGCTGATATCAGCCTCCCCTGCCTGATCCTCAAGCCCCATCGACCCCCGGTCCTGCCACGCCGCTCCTTCCTCCTCCCCTCTCCCTCCACTCACCAGAGGTCTTGCTCAGCCCGATCCCCACCCCACTCTGCTACTCACCAAGGCCCTCTTTTTGTGCCCCTCACTTCGGCCCCTTTCGGGTCCCAGTTCTCTTCTCTCTGGAGCTTCTCCTCCTATCCCCAGCCCAGACTGTGAACTGCGGTGACCAGCAGGGCTGCAGGCAGCAGCGAATGTGTATGGTGGGGAGAGCGGGCTTGGCTCACAGGGAGCGAGGGGCCAGCTCTATGAATTTATTCATGTTCTGTTGTTCTTTCCCCACACTCTGGAATAAAGCTGCCAGCTCACCAGGCCCTTATTGCTTCCCCTGCAGCTGTCACATTAGGCCAAGAAGAGACCTCGGTAGGGTCAAGGCCAGTCGGTGCTCCTGGGGTCAGAAGCCAAGTATCTGGGCTCACATGGAAATGCTGGGGCCCAGGCTTGGGTCTAGGACAATTTACCCAGAGCTCCTCGGACAGCCAAATGGGGAGGCCCCAGGAAGGTGGTGTGTGGTTGGGAACGGGAAGTAGGCAGAGAAAGGTGTGTTGCAGGATATAGAAGGAGTAGTGGAGGTGGGAGACAAAGCTGATATGGGAAGGAAGGGAAGAAGCCTTTAAGGAGTCCCGTCCCGTAGGCTCGCCTATTTATAAGTACAGACTAGCCTAAATCCTGCCTTAACCTCCACCCTTGACTCTGCACTAGTCCTGGCTCTAACCCCTACTTATACACTTGACTCCTTTCCAATTCTAAAATGAATCCTAACTCCATAACTTCACCCTAATGGATCCCATCCTCATCTCTCCTTTCCTGGAAACCAGGAGTCTCCCAAGAATTTCCCCCAGCGTTTACAGCCAAGTGTGCCTCAGAGTTTTGAAGACCAGACTTTTGATTAGCATGTGATTAGCATATGATTTGCATGTGATGTGTGCCTTCTACTTTGAGGAAGTTTTCATGTTAAAATTTTATGAAGTCTAGCAGAAAGGTCCTGGCTTCTTAAAGTTTCTCTCTTTTTGTTCATTCTCCCACACTCCTTGTCACTGACCCAGATGCCCTCAAGGGAAGAAAGCAGGTGAGGAAAGGAGCAATAGAGGGCTAACAGGAGGAAAGATCCTAGCAGTGTGATCTGCCCTTGTCACTTGCAGTGAAACCTCCACAAGCCTCAGTTTCCATGTCCGTAAGAGGAGAGGGACTAGCTGGTTGATCTTCCCTTAAGATCTAAGGAAGTGCTTTTTTTTTTTTTTTTTTTTCCTTGCACTCTTTCCTTCACCTTTCAGGATCATTCATGATGTGTTTCTCCTCCCTCCTTGCCGCATACACACACACTCTGGCTTTCAGTTCCCACATCTAAGATCATACATAACTGGAAACAGCCTGGGGTGCCTGATACAAAACCCCTAGTATGAAGAGAAAGGAACTTTATTCACCCGATAACATGGAAAAGGAAATAACGTTATTGAGTGCTTACTGTATGTTAGTGCTTTTACATGCAAGTTCTCATTATATCCTTGCCGCACCCCCGAATGGTGGCTATATTGTCTTCATTTTATAGATAAGGAAACTGGGGCTCCAAAAGGGGAAATAGCTTCTGTATCACCCTGAAAGTGACAGAACCAGACTTATGATCTCCTGGCTTCCTTCTCAGTGCCTCGAGAAAGAGAAGAGAAATGGCACTTGAGGTAGTGGAAGAGTGAGAGAAGCAGAAGTGGGGAGTGAAATTGGATGCGTCCCAGGAGAGACCTGTGTGTGAAGTCAACAAGGCAGGGTCTAGGCTCAGCGTGTCCCACATCTTCCAAGCCCAGTACAATGAAGCCTTACAACCAACAGGTGCTCAATTGCAAGCAAAGGGATGTGGGCTGAAGTTAGCTGTGGAGCAGAGCTGTTCAGGTGGAAGAGGAGAAGGCACAGAAGGAAATGAAGATAATGGGAGGGAAATGTGCTCAAGAGGAAAAAGGGTGGTGAGCTGGCAGAGAGAGCTTAGGACCTTTCTCCTTGTCTCATCCCCAGTGGGAAAACAGTCACAGCCCAAGAGCCTGCATGCACTTTAACCCCTTGCACAGAGGGCAGACAGGCCTGTCACCCGGCCAGAGGGCGAGTGCACCACCGGGCCTAGGGCTTCAGCTCATCTCCCGCAGGAGCCCCTGGTACCATTGGTAGCTTCGTGCAGTCTTGGGTTCCAAGGGTCATGCCCGCACCCATTGGGCAGAGGACGGGCTCCTGGCTCCACAGGGAGCGGGTAGAGATTGTTTCCAAGGTGTCTGTCATGCCACAGAGCGCTACTGATTTGCTTCCAGAGCTCTTGACCCCGGCCAGGTGTGGCTCCTCGCCCTAGCCTCGCTCCTCACATCTTTTTGAGCCCCCCCCCCCGCCTCCATCGTCCTTTTGCTCCAGCCTCCAGTTAATGAAATGTAGCGAGCAGCAGCACAGACAGCTGTCAGACCCCTCATTTCTCCGCTGGAATATTGGATCCCGCGCTGGGAGGCCGACAGGTGAGCAGAGGAGGGGGGATGACTGCCGTTGAGCACCCAGAGCCCAGGAGGCAGCCCCAAGCTGGAAGCCTCGAGGGCTTGCCTAGGTGACGCCGGTCTTACGACGCTCTCTCTCTCTCTCTCTCTCTCTCTCTCTCTCTCTCTCTCTCTCTCTCTCTCTCTCTCTCTCTTACCGGGGCTCCTAGTTCTTTTCTCCAACAAGCAGGAGACTTAACAAGCCCACACCCACTGCGCCCGGACCCATGTCGACCCGGGACTCCTGGTCCTGAACCCTAGGCTGGCCTGTCTCGAGCGTGCGCCGCGCGTAACGGCTCTGATTCGGCGGCCGCAGCCGGGTGCTTCCTCCCACCTCCTTCCATCCCTTCCTTCTTGCTCCCCCTCCTTCCCGTTCTCCCTCCCCGGCGGCCGCGGCCTTTATTAGGGATTCCGCGGCTGTCGGTCCCGCCATCCATCCTGTCCGCCGGCAATTAGGCGGCCAGACAAAGAGCAGCTTCGGATGGATGAGGGTCCCGGCGGATCGGAAATGTGAAGGGTCAGCGCTGCCGCCCGCGGCGCACCCCGCTCCCCGCTCCGCATAATCACCGGCCGCCCGTCACTCAGCCGGCCGCCGGGGGAGCTCCGGGGCAGGGGCTGGGAGAGAGCAGGAGTGGGACTGCAGCCTAGGCGCCTAGGGCAGGGTAAGGGCGGACCTGCGACAGGGCGCCTGCTATGGGAGAACGGAAGACTGCGGAAGGAGAGAGGCGCCTGCAGCAGAGAAAAGTCAGGATGTGGCCCAGGGAGTTCTCTGAAGGCGGGCAATGGGGACTGCTGCCTGGGGGCTTCCACTGAGGAAGCGGGAACTCTAGCAGCAGGAGAGGGGAGGCTGGTGGCCCAGGCGTCCCCTGCTGGGAGGCTAGAGTGCGAAGGCCTTGGGCCTCAAGTCTGTTCAAAAGGAAATCGCCCAGGGCTAGCTCCTTTAGGGAAACTGAGGGTCTGTAGCCTGGTGCGCCCCCGATCGGAATAGAATTATATTACTCTTCTATCCCCCATCTCTTAATTGAAATCCAACCCATCCACATCAAATCCGGAAAAGCTCCAAGCCTGGGTGAGCCAGAATGGAATCGAAAAGAAGTTCAAGGAGTCTGGGTTTTTACTGCAGATTCTTTGGCGCTAGCTCCCAGCTGACAAATCAACATCTCAATCTGACAATTAGTGGCGAGGTGGGAGGAGAGGGGCTCTCGCTGCCTGTACCGCTTAACCCTCCCGGCGGGCGGCAGAGAAGAGGGCGTTGCTGGCAGTGATGAACGACTCCAGAGGGGCCCGGGGCCCCGAGCGCGCATTCATTACTCGACTGACAGGCGGGCGGCTGGCCCAGAGGCCCGCGAGTGGACGTGCGGGGAAGAGGGAGAGTAAGGGAGGCATTTAACAGCCCCACTGCCTGGTCATCTCTGGGTTATTTGCCTGACCCTGATGCTTGTCTTCCTTGAGCTCGGCCTGTCAGCTGTCGTGGCTGGCCCTGGTTGCACAATTTGGGGACCTAAACCCTCTCCTCAGGTTAGGCGATTTAAAGTATGAGATGTTAAGAAAGGGTGTAGACAGGCCTTAGGACTAGGTGTTTCAGCCTGACCTGCGAGGAATTGTGCATGTTTGCGCACACAGAGGTGGTGTGTATGACAGGCATTGATGGGTGTGGATCGTACGTGAGGGTCAGTGACTGTGTGTGTCAGCGTTAGAGATGTGTTGGCCTGATTTTGTCAGTAGAGGTGTGATCTGCGAGTGTCTGAGGATGAGCTGCTATCCCTCCCTGCGTGTCTGTGCCCGGCTCCAGACACACCACTTGCTGTCAGCTCTCTGTCTTCAGTTCTGTAGGAGACAGCAGTGTGCACAGTGACAGCCGAGGTGTGCTGCTGGGGGTGGGGGATAGATGTTAACTGTGAGAATGCTAGTCTGGGCAACTGGTCCCTTCCACCACCTATACCTCAAGCATCATCCCTTCCCCAAGCTTCCTGAAAGTAGTGTGTATGTCCCTCACCCCCAAAGTCTGGAGATGCAGTTGCTGAGTCCTGGGGGAGAAAGTGGTTACTACCAGTTCTCTGTAGTCCACACCATTACACATATACACAGTCTCCACATATACAAATAGTCTCTAATATAAGATGTGACACTGCATCCCCAGGTTGGTGGAGGTCAGAGAGGAGGAGGTGAATCTCGGGAAGGGAAGGGGCAGATCATCAGATCTCCAATGGAGCCCATTTCTTTGGGGCCTGTGCTAGTGGCCTGGGACCCTTACCTTTTAGATCTCAGATCCAGTTACTAGTCAAAGACTTGGGAGAATAATGCTAATTATATTCCAATTCTTTTCCCTGATAACTCTGATCACCTACCTGGCTTTGTCTCCACTCTCCTTCCCCACTCTCAAACACACCAGAAGATTGAGCCTGGCTTTCTTCCCAGCCCTAAATCTCCTGGGTCTACTAGGCAGAGAGTTGGGGTGATTCTGGATCTCTGGTCCCTTGTTCTTTTTACAGTGTGTCTTTCAGCCACCTTCCCCTTTCCTTGCTCTTCCTGATAGCTATGGTATCACTTGGAGCCTCTATATCTTTATCTCAACAGCCCTTCTTGTGTCTGCATATCTACACATTTAGGGATCTCTTCCAAATTTATCTCCGTACCTTTGGGTGTCTCTGTTCCTCTGGAGCTTCTCCCTCTGAGAATAAATAGTCCAGGGGAATAGTGAGACCCATTGGAATGGGGAAAGGGAGGAGAGCTTTCTTCCTGCCCCATTCAGAGGTGACCACAACCCAAGGATGGTCATGCAGTGTCAGAACCCGGCTATGGCCAGGTATCTTCTCATTCAGGGCACAGGCGCCTGGTCGATGGCCCGCTGTCAGCCCCGCTCCAAGACGCCCTCCTCCAGGCTCTCGCCCCTCCGCCCTCCTGGAAAAGGCAAATTTGACATTTTTAAATCCTGAGCCTTAGAGGGATCGATGCGGCAGGGGGGCCCCGCCTGGGGTCGATATTCCTGATTGGGAAGCGGCACTGCGCGGAGCCTGGGTGTAAATCACCGGACTGGGGGAGGGGGCACGCGGAGCCATCCGCGTCCTACTCCTAGACGCGAGGATCCCGGCAGCGTCCAGGTCAGGGTGAACCCCAGGGCAATGGAATGGCAGACCTTAGAGACCGGGACACAAGCCCACCCAGGGGTCCCTTCCTCCCTCGCCCAGTTCTGCCAGCTCTGAGGGCAAGCTCTGGTCTCGCTTCAGCGGCCGCCACCCTCCGTTGCCCCTGAAGCCGCCGGGGAGGCCGGTGTCGGAGCCAGCCATGCGGCGGCTCCTCTGCGGCCGCTCCCGTGGGGCCTGGGCTTCAGCTGCGGCTGTCAAGAAGCCGACAGACCAGCCTGGCCAGGAAGGGGCGGATGGCGGGGGAGAGTTTTTGGCGGGGGTGGGTATAGGGCGGGGGAGAAAGGCTGGCAGGGGCTCTAGCTCACAGTGGGCGCGCAACAGATGTTTGCGGAATTGAAGGACAGCAAGGTGGCCTGGGGCACGGAGCTGGGGGCTTCAGGGCGCGGATGGGGCTGGAGGTGGGAGTCTGGCCATTCAGCTAGGGTGATCAGCGCTCTAGGGACAACTGAGCTGGGATAGATCCACTCTCCCTGTTACCAGAGTCGTGAAGAACAAAAGAGAGTGGGGTGAGCAGGGGTGTTTGGGCCCCACTTACAACTGCCTCCACTGCCCCTACCAAGCCATCCTTGCAGTTCTCTGCTGGGGAAACGGAGAAAGTGAGGCTGAGATGGGCCAGGAAGGTTAAAAGCGGGATCAGCTACGAGGTTGGGGCAGCAGCCAGAATTCCCGGGTGGGTCTCTAGATTCACCTGTCCACCCCAGCCTGCTTGTGGGTACATACACCACCACGCCCCCAGCGCAATTTCAGCTCATCGGATTCCCCCACTCCCCACCCCACACCAGTTTATAGAACAACAATTTGGGGAAAACAATTCGGGCCTAGTGACGGCCCGTAATTGTGACAAAGTGAGTGCGGACGGCTGGAGAGAACGCTAGGGCGGGAGCGCTGCAGGCCGAGGTGGAGGCAGGGGCTCTCACTCCCGCCCCGCAGCCCTCTCTTTCTCATTCTGGTCACCTCCCATCCCTCTCCTTGACTCTTCTCCAATTCTTCTCCCAGGCCCTGACGCCTCCCTTCACTTGTTCCTCCATCGCTCTTCCCTTTCCCCTATGTAACTGCTCTTCTCCCTCCTTCGCCCGGCTGCAGCTCCTCCCCTGGTGCACCTCTTCCTTTCTCACTTCTCTCTCTCCTTCACTCTCCACTCATTTCTCCATATTTTCCTCGCTCTCAGGTTGCCTGAGGCCCCTGGCTGCCGCCACACAATACGCTTCTCTCGCTCTCTAGTCTTCGCTTCCTGAGATCCCTCTCCGGGAGGCCAGCGCAGCCCCCCACTCCTGGGTTCCTCCTGTAGCCCTGGGGCCTCAGAAGCCTGCCCCTTCCCTCCACCTCCCAACTCTGCCGCTACCGCCTACCTCCCAGGGCTGGGAGCTAGTTTGTTTGTCCAGCGGCAGCAGACACCGCCGATGCTGTTTGCCTAGCTTAGTGCGCCACCGCGCAGTGCCGGCCCAATTAAGTCTCATTCATTATTCAGCGCCCCATCCGCTGCAACCCCCAGCCGGCTGTTGCCGGGTCGCTTTGGGGCCTCTTCCAGCCCTGGCCAGTCAATGCGCCCTAAGGGGCAATACGGAGAGCCGCCTTCCCTCTCCGGGCCAGGATAAGGACTGAGGGGGCTGGGAAAGTGGAGGGAACAGAAACATTCTGCCGATTGTGGGGCTGAGACATGGGTGAGGCCCACCAGGCCCGCCCCAACCCCCAAGTCAAGGCTGGGAAACCTTGGAGATTCAAGTCTTTTCTGTACAGGGGAGGAAAAAGACCCAAGAAGCGTCATGACTTGTCCAAGGTCATGTAGCAGAACCAGGGTTGGAGCCCAGGACACTGAAATGAAGGCATCTTTCATCCCAGTTTCATCCCAGCATCAAGGAAGTAGGAAGGCAGACTACTCTTAGGCTATGGCCTTGCTCTCTTGGTGGGATGCCCCTTACCCCCTTTGCTCCTAGTTCTCCTTCTCGCTGGAGCTGGCAGGTTACGGTCGACTTGGGGCTGCCTCTGGATCAGGTGTCTCCTCAGGTCTCAGGCTTAGGTCTAGATGTAGTGCCCCCTAACTGGAACGCCTGGAGGCAAGGCAGTGAGGGAAACTCAAGTGCGTGTGTGTAGAGAGTATCGCTCTACAGCCTGTTGATGGGTGTCTCTCTGCCTTTGAGGAATTGGAAGTGGAGCCATTCAAGGCAGTCTTGAAGGGGACGTAGGGAGAGAGGCAAGTGCAACCTGAGGTGATGGAGGAGACATCTTCCCATTTATGGAGGTGGAAAAGGACAATGATAGCAGACTGCTCTGGACTGTTTCGCTGGGCTATCTTAACAAGGTGAGTCTGGGGACCCAACCTGTCTTTCCATGTGCAGCAGCGTCACCTGGCGATCTCGGTGGTGCAGCCGGTGGTGCAGCTGCGACTCGCCTGGAATGGGGTACTGCTCCTCCCATTGGAGCCTGTGGAGGCTGGCTACGCCCAGAAAACCTTAAACAGACTTTACCCGAGTGGGCGGGTGAGAGGGGCCTAAGTCTGAAAGGTGATCCGAGGAGGCTAGGAAGGGCCTTGGGGAGGGGCCTGTCCCGAAAGCCAGACTTCTGTTGACATAGCAAACCCAGAAAGACAAAGTCCATTTGGATGGAAGTGGAAGCAGAGTGAGAAGGGCCATTTTGACTCTGTGCTCCAAGGAAATGACTGGCCTGCCGGGCCTGGGAGCCAGGATACCCAGGTACTGGTACTCACCTTGGAACTAGCGGGTACTGGCTGGCTGGTGGTCATGAGGCCCACTCTAAGTAGAGGCGAAAGACTGGCAGGTATGATATTCTGGTGATTCATGCATTAGACTGCTTTGGAGAGACTTTCTAAGTCTGCCCTGGGAGGAGGTGGTTGAATTGTGGGGTGCCAAGGTCTAGGTCAAAATATAGTTTCCCAGAGCGGTTTCAGGTTTGCCTTATGAGAATATTTCATGGCCTGGAGAGCTGGGAAGGCTGGAGAGGGGCTAAAACTTTGGCCAGGTTTATGAGGGCCACCATAGATGACGTTGATTGCAAGGTGGAGGGGTGGGGCAGGGACTTTCAAAATGTGTAGAAACTTAAGAAGGGCATGGTATTCACTCCTATTCACTCCTCTCCCCCATGAGTCATTCTCAGGGTCATTGGTCTGAGGGGAAGTCTAAAATTTAAGCTTCCGCTTTTCTTGTTTGGGTGCTAAGTTCTCTCAGTTACTCAACTGAAGGCATTTAAAACATTCTTCCCCCCTAAATTTGGGGTTGCTATGGTTATAAAAAACAGACATGAGGTGCTAGATGAAAAGGTATGAGAGAACCAACATTTCAGGGTCACTCAGGAAGATCTGGACTTAATTATTATTAGTAGAAAAGATCATTGTGTTGGGACCTTACAGCTGCTTTTTTTTCATCTCTTAGGGTCTCTTAGAGCCGTGATTGTCATGATTCTCACAGAGGATCCCATATTTATGCACTCGGAGCAATTTCAAGTGCCACTGGACTTGTTCTGAGACCTTTTCCCTAAAATATGGCTAAGGGACTCCTGATAACCTATGCCCTCTGGGCTGTAGGAGGCCCTGCTGGCCTCCACCACCTGTACCTGGGCCGGGACAGCCATGCATTACTCTGGATGCTTACCCTGGGGGGTGGTGGGCTGGGCTGGCTCTTGGAGTTCTGGAAGCTTCCAAGCTTTGTAGCTCAGGCCAATAGAGCCCAGGGGCAGAGACAGAGCTCAAGAACGGTGACACCTCCTCTGAGTCCCATTCGCTTTGCCGCTCAGATGATAGTGGGCATCTATTTTGGCCTTGTGGCTCTCGTTAGCCTTTCCTTCATGGCTAGCTTCTATATTGTGGGCCTCCCACTGGCAGTTGGCTTAGGGGTCTTGCTTGTGGCCACTGTTGGCAACCAGACCTCAGACTTTAAGAACACTCTAGCAGCAGCATTTCTTACTTCCCCTATCTTTTATGGCCACTCCATAGCCATCCTGCCCATCAGCTTGGCTGCCAGCATCACAGCCCAGAAGCATCGCCGCTACAAAGCTTCAGTTGGATCAGAGACTCTCAGTGTGAGGCTCTACCGCCTGGGCTTAGCTTACCTTGCTTTCACAGGCCCACTAGCATACAGTGCCCTCTACAACACAGCTGCCACCCTCAGCTATGTGGCAGAGACCCTTGGCTCCTTCTTGAGTTGGTTTAGCTTCTTCCCCCTCCTTGGCCGCCTCATGGAGTCTGTCCTCCTTCTGCCTTACCAGTTTTGGAGGCTGCTAGTGGGGGAAACTGGCTTCAGCAGCAGCTACTTCCAGGAGTGGGAGAAGCTCTATGAGTTTGTTCACAGTTTTCAGGATGAGAAACGTCAGCTGGCTTACCAGGTAAGGCTTTTTCTCCTCTCATTCCTGTCTGAGAGAGCTCGGGGAGTTAGGCTAAGCCTTATTGGAGCTGGTTCCCCTTTCATGTCTGCTGAGTCAGGCCTCGGAAAGATGTCCTGGTTTCTTCATGGGGTTTCTCTGTGCAGTGGGTGAATGTGCAGAGGCTCTAATCATGAGTGGGGGAAATATATGTATATTATCTACTTTTTATTGAGGTATAACATGTATTAATGTTAGTATACACCTGTGTAAACACTACTCAGATCAAGGTATGGAATATTTCCATCCCTAAGAAGGTTCCCTCATGCCCCTTTTCCAATCTATACTCCTTTCCTCAGAGGTAACCTCTATTCTGACTTCTGTTACCATAGATTAGTTTTGTCCATTCTTGAACTTCATATAAATGAAATCATTTAGTATGTATTCTTTTGTGTCTGACTTCTTTCATTCAACATATGTCTGTGAGCTTTATTCATACTGTTGCACACAATTGTAAAGTGTTTGTTTTCTTTATTCTATAGTACCCCATTGTATGAATATACCAGAATGTATTTATCCACTCTATTGTTAATGAACCTTTGGTTTGTTTCTTGTTTGAAGCTATTTTGAATAAAGCTGCTATGAACAGTCTTGTACATGTGTTTGGTGGACATATATCTTATTTCTCTTGTAAGGAGGCGATCTTGTCAGGGGTGTGAATTTCCAGATTAGACAGTGGTTAGCTGCAATTAAAGGCAAACCCTGGTTCTTGCCATGAGATGTAGAGCCTGTCCATGTTTCAAAAGGCTGAAATTTTAATCTGAGATCTGAGCCTTTCTCACGGGCAAGTAGAAGCCAACTCCAGAGATATCATAGCCTGATTTAGCAAGGGAGGAAGGGGAGACCCTGGTACTCGGACAACTTATGGGATTCTAATTAGTCAACATCTGTTTTCCTAAGGTTTTGGGCATCTTAGAGGGGGCAACAAATGAAGAAATACATCGGAAATACCGGGATTTAGTGAAAATTTGGCATCCTGACCACAACCAGCACCAGACAGAAGAGGCTCAAAGGCGCTTCTTGGAGATCCAGGCTGCATATGAAGTCCTGAGTCAGCCCAGGAAGCCCAGGGTATCCTGGAGATAAGAAGAGATTTACCTTTGAGGATGGACTTTTCCTGGCAGAGCTGGGCAGATTGTCCCAGCCCAGTTTTGCCCACGTGGGGGCATCCAACAGCACTAAAGAAACCGTCTGCTTGTAGGGAAGATGAGAAAACTATTGTGGTGGAAGAATATATTTATGCATTGAATTTCTGAATTTTTGGCTATTGTATTTCTGACTTTTTCTTTCCTTGAAAGCACATAGTGAAATGAAAAACATATTATAAAACCAATAAAATATCTTTTAGAGCATATACCACCTTATCCCACCCCTAGTACATTGATCAGTAAGGGAGGAAGTTTATTTAACTTTTTTTTTTCAACGTGCACAACACTGGGTTGGGATATTGAAGGAAAAATATGAAGGTTCTAATATTTCACAAGTTGGATTTGATATATGCTGTGGATTACTGAGTGGTAAGACTGATGTTAAATTTTCAAATTTCAAAAAAATATTTAAATTTCATTTATAGGAGAACTTTCTAGGAGCTACATTTTTCCCTAAAAGGAAAAAGCCACTGTGGGTAGTGGGTGGTCCCCCATCAAAGACTATTCTGCTTGGAGGTGTATTGTGGAGAGCCCGAAAACTTTAAATGGGTAATTTGGACTGGCTGCCTTCTCAGGTCTTCCCAAAACTTGGAATCTGATCCTGAGCTACAACACCTCGCTCTCTGGGTGCTTACAGCCTGATGGGGGATAGGAATACAAGTACATAGATATCAAGGTCCACTTTGTACAGTGTTTTGAACTAAGTGTCCTAAAGGTATAAATAGAGTGTATTGGGATATTGGAAAAGGGACACATGACATTGTTTTATGGGGACTTGTGGAAAAAGTCCTGGTTTTATATCTCATATATTTTTGTAGGAACTTTGGGGAAACCCCAGGGAACCAGCAGCTTGAGCATCTTAATGGAGCCTTATTTAAATCCCAAGTAACTAGTTAAGTATAGAAGAAACATTTCAGGATGCAGAGGAAGACTGGAGACCAGGCATACATTGTTAAAATTATGTGCCTTTTCCACCACGTTCTTCCTCTTCTTTGTGTGTGTATGTATCTCATACTTCTTCTTTTTTTTTTTTTTCTGGAAGTTAGCTCTGAGCATTGTATGTGTATTTTAAAAGTAAAACGATTTTGGCTAGTATTCTCAACAAATTTTTTTAAAAAGCCCTGATCAATCAGAGCAATGAAATTTGTACACTTTTTTCTTTGCATTCATATATAAAAACTTTAAAAAAATTTTTAATTTCAAGACCAAATTAGCTTTCCCACCTTTTAAAAGTTGCCAAAAATGATATCCTTTTTTTGTAAAATACTTAAAATTTGACAAATTGTCACATGAATTTTAATGAGGTGTTTTTATAAGCTATTAATTAGTAACTTATTAACATATGTAGTACTACATCTGTAAAATGTAAGTATATTAAAAATAGTCTGTAAGGAAAAAGGAAAAAGAATGATTAGGGGCTTTACTTGATTTGAAAAATTATTTTACTGTCCTTAAATTTTGTTAGAAGTTTTTGTTACAAAAATATGGGTATATTTTAATTTATTCAAATGGGAGCTGTTGATGAGCAGTTTCTATGTTTCTAACATGGGCAAGGCTATAATAAATATCTTTAAACATGTGTACTGGTGCTTTTTGTTTTTTTTGAGGCTAGATTTTAATAAGTGCTAATGTAGGGTCAAACAATATATATTTAAAATTTCGATTGATATTTTATCCAGTTACTTCTAGAAAAGATTGTAACGATTTACACTTCCACCAGCAGTGTAAGAAAGTGGCCCTTTCTTTATAACTGACATGGACTGTTATCACTCTTCAATTTTTGCCATGATGATGAGTGAGCAGTAGTATCTGCTTACTTTAATTTGCCTTTCCCTTGACTGGTAAGGAAGTTTGGCATCTTTTCAAATGTTTATTGGGCACTTGTATTTCCTTTTTAGTGAATTGCTTGATCTTATTATCTACATTAAAAAAAAATTGTGTTCCTATTTATCTTCATGAAATCTGTTTTGTTGGTATCTTTGCTTGTTAGAAACCTTAACCCTTTGTTTTATGCATTGTAGGTATTCCCTCAGTATATGATGTGTTTTTTGACTGGGCATGGGTTTTAGAGTCAGAAGGATTAGGATTAGGATTTGAATCTGGTTCCCTGATTTTCTAGCTATGTGATCTTGGGTTTCTTTAGCCTTAGTTTCCTCTAAAATTGAGACAGTAGTATGTACTTATAAAGATTTGCTGTGGTAAAAAGATAGCATATACAGAGTGAGCAAATATAACCAGTAGCTACCTTTCCCATTGTCAGCTTTTGTAAGGAAATGAAGCTTGAGTGTCTAGTGAGTTAATTGGTATAGAATGAAGTTTCTACCTGAAAGATTGAATTTTCTGAGAGTGTATTAATATATTTTACATCAAAAATTTTTTTCCTTTTGTTTCCTGGAAATAAGTGTATGAATGCTTACAAATAACAATTAGAAAGAAGTAAATAAGAATGTTGAATTGTGATAGGGTTACAAGAGGTCCCTCTCACCCCCTCCCCATTCCCACTCTTGTCTAGACTCTTTCTTGTTTTATAATTAAGAAAAGAAAATTCCAGCTTTTCTTAGCTGTTTATGAGGAATCAGAAAAGTAGTTTGGATTTGGCTATTCTTGGGCTGTAGTTTTAAAGTGGGCAGAGCTCATCTGAGCCAGTTATGATGGCAGAAGACCTCAGGATGAGATAACTCTGAAGCTAAAATGAATTTCAAGGGAAGGAGATGGAGAATTACTTGTAAAATGGCTCAACTTGCAGATTCTCCTCGTACAACTCTCTTGTCATCCTTTGGCAGATTCATTTCAGTTAGAGAGGCTGTTTTCTGACATTTGGAGTCTCAGTTCTATGCAGAAAAGCAGAGGTATTTATATTTTATGAGGTGCTACAGTATGGGTGGTCTGCTCCTCAAATCTTATCCCCATTGGTCACTTTAGTGTAGATTGGTATTAAGCTTTCCACAGGATAGAGTTTTGTGGATAGGGGCTAGGACACTAGGTGAGAAGTGAGAAGGAGGTTAAAAATGCTTATTACATCTTTGTAGGAAAGACTGATTAAACCATGTTTGGATTTCATCTTCCTTTTCCTCCTGGTCTATGAGCAGGTACTGAAATTGCGTCCTTGCCAGGATTAAAACACCCATCCACCCCAGAGGGCATCTGTTCATATAACTAATAGCCAACGGTATAGCTCAGCTTTTTTTTTAAAGAATAGCAATAACCTTTTATTGAACTATTTCCAGGTTCTAGGCAACTTGTTAAGCACGATACGTATGTTGATGTTAATCAAGCAATTCCACCAACTCCTCAGGGAAGGTTATTATTATTTTTACTATATAGATTAGTAGACAGTCATAGGGAGATTAAATAATTTACCTAATAATTTTTAAGTGGCTAAACTGAGGTTTAAATTCTGACAGTTGTGACATAAATTTGTGTTGTCAGCCATGACATTTTATTTCTATTTTCATTTTTAAAAATTGAGGTATAATTATATATTGTATTGATTTCAGGTGTACGACAATGATTCAATATTTGTATATATTGTGAAATGATTATTACAATAAACCTAGTTAACATCCATTGCCATATACAGTTACAAATTTTTTTTCTTGTGATTGAGAGCTTTTAAGATTTACTGTTTTAGCAACTTTCAAATGTGTAATACAGTATTATTATAGTTGTCATGCTGTACTTTACAACCCCATGACTTATTTATTTTTTAACTGGAAGTTTGTACCTTTGTCTACCTTCACGCATTTTGCCCATCTACCTATCTATCCCCTGCCTTTGGCAACCACCAATCTATTGTCTATGAGCTTCTTTTCTATTTTTGTTTTTAGATCCTACGTATAAGTGAGATCATATGGTATTTGTATTTCTCTGCCTGACTTATTTCACTTAGCATAATGCCCTCAAGGTCAATCAATGTTGTTGCCAACAGTCATTATTTTTTTAAATGAAGAAATGGTACAAAATTATGTGAATTTAGAACTTCTGGAAGGAAATACTATATTGCTTCCAATCCTGGGACATAACCACTGAGAGATTTTTTTTCCCCCCTGGGGATATGCTTACCCAAAAATCTAATATACAGAAAATCAGTTAAAAGAAATTTTCTAAAGTAATTAAAAAAAAAAAATTCAGCAAGCAAGAAGTCTTCCTTATTCTCTAAGTTGATTTAATGAAATTCAATGGTTTCATATTCTCCCACAGCTACAAATAAGAAATTAATTGATCTTTTAAAAGAGTTGGAAGGGAACTGAGAAGGCTTCTATCCCAAGTACATATTCAGTGTAGAATCTTGAGAATAGTTTGCTTCAGAGGGCACCATTTTGGCTTTTGCTTGAGTAAAAAATTCCCTTTTTGTCCCATATTTTGGATACCCTTAATTGTTAAAAAGTTATTTTATTGGATTAAAATTAGCTTCTCTGTAATTTCTTTCTAGATTTGCCATCTTTTACTACAAAAAACAAAACCAACAAAAAAAAAATCTTTTCTTGATGAGGACCCACCCTTTATCTAGTATCCCACTAAACCTTTTCTTTTCTAAATTAAACATTGCCTTGTTTTAGGAAGTACTGTAATTTGGTAGAAAGCATGGATGGAGAAGTGAGGAGGTTAGTGTTCTACTTCTGCCTCTTGCAAAGCTGGCAAGTCGGCAGACTTGGTATGAGCCACTTCATCACTCTGAACCTCAGTTTTTTTTTTTTTTTTTTGCAGTATGAGGAATTTAGACTCAAATGACCTCTAAGATTGCTTTTAACACCGGAATCTGGGTTCTTTTCAGCCCCTGTTTGTGTTAAATGGTTTGATTTGTCTTCTTTTGTCTGCCCTCTTGTGGACACTGTCTTGGGAAGAAAAATATTTCATTACTCAAAGAACCGTATAATGGCCACCATTCCTCCCCCCACTGCAATAAAAAATTCACTTATATCAAACTGTTTTCATTTATTCATGTCTTCTTCTAGTCCTCATTCATGAATTTACATAAGTAATTTTATATGATTGAATCAGACCAAGGATATAATTTTATACTGTTTTTTTTTCCCTGCATGGAATCATGAGCATTTATATATATCACATTTATATATATTTATATATATCACAAATATATGAAATCTTCATATATTTGTATTTTATTGAAGTGTAATTCACATGCCATAAAACTCACCTTTTTAAAACTCACCTTTTTGTGGGTTTTAGTATATTCATAAGGTTGTGTAAACATCAAAAGTATCTAATTTCAGACCGGTTTTACCAACCCCAAAAGAAACCCCACACCCATTAACAATCTCTCTCTATTCTCTCCTTTCCCCACCTCCCAGCAACTACTGATCTACTTTCTGTCTCTGTGGATTTGCCTATCCTGGGCATTTTATGTAAATGAAATCATACAATGTCTTCTTCCAGTCATAATGTTTTCAAGATTCATCCGTTTGTAGCATGCATTATCACATTTTTTTCAAATGTCACATCATTTATATTTTAATACTGTACAATATGTCTCCCCCTTGTTTGTGAGACATTTAGGCTATTAATATATATTTTTGTTGTTATAAAAAATGCTGCATCAATATCTTCATGTTTCTAATTCATCTATTCTCTTGAATTATTTCAGAATAAATTCTCATGGGTGGGATTACTGGGTCAAAAGGTATGAACATTTTTATGGCTCTTGTCAATATCGCCCTTAAATTGTGGTACCCAGAACTAAATGCAATTCTCAAATGTGTTCAGACTGAACAGGGTACTATGGGGTTATTAAGTTCTCAAGGTCTAGACAATATATCATCCTTTAAATCAAGCAGCCTAAGAATTTATTAGCTTTTTTTGGTTGCTCATTGAGCTTATAGCCAATAGGACCATTAGATCTTTTCCTAGGTATTGTGTCTTAAAGCTATGTTTGCATTTACTCTGACCCAGAAGCTTTTGAGGACTGCCCAACTTGAATTTATCATTTCTTTGTTTTCTTTTCTCTTGACAGTGAGTGGCCCTAACACTGCAGTCTTAGTTAAGAACTGCAGATGGCGCCTTAAGGCTGTCACAAGGGTAAAATAAACCCGTTCGATTTTTCTTTTCTTTTTTTCTTTTTTAGGATCTGTTGGTGGCACCTCCATAGCAGGCTTATTACCAGAGTTCAGTCCTCCCCCTTTGTGGGGATGGAGACAGCAACTGTAAAGTTGAATTGGGGTGTTATTCAGGGCAAGCTCTGACTGAAGCATGTTTTCTAGTTGTCATTTGATCTCCTAGGGGACTCTGAGGCAGTGTATTTTTTCATGTTAGAGCTTTGCTTAAACACATATTTCATCTACTGCTTTGGCTTTTGAAGTTCACAGCCTGAGAAGCTGATTTTTTGGTTTCTCTTCATTCTTTGCTGTCTTTTTCTCTTACTCTTTGCAAGAGATTGAAACTTGTTTAGCTGGATGGTTTTGTTTGTTTTGCTAAGGTGTGTTTTGAACAACAAAAGCAGAAAATTATGTAGGGTTTCAGCTAAATGATATTTCATTTCAATAGTTTGTTGCTTTTTTCATTTTCCTTTTCCTTTTCCTCCCAAGTCTCTTCTTCCTTCCCATTTCTCATCTACTCTTTCATAGTCCATATACTTATTTGCAAATTAGTATAACTTTAAGCAAGGTTTTGAATTTTCTGGATTTAAACCTCACTGACAAGTTTTAATAGAACAAGCAGTACCTTGTGTGGGACAGTTAGAAGGGAATAATTTTAACCCATTCTGAGCCAGACTTTAGTCCCATTTCTGGTCTGAGAAAGGTTGTGGGGAACAGAGGAACATCCTCCACTGGGCAGTGACTAAGTTAACATGTGAACCTACCTGTCTTTGCAAGTACCAAAGGGCATTTTGTCCTAGCATCTGTAGGTCTGGCACCTTTCAGATGAATTAGTATGAAGAAAGGAATGAGAGGAATATAGGGAATATAAATATATTTTATTCATGTTTCCTAGTCACTGAGGTCCAGTGAGGCTCATGTTACTCCCCAACCTCTTCTTTCATATCCATAATAACTAATTTGGACTTGGTTTCTCTTGCTTCTTTTTCCTTTTAACTTCTGGAGTCCACAGCAGAGAGTGCACATTTACTGCTTTTTGTATAATTTGGGTTGGAAAGCAATTAACTGCTCAGTTCGGGCAAGTGGTGCCATATTATTTTATATTCATTGACTGGGAACTCATTTCCTCATAGCAGTTGACTTTTTTTTTGCACAGCTAAGAGACTGATCCTTTCAGACAGATCTCCTTTCACACCCTAATTCTTTTCAATGAGTTTCTTGTTCTAATGTTAATGCTTTTGCTGATGTCACTCTCCTTCCCTATAATTCTTTTTCCTTTCTGCTAATTGAAATCTTTATACTTCTTTTGCAATCTAGCTTAAGGTTTATTCCTTAATGATGCCTTCTTGATCAATTCCATATCCAATAACCTTTCTCCCTTGAATTCTTTCAGCACTCTTCTCTAGTTTGTACCATTCTATCTAGCATTTTCTTACATGTTGCCATATAATCATTACGTCTCATGTTTTTAAGTCTTATCCCCTTAACTATGCCAAAGCCCCTTGAAGGTAGGGACTGTCTTCTCCCAATGCAAGCAATAGGACTTTTACTAAATGTGTTAACTTGCTACTTAATAATTTAGAACCCCAGTTTCTGCATTTGTTATATGAGGATAATGATACCTGAATCACAGGGATATTGAGACAATCAAATGAGACAATGTTTTGAGAGTGCTTTATAAGTCATAAAACATTTACAGAGGGTAGGCATTATCAGTTTTTGAAAAACAGTGACAGACCGTATAAATGAAAGAGCATGCTGAAATTTCATGAATGAACTTAGAATAGAGCAGTAATAATTATATATTTACACATAGAAATAAGTTAACTAAAGATCAAATTCAAGTTTTTAATGAAACTACTGTTTAAAATCTGAGTTTTGGTTTTGACATTGCCACTAATTTTGTGATGTCACAATTTACGTCACAACCTTTGATAATTTAAGGCCTTTTCCAGATCTAAACATCTGACACACAACTGAATTTGGGTATCTTACCTATGTCTTTGAACCTCAGTTTTGTTATCTGTAAAATGTCAACCTAATCAAAACTCTTTAATAGAACTTTATAGAATGGATCTTCAAAGAAGTGTTAATCTGGTACAGAAATCTCTTGGGTGAAAAAATTTTCCTCTTGGAGAAAGGGAAGCTGCATTTTATATAGTGCATTCTCTTTAATATTAGCAAAGCAGATCGCCATATTAAATACTATGAGAAGTTTAACTTGATTTTATGCAGTGTTTACCAAACTTATTTGAACCAAAAATATTTTTTTTTCAGATAACATCTATATAGCATCCCATGAAACTAATTTTTTCGAGACATACAGTTTGGACTGCTAACATGAATATTCTTAGGTATTAGAGGTTGTCCAAGCAAAGAAAAAGTATATTCTATGAGATGTTCTTTGCTAGTCTTTTGTGGCTTATAGCTTCAGCTTTAGTCAGCAGAGACATTTTAAAAAAATCATGTTCCTCACTTATAGTCATTGATTATCAAGTCTCCAAATTAATAGGTAAAATTTTTATGTGTCTCAGATGGTAGTTTAACTCTGGCCTTTTTTTCTTCCTAATAAAATCATGGAATCTGACAATCAGTCACTTCAAATACAAAATATCAACTCAAAACAAAAATTCGAGAAAAGTTCTCATCTCTAGGTTCTATTTGAAACATCAAATTAGGTCAGGTTAGTATCTGCAGAATGTATCTGTCAAGGTGAAGATTATATCATGATTTATTTTTAGTTCTAGTTTTGCCCATTGATCTTTGTTTTTAGTTCTAGTTTTGCCAATGTATCTTTAGGTAACCTGGGGCAAATTAATTATTTTAAGGCTGAACTGAGAAATATGAATGTTATTTCAAAATGATCTCCTTTTGTAATCCTTAGCAATCACTCTAATCATTTCAGAAATTTGGTGGTTTTTTTTTTGTTTTCTTCAGAGTAGGTCACAAGTATTATATGTTGAATTTATTACAGGCTTTCTTTTCCTCCAATATAATTTATAGACAAACATGAAACAATTTGCAATTATTTCAAAGCAGGCAATGGTCACTTTGTTTTAGTGTGAATTAAAGCATGCCAAATGAAAACTGTATAGGTAGTATAGTGAACTATAATTAATCTTTGTAACCCAGGTCCAAAAATGAAAAATTTGTTCAGTATCCTTTTAGAGAGGTTGAGTGCTGTGAGGAGAAATGGCAAAGATGGGCCATGCAGTAGGGGTACTTGCAAATCCCACTCAGCAAGAGACATGCTCTATGTGATCTACCCTCATTGTAGGGCTATTTTTTGAGTAAAATTTTTGTGAGGAACCTGTCTGTACTGCCACCCCAGAGATTGAGCAAAATGTTCCTTTTAAGCACACTCAGAACTCCCTTAGAGGAGATCTGTTAAATATGATATTCTTCATCTCATTAGATTTCCGATGATGCTTTACAGCTCTTCTAGATTGGGCCATTGACATACTCCTTAATCCATCTCTCTTCTCTCTTAGTGGGATATCCACATATACAAACTCTCTCCCATTTAACCGGGGCTCTCATGACTTACCTAAATAGACCCCAAGGTTTCCAAGAGTGGGAACTTTATTTTCCTCCCAAAGAAACATTGGTTTTGCAGCAGCAACAGGCCCTATAATAAAGGTGTTTCCGGGGTTACTTTTGGTAGGTGAAATCAGTCATTATGGAACAAGATCTTGGATCCTATTGGTTTCGGTTCCATTTTTGAGTATGAAATTTCCTAGTAACCAAGGTCATACCATCCTGTTCCCACTCTGTATGGGTATGAGGGAAAATTGTGGAGGAGTTAGTCACTCATTCCACTTTCTGCCTGTTTCAGCACTTATCATGTTATTATAGTTAATTATTTAATAGCTTATACCCTCCTTTACAATTCGGCATTCTCCTTGAGGATAATGCTCTTTATTCTTCTTTGTAAGTGATTCAATGTCTAGAACAATGCCTACTACTCATTGGGTGCTTATGTCAATGTAGTGAATGAAAAGACAGCAGGTATTTGGATGGCCTGCTTCCATTTGAATCTTTGAAAGTTCTCAATAGTAAGCAAGATGGTGTAGTGCTCTGCTAGCTGAATGACCTACTCTTCTGTTTCTTTAGATCTGTAAATGGTTGGATTAGATTAGGCATTATTAACCAAGAGACAGTGGGCTCCAGATTTTTGGCTCCTCAACCTCACCCCATGCAGAATTAAAAACCAAAGGACCAGATGACTTCATAGACGTTTACTATATGACTCCGTTACGTGTATTACCACTGCAATAACAAGCGTGTGGAAACCAAAACTACATTGTGCCTGTGGCTATACACACCCACATATACTGTTTGTCCAGACTCCCTTACGCTTTGGCCTCTGAAGAACATGAGGACAGATTAATCTTTTAATGCCGACTGTCTAAATCCCCAGCTTGTGGCCGCTCCTAACCGATGACTAACCAGTAGACAGTGAGGTGAGTGCTTCACACATGCAGGACACTGGCTAGAAAGGTGCACAAAGAATTAGAGATGGTTCTGGTCCCGGGGAGGTTGGGAAACCTTGACCACAGAGGAGTACTTAATAGGACGATTCGACGGTGTGACCGACCGCAGCCAGAGCCGAGATCAGAAAACGACTCAGCGTCGGACTGGGGCAGTGTGGAGGGAGGAAGAGAACTCTCTCTCAATTCGTGGCCGGGGGAAGAGAACCCTCAATTCGCTCGCAGGTTATCCAGAGCCAGGCCCCGGCGGCGCCTCCCTCCCTCCACGCCCACAGGCCGCTACGGCCTCCGAGGACGTTGAACGGCCGCCCGGTCCGATGTCCCCGCGTTTCCCGCGGCCGGTAGCTCTGAAATGGCCTTTTCGAGTAAAAACTTGGGTCGGGAAGGAGAAAGGAAAAGTGGTGTTCTAAGTTCTCGGGGCGGAGACGTGAACGGCGACAGGCAGAGCAGCCTGGAAGACCGTGCCCCGGCCAGGACCGGGAAAGACGTCCCTCGTGCGGAGCCCCTCGCGGCGCCCGCTCTTCGGTCCCCTCCGGGGGAGTTTCGGCTCTTTCCGGCACTCCCAGCTCGGGCCCTGCCCTCGCGGCGCGCGCGCCGGCCCTACCCCCGGGCGCCGGCCGTCCCGCACGCAGCCGCGAGTCCGCGTCCCCCCGGCCCCACTGCCGCCAGTTCGTCCCCGACGCCTTCTCCAATGCCTGCCCGCTCCGGGCATATTAAATCCCGGGCGACGCCCGCGCCCCCGCAACTCAGGCGCGCGCCCCGGCACGAGAGGAGCGGTGGCCCGCCCCTCGCGAGCCCTCCTCCCGCGCCGCGCCTCGCACTCCCCGCCCGCCGGCGCGCGGGGGCCGCCTCGCGCCCAGGGCGCGCGCGCGGCCGGGCCGCAGCGGCCTCGAGCTCGGCGCGCGGGCTTCGCGCCGGCGGGCGGGCGGGCGCGCACGCGCGGGCGCCGGGGCGGGGCGAGCGGCGCGCGCCGCGGCGAGGTCGGTGTGGATCGGCGGGCGCTGCGGCCCCAGCCGCCGCGGCCATCCCCAGCCCTCGGGCCGGCCGAGAAGGGAAGCGGCGTCCGGGGCGGTGGGGGCGGGGGGCGGGGCGGCGTCCGGCTGTGGGCGAGCTGGGGGAGGAGCGCGGCGGCGGCGGCGGCTGGAGAAGACGAGGGGCGGGTGGCGGGGCTCTTTCTCCTCTCAGACCCGGGAGCGTCCGGGACGCAGAGCCCGGAACTGGGGAAGGGCGGGGGGTGGGACGCGGCGACTGTGGGGGCCCAACGTAGGTGAGGCTGAGGGTGCTGTGTTGAGGGGGTGGTGGGGATAAAGGCACAGAGATGCACAGAACGGGCTTGAAGGAGGAGGGCGCTGGGGGGAAGGGGCAGCTGTTGGGGGTGGGGTACGGTGAAGACGGGGATGTGTGAGCCCCTTGGGACAGGGGATGCCCAACTGGAGAAGGGTTTCCAGGGTCAGTGGGGCGGGCCGAAGCACACGGGTCCGAGTTAAAGTGTTTCCAGAGGTATAGGCCGGGAAAACAATGGAGTGTGGGGGGACTCTGGAGTGACCGTGTCTGGGGTATTAGATTTCGAGAAACAACGAGAGATGGAAAAGAATGAAAGATGGACCATTTGGGATGAGAAGTATCATGAACTGGGAATGCAGTGGGGATGCATAAGGTCATCTGCGTGGGTGTCCGGGTCCTTAAGATTTGGGGGCAAAGTGGGATTTGAAAATAAGAAAAGGGCATTCTTGGAATGGGAGGGGGGAAGGAACGGAAAATAAGGCAAAGCGGCAGAGAAATAAAATAGACATCGGTGGGCTTGAATTAAAGCGGAAGGGTAGATCCAGTTAGGGTATTTGGACTAGAGTGGCATCTTTCTAATTTTTCCAGGATGATTGGGTTCTTTTAGAAGGTGGATCTTTCTCAGGCTTGACCCTCTGCTGAGAAGTACAGGATGCTTTTTAAAATAATTTGGTTATCACTTATAGTCTCGTTTCATTGATAAAGCATGCCTATAATATCTATTTCTCCTTTCTTCAGCAGGTTACTATACATACTTTACCTGTGGTTAATGAAGCAGGAGAGGACAGATCACCACAAATAGGCATTTTGCTTTGACTCAGGTCAGTGATAATACAGAGTTCAGGGTGTTAGGGGAAAATCAAGGTTTGTTTTCATTTAGACCAAAAGGTGATGAATAACCTAAATAAAATTGAAGTTATCTGTACTTTGTTAGAATTATAGTTTCTCACTGAGAAATGTACATATACCATCTGCTATTGGTTTTATGCTTGTGGGAGAGAGTTTGGGAGCTGCCTCAAGAAATTCTTGATGCTAATTTCAAATTACCAGGCTACCTTATATCTTTCAGTTTAAATTAAAATGATTTGAAAATATTGAGGGAAACTATTTCTGGCATTATGATCTCTTCATATCCCTGATACTTGGATTTCCAGACTACATTTTGCATGGTATTAGATAGAAGATTGCTGATTTTGAAATTGTAGTTACCATCATGTGTTCATAGTCCATGTTCAGATTTTTATTTGTTGGGTATTAAGTTTTGCTGACTCATCTAAGATTTCTTGGAATTCATCAGTTTATATTTTTCATCTAGGTCTTGAACAGTAGCATTAGGCCACTTTATAAAGGTTTAAAAATAATCATCTGAATTGTCACTTAGGCGTTATAAAAACCGAACAAAGCAAGAAATGAGTGCAGAGTCCTTGGTGATAATATGGCTCTTTCTTGACCTTTTCCAGTGGTCCAGGCAAGGTGCTGAGATTGTTTTGCATGCATTATTTCATTTAATTTAATCCTCACACTTTTTTTCTACTTTATAAATTAAGAGGTGAAATAAAATACTGAGGTCACAGAGTTAGTAAATACAACTGAATTCTCACCCAGCTCTTGTATGCCATTAAATCCTCATTGCCTGGTGGTCCTTCCTGCTTTTTCATTCCTCCAATCTTGGTTGTATGTAGTACAAGCAACACGAAATGGTTGAAACTTGAGTCTGCTATGATAATAGTGATTTAGAGGAAGATTGGGATAATGGGCTACATCTGTAGAGTTCATTGAATGTTTAGTGCTATGATTATCAGATCTTCTGGGTTCCTGATAATAGGGCTAAAATATCTTGCTAAGGGTTTGTCCTCTGAGCACACTTAATTTTCTCTTTAGTGTGCGCTGAAGTACTGTTGTGTATGTGGCACTCTTCCTTGTAGAAGTCAGGACAGCCAGTTGTGAAGCCAAAACCAATCCACTCTGGAAAACAATTGAAAACTGCTGAGTGCTCAAGTGCCCTCCAAGCACCTGTTGAGTCCACAGTTGGTACTGGCATTATATCTAAATATAGACAAGATTGTCTTAGAAACCTGAGTGAAACAGCTAGCACTGAGAGAAACAGCTGGGGCCCAACATCAGCACAGTCCCTGGAGGCTGATCCAGGAGTAGCAAAGGGCTACAGATACTAGTGAATGGCAGGAGGGGAGGGAATTTTTATTTCTTCAATATTTATATATTCTAGGCACTGAACTCAGTATGTTCTATGTATATTACCTTATAAATCTTCAAGTAACCCTTAAAAGGTAGTTGTAAACATTATCCGCATTTTTCAGATGAGGCTCAGAAAGATTAACTTGTACAAAGTCACTTAGTAATGGCAGTGAAGGAAGGTTGTATATACTATTATTATTATTATTTTACTTTTAATTGTGGGTTGCAGTTTCCTACCATAGAGCCACCATATTAAAGTTGGGAACTTAAAAGTCACTCATTAGGATTCACTGTGTTTCTTTGTTAGAAGTAAAACTGATTTTTTCAATCTTGCTATTTCCATTGGAGACTGGAAGGAAAAGTTTGTTTGCTTTTTTTCTCCCCCTGATTTAGTTGTTGGAAAGGAGAGCCCATTCATTATTTAGCAAATGACCACATGTAGAATATAATTCAACTTCTCAGTTGCTTGGTATGTATCTATAGCAACATGTAAATGGCATGTCCATCCCTCCTCTATTCTCAGGTCTTGACTTACAGGTAAGTAATCTAGGCTCTGGAGGATGACAGTGAAGCATGCCTGTTAAACACTCGTACCACTTCTCTTTGTATATTTTTGCCACAAAAGTTTGACCATTGTTATTGCTTGGTTACTTTTTAAAAAAATATGGGAAAATATACATAACATAAAAGTTAGCATTTAAACCATTTTTAAGTATATAGTCCAGTGGCCTTAAGTACATTCACATTGCTATGTAACCATCACCACCATCTATGTTCAGACATTGAAAAAAATTTTTCTAAACCTAAATTCTGCAGCTGTTAATAACTCTCCATTCCTCTCTTCCCCCAGCCCCTGGCAACCACCATTCTATCTTGATCTGTCTTTATGAAGGTGACTACTCTAGGTACCTCATATAAATGGAATCAGTATTTGTCCATTTGTGTCTAACTCATTTCATTTAACACAATGTCTTCAAGGTTCATCAATGTTTTATCCCGTGTCAGGATTTCATTCCTTTTTCGGACTGAATGATATTTCATTGTATGTGTGATCCATTCATCTGTCAATGAACACTTGGATTGCTTCTACCTTCTGGCTATTGCAAATAATTCTGCTGTGAACATTGGTGTATAAATATCTGATTGAATCCTTGTTTTCAGTTCTTTTGGGTATATACCCAGAAGTGGGATTTCTGGATCCATGTTAAAATTTTTGAGGAAGCTTGGTTACTTGTAAATGGTGGTTTTATTATGTGTTTACCTGAAGGTAGCACTTGGCCTTATGTTTGAAGGATGATGTTTCTTCTACTGACTGTTTCTGTACTGTTTGCAGGACACTTGTACTGGGAATTATTCAAAAGGAATGATTTACCCAGTTTCCATGGCTCTCTCTTGGCTTCTGCCTACTTATATTTATCTATCATGGCATATGGAAGGTACATTAAAATACATTTTAACTTAGCAATAAAAGTACTTTTGAAAATCTTTTAGATATTTCAGGTGGTGAAGAAAATGGGAGTTTCTGTTTTAAAGTGTGAAATATATCCAGTGTGGAAGGAATATTTGTTATATGCAGATCTTTCTAGTCACACCGGTAAATGTGGGTAATTACCTTAAGAACATTATCTGTATGTGTATCTGAAGATTGTGTCGATAATGTAGAGCATTTTCAGGGTCCTTTTTTCATTTAACAGTGTTTTACGTGTATGAGCCACCCATTACTGCTTACTTTTGGTATCACTTCTTCATTTGTTAAAAAAAGTTTGAGTGTCTGCTATATGCTTTAGATATTTTAAGAAGGTAGCTGTAATACAGGAAGTAAAATTGGCTGAAGTCATTTGTTTGACTCCATTTTCTTTCCCTCTCTTCATATGTAAAAGAGTTGTCATATAGTACCAAATATTATAGGTTGAAATAGCTGTAGATGGACAGTGAACTGTGTCTTAGGATGGGTCTGATCTCCCATTTCATTTTTTTCTAAATGTCACAAGGAGGTTAATTATCCCTGCATCTTGCTTCTTGAGATTATTAGGTTATAAAGGGACCTCAGGCTCATGTGCCATTATCTGGGAGCCTTATAAGAGACCTGATGAGCCCACAGTTACCTTGGAGATGGTCTGTTGGATCTGAACTATTTATAAAGATTTAAAGTTTGTTAACACCTTTTCTTAGGATACTGGGTATTAAGGATTGGCCAGAGGCCAGCATATAATTTCCATGTTCAAATCTACCATGGTGGCCTGTAGTGGTGGGTTCCTGAAATATGTGTCATCTTCTACACAGATTCTGCAGTAGTTCCAGGCCCTTAAAACATTCGCAGTATAAGGTCTGAGGCTATAGCCATTAGCTTAAAGGCAACTTCTGCAGTCATTGTTCTATGACTAATTTGTAGTTAAGAGTTACCTGGGCATTCTCACTAGTTCAAGCTCTAAATGATAATTTTAGATTGCTGATAAGGAGGATTTTTACATTACTTAATTAGCAAAATGACATGATTACTAGTTGTGGAAGATGCATGTTCGTGTGTTTTTTTTTTTTTTTTAGAATTGGTTAAAGGGTATTGGGACTGAGAAGAGGGAGGTATGTGATGAGGCCATTATGTGACTGTAGATGAGTCATGATCAATAAGTGAAGATGTCTTTTGAACTTGAAGATGCTGTTATTGGTGTTCCTTCCTATTGACCTGTATAGGACTAAAAAGTCCCTTTGTAAAACTTGCAGTCTTTCCACTCTTAAGTTCATGTGGTCTCTCCAGTAGTAAATGATTTGCTATTGTTTTAAGCCTACTGCCAATAGTAGAGCAATATTTTAAATATCTGCTTGGTCTCTGATTATATGCCAGTGTGGTCAGCTCACACTACTGGCTCATCCTGATTATCTTCTACTGTTACATTGATTCAAAATGTGCATTAGCATGTGGTGGAAGTGACTCTTCTGCTAACTTTGGTTATCCTCATACATCTTTATAGTAAAATGCCTTCATAGCTTACCTGCATATCCTGCACAAGCCCTCAATACAAGGGTCTCATCATAAGAAGCTCCTCACATTCGATGAAAACAGTGAAACTTGTCTGTGACTAACATGGAATGACAAGAAGCTAAAGTAGTGTACCTGAGTGGTAGGTGATACAGAACCACCCCAGATTAAATTAACCATTCATTTTAGACACAAACTTAATGCTTTGTTATGGCTTGCTAGTTATTACCTACTGGGTTTCTTGAGATGGTGACCTAATTCCTTGTTAAGTGGACAGTGCTTTAAACAAAGCTTAGTTGGGTAATCTTCGCTTCTGTCGTTATCCGAAGGCTGTATTTAATGTTGGTCTTTTACAAATTGATATTTGACAATTTGTCCTTGGTCCATCTGCCCATAATGTTATGTTGATCCTATAAGTTAGACTACAGGTATTATTATGTGATGCCATGTAATTTGGGAGTGCATGAAATAAGCAGCAACAATGAGGACAAAATTTGTATTTGGGCATCTAATTCGATGAAGTAGAAAAAGCTCCTGAAAAGGGAACCATTTAGTACCTTCATCCTGATTGCTTGTTACCTGAAACCTTAACATTTAAGTAAGATTGAGAATTCAGTTTTTACATGATTATATTTTTGATTGGGTAGTAACGCTGAGAACACATCACCCTTTCACAGTCTACACATTGTGAAATACATAGAGCCCCAAGCATATCATTAAACTTCTTGTCAGCTTGAACTTTTTGATCCTTGAAATGTGGATTTCAAGTATCAAATGGTGTTAGTTATTATCAGGCTAATACAGATTATTCTCTCTCTCTCTCTCTCTCTCTCTCTCTCTCTCTCTCTCTGACACACACACACACACACACACACACACACACACACACACACACATTTTATGGTTATAATTTTAAGGGCAAGGCAGTCCTTGGTTGACCTCACAGATTGCAAGGACCTTGTCAGCTTACAGTCCTTTTCTTTTTTATTTATTATTTTTTTATGCCTACAGCACCTGGTCTTCCTAGGTGGTCTCCCGTCCAAATACTAACTAGGCCAGACCCTTCTTAGCTTCCGAGATCAGATGGGATCAGGCTTGTTCAGGGTAGCATGGCTGTAGACTGATAGTATATTTATAGTATTCCCATATTGTAATATCTTTCAAGTATACCGTACATTGGTTATACATCTATATAGTTCATAAAACAATCCCCCCAATTACTCTACCCTCTGGCCCTCCTCCTAGCCCGCATATTAACAACTTTCTTCTTTTTTTTTTAATTTAGCCATTTTAGTAGATGTCAAGTGGAATCTTATTGTGAATTTAATTTGCATTTTCTTAGTAACTAGTGATGTTGAGCATATTTTCATGTAATTGTTGGTCATTTGTATATCTTTTTTGGAGAAATGTTTATTTAAGTTCATTGCCCGTTTTTTAATTTGATTGTCTTTTTGTTGAGTTATGACCATTGAATTTTAATGGTTGTACAACATTTAGCTCTGTGAGTGCACATACTATGCACTCAATAATTATTAACTAATAATATAGGTAGAATTATTTTTGCTACACGTATTCTGAATTGGAAGGCTGAAAAAATGGCCTAGCTTTTCCAAATAGGAGTAGAGAGGCAATAAAACCTAACAATTGTTGTGAGTAAAATTTTGACTCTGTCAGTGTTGATAACTTTGCTTTTAATTGATGCCCCCAAATCAAGACATTAGAAACACATAAGCAAAAATCAGTTTATCTTTGCCAGAAATAGCATAGTAAGTCCTTACTTAATGTTGTTGATAGGTTCTGTGATGTTAAGTGAAACGATGTATAACAAAATCAATTTTAACATAGGCTAATTGATATAAACGAGAGTTAAGTTCCTATGGCATCTCATCAACAGTATAACAAAATGGTGTTTAATGAAAGGATATTATTTGAGGATCTGCTGTAGTGCCGTCTAGTTATAGCTGAGATTTAGACCGTCTTTCTTTATTCTACTCTGTTATGAGACATATGTTATAAATAGCACAATCAAAATTTTTTGAAAACTGGGTCTGAGAAGCCTACTTTTTATGTTTACCGGTATGCAGTTGATGTATTGTCATGTTTTTATGCTTATTACAACTTGGTTATATGGGCTAGTCAAAGAAGATAGATGAGAATAAAAGATCAAAGTAATTACTAATTTAGAATTTTATTATGTAGTCAGGATTATACCATCTTGAACTATGAGTATATTTTGCTAGGTATGTAGGTAGATGTTCTCTTTTCATTATTTCATGATTTGGAGTGGGGCAGTAGCTTTAAGCAGAATGACAGAAAACTATGCAAGTCTGAATTTGGTTATTTTCTTGGAAAAGGCAGCAAATTGGGAGAAGTGTATGCTTTCAGGAACTGGTGATTATTCATATCCTTCCTGAATTCCTCCACTGTGCTCCCAAGCTTTCTTTTATTTGCCTCAGCTCTGAACTTGCTTGTCTTTTCTGATGCCTTTATGCCTTTGCCCATTCCCTAAACTTTGCCTAGAATGTCTTCTAAGTCTATTGGTGACTCACCTTCCTGAAGTCTCTCAGGCAGACCAAACTCTCCTTTTGGGCTTTTAAATCTGTTACATGCTTTCATAATAGAACTTATTTTAGTGTACTTTTAAATGCACATTAATTTTTTTAAAGCTGTGCATGCCCGTGGTAAACAGAATTGAACAGTACAGTAGTAAATGGTGAAAACAATTTCCTCAATTCTTCCCAAAGGCAATCACTGATAGTACTTTCTCTTCTGTATATTTCCACAGTTATTCTTTGCTGATACAAGACTTTTTATAGTGTATGAATTGCTTTTTTTTAATTGCAAAGTAATTTTTAAATATTGAAAAAATTCATGCATTATGGAAATACATAGAGTGAAAAGTGAAAGGTCCTTGGTCCTTAACATTTGTCCTTCTCATATAATAACTCTCCTCAATAGCATTCCTCTCTCCAGAGGTAATCCTGTTATAAGCCCTTTTCAGATTGTTCCAGTTACATTTACATATTTTATAAAACATTTTTTTTGTATGGTTTTTATGATTTTTATATATTCTGTAACTTAATATGTATTGGAGATTTTTTTTTCACATCAAGTATTTACAGATCCATTTTATTTTAACCTGTGCATGGTATTTGTTCCATAATATGCATATACCATTTTATTTAACTATCTCCCAATTAATGGATACACACACACACATCCATTATTTACTTTCTTGCTCATCAAATTACTTCAAAAAAAACCTTTACCAATTTACACTCCTACTACTAATTGTGGATAATAAACCTACACATTTACAACATTGGCTATTATTTGATTAATTAAAACACTTTTTTCTGATCAATGCTTCAATGAATGCTTTTTTATATTTTTGTTGGATATATGTGTTTCTCTAGGTTGCTGGAAGTAAATTGCTGGGTGAAAACATATATTCTAAAAATTTTGTTGAATACTGCCAGATTGCTTTTTTTAAAAAAACTTTATTTTGAAATAATTTTAGATATGCAGAAGGGTAAAGGTAGTACAAAGAGTTCCCATATACTTTTCTCCCAGCTTCCCCTAATGTTAACGTATTTCATAACCATAGTACATGTTATCAAAATTAAGAAGTTAACATTGGTATGATACTATTAAACTATAGACTTTATTTGGATTTTTCCAGTTTTTTCACCAATGTCCTAAAAATTTGTAGAATACAGTTTAGGGTGCCACATTGCAGAGAACCATCATGTCCCTTTAGTGTCCCCCAGTTTGTGTCACTTTCTCAGTTTTTCCTTGTCTTTTTCACTACCTTGACACTTTCAAAGGGTACTGGTCAGGCAATGTAGAATATCCCTAAATACAGATTTGTCTGATGTTTTCTCATGACCAAACAGAGGTCATGGATTTTGGGGAAGAAGACCACAGTGATCATGTGCCCTTCTCACTGTATCATATCAGGGGGGTAGATATCAATATGTCTTATTACTGGCCATATTAACGTAGGTGACTTGATTGAGGTGGTGTCTGCCAGGTTTCCTTACTGTAAAATTTCTGCTTTTCTCTTTCCACACTCTATTTAGTAAAAGCCAATCACTAAGTCTAGCCCACACTTATTGGGAGGGGAATTAAGTTCCATCTCCTGGAGGGAGAAGTATCAAAGAGTTTGGACACATGTTTAAACCTCTACAGTAATAAATAAACATTTTAGGGAGATACCTTGAGGCTATGCAAATATGCTGTTTCTCGTTAAAAGTTCCACCTGTTAATTTTAGCATTCATCAGTGGATATTGCCTGCAGCAGTTATTACTGTGGTATTCTAATGGTTATTTTCCATTTCTCTCATTCTACATTTATTAATTAGACATTTCTGCAAGGAGACTTTACTTTGTCCCCCATTTATTTCTTTAATAATTTATTAACATCACTTTGGACTCATGGATATTTATTTTGTTCTTTGGATTATAACATTATTTACTTTCTTGCTCACTAAATTACTTGAAAAAAAAACCTTTACCAATTTACAATCCTACCAGTAATTGTGGATAACAAACTTATGCACTTATAACATTAGTTGTTATCTGATGAATTAAAACAATTTATTTTTCTGATTAAGTGCGAGGTTGTGTTTTATATGTTTATTGATTATATTTCTTTGTGAATTATCTTTTTGTATACTGCCCATTGTTTTTTTTTTGAATGGAGTCACCTTTATTATTTATTTATTATTTCATTTATTTATTATTTTATTTATGGTGACATTAGTTAACGAAATCCAATAAGTTTCTGCTATACACTTTAATACACTGCCCATTTTTAAATCGGGTTTTTTGTTCTATAAAAGTTTTTACACTCTGGATATTAATCATGTTAATTTTTTTTTCCTTTTGAGAAGAAAATGCTTGCTTTCTCTTTTTTAAGTTATAAAATTAATATGCTTATTGTAAAACATGTATAAAAGGGAAAAGCAAACATCTTTTTACCCTCTTCAATTTCATTCCCTATGCATAGTATTCTTCTTACCCCACTGGCTAACAGTTTGGTATTTTTCCTTCCAGAACTTTTTCTGTATAGTTGTGGAAATGTGTACTTATGTGTTATGTGTACATGCAAGTGTGTGTGTATATATATAAATGAATACATTTTTGATAAAAATCGGATCATAGAATATTTTAATTTTTGCTTTTATCAGAGTTAACAAATCATAGAATTCTATGTTTCAGTGTCTTTTTGTCACAAAATTATAAGCTCCTTTGTACAGAGACTGATTCTTCCCACTATTCACTTTTTCTGTTGAAATGATACCACCATCCATCTATTTGCTCATGCCAGAATCATTTTATTTTTTTAACAAAGTTTTATTGGTGCTTGCTATCTGTCTGATATACAGGATTGAGTTAGCATAAAAATCCATGCAGCTTATATTCTAGCAGGGGAATGCAGATACTAAGCAAAGGAGTAAAATGTTTAATATTTCAATTGATGATAACTGGGATTGAAAAAAACAATAAAACAAAAAACAAAAGAGGAGATAGGGATACTCTGTGAGCATGTGACTGTGTATGTGTGTGTGATGGCAAGGGTGGGGGAAGAAAGAGAAAGGTGGTAAGGGAAGGCCTTGTTGAGTAAGTAATATTTGAGTAAAGACTTAAAAGTCATTTTTGGTTCCTTTCTCTTCCTAATACCTAATTGTATCTCCAATTCGCTGATGTCATCTTCAAAATATATCTCAAACCCATTCACGCAGTAGGTGGAGTGATTTGGCAATAGGAGTTTGTGAAAGTTTCCTTCTGATTGTTTTATTATTCTGAGTAAATTAAATTGCTCAGTTGAGAGTGAGGGCGGGGAGGAGGTGATGGAGATCTGTGGAGAGAGGAGGTGTGAAATTGTTCAGGAGAGTAGAAGAATGACTACAACGGGGAAATATTTTATGATTGCCAGATGGCATTAAGGGCCCCTTGAGGTTTGTGGTCATGCATTTAAAGTGAGATTAGTCAGTATGGTTTTTTCCTCCAGCCATATTCAGCTTCAGGAGTGTATGTTTGGAGTGGATTTAACCAGAGAGCGGTTAACCAAGATAGAGGGTCAAAGAATAGAGGATATATGCAAGGGAGTGATTATGATAATATACGTGGAATTTAAACAAAATAAGGAGGGGAGGGCCTGAAGTGGCTAAGAGATGGTGCAAAGATGGTAGAATCAATGAACTGAAGGTCTTGATGGGATCAAAAGGTGTTGGAATTTGGGTATGTGAAAGACGGAGCTATAAAGTAGTAGATTGTGGTCAGACAGTGAGATACAGAAATTGACATCGTGGAGACATTCATGGGATGCATGCATGAAGGCCAAGATCATTGGAGACAAGGAATTCAGAGAGATGGGGTGTTAGAAAGATCATTTATGTGAAAACACTGAGACTTAATACAAAAGCAGTGTTGTAGAGAATTACAGTGTTAGGGTTCTCCAGAGAAAAAGGTCGAATAGGATAGCTCTATCTCTCCCTCGCTTTCTCCCTTGTCTATATCTCTATATCTAATATATCTAGAATGAGATTTATTATAAGGATTGACTCATGAGAAGACAGAGGGTGGTGGGGGAGAGAGATAGAGAAAGCGCGCGCGCGCACACATGCCTGAGCAAGAACAAATTCTCTTCCTCTTTTTGTTCTCTTCAGGCCTTCAGTGGATTGGATGATACCCACATTGGGGAGGGCCATCTGCTTTACTCAATCTGCTGATTCAGATGCTAATCTTATCAAAAAACACTCACAGACACATCCAGACATGATGTTTAGCCAAGTATCTGAGCATCTCGTCTTTTAGTCAGTCCAGTTGACACGTAGAGTTTTCACATGGTATTCAAAGTAGAGGTATTTTAGGGAAGAAAGAAGGAGACTGATTTGGAATCATCAGTGAGGAGCAAGGGCACTTTCCTCACTCGCAGTTTCAGTGGTATGAAGAGTGGGGAAAGATAGCTTTCACCGCTTGAAAGCTGTGAGCCAGAGGAGTATGGCCTCAAGGGAGATCCAGGTTTCAATTAGAAGTTGAAAGGAATGTTCAGAGTAGAGGTTGAAAATGTAGGGCACAGTGGAAGAGTTTCAAAATTTGGAGAGAAGTGGTACATGGGGACAGAGGAAGGGACATGTAAAACTATGTGGAGATTAGAATATGAGAAGTCGGGATTCTTTTGATGGACAGTGTAAACAGATAACATGAAAAGGTTAGATCTGGTTGACAGCAGGCAGATAGTAAAGATGAGAGTGTAATTGCTGGGAGGGAAGGAAAGTTGAGTACTAGATCCTGGGAAGAACATTTTTATTTTTAATTTTTAACAATTTTTTTAAACAAAAACTTGTATATAAGGTATACAATGTGATGTTTTGATACACATAGACACAACGAAATGATTATTATAGTCAAGGCAGTTAACATATTTTCTCACAAGTTACCTTTTTTGTGTGTGATGCAAGTACCTGAAATGTATTCTAAGTAAATTTCTAGTATTCAATAGAATATCATTAAATGTAATCATTATGTTGTATGTTAGATCTTTAGACTTGTTCATCCTACATAATTGCAATGTTGTACCCTTTGACCCGCATCTCCCCATTTCCCCCACCTCCCTGCCCCTAGTAACCACCATTCTATTCTACTTTCTACTTCTGTATATTTGACCTGTTTGGATTCTACATATAAGTGAGATCATGTAGTTTTTTTCTTTCTGTGTCTAGCTTATTTCACTTAGTATAATGTCTTCTGGATTCATCCAGTTGTTGGAAATGGCAGAATATTAAGATGGATATTCTTATTTTAAGTCCTTGGACCTTCTACTTAAGTATCTGTTCATGGTGGGGAGGGATGTTTCACTAGGGGAAGGGGTTCTCCTTTGGTGAATGAATCCTGTGGGCTCTGTCTTGATAACTGCATAATAACGATATTTGCTTTAATTCTTATTGTGTCTGATACCTTTTGTATCATTTTATGTCATTTTGCTTTATGTGTATCTTGGTAATCTGTACTTAGTTGGATTTAAAAAAATAAATCTGATAGCCTGCCCTTTGACATGTTTGATCTTTTTATATTTAATGTGATTACCAATACTTTTATACTTATTTCTGCCATTTTAGTTTATTTTTTTACCATGCATTTTACTCACTTTCTGCAATATGTACAGTACTTTTTTCTTCTACTGATTTTCAGTTGAATGTTCTATTTTTTTAGTAGTTAACCCTTAGATTTTTAACATGTGTGCATACTGAACTTAAAATTACTATCTCTGTCTTCCTGAACAATAGAAAGCACCTTAGAATGCTTTAAATACCTGTCTGTCTTGATTGTTTGGTATTTTAGTTTTACCATAAATCTTGCTTACTGTGAAATATTTCAATTGCACACATAAAAATGGAGAATTGCCCACTTCCCCTCATCCATGATTTTGCTTTCCAAGGTTTCTGTCAGCGATGGTCCAAAATATTAAATGGAAAATTCCAGAAATAAACAATTCATACCTTTTAAATTGTGTGACATTTTGAGTAATGTGATAAAATCCTGAGCTCTCAGCTCCATCCAGATTAAGATGTGAATCATCCCTTTTTTCAGCGTATCCATGCTATATACACTACCCTTCTGTCTTGGTTATCAGATCCACTATCATGGTATCTCAGTGCTTCTGTTCACATTACCCTTATTTTCTTTATTAATGGCCCCAAAGCGCAAGAGTAGTGATGCTGGTAATTCAGATATGTCAAAGGGAAGCCATTAAGTACTTTCTTTAAGTGAAAAGGTGAAAGTACTCAATTTAAGGAAGAAAAAAGAATTGTATGCTGAGATAGCTAAGATCTGTAGTGAGAACAAATCTCATATCCATGAAATTTACTAATTTATAAATTAAACTTTATCATAGGTATGTACGTATAGGAAAAAACATAGTATATATAAGATTCAATGCTGTCCGTGATTTCAGGCATTCACTAGGGGTCTTGGAATATATCCCCCTGCCAGTAAGGGGGGACTAATGTAATATAGAAACACCTGTGTACTCACCACGGTGCTTTGTCTTATCTTAATTATGCCAATTTGCTTTATATCTTTTAATTTACTTATTGTGGAAATTTTTAACATTTTATACACGTGAAAAGAATAATATAATGAACTTCCATGTACCCTTGTCTAGCTTCAGCAATTATCTACAAATCAGCAATTTTTTCTATTCTTAGTTTCATCTGTCCTTCCCACTCCTTTTGATTAGTTGGTTTGGGTACTGTCAACATGATCCATCCTTGTCAAAAAGTTCTCCATGAGCCTTTCATCTAATGGTTTTTAGCAGCCATTGATGATTGTTGAAATATGGTTTATATAGGAGAGGCAGAATAAATGCTTTGGTTCTTTCTCTTCATCAATATTTAGAGTAATGAAATGCGTTAGTGCCCTACTAACCTCCAAAAATGAGCAATGAGTTTGTTAGAGTGCAATTATGGATTAATGGATTTTTAGGTATTTAATATATTTCAGGCTCTGTAGACATTCTTATCGGTATTCATATTGTTTTATCTTAGTCCAGTGGGAACCCATTTAAGTAGGCTCCTGTGTCATTAAGAAGACAGTAGTTTTGGATAGCTTTCTTGCTTTTAGACACAAGAAAATGCCCCAGGCTCATTCATTTATTTCCTTTCATAAACCTGGAATCAGCCATTTCTTTAAGGATCCCTGGTTTCTTTTATTGGGAAATGGTATTTAGAGACCACAGTTTAGGCATCAGATTTATAAAAAAGAAAACATGGCAGTTATGTTGCCCTCCCTCCTTTCCTAGGGGTAGCCACTATAGCATTCAGTGACACTTAAGCCCTTGAATGCTTTTAAATCTTTTACTATTTGTATATACACAAACTATATAGAATATTTAATTGGTTCTGAGATGCATATTTTCTCTCCCTCCCTCCATTTAATCTCTGAATTTGTGATGTGTTTTTCAATTGATTATAGTTTAAATGGCAGTTTTTTCTTAGTGGTTTGTAAGATGGTGATGTGTTGTTTTATCTGTGACTTCTTGCTTGATCATGTTGGCTGGAACCTCTTGTACAAGATTGAAGGGAAGTGGTGAGATTAGATTGCCTTTGTTTTATTTCTGATCTTAGGGGGAACACCATCTTGTTTTTAAATCTTTTAGAATGTCTTTTTCAGAATGTTATTTCATATTCTTGAGGTATGGTCTCTGCTGCGTGAGCTGATTTTCTCATAGAGGTTTGCTTCTTTGTGTTTGCTGTTTCTTTAAAACTTGAATTTAAGTCCTTTGTATCTCAGATTGTGGAAGCATCTTTACTGTGTAGTTGTTCATTTGCTTCTACTGTGTTTCTATTTCATTCTTTAGTTCTGAACCGTATTTATGATGAATGCCAACTTAGGGTTTCTGTGCAACATGTATAGGGTGAATTTAGACTCCACATCTCTGAATGGTGCAGGCCTGGGGTCCCATTTTCTTAGTAACTTTTTCCATCTCTAGGCCTAAGTGCAATGCTTATTCTTTTTTCAGTTAGTTATCTGAGTGTTTCTATATCCTTTTTCATGTATGGAGTAGTCCTTTGTGTTTCTTGAATTTAAACCCAGCTCTGACTTGTTGTGGGCTTGGCACAGGGCCTATGGCCTAGACTCCTTTGCAACTTTAGGCATTAAGGCATTTGTTTGGTTCACATATTTCTGTTTATCATTTAGCTTCATGTTTGGACTACTGTATAGCCTTTTAAGTGAGCTACCAAATTCCACTCCTGTACTCCTAATGATCCATTCCCAACGCAGTCATCATTTATTTGCTCTAGATTTTAGCACCTATGTTGTCTGCTTCCTCTGGCACCATTTCTACTGTCTAGTACTCTGGCTTTCAATTTTACCTAATGTCCTAGACTCCCACTCACTTAAGGGCCTTTGTACTTGTTATTCCCTCTGTCTGGAATATTCTTCAGCACCACCACTTCTTCCTTTGTCATTGCCTACTCATCTTTGGGATCTTATCCCAGTTATCACTTCCTGAGAGGAGGAGTCTTGACCCCTCAGGTCTCCACCCCACCCCCCATCCTTGTTTATCTCATTGCATCCTGAGCTTTCTTTTCATGGCATTTGTCACAGTTTCTCACTAAAATGTAAACTATCAGAGAGTAGGGACTTTGTCTTGCTTATCACTGTTATTTCCAGCACTGAGAAGAGTGCTTGTACAAGTAGACATTCAAAAAATATTTAAGTGAATGAATATATTCATTTGAGCAGTTTTCTGCATTAGACTATAAGCTACGAGACTATAGGACATTAGATTATTTCCCAGTGCCTAGTATAGAATCTGGCTTGATATAGGGGCCCAATAAATATTTGGTGACTGATTGAGATAAGTGTTTTAAATAAGGATAGAGGCCACACTAGGGTCAGTTCATAAATAATTTTATTGGTACTACTAAGGAGCTTAAACTTTAGACTTTGGGTGGTTTTAAGCAGGAGAGTGACATGAGCAGGTTTATATTCAGTCTAGAAGGATTCCTTCAGCAATTACATGGAGGATGGTTGGAATAATTTAAAGCTATTGCTGTAATCCAAGGAAGAGATTAAGTCCTGATATAAGGTAGTTGGAATGGAGAAGATAAATTAAAAAAAAATTAGAAATATGCTAGACATGATTGGATTAAGATGGGGGAATTAAGGAGAAGAATCTAGCATCATTTTCTGGATTTCTTATTTAGGAGACTGAGTAACATCTCCCACCTAGAGTAAGCACTATAAGAAGGGCAGGTTTTAACATGTTCAATCTTTTTTAAAATGAGAAATCAGGGTAATTTTATTGATTGTTGGTAGATTTAGTTTGATTATGGATATTCTTTTTTTCCTTCAAACATAATTTTTTATATGTAAATATAAAATCCACCCACTGCCTTATTTTATAGAAAATGATTTGAGTTAAGTGGTTCTTTTACTAGGAACATGTTCAGTTTGAGTTTCCTATTGGATATCCAGGTGGAGATATACATTAGGTAGCATGGAATTCAGTTGAGAATGTCTGTTGCTGTACTGTTCCCTATAATTTCAATCAAAACAACCTGATGGTTTTGATTTTTGTGTCTGAGACTTTCAGCATGTTTGTCTTCAGTCCTTGCAAAGGTATTCTGGATTTTTCTTCCCTTTGTTTTTGTCCTTCCTCTTTATTCTGCCCTTGGTAGATAGATTTAAGGGCTTCCTACATTCTGACCCCTGCATTTTCCCCATGTCCACATACATTTTTCTCTCTCCTTTGTTTTTCTTAAGGATTATTTATTTTTTTTCTTTTATTTAGGTTTTAGGGTTCATTTTTATTAAAGCTATATGTGTACATAGTTTGTAGAATCAAATAGTTCTGTAAAGTTTGTTTAAAAAGAAAAAGCACCTTTCCCTCCTTATAGCCCTTTACTCAGATATCTTTTTTAAAGATTGGTTTTCCATTTCTCTAAATAGCATTCTCATATTGCTATTTTGGTACCATCAATTGTAAGATGAACCATTATTTTGAATACTGTTAAAAAGGGGAAACAAGCCCAGGATAGGTAATCTATAAGAAGCCCTTCATGGAGCTGGGAAACTGCATGAAAAATGTAAATGAGAAATAAACCTACCACACAGAAAGGAACAGTATGTCTTAACTCAGGTGTTGTTTAGAAAGGGTAAAAACTTTCTTGGGAGTTTGAACTGGTACTCAAGTCTAAATTCACACTACCTATGTGGTACAGAAATCTCAAGCAGAGACTATTAAAAGGTTGGTTCAGGTTGGTAGTGTTATAGATGCTTGGAAGAAACAAATACAATTGTAAGATGTTATCAATTGTGTCTGGATTTCAGGGATGTTAAAATACGAAATAAAAAGTCATCTTAGAATCAGTGAAATATGGTACTGTGTTCCAGACACTGTTCTTTGGTGTTAGAGATGTAGTTATGAACAAAACGAACATCCCTATCCTCACTGAGCTTACATTCTGGGGAAAGGAATGTTTAGACAAAAGAAAAATATATATAGTGTGCCAGATGTTGCAGATATGTAAATAACATGATGACTAAACATTGACCATCAGATTTAGCAGTTTGGAAGTGGTTGCTGATTTTGACAGGAGGATAAACTTTGTTGGAAAAATCAGGAAACAAAATCCTGTTGGGGCGATTCTGAAAGAAAAAGGGAGGAAAGGAATTTGGAGCCAATGAACATAGCTGCTCCTAGGAGTTTTGCTATCATGGAGAGCAGAGAAATGGATACATAGCTGGAGGGGAAATTGGAGTTAAGAGTTGCCTTTTAAAATGGGAGAAAGAATTGTACATCTGAAAGGAACATAATGTTGTATGCCAATTATACCTCAATAAAAAAATTAAAATGGGAGAAATAAGAGTGTGTTTATAGAAGGGAGATTAGGGAATGGCTGGGCACTAGAGTTTGGGATCTGGTATCCAAGTGGAAGCATTAGCCTTAGACAGGAGTAGTGAGTTCAACCACATAAAATACCAGGAAGGAAGACAAGGCAAATGAAAACTGATGCTGATAGTGCTGATGATTGCTTCCTATTTCAATGAGAGAATGGAAGGAATGCAGCAGCTGGGAGTAAAGTTGGGGAGAGGTATTGATGGCTTGAAGAGAGAGGAAATAACTTGAAATTGACCTATAAGGGAGTGGGAGAATGAATGGATAGGCAAAATTTGTAGTATTGTCATGCTGAGTTAAGAGACCATTTGAAGTTTGCAAGTTAGCAGATTGAGAATTTTAAATGAGACTGTTTAGCACATGTGTATGTTTTCAAAGCCTTGTTTAACTGCATGACATAGAGAGACAGTCATATATTTTTTTAACATGTTATTAGGGAAAAATTTAAATATACAAAAAGTACATGTGTACATCACAACAAATATTAACTCATGGCCAATCTTGTTTTCCGTATACCCTTACCCATTTCTGTCCTTTCATATTATTTTGAAGCAATCCCAGACATCGTATTTTATGCATAAATATTTCATGATGTATCTTTAAGAGATATGGAAGCTTGTAAAAAAATACCATTACTATACCAAAAAATTTAACAATTCCTTAATATAAAATATCCTATCAGTTTCAGATTTCCAGTTGTCCCTTGAATACCCTAAAGGGTTTAATTGTTTAACAGAGTTTTTTAACGTAGGTTTAGTTGTTTAACATGGGGGTGTTGTTGTTTTCCCAGGCAAGTGTGATGAAGTGAGGAAAGGAGCAAAAGAGTATATGCAGTTAAGTGATTGTAATGATGGACCTTAAACTCTAAGCTAAAGTGGGAAATGAGGACATGAGAATGGCTTAGAAGTCCTGGTGAGGTGGAAGTATTGTTGGAGTTGGGATGCTAGAAGGAGCAATCTGTAAAGATAGAAAGTGGTGATTGGAGAGTGGGGTGCACATGAAGTAGAGATTGGGAAGGGACTGTAGTTTCTATATTGCTATGTTCTGGATATTGACTAAGTGAGTGAGTAGCTAATTTAGGGTAGAGGACAGGATCATTGCATGTGAGGAGGTCAAGGAACAGAGATCTGAGTATCACAACAGTCAACTAGGTGAACACTGAAGTTGCCTGGAATTATGACAGGCCAGTGGAGGAAGAACTAAAATCTTTGCGGTTTGAGAGGTGACCCAGGCATACCCCGATGAGTGTTAACAAAGAGGTATTGAGGCAGTGGCAGGGATGTAGTCTGATAGGAGCTTTTTAAGAAGGAAGAAAAGGGAATACTCTGGAAGCAGAAGTGAGGTATAAGGTGAATACCTATCTCTTCTAGGCCTATTATTAGGACCGTAGAAGAGAGCAGGGGCCTCAGAGCAATTATATTTCAATTAGACCAGAAAGGTGGAGGGATTGTTCAGACAAGGGGTTGAAGATATAGGGGATTTTGTTGATGAGTCTCAGGGTATGGTGGAAAGATTGCAGGAATTGAGGAATTGAAAGCGGATGCACTTAGCCATATGGGGATGAGAGTTTGAAGGATTTGGAATGACTCGAGTCTTTGGAATTCTTGTCGAGAGTGATATAAGGAATGGTAGAGATAATCATGAGGTTAGTCTTTGTGTCTCAATGCCAATTGTAGTATAAGCAGATGAGGGTTAGAGGTATGAGAGGAAACTGTAGAGTAAAGGGGTTGCCTTTACTCTTCTGCCGATGCTGGTATAGAGGCTGGATGGAGGAAAGAAAGACAAGAGCTAGAACTCTGTTACTAGCTCTTTACTCCTGGAGTCAAAGTGGTCTCCAGTAAAAAGCTCTTAATCCAGCTATTCAGAAACTAGAATTCCCTGTTCTAGTCCTAGTTACCTTCCCTGCCTCTATTTTTTCCCCTTTCCTACTGAAAATTGTTTTTAGTACCCGATAAATATCCTGGAAACTGGTAAATGGTGCTGTTAATTAGCTTGCTGGGGGAGTGACAGCAAGATTACAATGAAAAATTCAGGAGGTTTAGTTTTAGGACTGGAAACAGAAGGGAGGGAAGAGGTTTTAGGCACAGTTGGCTTTAGATTCCTTAAATATAGCCAACGACAAAGAGGAGTTAGAAGAGGGAAAGAGTTTGACTTATGCCCTGGGAGGGGAGAATAAAGTACTGTTTGGAAGGAGGGAACTTACTCAAGGACCTGTGTCCTGACAGTTTCCTGAAAAAGTTGTTGCTGGATGAGAGACTGGACTGTTAGGTAGATTCATTGATTTCACGGGATATTTACAAGCACCTCCTATGTGCTGGCACTGGACTAGATGCTTGGGATATCATGTTGAGCTACTAGATAGGTTCCTCCTTACAAGGATTTATAGTCTAGTATGAATGGCAATTAAACAAGAAGTTAGAATTTAATGTGAATGCTTATTGATACAAGTAGTGAGGGTTCTTTGGAAGCCTATAGTAAAAGCATTGAATTAGTCTCAGATAGGGTGGGGAGGGGAAGAGTGCACATGCTGGAGTTAGTGACTTTTGAACAAAGACCTGAAAGATAAGCTGGTATTAGCCAGGCAAAGAGAGTAGGGAGAGTCCTGCAGCCACCTGAAGTTTGTTTTATTGCTGGAATGGGACTTTTGAATGAGAAAGGAAGAATTAGGTAGTTGTGGATTCTCTGTGGTGATCTTATTTTAAAATTTATGTAGGGACTAAACTTTTTGCCCTCAGGGCAAGAGAGAACCTTTTTTTTCTCCCTTTGTACTAGATGGCTTTCTGCTATCAGGACCCAGAACCCAGACCTACTATTTAAAATTAGCCGTATGGTGGGTTAAATAAACTTTTGCACACCAACCTCTTCTTTTCTTTTGGTTACTCAAACTTGGGTAGATATTATCACTCAGCGTTTAAAGAATTATATGTAGAACACAACACATTTTATTCTTTAAAATTTTTTTCTCAAACTGATTATATTTAATTTTCCCTTCTCAGCGCTTGCTTGCTAAAAAGTCAAACATTCACCAATCTAGGAAAAAGTTAAGAAAAGTTAATTAAAATGCTGCTAAATAATTTAGGATATTTTAGTTATTTGCTGGCATAAAGATTAAGGCTTTTCCCCTTAAAATGTCTAGTTGGAAGTGCTTATACAATGGAGAAGGTAATGTACATTTTCAAGGTAAGTTATTTTGACCTTAGGCCTACTTGTTCTTCCTATTCAAGAGTACCTTCTGCCATTTTGCTGGGGCCAATTAGTTCCTAGCTCTGCTGTTTCAGTTTCTCTACAGAAGTTGAGCTTAACTATATTTATAATCTGTGGAAATCAATTTCTTTTTATTCTAAGAGCTAGAACATTAAAGTCCCTGTGTTTCAGTGATCTAAAACACATTGAGTTGTATATCTTCAGATGCAAAAGATTTATTTTCTCTGAACTTAGATCATGATGTTTAAAAATGAAGAGACCTTAGAAATAGTGGTTATTATCTATTAGTGATGATTATTCTAGTTCTGCACATATGTGCACATTTTAAAACACTACAAATTAGTGTTTTGTTGCAGAAGAGGTAGTATGCTACCAGTCTTAAATTACTTAGTCATTTAAAAAATATAAAATAAATCATATGCAATTAAGTAGCAAATCATTGACAATATGTATTATATATGTGTAAATAGAGGTGATTTCAAATAGTAGACTGGTGTACAATTTGAAACAACAGTTGTTACATAATTGCATATATGTTAAATCAATCATAAAAATATCTTTTACCATGGTTAAATCAAATATTTCAGGTGGGGGAAGAAGAAGGAGCTAGGTGAGCATAATGATATTGTTTGATGTTATTTGGTTGATAATATAGAACGGCAGGCTAAGTTTGACCTCCCAGCATTTCAGACATGGGTCTCCAAGTCATGGTTGTAGTTATCTATTGCTAAGGAACAAACCCATTCCAAACTTAGCATAAAACTCTCATGCTTCTGGGTGTTGACTGGGCTCAGCTAAGTGATTCTTGCATGAATTCTCTCATGTACTTGTAGTCATATAGGCCTGGAGTTATCACCAAGGCTTCTTTCCGGACTCATTTGTCTGGCACTTGAGCAGGGAAGTCCAAATAGCTAGTAGCTGAAATAGCTGGGGGGGTGGGGGGGCGGGCGGGGCAGGGGAGGTGTCCTTGAACATCTATTTCTGTGTAGTCTCTCCAGAATATGGACTTAATGGTAGCCAGACTTTGTACATGGAGGCTTAGGGCTCCAAAGCCATTTTTTCTGAGTAAGGGAACTGGAAAGGATCTGTATTGTCTTTTATGACTTAAATTCAGAATTAGTGTCATTGAAATTTCATTTTGTTCATTAGAAGTGAGCCACGAAGGCCAACCCATATTTAAAGCGAAGGGAACTAGACACTACCTCTTGCTGGGAGGAATGTGAAGAATATGCAGACATATTTCAAAATCACCTCAGTCTTTACTCTGGCTACAAATTATTTACAGTCTTCCTATATGCAAAACACATTTATCACTTCTGAAGGCCTGCAAGGGCTTATCTAGTACAGTATCAGACTCAGGCTTTGAGGTCCAGGATCTTGTCATCTAAATCAAATTCAGGTGCAGATAAGGCTGTTTGGATAGGTATGGTTCTTTGTGTATAGGTCCTTGAGTATCAGTGCTTTCACTTTAAAGACTAAAGAGTACATTATCTCCCCCCATAGTCAGCCTACCCAATATGCAACAATGGATAGGCATAAGATAACCACTATAGATATTCATGTTCAAAAATAAAAAAAAAAGTAAGGAACACCATAGGCACTGGTCCAAAGCAATTCTGAAATCCAGCCAGGCACATATTACCAGTTTTGTGATCAGCTATACTGCCCAGGGAATCATTCTCCACAGTTCGTAGTTTTGCTTTCTAAATTCTTTTCCATGATATATATATATATATATAGTTTTTCAGCTGAGTCATTTTCTCAGACAGTTTCTTTGCCCATAGACGTTTGAGTGTTTGTATGGCGGGGGGTGGTAGAGGGGGTGTGGGGGGGCTGTCCCAAAAGCCTCTCTTCATTTTGCACTGTCCATGTTTTTTTTAGTCTAAGATGACAATGTTTCTGAACATAAAATTCTCTGTGAATCTTTTTCAGGGGTTCGCTCTATTAGACAAAAGCCACATTTATACGTTGATATAAGCCCTTCTCCCTTAGGCTCTGTAGAGGAAGATAAAGCTTTCCTTGACCATCTTAGGTCCCTAGCTGGGTATGAAAATTAAACTGACAAAGACAGATTAAGAGGAGAAAGACTACAAATTCATTTAATATGTTTTATGTGACATGGTGCCTTCATAAGGAAATGAAGACCTGAAGAAATGTTTAAACCTGAGTACTTTCATGCTGGGTTTGATGAAAAGTGGACAGTCATGAAGGAATATGATAGGTTAAGGAGCATGAGGTAGGTGTATAAACTGGGGAAATTTAGCAAGGCCTGTTTGTTAGGATTCTTCTCTGTGTCCCTTTGTCTTTGTGGATAAGGATGCTCCTTATTTCTGGGTATAGGGAAGGCATATATGAGCATAAGGGTTTTATGACTTACTTCAGGGGAGAAGGTCAGAATAAGGTCAGAGTGACCTTGGTTCTGCTGTTTTCTCAAGCACCTTCAGCTTAAAATATTCTGTATGCCAAGGTGCCATGTTTTGGGGAAGTGTTTCCTGAACCCTGTTGGTTCCTTTTAAGGCTTTGTGGGACTACACCTTTAAGATTTTTAGAATGCATTTTGTTCGAAAGGACCTGAGGCTCCACCTTAAATATCTTTGGAGTCTAAAAAAGGGGTAGGCAAACTGCCCAGTGAACTAGGATTTGTTTTTACATTTGTTTAAAGGGTTATAAAAAAAGAGGAATTTTCAGCAGAGACTATACATCACTCTCAAAGCCGAAAATATTTATTTATCTGACCTGTTACAGAAAAAGTTTGCTCTCCCTTAGTTTAAACAAAAGTTTAGTCTTTTGGCCATGTTTTTCTGATACTGCCTTGGATTTGATATTTGCCCAGAGGGCATTTTTTAATTTGAGAAACATTAGCTAGATGGGGAGTCTAGGAATAAGAAACAGTCTTTTTGGACCTAGCAAGTACTTTATATTCCCTTTATGTTCTATTTGAAAATTAACAATTTCTTCTTTTTCTTATCTCTCTCCACCTGTACATTATGATATGTAGCTCAGACAAACAAACAAAAACAACTGGTTGACACTTGACATTCTGCCTGGAAATTTTTTTACCCAGATTCATCATTTCATTAGTTATATTTTCTATTTTCCATGTTACTTTAGGTGACAGCTTTCCTAAACTTTCCACCATTCTAGTAAGATTCTCCTTTCCTTCAGCTCCTAGTAATAGTTTCCTCACTTTCTTTTGATCTAAACATCAGCAAACTTTTTCTGTCAAGAGCCAGATAGTAAATATTTTAGGCTTTTCGGGCCATATGATCTCTGGCACACCTGTTCAATTCTGCTATTGTAGTGAGAAAGCAGCCACAGACAATATGTAAATGAATTGGTGTGGCTGTGTTCCATTAAAACTTTATTTGTAAAAACAGGCAGCAGGTTGAATTTCATTAGTAGATTGTAGTAGGCTGTTTTACATCTTCATCGACAGCTTCCTTGAAGCTTTTACTAACAGTGTCTTTAAGACCCTTCTTGCCTTCTGCTACCTAGTTCAAAAGTCAAACATTCTAATATCTTTTTTATGGTAACAACCCACTCCCTATATCAAAACAACCCACTCCCGATACCAAAATCTGTCTTGGTTATCTATTGCTGTGTAGCACACCATGCCAAACTTTTTCTCTTTTATGTTTCTGGTGTGTGAGCTCAGCTAGGCAGTTCTTTCTCAGGATTTCTCGTGTATGCAATCAAATGATGTCTGGGATGAAATCATTTTAGAGGCTTTCTCACCAAAGTCTCTTAACTCAGTTGGAGGCAGATGGTAACTGGGCCTGGAATGATCTTTAAGAATTCTTCATTCACATGTCTGATGGCTGGGCTGGGAAGACTCGAACAGCTGACACTCTTCAGATATCTCTCTCACCCTGTAAGGCCTCATCCCATAGTCTCTCCAGCATAGGAGTTTTAGGGTAGCCAGATATGTACATGATGATTCAGGACTCCAAAGCTACTTGGGAGGACGCCAGGCAGAAGTTTTATTACCTTTTATGACCTAACTTCTGAGGTTGCTCAGTGTCACTTCTATTTCATTCTCTTTTTGGGGAGGAGAATTAGACTACCTTTTGATTGGAGTAAGATCAAAGATTTTGCAAACTTGTTTTAAAACAGAAAATGCCCCACACATATCAAAAAGTTTTGTAAGCTAAAATGTGGGTCCTGCTTTGTTAGGTCAGGCTTTCTCTTCCCTGTTCATGGGGGTGGAGGTAGGAGATCCCCTCCCTTCATTTAATGTTCAAGAATGGATTTGTCAAGCACTGTGGAAGGAGACTTAAACAGTAGCAAATGCTGCTTTTCTTCAGTAAAGGTAGGATCAGGAAATTTTGGACTTGACATTCTTTTAACTTTTGTATGAGAGAGTAGGCATAATGGTGCTTCTATCCCAAATGAGAAAACAAAAAAGGAAAAAAAATCTCAAGCTATTAAGAATTCTACCATTTTTAGGTTTGAATTGATACGTAACAGTTTTTTAAGGTTTAAAGAGTATGTATGCCTATTTATCATTTACACTGTCCCTTGATTTACTCAGCTTTCTTAATGCCTTCAAGGATTCTTCTAAGGGAAATTTTGAAAAGGAATAGGTGATAGAAATCATTTTAAATTTGGGAATGCTAGAGCAGGTGGTAAAGTGGGTTATAAGAGTCTTTGAATAGCATTAGGAAATGGTCTCTAGAATTAATATACTGCCTGACATTATATAGTGATCTGGCTCTGGAAGTGAAATATTCAGAAAAACTGGTATTTTATGATACGTGTTTTGTAGAGGCAATTGTGTTGTTTTTTTCCTTTTCTCTCTAAGTAGAAGAAGGTGGCAGTGAATATGTTTTTGCTTTACTTGTTAATGGAAAAACAAGCAATGTGGATATTGCATTTTTGTGTTCTTTCCATTTTGTTTTCTTTTTCTTCCCATTTTGCTTTTTTCTTTACCTTTCTCTCAGGATTTGTACAACATGAGAGATTTACTCAAATTTTCTAATGATCTGAAACTGAAGATAGCTTAATGAATAGGAAGTTGCTATAGAAAAAAACTGTCGTATTATTTTTCCCACTTCTAGAAAGAAGAAATGCTTGTATTTAATCATTTACCTGTTGTATTTTTCTTGGTGTCGAGATTTATACATTGTTGAATTGAGGGTAGAAGGGAAAGCCTATTAATTTTTATTTTAAATGATTCAGTTATTTTTTCAGCTTATTTGAAAAATACTTTTACAAAGCTTTGATAGAATTCTATAAAAACATGTTAATAATTTGTATTGGTATAAGAACCGTAAGAAGAGGCAGAAATGAAAGTTCTGGAATGAGTTACATTTCCAAGGAGGAAGACATATCCATCTTGACCTATTAAAAATGTTGAAGACTTCTCACTACAGATCTTTACCTTCAGTTGCAACTTGGAAGAGGTAATATACCCTTTGGGATTCACATTCGGTACCTTTTTCAGTTGTTTTGTTTATCTGCATTCTCTTTCCTTTCAGTTGACACATTACCACCCAAAAGTTTCCTGTTCATTTAGGGGTGGGGAGAGAGTTAACTTTTCATGCTTTTAGATCTGCTAGTATTATTTAACTTAATTGCAACCAGATGAAAACTTATATTTAGAATATTTAATGCATAATATTGCAGGCATTATGCATTCATTTAAAGAATTATAGTAGCATGGATTTATGGTTGACATGGATAGGAGATTATTTTCCAATCTAAAATGCTCCATTCATGGAATATTACTCAGCCATAAGAAGAGATGAAATACTGCCATTTGCGACAACATGGATGGACCTCGAGATAATCATGCTAAGCAAAATAAGCCAGACATAAAAAAGTCAAAAATCACAGGATATCACTTATATGTGAGATACAAACTTAAGAGCAACAAATGAGCAGGACAAACAAATTCATGGACATGGACTATAGCCTAGTGGTTACCGGAGAGTAAGGGGTGTGGGGGTAGGTAGATGGTTAAAGGGGGACAAATATATGGTAGCTGAAGGAAACTGGACTTTGGGTAGTTAACACACAATAGAATATACAGATGTCAAATTATACTGTACACCTGAAAATTATATAATTGAAAAAATAAAATAATGGAATAGTCTAAAAATAAATAAGTAAATAAATAAATAGATTGCTCTGTTCCTTTTTTGACAAAATAATTACTTGCTAGAGCAATATTTTTCCAACATGTTTCAAGCCATGAGAGTGGTTTGCAAGGATCTAAATGAATACTGAGTATAAAGATTTTGGGTGCACCTTGATTTTGCTTTCTTTCCTCAGAGTATCAGGATTATTTTGATCCTAAGAGAGGGTAAAAGCTGCTTTGTGAAACTGGTAATTGCATATTGGTATTAGAGATATTTTAAATTTGGGTCTTAGAAAGCCAAAAGATCGGAGTGTTGGTATGCCCTTTCCAAACCCTGTATTAAAAAATGTTGATTTAATATTTAGTTTGTGTATTGATTTCTGGTTTGGGCTTCTTTAAGTTATATGTATATATTTGAATCAAGTTAGTTAAAAATGTTTAATCATCCTGTCCTTTCATCTGACTTATAATAGAAGACAACTATTATTTTGAAAATAACAGATGTATTTAATATTTTTATGAATGTACAGATGTTGACTGGCAAAAATCTTTTGAATCAGAAATAGCATTTGTCAAATGTAAATTTTTAGTTCAATATGAAAATGTACCATCTATTTTATTGATGACTCTAATTTACAAAAGTAGTTCATGGAAAAAGATTTCTGAAATGATGAAGCTTCTATTTCTTGAGGCAGTGCTTTATTTACACTATGCATCAGGGAGAAAAACACAGCTGGAGATATCATTTGAAAGAATTCTTTTGTGAGTTATGGGCTCTTTCAAGAACTACTAGTTTCAACAATGACTATGCTTCTTAGAGTCTTAAAAAATTTGGAAGTGGAAAGATACAAAAATTTTGTCTTGCCTTCCTTAAATATATATATAAATAGAAAAGGATATTTTCTTCCCATGAGCTTTTGCATTTAAATTTTCATCTTCCATGGTATCTACTACATGTTGTATAAAATTCATTGTTAAAGGGTTTTTTAAAAAGGCAAAATCATGATTTTCATACAGACAAAATGAATACATATAAAATATTTAATTTAACTTATTAATAAGAGAATCAGTAAGTGTTAAAAGTAGTTCAAAGGAGAATTCAAAGCTCTATACATATATAGGATCAAGAATACTGAAATGTATTTACAGATCGATGCAGAATTGGCTTTTTCCACTTGACCTTTGGGAAATCATTCCTCCTTCCATTGGACAGACTCTATTTGCTTGTGGATGGACAAGAATCCCTGCATTGCTATCAGTTATCTACAATTTACACTTATAAGTAAAGTAGTTCAAAGAAAATAATTCGAAGATCATAAGACGCAAAACCCCATAGAATCAAGTAACTAGGAAGAGTGCACATTATATGATGCCCAGTTTTTCATTAAAGGTGCCCATTGATTTTTTGGGTCCATTTCAGAGTTTTTCGCAATTTTCCAGTATCACAAAAGGACAGAATAAATGAGTCTGTATTCTGGTTTTAGACAACAATCCAATGTCTCTTAGTCTTAGGGCCTTACTGTTATTCCTTGTAAATAAAATCGGTTTTCAAAATGAAAGAAAAGCCATTCTTAGGTGGATGTTTTTTGGTATGTCCATTGACATTAGAACACTTCCTCAAATGAGTGTTAAAGTTTGAATAAATACTTAAACTGTAGCTTCAAATGGTTAAGTAGTAAGTTCTGTAAGAGGACCTAGGGCCCACTGTTTTGTAGATATTTAATTAGTGAAGAATGGTAGTAATAATTTGAAGGGAAGTGAAACTCTCCTGTCCTATTGTAGTCCTTAAAAGTATATATTACTTCATTACAACTTTAGCAACCTCTCAGTATTAAATACTTTTTACCCAGGTAGTTTGAACCCAGGAAGAAGAGGACACAGTGTTGGCATTATCTACTCCAATTTCAGACTGTCTCATTTTAACTGGATCTTTGCTGCTTCGTGGTCTTTTTTCCTTTGCACAAATCTGATTTTGAAGTACGAGTGTGTGTAGTGGAAAGAAATAGAATTTGTAGTTTCTTAGACCTGGGTTTGAATCATTGCTCCATCACTCACCACCTGTTAGAGCTTGGGAAATTCTCACAATCTCAAGTTCTTCAATTAAATGAAAAAGAAAAACAGGATTACGTAAAATTTATATGTAAAGGATGTAACATGCTTAGCACATGGTAGGCAATAAATGATAGTTTTCTTATTTATTCCTTTCAAGCCCTTAAACTTTCCTTTCTCTCCTTCTGTTTCCATTTCCAAACAATTACAGTAATTCGGTATGACCTCCCTCACATTCTCTCTTCTATCTCTGTATTTCTTTTTGTCTTTTTTGCTTGTTTCAGGGTACGTTTCTTTTACCTTACAGGGTTGTTGTGATGATTAAATAATATAATGTGTATGAAACTGCTTAGTACATTTCCAATGATTACCTTTCTATCTTACTTTTCCTTTATTTTCTATTTCTACAAGTATTATCCTCTGAAGTAGGTTCGATCTTTCCTTCTCCTTTTCAAAAAAGTATTCAAATGAAGTATACTGATTTTGGGAGTAAAACCCCTTTTTTATGGCCTTGCTAGAACTCTGGCTGATACCCTATTTCTTTTATTCCTTTATTGTTAAACTTCTCAGTTGAATATTTGAGGGGTTGGGCCTCCACTTTTCAGTAAACTGCTGTCACATTAAACTCTTTTATTCTGATATACCATAATTGTCCTTTGAATCTGAAATAGCAGCACCTGCCCACTCAACTTCCACAAGGCTTAGAATGTATTAGGCATTCAGTGATTAGTTGAATAGTGAATGAAATAAGAAGCTTTAAAGAGTACCATCACTGAGAGCTCTCTAATGCTTTCAATCAATGGATTTAAAGAAATCTGATAAACTCATACCTAAATTCACTCTAACTAGAGGCTTGTATAACATGAATTTTGTTGTTTTTTCTGAGAAGCTCATTGGTTTGTATCAGATTCCAGAAAGAGATTTTAAATACTATAATATATTCTGGAAAGAAATTTTAATTTTAAAAGTTTAATTCTCAAGGCAAATTTATTAGCAAAAGCATCTTTTCTATTTTCTTCTATCAAGAGAACTCAGACCATTGTTTTTCCAGTATGGTGATACTTAGGCCTCAGTTCTTGAGGCCCCTGTAGGCCTTTTTTTAGCAGCCATCTTTTTCTAAGACCTCCATTATATTAACCAGGCGATGTCATGATAGGGTACCATGCTACCCTTTTGATTAATGATAACAGCTAATGTGGCACCAGAGGCATATTCTTATAAATACAGCAGTCCCAGCTTTGGTCAGTTGGGTTTTTCTTTTGCCATTTTAATAAGTAGACCTGTTAACAATCAACATTTTCACTTTATCTAGTAGATAGTATTAATTTGCTAAAAGTTGTTAGAGTAAGTTTTCTTTGATTTTATAGAGGTCCTTGTATTCATTACTATTCTCTTATATAGTTTGCTGTTAATTGAAAAAATTGGTTAAAGCAGGAAATAAAAATGATACATACATACCATAAAGCATTTTATTTTAATTTAAAACAAATAAACATGCACATTTATTAATTAACCTTATGATGTATTAAATATGAGTTTGCTGATTAGAGTTCTTCATCTTGTTGGCATTAATTATATCCTGTAATGCCTTCCTTGCATCTTCCAATTACAGTTTTTCGAGTGGAATGAGAACTCTTAGAGACTTGAAGCAATGAATATAGACTCCTCCTAGATTAAAAAGTTTTCCCCAAGCTTATTATGTGTTTTACTACACTAAAATTAAGGACAGTTTTTCATATGATTTATATTTAACGTACTTTTCAAAGAAATAGCAACTTTTTTTACATTCATAGTTTATTGTTATTAGTATTTCAATTGTGAAGTTGTAATTATGGGCATAACTGGCATTGAATAGGTTTGAGAACAAATAATCAGACTTAGTGTAGAGCAGAAATGCCCCAGTGTCACTGTTGCCTGTTAGCTACCAGTGTTCAGCCAGGAGTGTGGTTAGTGCATGGTAAAGGGAATGGAGAATATCAGGTAAAGTACAATCACATTAAGAGGTAAAAGGATGTCTTTATTTTATGTGGTAAACTTTCATATGTAATATATATAAATAAAATGCAAAATTTTAAGGGTACAGCTTGATGAAGGGTGATAAACACACCCACATAAGCATTACTCAGATCACGGTAATAGGGCATTACCAGGATCCTCGAAGTGTCCCTTGTGCCCCCAACCCAGTTTATCTTTTGCCACTATTCTGACCTCTATCACTATGGATTTGTTTTGCTAGTTAATGGCCTTCATATAAATGGAATCATACAGCATATATTCTTTTACATCTGACATTTTTTACTTAACCTTGTTTTTGAAATTCATCCATGTTGTATTGGTAGCTTATTTTTTTTTCATTATGGTACAGTATTCTAGTCTATTAATATACCACAATTTTTTTTATCCATTCTGTCATTGATGTTTAGATTTGTTTCTAGTTTTAAACTCTTAAATAATGCTGTTGTAAACATTCTTGTACCTGTCTTTGGTGTACATATACATGTATTTTTGTTGAGCATATACTTAGGAGTGGGACATCTGGATCATAGGGTATGCTTATGTTCAGCCTTAGCCTATTTTACTAAACAGATTTTTACACTCCCACTAGCAATATGTGAGAAACAGTTATTCCACTTCTGCCAATGGCCCTTTAAAAAAAAACTTTATTATGTATGTATTCGTGTCATTTTGTTTATGTTGTATATTTAATTTTTAAGAATGTATAGAATATTCTCGAACCTAAAAAGTTTAATATTGAATATTAACAATATCTTACATATTTCCCTCTCTAATGTCCCCTTGCAGTTCAAGGTAAATACTATTCTGAATTTAATTTTGACTCTACATTGCCTTTTCAAATAATAGTTTAATCAGATATGTATGTTTGCCAAAATATGTTGTTTAGTGTTAGCTGTATTTGAATTTCTTTTAAAAAGGATATTATGGTGTATGTAATTTGAAAATTGATTTTCTTTATGCTTAATATTACATTATTAAGATTCCTCTATTTTGTTAAATATAGTTGTAGTTGATCATTTTCTCTGCAGTATAATGCATCATTTAGTGAAGACATCACAATTTATCCCCCCATCAAAGACATTTGGGTTGTTTCCATTTTTTATGAATTCTACATGTTTTCTGGTGTACCGTGAGCAAGAATTTCTCTTCGTTCTTAGGAATGTAATTTCTGGGTCATAGGATTGATAAATGTTCTGCTTAACAAAATAATGTTTGTATTCCAAAGAGGTTGTACCAGTTTACACTGCTACCAGCAATAGGGTAAAGCTGAGATCTTTTTTATTATGAGAGAATTTTATTTTATTAAAATTTTTTTTTAATTTTTCAATTACAGTTTACATTCAATATTTTATTAGTTTCAGATACATAGCATAGTGGTTAGACATTTATATAACGTATGAAGTGATCTCCCTGATAAGTCTGTTACCCATCTGACACACATTCATAACAATATTATTGGCTATATTCTATATGCTGTACTTTGCATCCCTGTGACTATTTTGTAACTGCCAATTTGTATATCTTAATCCCTTCACCTTTTCTACTCAGCCCCCAATTTCATTCCCTCCCACTTGTTTCATTATGAAAGAATTTTAAATTACAACCTCAATTACTTTTAGAGCTATAGAGCTATTTAGATTTTTTAGTTTTGTGTGTGTCTGGTAACTTGTGTTTTTCAAGAAACTTATTTTTTAAATTTTCAAATATAGTTACATAAGGTCTGTATTTTTGTATTATACTTTTGTCTGTAAGGTCTATACTGATTCTTTTTTAAAAATTTATGATATTGTATATGTCCTTTTTTCCCCTTTTAGGGGTTTCTTGGTAGGTCAAGAAATCAATTTTTTTCATACTTTTTATCTTACTGTGTTGAAAAATTTAAAAATTATGGTAAAATACACATAACATAAAATTGACCACTTTACCATTTTAAAGTGTACAATTCAATAACATTAAGTATATTCACATCGTTGTGTTAACTGTCACTAGTATTTCATCTTCCCAACTGAAACTCTACCTACCCATTAAACACTAATTCCTCCTTCTCCTCTCCCCACTGCCCCTGGCAACTACCATTCTACACCGTTTCTATGAATTTGGCTATTCTGAGTACCTCGTATAAGTATTTGTCTTTTTGTGTCTAGCATTTTCACTTAGTATAATGTCTTCGAGATTTTTTTTATTTTTTTAAGAAAAAGTAAGATTTATTGAAAGTACATTTTAGAAAGAGACAACCTACTAAGAAAGACTGCAGCCCTGTGGAGTGTAGGAGGTGAAGAGATAAGATAGTGCATCTAAAGGGATGGGTTTCCATCCAGGAAGGCTGAACTGTCTTCAAGGTTTATTCATGTTTTAGCCTATGTCAGAATTTCCTTCCTTTTAAAGACTGAATAATACTCTCCATCTTGCATAATTTTTTATCATAAGTATGTGGTACATAGTAGATTCATATTAAATACTGATTGATCAATTTAATAATGTATTTTAAGTTACCAGAGGTATTAGAAATCACTTTCTGTATATAGGGAATCTTTTGTGGATTGGAATTAATGAATAAAGTTGCTCTTAATTAATTGCCTTGTTTTGTTTATGTCTAATAGCTGTCTCCATTCCTGTGAACTGCTTGTGCATCTATACTTTGGGGAGATGGGAGGAATGGCGTTTATATATGTGTGTAGGGGAGTGGTGATGAAATGATCAGAATTGTTTAAAATAGTTATCGAATTTATGTAGCTGAGGATAATTTGGCTTGTTGGGTTTGGGGTTCAGCCATCTGCATGAAGAGGAGGGGTGCAGACAACGCTAAATACCCACTTAGCAGTGAAATAGGAAGAGACAAACATATATATCCCTACTCTGATTCTTTTGAGCCCCCTCTATGCCCACACTTACAGCTGCCACTGATGACTAATGTTTAGCAATTTGGAGGGTCCTGTGTCTTTTAATAGTAGTAAAGAGGAGTAGTGGTATCATATGGTTACTGATTTTCCACTTAGAATGTATTTTAAATTTTGAGAAATTTTATTTTCTAATTTTCAATTGTATATTGTTTCAATTCAAGGTTTTATTAATAAAAAAGAATTCATTGGTTTTTCTAAATGAAAAGTTCACGTTCCAAAATATGTTTATGGTCATCAGGCCTTATAATTATGGGAGAGTTTTGAGATTAGAGTGGCATGTGGATCAGAAAGTTAATGGCAATAAGTAAAGACATTTGTTGAGAAAATAGACTTTACATGACTATTCTTTTAAATTCATTAAAATGAATATCACATTCACTTTTTGACTGAAGGAAATTATCTTTTTTGTTCCTATTTTAGACTATTTCAGTGCATTGACTCCGGACTCTTTATATTCCTTTATAAAACTAATGAGAATGATATTTATTGGCAAACTGATAAGTGTGAAATAAGAACTTTTGGTTACTTTCTCAACCAAAACCCTTAAAAATTAGAAGAAAAAGTTTTTATTTGGCCTTCTCATCTTTTTGTTTTTGGTTGTTCTATAGGTGTAGAGAGTTAGTGGGTGTAGGTTCTTAGTGACAACATTTCTTGAACCTGTTGATCGGGTTTCTAAGTTAGATTAAATATTTAGATTCAGTGGAGTGTTTCAGCTTTGATTTAATTTACTGGGAAGGGATCTTTTAAAAAAGTGTTAAAATTTGTTGAACAGATAAGATGTTTATATAGTTCTAGTGTCAAAAAAATTGTAGATTGAAAAGTCTTTTTTACCCTAGTTGTCAATGGATCTTCACTATTGCTAGTTTCTTGTTTATCTAATCTAGTTGTCTTCCATAGATATTGTACAAATTTACATTCTCATTTAGATATGTTTTTCCAGTTTTACTACTAATGTGTATAATTATTTTGGATATTTGCCAGTTTGTGTGTAAAAAATGGTGTCTTAGTAATTCTAATTTGCATAAAATAGGTTAAAGTATTTGTGTAAATATACACATACATTGTATAGTAAGTCATATGTTATCATAAGGCTTATAATAACTTAAAAACATAGTCATTTGCATCCCCTCCTTTCCATTCCCTAGTCTAGCTTTTCTATAGGTAATCACAAACATTTCTTTCTGTATTAATCTGCATATTTCTAAATAACAAGACAATACTGACTGACATTTTAATCTTTTCAGGGGCAATCCTATCATGGAAGATGAGAATTTAGTTTTCTTTTGTTTTCTTCCCTCCTCACCCATGCCCCCTTTTTCCCTGATTCTGATAGGTAGATTTCATAACAATCTGTATTTTAAATTTAAAGTAACTATACTTTTGTGTATAGCTCAATTAATTATTTGTTAGTGTGTCAGGTCCTTATAATGCGTGCTAAGTTACATACCTCAAGACTTAAAAATTACACCCTCCTTAGAGTGCTTTGGATCATTTGATTTTCTAATTGCACATCATCTAAATTTAAGAGTTGCCATTCTAAAGCTCTAACAATACCTGCAATTATGACCTATTGGTAGTAACCCATAGTCTTGGTAAAGTTCCCATTTGTAAATAACTTGTATAATCTATTATTCTTGGGACCTTTTAGTTTTAGGGAACACATTGTTCATTGCAGATCATACAAGCCATTGTTTATAGAGTGGCTGTCAAGAAGTATCAGGCATTGTTCTAAGTGCTACATCTGTACAAACTAATTTAAACCATATAACATCCCTGTGAGGAAGATGCTAGCATTATTTGCATTTTACTGATAAAGAAACTGAGACTTGGGGAAGGTAATCAGATAGCTTGAAGTTACTCAGCTAGGAGGTGGTAGAACTGGGAGAAACCCCAGTTTGTCTGTAAAGCCTTCGCTTATCCACTCTGCTATGTGGCATCTGTATTAATGATATACTCAACCTCCGTAAAGCCTGTGCTTTGGTTTGGTTTTCTGCTAGTGGTGATGGATTTTTGCTAATCCATCCGTGTTTAACATTTCTCATTTTTCTTCTTTCTAACTCAGCATGTTCCTGAAATTTTTAAAAATAAAATGTTTTAATTGTGGTTAAAAACATAATATAAAATTTATCATCTTAACGATTTTTAAATGTACAGGTTAGTAGTGTTAAGTATATTTACATAGCTGTGTAACAGGTCTCCAGAAATTTTTTATATTGCAAAATTGAAACTGTACCTATTAAATAACAATATCCTATCCCCTGGCAACCACCATTCTACTTTCTCTATGAATTTGACTGCTGTAGATACCTCATATAAGTAGAATCATACAATATTTGTCTTATTTTTGACTGACATTTTATTTAACATAATGTTCTCAAGGTTCAACCATGTTGTGACATGTGATAGGATTTCCTTCTTTTTAAAGGCCCAATATTCCGTTGTGTGTGTGTGTGTGTGTATGCACATAACATATTTTTGTTATTTTAGTAATTCTTCAATGGACATTTGATTGTTTCCACCTCTTGTCTATTATGAATAATGCTGCAATGAATATGGGAGTACACATATCTCTTTGATATGCTGCTTTCAGTTATTTTTGGATATATATCCAGAGATGGAATTGTTAGATCATATGGTACTTCTATTTTGAATTTTTTGAGGAATTTCCAAACTGTTTTCCATAGTAGCTGTACCATCTTGCATTCCCACCAACAGTACACATGAGTTCCAATTTCTCCACATCCTCATCAACACTTTTTTTTGGTAGCGTAATGGATGGGAGATGCTATACCATTGTGGTTTTGATTTGTATTTCTCTAATGATGAGTGATGTTTAATCAGCTTTTCTTGTGCTTGCTGACCATTTGTGTGTCTTCTTTGGAGAAATATCTACTCAATCTTTTGCCAATTTTTAATTGAATTATTTATGTTTTGTTATGTTGTAGGAGTTCTTGGTATATTCTGAATGTTAACTCCCTTATTAGATATATGATTTACAAATATTTTCTCCCATTCCAATGGTTGCCTTTCACTATTATTTCCTTTGATGTAGAAGCTTTAAAGTTTCATGCAGTCCCATTTGTCTATATTTACTTTTTTTTATTGTGCTTTTGATTTCATATCTAAGAAATCATTGCCAAATCCAATGTCATGAAACTTTTTGTTTTTTTTTAGGAGTTTTAGGTCTTTAATCCATTTTGAGTTAATTTTTGTGTATGATATAAGGTAAGGATCCAACTTCATTCTTTTTGCATGTGAATATCCCATTTTCCTAACACCATCTGTTGAAGAGACTGATGTTTCCCCATGGAGTGTCTTGGTGTCCTTGTCAAAAATCACTTTACCTTTTATGGCTCTCTGTTTTGTTCCATTTGTCTAAATGCCTGTCTTTATGCCAGTACTACACTGTTTTCATTAATGTAGCATTCTAATGTGTTTTGAAATTAGGAGGTGTGAGGCCTCCAACTTTGTCTTATTTCAAGATTGTTTTAGCTACTTGAGGTCTAGTCCTGAAAGTAAAAAATATCTACATAATATAATATTTATCATTTTAATTATTCCTCAGTGTACAAATCAGTGGCATTAAATACATTCACCGTGTTGCATGACTATCACCACTCTCTATACCCAAAATTTTTTATCATTCCTGACAAAAACTTTGTACTCAATAAACAATAACTCTCTCTTTCCTACTTCCCCCTAGTTTCTGGTAACCTCTCCTCTACTTTCTCTTTTTTCTCATTCCTTTAAACCCATTCTGACATATATAAAAACCTTATGTCCTCTTTTGTTGTGATTTAAAATGAAAAATAAATATAAAAATTAACAATAAGTCAAAGTAATAGATTTTAAAACCACATGTCGATCCTCTTCCCATTTTCCCTCCTTGAGAGTCACTGAGCTTCTGAGTACCTAGAAATCAACAGCATATGTTTGTATACCTGGTACGGGGGGTGAGGTCTGTGACTATGGACTTCTTTAGAGCAAAACTAACTAAGGATGGGAGTCAGGTTCACTGGTTTTCTTAGCTTGATGCTCTTAGCTCAGAGAAGTAATTATCCCAGACTGACCATTTTGAATTTGCTTTATTACTTATTAAGCTGCAACAAATTAATATAAACAGATTTAATCATTTTTACTTTCTTTTTAATACACCTATCTATTATTGATTACCAGTTTTTCCATACTTCAGGCTTTAATTTAACAACACAAAGAAGAATTACATACATATTGTTCCCATTTTGGAAAAATACTTGACTGAATGGGTTTTTTTTGTACAAATGAGTGGCATGGTCAAGAGTATCCTTTGGGTTTTTTATTCTAATTTTTATAGAAAAATTTTAGTTTTTGACTTATATGTACAGTAGAATACACAAATCTTAATAGAAACCCAGTGAATTTTTACATATGTATGTACCCACATAGGTACCATTCAGATCAAGATATAGAACATTTTATCCCTTAGGCAGTTCTCTTATGTTTGTTCTGAGAGGGACACCTCCTTCCAGAGAAGGGATGTCATGACCCTTTTATCATAATGATATGTTTCTGTCTCTAATAATATTTTTTGTCTTAAATATTTGAATTTCATCCTTCTAAAACCTCACAAAATATTTTCTGTCAGGCTTACTCTATCTGGTGATAAATTCCATGTATTTCCATAGGCTTTGACTGATTCTCCCAATTTGGCTCAGTGCTCTGGAAGATGGTAAGCCCTAGAGGTCCAGTCTACCTTTCCTCAGGTTCCATAGTGTTTTGTAGAAGCTCTAACTCTTGATGGATTTTTAAAAACTTTCCCAGGGCTATCTACTCATCCCTTCATTCTTCTCTTTCCACATTGAAAAGTATTTTATATAAGGTTACTCTCATTTCCTTGTTGGGTTGCATTTTATAAAATGTTTTTCCTATCAGGTATCTGGGTATAAGAGTTCTATGATCCTCATCATGCTTTCTTTACCCAGAAAACTTAGGCGTGTATTTTTAAATCTTTAATAACATGGAAAAATAGTATTTGTATGTTTACAATTTATAGAAGCTTCCTGCAGTAGTGACTAATCTAAATTTTGATGTTTCATTTTTCCTTGTTAAAATTTCTTTGTACTTTCCCATTCACCCCTCTCTCCAAGTTTCTTGTAGCTGTGTGAGTGATAAGAGGTAATATTTTAGTTTATGAAGCAGAGATGGAGATAAGATATTTGAGATAGATAAAAAAGATAAAATGACTAAGAAGATGGTTTGATTCTAAAAGTTCTAAAGGAACAAAATATTGCTGTTTACAGTTATAATCTCTTCAGAGTACTTTTAATAACTAGATGTTTAGAAAAAATACAAAATAAAACCTGTGGATATCTCTTAGAAATTTTGTACAGATAGCTAGTACTGTAATAGTGAATGTGTGTGTTTGTTTTCTCTTCAGAATTTCCCTAGAAAAAGAGACATGAAAGTCTGCAATGATATTTCCTGACAAGAAGTTGATAGAAGAGAAGGAAAGGGGATCACCAGCTAAAGAGCAGAATTTCCAAAACAGGACTTTATATTTATTACCTCCAAGTACAGACTTTTCTTGCCTGCCTTTAAATCAGAGATAAACTACAGTCAGAATCCAGACAAGGCAAAAGAGTACTTTTCTTCCGTATCTTTTGAGATCAAAGGAACCGCAATGTCTAGGAAACAAAACCAGAAAGGTAAGATGCTATGTGGGCATAAATTGTTAAAAACATAGTTGTGGAGTAATGATCACCATTTATTTATATTTATATTTTTAAAAAACATTTTCTTAATGTGTTTTGAATGGTTATACTTTCCCTCACCCAAGGCAATACTACTGATAGTTTTAACTGTGTCATGACAGCAATTAATTTTAGAAGAGTACAGACATTCACAAGTTAATCTGTTGTCTCTTTATCTAAATATCTGTGGATAGTACATTACAGCTTTGTGTGTTACTAGTTCTGGAATTAATTCACATAACAGTTGCTTTTCTAGTCTTATAATAAACCTAATGAATTGGAATTTACTTGCAAGAAAGCCAGATGCATCTTGGAAATGCACTTTTTAGAGAGTGAACACATGTTAGGAGGAGCGGTAGTACATAATTTACTGCAAGATATTTTATATCCTGTGAGTTGATGTTTCATTGGAGACAGGAAATTAAACAAGAGTAAATGCTTCTAGTTTTTGATTCTTTTTAGCTTTCCTTCTGGGATAACTACTCTAGCCTCTTGTCTAAAGTAAAAATATAAGGTACAGAGTCAAGAAATATTGAGAACAGTGTTAAAGAGGGGACAACAAAGACTCTATAAAATCACTTTTTCAGCTTTCCTAGAATAGCAATAAAAACAAAGGGAAAATTTTTTTAATTAATAATTTTTTATTTTTCAGTTATAGCTGGCATACAATAGTATTTAGTTTCAGGTGTACAACATAGTGATTAGACATGTATATAACTCACAAAGTGATCACTCCAATAAATCTAGTGTCCCTCTGACAGTACATAGTTATTACAGTATTACTGGCTATATTCCTTAAGCTATTCCTTAGCCATGACTGTTTTGTAACTACGAATTCGTACTACTTGATCTCTTCCCCCTTTTTCACTGACCCCTGCCCCCGAATCTCCCCTCCCATGTGGTAATCCTCAAAATGTTCTCTATCTATGAGTTTTCCTGTTTTTGTTTGTTTGTTTATTTTGTTCTTTGGGTTTTACATATAGATACAATCATATGGCATTTGTCTTCCTCTATCTGACTTTCTCCACTCAGCAAACTACCCTTTAGGTCCATCATGAAATATCTTTTTCCATCCCATTACCTTTAGTCTGCGTGTGTCTTTTAATCTGAAGTGAGTCTCTTGTAGGCAGTGTATGTAAGGGTCTTGTTTTCTTATCCCTTCAGCCACCCTATCTATTGATTGGAACATTTAATTCTTTTTCATTTTAAATAATTGTTGATAGATATGTAGTTATTATCATTTTTATTTAGACTTTCAATACATATATTTTTTTCTTTTTATTAAAAAAGTCCCTCTAACATTTCCTGTAATACTGGCTTGGTGGTGATGAACTTCAGCTTTTTCTTGTCTACAAGCTTTTTATCTTTCTTTTGATTCTTCATGATAACTTTGCTGGGTAAAGTAATCTTGGTTCTAGGTCCTGGGTTTTCATCACTTTGAATATTTTGTGCCAAGCCTTTCTGGCCTATAAAGTTTCTGTTGAGAAATAGGCTGTGACAGTCTTATGGGTGCTCCCTTGTACGTAACTAATTGCTTACTTCTTGCCACTTTTAAGAGTCTCTCTTTGAATTTAACCTTTGGCATTTTAATTATGATGGGTCTTGGTGTGGGCCTCTTTGGGTTCATCTTATTTAGGAGTCTCTCAACTTCCTGGAGTTGTATGTCTATTTCTCTAATCAGGTTAGGGAAGTTTTCCATCATTATTTCTTCAAATAGGTTTTCAATTCTTTGCTTGCTCTCTTCTCCTTCTGTTACCCCCATGATGTAAATGTTGTTACACTTGATGTTGTCCCAGAGGCTTCTTAAACTATCTTCATATTTTTGGATTCTTTTTTCTTGTTGCTGTTCTGATTGGATGTCCTCTGCTACCCCATCTTCTATGTCGCTAATTCGATCCTTCATTTCCTCCACTGATTTCCACTAATGCAACGGTCCCCAATCTTTTGGCACTAGTTATCAGCGCTCTTATGAGAATAATGCCTGATGATCTGAAGTGGAGCTAAGGCGGTGATGCTAGCATTGGGGAGTGGCTGCAAGTACAGATGAAGCTTTACTCGCTCACCCGCCGCTTACCTCCTGCTGTGCGACCTGGTTCCTAACAGGCCACGATCAGTACTGGTCCACAGCCCACCAGTTGGAGACCCCTGGCCTAATATACTCTTCATCTCATATGTTGTTTTCTTCATTTCTGACTGGCTCCTTATTATGTTTTCATCTCTATTTTTATGTTTTTTTATCTCTTTGTTAAAGTTCTCACTGAGTTAATTTACTTTCCTCCTAAGTTCCTCGAGCATCCTTATAACCAGTGTTTTGAACTCTGCATCTGATATATTGCTTGTCTCCATTTTGGTGAATTCTTTGTCTGGAGCTTTGTTCTGTTCTTTCATATGGGACATACTTCTTTGTCTCCCCCATTTTAGCTGCCTCCCTGTGTCTGCTTCTGTGTATTAGGTAGGGCTTCTAAGTCTCCTGGCCTTAGTAGAATGGCTTTATATAGTAGGTGTGCTGTGGGGTCCCTTGGCACAGACCTGAGATGGGTCCAGCTGCAGGCCAAGTTCACCTTCAGCCTGTGTACCTCCAGGGCCACCTGATAATAGTCACCAAGCAATCTATATATGGCTGTCACCCATGCTAAGCTTATAGGTGCCTCGAGTGGTCAAGTCTTACACTGAGGCTGGCTGCCTCTAGTTGAGGGTTTGGGGCTGCTCAGCAAGAGGTACCGGGCACACTGAAGCCAGCTGCTGCTTCTTTGGGTTTTGTGAGCTTTTGAAAGATTTTATGAAACTTTGCAACAGGTTTCAAGATAGCCTGTATATTTGGTGGGATAAATCACTGGAAGCAGCTTGAATGGGCCCACAAATTGGGAAAGGCAGTCTCAGGGAATCCCCTGGGGAGAGCGACCTGTGTTATCCAGAGTGATGGTGACTATGTTTGCAGGCTGGGAGTGGGGAGGGCTCAACAGAGGAACAATGGCTTCTGCCTGCACCTCTGTCCATGAGCCAGCTGTCCCTCCAGCCCTTGCCTTAAAGCCCAATAGCTCAGCACTTCCCTGTATGTCCCTGGTGCCCCATGAGCAACTGCCTCAGTGCTGGAGCTCAGTGAGTGAGTCCATCAACGAGTTAGGGCAGTGCAGGCCCTTTAAGAGGAAGGTCTCCGCTTCCTACAGCCCTCCATCGCACTCAGCCACAACTTCCGCTAGTTTTCACAGCCAGAGGTGGTGGGGACTTAACTTCCCAATACTGGAACCCTGGGCTGGGGAGCCCAGTGTGCGGCCAGAACCTCTGGCTCCTCAGGTCAGGAGGTGTCTCTGAAGCCAAGATAGCTTATGGATTCTCCAGTTGCTACACATGGTTGTAGGACTAGGCAGTTTCACATCTTCACCCGCTACTACTGTTTTGAGGTTACCTGTTATTTGAGGTGACCTAATTGTAGGGCTTCTGTTCAGACAGACCTCAGGCGACTCTGCACAGTGGTTGCTCTGTAGTTTTGTTAAAATTTTGATGTGGTCTCTAGAGGAGGTATGCACAGCCTCACCCTCTATGCCATCTTGAATCCTCTCTTAAAGGGACAAATTTAACAACACTGGAACTATTATACATAACTGGTATATATTTGTTAAAAGAATGACCATTGCTATTCTGGCTTTCCTCCTCTCATTAAATATAACTTTCAATTTAAAGTTAATGTTCTTTAATTCAAAACCAAGCTATAGAGCCAGGTCTCACATGTTAAATAAGAAGGAAATGCTTTTAAACTTAATTTTGACTTGGCACTTTAAAAACCTCATTATAAGAAAATAATATCAGAGTTCCTTATGTTTTTGAAAATTGTAGTTTCTACTTTAAATCTGTATAAAGAAAATCTGGGCTCTAAGACATGGTCAGATCACTAAAGACGTTGAACTGTTCTATGGAATGAGATTGATCAACTGAAAGTTTTATAACCTTTTTGTTAATTAGTCATAATTAAGTGTGCTTTTTTCGCAGTTAAGCTTGAAAAATTGAGTATCTGTTTTCCTCGTGCAAATAAGAAATAATATAGTAAAAATACAATACTATAAGATAATTTTACCTGAAAGGTTTAGCATCTTAGTTTTCCTAAAAAAAAAAATTAACTTCATCAGATTGTTTTGACCTTTTAAAAACCAGAGTCTTTGTTTATTTCATGTCTGTGTTTTACCAGAGCTGTAAAAAAGCCTTCATTACTGTAGATTTATAGTATTCTTGAGGTGAGGTAGCGTCAGTTCTTCATTGTTCTCCTTCAACGTTGTTTTGGCTAGTCTGAGTTTTTTATCTCTCCATGTTAACTTTAGAATCAGTTTGTCACTAACCACAAAGTAAAATGCTAGGATTTTGACTGGGATTGTTTTTAATCTATAGACCAAGTTGGTAAGTACCGACAATATTGAGTCTTCCTGTCCACAAACATAGAATGTCTCTCCATTTCTTTCTTTTATTTTTTTCCTCAGAGTTTTGTGATTTTCCTCATATCAGTGCCTATACATGTTTTGTTAGATTTATACCCAAGTATTTCATTTTTGGGCGTGCTAATGTAAATAGTATTGTGTTATTTCAAATCCTACTTCATTGCTTTTACATGGGAAAGCTATGGACTTTTGTATATTAACCCTGTCTTGCAACCTTGATGTAATAACCACTTACTAGTTCCAAGAGTTTTAAATAACATTTATTTTAAAATTTTATTATTGAAATTTTTAAGCTTATGAAAAATAGAATAGTATAGTGAACTCCCCTATACCCATAACATAGGCCATAATTAATAACACATGGCTAATCATTTTTGTCTATACTTCAGCCCACCCCCAGTGGATTATTTTGAAGCAAGTTTATGATATCATCTCAGGGAAAGACTTTTTAAATAGACATAAAAAGCACTAATCAAAAAGAAGAGGGGTTAATATTAGTGCATTATTACATTAAAATTAAGAACTTTTGTTCATCAAAAGAAACAGTGAAGAGAATGAAAAGGCACGTCATAGAATGGGAGACTAAATGTGTGTCATGTTTAAATACTAGGAGAACTACAACAGATAAATAAAAAAATGACAATTCTGTGTCAAAAAATTGGGCAAGAGTAGGCATGCCAGAAGAGAGAATATCAAAATGGCTAATAACATGTATAGAGGCACTCTGTCTCTTTTGAAATGAGTGAAATGCAAGTTTAAATTATAATGAAATACTACTACTCTTATACTAGAATGGCTAAAATTAAAGATTAATAACACAAGCAACAAGTGTTGGCGAGGATGTGGAGAAAAGGAAAACAGTATGGAGGTTTCTCAAAATATTAAAAATGGATATACCTTTTGACCCAGCAATTGCACTAATGGATATTTATCTAAAGAAAACCAAAACAATAATTTGTTAAGATCTATGCATTCCAATATTCATGACAGCACAATTTACAATAGCCAAGGTATGGAAACAGCCTAAATGCCCATGAAATCCTGCCATTTGCAACGACATGGATGGTCCTCGAGATTATTATGCTGAGTGAAATAAATCAGACAGAGAAAGATAAATACCGTATGATTTCACTTATATGTGGAATCTAAGGAACAAAAAGAACTAATTGAAAACAGACTCACAAATATAGTAGACAATTGGTGACGGACAGAGGGAAGAGGAGTTGAGGGGCTGGGAGAATGGGGTGAAGGGTTAAAGAAGTACATATTAGTAGTTAATAGTTGGTCATGGGGAGCATAGCAGAGGGAATGCAGTTAGCATTAATATGATGGCTAGGTAGAGGGCCAGGGGAGGGCCGGAGCAATTGGGGGGATTGTTTTATGAACTATGTAGATGTCTAACCAATGTACTGTATACTTGAAACTAATTTAAATAAATAAAAAAAAGATTAATAATACCAAAAAGTGAGTATAGAGCAATAACAAACAACCTCCAGAAACTGCTAATGGAAGTTGAAATTGATACAGCTACTTTGAAACAGTTTGACATTATATACTGAAGTTGAAGATATGCAACTCTATGACTTGGTTCTATTCTTAGATGCACTCAGCAGAAATGCATTCCCAAGTACACTAGGAGATTTGTACAGAATATTCAAAACATTGTATTGGCCAGAAGCAACCCGATTGTCCATCACTACCAGAATAGATAAATAAACAATGGCATAATCAGATAATGAAATATTTTTCAGCAAGGAAAATGAACACATTACATATACTTGCTAGAACATGCATGAATCTTACACAATGTTGAGTAAAACAAGCTGTGCACCAAAAATAAAATACATATGGACTCATTCTTTTTATAGACAAAAGAAAGACTATACCATAATGCTTAGGTATGTGTTCTTAGGGGGTATCAACTATCATGAAAGGAAGTTTGGAGAGTGGTTACTTAAGGCAAATGGGAGAGGACATCATGACGGAGGGGGACATGAGGAAGACTCTGGGCTACTAGAAGTGTTTATTTTTTAACCCAGGTAGTAGTTTTTGAGTGTTTATTTTGTGATAAATTATCAAGCTGTGGTGCTCTATGAGTGTGTGCATTGTAAATGTTATATTTTGCAAAAAAATTTTAAAAGACATTTCATTAGGACAGAGTGCGTTATGTAAGTAGCGAGTTGCTTACCCTTTACAAGTATAACACTGAAAATCTAGTGTTTACCTTGTGATAATTATAACAGCTATTTGGAAATAGAAATATTTATAATCCAAGTGGATTACTGATCTATAAAGTCAGTTTTAAAAAGAAGCAGCCAATTTCTTTGTGTGATATTCATGAGTGTAGAGCGATAGATTTTGTAGTGGTGTGGTTTTATGAGAAAGGTCGTTGTTTTGCTGGAGACAGATGCACATGATTAGAATTGACTTGTTCATTTCTGTACTTTGAAGCAAGTGTATGGGATAAGGGAAAACATTGACAATTTGACAGAGCTAGAAGTAACATCCAAAGAAAAGTCTTTCACAATGACAGAAGAATATATTTTATATCTAATGTACAGTTTTTAAAAAATGATTTTCGCTTCCTTACTGCTCTTCAAGTTCTCAGGAATTCTTCCATCTAGTTTGTACCTATCTTAGTGATTGAAGATTTATTTAACTTTTTAAGTATCAAAGATCTTAAATGTTTTAATGTTTTTGACTTATATAATGGAGTTTCTTAGGATAGCTGGTAGAATTCTTGAGACTTGAGATGAAGGTCAGTGAGGGGTAAGAAATAATTTTTTTTTTTTGGAAAACATGCATTCAGCTTATCTAAACCCATCAAAGGCCAGAGGTATAGCTTATATTACAGTAACATCCGAGAATAATGACCCCATTAAATGAAAAGTTCTGTTAAGTAGAGATATGTTAGTGAAATCTAAAATTGAGATTTTTTTCTTGTAAGAGAAACTGAAAATAGGCCCTTAGTAGCATTATGTTTTTTTTTTTTTTAGACTTAATTGACCACAGAGGCATTTTGTATGACCAATTTATTTGCACACTGATTTTTCTGGTTTTTAGAATATCCAGGTTCCTTGATTTCTTTTTGCTCTCTGTTTTTACTGGCTGTCCATCTTTTAGCCATATCACAATTTTTTTTTATCTTTTCAAAAGGCAGGGAGAGATTAGCAAATAGAAAGGTAAAACTCACATTGGTCCTCACTACTTGGAAATAAAGAAAGATTGAATTAAGTATTTTAACTTTTATTCTATTTCGTACCCCATTCCTTTAAAAAGCCAGAATATTGGTTGTATACAGATACAGAATAACCATCACATGGCATCATAATTTTCTAAGTAACTTTTTGAATTCATGTAACCCTTGGCACTACATACAAAGTTTTTTGAATAAAACATTAACTCAGAGATGATCTAGAATCAGCAGAGAATGTATGCTAATCTTAATAATTAAGGATTTATTTGTTTTTAATTACAGTTCTTAAGTCCTTTTATTTTTTTGACTTAAGAAATTGAGTTGCCTAGAGCAGCTGGTGGAATTTCTGAGAACCCAAGGGATAGTAAGGAGTATGAAAGAATTTTTCTTTAACTATGCATTTCATTTCATTTGTGGGAGAACTAATTTCAGACTAATGAGAGATGGTATTGATACAGAAGGTGTTGCCATTAAAATCAATATCATTGCCTCCTGGCTATTCTCTAGAGTATATTACTAAGAAAGTTTTTGAAAGGTAAACTGACCTTCCTATCCAATCACCATTTGTGGAAAAACTGACAATTATTATTGGAACAGCACACCTTTTAAACGATGAGACCCTCAAGAATTCTTGGAACTTAAAAAAATAGCTTGTTCTACTGCACCTGCTAGGAACCTAGGAAAATCTATTGGTGAGAGTAATGTAGGATTTAATTGCTTGTCTGTGTCTTTAATAAAAATCCTTACTTTCCATTAAGTTCCACCAGGAAAAATCAAAACTCATTCTAGAAGTTTGGAAATATCCCAGTGTAAGTGCTTTTAGTCTTACAAAAAGGCCCAATGTCCTTAAGAATGTAGTTGAAGAAGCACTCAAAGAGCAAAGAAAAAAATTCAATCAGCTATTAACACTGTGTGACAAATGAAAGTAGAAATAACAGAATTATAAAAGCCTGATTTATAAAAAAGGATCATTTTTCATTGAAGACCCTCTTAGCAGTTGGTAGTTGAAGTGTGGATTTTTCTGAATACGTAAGCGACAGTAGTCATCTGAGAAGGCTGGGAAGACCAGTCAATGAGACCATTAGGTCTATGTCCTTACAACCTTTTCAGAGGATTGCGTGTTTGGCCATTGGTAGCCAAGATGAAGGTTTCTTAAATAACTTTTAAAGAACTAAATATTTAAAAGTATTAGCAGTTTGGAAGGCCATGAAAGTACACTATAGTAGAATTACTTAAAGCAGACTATAATTCTTACAAAATTGTATTTTGATATGATTGTCTTTCAGAATTTTGCATCTCTGATTTGCTCTCCTTCCAAGCCAGATTCCCCATTATTTACACATCTGTCCTTATATTAATATATTTTTCAAAATGCATATTAATATAAAAATATATTCATATCTTATTTTTTACCAAAGAGTAATAATTCTTCCAAGATCAGGTGACAAATTGGCAGAAGAGACTATTACTACCTGAGAAACTGAACTTGGTGGTATATTCAGTTTTGAAGTTGTAAATACACTCTAGGCTTTATTTAGCTGGTAGTATCTGTGACAATAACTTCCTTTTCCTTGCAATCACATTTGCACAATATAATTCCTGTCCCAATATTTGCCACTGAAGAAACTACACATATAGAAACTGACCTCCATTTTACATTTTATTGGTGAGTTATATGTAGATTATTCTAAAAATTGGCATGAGGGAAAAACAATTTCAAGAGACTGGTTGTTTTCTTTTACGTGGTTGAGTATTGGCTATATTTAGTCTAAAGGAGAACTTCAGCTTAGTTCTTCATGAGATACCATTTCTGTAAGAACTGGCCCTTACCTCTGCTCTTGAGTTTACATTTTAATTTTTAAGAGGAAGTTGATACAGTTTGAGAAAATATGACAAGCTGTTATCACACTTGTTAGATTATTGTATGTGTAGACTTTCTTACCCAAGGGCTTATTACCTGCATTTAATTAGATCTTACCTCTATGGCCTCTCTTTGGCCATGGTGAAATGTGAATAATTTTGTTTTCCAATTTGTTTTATGTATGTGTAAGGAATATCAGTGAGTAATAACAGGAATCTGAGATCCTTAGACGAAAGTTGATATACCAAGGTAATGTTAAAATAATGACAACATGAGAACTAGTATATTTGGTGAGTTACTATGTTTTAAAACTTGTTAAGATAATTATTAAAATCCAAAGAAGACATACAGATGGCCAACAGGTACATAAAAAGGTGCTTGACATCACTCATCATTAGAGAAGTGCAAATCAAAACCATAATGAAATACCACTTCACACCTGTTAAATGGCTGTTATCAAAAAGACAACTAATAAGTGTTGGCAGGCATGTAGAGGAAAGGGAAACTTGTGTTGTTGAAACATAAATTGATACAGCCGCTATAGAATAGTGTGGAGGTTCCTCACAAAATTAAAAATTGAAATACTGTATAGTCCAGCAATTTTACTTATGGGTATTTGTCCAAAGAAAATGAAGACACTAACTTGAAAAGATATCTGCACCCCTATGTTCTTTGCAGCACTATTGACAATAGCCAACATGTAGAAACAACCTAAGTGTCTGTTGATGGATGAATGGATGAAGAAAATTTGATACACACACACATACACACAATGAAATTTTATTCAGCTACAAAAAGAAGGAAATCTTGCCATTTGTGACAACATGGATGGACCTTGAGGGCATTATGAAATAAATCAGAGGAAGACAAATACAGTGTGATCTCACTTATACATGGAATCTTAAAGCAAACAAACTCATAGATACAGAGAATAGGTTGATGGTTACCAGAGGCAGGGGTGAGGGATGAGGGGTTGGGCAAAATGGATAAAGAGGATCAAAAGGTACAAACTTCTGGTTCTTAAAGAAATAAGTCCTGGAGACATAATGTACAACAATGGTGACTATAGTGAATTATCTTATATTGCATATTTGAAAGTTGCTAAGAGTAAATCTTAAAAGTTCTCATCACGAGAAAAAAAATTTATAACCATGAGTGACAAATATTAACTGGACTTATTGTGGTAATCATTTTACAAAGTATACAAATATCAAATTATGTTATATTCCTGAAGCTAATATATTGTTATATAAATGTCAGTTTTAAAAAGTCGTTCACGGTTGGTTTGATATATGGGATAATCATACTTACACATTTCTTTGTCATCTCAGTGCCTAAAACAACTTTTGCCTGATTTTTGAAGCCAGCAAAAACAATGATAACAAAGCTTGCAGTATTTACAAATGTGTCAGTGATACTGTAAATAACATACATTTTCCAAAATGTTCCTAAATGTATGATATTTGAAATAATTTCAAGAAACTTCTGAAATAGTTTTTGATAGAGTGAAATAAATGATAATAAGAAAGCTCAATCTCAAGGGCTTCTCATATTCTTTATGAATCTTGTCTGAGAGTAGTATTTAACTACATTTTTTTCCTTTAAAAGTTTATTTCTGGTAAAGTATACATGCTCTTCTATCATAGGGCAAATATCAAACAAAGGATGAGCTCCTGCCTTATTTTCTACCAATGGAATTAAGTAAATCTTAGGTTTTCTTTACATGAAAAAAATAAGAGAATTGTTAAATTCGCTAAATATTGTTGCTGGGAAATAAAAATAACTTTATAATGCTGAGAGATACTTAAGCTCTAGTTCATGGGAAAAAGGTTTGAATCTACTTAAGTTGTTATTTTAAAGAGGCAATATTAGCTGGTAAAGATATTAAATTATTGCTTTCCCTTTTTGGTGAACTCATGATTTAGAATATAAATACAAAATTGGCATTTGTGCCCTGGGAGGCTGACCTGTATGGATTACCTCAGTAGCTCTTGTGCCCTTTGGCTTCTGGTTTGGTTTGACAGTTGGGCAGCATAGGTAGGAGCTGAGCTGAAAGACAAGGAGAAGAGTGAGGTAGGGATACGTATTCCCCCAGTCTTTCTCCGAGGTCACTGAAGGCTGTTCTTTGATACTGTTCTTTGGCCCTCTCCACAGCAGATGAAACAAAGATGAAAAGCCTTCTGTCTCTGGGTTCCAATAATTGCTGTCTCCTTATACCTCTTTAAAACCTCAGAGTAGCAATGTACATGGCTGTCATTAGCCAAAGAACTGCAGGTCTACATTTTGTGGTTTTTCTACTCCCTACCATCACCTTTGAAAGTAGTCTTTTTATTAAACTCTCCTCAGATTTCCCAATTTGAGTGTGCTGTTTGTTTCCTGCTGGGATACTGACTGAAATAGCTGCTTTATGTATTTTTTATTATCCTAATTGGTATGCCAGATAAACCCTAATAATACTTATGCTAATTGGGGGGGCAGTAACTGAAGGTGTTTGCAAAACTACTCTTTGTTTTCCTTGTACTTTGTTTCATCTAGTCTGTTATTAAAGGGAAAAAAAAGGTGTTAGATGATAAGAAGCTAGTAATACTAATAGTTCATTTAAATATAGACACTCCAAAATGTTACTTAACTTTGTGTCCCCTCTTTTTGCAAAAACAGTTTGATAGCTTGATTCTCTAATAAGATTATTGAATTCCTCTGTATCATCTCACTGTTCATTAATATGTCTTTGTAAGAGAATACTTACCACATATCCTTTGGCTAACCTATTGCAATTCTGAGACTGTTGCTGGATCGTATTTTGGCTGTATAGGATTTTCATTTTCATATACTGTGTCTCTTTTCATTTATTAAAGATAATTGGGAGTTAGCCATATTATATAATCATCTGGAGAACTCAGGCTATTAAATATTGAGTTTGTGTAAGTTCAACCTGATTTTTAATTTGGTAATAGTCTCAAAACTTGCAGTATTACAGAGGTTAAATCTAAATGAATTCACAGTTCATTTTTAATTGGTAAGCATAGTTTCTCTTGGAATGACATAGGCTCTATTCATATCCTCTTTTCCATTTATAGTACAAAAATGTGTTATCATTCTAATTCATAAATTATCAGTCTTCCATAGCAACTAGGAGCTATTTGAAAACACAGGATAAAGATTGAGCTGTAAAAAAAGGCTTTAATTAAAACACATCTGTAATAATAGCAAAAGAATTTGGAAAATGTACTAGAATATTGCTCTATTTTTAAAACCCCTATCCATTGGGTTGCTATAACAAAATGCCAAAGACTAGGTGGTTTATAAACAAAATAAATTAGTTTCGAACAGTTCTGGAGGCTGGAAGTCTGAGCTCAGAGTGCCAGCATGGTTGGTTGAGGACCCTCTTCTGGCTCCCAGACTTCTCATTGTGTCTTCACATGGTGATAGGGGCTAGGTTGCTCTGTGAAATTGCTTTTATAAGAGCACTAATTCCATTCATGAGGGTTCCACTCTCATGATTTATTTACTTTCCAAAGGCTCCACCTACTCATACCATCACTTTAGGATTTTGACATATGAATTTGGGTGGGGGAGGTCACAAACATTCAGACTATAGCAGCCCCTTTTTCTCAGAAATTTCCCTTTTCCTTGCTTTGTTGAAATTCTAACTCCAAGCTACTCCCAAGTATGGTGCATGGATCAGCAATGTTGATACCACCTGGGAATAAAAAATCTCAGTCCATGGCCTACACTATGGAATCAGAACCTACATTTTAACCTGAGATTCCCCAGATAAGTATATGCATCAGAATTTGAGAAGCACTCTAACCATTTCCTGGGATTACATCTCATTAGATTAAAACAAAGTTGTCAAGTATTTAAGCTGAGGTAATTTATTGATCATGTAGTGATAGGTAAATACAAAACATTAAATTTGCAGATAGCCTTTTCTTTTTAAGTACAGGGAAGCCAACCACTTTTCTGTAATCAATCATATTAAACTAAGTTTTCCAGTGTTGTACTACTAATGTAAACTCATGTACATTGCTTCACCAAGCATTATATTTGGGACACAAACATGAATATATTCATGGTGTTTATAATCTAAAATCATGATGTGTGTGGCATAGTTTAAAAGATGGAAATTACTTGATTTGTTTTATTTTATTAATGCCTTGGAAGCTCTCATTCTCACTAAATTTTCAGATTCATTAGTGTAAAATTTTACTTTGGGAAGCCATTTACTTGTAACATTTTTAGGGGGCCTTATAAATTAGGTTAAAGATATCAAGGATTACTGGACAGACTAATATAGTTGATGTATTTAGTGTTTTTCTCAAGCTGTAACAGTTTCTATTAAAATGAAATTTTGTAATTTTAACTGGAATATAGTTATCAGTTATCTATATAATAGGATCTACAGAATAGTAACCAAATTGTTGTTAATTAACTGTTTATGGAAGGAAAGCATCTGATATTGGCCTTCTTATTTGGAGCATGGATCACACATCAGTTTTTGATTTTGTTGAATATACTTTTTTCTTCTTTCAGATTCATCAGGATTCATTTTTGATTTGCAGTCCAATACTGTACTAGCCCAGGGAGGAGCTTTTGAGAACATGAAAGAGAAGGTATGATTAGATAACTATGGATAATAAATTTGAATGTCATAGTTAAATTTGGGTACTAATCCGACTAGTGGCTACCCAAACTCATTAAGTGAAATTTTAAGAACAAAACAGAATTCCATTGTATATGAAATTCAATAGTAGAGAGTAACTACCATGAAGATTTTGAGGAATCAGAGCCTAGTAATGCAGACATGAGTTTTTTGCATATCTCCATATATATTCAAAATTCCCTTGAAAACATCTTAATTAATTAATATTATAACAGAATATTTATATGGCTAAGTGTGTATCTCATTTGGCCACATTTTTTAAAGAACAGTATAAGTAGGATCGATCTTCCCATTCACTTGAAGAGGATTCTTAAGTCCAGGAGACTTTGGAGCAAGAAGAGAAACATTCTTTGGAAGAAAACCAGGTGTTTTTACTAATATAACTCTTAATGAGCTATACTGAGAAAAATATAAACCAAAAGATTTATGTGCTTTTTTTTAAAAAAACAGTCTTATTAAAAGTATATTGTTGATTATGGAATCATAGAGATATATAGGTTTAGTACTATAAACACTTTCACATTTTAAGTTATAAGAATCTTACCTTTATCAATGAATCTGTAAGTTTTGCCTAAAATCCATTCTCTGTTGATCAGTACTAAATTTTTTGCTCATCTCAAAAATGTATATTACAAATTATCTCCCTTTGGGTTATAGATTATATAGATTCCCACTTGTATGGTTTTAAACCTTATCATTGTTTAATTAAGCCTCTAACAAAAATAAACGTAGAATATGAAAGCAAGTGTACTAAAAAAAGACTTAGGTTCTAATACTGACTCTGCTTATTAATTGGACAAGATACTTCTCATCTATAAAAGGACCCTCTTTTTAAGAAGTATTATTGACTAGGTAACCTGAAAACATTCTTAATATAAAATATCTAGAATACAGAATGAAAAATAGCATACATCATTTTAAATGCATAGCTGAAGACAAGAAGTAAAGAATAGCCTTAGGGGTTAAATAAATAGAGGGAACTAAAAATCAGAGGGAACTAAAGTCTGTGCTAGGTAACTGATGTGTTTTACCAGTCTCAATAACAAATGGGCTTTACCACACAAGCCCAAATGGCCAAGGCTTTTCCTAGGTAAGGAATTGGAGCAGAGATCTTATATAAGATTGAAATCCTAAAAATACCTTACCTTCAGGGAAAAGGGTGAACTGGAACAAATCTTCCCACTGACTTATGAACACAGTATTTTTATTGTACATGTTTAGAGGGACATATTTAACAAGCAAAAGTAACTTCAAATCTTAAATTTTATTAAATGTTTTATCATTAGTCATATAGTATTATTAATATTTTACGAATATTGTAGAATAAAGCAAATCACTGAATTAACATTTTTAGGAACTAAAACTTATTTTAAAGGAAAGAGGTACATGTTTGAAATCATATAAGAAAAAGCCTTTTAATGTTATATTTGAATTGAAGATGTCAATATGAATGAACTTGTGTTGTAAAAGACAAGATCTCCTACCTCTCTACCCACCGAAAGGGCCCAGAAATAATGACTCCCAAGTAGCAGTAAACACACTTAACTCTTAGATCTTGGTTTCTAACTACCACTCCCTAACTAAAAGAACCAGGGCTTTTTGGGGAAATAACCAATTTAACATGTACAGTAAGACAAGAAATGAAAATTATAAGGATTGGAAAGGAATTAAAAAACTGCTGTTGTTTATAGACAATACAATTACCTACCTAGAAAAACCAAGAAAGACTTACATCTATTTTATTAAACTGGCTGTTACCTAGTGAGTGTTCGTTATGTTTTGTGTGCCTGAAATAGTTTATAATAATTTAAATTATAGAGTTATACAATTATATGAACTAAAAATGTTTTTTTAAATGCTATACAAAAATTAGGTTGTTGTTGTGATGATTCATTAAACTTTCCACCTTTCTCTACAATATGTTAAAAATGGAAAACGTTAATGTTAAATTAAGTCCTGATACCTAAGTTAAACTACCTTTTCTTGAAATAAAAGTCTAGCACATACTGTCTATTTCTAGAAATGTCCTGCTTTTCTAAGTTTTGAAATTAATTTTTATGTGTTATCACTCATCTATTAATCATTTTCAGTGAGATGGTTCTGTGTGCTCTCATTGACACTAAGGAGTGATACATGGTGTTAAAAATGAAATGTCACTCTGTGTTATTCTCTGCAATAGACCTCAGTTGCCAACTGACCTACTGATATTAAAATTACTTGACCCTGTCATCTTTTCCAGATAAATGCAGTGCGTGCAATAGTTCCCAATAAGAGCAACAATGAAATCATCCTGGTTTTGCAGCATTTTGATAATTGTGTGGACAAAACAGTGCAAGCATTTATGGAAGGTAACTCTAGCTCAGTTTTTTTGTAAGTTTGCATTCATTCAAATAGAAGTTGCTGAAGACTTCTATAACATTTATTCAGCAAGCTGATGTTTCATAGATGATATAGCAGACCCCATGATTATATAACATACCATGCCGTTTTTAAAAGATATTTCTTAAAAATACCTCTGTCAGCCCTAGAAATAATTAATTCATAAACTATAAGAGATCTAGAATAAAGGACAAGCTGAGAAAACTTCATCATTTTACTCAAAATATTCTCTAATGGTAGTTAAATCATGTGGCTAGTGGGATAAGGAACTTGATTGAATTTGAGTTGAATAAGAATTTAAGAAACTCTTAATGACAAAACAGTAATCCAGTGGCCCAGCAATAGATGGCAAATTCAAGGATTTGACATTCTCTTCTAGGTTCCAATAGCATTTAATTTGGTTCTGGCAAATGATTCAAATATATAAGTTTTGAGTTTCCTTATCTACCATACAGAAGAATAGTGGGTTTTTAGCCTTCAGATTTATAGAATTGAGGAGTATTTTAAAACTTTTTTCCACATAACTTGTTTGAGAAAAACTTTGCCTAAAGCTGTTGCATTATTAACAGCTACATCAGATTAGTTCTCCTAATTTCTATTTTTCTGCCAGTATAGAATAAACAGGTCAAGATACTGTAAGATTATTCTTAATCGTCATCCATTTTCTTTATGTTAGTGTTTGAGTCTAGGTAGTGTACAGCTTTCTCTAAACAACATAACCAAGTCGGTATTTAATCTTCTAGAGGAGAGGGAATGGCTTACTTGGGCTGAAACCACTCATCTTTGTTGTCAGTCTATGTATAAATAAAAATTTTCAAAATAGGCCACATTAGTTGCTTCTTGGAAGAACTTACTGAGGAAATTATATGGAGAAAGGGGATCTAAATGGGGCAGGTATTCCAAAAGGTAAGCATGATATGATTCTCATTAGCTCAGAGACTTGAACCTTAACTTTTCCTGTTAGTAACTTTAGAAATTCTCCAATAATTACAAAATGCAGGAAAATTAATTCCTGCTTGACCATGCATGTGGTAGGAGGAAAAAATCTGTAATTGGTTTCTCTTACAGGTAGTGCCAGTGAAGTACTCAAAGAATGGACAATAACAGGCAAGAAAAAGGTAAAAATGAATTAAATTTAAAAGCATGATATTGATATTTATGATATAAAAATATTTTGACATTTCAGAAATATTTGAAAGAAAAGATTTACATATGCATTTTCAGTTCTCCTAGTTAAAAAAGTCTCCTACTATGGCCTTGAAATACAGCTGTGTATAGAGAGTACCACACAGTTTCTTCCATGTGATTTAAGGCAGGAAACAATGATTCTGCCATGGTGCAGTTGCTGAGGGTGTATTAACATTAGGCAGGGATGGAACAGGAAAGTGTATCAAAGAAAGCAGAGCTCTAGAGAAAGTGATCTAGTCCTGTGGTTTTTAACATCATTCATATCATAGGTTAGTTAAAATAGTTTAGATTTTAGTCAAGACAACTGTGTTTTAATTTCTGATACTAATGAACTTTGACTTAAAACCCAAAGAGGGACTTTGCTACTATTTAGCTATGCAGAGGGGTCTGATCTTTGGCCTCTGGAGTCAGTCAGAACTGGTTTTATATCCTGTTCTACTACTTACTGGCTATGTGACATGGGAGTATTGTTTAACCTTTGTGTACTTTAGTTTGCTCATCTCTAAAATAGAAAAATAATACTAACAAATACAAGTACCTAATGTCTAACATACTATTTCTCATTTCTTATCCACTTTAAACCAAAATGCTTTCCTCAAATGATACTAGCTAGTCTGAAAGTGCTTCCCACAGCTCTGTACTCTTAAATCTAGCTCCTTTAGGAAATATTTGAGTGTGGCTTTTAATCAGGTATCTCTGTGAAATCTCCTTGGGGTCTTTTCCTATATAAGATTAATGTGAGTTGTGGAATGCTTTCTTGATGACTAAATCACTTCGTTAGGAGTTCCGTTTCCAGGCTTGGCCCCAGAGACCCCTTCAGGATTTTTTCCAAGGAGAACCTAATAGTACTACAGATTCCCCTGAAACTCTCCATACCTACAACTTTGAATATTTGCTTAACTTCTTTCCATTGCTTTTACCTAACCAATAGCTCTGTATGCTCTGGAGAGCACCAGTTTATTAATTTCTTGGCCCAGGATAATACATTATTAGTGATATAAGATATGTGTGAAGTTGGAAAAGTGAGACACATAAGTTTCTTAAAATTTGGAGAAAAAATGGCTTCCACTTTGAATACCACTTTGTACTCTCACAAGTAATATAGATGAATGCCTGTTTCTCCATACCATTAACCCTATCAACCCCACAGTGTTATCACACTTTTTGACCTTTGCTAGTCCAGTAGATAAAAAATGACGTTGTAGTATTGTTTTTTCCTAGATGTTTTTACTGTAGTAAAATGCACATAAGTTTTACCATCTTAAATATTTTTAAGTGTATAGTTTAGTGGTATTACATATGTTCATAATGTTATGTAACCATCACTACCATACATCTCCAGAACTCTTTTTTTTTTTTTTTGGCTTTTTATTCTAAGCCGACATTTGGAATAATTTGCCAATAAAGGCTTTTTGTTTTAGTATTTTTTATTGAGGATAATTGACACACATTATATTAGTACCAGGTGTACAACATAATGATTTTATATTTATATGAATTATGAAATGATTACCAGAATAAATCTAATTAACATTCATCACCATACATGGTTACAATTTTTTTTCTTGTGATGAGAACTTTTAAGATCTGCTCTCATAGCACTTTTCAAATATGGATCTCTAGAACTCTTTTCATCCTATAAAACTGAAATTCTATATTCATTAAAAAGTAACTCCTCATTTCCCACTCTCCCCCTCCGTCCCTGGCAACCACAATTTCACTTTCTGTTTCTATGATTTTGACTACTCTTAAGAACCTCATATAAGTGGAATTATATAGTATTTGTCTTTTTGTGGCTGGCTTACTTCAATTAGTATAATATTCTCAGGGTTCCACCAATGTTATAGAATATTGCAGAATTTCCTTCCTTTTACAGGCTGAATAATATTCTATTGTATGTATATGTCACATTTTGCTTATCCACTCATCCATTGAGTATGCTTGGGTTGCTTCCATGTTTTAGCTATTGTGAATAATGCTGCAATAAACATGGTGTATGTACTGTTTTCCATAATAGCTGTACTATTTTACATTTTTACCACATTGCACATTGCACAAGAGTTCCAATTTATCCACATCCTTGCGAGCACTTGTTTTCTGTTTTTTTTTTTAATATATATATAGTGGTCTTTCTGATGAGTATGAGATAAAAAAATACACACACACGTGTATATGTATGTGTGTGTGTATATATAGTGTGTGTGTATGTGTGTGTATATACACACATACATACATTTTTTTTTTAATGCCTACAGCACCTGGTATTCCTAGGTGGTCTCCCATCCAAGTAGTAACCAAGCCTGACCTTGGTTAGCTTCTGAGATCAGACAAGATTGGGCACGTTCAGGGTGGGATGGCCATAGACTCATATTTTTGACTTGCTTTTCCCTAATGATTAGAGATGTTGAGCATATTTTCAATGTGTGGCTATTGTATATCTTCTTTGGAGAAATGTCGATTCAAGTCTTGTCCATTTTTTAATTGGTGGATTGTGTGTTTTGTTATTGACTTTAAAATTTTCTATATATTCTGGACATTCATCCCTTATCAGAGATATGATTTGCATTTTCTCCATTTTATGGGTTGCCTTTTTACTGTATTGATACAGTGTTTCTTGATGCACAGCTTTTTTTTTTCCAGTCTGATTTGTATGTTTTTCTTTTGTTACCTGTGTCTTTGGTGTTATATGCAAAAAATCATTGCCAAATTCAATATTGTGACGCTTTTGTCTTATATTTTCTTTTAACACTTTAAATGTTTTAGGTCTTACATTTTTTTTATTTATTTCAATTTATTTTGAGTTAAATTTTGTATATAATATTAGGTAAGGGTCCAACTTCATTTTGTATGTGAATATTCTAGTTTGTCCAGCACTATTTGTTGGAAAGGTTGTCCTTTCCCCATTGAATGGTCTTGGCACCTTTGTCAAAAATCATTTGACCATGTAGGTGAGAATTTATTTCTGGGCTCTCTAACCCATTTCATTTGTCTGTATGTCTGTCTTTATGCCAGTACCACACTGTTTTGGTTACTGTAGCTTTGTACTAAATTTCGAAATCAGAAAGTGTGAGTCCTACAGTTTTGTTCCTTTTTTCAAGATTGTTTTGACCACTTGGGGTCCCTCAGGATTTTCATATGAACTTTAGGATAGGTTTTCTGTTTCTGCAAAAATATGTAATTGGGATTTAGATAGGGATTTCATTGAATCTATAGATCGTTCTGGGTAATATTAACATTTTAACAATATTCAGTCTTCTAGTCCATGAACATGGAATGTGTTTCTGTTTGTTTATGTCTTCTTTAATTTCTGTCAGCAGTGTTTTATAATTTTTATTGTACAACCTTTTATCTCCTTGGTTAATTTAATTTCTAAGTATTTTGTTCTTTTTTGTTATAAATGGAATTGATTTTTGTAAATTTTTTTTTTCAGATTATTTGTTCATGTATGGAAATGCTGCTGATTTTTGTGTATTGACTTTATTGAACTTTATCCTGCTACTTTATTGACTTTATCCTGCTACTTTATTGAATTTATTTATTAGTTTTAATACTTCTTTTGTAGAATCCTTAGATTTTTCTACATATAAGCATTAGGTAAACGCCTGACACACTGAGAGAAGTTTCAAAAGCAAATATTTATTGGGAGAGGGCTCCCGGGTGAGGTTCTCTGGTCCCCAGAGGAGAGGGGCCAGAGAAGTCACGCCCTGGGGTGGGAGGGCGCAGCTTTTATGGGGTTATGTGGCGGGTAGGGGTACCGGGTGGGGAACTAATCATATTCTGATTGAGCCTCCGGATTAGGGCTTTGTGGTGGGCCCTATTCAGAAGGTCTGGATTCCAGGGTATCATGCTGGGTAGTCTCCAGGCAGGCATCTGGCTGGCACTTCACCCACAGACCTAACAATAAGGTCATATCATCTGCAGAGATAATTGTACTTTTTTCTTTACAATTTAGATAACTTTTATTTTTTTTTTTCTTGCCTAATTGCCTTGGTTAGAACTTTCAGAGATATGTTGAATAGAAATGACAAAGGGTAGATCCTTGTCCTGTTCCTGATCTTTGAGGAAAAGCTTTCAGTCTTCACCATTGTTCACTGTGGGTTTTTCATATATGGTTTTTATTATGTTGAGGTAGTTTCTGTTTTCTGTGTTTTGAATGTTTTTATGTGAAAGAATGTTGGAAGTTTGTCACTTTGTTGTTTGTTTATTTGTGTTTGCATCAACCGATAGGATCATGTAATTTATATTTTTTTTCCTTCATTCTTTTATTATGGTACATTGATTTCCTGTGCTGAGCCATTCTGGCATTTTAGGAATGAATCCTACTTATTGTATGTAGTTCTTTTAATATGCTGCTAAATTCAGTTTGGTAGTATTTTGTTGAGAATTTTTACATCAGTTTTAGTAAGAATATTGGTCTGTAGGTTTCTCATAGTGTCTTTGTCTGCCTTAGGTATCAGGGGAATGCAGCCTTATAGAGTGAGTTAGGAAAGGAAGTGTTCTCTCTTTCATTTCTTCAAAAAGTTTGAGGAGAATTGATATTCGTTCTTTTGTAAATGTGTGGTAGAATTCTCCAGTGAAGCCATGGGATCCAGGACTTTTCTTTGTTGGCAGATTTCTGATAACTGATTCAATCTCCTTAAGAGTTAGAGGTCTATTCAGAATTTCTATTTCTTCATAATTTAGTCTTGGTTTTATGTTTCTAGGAATTTGTCCATTTCATCAAGGTTTTTCATGTTTTTGGCATATTGTTGTTTATGATACTCTCTCATGAGCCTTTTCATGTCTATAGAATTGGTAGTAATATCCTCACTTTCATTTATGATTTTAGTAATTTGAGTCTTCTCTCTTTTTGTGTAGTCTACTTAGTTAAAATTTATCAATTTTGTTGATCTTTTCAAAGAATCAGCTTTTGGTTTCATTGATTTTCTCTATTGCTTTTCTGTTCTCTATTTTATTTATCTCTGCTCTAATCATTATTATTTCCTTCTAGCTATGGGTTTTGACTTAATGATGGTTTGACTTAATGATCTTTTAACATTGTAATGGTATGAAAGTGATAGCATTTAATAGAAACCATACTTTGAATTTTGATCTTTTCTCAGGCTAGTGGTATGTGGTATGATGGTCGCTTGTGATACTGGGCAGCTGCAACTCCCAGTCCAGCATGTGATCAGGAGGGTAAACAACCAATAAATACAGTGTGTTCATTGTGTTAGATGATTTTGCCCAGCTATTGGCTAATGTGAGTGTTCTAAGCACATTTAAGGGTAGGTTAGGTGGGGAGACAGAGTCCTGATGCTTCCTCCTCTTCTATCTTCCCAGAATTCTCTGTAGTACAGTTTTAATTTGTCTCTTTTTAAACTGAGGTTGTATTTCATTCTATGTTTATATCCTAATACCATTTCTTATATTGAGTTATTTTTGTTTCTGTTTTTTTTTTTTTTTTGTTACAACTCTCTATATTTAGCTCATATGTAAGTTGCACATATTTTTTCACATTTTGTAATTTATCTTTTGATTTTGCTAGGGTGGATTTGCCATGTGTAAGTTTTTTACAGTTATGTGTTTGGGTTTATTCAAAGTATTTTACAGAGTTATTTTAGTCAGTAGTTCAACATATACAAAAATGGGCTTAATTTCTGGAAGAGCATACGAGAAATTGGTAACACTGGTTGCTTTCAGGTAGCTAGAGTTACCTTTCTGACGGGGGGTCTTCTGTTTCCTTGTTTTTTTCAAATCTTTAACAACCATTAGAACAAGAAGAAGAAAAGCAAACCAAAACTTGCAGCAGAAGCAAGTAACAGTATTCCAGATTCTAGTAAATCAGTTTCTATTCAAGAGGAGCAATCTGCGCCTTCTTCAGAGAAAGGTGGTATTAATGGTTACCATGTCAACGGTGCCATCAATGATACTGAGTCTGTGGATTCACTCAGTGAAGGAATGGAGACACTTTCAATAGATGCCAGAGAATTGGAGGATCCTGAGTATGCCACACCAGATATGCTGGACAGAACAGGTGAAGTTATTAACAGGTCTTTGAAAAGTTGCATTCTGTTGAAAAATACAAGGGCTTCCTGGTTGAGAAAGCAGTCGATTAAATCTAGTTTGTCTCTTTTTAGTTTTTGTTACCTTTCATGTGAGGGAGTCATATTTTGTAATTATCAAAGGCCTAGAAAAGTATAATTCTTGTTCCATTATCATATTTTAATTTTAGTCTCAAACAGTCTTGTGGAAATCGAATAGTCCCTTAGTACTTAGAGTCTTAGGTGCCCTTAAGATTTTTTTAATTGCACACTTATTAAGGAAAATTATAATGAATTGATGTTGATATTATTATTCTAAGATCCAACACAATGAGAAATATATAACTGTAATCCCATGATTTTCCTGTGAAGTAGGCTGTTGATTTTTGTAGTCTTAATTTGTTTTCTAATAAAGAGTGAAGGTTAGTGTTAGTTGTAAATTCAAATATTTTATACATTTTTTTTGGTCTTAGTAACCATTTTGATGAGTGCTGGGAAGATATTGGAAATATTGCTTTTAAAATAAATTTTAAAATTACTTGTTTGTTAATCTAGTTCCCCTTGCTCTGTTGCTGCTGGCTTTATAAATGTAATACCAATTTAAGAATTATGCTTTCCTTTCAGATGTTCTTTTATTGATTAGTTTGCACACACAAAAAGAAAAATATAGTACCTGCAGTGACCTCAAACAAATCAAATATAGTTGTTGGCTTCCATTTTTGTTTTAAAGCTAGCTCTCTTCTCATTTTTTCTTTGCCCTTTCTAATCCCTAAAGTTTTTAAACTCTCGATTCACTAGGACAGTATAAAACTTTTTTCTTCAACATAACTTATAGAAGCTATCAGAAGTTGGTAATGTTGACCCTTCACTTCCTGTGTAGAATGGGTTAACACAGCCTCCTTCTCTTCTTCAAGATGCTGCCTAGGTTTGAGCCAGATGCTACTGATAGCCTTGTCTAAATGATTAGGCTCACTTGATTTTGTTCAGCCATTTAAGAGGCATTTGAAATTTTACTTAGAACATTTTTACCTTTTTTATTTGTACACTTAAGACTGCTTGATTGATATACCCCTACATCATTTGCTAAAATACTCTCCTGTTTCTTTGGCAGGATCCATGCTGGAAAATGATGTCTCTGATTTTGAGTCTAAATCTTTGACTGTGTACTCTACCCAGAAATCTCAACAAAATAGGAATGCTACCAAATCTCTTCCAAGACCACAGTTTTCTAATCTGGGCACGGAAGATGTTCCACTCTCCTCCACCAACAAAAAGCTAGGTAAATCAGAGATGTACCTTTCAGAGAAAACAAAAAATCTGCTTTTGGCTGAAAAGGGCAAATTATCTCTTTGTTCCCATAGTTAAGGTCTGAGAAGGTCAGCAAGTAATCCCTTTTCTGTTTTCCAGGCGGTCACTACTGAGCTTTTCCCTGACCTGTGTACACAGTTGGAGTCTGATAGTAGTTCTTTTAACAGTCTTATTACGGTATCAGGGATTCTTTTTGTGAATGAATGTCAGACTCTACTGCCAGGATGACTTTTATGCTACCATTAATCTGTTTCTTTTATCAGCTTTACTGCAACATTTTTGTGCTGTTTCCTTCATTTTTATCTTCTGGTTGACTCAACAGTAAAAAGCTCTACCTACTCTGACATGACATTTGAAAGAAATATTTTCATTTCTTTTTACAATGTCATACTCTTACTGAAATCTGTCAGAATAGCTCTAAACAAGATAAATTTTCTTTTAAGTACTTAGCATCTACTTGTGGTAGCTCTACTTTTTTTTTTCAGTTAACTATAATAGTCATTTAAATAATCAGTCAATAATTAAACAGAGATAATAGCCCTTTTGAGTGTCATACATCTATGCATGGTGGTCCACTTCACTAAACAAATGAAGCATAGAAATGTAAAAGACACTTGCAACCTGTAGCTTTTTATTGAATTATTTATTCCACATGAGCTCAATTTAATTAGTGCAGCTCTCTCTCCTTTTTCATCTTTCTAACATAACCCCCAGCTTGGTGCAGAAAAGCAAGTCTGAGAATATTCCTGGCCTGGGTGGGCTCTGGGGATTGTTCCACCTACTCCTTTCCAGTGGTTCTCTTCCCTGTCTTGGGTGGTTTCCTCACACTGATGCATTCAGAATCCTCTGATATATCTGTACAACTTTCTTATCTTTGTATAGCTTTTTCCTTTCCAGTACTCTGCCCTGAGAATTCTAACCTTGGCTTCCCTGAATTCTCAGTGCTGTCCCTCAATTCAGGGAGACTTCCAGGCTCAGTTTAGGATTTCTCCTTCTTGCATTGTAGCCTGGAAACTTTTGAGGCAGTAAGTTAATGCAGCCATAGGCCTCAATTCTTTTGTGTCTGTTTTCTCAGTGGAAAAAGTACTGCCTATTGTCCATTGTCTGAAACCATTGTTTCAGGTTGTGTGTGTGTGTGTGTGTGTGTGTGTGTGTGAGAGAGAGAGAGAGAGAGAAAGGGGGGGAGGGAGGGAGAGAGAGAGGGAGGGAGAGAGAGAAAAAGAAGGGTAAATCCAATTCCTGTTACTCCATCTTGGCTAGGATACTTATTATTTTTTTAAATCTATGAAAATATCACTTTTTTTGTTGAGGAGCGTGGCCATTTGAGAAGCATTTTTAGTCCATACATTTGTTACTTTACATGCTTATGTGTCAGATCCATCTTTCATGTTACCTATACTTTTTAATTTATTAATTACCTGAGGTTTTTTCTAAGGTTCCAATATTGAAAAATCTGTGAAAGACCTCCAGCGCTGCACAGTCTCTCTTGCACGATATCGAGTTGTAGTTAAAGAAGAGATGGATGCTTCCATTAAGAAAATGAAACAAGCTTTTGCTGAATTGCAGAGCTGGTAAGTTAAGTTGCATTTGATAAAAATAGCACAAAAATAGTTATTTATAAAGATGATCAGCTATTTATGAAGTTTTTAATTCTTGACTCCTAACTACATGGGGGGGGAGAGACTTAAAAATCCTGTGAGGGGAGAAAAAAAATGGTGTAGGTGATAGAGGCTCTGTTCATCCCTCTGGCAACCAAATCAAAGTTATAACAGAAACAAGGAGCAGAAGCAAAAAAAAAAATCGCCTGAGATCTAGATAAACAAGCCATACAACTGGGGAGAAATCCAAGAAAGCACTCTGCAATGGCAGAAAGTAGGATGGGGCAATCTGGTCCCGAGTGGCTGAGTGAGATGGAGGTTGCGGCAGGGGCAGAAGCTTCTTAAAGGGACCGCATCCGTGAGGGGATTTTCCGGGGACAGATCTGCTTGTTCTGAGCACCAGTGCCGAGTAGGCTGTGTACAAGGGGCATGAGGGACTTAAAGGGAGACATTGTCGGAGTGAGGGTCGAGGGGACACTCACTTGATACCGGCAGTATCCATTGTTTCCTATTGAGCCCTCCCCCACTCAGTACTTGGACACAGCGCCATCATACTGTGATGTCATCAAACTAGATAACAGAGGTTGCTCCTCCCAGAAGATTCCCTGAAACCCTGCCTCCCACAACGTGGGCCACACCCAAGCCACACCCACGTATGTCCTCAGCTACTCAGATGAACCTTGCTAGACAGCACCTACATTCACACTGAAGGCAGCTGGCCTCAGTTTCTGGTCTGGCCTTTTGAGGCCACTATAAGTACAGCATCTGTGGGTTGCTTGCTGAATCTTGTGGCCCTGGAGGGGTAGAGGCTTGGGCTAAATTTGGTCTTCAGCTGAACACCCCTCAGGACTGTGCCATTGGACACCTACTTCACAAATCCACACTAATAAAACTGGAGAGTTAGGAGCTTTGCTTAGTTCATAGAAACAGACACGGAGGGGCAGCCAAAATGGGAAGACAAAGAAGCGGAAACCATATGACAGAACAGAACAGAGATCCAGATATAATGGAGTCAAGTAATCTAACAGATACAGAGTTCAAAACACTGGTTATAAAGATGCTCAATGAACTTTAGGGAAAAGTAGAGAAATCCAACAAAGAGATAAAAATAGAGATGGCAATTATAAGAGGGAACCAGTTTGAAATGAAGAACACATTATTTGAAATGAGAAGTATATTAAATTGAATAAACAAAGAGAATAAAGAAGAGGATCACATGCCCTATCTAGAGGACAGGAAAGCCAATCAGGACACTCAAACAGAATGGGAAGAAAAAAGAGGCCAAGACTATAAAAACGATTTAAGGAGGATATGGGACACTATTAAGGCTCCAAATATTTGTCTGATCAGCGTAAGTGAAGAAAATCAAGATGTTGAACAGCTGTTTGAAGAATAATGATGGAAAACTTACCTAATCTGGTGAAGGAAATGGACATAAAACCCCAGGAAGCTCAGAGGATTCCAAAAATCAGGGATCCCACACCAAGACACATCATAATTAAAATGCCAAAAGTTAAATTCAAAGAAAGAATATTAAAAGCAGCAAGAGAAAAAGAAATAATTACATATAAGAGACTACCCATACGACTGGCAGCTGATTTCTCAAGAGAGACTATGCAAGATAGAAGGGCTTGGCAAAAAATATTCGAAAGAATGAAGACCCAGGATATAATACAACCAAGAATAATTTATCCAGCAACACTATCATTTAGAGTTGAAGGACAGATAAGAGCTTCCCAAACAAAATAAACTAAAGGAATTTAGCACCACCAAGCCAGAATTAAAGGACTTCTTGGAGGGACTTCTTTAAGAAGAAAAAAAAACATGTATCAAAAACAGGAATAAAGAATGGTAACTATTACATTCCTATCAATAAGTACCTTGAATGGAAAAGAATTAAATGCTCCAGCCAAGGGATGGAGTGGCGAAAAGGATAAGAAAACAAGACCCCTACATATGAAAATGAAGAGAATGGAAAAAGATACTGCTGCAATGAACCTAGAAAGCATTTAAGTCAGAGAAAGATAAACACTGTGATTTCACTTATATGCGGAATTTAAGGATTAAAAATAACAAACTAATAAAAAACAGACTCAAATATAGTGGACAATTTGGTGACAGAGGAGAGGGTAGTTTGGGGGCTGGGAGAATGGGGTGAAGATTTAAATACAAATTAGTAGCTGACGGATGGTCACAGGGATGGGGGAGCACAGCATAGGGAATGCAGTTAACATTAATATATTGGTTAGGTGGAGGGTAAAGGGAGGGAGGGAGGGAGGAATTGGGGCATCATTTTACAAACTATATTGATGTCTAACCAATGTACTGTATACTTGAAACTAATTAAAATTTAAATAATTTTTTTAAAAGGAGGGAAAAATCCTATGACAGATATAGCTTTGTGCTTTGTTCTGTTTCTTTTGGTCATAGTGTGAGAATGACTAGGACAGAAAACTGATAATACTTTAAAAATGAGCCTGAGGTTAATATTGTTTAGAAAGGGACAAATAATTATAGAGTAGATCATGCATCCTTACTTTAAAGTCTGTCTTTTAACCAGGAATCTGTAACCAATAACAAGATATTTTTTAACAAAATTATAAAGTAGAAAAAAAAAATCTATCTTTGTTTTTCTACTTTCATCCTTCCTAATGTACCCCACCCTAATGGTCTCTTCTGTACCCTATTATCAGTTATTGATTTGGTTTTCTGTGTGTGTTTTTCAAACTTTTTTAATTTTGTGTTTTCAAAGAAATCTGTGTCTTAAAATATATTAATATGTGTTCTTTAGGGGAAATATAGTTTGATAGTTAAAAAGTTTTGAAAATACTTCTTAAAAATTTTACTACTACTTAGTGCCTTTAAAATGCTAATGTATATTGTAAATTTGTAAGAGAGAGCTATGTTATGCTGTTTCTCAAGTGTATTTGATTATAGAATCTTTTGGAGGAAAAAATATAATGTTTTCTAGAATACCAAAGCTGTTTTAACTATTAAATATTAGATGTTAACTGATATTTAAGCCATAATTCGTTTTGGGGGGAGTATTTGTATTTTATTAAGGACTTTTTGAAAATGGAGAAGACTTAGGGAACAAAGTAATATGATGGGAGACAAGCAGCTATGTTGATGTTTTGTTACATAGGACTGTCCAATCTGCTTATTTATAAGACTTGCCTAGATCTGAAAATTGAGAGGAAGTATTCATGAATAGAACATATACCACTTTTCCTCTCAGCCATCTGTTTTCTTGCCTGTTAGCGGACTGCTCCCTTGGGTCAGATTTAGCTGAGCCTGTGTTCACAAACTTGGTCTCGTTACTTTATGCCACAGCAGACAAGAGATAGAGGACATATAGGTAGATTCAGTCTTCTTGTTCTCTGGAATTGAAGAGGGAGTAAATTAACAAAGATGTTGAACAAAGCCTCCAAAAAGTTGCTGACCTCCATGTTTATCATTTGCAGAGTGTACAATGGTCCATTAAATCATTATAACTAAGAAGTACTTGTAGGAAAGGTAATTCATCTACCAGTCTACCCATGCTTTGTCCTGAATCCTGAGTTTCCTTCCCCCTTCTGGTTTTATATAGCTTAATGTCATATCTTTTGTTTTTCTTACAGACATTTTTGCTCCAGCCAGATTACTCATTGTCTCAAAACTTGACATGCATATTTCCTCTTTCATATACCAGTTAGTGTCATTTTCCCAGCCTAATACGCTCTCCTTTATCTTTGTACTTAGGCAGATCCAACTAATGCTCTCAAACTTATGTTAAATTCTAACTTCTGGAAATTTCTCTAGGTAACTGATTGCTTCTCTTTCTGCACTTCTGGGAGGAAGCAATATGATCTTTGCCTGGGATTATGATCATATCAGATATTGTTGGTTCATTTGGAAAATAATAAAGAGCTCAGTAGGTCATCACAACTTTGCCTTGATAAGCCTCTTGTTGCTGTGATTGTTTAGCTTACTCGTTACTTAGCCACAGGATCTGATTCCATTCAGAACCAACCTGAACCAGGAAACACAGTTCCGGGAGAGAGAATTTTAAGTTCCTGTTGACTTGGAACCCAGCCAGGGGGAGCCTCCTTCAGTAAATGACAAATGAAATGGTTTCCTGCCTGGGAACTGTGTATTTAGGATTGATTAGCAGACACAGCAACCAGTTCATTTTAACTTAAAGAAAGAGATTACCTGCTCTTTCCTGCTTATATAAAACCCTTCTCTATGGCTGATTGGGTTTTTAAGCTACCTTATTTCAATGTCCCTTGTAGTTGTTACTTCAAGACATAATTGGCAGGTGAGTTAACTCCATTTGGCACCAAACCAGAGCTTGGACTTAATGTCATTTAACTGGGAAGCCATTTTTTTGTGTTGGTTATAGTATAAAAGAAAAGCAAAGTGTTCTAACAAATTTGCAACAGCAAGATTACATTACTCCTGACAGGGCACTAGGGGAATTATACAAAGGACTACTTTCACTTTGGGGCCAAATGAAAGCTGACACATACCTGTGGGAAGGTAAAATCAGATGCTTTCTGTATAACACTTAAAATCTTTTCACATTAGTGATTCAATAATAATCATCTATGGACTCAAGTTTACTTTTCTTGTTAATTAATAAAATTTATCTGACTTAGAATGTTGGAGCCGTTAGTTGACTTAAGTCTAAGGCTAATGTGGAGCAGGATATGGCGTGGAACATGAAGCCAGACTATATAAACTACTTTCGATGGTTGTCATAAAATTTGGTGGTGAAAAATACCAACAGGATACAAACTTAGCTTGCCTTGTAAATAAAAATTTCTATTTTGTTGAAAGTCGAAATATATCCTGACTCCCAGTAACCTTATGATCTTCTTCCCATTCATCACTGATAGTTTACTTCTCCACTAAAGTTTGGGAAAAAAACTAGAGACAGTTGGTACATGTCACATATATTATTTCCTTCTCAGCTTACAGAATTGCCACTGTAGGAAAATTTAGGGACTAAAGAATTTAGTCATTATGGAACAGAGTAGAATAAGGAGAACCAAAATGTTGACAGAACCTATAGATGCTTTTATAAGTTTTTTTTTTTTGGGGGGGGGGGTTGGTTCAAAAAAGAAAACTATTAAGAAGGAATATTCCTTCCAAATATTCCTTTTTTATTTTCATTTTTGTAATTCAGAAGGTCCTAAATCACTCTTCTTAAGTCACAACTTGGAGTGACTTGTGATTCAGATATTCTTTAGGTCAGATCTTAGTTGTGGGAAAGGTATGAAGATTTAGGTAAAGGTCACTACAGAGTGGAATGGAGTCATCAGAAAACACCTCCTAGAGGAAATTAATAATTATCAAGCTTCGAAAGTAGAGTAGGATTTACATTGGCAGAAAAGATTGGGATAGAACACTGCATTTGGAAGATAGGCTGTAAACAGAGACATAGAAGAGGCATGTAAGGGGCTCTACAAAGTATAACGAGAGTTAAGGGGCATTATATACTTAAAAGTAATGAGAGATGAAATCAGAGACAAGTAGAATGAGAGCATTTGATGAAGGAATCTTAATTTTTTTTAGGGTTCCATTATTCCAGAACTCATTTATGTTTACTGTATTTCCCACAATTATAACAATATTTTTTTAAAAATAGAAATGAAAATCATATAACTTTAGCACCTTACTTAACACATAATTTGTCTTCTGTTTCCTCATGTCTCTTACCTTTTTCATATATAATCTTAATTGTTGTAATCATAGTGAGTATAATTTTGTAATCTTTTCATTTAAAATTATCTTTGATTCACCTCTGTATAAATGCCTACACTGTTAGTGTTTGTACATGTTTACAAATTTATAAACAATGGGTCTGGAACATGTAAAATTTATTAGAGTCAATATGAAGGCATTTTACTAAGTATATTCTTTTGAAACAGACATCAAGATGAGGACAGAAAATTAGAATAATAATTGCTGCTGACATTTATTGAGCTATTATAGTATGTCAGAAACTTTTATGCACAATATCTAATGTACATAACAAGATCACTTATAGTGTTATACTCATTTTATAAATGAAAAAGATGGGCACAGAAAAAGATAATTTGCAGAAAGTCAAACTTGGTGTTAAGTGACACTTCCCACTATACCATGCTTCCCTTTTTTTGTGTCTTACCAGGTATCTGTTTGCTTTTATTCTTCAATCTTTGTCTTCCTAGTCCACATGTGTCTTCCTTTAGACATTGCTATCATAATTTCAGAGAGAGAGTTCAAAAAAAAATCACAGTTTCAACTGAAGATTTCGTCAGCCACTTGCTATGTGGCTTAACACTATTTTTCCTTACCAACTAGCAACTTGAACAATCAACTCCTTGGTAATCTAGATTGCTGCTGGTCTTTTTTTCCTAAATATATTGTATTATCACATCATATGTTATCTGGTATTACTTTAGAATTGAGATGCTTTGGCTACTAGAAAAGAACTGGAATATTATCTATTGAGGGCCTGTCCCACAGTACAGCTTATATTCACATTCTAACTTCTTAAAAGCTCCTTCAGACTCTTGAAATATGAAATCACATGTGCACATGCTTTGTAAAGGAGTCCTGACAAAGAAGAACCCATTACAATTTTTATATAAGATACGAATTTGATTTAGTATGCTAGTTTTTCCATTCATTTTACCCTAGTGTTTTAGCTCAGTATGATGACCTGTCTACCTAACTGGTGTTTTTTGCTTTTGTTTTGAGCCCAGATGTGTGTACCATACTCTATAAGGCCAGTGCTGGGAGTATGGAGTTTTACAAAACATGAAGCTAATAAAAACTACTGACAACTCTCTTTTTTGGTTGTTTTATATGGGAAGAGAGAAGTATCTTCAGAGAAATGTAGGTGTTTGCATTGGCTTTGCTTGGATTTCTACTTGAGTGGCTAATGGAATTAGAATAAATATGTTTTAGGATTTCAGCAAATAAAATCAAGTACAAATATTTTCTAAGAAAATTATTGAGTGGTTTAGAGCAGGGGTCCCCAACCTCTAGGCAGGAGACTGAACAGGGGTTGGGCCACACAGCAGGAGCAGGGGGCAAGGAATGAAGCTTCACATGTATTTGCAGCAGCTTCCCAGTGCTAGTAGCTTCACTGTGTCAGCTGACCTCAGATCAGGTTTTAGATTCTCATAGAAGCAACAGCCCCTGGTGATGAAAAGGTTGGGGACTGCTGGTTAGAGTATTACCCCTTGAAATAATTGGCAGTGGAGTTGCTAGAGTTGTGTGTCTATTATACATTATTTTCTAATGCAACAGAAGTAAACAAATGATAGTTAACCATTCTTCGGTAGTGAAGGCAATAGCTAGAATCAGAAAATGACATGTTAATATATTAATTAAAGGGCCTGCTTCAAATAATAGACCAAATATATCTTAGAGATATGAATGGTAATGCCACAGAAACAACTATTCTGAGCATCTAAATTATACAAAAGTTTTAGAATAAATTGAGCAAATGTGAAGGTGGTAAAAAGTTCTAGTGATGAGAGGAAGAAATACAGAGCGTTCAGACATTTACCAGTTCTTTCTTTTCCTTAATATCAGTGACCCAGTGTTTAAATCCATCTTTCATGATTGAAGAAAGGATATGGAAGTTCTCTACACTTCTTATGCCTGGGCTTAATAATACCTAGTGTCTTTCTGAACAAGAGTCCCAGCAATATTTAACTGAATTTCATTAGCAGTTTGAGAATCCAATTTATCAGATGCATATTATGGTGTATTTCCATTCAGGAAAGCCTTTAGAGAACAGTTGCAAGCTTAGTATCCTCATGGATTGGAGTGAACAAGTTGCAAGCTTAGTATCCTCATGGATTGGAGTGAACAAGGCTGCAGGAAGTCTATGACAGTCTGAATGAGCCTTCCATCACTCTGACGGGACTCATTGCTTACAGTTATGGCATCTAAAAACTGTTACTAAAAGCACAGGTACATTTGAATCTCTTGGGTACAGATCCATACTGGGACCACCATTTAGCTTAGAAACAGGAGGAAAATTTTAGCTTAAGTTTATTCATTGTTAGAAAGTTATATTACAGTAAATTATTGTTTTTAATTGTAAAAAATGTCTGTTACTTCTCTTATGCTTAGCCTACTTTCTACTTTTGAACTCTTCCTTCTCTTTATTTTGTAATGCACGTTTCTCCAAATTTTTATTAAGAAAACTTTCAAAAAACAAAACTTAAAGGATAGTACAGTAATTGGTGAATTTGCTGGGTGGGGGAAGGCGTTTTAAATTGTAGACATCATGTCACGTCACCTCTAAATGCTGTAGTATGAATGACCTAGAAATATGGTTGTTCTTCCACACAACCATAATACATTATGTGATGTACTTTTAACAAAATTGTTTTGTGTTGCTGTCAGCCTATTTAGAGTGATACTATCAGCTAGGAATGCCTAGAGGCACTCATCTGGGCTGTTGGTTCTACTGCGGTCATCCCCACGTGAGCCAGTGTTGTGGCTGAACTAGCTCATATGACTGCAAGATGCACCTTAGCAAAAAATATCAGGGAACTTTGAAAAAACAGAATTTATTATTAACAGACCCTGGAGGGTTCATGGCACTTCCAGGGCCACATAGCCAAGTTGCAGAAAGAGAGATGATTGAGGGAGAGAGCACATGGGATTCTGCCTTTATCAGAGTCAAAGATTGGGTACTAGGGTTTTACAGGTTCATTCTTTGTTGGTAAATTTAAAACATAAGAGCAGGAACTGAGCGCAGAGGGGAAAACACTCAAGTGGTCAGTTATTTAGGTCACCTAGAGCTTTGTGAAAGGATAACTTCATGGGCAGGGCAACCTGGCTTTTTATACACTATGAGATAGATAGTTGTCTTTGAAATGGACATCTCAGCAATCAAGAGCTAATGTCAAGCACTTATACCACGTGTATTTTAAAATTTATTCATTTTTATTTTTTAAAGACGAGAAAATTTAATGGAAAATTGCAAATGTATGTCAAGCTTTTCTCAGAAAATATTCTAACAGCTTTGGTTAACCAATAGATTCCTCTGTTCAATGCTTAGCTGACATCACAGGACCTTTCAATAGATGTTATCAATATATGGTGACATAAAAACAACCAACAAAAGAGTAGAAGTGCTTACTGCTTTTTAGGGTTGTTTTTTTTTTTTTGGCATGAAAATGTAAACTAATTTTTTAATGTGTGGTTGTCCATGCACTGTCCTATAAATTTCTTATGATCACCAATGAGTCAGTCAAGAAACAAAGTTTATTTGAATGCTGCTAGTCATTCTCACAGGAAAAAATATTGCCATCACAATGTGCTAGCTCATACTGCCACAAAAAAAATGTCTGATCATGATGGTGCAGAATTTTTCTTTGCTAAAAGCAGGGTCTACAGCCTTGCTACCCTGGAAATGCCTGATCCTGTCCTCAGATGGGAGACCAGGTGCTGTAGGCATTCAATAGAGAGAGAGAGAGAGAGAGAGAGAGAGAGAGAGAGAGAGAGAGAGAGAGAGAGAGAGAGACAGGCAGGCAGGCAGGCAGGCAGGCAAGCAAGGTTATATGACATTCTACTTTTCGTAGTAAAGATTGTAAACTACAAAAAGGTTACCTGTTTACTAAAGTCTTTAAATAAATAGTTTAGAAGCTTTGTCAGAGATAAATTTATCATCTGATGGAATAATATTTGCACCTTAAGGTGATGCAGCAATAGAAGAGAGGTGATGTCAGACTCGGAGCCCAGCAGCTCCTTTCTCTGTTGTGCTTTCCTTTTGCCTTTTAGGTATTCCAAATGCTGCTAGAGTTCTTATAGCAAAATATTGCCAAGGTTTAGGTCATGCTTTCCTAAAAAGTTATTACTACCCCACAATAGTTGCATCTTCTCTCCAGTATAGTGCTTTTGGATTGATATGTTAACCAAATTTGTGTCATTTTAAGTCAGTTTATTAACATCACACATAATGATTATCAAACCTGTATTCTCTGGCACTTTCCTATAAAGAAAGGATTTTGCTGCTTGAGGAAATGACCTTGCCTTATACTTTTTGTTTATCTCACGCTGTAGTCTTCGTATTAACTGCTTTGTGCTTACATAACTACGTATTGAGCTACACTGAATTAGTGTGCGGTTTGTGTATGTGTGTGTATGGTTGGTTTTACACCAAGAAACAAGAGTGGAACTTTTATTAACCCTGAAGTTATATTCCTATTCAAAAGGAGAAATCACAATGAATCTCAAATTTGGAGAAAGTCGAAACATTTTGTTTGTGCAGATATTAAAATTCTGGATTTTTTTTTTTATACAACTAAGCAAAACTGATATAGTAAGGAAAATTATTTGCATCCAGGTGTTGAATACTAGGGTAACCTACTATCTAGGTCCTTATATAATGGCATGGAAAAGCTTTACATGTCATTTACCATTTACATTTTCAACAAAGAAAATGCTAATTGTCCATTTAATGTTTTTTTCCTACAAAAATTCTACCAGAAAACTTAGATTCTGTATTTTCTGGATTACTTGTAAATGTTTACCAAAACAAGCACAATGTATCTTTTGACTACTCTTTATTCTAAAGACTAAAGTGTCAGTAGACTTGGTGCAACTGTGGCAAAATATTGAAGATATACAAATCCTAAATGTGGATAAATTTACCATGCCATGGCAGTTAATTCATTGGAAACAAAGCTGTCCAATTTTATAGACCAAAATATAAAATTACATATGTGGGATATATGTGATTTCTATTAGGACTTTTTGCCTGAAACACCTATTACCAAGAAATGTGTTTTGAAGATGGCTACTGCCATCTACTGGTCTACCATAATATATAGAAATAAAAGAATTAGGTCTGTTGGAATCCTTAAAATATTCTTTACTGAAGGTAAGAAAGAAATTTTTGTGGTCATACAGTCTTTACTTTGTAGTATGCTTTTAGTGAACAAACTCCACAATCTCTTCACTATTACAATGTGCTATTTCCTTGTTTCAAGTTTCTGATCAAATCTTTTTTTGCTTTGTCATCTCTTCCTAGTTTAATGGATCGAGAAGTGGCATTGCTTGCTGAAATGGACAAAGTGAAAGCTGAAGCAAGTAAGATTGATCTTTAATTAAAACTTACCCTACTGTTGAACTGTACCCCTGAAACTTACCTGGATTTTGTTGACCAATGTCACCATAATAAAAATAAATACATTAAAAAAAACTATTACCAGTTAGTAGGTGCCTGCTTCTCAACTCCTATAACAAAAGCTCAATATAAATGCCACAACAAGTGTTTTTATGTTTAGCTAAACGATCTTGAGCAGTTGTGCTGCATTGGCGAATAAATTTTTTCAGGCAAAACATTTACTTTACAAGAGCCTATTTTTAGAATATTTCCAAATTTTAATATTTTGAATGTGGAGTTCAATGTATAAGAAGAGACTGTGTCATACTATGCCACCACAGCATTAGCTTAGGAAAATAAAGTCTCTTGCAGGTGCCTGTTTTTTTTTCTTTTTCTCCAGTGTTAAAGAATTTCTTTGATCTAATCAGAGGAGACTACTCACCAGGTTACCTACAATTTAGTGTATTAGTTCATGTCATTACCTATCTCAGAACTTTATTTTCTTGATTGGGAGAAGTCTTCATTCAATATCTGTTATCATTGGGTAGGAGAAAAGTCAATGAATTGAGAGTCCAAGATACCTTGGCTAGGGTTCCATGAAAGCTTACTAAAATAAATTCTGAAGGAATAGAGTCTAACTTAGGTAATCTGTGGTATTTTATACAGAAGAACCAGATACTTGTTTTTTTTTTTTTTTTGTAATTTCTATTAAATATTATGTTAAGGATATACAGCTATATGAAATGAAGGGAATGCCAACTGTAGCTTATACAGTGGCATTTATTTGGTACTTTTCAGCAGCAGGTTTTACCTTTATGCATTGAATGCTAGATTTGTAATTAGGAAGCTTGTTTCTTTTAACCTGCTCTCAAATTGGGAAGAATGAAAGTAATTTGAAATGATGACTCACAGTTAAATCATTTGTGTCTATGGTCATGGGCCAGAGGAAGCAGCTTTGAAGCAGAGTTCAGTTTTGATCCATTTTAACCTGAAATATTGAATATATAGCAGAGATGCAATCCACTATTTTTTGGAGGTAAGATTTCATTTAAATTGAGTGGTACATCCTGACTTTCCTAAATGTAACAGTTTTAGTCCATTCATGTACCTTTGTGTTCTTTTTGAAGATGAAATTTCAGATAACATATATCTATTAAGAAAACATTGTCCTTTTAACATATTTCAAGGAGACTAATATAATTAACTCCCATCACCCAGCTTCACCAATTATCGATTCATGGCTAATCTTATTTTCTCAGAAACAGAGCTACAGTTTTACTTCTTCAATTTTTTAATATGTATCTCCTTTCTCTCATGCTAAAAATCCTGGTCCTCAATGATATTAATGTAATTACTCGTTTACTGATATTGTCAAGAAGGTGCTTCTTTTTCCTTTTTATACATTGTAGTTTTATTAATTTGTGTTTGTAGTACTTCACAGTTCAGAATTTTTTCAATCTTTCATATATACTCTTCATGTCAACTATGAGGTGGTTAGAGTTTCCTATTTTTTTTTTTCACTTTATAAATGAAGAAACTAGTTATTTGGGAAAATATGACTTGTCTAAAGTCATAGAATTAGTTGCTTTAAATTAATTTGATGTATAGAAAACTTTACTTGACAAAGTTTTTCCACATTAAGATCTATAATTCTAGAATGCTGGAGATGAGAGAAAGTGAATTTGATACAAATGCCAAATACATCATATCTTGGGAGCCAAACCAATGGATCATTTGTAGCTGTTGGGCCTTGGTGTTGAGACTTTTGTAGGCTCATTCCTAACTTATTGGGAAAGTATGCCCTTACTGATTAACCTGACAAGGGTCTGAGCACGTCATTCCAATGGGTGGCATACTTAGCAATCAGGCTAAGTAAACTTGATAAGGAGGTTCAGATCTCTGTACTACCTGATGTAGCTCTTTGAAACTTTTATTTTTTTTTTCTAACATAAATGTGGCTAATTTCACAGTAGGTTACAGGATTCTATGTATGCAAGAATTGAATTTGACTGTATGCAACACGTGTGGGCTAAATACACGTGAGCTTATATTTTTCTCATAAAATAAGAAGTCAAGAGGTAAGTGATCCAGAGCTGAAGGGAATCTCCAAAATGACACAAAGGGACCAGGCTTCACTGTCCTACCCAGCCATTCTTAGAATGTGTTTACAATCAAAGATACCTCCTAGGGCTTTAGTCAAGGAGGGGCAAAATGTTATATGCCAGCTAAAATTCCTATAAAGAATTTTGCCATAAACCTCGCCCTGTGAGTTCTGGTTAGATCTCAGTGGCCAGACTTTATCACATGACTGTCTTATCTGTTGCAAACCCAAGAAATGTAGATTCTGGAGAATTTTAGATCTTCCAGCAGGTCTGGATATGGCACACTGTAGTCTGGGGTCTCAGAAACTAAAAGAAGTTAAGTGCCCTCTCCTCCAATATTACATAGATAAAGAAGAGATAATTTTAGTAAAAATTCCCACTTGTAAAAGCAATGATCAACTCTTACTGGACAAGAATAGCAGAGTCCCCTGACCTGGTGGAAGAGAAAGTTACTTGTTTTATCTGGTAGTCCTTAGTTCTGTTTCTTAGGAAGTGTTCTTGTACCCATGTCCTCTGTAGCCCCTGGCTCGTCAAGATTTTTTTTTTATTGTTTCTTGTTCTCCATGGTCATATCTGAATTATATGTCTGGGAGCATGCCAAAGAAGATGCTTCTTAAAGTGCTGTAAACAACCTAAATATCCATCACTAGGGAACTTGGTAAATAATTGTGGCATATCCACAAATACTAGGTGGCTGTTAAACAGTAAGGGAAATTCAGTATATTAATAGGAAATGAACTTCATGATATATTAAGTAAAAATAACTAAAGTAAAGGAAGGATTGTGTATATGATATACTCTCATATGTGACGAAATAAAAAAAGGGAGAGGGATATATGTTGTATATGTGTAGAATATATTTGGAGGTATACATAAGAAATTGTAACAGTGGTTTCCTCTTGGGAGGGGACCACAAAGTCAGAAATAAGAGGGACACTATTACTTTTTATTTCATACTCATTTATTCTAGGTGAATTTTTTTTATCATATGTGCATATTTGTTTTAATTTACATGCTTCTTGATAAAATTATGAATAGAAAAAATGTCAAATGATATATGCATCTTTACGATTCATAAAAAGTATTTACTATTTAACTGCCTTCAGAGTCCCTCAAGAAGGTGGAAACTGAATCTTTGGTATTTTCATTTTCTGGGTAGGTGGGCTGCTAAGCCTTTGGCTGTCCACATAATACTGCAAGACCTATACTTCCAGTTCTTCTTTATCCTGTTGAGCAGAACGTAAGCGTCATACTCCTTTTCCTCTACAGTGGAAATTTTGCTCAGCCGACAAAAGAAAGCCGAACTTTTAAAGAAGATGACTGATGTGGCTGTTCGAATGTCAGAAGAGCAATTGGTTGAGCTCAGAGCTGATATCAAGGTAAAACTTTTCTCTTTTCTGCCTTTCTTCTTACCCTCAGGACTAAAGTAGCAAATCTCCATAATTCATGGCCATATCAAATATATTGAACTCATGATCTTCTCTTTTGAAACCTGGCCCTCTTCCTGGTTCTCTTTCTCTGTAAGTGGTACTGTCATTTACACAGTTGTCCAAGTTGGAAACCTTAGGAAATTTCTCCTTTCTTACTGAATCTCAGATCTGGCCTTTACTCTTGCGCTCCACAACCACCATTATGATCAAGTTGCTATTATCTCTTGCTTGCACTTCTATAATAGCTTCTTAACTGATTCCACCCATCCACTTTGCCACTGTTCCACTCTCCTAGTCCCTCCAAATCTGTTCCTCATGCTACAGTAGCCTACTTGCAACTTTCTGTTGCTTTTAGAAAAAAGACTACTATTCTTAACACAGATTGTTAGGCCCTGCATGGTCTGGCTCTGGCGCCATCTTCATTTTACACTATACCTCTCTTATTTTCTATATTCCAGCCATATTAGCTTTTTCTTTTCACAAACATACCCTGTTCCCTCCTAGAGGGCTACTGCACATGCTTTCCTACTTGTGGAAAATCCTCTTTTCCCTCCCTGCCACACTCAGCACACATAATCATGACCTACTCATCATTCTGGATTTTTCTTTCCTATTTTGTGTCTTCATAGCACAGTTATATTTCATGCATGTTTAATTACTGTATCTTTCCCACTAGATTGTGAACTTTACAATGGCAGGAACTGCTGTGTCTCAAGTGCCTAGCATATAGTACCTTGGCATAGTAGTAGTTATTCAGTAAATATTTAAATCGTTGGTTGGTCGATTTAGATTTTATAGAGAAAAATTAGCAATTTGAGATGTTGATTTTATTGTGATCTATTTAATATTCATACATTTTAAGTTCTTAAGAACAGTGTTTCTGAGACTAAGCATGGGAACCTGAGAGAGGTGGGATCATCAAGGGTAGTTGTAGACACTGGTATTCTAAATAATTGTTTATCAACCATGAGCTGTATGAACAAGAAGAGTAGGCCCTCCCTGCTTCTGCCCTTAACCTCTTTCCCTTTTCAATGCTTGAGATTCACTGCGATATATAAGGGGAATACTTGCTGTAGAAGCCATGTGTAACAGCCTTTGTAAAATAAAATGATAGATGGAAGATCATCTAAACCCTTACAGATGTCCTTGTTATCATTCTGACCTAGTCTGTCACACAAATCTACGTCAGGTTGTTATTCTCACTCCTTCCCCTTAGGTACTATTGGGAGTGAAATAGCAAAACAACGTAAATTTTAATTATCATTTTCTGATTAACTAAAACTGTAGTACTAAATTTTTAGAAAATAAAAACTAAAAAAATAATAAAACATTAAGTACCCATACTGAAAAAAAAATAAAATAAAAAAGATAAGAAAGTCTTCCTTGCATTGATGCCATTCTCATTCAGCTGTCTGGGAAAAGCCAGAATCCCCTTTGGAATTAGATGAGAATTCTGGCTTTCATAAGGCTTCATCTGTTTCTCTTCCCACGTGGTCGAAAAGCTGCTAGAAATATTTCTGCAGGCTGACTAAGGATCTGTTGTTTCTCTCCACGTTTTCCGTTTACTGAAGTGGGTGCTATGCAATTTAAATGTCTTATTTCCAGATCATTTTATTTCCGTCATTCTTTTAGCTCAACACACTCTAGAATTTGTTTCAAAATTAAGCTCAGACTGATATTACGTGTCTGAAGGCTTTGTTACAGAGGTTCATGTGCTTTCCTAAGCCACAGTATACTCTGAAGCTTTAGGGCTTCAAGGCCCAGAGGTAATTTTTATTTCTCCTATCCCTTCACTACTTCTCAGTGCATCTCAAGGATTCTGATGCATTCAGTTCTACCCCTTGAAAATCCAAAACAGCCAGCAAGAGGACTGCTCTAAGGAGTTTTTTCTTCTAAATTATAGCTAGACCTTTAACTTTTGTTTTTCTCTCCTTTTCATCTGAAAAAAAAAAAAATCTTACAGGCTTCCTTAGAAATTGTTTATTGAAATAGACCTCCAGAAACACCTTATTCCTGAAATGTTTCTAGTCCCACAATTTCTGTAGTATAGTTAGTTTTTGACTAAAGGGGTTGATTACTTCTCAGCTCAGTCTGCTTAAAAGGATTAAATTATTTGCAGCATAAACTTCTCATCTGTAAAGTTGACTTTTCACATGAATGATTTACTATCTCAAGAAATCATTTCTATTTCAAGAACTTACAAACCCTACTTTATAAAGAGATGAAATGAGTTTCCTAAGGAATTTCCTATTAAGAAACCCCAAACCATCTATTTAAATAAAATCACTGTTGTAACTTAACAAGCGTTTTTGCTTCCTCTGCTTCTGTATAAATTGGAATGATATGGAGAGTAGCCATCAATGGAAAAATGGCCTTCTACAATAAATTCTTTACTTTCTCTCTAATTTATCTTAATTAGACTTAGTGGGCTTTGACCATCATGTAGCATTTCTTAAAGCTCCCAAATTGACTTATCTTTGTGCTCTTAAGAAAATGACTGAATTTTTTCAGTCACCCAGCATTGGTAATATTATGTCCATTAGTAAACTTTGAAGCAGTAAAAAGAAGACAATTGAAAATAATTGTTTCGTCCACACATAGCAAGCTACAGATTCCATGTGTACTATTTGTCTCACTTAGAGGCTTTTCTTTGCCCTTTCTCCAGCATTTCGTTAGTGAACGTAAATATGATGAGGATCTGGGACGAGTAGCCCGGTTCACCTGTGACGTAGAGACCCTAAAGAAGAACATTGATTCATTTGGACAAGGTGAGATGGTGAGAGATTTGGGGCACTAGAGACGGTGATGAGAAGACCACCCTCTACTAAATAGAAATTAAAGTGCCAGTTGGCTTCTCCACTGATTCTTCTTTAGCGCCTCTTCTGTTTTTGTTTGTTTGCTTGTTTTTATGAAAAGTAAGTCTGAGATCCTTAAGAAGTCAGTAGACTTGGAAACTTTAAGCCCTAAGGATAGGTATTTTCTAGCTCCCTAAATTTGCAATATAGTTTCACCATTCTTTGTTGAGAGGTATATGATATGTATTATAGAGAATGTGGGGCTCTGGAGTCAGACCAAGTTTGAATCCTTGCCTCTACACTGACCATTTGGAACCTCATTCTACTTCTCTCCAAAATAGAGATAACAATACCTGCCTTGTGTGGCACATAATAGTTGCTTAAATAATAGCTTCAAAAGGGTTGAGGTGGGGATCACTTCATGATTATACAAATGTCCATCAATTAGGCTCTTCACCTGAAACTGATATAAAATAATATTGAATGTTGACTGTAATTGAAAAATAAAATTTTTAAAAAGGGGGAGGTTTGCCTCTAAGGTAAGAGTTTGTTGTGATACCAGTCAGACCCTCAGCTCAGCTCCTTTGTTCTTTCAGTCTCAGTAAAAAAGCGAAATATTGGACCTAGGGCAGTGATTGTGAACTCAGTGTTAGTCCAGGCTTAAAGCCAAGAAACAAATCAAGGGGGCAGTTAAACCATTGAATTCTGAATTTTAAATTGAAAATTGAAAATGTTAATATTTTTCAGCAAGATTGATATTTTGAATTTAGGATGAATTTTGCAGAAAGAACCTTAGGAAGAAACATGTTTGTTGCAAAGACTAGTTCTGTTCATATTAACTAACCTTGATTATTTATACTATGTATCATTCAAATTTTTTAAAAAAGATTTAGCCCTTACCTTTTTCTTTCTTTACAAAGTCTATACGTTAGAGTGTTCTTTGCGTAGGAAACTGAACATATGGCCCATACTATTGTTCCTAGGCTTAGTCAGCTGTAGGAGCCATAGCCAGGAGTTTAAGTAGTAAGAAATGCCAAGAAGTCATTAGTTGGTGGGGGGGGATGTGTCACTCTGATCTTAAACTGTTATTCCTGTCTCTGAGAGTTTCTTTACAAAGCAGTGGGATTTGGAGGGAATGGAGGAGGAGGGCAAAGGGAGATTTTCTTTCTTGTTACCCATTTTATAAGCTTTTCTTTAGAATTACTCAAGTAGATAATTCTTTATCTTAAATTGCTCATTGTGAAATGGAGAAATAGGGAAAACCTTACCCTTAATGCTCTTTCAGCATATGATGACATATTTCTCATATTTCTATTTCAGTGTCCCATCCAAAGAACAGCTATTCAACCCGGTCCCGATGTAGTTCAGTCACATCTGTGTCCTTGAGTAGTCTGTGTGATGCCTCTGCTGCTTCCTCTTCCACCTGTGCCTCTGCTCCCAGCCTTACAAATGTTAACAAGAAAAACTCGGCACCAGGAGAGACTCCTGCAGCCATAGCAAACTCCAGTAGCCGGCCCTACCAGCCTCATCGAGAGGTAACCTGGCTTCCACACTGAGCTAGTTAGGAAGAACATTGCCAGATTGTCACCGTTTAAATGCTAACAGCTCAGTACATTACCTTCCTCTCTTTATTCTCATTCCACACCCTATATCAATCCCTCTAGCCCTAGTTAGTTCCAAAGAAAGCATTTGGTATATATGTTCCAAAACATCAGCTAGTTTACATTTCCTGTTGCCACAACTGCTGACTTTCTGATGTTGGCAGTGATCCCAGCAGTTGTAGGTAGTATTGCCTGTTAATTAGTCACACTGGGAGTCATGTACTCATCTCGAGGTAGACAAGCACCACAGTGGCAGGTTCACAAGAGTGCATCTGATGAAGCAGCTCCCTAGAAGCACAATGTAGAATATATCAGGTAGAGAGAGAGTGAACCTGGTATGTGGGGAGTGAAGACTAGAAAGTTGCAGAATAATCCAAAGTTTATTTTCCTTGGTTTGAAAAAGAAACCCAAGAGCAATTAAAGGCAATGTTATCAATAATTCTTCAGAACTGTATTATATCGGAATTGGAGGATAAAAGTAAAATTCATGCCATCATCTTTCTGGATTATAATGTAAAAATGTACTACATGTCACAGAAGCATGATCTGTGGTTCATGATATATAGCAAAGCAAATCATAATGATGTTTATTTTAGTATTCCAAGTGTTCATTATCTTTACAAATGGCGTATGATGTGCAAAGTTCAGACGTGTGATAAAATACTTGCCCAATTGAGTCCTTGTAACAACTCAAAGAATGTTCTTTCTTCCTTCTTTAGCTTGTGCCCAGCTAAAGAAAACTCTTCAGTGGAGAAGAGCCTAGAGGTGAAAAGCAGAAGAAAAAATAGTGAAAGATTTATTATTTCTGATGTAGTGGCTAGGTTGAATTGGCTGACAGAATTCTCTGAGTCTTGAGAAATAACTGAGTTGTAGGCATGGAATGCTACAGTTATGCTGTCAGAAGACTCCTATAAACGGAATTGGAATGAACAGGGTACCATAATGCCAGAGTGCTTTGAACACTGTATTCTTTTATCCTTAGGTATTGCCGGGGAACAGACGAGGAGGACAAGGCTACAGGCCACAAGGCCAAAAGTCCAGTGACCCCATGAACCAAGGGCGACATGACAGTGCGGGTCGTTACAGAAATAGCTCATGGTATTCATCTGGTTCCAGGTATCAGAGTGTGCCACCCCAGGTACCAGGAAACAATAGTGAATGGGACCAGGCTCACTCTGCAGGGACCAATGGAACTGGCGCCAGCATGGAGCCCAGCCCACCCAAGCCCTCATTCAAGAAGGGGCTCCCTCAGCGTAAACCCAGGACCTCTCATTCTGAAGCTGTGAACTCTTGAGGGAAATTCCAATTGGCCTCTCTCTTCTATCCCATAAAATTCAACTTGGTAACTGGACTTTAGAAAACCTGTAGTTAGATTTAATAACAAAAAGAAGTTTACACATATCACTTTTTATTCCATTCTAAATATTTTTGGTTTCTTCTCTCCTCATTTCCTCTTTACCATTTTGGAGGTGAAGCTGTTTTTCCCTCAGCCTTTCCCAATGATATGGATTGATTCTGATTGGTTGTTTCCACCAGGAATCATAGGCAGCTGTAACCAGGTTTCCCACGGGTAAGGAATGTTCTTCCCGTGGCACCAGGCCTTTCAGTTGCCAAAGAGGCCTTCCTCTGCAGCCTCCTGTTCAGCCTCTCAGGAGGAGACAGATCAGAGCTAGTCCTGTTGCCTTTCCAGTCTAAGCAGAAGCCACGCATTCCTGGCAGTTTCAGTCTACACAACAGTGTAACCAAAAGCAATGAGAGGATCGGGTGCTGTACTGAATTAGCCAGAGAAGGGGAAATTTAATTGGTGAAAAAGAACACTACTAAATATTTGAGAATCTGCCTCTTCTCTCAGAACATGCCTAAGATTGACACTCAGATCAGGGTTCCAGCCTCCTGCTTGGCACCATAAATTAACCTACAGTTTCTTCAGTGCCCAAAGCCTTGATTCCTGTTACTTTAGATTACAAACCAGTCTAGGGAAATCTATGGGAAAGTAGCATTTAATTAAAGTTTAAAAAAGGGAAAAAGTTTGTTTCAGTGTTTGAAGATTTTTGTTGTTATTCTCCCTTTTTCCTGAATCTTATTCTGATCCTGAACCAAATTTATAGCAATATAATTAGTGTTAATCTAAGATGTATCCATCAAAAAATTGCGGCAGTCTTTATAGTTGAATAAATAAAAACAACTGCATAAATTTTCCCACATTTGTTTCCCCGCAGCAAATGACTTCATTTCATTTTCTGTTTTTCTTTGGGCCTCATGGGGTAGAAGTATCTCAGACGGTTTGTTTATTTAGGGCTTAAATGAAGGTGTGATTCCTAAGTCGTTTGTCCAGCACTTAACTTCAGAAGCAAATTAAAATATAAAAGCCAGGATGAGCAAATAAATGTAGCTGTTCCTGTGGGAAAGATTCATAAGTTAAGGAATGGTGACTTTCCAAGGGAGAGCTACCAGTTTAGAAAAACCACAGCTGCTAACAGCTTTCTCAGACAATCAAAGGTTATATCAGCATCCCTCTCCTCCACTGCCTATTCCTTGACAGTAGTGAATGTAACAGTATAATTGAGCTTCAGTTTGTAGCAGGTGGCATTGGTGCCAGACCCCTCCACCCTACCCCCAACCCCAGCATCTATGATTTAATAACAGCAGAGCTATTTATTTCTCCAACATTTGTTCTCTCAAGTCTGAAGCCCAGACTGTAAGTGGCAGTGGTGCAGAACTTAGCAGCCTCAGGGTTTCCCCTGGCTCCTTGGCTGAGGCTCAACTGCCAGGGTTCAGGTTGGCTGAACAGATTGAGGGAGGGAAGAAGGGAGTGGAGTGAGGGGAGACAGAGAAAGAGGGAGAGAGACATTCTTAGTAATGAAAATAGTAGTCGAGCACTGTGAAGCCATTTTCTAAAAGGCTCGTCACCTCATTTTTAGAGATTTGTCCAACAACACCATCAGCCTGCTGGGTATCAGGAAAAAGCCCTGCTTTTCTGATTAGTTGCTTACCTCACTTTATAGGAAATTTAGAGATTGAAGAAACCTTGAAGGATTATGAGGTCTATCTCTGTATCCAGACAAGACTGTATTTAATCACCTAGATGGATGGGAAGCCACTGTTTGTCAAAACTTCCTTGAAGTCAAAATTTAAATCTTATAGAAAAATATTTGAAGATTTTTTTTCTACAACCATAAGAAGTTTGAAAATTATGACGATTTTTCTACATTTTGTTAATTACAAAAGTAGTGTCTAAAATATCAAATAATACAGAAATGTAAAAGGAAAAAGTCAAAGTTCTTCTACCTTCCCAATTCTATTTCCCAGGGGTAACGACTATTAATTATTTGGTATATGCCCTTGTAGACCTCTTTCAATGCATGCTTATGCATATATACATGGATATATAGGTTTTTTATTTCTTTTATAAAAATCATATTGTATGAATTGTACAATTCTTTTAATATGTCTAAAACATAATTCATTTAGGATCTCATATTATAGATACTCTGCTCCTAAATTTGCCATTTGTCTTTCTTAAATGAAGAGAAGTTAGGTTTATCTTAATGTTTGAATTATGCAGCCCATTCCTTGCTCCCCATAATAGTTCTGGGCTTCCCAAGAGAAAGGAAGCTCTGAACCCTAGGCATCGCTCCCTGGCTGTTCAGAGAGGTACCACCTACTCATCATTTTACCTTCCCTTTCCTTTTCCTCTTAGGGATCAATGTCTTGCCCCTTTCTACTAGAGATAGGACTTGAAACTTCAGGCTGTTTAGCTCTGGCAATTATATGCCACTTGAGAGAGAACGTTTAAATTAGTATGGCTTCATTATGAACATGTATCTGCTAGGCCCTTATGGAAATTCTTAAAATTCACTTTTTTTTAAATTCACTTTTTAAAAAGTTGGGTTTTTTTAAGGTATAAAAAGATATATCATAGAAAGTAAAAAAATCCCTATCTTGTTCACTGATAAATTTCTCATTCTTCCACAAATTTTCTAAATTTAAGCATGCAAATGTTTTTTCTTTTACATAAATGTGAAGTATACCATGCATATTACTATGCAACATGCTTTTTTCACTTGTTCTCACTTTTTATAGCTAGTTTTTATTTTTAAATATGAAATGGTAATATAATAAAAAATGTAAACAGTTCAAAAGTACAGATGATGAAAAATAAGTCTCCATCCCACTCTGGACTATTTGTCCCCTCTCTTGAGGCAGCTCTTAAGTTCTTGGTGATTTTCTCCAGAGACTTTTCTTACTAGCACACATATATCATAAGGATATATACCACTTAGACCTCTTCCCATGTCAGTACAGATAAATATACTTTGTTCTTTTCTATAGCTGCATAGATCCCATTGGATAAATTTATAATTAGATTAACCAGTCCATACTGATGGTTTTCAGTTTTTTGCTATTATAAGTATTGCTGAAATGAGCATCTCATAATACATATATAATTCTTCATTTGTGAGAGTATATCTTTAGGATAAATTCTTAGGAATGAAATTACTGGATCACATAGTTATTGACAAAGTACTCTTAAAAAGATGCATAGTTTTACACTCTCACCAACAGTATTTGGAAGTGTTGACCTAGAAGCTAAGGAAAGAGAAAGATAACTAAATTATAGCCATTCAAGTGGCTGACAAACTAGTTGGGGAAACAGACATACAGATAAAATATACAAAGTAATTATGATGCCTGAAAGAGCCATCCTATCTTCTGTGAGTAAAGTGGACGAAGTACCACTTGAAGGGCTGGGTCCTGTTTAAACTAGAACTTTACAAGGGATGATCAGGCATTTGTTAAGTAGTTTATAGATAGGGTAGGGTGACCTTAGGTTTTAGAATCCCAAAACAGGTTATACAGTCCTTATGAGTATGAATGTATGTAAGTGAGAAAACAGGATAAGTTATTTTAGGCTGGAGTGACCTGGAAAAGCCAGATGCATGGTTATCAATCTGTGAATTAACTAACCTATACTTTTGGAGGTCAGTAGAATGACTTGTTGCTCCTGGAAATTCTGCCGTTTGGCCTAACAAATGAGGGTTTATCTTGCCTGATTTATAGGATTCATCCCACCTTCTACCTGATGAGGATTATATCCATATGGCAGCATACTTAATGGAAGAAATAGATGTCCAAAATGGTACAAGTATGGAGGCCACCAACTGACACAAGGAGTTATTTTGTCATTATTTTAACCAGTTCAGAGCACCAGACAATAATCCTGGAAGCCAGACAATGTTCTGTAAAATTATTCAAGCTTGAATTCCAGTTGCTTTAGCCACCTGAGCACATTCTTTCCTTCAAACATTGAGTCACCTACTGTGCTAGGCACTATGCTGAGTTCTGAGGCAAATATCGCTAATTCCAGCTCTTTTTTCAACCACTTTGCAGGTGAAGGAAATAGAGCACTTAACCCTTCCTTAAACTCTTGGCTCAGCAATGTGGGAGAGTGGAAAGACCCTGGATTTATGAGACACACACTTGGATTTTAATTCTAGCTTGACAGTTTGGTAGCTATGTGAGTGGCTAACCTTGGGCAAGTAACATCTTTGAATCTCTTCTTGAACTGTAAATGGAGACAAGTGGCAACTATTGCAATGACGGGGTAAGAGGCGGTAGCTGGCCAGGTGCTGCAGAACAACACCCAGTGTCAACTAACCTGTGACAAGTTGAACATTCACCATAGCTCCTTTGCTTTTCTGTCTCCTGCCCTGTTAAAAAGTATATGAAAGACTTGAAAGACATTATTAACTGGAAAACATTTTGTAGCTTTTCTCCTCTGAGTGCATATTCCCCCAGCATGATGCCCCTCTTGTACCTATCAAAAAAGCACACCTCTGTCCCCAGTTTCTGAGCTCTCTGGATGGAGCAGACCAGATGTTGATGGCACTAACCTGGGTAAACAGCCACCAGTTCAGCAGCATGCAGGAGTGAAGCCGGGGCCAGGATTTTCCAGGGGAGAGCCAGGCAATGTTATTTCCATACAGGTGCTGAAGGAGTTCTATTACCTACGTTGCTACTCCTTACTAAGGAGGAATACTATCTGAAGGAGATTTTTCTGGTGAGGAAACTCACCCACCATCACTACCACCAGCACAACTGTTCTTCAGCCAGCCCGCCCCTTCACTGCTGTCAAAACAGCAGGAACAAATACCACCCACTCTGACTTCTCAGGGAAAAGTCAGGTCTCCTTTTTATGTCTCTCTTCAACAACTCAGTTAGGCTTTCTCTGTAACTTGATTTTGAACAAACCCATTTTCTGGGCTGCAAGAACACAGACTGAGATGGAGATTTCTCAGTTTCACTCTGTTGCCGGCTCCAGGCAGGATGGTGGTAGCCTGCCCTCAGGCAGGGCCTGCAGTCCAGGCGTGGTGTTAAAGTTGCTGGTCACAGCGGGCACTCACTAAATGTCACTATCTGACCACTCATCAAAATGACCATGCTGCCCTCTTTCCATAAGCTATTTACCAAAGAACAGAACAAAGCACTCCAGCAAATTGCTACTAACCTAGTCAAATCTTAGTTCAGACTTTATTCCTCCACTACTAGCTATGAGACATGAAACAATTTATCTGTTAATAAGACCATGTACCTCCCAGGATTCACTTGTTTCAAAGTTTATTGTGGTTTACTCTAGCTAGGATCATCCACTAAAAGAAAAAAAAAATGGCCTAGAATGATATAGCCAAGGGGTGGCCAAGTACTGGAGGCCTCAAAGTATTCCAAAATATTTTATTTTAGAGGGGAAGAGGAACCTTCTTTGAGGCTTCATCCTGAACTCATTTTCCATGGTTCTAGCACCCAAGGCCAGAGGAAGCTTTCAGGGAACCCTTTAACAACAATGGCTATCACTTCTAAGCTCATTTCACAATTGAACTGATGCTCTGAGATTAGCACCCAACCCATCCCCACCCTACTGAAGGTCACCCAGTTGGTCAGTGGCAGAATTCTGACCCAGATAAGTCCAACTTGAAAACGAGATTTTTCCCACCACACATCACAGCCTTACAAGTGGAGCCTGGCCACACTGGCTGAGAGCCAGGCTGGAGAAACACCTGGGGATCTCCAGAAGAGGATGGAAAGAGTAGGAAGAGAAGAGGAGATGGGAGGGGCCCCTGGGCTCTGTTCCTCGACAGCCACCTGTTCTCACCCACTGTGACTTACTCTGCCTGTGCCTGTGCTTGGGGGCTAGGCGCTTTATTCATTTTTTGTGCCTTGAGAGTTTCCCCCACTAGCCTTGCTCTTCCCTTCTCTCCTTGTTCCTTTTGTAGATAATACTCCCACAGGACTCCCACGGCAGCTTCAAATCAGCCTCCTGAGTTTCTTGTTGACAATGGCTCTGAGGGGGCTCTCAACCTTCCCCTCCCTGTGACTCCCCACTGTGGCTGATGAGTTGGGGGAAGAGGAGAGGAAAAGCTTACAGTGAGGAGTTCAGTGCTCCATGACTTCCCAATGCTCTGTTCACATCAACTCCTCCCCAACCCCCATCTTACTATCTCCTAACCAGGTCCCTGCTCCTTCCGGTATTTGGAGGTGGGGGGAGGAGGTGGAAGGAGAAGACAGACCTGAGGGACTAGGTGAAGGTATAGAGAAAAAAAGACCTGCTCAGGATAATAACGCTGGTAAAAACTACATATCCTTACCTCTGCTTCCACGTTTGTGCAATGAGTGTAAATAGCCTCTACCCTGCCTATTTCACAGGGCTCCTGTAAGATTCAAAATCAGATAATAAACATTAACATGATGTAAATGTCACACATTGTTCTAGGTCCTTTAATTCTCCTAACAACCCTCTGAAGTAGTCATCCCCATTTCACAGATAAGAAAATTGAGCCCCAGGAGGAAAATCACAGGACAAGTGGCAGAGCTATAATCAGACCTAGGTAGTCTGTTTCCCAAGTTGGTGGTAGTGGTGCTATCAACCACGGCCTCAACCTGTCTTCAAATTGAGCTGACTCCCAAATAACACCCTCTCCTCAGTAGAATGCCTAAACGTCGCCCGGAGGGGCACATATGAGCAGGTAGGGGCAAGGTTACTTTGCAGCCCAGGCCTCTGCGGGGTTGGGGCTGAAGGTGGAGAACCTGATCTACAGACTCCTTGGGCTCATTCTTCCTGGGAGTGAGATTCCGGGATTCAGGGAACTGCGGGAGGAGGATGCTTCCTCCTTTTCCTTCCAAAGCAACTAATTTTAATACCTAATTTTAATACAGGTGTCTGGGCTTTTGGCCCTCATCTCGGATAAAGGGTAGGTGGAGCGGGGGACACTTCTTTCCGAGGCTGGTGATTATGATGCGTTTCCTAGAGGGGTGGGGGTGCTGAGCCTCCCGCTTCTCTCGTTTGGGAACAAATTGCTGTTTTGGCCCGAGCGGCTCCTCTGGGCGCGGGCGGTAGCCGCGCTCGCCGCAGCCCGTGGGAGGGAGGAGGAGCGGCGCTACAGCGCCAGGCTGGGAGCCCGGGCGCAGCGCCGGAGACGGGCAGGAGACCGCCCCCCGCGCCCCGCCCGGCTCCCCCTCCCCACGCCCTCGCCGGCGGGGGGCCCTTCAGCCAGCTCACCCCACCTCCCCCGGTAGTTCCCTCTTCAGCTCAGAGCGCAATTCTTGAGGGCTGGAAGGCGGCGGAGAGCGAGGAGGCTGGGGCCTGCTCCCTCCCCTCGCCGAGGTCTGCGCGCACGAGGTGGGGAAGTTCTTCCAAGTCTGACGTCCACCTGTCCCCTGTATTTGCAACCTGACCCTTTAGCGCACGCTGGGAGCGGCGAAAGGTGACGAATAACAGACATAAAAATTGAGGAACGAGACACAGGATCTAGCTCCCCCCACACACACACACTCTCTTTACACCCCCGGGGCACCCCCAGGGAGAGTCTGAACCCTCTAATTCCCTGCCACCTCCTGCCAACAGCGGCTTCTCCTCGGTCGAGTCGAGGTTGAGAAAGGCTTAGGCGCCCAGCAGTTTTGCTCAGACCGCCCCTCCGCAAATCCCCTTTTACATCTCTCCTGCACAGGTGGCGCCCCGCAAGGGCCCCAGCCTCCGCCAACTGCCGGTCCTCCCCACCTCCGCCCGTTGGCCAGCTCCCTCCCCCATTACATTTTCTTCGGGGAACGCATCCTCTACATTTTAGTTTCAAACACACCCCGCCTCCCCAGAGCTCGCCTCAGGTCCCTCCCGGGGAAGAGGCAGCGAGGCTCTCTGAGAACGCCCAGCTGCAGGGGAACGCCGCACCCCTGCGTCTGAGCAGCCCAAGCAGGACCGGGCGTTCGTCAGAGGTTCTTCGAGGGGGTGGCTTTGGGCCGCCCCGGGTGACCGCCTCCCCCACCCCCACCGAGGTCCCTTCGGGGAGCGAGGTCCCTCGGTGGGAGGCTTGTCCCTTTAAGGAGGCGGCCCTGCCTGGGTGTGCCCGGTCGCCATGGTTACCCCGGTGCAGGCGGCGGGCGCCGGAGGGCGGGGGGAGGCTGCCGCTTCTCCCCGACAGACGGAGCAGGCTGCGGGGACCCGGCGCTCAGCCGAGCTCGGGCGGGAGCCGACGCGCCACGGAACCGGGAGCCGCGGCCGCCGCCGCCGCCGCCGCCGCCGCCGCCGCCGCCGCGAGCTCCAGGTGCTTGGAGCGCGGAGCCCGCGGGCGGCCGGAGAGCCGGGGGCGGCGCGCGATGCCCGGGGCCCCGACGGCCGGGGCGCCCCCTGACGCGCGGACGGCTGGAGGGGCCTGCGAGCCCGGGATGGGCATCGCCCCCCGACGGCGGCGCTAGGGGGCGCGGGGCCCGGAGGAGGGCGGCCGAGGAGGGCTCCCTCCCCCGGCGCGGAGTCCCCGCGCCCCGGAGGGATGGGGCGGGCGGCCACGGCCGCCTAAAATGCCGGCCATGCGGGGGCTCCTGGCGCCTCAGAACACCTTCCTGGACACCATCGCCACGCGCTTCGACGGCACGCGTGAGTCCGACCCTCGACCCTCCTGGACTAGCCAGCCGGGCCTCCCAGGGCGCCTGCGGGCCCTGCGCCCCACCTCTCAGCCCGCCGCCCTCCTGCCCTCCCCTCCCCTCCCCTCCCCCAGGTCCCCGCTCCGAGCTGAGACCACCGTCCCCTTCGAGAAGCCGTTTCACACAAAAGTTCAGAGTCAGCAACGCTGTCCCAGCCGGCGCAACGGCTAGAAGGCTCCGAGTTTGGGGCCTGGGATGCCGTCTGTGCGCTGGGGCGCGAACCCCGACCCAGCCCATCCCTGAGTCCGGCGCGGTCCCACCGACCGTCCTGGAGCGGACGACTGGGAAACGAGTGGGGTGGGGGGGCCGGTGCTCGGGAACCGCCTCGAGGGCTCAAGAAAACAGGTTTAGGAGAGATTTTAAAACGGAGGTGGAGTGGGCGGGACCTAGGAGCGCACTGTTCGGTCAAGTTCACCTCGAAGCCTGAACCCACCAACCTAAACCCACGCACGGAGTCCGCTAGTTCCTAAAAAATAGGTTTGGGGACGCCCACCAAGACTGGGGAAGTTTGGAGAAGGAGACCAGAGATTCTGGATTGTGAGTTCCCGGGCCCCGAGCACAGGAAAAGTCGCGAAAGCCCCTTCCCCCTTCCTCCTCCCTCACACTCGCCCCCTTGAGGCTTCCCAGCCCTCTGCTTAGCGACCTCCATGGTCTCTGTTTCCTGATAGGAATCGGGTGGGAACCCATCACTGAGCCCCCCACCCCCACCCCACCACACAAACACTCAGGCTTCTCCATCTGCTTTGCTGTGTGCTTGGCTCCTGCAGTCTGCTGATTCAGCCCCCCCGCCCCACACTCCCCAATACATTCCTGGCTCCAGGCTATGGTATTCAGCTACCATTCTAACACCCCCATTCCCGATCACATTCACTAATTTCTGAGCCAGGTCACCCAGCTGGGGCTCAAACAGAGAGTACAGAATGGATGATGACCGGGACTGCCTCCCAGTCCAGGTGGGTCTCAGTGGGAGGAGCCAGATAGCCAACTTGGGTACCTGGCTGGTGAGTGAGCCTGGCAAAGGTAGGGGTGGGGCTAGACTGACCTAGAGCTGGCGGTACAGTCCTCCTTGGGCATTCCCAAACTTGCCCCTTACCCCAAGCTGCTCAGGGCGCACTACAGAGGGCATAATGCCCACACAGGGCTGCTTTCACTAATCTCATCAGTGTTCAACACTGCCGATTCTTAGATGCACTCATACGCATACTACTAGGAGTGGGGTACTGACACAGGTGACACACTCATTTCTGTTCATAAGCAGCTCTGCCCTAACTCTGTCTATGCCTCCCCCAAACATGCACATGCACATACACATACACACTCACACAGGATTCCTGGGTTTTGTAAAGCCTACCTTTGGTTGCAGGCTTTTGAGAAAGGAGGGGTGATGGACTCTGGGCCTCTGTACCCTATGCCTACTCTGAGAGGTGGTCTCTTGCAGACAGTAACTTCGTGCTGGGCAACGCACAGGTGGCGGGGCTCTTTCCTGTGGTCTACTGTTCTGATGGCTTCTGTGACCTCACGGGTTTCTCCCGGGCTGAGGTCATGCAGCGAGGCTGTGCCTGCTCCTTCCTCTATGGGCCAGACACCAGTGAGCTTGTACGCCAGCAAATCCGCAAAGCCCTGGATGAGCACAAGGAGTTCAAGGCAGAGCTGATCCTATACCGGAAGAGTGGTGAGGGGCCACCTGGCCGGCTGGCCTTACCTCTTTAGTCTCCCTCAGCCTGACACTCATCTCATCCTTTGTCCCTCCTTTCCATTATCATCTTTTCCATCTTCCTATCTCATCCCACTTTCCCACATCCCACCTCTTCCTCTACCCCACCCCTGTCCCTGTCTCTCTTCTCTTTTATCCTTATCCCAGCCTCAGCCTCCACTCAGTTTCCCATCTTGAGTTTTTTATCCCAGCAGGAAAATGTCCCCATGTCAGCAAGACAGATCTATGGACACACATATCTGATAGTCATTCCTGCTCTCCCTTTTCTTCTTCTGCCCTGTTTTATCAAGCCCTGTTCTAAGTGGAGTGAGCTGCTGCTCCTCTCTCAGGATTCTGCTTGTATCTCAGCCAGGGGTGTCATTGATGCCTCTGTCTCCTTGGGCAGGGTGAGAATGGGAGCTGGGCTGAGTTTGTCTTTGTGCCCAGGGCTCCCATTCTGGTGTCTCCTGGATGTGATACCCATCAAGAATGAGAAAGGGGAGGTGGCTCTCTTTCTGGTCTCTCACAAGGACATCAGTGACACCAAGAACCGAGGAGGCCCTGACAAATGGAAGGAGACAGGTGGGTATTGGTGAGGCCTTTGATTTAGCTGCTGTGACTGGGGTGTTGAGTATCTGAGGCCTCAGCTGTGGGTCCCCTATCCACTCACACACCTCTGCTAACTGAGAGGCCTGTGCTGCTCTCCTCTCCACATGCCCAGGTATGGAAAGCTTGTTAACACATAGGCAGTTGGAGACACAGTGGGAGTTTTGAAGTCAACTTAACTAATAAACTGGAAGCAAACAAACTCCACTAGTGCCTATGAAGTTCCATTTTCTGACCAATCAGTGAGACGGAGCACAGCCCCCGCACCCTGCTAACCCCTGTGACTTTTCCTCACGAAAACCTGACTGGGGAGCCCTAGCCAAAGCCCTCTTTTAAGTCCTTGGCATCCAACCCCTCTTGTATCCTCCCAAGGCTGGGGAAGGTCCTTGGACAGTTCACCAAGCTGTTATCTGAACCTGCTCCAAGGCCTCTTTGCCACCTGTACTCTCCATTCTCCACTCCCCCACCCCCAGGCCCAGGTAGGCTTCTCCACAATGTAAGTCCTCAGTGGTCCCTGTACCTGGACCCTGGGCTCCTTCCTTAAGTTCCTGTGACTCTGCCTAATGGCTTTCTGCTCACTCTGCACTTCCCCAACCCCTGGGAACCACAGCTCCCCTCCATTCCCAGGCTTTTCCCTATGGAGATTTTCTCTTGCTTTGCTTTGGTCTAAACCTTCTCCTGGAAGCTGATGCTGGGAGTAGTGTCTGTAAGCACACATAGGATTGCCCATTGCTGGGGGTGGCCAATGACCCTAGGAAGTGAGAAATGCCAGAGCCCCCATCTCTAAACAGGTTGACTAGTCAATGAGCCAGACCCATTTATGGGCCTGCAACTGGTATCCTATACCCAAGATTCTCGCCATAATCCTCATGCGCCCCTCTTCTTTTGCAGGTGGTGGCCGGCGCCGATATGGTCGGGCAGGAGCCAAAGGCTTCAATGCCAATCGCCGGCGGAGCCGGGCTGTGCTCTACCACCTGTCTGGACACCTGCAGAAGCAGCCCAAGGGCAAGCACAAGCTCAATAAGGTGCATTGAGCACTAGGGTGTGTGCCTGGGGGTCGGGGCAGGATAAGGGCAGGCTGAGGAATTGGAGGTGGGAACTGAGCCTAGCACAGAATGTCCAGGGGGCTGCACAGGCCCTACCAGCACTTTGGGGGTTATGACTGAGAAAAGGACTGTCATATGCCTGATCCATCAAAAGGATAGAGGAGAGTCTTAACCCTGGGGTTGGATGGGCTTTGGCTCATACCTGGCTCCTCCCCTAAGCATCTGTATGACCTCAGCTGTCACTTGCCTTCTTAATCCTTAGTCTTCTGATCTATAACATGGGGACTCTAAAGCCTACATTAGAGGTTGCTTTGAGAATGCAGGGAGGGAAAGGAGGTGGTGCCTGTCCTAGACCCCATCCAAACTCAGCTTGTACCAATTTCCTATCCTCCCTGCCTGGACCTGCCCTGTCTTACTAAGGGGGTATTTGGGGAGAAGCCAAATTTGCCTGAGTACAAAGTAGCCGCCATCCGGAAGTCACCATTCATCCTGCTGCACTGTGGGGCGTTGAGGGCCACTTGGGACGGCTTTATTCTACTTGCCACTCTCTATGTGGCCGTCACCGTGCCCTACAATGTGTGTGTGAGCACAGCTCGGGAGCCCAGCGCCGCCCGGGGTCCTCCCAGCGTCTGCGACCTGGCCGTGGAGGTCCTCTTCATTCTTGGTAGGTGCCCTCTGTGCCTCCCACCCCACCCCATGCCAGGGGCCCCTCAGGCTTTGATTAGAATAGTCTGCATGACTCTAGTGCCCCATAAGTGACCCCCTTGCCCTCCTCTTGTTTGTGACCTGTGGGCTTTGAAATCAGGCCTGGGTTCCAAATGAGTGTCTACCACTAATGAGTTATGTGACCCTGAGCTAGTCATAGCCTCTCCAAGCCTCAGTATCTCTCTCCGTCAAATAGGAATAGCAATGTCCACCTTTTAGAGTTACTTCAGGCCAAGGGCCCAGGACAGTGTCAAATACTGAGCAGATACCCAGTAAAGAACAGCTCCTCTCCCACCCATGCCGACTCCCACCCGGACATTCCACAGACATCGTGCTGAATTTCCGTACCACGTTCGTGTCCAAGTCGGGCCAGGTGGTGTTTGCCCCCAAGTCCATTTGTCTCCACTATGTTACCACCTGGTTCCTGCTGGACGTCATCGCGGCCCTGCCCTTCGATCTGCTACATGCCTTCAAAGTCAACGTGGTCAGTGTGGCTGGGCAGGGTGGGCTTTGGGGTGGGGTGGCTAACGCTGGCCCAGGAGTGACCACCCTTATTTCCCCACTTCAGTACTTCGGGGCCCACCTACTGAAGACTGTGCGCCTGCTGCGCCTGCTGCGCCTGCTCCCGCGGCTGGATCGGTACTCGCAGTACAGTGCGGTGGTGCTGACCCTGCTCATGGCTGTGTTCGCCCTGCTGGCCCACTGGGTGGCCTGCGTCTGGTTCTACATTGGCCAGCAGGAAATTGAGAGCAGCGCATCTGAGCTACCTGAGATCGGTACTGGAAGCTCCCTGGGGAAGGGGGTGTGCGTGCATACCTGCCGAGGAGTGTGTCTACTCGAATGTGCTTGTGTCAGGGAAATGTGAGTGAAAGCATGTATCCGTCAGGGTATGTTTGTGAGCTGATACAGTGTCAGGTATGTGTGTGTGCCTATGTGTGTATCACAGGAACGTCTGTGCACGTAGACCTGAGTTTGTGAGAAGAATGCGGGGGCTGGTGTGTGTGTCTGTGTGTGTGCGCAGGTGTGTGACAGAGCCACCACCTCACAGTAGGCCTGTTCTCCAGCAGCCAGGCATTATGGAGAAAGCATGGTGGACTGCATAGCGGAATCCTGGTAACCCATTAATGACCTCCTATGGCCAAACTTCTGTCAATTTTTTGAGCCCCTGCCCAGCTGGGAAGCCCACCCCTCTCGAGAAGGTTGCACAGGAAGCCACCGCCCTCCAGGGTTGCTCTGAAGCCTGGCACTTTCTCACCACCCTCTCTAAGCACATTCCCTACCACCTTGGCGCCTAAGGCCAATTCCCCCCTCTTGTCCTCTCCAGAATGCATCTCTCTCAGGTGCTTCCTAGCCCTCCTCCAGGCTAAAATGCAGCCTTTTTCAGTTCCATCAGTGTCTTCACTCTCCTTCATTTCACCTCCACTTTCACAGCTCCTCCCTCTGCTTACTTCCCACTCATATCTTAACAACTGCCAGAAGGGCTTCCACCTCCCCCTCTCATCTTAAAATGTCACCCAGAAAGTTACAGTGACCTTCTTGGACCAAACCCTTGTCTCCTTAAACTCCCTGGAGCACCTGACCCTACTAACCACACTCCTTCAAATGTTCTGCCTCTCTGCCCTGGCCTGGGCCTCCTCCTGCCCCAGCCCCTCCCAGTTTCAAGCTTTCCTCTGATCTTTCCTCCCCTCTCACCTTGTTCTCCCTTGCTGATTCCACTGGATTTCTACGTGAATATCTCAGCTTCCATCCTTCCTCTCTCTAACTCAAAACCATTTTATTTCAACTATTTCTAACTCTCCATACTTGCAGCTCCAAAATTTAGTACACCTTCCTCCTCCTAGGCTCTCTAGCCCTCTGGTAACTACCTGGTAGCTGGCCTTTAGCATGTTATTTCCAGTCAGTGGGCAAGTGACCAGCTGCTCAGATGGCCTCTTATGACTTCCTGCTCCTTGGTCAGTCTTAGAAAGCCGCTTTAATCAGTTCCCAGGGATGAGGAGGCTCCGGTGAATGATCGCTCCTTTGCCAAGCCCACAGAGACGGGTGTGTGGCCCAGAGGGCCCACCTGGAGAGTTCCCAAGTGCTCTAGTTGTCAAGCACACAGATGTTTCAGGCAGTGTCAGCTCCTTGGCGCTTGCCCTTCCCAGAGGGAGGCTGCGGTGGAGGCTGCCCTGGGGCTCAGACGGCCTCCCAGCAAACATAGTCAGAAGGCAAAGAGATGGATAATAGTGACACAAACCTCTGACTTCAAAGTGAGCCAAGACACCAAATTCCTGTCCCCCTACCCTAAAACAGGAGTCTATGTGGACTCTTTGTTCTGGCCACTTCACAGATGCTGCAGAGCTGACATTAGGAATGCCCTTGGCTCTCAGAGGGCTCTGGGCCCCACATGGAGACTATGGGGATCTGGGTGGCTGGCTAGCTATTTTGCAGATATACGTGGTAATTTTTGCACCCTTGAACCATAAATCCCAGAGTGCTTTTGTTTTATTTAAGTCTGGTACTAGTTCACATTTGGGGAGTTCCCAAATTCTTCACATCATCATCTGCCCATTCTTCAGGGAAACTAGCCTTGCACCTGGGTTGGAGCCACACCCAGACCTCCCAAAGTCTGGCTGTGGAAGGATGTCCATAGGTGGCCTGGCTCTGTCTGGCTTCCTTGTCTGGGTTCCCCTGCTCCACTGCCTGTGGTGTGGACACAGTTCCTGCCCTAGAACAGCTTCTGCCAGCCTGACCCTCTCCACATACAGGCACCATCCCACCACCACCTGGGTCAGGAGTAGCTGCTGCCCTAGCCCAAGACAGAGGAGAGGTCCCTCTGCCACCCTCCCCTCATCCTCCTACTTTCTGCTCTCCTCACCAGGCAACTGACTTCACCTCTGGCCCAATTAACTAATGACTGAGAAGTTGTGCATATTCCCCTGCATTCTCACAGAATACTTCAAGTAACAAGAGGGGGAATCTTTACCTTGGCTTGGGCCTTATCACAGCCCCCAAAATTCCTTAGCCTGGAATTTGATGTCCCAGAGTGTACCTCCATTCTAGCTAAGCAGGGCTGCTTGCCTGTATTTGTCTTTATCTCAAGGTTTGGCTCATGCCTTTTTCTAAATCAAGAATGACTCCCCTCAGTTTGTATCAAAACTCTATCCATCCTCTGAGGCCAAGCACAGATGTCTCCTCTTTCAGGAAGCCTTCTAGCCCTAGCCTTATAGCATGTTGGTTTGAGCCTCATCATGTGGCACTTGGGCCTTATTTACCTCTGAAATATAACTTCTGCCATGCAGTAAGCTCCTGTGGGTTCCCCCAGGTCTTGGTCCACATACATTAGGTTGCTGAATAAATGGGTATGTGAGAGAAGGGGAGTCCAGATTACAGGGGGCAGCATATGCAAGGTGTTGGGGAGAATGTGGAGCAGAGGCAAGGATGTGTTGAGGTGGGAAGGGGAGAGTGAATGTAGAGAGGGAGGTCTCACTGCAGCCTATGATCCTAAGCCCACTCTCAGTATTTACCCTCTGCATCTCCATTCTATATCAGCCAATATGCCCTCACTTCCTTGCTCCCCATGGCCCCCAGCTCTGCTGTGACCCCTGGGACCTCTGCAGGTCCTGGGAACCCCCATCTAACACCCTGTGATGCCCATAACCCTCCAGCTAGACTCAGAGTGGCTGCAGGCAGTCATGGGATCCTGAGAGACCCCAGTTCACAGCCCTGCCTTTTGCCAAGGCCAGCCCAGAGAATTTGGGGTTTATGGGGAGACTGGGCTGATCTTTGGCCTCCACCTGGAGGCCCAGGCTGGCTGTGTCTGCATGTGTGCTGAGGGCCTCTCTATGTACACAGGTGCCTACCCATCTGTGGCCTTTGAGTGTCCTCACCTGTGTGCTTTTGTACATGCAAATGTGTTCCCTCCCCAACCTGGATGCCATGGTAAAAAGCACCTGTGTATCCTTATTTATCTCCAAAGTATGCACAGGTCTTTTCTGTTTGAGTGGCTATGGCTGCGTATTTGGGAATGCTCATATATTTGATCTTTGTGCTTTCAGTTATGCAGGGCACATATATAGCCTTAATGGTGTGTACGTGCGTGTCCATGTTGCTGTGCTTGAGAACCTGTGTGAGGCTGGGTGATTGTAGGGAAGGATGAGACTGAATGGGAGGCAGCTTTCTGGAGCAGGTGAGCTCAGAGAAAGAACAAGAGGAGACTGGGTGGACAAAACAAAGGAAGTGGTCTCACCCATTCAGCCCTGGGGGTGATTGGGATTAGTGTCAGCTGTGGGGAAGAGGGTATGTGCTCCTTCATCCTCAGCACCAGTTGATGCTGGCTGGGGAGATGAGAGCCTCAGCCTAATCTTTATGTGCTTCTCTTGCTGAGGGCTGAGGGGGTGGAGAGAGGAGTGCTGGGCTTGCATAGAAGGAAAGTGGTGGGAAGCCGTGGGGTTAGATTTGTATCCACATGTCCCCTACCCCAGGGGTACCAGCAGGCACACCTGCACCCACAGCATGGCAGTGCTATCCTGCTGACTCAGGCCCACCTGCCCCTCCTCAGGCTGGCTGCAGGAGTTGGCCCGCCGACTGGAGACGCCCTACTACCTGGTGGGTCGGAGCCCAGATGTGGGGAACAGCTCTGACCAAAGTGACAATTGTAGCAGTGAGACCAACAGGACGGGGCTGGAGCTCCTGGGCGGCCCCTCACTGCGCAGCGCCTACATCACCTCCCTCTACTTCGCACTCAGCAGCCTCACCAGCGTGGGCTTCGGCAATGTGTCCGCCAACACGGACACCGAGAAGATCTTCTCCATCTGCACCATGCTCATCGGTGGTGAGACCTGCCACTCTCTGGACTCACTCCCAGACTTCTGGCCCCAGGCGGCCCCTCCCTCCCCAACTCTCCCAGGGTCCCAAGGTTCTTCCCAGAGGTTCGTTGGCTTTAGGGAACCCAAGGAACTTGAGGCCAGGGCCTGGAGAGCCCACTTGGCTGCAGGACTCCATGCCACAGTGGCACATGAGCCTTGCCTAGGAGCGGGTGGGAGATGCTGGTTTAGGACAGATATGTCCAGCATGGTGTCAGGCTGGGCCAGGCCAGTCCTGGAGGTGACCCCCTTTCACCACCCTCCCCAGCCCTGATGCACGCGGTGGTGTTTGGGAACGTGACGGCCATCATCCAGCGCATGTACGCCCGCCGCTTTCTGTACCACAGCCGCACCCGCGACCTGCGAGACTACATCCGCATCCACCGCATCCCCAAGCCCCTCAAGCAGCGTATGCTCGAGTACTTCCAGGCGACCTGGGCCGTGAACAACGGTATCGACACAACAGAGGTGTGCGGGACTCCCGGACTGGCCCTTCCAGCCTTCGCTCCCTCAGGGGTGTACACTTGGCCTAAAATTCTCAGAAGTGGGCTGGGGGCCAAAGAATGCAGAATTCTGGCCTTTCTGTCTCTGCTCTCTCTTGGGGGGAGAGCAGCAGGGAACAGAGGGCTCGAAGGCCCCTCTCCATCTTTGTTAGGTCTGGAGGAGATGCTCACAGAGCGGGTAACGTGATTGAGAGGGAAACAGAGAACCCTCTCACTGATTGGAACCTGTGGGGCTGACTGGAGGCTGCCTCCGTTCTGGCCCCCCAACCCCACTCCTTCCACCTGCAGCTGCTGCAGAGCCTGCCGGATGAACTTCGTGCAGATATTGCCATGCATCTGCATAAGGAGGTCCTGCAGCTGCCACTGTTTGAGGCAGCGAGCCGTGGCTGCCTGCGGGCCCTATCCCTGGCCCTGCGGCCTGCCTTCTGCACACCCGGCGAGTACCTCATCCACCAAGGCGATGCTCTCCAGGCCCTCTACTTCGTCTGCTCCGGCTCCATGGAGGTGCTCAAGGGCGGCACCGTGCTTGCCATCCTAGGTTTGTGAGGATGGGAGAAAGGGTTCAGGGGCTTGTGGGAGGCAAATGGTCTCATCTGCAGAAACCCTAGAGTGGAGACCCAGGCAAGACCACCAGAGAAACAGCCAGGATGGAGTTAGGAGGAGTAGTAGCCTTGGAGCCCTGGGCAAAGCTTAGAGCTGACCCAGTGACCATAAGGTGGCAACACAGGGAGGTGGAACCAATCTTGGGAGTGTTAGATATGAGGGTGGTGGCTGGAGTGAGCTGAGGACCAGCCTTTAGTCTCTAAGGGGACAGAGGAGAGCAGGAGGAAATTCAAATGCGGAGAATGGACATACTGGAGAGAATGTTCAGATAGGGCTGGAAAAGGTGGTGGGCTTCCCACCACCACTGGGCTGCGGAAAGGGGAGAGGCTGCTTTCCCAGGGTAGATGATAGAGCAGTCCCAGGACAGCAGAGCTTGGACTCAGTGTGTATACTGCTTTCTTGGCAAGAGAAAGAGGTGAAGATGAAGGATCCATTCCCTAGACAAAGAAGGAGAGATTGCAGTTTTGTATTCAGCATCTTAATTTAATAGTGCTGACCGCAGGATCTCACAGAGAGGGCAGCTGTGTCCCTTATACCTTCATTTCATGCAAACCTCAAAACCCAGGAGGAGGACCTATTGTTATTTTTGTTTTATATAGAAGGAGACTGAGGCTCCCAGAGGTTAATGAATTGGTAGGCTAGGGTTAGAACTAGTCTTCCGGACTCCAAACCTCAGTCCTCATACCTTGTGCTCCAGAGCGCTCTGCTCTGGGGAGACTATGCATTGCAGAAAGGGCTTTGTTTTGGGACGCGTGGAAGCACAGCACATGGAGCCCTCTGGGAAATTCAAGGCTGCAGGGCTGTGGGGTGCTTGGACTGTGGGAGGCTGTCTGCAGTGACCCCAGAGGGTGGGAACACTGTGATCTGGTTGGGTAATTGAGGGCCTTGCATGAGGGACAGAGTGGGACAGAAAGGAGGTGGCACCCCAATCACAGTGGAATCTTCAGGCAGCCAAACGCTTGTCAACTCACTGTGGGGACAGGTGATACCTGGAAGAGCTATGATGTGTTGCTAACCTGGAGAATCAGGAAGACCAGATCCTCAGCGACTACTGTGTGTTTATCCTTTCACCCTCAAGGAGAATGATGTTCTGACAGGAAACAGGAGAAAGAAGTATCATCAAGAAGTCTTAAAGCTGAGAGAGGCAAGACACTGCTATGCCCTTCACTTTTTTGTTATTCAAGAGTTTGGCTTCTGGACCTAGATGCAGTTTATGCCAGGACTCTGAGTACACAGTGTTATGGCCACTCACATATGGCTGGCAATCCTTGAGAAATTATGGAGAACTGGAGAGACTCAGAAAGACATGAAGACAAATTTTAACAATTGCAGACTGGTCACTCCAAAGCGAGTTTGTCAAGAAGATTATTAAACCGATGGTTTCAGCTCAGAGACGAGGAAGCGGTATGGCTGGGAGCTGGCATGGGTCCTGCAAGAACATCTCTTCACTGATGCCAGGCACCAGGTCTCAGAATAGCCACGTTCAGTATTAAGATGGAGCCTCAAGAATGGCCACCACCACCTGCCCTGGGCCTTTGCCTCTGGAATATTCCCAGTATTGGGACTTATACCACCTTTGATCCGTCCTGGCCTTGTTCGTAAATTCTGGATGAACTGTTCTTCTGTTGACTCAGAGGCTTGGAGTGCCCTGAGAATGCTTGGTTCCCCATAACCTGGTTTTCTGCTTCGCCTTCACCCTATTCCTCACCTGCTCCCTTAGTTTAACTTCCACGTGCCTCCTGCTTGCTCCTGACAGCTAAGACTCACCATACATCTAGCACTGTTGATTCTGGCCACACCCTCTGTGTATGACTGACAGCAAAGCATGTATGTGCTAAGTCAGTTGTCTGGGAGGAAGGAGTCAAGACAAAGAGAGGAGGGCAGGGCAATGGTTCTGGGAGGACTTTAAAGGGCTCGATGAGCTGAGGTGGAGGCTCTGGCTGAGATGCCAGCCTGAAGGACGGTCTCTGGTCCCCGAGACCAGTGGCACAGAACTCTGTCCTTCGTCCTGTTGTATTTCTTGTTTTTATCTCACTTTCTGGTTGAAGACAAGGAATATACACTTATCCTTTTTCTACATGACACACACTAGGAGAGAGGGCTCATTCATCGGATGATCACAGTGAGATCTAAACAACTCTCAGAAGAGACCAGAAAGATGGCCTGAAACCAAGAAAATAAGATTAAATAGTGATGCTTTCTACTTTTAAGTTTGAGCAAAAGTCCCTGAACATTTAGACTTCTGCTGGCAGCATGAGGCAGCCCAAGGCGGAGACGGCAGTGATCCATCTTTTTATTTAAGGATGAGGAAACACTTTCTAATCTTGTCAACTGTCTGGCCATAGGTTGAGCTGGCTTGTGAAGGCAGTGAGTACTCTGCCAAGCCCTGATGGCATGCCATCCCTGTAGAGAAGAATCTGTAGGGGACTCTTGTCGGGCTGGGAAGGAAATGAACTTTGGTCGCTTATGTATTTCCACTAATTCATTTCATTCTCTCCATGTCTGATATCAGAGACACCATATTTCATTGATTCTAAGACACATTTTTTTCCTCACCATTTAACATCTCTGAGATCTGGCGGGATACACACTTTAATGATGCGGTTCTACAATCGCTGTCAGCCAGGTGGCAGCCTTAGCTGGGCGGTGGGAAAACTCTCTATGGACACCTGCTGGTAAAATCAAGAAAGTGCCACAGCCTCAGTTAATACAAGATGAGGGAGGGAGAAAAGCTCTATGGCTTGACATTTTCACTATGCCATAAGGGCACTAACCTGTTAATTCCACACACTCCTCCCAGATAAGCTACACCTGAATCACCACACAGGCTGGAAAACCATTGGATTGTGGGTCTCCCATAGATATTCTGATTCTGTAGGTAAGGATGGGGCCTGAGAGTCTGATTGGTTTAACTTTCCCAGAGGATGCTGATTCCCAGGCATGCTGGGAGCTGCTAGAATTCGTGACTGCCCAATCGTCTCAGAGCTGAAAGTTGGATGTGTTTCTGCACAGCAGCTTTCATCCAAAATGTGCTTGAGTGCCTGGGTTACAGTGCTTTTCACCCCAAACCTGTCTTGGAGAGCCAGCAAGGCAGACAACAGGATCATTCAGGGCCTGGGCCCCTCTGCTTCTTTGTGTCTTAGCTTTCAAGCCCCACAGCGGGGTTCAGGCTGGAAAGGCCCTGCCCAGCCCATGAGGAAAGCTCGGAAGCCTTCACTCAACTTCCCTTTGTAGTGGCTAAAGGGCAGGCTCGCTGACCTCTGCTTCCTCTCCCCAGGGAAGGGTGATCTGATCGGCTGTGAGCTGCCCCGGCGTGAGCAGGTGGTCAAGGCCAATGCCGATGTGAAAGGGCTGACGTATTGTGTCCTGCAGTGTCTGCAGTTAGCTGGGCTGCATGAGAGCCTAGCACTGTACCCTGAGTTTGCCCCATGCTTCAGCCGGGGCCTCCGAGGGGAGCTCAGCTACAACCTGGGTGCTGGAGGAGCCCCTGCAGAGGTGAGGATACTGGGTACATGCATGGTGGGGGCTGGGGTGTCAGGGAGCCTGGAAAGGTGGGCGAAGGCCAGGGTTTGCGGAGGCACTGTGTAAACACATGGTCTGGGTGAGTCCCCCCTGCACATGGTGGAGGGGGCCACACTCTCCCTGCCCCTTCATACTCACACTGTCCTTTAGAGCCCAGCCATGCTCGGCTATCCTTTCCTGAGACTGCCTGTTCCTTTCAGAGGTGTCTTAGGGGAGAGCAGCTAAATCTACTTGTACCAGAAAAAGAGCCTGCAGGGTCACTGCATCTCCCCAGCTTCTTCATGGTGAAACAAGACTGCTCTGCTCTGAGGGGTTTTGGATTTTCTGGGCTTATGTCACCAATTCCAAAACAGTTTTTAGTATGTTCTCTTGGATAGTCGTTAGCCTGGGGTACCAAGCTACACTTGGCTAGAATTTTGAGGGGCAGCGAATGTCTCCAGGGCTTGGTGGCTTTATGGTGGCAGCAGAAAAGCAGCGTTCCCTGCACCACACATACATACTGAGGCTCTTCCTCTGAAGGATGGGAGACACTGGGCATCCTTTTTAACAAAGATGGCTTCTCTCTTCTAGGGAGATGAGGCCAGGGTGGGGAAGGTGAGTGGGGCACAGTAAGGGCTATCCATGTGGGTTCCCTGTCCCCTACTACCCCCAGGCGGACACCAGCTCCCTGAGCGGCGACAACACCCTCATGTCCACGCTGGAGGAGAAGGAGACAGACGGGGAACAGGGCCCCGCAGCCTCACCAGCCCCAGCTGATGAGCCCTCCAGTCCCCTGCTATCCCCAAGCTGTACCTCTTCTTCCTCGGCCGCCAAGCTGCTATCCCCACGTCGAACGGTGCCCCGGCCCCGGCTAGGGGGCAGAGGGCGGCCTGGCAGGGCAGGGGCTTTGCAAGCCGAGGCTGGCCCCTCTGCTCACCCTCGAAGCTTAGAGGGGCTGCGGCTGCCCCCTGTGCCATGGAATATGCCCCCGGATCTGAGCCCCAGGTGAGCAGGCCCGAGACTACTACACTATGGCAGAGATGGTGGTAACAGGGCTGGGGCTCTGGCCAGGCACACCCCTGTCCTGGATGCCCGTCCTTCCATCCTAACCCCTCCTAGTCTCCTCAGCTTACCTGACTTTTCCACCTCCCTGCCGCCCCCACCTCACCATTTCCTGCAGGGCTGTACACTGCTTAGATCTTTCTTGCTGTTTCATGTCTCAGGCTTGGATCCCCAGCAAAACTGCAAGCTCCAAGGGGAAGGGATCTCGTGCAATCGTTCTCTTGGGTCCCCAAGCCCCCTTGCCTAGCTCCTGCAGCCTCTGTGTGAGAACATTGGGGCATCTTGTCCCAGGAAACCCAGCAGTGGCTACCCATCTGTTGATTTACTGTCCTGGAACCTGTGTCCACAGGGTAGTAGATGGCATTGAGGATGGCTGTGGCTCTGACCAGCCCAAGTTCTCTTTCCGTGTGGGGCAGTCTGGTCCGGAATGTAGCAGCAGCCCCTCCCCTGGACCAGGTACTGGGGCCTGGGTCTGGGGGGAGGTCAGCAGAACAGTCCCTTTGTCCTGTGAACCTCTGAGAAACCGTCAGGATATAGACTTTTCCTGGAAGCCCTCTTGCCCTCATCTACCTGCATAGTCTGGCCAGGGAGTTTTGTGAAGACTAGCACCTTGGTGTTGGAAGGTAGCTGGGAAGGGGGTTTGGGTCTCTGCTGTCAGCTCTCTAGCAATGCTACCTTGATTCTTACCCCAGCTTCCAGTCTGTAAAGTGATTGTTATATATGTTAAATAAGATAATGTTGCTAAGACCCTTAGCACAGTGTCTGGCTCAATGGGAAGATAAAGAGCTGCGGAAGCAGAGTTGAAAATGGCCCCCAGTGATGCCAGGGAGCCCCCGGAGTAGACCAGGTAATGAGCTCCCAGGAGTGTCCATGTCCCTAGAAGACAGAACAAGAGACAGGCATAGAAAGCAGCTTCCCAAGAGGGAAAGTATGGGGCAGTGTGTCTGAGGCCCCCTGGCAGTTTGGCAGTTTGAGAATTCAGCATCTTGAGCAAGGCTGGAAGTGGCCCTTCCTGACATCAGGTCCTGCCAGACCAACATGGTCTGTGCTATCTCAGGAACGGGCCTGGACCCTGCACTACCTCCTCTTACTAGCCCTGGCTAGTAACCCCATCTTACTGTCCACAGAGAATGGCCTGCTCACTGCTCCCCTCGGGCCCAGCGAGGTGAGGAACACAGACACGCTGGACAAGCTTCAGCAGGCGGTGGGTGAGGGGCAAAGTAGAAGTGGGAAGGCTAGAGGGGCCCTGCTGTTGTATAAGGTTCTGATTTTGACTTCACCCTCTTCCCTTCCCACAGGTGATGGAGTTGTCTGAGCAGGTGCTACAGATGCGGGAGGGGCTGCAGTCTCTGCGCCAGGCTGTGCAGCTCATCTTGGCGCCCCACAGGGAGGGCCTGTGCCCACGGGCATCAGGAGAGGGGCCGTGCCCTGCCAGCACCCCTGGGTTATTGCAGCCTCTTTGTGTGGACACTGGGGCGTCCTCCTACTGCCTACATTCCTCAGCTGGCTCTGTTTTGAGTGGGACCTGGCCCCACCCTCGTCCGGGACCCCTTCCCTTCGTAGCATCCTGGCCCTGGGGGCCCCCAGCATCTCAGAGCTCCCCCTGGCCTCGAGCCACACCTTTCTGGACCTCCACCTCTGATTCAGAGCCACCAGGATCAGGAGAACTCTGCCCTGAGCCCAGCATCCCTGGCTCACCACCTCCTGAGGAAGGAGCTAGGACTGGGCCCTCAGAACCCATGAGCCAGACTGAGGCTACCAGCACTGGAGAACCCCCACCAGGGTCAGGGGGCTTGGCCTTGCCCTGGGAGCCCCATAGCCTGGAGATGGTGCTTATTGGCTGCCATGGCTCTGGCACGGTCCAGTGGACACAGGAAGAAGGCACAGGGGTCTGACTGCCAGCCTCAGAACTCAGTGTTGCCAGACATGCTGCCCTCTGCTGTTCTGCCCAACCTCGGGCAAGAGTAAAGGTGGCAGCTGCCTCCAAGGACACCAGGCTGCCCGCTGGCTCAGGGTAGCAAGCCCAAGGGCCAAAGCAGGCCTGGCCCTGGGCTCTCATGGAGGGTGGGCTGCAGCCTCAGGGGCAGGCCCCAGGCTAGGAATCCTCGGGCCCCTACGTGTGGGTCCCCTCCTCAGCCTGATCCTCTGACCTCCTAGTCTCCCTCTGCAGGCTGGCGGTCAGACGCATGAGGCAAGGAGGGGTTCTGCCATGCCCCTGCATGTACCCCTGCCCCACCTGTCCCTACATTTTTTATATTAAAAAATAATAAAAGAAACTACTTTGGAACTCAGTGCTTTTTATTTACAAAAGAAAATAAAAGTCTGAACCTAATCAGCTGGAGACACAAAAGTAGGGATCTGGGGAAAGAAAAGGTGGTGGTCTGCAGAGAGAAGGGGAGGGGCTCTGGCTCTAAAGAAGCTGCAGGGTCTCAGCCTCTAGGGACTTCCTGAGGGCCAGCCCAGCACCCCCACAAAAGCTCTGATCAATGGGCCATCAGTGGGTCTCCTGCTGCTCACTCTGGTTTTTTCAGGAGCTTGAGTTCCCAACTCCAGAAAGCTGGAATGGCAGAGGAAACTAAGGCCAGGGAGAGCCCATGGGTCCTGCTACCACTCCTCACTGTGGCATGATCTTGGCAGCCTCTGCCCGAATAAGGGCAATGAGGTCCTGGTTAATAAGGAAGACGAATCGCAGGCTGGCAATCTGTGGGTGGGACAGAAGAGTGGCTGAAGATAGAGGTGGGACTGGGGATGAGGCCCACACACTGGCTCTCTACACCCCGGGTCTCATTGTGGCCTCTCACCTCCCTCCCAGCTCACCTCCACAACGGAGTTGTTGCTGAGGCGCCATTTGGAGCCACACAGCACGGGCCTTCCATCAATGTAGATGGGCCGCCGGCCCTCGTTGGCAATGAAGAAATCACCATTGTTCTTCAGTTTGATGACACCTATGGGAAGAGAGAGGAAAAGGGATGATGGGATGGGGGACGGCCAGAAAAGAGCCCAAAGCCCTCATATACCCTCTCTGCTTCCTGGGGAAGGGCTAGAAGGTACCCTTGAAATGCCAGCTCATCAGCCCCAGCTGGTCCTTGAGAGTTCCCATTGAGACCAAGCCCCAGGGCTGGACAGGGCAGCAAAAGGCCAGGAGGAACAGTCTTTCATGGCTTTCTGTCGGTACCTTGCTTTCGGGAGATCTTCCAGGCTGGACCCTCCAGAGACAAGTCCACATCAATCTGGTTATCCTTGGTTGCTCTGCCCAGGGTGATCTGGGGGAATGGGGTAGGTGAGGGCTAGCACCCAAGGACTAGGGGAAGAGTCTGCATAGGCCAGGGAAAGATGAGAAATCAGGCACCAGACATAGAACAGTGAGAGGACTGACAGGGGAGGGAAACCTAGGAAGGCGAAGTGGGGTTGGGATGGGCTGGGCCTGCCTTACCTCTCGTGAGCGCATCAGGTACCGCACCATGCGACCCCGTAGCACTGCCAGCGTCTGGTTGTCGAAGTCCGGAGAGCTCATGCCTGGGGGAGGAGTTCACGTGGGGAAGAGCCCACACTTAGGGCTGCAAGGTGGAAGGGAGGGGGAGCCAGCACAAGGTCTACTGAGGGAAAGGAGTCAGGGCCAGGTAAGGAGGGTGCACCCAGCCAGAAAACCCCAAAAGCTCAGGGTGAGTCAACGAGAGTTGAAGCGTGCCCCTCACGGTCCTCTGGCCTCCTCACCTGTGATGCTATCTACTAGCACCTGCCACTTATGCAGTTCCTGTTCCAGCTGCCGAATCTCTCGCTTCTGGCGCCGGTCAGCCACTGTCAGCTCTGGGGTGAGGTGGGGTGGTAAGGAAGGACACTAAGGTCATCAGCACCTTCTACTGGTCCTCTCTGTTCCAGCAAGAGCTTCTACCCACCACTGACTCCACCAGGGCACACTCACCATGTTCCAGGACCTCATCTCGCATATCCCTGGGGGGCAAGAAGAGACAGGATGGCTGAGGTTCTGCTTCTAGCTCACCTGCTATCAGCATCAGGTGTTTCTCTGCTTACTAGGGTCTCCTCTTGCCTCATTCCCAGGAGTGGGAATGTACGTGGGGGGTAAGGTACCCTGGGGGCAGGGAGAGCTCAGGAGGGAGACTAGATGCCTTTAGCTACCAGTGGAACTTGAGGCTGAGACTGGGCTGGGCTCTGTTGCCTGCAGCAGGAGATGTAAGGCTGGGTGGCCCAGCAGCTCTGCCCCTAGGAGACACTCAGCTCTGTACCCTGCCTATGGCCCCAGTCACTCACTTGAGCTTACTGTCATCAATCAGGTCTTCTGCATCGGAGAAATTCAACACTTGGTCCCCCTTGGGTAGCGGCTGCACTGAACAAAGGATGGAAGGAGGGTTAGCACCAACGCTCCTACTCAACCTCAAATTACTGAGCAGACCACTTAATTAAGGGGACAAACTGTAAAGACTGAGTAATGGCATCAGCTTTGTGCTGAAATGAACAAAAGTTAATCCAATAAAAGTAATGGAGGTAGTTCTTGAAAGGACAATCAAGATTTCCCTTTCATGTGGGCTTTTTGGTGTGCAAAGGGTTCTCACTCACACAGCTCTGAAGTAGGAAAGGCACTGCTCTTAGCTCCATTTTACAGAGGAAACAGACACAGAAGGGAGGGTCCAACTCTGTGATTCTAGTTTATGACAGCCAAGATTTGAGCCCTGTCTTCCAGATTCTAAACCTAAACAGCAAAAATGTCTCATGCTCCTGAACATTTTCTGCTGCACTCAGTGAAGGGCTGAGAGGCACATGCCAGTCAGCTTCTATTTGGAAAGGATGTGCCAAAGGTAGCTGTTCTACCTTGTGCCAGTGTTTTTCAAACTGTGGGTCATAAAAATAGTTTCATTTTTCCAAAAAATGCAATAAAAATAAGATAATTAAGAGTCCCTCAGCTATGTTCAGGATATATATTGTTTCATGTAAGTTTTTTTTTGTTTTTTTTTTTGATCAAAATGTAAAAGAGATTTGGGCCTTCAAAATCTGAGAACTTCTCTGACTTAAGACCAGCTGTTCCCAGGAGTGCAGTGTCTGCTCAGTAGCAGCTCCTACCAGTTAGTGGTCATGAAATTGTCAGTTGAAGAGTTTGACAATGCCTGAGGTGCCAAAATGTTCCTTCCACCACTGCCCCTACCTCTTTAGGTCAGACTATATGTGAAAGAGGGTTTAGGGTAGCCCCTCCCCTACCACAGTTGCCTGAAATTCCACCAATCTAATAGTCAACTTACTTGACAGCTAGGCAGTGTACACTCCCTGTCCCTAGAGACTATTTCTTAGCTCAAAATAGCAAAGGAGAAATCAAATACCCACATAAGATGACTCTTTAAAAGTTAAACTTTTAAGATAACAAGTTTACACAAAATAATTCTCAAAATAGTGATAAAGGAGCTAGCTATAGCAGCAAAACTAAACTTTATCCAGTGTCTGTTCTCAATGTGGGATTTCATCAATATCTGAGCATGAGGAAGCAGTAGGTTTGGAAGCTGCAGGAATAAGGTGAGCTTGTGTGCTGGGCACTAAATTCAGAGATCCTCAGGAAAAAAAGACGAAGCTCTTCCAATAAAATTTCCTAGAATCCTCTTGTAGGAGTGTCTTTTAATAACCAGAGCTGCAGGACCAAGTTAATAAGACAATGAGCATGGCTAAAGCTTGCTTTTAAGAACAGTGTGAACAATGATGTAGAAGGCAATGGGTAATAATAATGTTTAGGAAGTAAGAGCAGTACTATGTAAGTATGACCCTGAATCCCAACTGACTGAAGTCTCTTGCAGTTTAATCAGACTGCTTTCCTGATCTGTCACTAGGAGAGTGAGAGTTTTGTTGATGAGGAAGGAGATGAAGCAGGGAGAATTATGGCTTGGCTGGGAAAGGAGAAAGAGAATGTACTGGGTGTGAAGTCCCAATAGGAAGTTCTGAATGGCCTGAAGGCAGCCTGACAGCATGGACTGTTGAGGGGAAGGTGGAGATAAAGAAGGTCAGAAAAGCTGAGAAAGCCTCTTTGGTGGGAAACAAGGAAAGGTGAACAGTGCAGGGGTTGTACATATTTAGCTCTTGTTTGCAAGTTATTCATAAAGACTATAATAATATATTACTTATGTAATGATAAAATAGGTTAGAAAATCCAGAAACAAAAACAAAACAAAAACAACAGAAGTGATAGAAAACTGCCAGGATTCCAGGCAATTCTGGCTACCCTTACCATGATACTGAAGAACATTTCAGCTACTTTCCCTTCCTCTGGAAAGAAGAGGTTTTTCCTCCAAAGACAGGTGAACAAGACACTGGGGGCCACTGAGGGAGTTGTTACAGAGCACGAGGGCACTGTGCCCAGACCACATCATACTCACACACCCACACCCAGCTTCTGAAGCCAGTTACCTGTCTGGTCCTCAAGCAGGTAATACTGCTTCATGAGCTGCCAGTGGGCCTGAAGAGCCTTGGCAGTACGTGCCAGGTAAAAGGCATCGGGGTGTCTATGCAGCAGGTCCTGGAAGGTCTCCAAGGTAGGCTGGCTGGTCTGGAGGGCAAGAAGCATGTTCTGAAGCCTGGGTTTTCTCACTCCTGCTCTGCCTTACCACCCCATCCTCTGCCTGTCCCCCACCAGAAGCTGAAGAAAGGTACAGCTATGACTGCCCAGAGAGCTAGGCTTGGCCCTTCCTGAGGACCCTGTCACAAGGGCCCCTGCAGTTGTGTATCTGCACAGGCATGTTTTCAGGTGGTAGGGATTCCCCATGGCAGTTTTCCAAGTAGTCCAGCTCTCACCCTGCCCAGTCCCCTCAATCTTACCGATCCCACTTTGCTCAGCAGTTGTTCCTCAGCCTTGCTAAATAGGGCCTTGCTCTGGATGGCAGCAATGGCCTCTGGGTGCAGCTGTCTCATGGCCTGGCAGGACAACCTGGGTAAGAATGAGACAAGTCAGGGCAGAGCTGAAGGGAAGTTATCAAGAAATCTGGGGTTCCTAATTCCCCCAAAGTCTACAGGTCTTTGACATCTATGACAAGAGGCCAGACCCTCAACAGGAAGAGCCCGAGGCTTAGCATGGTACCTGTGGCCTCATGGGTTTGTCAAAAGCATGAACAGGTAACTCAGGAAACTAAAATTCCTGTGTTCAACCCTGTGAAGAAACTCAAAGGCAGTCCTCTAGATGCCAGTCCTGAGGGAGGTCCTGTGACTCCCTCCCCAAGTGAGTGGCCAAAGCTGCCACCCATTAGCCACTGCCCAGCACCCCCTTTTTCCCAAGCTGAGCCCTGCCTAGTTTCTGGTGTACCAGGGCCATGGCTACAGCTTAAGCAGCTGTGGAGTGGAAGACAGGCGTTAAACCAAATTTGGATGATGTTAAACAAAGTGACTGAGAAGGAAAAGTGCATGGTGCGTGTGTGCACGGGTTTATTTGGAACTCAAGCTGTTGAAGCTAGAAGTAATTATGGGAGGTCAGTGAGGAAAGGTTCAGAAGTGATCTGCCCAAAAGCACAATGTACTCAGTGGCAGAATCAGGGCTTCTGGCATGCATTTAGGTTTTTTTCCCCTATGTTTCTTCAGCATCCACATCCCCTTGCTTCTGGAATCAAGACAGGAATGGCAGGGTTGACAGCAGGAAGTAACTTCCCTCTGAATCCCGGCAGGTCTTGGTATCATCACAGAGGATGCAAGGAACCAGAAGTCCAGTCTCTGAGGGCCCCTCCTTGGGCCCTTATACAATTCTGTTCCAGGAGCCAAATTCTGATATTCTCCAGTACTTTCCCCACTGCTGGAGCCAGCCTCACTCACTTGGAGATGACAGGATCGTAGAGCAGGGCGTACCAGCGCTCCTGGACTTCCCGAAGGGTGAAACGGCAGCTGAACTTCACACCCAGGTGGACGGATGTCAGGTCGTTGGTCTGCAAGGCCCCAGGAAAATTTGCTTCAGCCTCAGAACTGGAAAGAACCCTTCCCTTGCCACCCAGAGGACACTGAAGGGCTAGTTGGGCAGTTGGGAACTAGAGGCTGGGGAAAGGAGGGGGACACAAAAACTGTAGTGGGAGGCACTACCTGCAACACAGCATTGATGAGCAGGAGGTCATCTGCAGGCTTCCAGCGGCCCAGGTCCTTGGTCACCTGAAGTGGCTGTTTGCTCTTCTTTACACGCTTGGTGAGTCCAGGGGCTGGGGCTGGGCTGGGTGGCACAGGAGTGCTAGGGGCCTTGGATACCTGGACAGAGAGGACCGGAACACAGTGAGCTCAAAGGCAGCATCAGGGCATCTGGGACTTTGGGCCTAAAGATTTATGTACTAAGTGGCAGCTCCACCCCACCCAACAATAACTAGCAAGTAGCATAGGCAGGGAGCTCAGCTTTCTAACACCCGCCCCCCTAAAGCACTTCTACATAGTCCTTGACCATATAGGGTCTTCTCTTTGCTGGTGGCACCCCCAACTCCAGAGTGGAGGGTGGGTGGAGAGGATACCAGGAAAACACTCTTGCTGGTACAGTGTCTGGGGCTAGAGCAATGACACCTGAAGGTTATTTTTACACCCAGAAATGCTGGGAACAGGCTGTCTGCTCCCAGAATAGATGCACACTCCATGCCTCCCACACAGAATGTGATACAGGATGCACTGACAGGATGGGGGTGCAGCAAGAAAAGAGGAGTAGAACGAGATGGACTCCCAGGAGAGAAGCATCTGAGGTTGAGGCTGGGGCAGTCTGGTCCTCTCATAAGCCTCCTTTGCAAGGCTCTTGCCAGCTGGCAAAGGTTGTGTGGAAACACAGAATCTGGCGCTGGACCCCATCCACCCCCACCCCTTCCATCTCCCAATCCCTCACCTTCTTCTTCTCACTGGAGGAGGGTTCACTCCCGGAACAGCGCCCTGGTTCCACCCCGCTGGCCCCCTTTGCTCGGGTAGAGGACTTAGCCAAGCTGCTCTCTACCAGTTCATCATCAAACTTCTTCCTCTTGATGAACCTGTGTAGAGTTCTATTCAGTGAGCAATAATCCTTGGCCCCTCCCCAGCACCCACCATCACACATCTGGCATCCAGAACAGAGCAAGTTCCCAGCAGGGTGCTAACTGCTCTGGCTCTGTAGATCAAGCATGGAAATGTTATGCCCCATCCCTCTAAGATAACATATTTAACCACAAAGACTTCAAGTTAAAGACCTAAGATCTCCTTCCTTTGCCCTCAGTAAAAGATTTAGTAAGTACAGGAAATGAACAAGGCTCTGCCAACTCTTAGGCCCCTAAGGGTCTCAAGTAGTCATTCTCAACAGGGGTGTAGGCATGCAGCACCTAATGGCCCTGCCCAGTCCCTGGCCATCCAAACCCTTATTACCTGGAGGAGCTTCTCCGTTTAGGAATGGTGCCCAAGGCCTGTGAGGAGGCCCGCTTCTGCCCTGCCAGCGACTCCTCATCTTCTGAGCGGCTGGCAGTGCCTGATGCCATCAGGGATGAGTCTAGCAACCCCTGAGAATCTAGAAAAAAAGAAGTGGTAAACTTGGGCCTCCTAATTGCCTAGCAGAGCCTTGAGCTTCTGCTCATGGGTCCCATTCTCAGCAGCCCCCTTACTCTGCCAGCCTTCCCGGCCCCTCCCCTTCTTCCTTGACACTTGAGGTTTTAAAGTGGGAGTTCCATGGCCATCCTGATTCCATCTGGGCTCAGACCAGGCCCAGACCTTTCATGTTGGGCAGTTCTCCAGGTGCCACCTGTCATGTAGTGCAGCACATGGTGCTCAGGTCAGACTGGAGATGCAGACACACTGGGCTCTGGGCATAACTGCTCCCTCTGCCATCAAAATGCAGCCATGCCAAAGAGCAGCAGCTCAACAGCAAGTCAGTCAATTGCGGCCTCTGCCGAGAGGTACGTGACTGGTGCTGGCCCAGGGGGAGATGGCAATGCCCAGTGGGGAACGAAAGATACATGTGCCAGGCACGGGGTAGAATCAGCAGATGCTTGGTGCCCAAATGTTTGGGGAGCTGGCCCGGCCTCATACTACCTTTGTCCATCCTCTTACAGTTTCAAAGCCACTGGCTCCAAACCACAGGGCTAGGAGGGAGGGTCACACAGGCTCATCCAAGGATTCTGACCAGATGAGCTTAGAGTCTGAGAGGAGATTCTGCAAAGGAGAAATGAGGCTCCCTGAAGCTCAGGATTCCAACTGGCCAGCCTCACCTCCTATACTGCAATAGGGCCCCGAGGGTCCCATAAGCTGAAGAAGACACAAGGAGAAGATATAAGTCTCTGTTTTGTCAATATGACCCTGATAAACCAGTAATAGGGTTTTGAGATCACTGGCATCTTCGAGAATACAATAAAAGCTATGGGCTCCAGATAAATGTACAAACATATACTATTTAAGGAATCACGGACTTCACTAATTATATCCATAGCCTTTAGGTTAAGGGCCTTGATAGAAACTAGCAGAAAACATGGGATTCTTGGCTCACTTTTTCTTTTCGTCATCTGACTACAAAGCTCAACAGCAGCACCACCACCACTTTCCCTCTTAGGCCAAAGAAGGGAAAAGAACAGAATTCCAACAAGCCCATCTCTCTATCTCTCTCTCTCTCTCTCTCTCTCTCTCTCTCTCTCTCTCTCTGTGTGTGTGTGTGTGTGTGTGTGTGTGTGTGTGTGTGTGTGTCTCCTCTCTCTCTCTCTCTTTCCATTTGCATCTTTAACTGAAGATTTAGCTCGGTGGTACCTCATGCAAACAAAAATACACGGTTTGAGAACTGCCCGAATATAAACCTCCAGGGGAGGAGGGGATGCTCCTAAACTCCTGAGAACTCAGGTCCTAGCGACTTTAGGGGGCACGCCACTTTTGGGTAACGCGCCCCTGCCCAGGGCGGCTCTTCGCGTAGCGTTCCGACCCCTTCCCCAGATGTATTCGTCGCGCCGCCCCATAGGACACAGCTGGAAATCTTGACGCCTGGGGAGAGGGAGAAGGGCCCCGATTCCAAGGGCAGACTTGAGGCTGGGTCTGAGCCCCCTTCCTTCCCTGACCTTCCTTCCCCTCTCGCTCAAGTGCACAGCCAAGGTGGGAGATTAGTTTCAGGGGTTCGGGATAACAGTGGTGATGAAGAAGTAAGCCCTGCAACTCAAAAGCAGAGCACCGAGTGAAACCCGACGACCCCGCAGCCTTCGCGTCAGCCCCCTCACGCCTGGGGAGGGGAGTTCAACTCTCCGCGCGCATCTCACGCCACATTCGGCCTGACACCTCGCGCATGCGTAACATCTCGGACCAGATTCTAGCCCGGGCCGGCCCACGCATGCGCAGAATTTCGGGGCGCTACCGGGGCGGGGCCCCAAGCCCTGGGGGTGGGAGATCGTCCCCGGAGGCACTCTGAGAAATTCCATTTGACCCCCAACTCCGCTCGGAACCCGCAGAGGCGAATCGCGAGGTCTCACCATTCCTAGGCTGCCGGCTCCCACAGTTTCTCCGTGGCGACGGCAGCTGCCGCAGGGCCAAAGCCAGCTTCCGTGAGGGGCTTCTACTTCCGGGTCTACGCACCGGAGGTGGCACAATCCCTTCCGGTTTGTCCGGAAACGTGGGTGAGGGGGGCGTGGCCGTGGCCACGAAGTTGTTATTTTCCTGACGGCCGAAGTGGAAGGTTTTCCCTTTTGGGAAAATAAATATGTAGGGAAACGTCCAAGATTACAGTCCTAGAGAGGTTACCGGGTTGAGGGGAGCGATTAAAGGGAGGGGCGAGGCGGGACGACGCTGGGCGGGACAGGCCGGAAGGTGGGCCCCGGAATCGGACTGGGTTTCGGCTTCGAATTCTCACAAAGAATAGGAGTCTGAAAGTTACCCGGGACCAGTTATGCGTTATTGGTTCTACCAGAGAATTTAGGCCCGAGACGGGAAGGTGAGGCGTACCGAAGGGGCAGGGAGGTGGTTGTGGAACCGATGGAGGGTCGTGGGCCGTGTTCCTAGAAGGTAGAGGCTCTGGGAAAAGGAGACGTGCTCGGTTGGACCCGTCAGCTCAATCCCACCTGACTGCTGGAGGCATTGTGGGTTCTGGGAGGTAAGAGAGAAGACCAATGGAAGCATCTTCACGGGGTGCGGGGATGCCCTCAAGGGAATCGGAATGGGAGAACGAGCGTACAGGAAAAGTTGGGAATTTGGGGGTGTAAGAGCTGCTCTGGGAAACCAGAAAGACTGTCCTCTAAGGGGGTTTCTGTTTCTTTTGTTTCCTCCGAGCGCACAAAAGTGTAGTAGCTCCAAAGAAACACTGCAGCTCAGAAAGATCCGATTCCAAAACTGTCCAGTAGCTAGAGCGGTTCCTTCAATGGAGGTGTCAAGTACATGTCACATGGACATTGCTAGGGGATTCAAGTGTCAGATGGGGGCTTAGCTCTTCTAGCCTTGATAGTGTATTATAGTCTTCTGCTTCAAAAGTTACCTAATTTACTAAATTAGTAATTTACTAATTTACTTTCTCGTGATATTGCTTAATGAGTATTAACCTGTTCTATCTCCGCTGACAGATTGTGTTTCCTGAGATAAGGTCTGGTGGACTATCTAGATATAGTATAGTAGATATACTAGATAAGAGTTATCAGGGAGGTCCCTAAAAAGGTGACAACTGAGCTGAAATGTGACAGTTGATAAGGGACCAGTCATGCAAAGAGCTTGGGTAAGATGACTTAGTCAGAGGGGAAAGTATAGCTCCAAAGCAGAAAAGAGTGGTGAGTTGGAGGAACAGGAAGGAACTCACTGTGGGTAGAGCAGGGTAATCAAGAAAAAGAAGGGAGGAGATGAGAACAGAGGGGTCATCAAGGGCAGGTCACAGCCCTTGTAGTTCATTGTATGCATTTTGTCTTTTAATGCATTGGAAAGGTAGTAAAGGATTACCAGCAAAGGCATTCATCCTGAGATGTTATTTAATTTTAAAAATGAGCCCTCTGGCTGCTTGTGGAGATTGGATTATAGGGATTAAAAGAGAAAATATAGAGATCAGATTAGAGGCTATTAGCAATCTTGGAGAGAGGTAAACCCAGGTGGTTTAGCTGGCTTGTGGTGCCAGTGAAGATGAACAGAAATAGTGATTTTGATGTATAGCTTGGAGGTAGAACCAAAAGACTTGCAGATGAATTGGATATGGGACGTAAGGGAAAGAGAAGAATCAAGGATGAGACCTAGAATTTTGGCCTGAGAAACTGGGTGGATGCTAGAGCTCCCCTTTAGAATATATTCAGAATCTGGTCCTATTACACCAGCTTCTCCACTGTCTCCTGACAAGTCCCCTGGATCAATCATTACCTGGACTATTACAAGAGATTCCTAACTAGTCTTCCACCTTTTACCTTTTTTACTGCCACACCTCCAGTTTCTTCATAGTAGTTCGGTTTTTCCTATTAAAAAGGAAATCCACTTATGTCAAGCCTCTGTTCAAAATCCTCCATCTTCCTTGGAATAAAAGCTCACAGTCTAGCCACGTTATCTCTGACCTCATTTCTTGCTCCTCTCATCCTTTAAAAAATTTTAGTCCCCATCCCCTGCACTCTACCTCTTCCCTGCTTTGTTTTCCTCCTTAGCCCTTATCCTCTAATGCATAGTGTAATTTATTTTTTATGTTTATTGCCTGTCCCCCAGCAGTAGAATGTAAGCTCTACAGTGGCAGAATTTTTGTCTTTTGTTCACTGCTATGGTAGGTACTTAATAAACATTTGTGGAGCGTGTCAAATTTGTTGAAAAAAAGTCTGTGGGAAGAGCAGGTTTTATGGGAGCAGAAACAAAGAATTTTATTTAGACAATATTAAGTTTGAGATGTCTGTAAGGTATCTTGATGGAGGTATTAAGTAGAGAGATGGACCACTAGTCAGGAGGCCTGGACTGGAGATACACATTGGGGAGTCATCCTGAGGACCTGGATGCCAGTGCCTAGGAAGAGTGTAGATAGAGAATGAGGAAATTCCAAGACCAGTGCCTGGGGCACTCTAACATTTAAGATAAGGTAGAGGAGTAGCTAACAAAGAAACAAAAAGAAGAGTGGATAAAAAGAAAAACTAGCAATGACACCAATTATCCAGGCTCCAGTTAATCATCTTGGCCTTGGCTCCAGAGCATTCTTTCACAGTCTGGCACTCTGCCTTGGGTAGATGTGGCTTACAATGGAGGGCACAATTATGGTTTCTTCAGGACCTTTGCTCATGTGCTTGGCCCTAGGTTCCTCCTTCTGGGTCATTAGAACATGGTGGTTAAGAAGACAGGCTCTGGAGTCAAACGGCCTGATTTTAAACCTCAGCAATCTCATCTACCAGCTTGTACCTTGAGCAAGTTACCTCAGTTTCATCTGTGGGGAAATAACAGTACTTACTTGATAGGATGGTTCTGAGGAGTAAATCACTCATAACTTTCACAAGTGAGTAGTATATAGCAGGTGTTCAAAAAATGTTATCTGTGAACTCTTATCAGGGCTTGGGTCTCAGCATCTCCTTCCTAGGACCTGGACTTAGATAGCACAGCCCTTCTCTACTCCTGTCCAATAGAGTAGGACCAGTTTCTTTCTCACCTAAGGCTATGACATTCTGGCACCTAGTCATAGGACACAGGATCTATTTGCTGTTGGCTGAGCTATAAGTCAAGTTACATAAAGCTGTTGACCAGTACAAAGTTACCTTTGGATTCACAATGCATTTTAAGTCAGTATAAAACTCTACTTGATATCTGTACACTCTTCTCTAAGGGAGGAAAACATCTGGAAAGGAAGAGTCTCGTACACGGACTGAAACCTGAAATATCAATCCCTAGGGTAGAGAATCACAGACCTTATGAAACATGCAACTCCTATAACATAACAAAATTTGCACATGTCAGTCCAAAAGCTAGAATCACACTTAATGAGGATACCTAAATTATTCCAATTAAAATTAGGTATTCCATAGTTAGGATGGCCCCATGATAATTTCACATTGCTTTGGAAGTACTAGCCTACTTAATTGCAGAAGGGAAAGGAATAAGATAAAAATGAGGAAAGGAGGTAAAATTATCATTTATGATATGTTAGCTTACCTGAAAAATCCAAGGATTCAACTGAAAAAAATAATACGAATAAGACATTTTAGCAAAGTGGGCACAAATTAATATACAAAAAGTCAATGAACAGCAGGCAGTTAGAAAGTATAGGGGAATAAAATATATCATTTACCATAGCAACAACAAAGTAAACTAACCAAGAGTAATCTTAATAAATATGCTAGATCTAGGTGCCCAAAACTAAAATGCTATGTCATGGGACACAAAAGGAAGTTTGAATAAATGGAAAGGAATATTCTAATTTGGGGTAGAAAGACTTGCTTCCATAATGATGTCAGCTCTCTATAAATTAATCCATAAATTTAATACTAATACTAAGACTACATAACCTGAATAGAAAGTTCATATGGAAACTTTTGCATCAGGAGTAGCCATGAACATTCTGAAAAAAGGGGTTAATGAAGGGAATTGCTCTACCAGATGTTAAACCATTAAAAGCTACAATAATTAAAATAGTAAAATTAGGAGACGGTGCATGCATAGGCAATTTGGTCCAGAGAACAAAAGAGTCCAGACAGACCTAAGTTAAAATGTTAGTTCTTGATAAAGATGGCATTGTCTGTCAGTAGAGAAAAGATGGGTTGTACAGTAAGCAGTATCAAGACAATTGTGTAGCTTCCTGAAAAAATATAATATGGTATCTCTAGTCTTCACACTAAAACAAATCCATGTGAATCAATTTTGTTTGAATAAATGTAGAAGAGTAAAACCATAAATTTATAATGTCTGTACAGAATGTGTTTTTCAGAATAGCATAAAATTTCCTAAAGCATAAAAAAAATTCTGTCAACAAAAAATCTATAATTTCTGCAGAGCAAAAAATACTATAAACAAAGACAAATAGCAAACTAGGGAAATATTTGCAACTTGTATCATAGACAAAGGGATTAATTTGCTTCATATACACAAAATCCCTTTAAATCAATATGAAAAACTAAAATCCAATAAGAAAATGGATGGTTAATATAAAAGGAAAGATAAATGGCCCTTAGATGTATGGAAAAATATTCAACCACAAGAAAGCTGAAACTAGATATCATTTTTCACCTATAGATTGGAAAAAATTTTTAAATGTTTGATAATAGACCCATGGCATGGTTGTGGGGAAATAGGCCTTCTTTATCTGTTATTAATAGAATTGTAAATTGTCGATACTTATCAAAATTATAAATGCATGTAACTTCTGATCCAATATTTGCACACATATAAAATAAACTCTACATAAAGTTATCAACTATAGCATTGTTATAGGAGCAAAATTTACAAATGACTCAAACATCTATTACTAGAAGACTTAAATAAATTATGAATCCTCTATACAATGGCACATCATACAGAAAGGCTGAAGAGCTGTCACAAAAATCTTTATAAGCCATGATTAAACTCATAAAGTACCATTAAAGTTTTTAATCAGGGTGAGATCTGGATTTTAGAAAGAACTCTTGGGTCTAGTATGAAGTGTAGATTAAAAGAGTAAAACTATAAGAGGGTCATCAGTCAGTAGCCTAAATTAGGGTACTCACCAAGGAGAAGACATAAGATGTAAACTGGAAAGGGCTTGGTGATAGATTAGAGGTAAAGGGTACATGAGAGGAGGCACTAATTGTACACTGGTTTCTGGCTTTGGCAGTAGATGGAGAGTGATAGTTAAAGCATCAAGATAGGGAACACAAGTAGAGAAGTCGGTTTGGGTGAGAAGGAAAGATGATGAATTTTATTTGGATGAACTGAGTTAGAGGTGCCAGAAGGCAATCAGTTGATACATTCACTTGGGTGTTTGGAAATACAAATCTGTGACTCGGGAGAGATTAGAACAAGGGATACGTTTGGGAGTCATCATCATATAGCTTATGTTTGAAATGGTAGGGGAGGATGAAGTCATCTGAGTATATCCTGTGGCATGAGGAGAAGAGAGAGTTCAAGCATGAAATGATTCCTGAAGTACACAGGCAGGAGATGATGAGCTCCAACGGGAGCCAGAGAAATACATGAGGAACATAGGAGGGAAACCAAGTATCATAGGATGAAAGTCAGGGGAAGGGTGTGGTAGAGTTCAGGTGGACTCTTTCTCTCACTTGATTATAATACCCTTAAGGACATAAACTGGGTTTTATTTTTCTTTGTTTTCTCCCTGCCTGCTTCATCCCTACCTTCAACCAAAACAAGGTTTTACACATAATAGATATGTCTGTGAACAAATAAGGTCATGAATGTGTAAATTCAGTCCCCACTATTTATTACTCTGTCTCAACAGTGGAGTGTGAAAGGAATTGTCAACACAGTCGAGTTCTTAGCACAATGCACTAAGTACTTGCTAAATGAGTGATGGATGGGTGGGTAGATGATAAGTCGTGGTATTATTTATTTTTGTAGCCACTCCAGTGCTCTGCATATTCACGTTTATACCCTCATTGCTTAGTACAGACCATAGCACCACAGTAGGTGCTCAATAAATATTTAAGGACTCAATAAATAATTACTCATTTAATTTGCTCTCAGGAGCCTCCAGAGAGGCCAATAGCTTTGGTAAACAGTGTTTTGTATGTGCTTCCTACCACCTCTGATGGGCTGCCTTTGCAGGCCAATGACAATATGTGTTGTGTAAACATGGCTCTACTGAGGGACTGTAAAGTGTGGCTAACAGATGGAATTAGGGCTGTCACGGTGGGTAAGCATTTAACTCAAGAGATGTGCCTCTCCAGACAGAAACAGCCTGGAAGAAGCCTCAGAAGCAACAGCAAGGCAGCTTAGCTAAAGAGGGATGGAATTATTTATTCCTTAGAGAAAAGTCTGACATGGTTTCTACTGTGTGCCCAGACATCTGTGCTGGGGCCAGCTAGCTACCGCTGTGAAAACAACTGGGCATGGTTCTTAAAGAGTATGAAGTCTGGTGGGGCTGAGGACAGGCCCATCAGTAATCCCAGAACAAAGGCAAGATTGACCAGCACTGGAAGAGATGCGTAAACAACTAATGGAAATGGCTCTCAGGAGATTGGGGGCCTTGGGGAAGAATAGGAGAGACTTCATGGTGGGGGGAGTAGAATTTGAGTTCATTCACGCTCTCTTGAATGGGATGGGAATTGTAAAAGCTTCCAACTGGTCTTCCTGTTTCCCCTTTCCTTCTGTCTGTTCTGTACTCATCAATGTAGCCAGAGCCATGCTCTTAAAGTGTAGGTCAGCTTATATCTCTTCTTTTTTTCAAAAATTCTGCAATATTTCCCATTTCATTCAGATTAAAAATGGCTCCTGATCATTCAGAGTGGGGGAAGTCTTTATAGTAGCCTGTAAATGCCTTAAGTAATCTGTCCCCCAGCCACTTCTCCAGCATCATTCTCTTGCATGCTCACCTGGCGGCAGCCACACTGGAGCATGCTGTTCCTTGAATGTGCCAGGCAACTATTTTTTAGGAACACCTACCTACTGGGGTTGGGTGGTCAAGTGAGGAGGAAGTGGCCCCTAGGCTGATGGGGAGAAGACTGGCCATCAAGAATTGTCTGTGGGATCCAGATGTCCAAAGAATGGGCCAGGAATTTTTTGTCTTTTTCCCCTACCTTTGTCATCCTTGCTCTCCAAGCTCAGCCAGGCACTTTCTCAGACGAACCCTACCCAGCTTCAGTTGTGTCCCTCTTTCAGCAGTTTCCATGTTTTTAATTCAGTCCCTCTCCCTGCCCAGGCCATCTGAGGCCCTCAGACAAGCACTTTGCTGCCCCCTTGTGGCTCCTGCAGTAAAGAAACTTCCAGAAAGGGAGGAGACAGACCTACTCAGGGATTCTTAAAATAGGGACTGTGGAAGAAATCATCTGAATTTTCTTGACTCTGTGGTGACCCTAAATTAAGGACACCTACCGCCCTTCACAGACATTGCCACCATTGGCAATTACCATCTCAGCATATCCCTGACAGGTGTTCCAGCTGGACTTGAGCTTTGGTGGTTCTAGTCTGGTCACCTTTAGAGAAAGAATTTGGGGCAACAGTCAGACCTCAGGACCTACTTTGAGGGGCATTAAGGCCAGTTGACTAGTATATCTAGCCTTCACCGACTCTGTCTCCTCCCAACTCACAGTCAATAAATAATCTTTGAGGGGTGATGCAGCCACTAGCCAGCTCAAGGCCTTGTATGTGTTAAGAGGAGAGGCTGGGTGTGACAGAACAGGAAAGGCTGAACACTGTGGAAAAATGGAGTGCCCATGCCCTGTAGGATGCTACTCAGTCCCAGCCCACTACTGGTTTTGCAGGTAACAGAAACCTACCTAAAATAACATCATCCCCAGACAGGGGAACATCCTGGAATGCTGCTGGGTTATCTTGTGGACATATAAGGCAGGGATACAGCTGGGCCTTAGGAACCATCTGGCTGACAAATGGTTCAGATAAGAAGACTGCTTTGTTACTTATTTCTATGTAAATTTTTTTCTTTCTGTCTGCTTTCAAGGTCTTATCTTTGATATATCGGCACTTGGACTATGATATGCTTTGTATTTATCCTGTTTGGGATGCTCTGAGCTTCTTGAATCTGTGATTTATTGTCTTTCATTAATTTGGAAAATTCTCAGTGATTATGTCTTTAAATATTTCTTCTGCCCCAATCTGTCTCCCTTCCCCTTCTGGGACTTTAATTATACATATGTTAGACCATTTAGTTTGGGGTTTGGTTGATGTTTACTTGTTTGCATTTACTCTTTGTGTTATACTTTGATTAATTTCTATTGACCTAGCTTCAAGTTTGTGGATTTCTTTCCTCTGCTTTAGTCAAATTTGCTGATAAAACTGTTGAGGGAATTATTTATCTCTGATATTAAGGTTTTCACTTCAAGTGTTTCCATTTTTCCATTTCTTTTTTCTTTTTTTTTTCCTTTTTTTTTTTTTTTTTTACAATTTCCTGCTCTCTCAAATTCCCCATCAGTTCACACGTTGTCCACCTTTTCCACTAAACTAGATTCTTTAACATTAAATGTAGCTATTTCAAAGTCTCCAATAGTAATTACATCTTAGTCATGCTCATATTCTCTTTTTGAGATGACTCCTCCATCCATGGACTCATGCTTATCCTTTTCTTGATTTTTTTCCAAATGGCCTTCCCAGTACATGGGACACACCAGATTCCACATGGCTTTCCTCCCCCTGGCTTTTTGGCTGGGTTGTTTATAAAAGGTTTTTGTTTTTTCCACTTTGCCAGTTTCTCTCTGAAGGTCACAGTTGGGGCTAAAATAGACCCTTCTTTCATGTCCCTTTTCACATTAGTGTTGGTTCCTCATCTTGGAGGACTCTGAGGCCTGGTTCATATATGCAGAGCTATGGCCAACTCCCAAATTTGGCTTACAGGAACACATCAAGAAATATTCCATCCAATGCTTTGGCTTCCCTGAGTGTGTGTGTGTGTGTGTGTGTGTTTTGAGGGTGGAGGCAATATCTTATTTGACCAAATATATCAACTTTGCTCTGAAAAAAAATGAAATGAGGCATGTATATAGGATTAAAGAACCTTATTACTAGAAAAACACCGTATATATCTATATATATCCTTGGTTTGCAACCCTCTAGGCTTTACAGTTTGGCCCATTCAGGCCCTATTTGCCTTCAAGGAGTTGAATGATTGGCAAAGCAGAAGAATCTTTCAGATATTCTGCTTGCTTGCCAGAGAGCATGCTAGAGGACATCCAAAAAGTCACAGTCCTCCATCTGGTTTAGCCTCCAGATACCTGAAGCACAGTGTCAAGAACATATGAAACATTTAAAAATGTTATTGGTGTCAAAATACAAAAAATGTAAAAAATGTATATATAATTGCATTTTTATAAAACATGTCAGTTTCATTACACTGTCAAATTTAATATTCAAAATATTCCCATTACATTTACAAAACTTGTTATATATTTCATCTCTATGCATGATAATTGCTAAAAAGTCAGCCAAAACTACACATTAAAAAAACTCACTCATAGCCAGTTAATTTCCAAAGCAAAGTTAAAAATCCTTTCAAATTATTTAAAGCAATACATTTAGTATGAGGTCATTTTGGGATGTTGGGTACAATTGGTATGAGGCCTCCAAAAAAAAATAAGCCTGGGACCTGAAAAGTTACAAAAGGCCCTTCACTGCCATAGCTGTCCTATGTGTGACCTGCATCTGGAATGCCTCTCATCTCCCTCCCCCTCACCAGGCTTCCTTGCCTTAAGCTAGGGCTCAGAAATCAAACCCTATGCCAACATTATCCAAGAGACAGCTGTTCACATCCCACATCCTTTTTTTCCTTCCAGACTCTCAGCCTTAAGCTGGAAGCAAAGATGGGCGCCATTAGTGAGAAACAGAATCTGGATTGTGGGTTCTGTGAGGACAGGGCCATTTCCTAGTAATGTTTTATTGTGCTTGGTCCTTGGGTTCTTGCTGGGTGAGTGGAGAAGGATGGGGAGGGTGGAGGCTGCATGAGAGAAGAGGCAAATAGATGGCTATGTGTGAGGGAGAGTGAGGGTGGGACAGTGGTCGTTAGCTGAATGAACTAACAAAAGTAGTCTTAACTGACAGTTGCCAGAGATGGCCTCCTTAGCCCACTCCACCTAGATTTGGAACCTCCATGTCTCCATTACTGCCACTTTTGCCATCACTCCACAGAGACTTACCTTTGCCTTCTACCTAGTGACACAGGCTCTGACTTGTACTTGACATCCCCTTTTGTTTTTATCTTCTGTGCTTCCATGCTAATCATCAGTATTGCAGTTACTTATTTGCCTATGTATTTGATTAACTGAAGAATTACTGAACCCTACTGTGTGCCAGGCACTAATCATGGCTGTCTCAGCTTCTTGGCTGTCTCAGCTTGTTGGCTCCCAAAGGACAGGGACAACAGTTGGGGAATCTTCTCTGATTGGTGTCCAGGTGTCATTGACCTGGTTCCAAAAATCAGTTAGGGAGGTGTGCATTTCAGCAATGAGACAGAACATTTAAAAAATAAACACATTTCTATTTTATTAAAAATATACAGTTTGGGGACTGAAGAAGTAACGTAGAGTTTCTTAAAGTTCTAGGGCTACTTAGCAACACCCATGGTGTTTGTTTCAAAACCCCAGCTAGGAGCTTGCATTTGGAACAAGTTCCCAGGTGATTTTAGTCATCCTAAAGTTTGAGAGTCACTGGCTAAGGGATGGAGTGGGGCCTCGATCCTTCTGGTTTTTTAGGGTTCCAGGGAGGCACTCGCTTGGCTTTTTATGAACAAGTTCAGCTGACTCATCTGAGGATTCCTGGCATTCCTTCCTTTGGGTTGCTGAGGCACTGAAAGAGTTAATACAATTAGAGGTGGAGGAGCAGCTGAGACAAGGCCCTATGATGTTAGTGTTCACTCAGCCCACCCAAGAGATTCCCAGGTCATTTCCAGGACACCAGTCCAGGGCTGGGACCAGACTTGACCCGGACATGGAACTGCTTAACACACATTTCTGCCACATCCAGGGCCTCTGCTTCTCTTGTGAATCTGCCTCTCATTTCACCTCACAGAATACTTTCCTCTTCCTTCCTCTTACTCTTCCTTGCTCCCTCCTACCCATCATGTTTCTTCCTGTCCATCCCCTTTTCAGAAACCAAGTTATAAGCCCTCTCCTCTCTCTGCAGCATGTTGGACATCTGTGTGAGTCTAAACTGGCTGCATCTCAGTGCATGCCTGTGAACCTAACTGTACAGGAACAAGTCCTAAGCCAGGGAGGACAGTTAGAGTAAAGGTTAAGATTCTTCTCCAACTTCAGATAGCATTTGGTGTGTGCAGACATGTAGCTATCTTACCTGTCAGAGGGTCCAGGGGTGACACTCGTAAGGCAAAGCAGAAAAAGATCTTGAAGAGGGAGGTCTGAGGGGCATGGTCTTCCTAGTGTCCCAAACCACAGAGGGGAGATAAATGGCCTTTCCCCACATACTAAGAGGGCACCCCAGCAGACCTGAGATGAGACAGGCTGTTAGTGCCAGGCAGACCAGGAAAATGGGGAAGTTGGGATGAGGTTGGTCTTAGTTATAAAACTAAATGGTGCTGTGAACTGTGAATGGTGAAGTTGGCATGATTACAAAGAGGTGAGTGACCTGGAGCCACACAGCAGGTGAACTTGAGGACTGATGGGGAGCCAGAAGCAGGCAGCCAAAGACAAGGTGCACTTTTGAAAGTGAAAGCAGAGTGTGTCTCCAGAGGGACACACACAGAGCACTCACTAAGAAAGTAGGATGACCACCTCACCCCCACACCTCAAGGTAGAAGTAGCCTGGACATCAGCAGAGAGCTCTCATAAAGAGTGGTAGATTCTCATGCCACAATAGCGGGATCCCAAGACAACTCAGCGCTCCAACACTGAAACGTTGAGGACCAGCCTGACATGCAGGTAGGCACTGTCAACCTGGGAAGTGAATAAAGAAGACAGAAGAAGCAGGCCTTTGCCTCTATACTTGGTAGTGAGATAAGGTTGGAAAAGGGGGAAGAAAATTGTATTTGCCTAAATTCCCCTGGAAAGAAGCTGTCTTGCTGGGAACAATATTTTGATAAGTTCTTAAGCCTGAAGCTGAGATCCCAGTGGAGGTCTAGGTGTGGGTGGAATAGCTCTGTGTGAGATAGGAAGGAGGTTTTGAATTTTGCATGTTCTACCAAAGAGGGGAAGAAAAGAGGCTGCTGTTTGGTGCTATTCACTATGAATTCCTTTCTCCATCACCCCCTTAAATTTTTAGAAAGCTACATTATGAAATGCTTGGGGTCAAGTGGAGTGTGTACACTTGATATTTATGTGCACATGTTTATTTGTGGGGGAAGAACAAAGGGGTTGGGGGCCTCAGATTCAAACAGAATGCTAAATAGAGACAACACCATGAGGGCACCTTGGGCATATTTAGCCAAATCTCAGGGAGGCGGGGCCCTAGTTGACTTCTGGGTTACTGAGTTCTGTTACAGTATTTGTTGTTTTAGTTGTACTTAATTATGTATGCTATATTCAAATCAACTCACAACAATAACACACACACACACACACACACACACACACACACACACACACCCACCCACCCACCCACCACCACCACCACCACCACCACCACCACCACCACCACCCCCCCCCCCCCGGAAACTCCAGAAACTGAAAACCAGGTATCTATGTAAGATGTGAGCTATAATGCTAATGTCCAGCTGGGACTCTCAGGCTCATTTCACAATAGAAGCATAGTCAAGGACCAGCCTTCTTTGATGCTGCTGTGCTACTCTGTTTTACCCAAGTCCCTGTCTGGAGGATGGCAGCTGCACCAGCATCTTATAGCTCTTGGTTCTGGTTAGGTCTAAGACTGGCAGGCATCAGTACCTTCTCCTTGTCAAAGATCTTTAACTGGGGCAGGGCCAGGAACACAAGAGGCACCTGGGATTGGCCATCTAGAAAGGCCCTTTAAAAGAGCCTTAAGTCTTCAATAGTGACAAATTCAAGCCAAGAGAGGCAAAGGAGAGTTGAATCTTCCTAACCAGAAAATCTAAGTACTTGTTGGCCCACTGAGCCCTGCTTCCCTCCCTGCAGCTGCTCTTCCCAGGGACAGTTCTTGAAGGCCTTAAGGCCTTAAGGAAATGACAATGCCAAAGACAGGCCCAGGCCCAGGTCTCAGGTTTGTAATGTGATTCTTGGTGTCCCTCATCTATCCATCCTGAACCTGGGTTTTCTTGAGAACAACCCCCATACCTAGAGCAAGATAGACTTCTTGTGCAATTCATGCACGTGGGAAGGAAAGACTTCTATAGTGATCTGAGACACCATGGAAAGTCCTTTGAGAGAACTAGATTGGTATTGGCATTGGGAGACAAGCTGATGGCCGATGAGGCATGCAAGCACCTCTCTGTGATGTGGCACAATAAATGAGGTCATCCTCTGTGTTCAGAAAGAGACCTCTTGGGCCGCTGGACAGAGCCACTGTGTACTCTGGCCCTCGGCCTTTGTGGGCAGGTCTCCCTGAATCCAGATTAACCACTCAAACTGCACCTTACCATGCTTTGAGGGACATCAAGCTTTTATGGTAGGAGGAATGTACATCCAGTGCCAATAGCCGGGGAACATCCGGGCACCCGCCTAGCTGGTCCCAGGACAGGCTGGTCGGGGTCTTCTTTTCTATTGGGTGACTGGAGGAGGCCACATCAGTCTTCCAAATGGCCTCCATCTTATTGCACTGTTGGCTGGAGTAGGGGTAGAAAATGTTAAAAGAGACAAGGAGTTAGACATACAGACGGGGAGAGGGATTGAGAAGCAACAAACTCTCTAGAACCACAAAGCCTAAGACACTGGGACTTGTTTTCTTCCCTTCTCAAATAGTTGTCACTGTCCTCCATGTCACCTCTCTTCCCTTTAAGTCTCACCTCCCAGGGGCACCTCTGGCTGAGAAGCTACTGGAAGAGGCTCCCCAGGCACATGTCCTGAACCTGGCAATACTAAAGTGTGTGTGGACATGAGTCTTTTTGGCTGCCCAGAGGCTCACAGTGTCTCTTTTTGAACCCAGGAGGTCACATGATAGATATAATCAGGTTTGTTTGTATGGATGGACCACAGCAGGTAGACCAATGCTCAGGGTAGAAGTGACTATAAGTTCTCAGCTATGGGTCCTCAAGATTCTTTCAGCTGCATAGTTTGGAACATACGTGGTCAAGCTGGCCCCTGAAGCCCATATACCACCACACACATGCACATTCCCATTTAGGCCAGTGGCTAGAGCTGAGCAGGGCAGCTGAGAAAACAGGTGCCTTGCAACTCATGAGGTGAGCCTTGCCTGTCTGTGCCCTCAAGGAGCAGCCAGCCTCCTCAGTCTGGTCACCCCTGCTCCCTGCCTCCCCACTCCTCCAGCTGGCTGCCCCCTTGGCTTCCCTGTACCTACCGGGCCATCCTCAGAGGCACACCTTCCTGGTGCTTGGATGTAAGATGCTCTGGGAGCTGCTTGCAGGAGAGGCCGCTGGAGTAGGCACGCCGGAGTAAGGATGGGTGTGGCTTGCTTTTCTTTGACTTTAGGGAGGTGACTACAGGGGTGTGCAGGTGAATGTTCCACTCTAGTTGGAGCTAGAGAAACCAGCAGAAAGGCATCAGAGAGACAAGAAGTTATCTCCTCTCTAGGGAGGGAGGAGGCGTTGCCTAACTCAGGGCTGAATAGAGAGAGTGAGACCCAGGGAATCTTAATTAGAAACTCTTGGGACTTTGGGTCTCGAATTTCCTAGAAATTCCTTGATTTCTTACTTGCTGGGTTGGTTCCTGTTATCTTCTTTGCTGTGGAGAATCTGGACAATGGGCAAAGCAATAAAGGATAAAGCCAGAGGAAGCCAGAGCAGCTGGAACTCCTGAGAGTACTCACAGGGTGCATGACATGGGGCCAGGTTGTGTCTGGAATGCTCTGGGTATCTTTCATCCAGCCCCAACTCGGGCACTGGACCAAGAGCTGGGGAACCCTCACACCCACTGGAAGAATTGTCATATGGCCCCTTTGACACTTACAGGAGATGATCAGTACTAGTATAGGTAATAGGAAACTGAGTTGGGAGATAGCTCCATGGCCAAGGCTCTTCCAACTGCCTGCTGCTGGTGCTTATAAAGTCCCTCAGCACACTGCTTCCCCTAGACTTAGGCCATTGCTGTTCAGGACTTGGGGTTATCTTAGGGGAGATACCGGCAGGTTCTGAGTCACTGCTGTGGGATTCTCCAGTCCCTACATGCCATGGGCTAGTCCCCTGGGGATCACATGCTTTTCTGCCCCAGTAACTGGAGAAGGAGTAGAGGAAGCTGAAGCCAGTTCTCAGGGAGTAAAAATAGGTCAAACTCAACAGACTGGGACTCAAAATGACTTTGAACTCTCAACAGCAACACCAAAACCTATAAGGCAATGATCAGTGTCTTCAAAATTCTAAGAGAATGTGAATTCTAACTTAGCCTTCCATATCTAGGCAAACTGTTAATTAAGAGTGAGGATGTATACGAAGTAAAGATATTTTCAGACAGCCACGGTCTAAATGATTTTACCTGCCTGGTACCCTTTGTCAGGAAGTGACTAGAGAAGGTGCTCCATTGAAACAAGGGAGACCTGGCATCCAGAAAGCAGGGGAGCTGTCCCCAAAAAGAAGCGAAGTGAGTCTCCAGCATGAAGGTGAAGAGGACACCTGTGGCTGATCCTGGAGAGCAACCAGAACCTACAGGATCAGGGCAGAGAGATGGACCAGGGAGAGAGAACCTTAGCGCAAAGTTGGGATTGTGAGGTTCAGATACCTTCCTCCTCCAGGAGAATCTTTCTTCTGTAGCTTTTTTTGAAGGTCCCTTTCTACTGAAGGTCTCCATATGTGGGTACTGGAAAGCTGCCCTTTCTTACACTCAGGCTGCCTCCTGCTTTCACCTCTTCACCTGGTTCAGAGGCTTTAACCTGCTCTTTTATTTACCATCCCCCCCACACACATTCCTATCCCCAGCCCTAATGGCTCCACTGACTCCAGGTCAGTGCAGGAGGCCCAGATCACCAGGAAGGAGGCCCACCTTGGGGAACATGGTCACCATGCTGCTCATACACTCTCGGTGCTTCTCCTCCAGCTCCTTCTTTTTGTTCATCCAGGCCTGCAGACGAAGGTCCTGCAGGCGGTCAGCGTTCTCCAGGAAGATGTAGAGATTCTGGGCCTTGTAGGTAGCCCCAGTTTCTCGCATGGCTTGTATGTGGTTGATTACTTCTTGTCTGGGGAGAGAAGAAAATCATTTAGTGGGTAAAGGGCTCTCCTTTCCCAAAGTCTTTCAACCAGAGATGACTTCACAGTTATAATTCCTAGGAGCAAAAAGAGAAGCAGAGGTTGGTGGGAGCTCAGGAAGCAGAGAAATTGGAGGTGGTATCAGGTGTGGAGCCTTGGGGCAGGGCTGGAAACAGGAAGAAAGCAGGAAGATGGAGCATGTTAGGAGGGTTATGGACAGAGGGTAGGAAGAGAGGAAGAAATAAGGAAGCAGTCTTAGAGGAAAAGCCTAGTACAGGAGAGTGATGTGTAGGTACCCAACCTCCCACACCTTCAGGGTTGCCCAGGGTCTCAGGGGGACCTTGTCCAGGTCTGGAGTGACTCTCCCCATCCCATACCCCTAGTTTCTTCTTGGGTTTTGGCTTTGCCCGCACACTGCAGTGGATGTGGGTAAGTGCTAGGTGTGTGCCAGGGAGGACCTACCGGAGGTTCTGGAAGTGTCTGTAGAGGATGTACTTATGGCACAGGCTCCATAGTCTGAGTGTGTTCAGCTCCATGGTGGTGGTGGTGAGCTCCAGTGCCTTCCGGCGCAGGCAGTGGGGCAGCCCTCGCTCAGCATCCTCACTCAGGAGCTGCAGATTCTTCCTCAGAGCCTCCATATTCATGTGGTATACCTTCTCCTTCAGAGTTACCGGGGATATATGCAGAGATATACGTAAAGAGGGCTGGGTCACCTTTCTGTTAGATTCTCCTGTGATAGGAGCGGAGGCTGATTTCTTGGGCTTTGTGAGAACCCGGCAGGTCCATGGTTTCTGGGTAAAATCAGCTGAACTCATGGTCCTCTGAGTTCTGGGGATGGGATGCTGAGTATTAGGGGACCTAGGTAGGTGTGGCCTCCTGCCTTGGCGTGCAGATTGGGCCCGGCTGGGGGGAGGTGCCAGTGATGCCTTCTCCAAGTCCCTCCATCGACTGGTGGTCACAAAGATCATCCTCTCTGCATCCTTCCTTGGCTGCTCTGGCTCCCTCCATGGGCTCCTTTCCTCCTTTTCTGGCTGGGTCAATCTCTGCTGCTGTTCCTTTGCTACCTCCTCCATCTCCCACTGCCGCAGCTTCTCCTGGTGCTCCTGCTCCATCAGGGCCCACTTCTTCTGTCGCTGCAGCCACATCTCTTCTTCCTCTAGCCATTGCTGCCTCTGCCTCTCCCAGCTACGTTCCTCTTCCCAATGCTCCAAGGCCACCTTCCTGGAGTTCTCTGGGGACTGCTCCTCCCTAAAACAGGACTTAATTTGGAGTCCTTCTTTCTCCTGGGCTGCTTCCTGGAAGAAGTCCTTCTGGTCTTTGACTTTGTGGGTTAGGCTCTCTGCCACTGGTATTTCCCATTTCTTAGGAAACTTGCAATCCACCGAAGATGGCAACATAGGCTGAACACTTTCAGCATCCTTACTGCTGTACATATCTGCGATCCTCGAATGCATGGTCATGGTGGAAAGTGGATGATATGCTGAAAACCTAGCATCACTGTCCTCAGCCATGGCCATGGGATTTGGAGAAAGTGATGAAAATAATTGCTCCTCTTTCTTGGGTTCCTGTTGGGTTTCCTCCATGACTGGTTCTTTCTTTGACAGTGTCTCTTCCTCAGGGGTGCCCAGAGAGTCAACAAAAATCTTGGCCTGGTCTTCGGCTTGATCTCTCACAGACTGAGCCTTCTTCAGCTGGAACTCTAAGGCATGCTTTATCAGGAGAAGATCATGGTACTTTCCCCCTAGAATTTCTACTTGTTTTAGAAGGGCATCCCTCTTACTCTCGAGGACCTGGAGAGATTGCTGGAAGTATAGCCTCTGGCTGCTTAGTTCTTTGGTCATCTCTGTTTTCATGTGCCTGTACTTGGTCTGCAGGCTCCTGTTCTCATTGTGCTGGAGAATCAAGGCCTTGTTGAGGTTCTCCACCACAGTGGACATGTACCTGATGGCCCTGACTTCCCCCTGGTTGAACATTGAGGAGTCTAGGAGCTCCTGTAGCATGGACTTCACCTCAGAGACCCTTGTGCAGGTAACATTATTGTCCTGGAGCATCTGCTCTGGGCTCAGTGGCTGAGGGTAGGATGTAGATTTTTGTGGGCTTTGTTCCTGCCAGCCTTGCCAGAAGGTATGTTTAGACACTAGGAGAAGTAGAGAGAACAAAGACAACAAGCTCCCATGGGTCCCAAGGATTATACTGCCTCTCCAGACCTTGCTTGGCCAAATTCCCATCCAGTCCTCTTAGGACTTCGGCAAGAATAAGGAGTTAGGGCTGGGAAGATGTTGTCAGGAGAGATCTCTGCCAGGTTTCCAGGTTGGTCAGGGTTTACCTGTCAGGGCCTGCCAGCTCTGTAGCACATGCAGGACCCAAAGGGGCCTAGAACTATTCAATCCAGTTCAACTCAATTCAACATACTCCTGATCCTCCATATTTCCCTGGAGTAGAATTATTTTTTCTAATCTGCTTCCCAGCCTCAATATCTGTGTTTGCCAACTATCTGACCTGGAGTCTACCTGACACTTAGACTTCAGATCAACTGGGAAGCTTTAGTTCCCTTTCTTGTTATCACTGGACCATGTTCATAGAAGATTTATCACATGGTCTTATAACTGTTCACGTGTTTTTGTTTTTAATAACTAATGTCTTTTTCCAATTGGGCGTACAAATTCCTTTGATACTTTGATGAAAACAGAACTTGTCTCCAGGAAAATGCACATGGACATAGACTGTTTACTCTGTTCACAGACCTCTGCTCCTCAGAGCTGGGTCATGGTTATAGTTGTATCCCCTTAGATCTACCATGTGTAGGGCTGCTGAAGTGATTATCTTGGAGCATCCATTCATTTGCCTAGTCAATGAACATCAATGGCAGAAAAAAACATTGGCTAACTTTGAATAAGGGCTAAAAGAAATATGGAAATTAAATGACATTGACATCATGCTAGCATCAATCTAATATTGTCAGAGAGGCCACCATATAGCCTAGTGGTTCAAAGCTTGGATTCTGGAATCAGGTAACTTGAGTTTGATCCCATCCTTACCACTTGCTTTGGGCAAGTTTTCTAACTTCTCAGTGCCTCTGTTTCTGAAAAATGGGATAATTATAGCATCTACTTCATAGGACTTAATTAAAAGCATGTTTACTGCTGAGCACAGTATCAGGTACCTAGTGAATGCTTAATAACTAATCCCTAAAAAATAAGTAAGGCACAGCCTTTGCAATGTAGGAGTCTGTAATCTAGCAAAGAAATAAGTATACAACTAACTATATTTGTAGAAATAATATGGTCAGGATTGTAGGAGAGATTGCCCCTTCTCTTGTCCCTGCTTCCTCCTTCCCCCAGCTGTGGACCTTGCTTGATGATAAGGAACCTGACAGTAAAAGTCAATGGTAAAATGTTAATGTTATCTATTGTTTATTAAGCCCTGAGCAGGTTCTAAGTATGATGCCAGATGCCTTGTACCAAGGGGAACCTTGTAAGTGGGCAGCATCCTCCTTATTATAAGAGGAAAGTGAGATTAAGAAAGATGAAGTCACTTGCCCAAAGTTACACAGCCAAAAACTGGTACAAGAGATTCAAACTCAGTTCTGTCTGACTCTGAAGCTCATGCTTTTGAATAAGAATAAGAAGCCAGAAAACCTAAGTGTGGTTTTGCCACAGGTTTTCTTTGTGGTCCCTTCTTCGAGCTTTAGTGTTCTCATCTATAAAATGTAGGAGTTAGATAATCTCAGGTCCCTTCTAGTACTGATAGGAGTAAAATTATAAGGTTTAATCATATTGACTTACAACTTCTAGAGCAGCCAAAGTCGAGAAGGTTCTGGAACTATTGTCTGAGTCTCACCAGACTTTTGGCCCTGTGGCTAGGTTTGGAGTAAGGAAAGGATGTTCCTTGGGCAAGCTACACACTCCAGCCTTTCTGGCCTTCTAGCCTTATTCCTCAGAACCTGCATGAGGCCACAGCTCCAGGGAGCACCAAAAGAAGCTATTTCCACATCACTCCAGCCCTGAGGGACAGCTCAGAACTGCTTAGTGCTCAGCTCAGGTTCAATACTCCAATCCCTCACCACTGCCAATCTATCTCAGATAAAGCTTTTGTTATGGAGGAGAGTCAGAAAGACCTGCATGGACTCTGATGTATGACTTCTTCCCCTGAGATAGCATCCACCCCACTCAACGCCTTCCCAGGTACTGCTGGAACCTACTTTGTGTCCTTTTCTTTTGTCCTTCAATGAGAGTGGAGCAAAGGGAAATAAGAGACTCGATGCCTCCTTTGGTGGTGATGAGAGACAGAGGTAACACCTTCTCCATCACCTCAATCCATTCATCCAGGTCTTCTTCTTCCTCCTCACTCTTCCTGTTCCTAATCTCATAGGTCAGACTGTCACCTGGAGAGGGAGTAGGAAGTTTAGGCTGAGAACAATCTATCCTCTAGGGATCCCCAAGCAACCCAGTAGCACAGGGGTGATACTAGCAGGCTTCGAGGTCAGATTGGTTTCACTTCTTACTAGCTGTGTGATGTTGGGCATGTCACTTATTCCCTTACGCCTCAGCATCCTTGCTTGTGAAAGGGTTGGGTGGGGATTAAATGAGATAATACATGTGAAATGATCAACATGAAGCCTGCCATGTAGAAAATGTAAAATAGATATTAAATAGTATCGTTATACTGTGAGGCCAGGGATGTGTCTGCCTTGTTGTCTCTTTATCCCCATTGCTTAGTCCAATATCTGGACAATTAAACTAATTAACTGGAGTCAACAGTCCTGCTTAGTTCTTGGGGACAGCTGAAGCATCACTAAACTGAGCTTGTCGGTCAGGACAGTGTGAAGAGGATTGGATACATTTCTATACTACCTTCCTTCAACATTGCAGCATCCATCATAGCTCACAGTACTCTGAGGTCTTGTTATGGGATAACTCTGATCTTATCAGAGTATCATCTGACTCCAGGGCTACTTGTAGCTGGTCCACAACCAAATGGCTATACCAGTTTCTTACAGCTAGTATCAGTGCTGTTTGGCCTAGTGCCCATGCAGTAGGCGTCATTCAGTACTGTGAATACTACCACTGGGTTCCACTATAAAATAGCTAATGTTCGCCATCAAAAAACTGTTAGAACTAACAAACTCAGTAGAGTTGCAAGACGCAAAATCAGCATACAAAGGTCCGTTGCACTTCTATACACTAAAAATGAACTATCTGAAAAAGAAATAAGGAAAACAATCCCATTTATAAAGGGATCAAAAACAAGTGAATACTTAGAAATAAATTTAGACAGGGAAGTGAAGGATCTTTACACTGAAAACTATAAGACATTGATGAAAGAAATTGAAGACCCATGTAAGTGGAAAGATACATGTTCATGGATTGGAAGAATTAATATTGTTAAATATCCATACTACCCAAAACCACCTAAAGATTCAATGCAATATCAATGGCATTTTTCACAGAAATAGAAAAAACAATTCTAAAATTTACATAGTTTCTACAGTAAAAAAAAAAAATGATCAACAAAATGAAAAGGCCACTTACAGAATGGGAGAAAATATTTGCAAACCATATATCTGATAAGAGTTAAGATCCAAAATATATAAAGAACTCATACAATTTACAAGCAAGAAAACAATTCAATTTAAAAATGGGCAAAGGATCTAAATAGACATTTTTCTAAAGAAGATATACAAATGGCCAAAAAGTACATGAAAAAGGTGTTCAACATCACTAATCAGGAAAATGCAAATCAAAACTGCAATGAGAAATTACCTCATACTTATTAGGTTGGCTATTATGAAAAAAAAAAAAGAGAGAGAGATAACTATTGATGAGGATTGTAGAAAAGGGAACCCTTCTGCACTGTTGGTGATACTGTAAATTGGCACAACCCTTTTGGAAAACAGCATGGAAGTTCCTCAAAAAATTAAAAATAGAATTACTATATGATCCAGTGTGTATATTCAAAAAAATGAAATCACTTTCTTTAAAGATATCTGTATGTCTATGTTTAATGAAGCATTATTCATAAGAGTCAAGACATGGAACAATGTGTCAGTCAACCAATGAATGGATATAAAATGTGGTATAATGGAATATTTCTTCGCCATAAAAAAGAATAAAATCTTATCGTTTGTGACAACATGGATGGACTTAGTGGGTGCTAGGCTAATGAAATACGTCAGAGAAAGATAAATACCATATGACTTATGTGTGGAATCTAAAAAACAAAATAGAGAACAAATTGTTGGTTGCCAGATGGGAAGAGGATTGGCGCCTGGGTGAAAAAAATGAAGGGCTTAAGAAGTACAAACTGGCAGTTACAAAATAGTCATGAGGATGTAAAGTACAACATAGGGAAGATAGTAATATTATAATAACTATGTATGGTGTCAGGTTGGAACTAAACTTATCAGAGGCAGTCACTTCATAAATTATATGAATGTCTAACTACTATGCTGTACACCTAAAACTAATACAATATTAAATGTCAACTGTAATTGAAAATTAAAAATATTTAAATGTGGTATACACAATGACATATTGTTCTGTCATAACAAAGAAGGAAATCTTGCCATTTGTAACAACATGGTTGGACCTCCAGGGTATTAGGCTAATGGAATAAGTCTGACAGAGAAAGACAAATAATATACGATCTCTTTTATATGTAGAATCTAAAAAGTTGAACTCAGAAAAAGAGAGAATAGATTGGTGGTTACCAGGGGCTGGGAAATGGGGTAAATGGGGAGACATTAGTCAAAGGGTACAAACATTCAATTGTGGGATAAATAAGTTCTGAGGAGCTAATGTATAGCGTCGTGACTGTAGTTAACAATACTGCATTGTATACTTGGAATTTGCTAAGAGAGTAGATCTTAAATGTTCTCATCACAAAAACGGGGTAACTGTGTGTGATGATGGATGTGTTAAGTAACTTTATTGTGATAATCATTTCATAACGTGTATTGAATCATCACATTGTAACTTTAAATTTACACAATGTCATTTGTCAATTAAATCTCAATAAAGGTAAAAAAAATTAAAAATAGCTAGAGTGGGTTTGAATTTAGTTCACATCTTTCTAGAAAATGAAATATCATAATGGACCTGTGATTTAAGCTTCATCACAAATGGCAGCTAATGTCACACTCTGTTACGTTTTAGACAATTACATGTTTGCTGGTCTGGGGAGTGGAGGTGATATGTTGTGACATGAGTGGGAGAATGTTTCACTGGAGAGACACTGTGATACGTCTTTTGCTTCTTCAGCACCCTCCCTGCAGTCCCCTCTCAGAGAATGCTGACTTAGGGTGGGGAAAAGAGGCTGAAAGAGCTGGGACTGGTGTCTCCTGGGGAAGACGCCTGCCCTCAGGACTGCACCTAGCCTGCAAACTCACCCCAGTCCCCCAGCCAGCGGAGAATTTCATACAAGTGTTTCTCTTTAGTCTTAGCATCTTTGGAGAAGGAGGCCATTTTCTCCAGCAAAATGAATCTGTTCTTGCCCTTCTGCTCCATCTGGTAAGATTTTGCCTTTTCTTTTAAATCATATCCTAATTCTTCCTGGAATCGGTCGATGACACAGTTGACATTGTCCAAAATGTCTGAGAGCTGGGAAGAAATATCCTACAGGGAAGACAGCAGATTGTAGTGTTTAGAGTGTGAACTCTGGAGCCAGATGATATGTCCTAGTAGTGTGGTCCTAGACAAGTCATTTAATGTCTTGGTGCCTCAGTTTTCTTATATGTAATGTAGGAATCATTTGAGTATCAATGTTGCAGGGTTTTTGTAAAGATTAAATGAATTAATATTTCTCAAACACTTAGGACACTGCCTAGCACATAAAATGAGTAACTCTTATCACTGTCATTTTGATTATTAAGACCAGGCTAGGGAGAGAATACTAAAAATCCACAGCAAAAATTTCTTCAGAATTTCAGAATTGCTGGGGCCTTTTGGACATCTCTCCTCACAAGGATCCCAAGGAAACAGACTGGAAAAATGAGGCCCTAAGAAACCCTCAGGATCAGAGTCTCCCACAAAAAAAAATACACTAGAGGTTCTTGAACCTGGTGATTCCAGCCTTTGGCCATTTTCCTTAGCTCCTAGGGCTCCTCTTGATGTATTCTGAAAGGTTGCCAAGAACAGAACCCAAATCATGAGCTCTGGGCCCCTCCTCTTGCCCTGCTAGGACCCACCCCTATGTGTCTCTGGGCCATCCTGGGGTTTCCATGGACTCTTCCCTTCCTGGGCCCAACCCTGACTTGGGAAGGGGATGGGGGGTGAGGCATGATTTGACTCCAGCCTGCCTTGCAGAGGCCAAGTATAGGAGGTGGATATTTTGCAGTAATCTGTTTGCAAACCCAGCTTGTTGAGAATCCCAGGATCCCCAAGGCCCACAACTAGAATCTTGCCCAAATCTGGGATCAGCCCCCAACCTCCACATCAGACCCCAATAGAAGGATAACTTCCTTATCTCAGAGATTAATTACCTCCTGAGCTCTAGTTAGCTGGGCAGCCTCAATCCTCGATATTATGGCTGTCACTGATGCAGGGGTCACCAATTGTGGAGGCTTGTCTTTCTCCATTTTGGATCACTCTATCAGTCACAAAGATGTGTTTCTAGAACACAAGGTTGGACATATGATGTTGGCTGCTTTGGGGTTAAGGGCTCTGGGGCAGCTCCTGTGTACCTTCGAATAGCCACAGCTCCCCGTAACTGCCAGACAGTGGGTTCCAACTGACCTTCTTTTCTCCAGTGACATCATCAGTTTGATTGGAAGAATGACTCCCTGTCACCTATGTGCTTGATTATCTAGCCTTTTATCTATTACCTAATATATATTAACTTGACCTGTTGCTTTTCAAAAATCATTAAATGTTTTGCTCCCAGACTAAATGTTAATGGCTAAAAATAGGAAAAAGCAATTAGAAAAAGTTCTCTTGCCAGTGAGAACTTTTTAAAAATTAGAACCAATCAGTAACTAATGGGACTACATTTGTATTTGCACTAGATATCAAGCTCAGTCAACTCTTTCATTTACTGAAGGTGATCATCATTGCAAGAGGCCTTTTTAAAACAAATGGTTAAAATGGATATTGTTGTATTCCTAGGACCTAGAACTGTGCCTGGGACATAGTAGGCATTTAATAAACACTTGCTGTATGAATGAATATGTAAGTAGAAATTCATATACATACGTGCAAATTATTCTTCTATGCTACTGAAAAGTAGTCCCATTTAACAGATAAGGAATTAAACATTGCAAGTTTGGTTATTAGCAGTGCCATAGCCACTTAATAACTCGTCATCTGACACCTACCTGTCTTCTAAATACTATCATTCACTAATTCATTGCCTCATTCACTCAACAAACACTTACTAGTAACATTCTACATGCCAGGCATAGGACTAGGTGCTGGAAATATATAAACAGGTGAGACCTAGTTCTCTTTGAGGTACTCATACCCTGGTTTATGGATACCTGTCTATCTATACATCTGGCATAGGATGGTCCTTTAATGCCTTAATGATTTCAGCACATGTTATAGTTTATGAATAACTTATTCATCCTTATAAACATGTGCAAGCTAGTTATGGCTCAGAGGAGTTAGGAGATTTACCCAAAATTACAGGCTGGGAGGTACAGAGCCAGGACTTCAGCCTGGCTTCCTAACTCCAGTATAGGGTCCTTTCCTTTTTCCCCCTTTCTACTTCCCCACTATCTCTCTTTCTCTTTCATTTAAACCCAATCATATGATAATTAGATTACACATAAATGTCTAAACAGCCAATTAAAAGATAGAGATTGTAAGAGTCAATTAAAACCCAAGACTCAACTATGTGCTGTCTACAAGAAACTAAATAAAAAGACACACATAGGTTAAAAATAAAAAGAAGGAAAAAGATAAACCATACTGATACTAGTCAAAGCTAGAGTGGCTATATTAATATCAGATTTTGGAACAAGATATATATTAGCAAAGATCAAAAGGGAGGGATTTTCCATAATGATAAAGGTGTCAATAAATAACTGAATAACATAGCTTCTAATAACATAGCTTCAAAATACATGAATCAAAAAAGTGAAAGAATAAATGGATAAGTTTACAATTATAGTTAGAGACAGCAACACTTTCTTACAGGAATTGGGTATAAATAGAAGGAAGTAAGTAAGGATATAGAGGTTTTGAAAAACTATCAACCAACTCAATTCAATTGACATTTATAGAACACCTCACCCAACAAATAGCAGGACACATTTACAAATACATATGGCACAATAATCTGGGCTATAAAACAAATATTAGTAAACTTAAGATTAGAATCATACATAATATGTTCTCTGAGCACAGTGGAATTAAACTATAAATCAATAATTGAGAGAGATCTGGGAAATTCCCAATTATTTGTAAATTAGAAATACTTCTGAAAAATAAATAATATACTTCTATATAGCCCATGAGCCACAGAAAAAAATCATAAGGAAATTATGAAATATTTTGAGGTGAGTAAAAATGAAAACATGACATCAAAATTTGTGGGATGCTACTAAAGAAGAAAAACTTAGAAAAGTTAGAATAGAAACTCAAGATAAGCAGAAGGAAATAATAAGGATAAGAGTAGAAATCAATTAAAATATAAAACAAAAAAAACAAAAACAACAAAAACAGGAAGTCAGTGCAATCAAAACTTAGTTCTTTGAAAAGATTAATGCAATTGTCAAAACTCTAGCCAAATTTTACCAAGAAAAACAAAAAGAAGACACAAATTATTAACAATAGTAATGCGATAGGAGTCATCCTACCTACTGCAGTGAGAATAATAAGGGAATATTATGAAAAAAACTTTGTAAATAAGTTGGTAAATTGGATGAAGTGGAAAAATTCCTTAAAAGACAATGTATCAAAACTCACTAAAGAAAAGAAAACCTAACAAGCCCTATACCTATTAAAGAAATTGGATTTGTAATTAAAAGTTTTTCCCTCAAAGAAAACTCCAGCCCCAGATGGCTTAATTGGTGAATTTTACCAGACATTTAAAGAAAAAATAATACAATACAATTCTATAAAACCCTTCCAGGAAACTGTATGGTAGAGAACACTTCTCATTTTATGGGATTAGCATGACCTTGCTACCAAAGCCAGACAAAGATATTATAAGAATAAACATCCAGTATCCCTTACAAACATAAACATAAAAGGAAATGAATGGAAGCCTGACTGAAAAAAAATTGTTTGCAAAACATATGTTTGATAAAGGATTTTTATCCAAAATATATAAAGAATTACTGTAACTCAATAACAAAAAGAAAAATAATCCAGTTTTTAAAAGGGGTAGAAGATGTGAATAGACACGTCACTAAAGAAGATATATAAATAGTAAATAAACACATGAAATGATTGTCAACATCATTAGTTCTTAAGGAAATGTAAGTTAAAACCATAATGAGATGCTAAGTCTGGCAAGAAAGAGTTAGAAAATTAAAAGTGACAATACCAAGTGTTGAGGAGGATATTGGGAAAATAAAACCCTTGTATATTACTGGTGAGACTGTAAAATGGTACAACTGCTTTGGAAAACAGTTTGGCAGTTTTTTATAGATTCCTTTTTTTAAATGCCTACAGCACCTGGTATTCCAAAGTGGTCTCCCATCCAAGTACTAACCAGGCCCAACCCTGCTTAGCTTCTGAGATCAGATGAGATTTGGCACATTCAGAATGGCATGGGAGTAGACAGTTTGGCAGTTTTCTAAAAAGTTAAATATGCATTACCATAGAACCCAGTGATCCCATTCCTAAGTAATGAAAACATATGTCCACACAAGGACCTATTCACAAAGATTCATAAGCCATTCATTTGTTATAGCACAACCTGTAAACAACCTAAATGTCTATCAACTGGTGAATGGATAAACAAATTGTAGTATGTCCATGCAATGAAATATACTACGCATTAAAAAGGAATGAATTACTGATAAATGCAATAATACGGATAATTTCAAAAGCATTAGACTAAGTGAAAGAAGTCAGACACAAACTACTACAAACTGTATGATTCCATTTATATGAAATTCTAGAAAGGCAGAACTATAATGACAGAAAGCAGATCAGTAACTACCAGGAGCCAGACAAGGAGGAAGAGACTGACTGCAAAAGGGAACAAACGAAGTTTCTGAGTGAAGGAAATGTTTTATGTCATAATTATGGTGGTAGTCACAACTGTATACGTCTGTGAAAATTCACTGTATTGTACACTTAAATTGGTGAATTTTATTATATGTAAACTACACCTTGATAAAGCTGATTTTTAAAAATGTAATGTTTTATAATGAATGCCCAAGACCGTAGAGGGATTATGGGCAGATAGTGCAAGGGCCTGGAAGTTAGTCAGGAAAGTACTGGAGAGTGTAAGAAAATAACCCTTTCCATCTACAGCCATGCCACCCTGAACAAGCCCGATCCCTTCTAATCTCAGAAGCTAAACAGGGTCAGTCCTTGATGGGAGACCACCTAAGAAGACAGGTGCTGTAGGCGTAAAAAATAAAAAATAAGGGATTGTAAGATGACAAGGACCTTGCTATCTGTGAGATCAACCAAGGGTTGCTTTGCCTAGAAAAAAGAAAATAACCCTCTTTTTTCAGATGGTGAGTCTTCTCTACTTTCATTCCCATTTCCTTGGGGCTAGGATGCTCCCTCTTCCAAACTCCTCTCCCATGCAGCTCTGGGCCAATAGCAACACCTTCACCACAGTCCAAGGGCCACACTTAGGTGATCACTAGCCCAGGAGAGATGTTTGTAAACTTTAAAAAAAAAAACACAGTAAACCCCCTTTCCAAGCAAAGCCTTTTGTAGAATCTTGCTATTTAAAACAGTTAAAAGCAATATCTTATTAGAATACATTTATAAGTTTCATGAACCTCAAACTTTGATATGTAGGACATTTGAGTGTATATATTTTTGAACTGTTTTAAAAAGTTAAAATATATTTAAAGTTTCTAGGTAAAAATGGTAGATTGAACACATGTATTTAATTTTGCTCTACTAAAAATACACTAAAACTATAACAAGGGATTTTGTAAAGGCATAAATCCATAAAGAATGGGAAACAGGACAAGAGATAAAAGCCAAATACTTTAGGAAACTGGAAAGTATGTGGATAAATAGTTACTGACTTAGACTAGAGAGGGATGGATTGTAAGGCAGCAGTGGGGTAACCATATGGCAAAATGGAATTGGTTGTGCCAGATTGCTCACCATCCTGAGAAGGAAGTCCTAAAGATGCTAACATCAAAGTTTCCCTTCATTGAAGCTTGTAGCTGACAAGTCCCACCCATGTACCTGAGCCCACAAAACACAAATGCTACCAATAGGCTTTTTGGTAACCTATCCTCAAATATGAACAGACAACCGGGGAAGAAAAGAATCTAACATGAAAGAGACCAGAACAACATAAAAAGAAATTTAGACAAACATGAGATTAGGCAGGAAGAAGAAAACTTAAACAAAACTACTATTAATAGCTTCAGAGATTAGATAAGCTATTGCAATTCTGACATGAAGTAAGATGATTTTTTTAAAAAGCAATATTCAGAGAATAAAAATAAGGTGAATAATAAAAATCTTTAATATATTGAAAACTCAGTAGAAGTTCTCTCAATAGAAGAATGGGAAGATAAAATTGAGAAAAGCTCCAAGAAAACCAAAAAAGATAGAATACACATGTCATCTAAAAAGATGGAAAAGAGAGAGAGAGAGAGAGAGAGAGAGAGAGAGAGAGAGAGAGAGAAATCAGAAGGACCAGATCAGCAGATTCATCATCTGAATTATAGGAATTCCAGAAAAGAAAGAACAGAAAATAGAAGGGAAGAAATTATCAACAGAATGATTCAGGTTTATTTCCCAGAAGTGAGGGGCACCGAGTGTCCAACACAACAAATAGCCTCTCACCAAGATATATCACTGCCATTTCAGAACACTGGAGACAAGGAGAGGTTCAGAGACAGGGAGAAATTCACACGATAAGGAGTTAAAAGGCTTCAGACTTCTCAAAAGCAATGACTGAAAGCTAGAAGGTAATGTTTCAATGCCTTCAAAATTCCTAAGAAAATCAATTCCCACCCAGTGTCAGAGCAGAATAATGGCAATGTCAAACATGCAGTTTCAAAACAATTTACTACCTCCTTTTTTAGGACGCTTCTGGAAGATGGTCTCCACCAAAAATAGAGAATAAATCAAGAATGAGAAAGATATGGAATAAGGCAAATAAAAGGTCCAACAAAGAAGACAAAGAAAACGCCCAGGAGAATGATAAAAGGGGATTCCAGGTTGCTAGATATACAGCAGAACAGAGGATAAACACTCAGATTGGAGCAGGTCAGAGGCTTCTGCAAAGATGTCTTCAAGAAAGTGAAATTGATAGAATATCTGCTATATCTAGATATTCTGAGAAGGGATTTAGACAACAGGGGGAAGATTTTGAGACAGATTTTGTGATAAATACAGAGAAAGCTAAACATGAAAAAACAAGATAATTATTAATTTCAGGAAAAAGAAAAAAGCTGTAGGAAAGGGTAATCAAAGTTTTCTACATGGCTCAACTCTGAACGGCATATGTAGTCACTGTGTTGTAAGAACTAAAAATTGAACTAACAAAAACTAAAAACTAATTAAATTTGGCATACAGGAGATGAGAACGAGGTATAAGCAAGGGGTAGGAAGGGAGGAAGGGAAAAGAGTTAAATCCTCAAAATGCTCTGATTATTTGTGGGGCTGGACAAGACTATAATAGACACTCCCGTACTAAATATTTTAATGTTATAAATTAAGCTAATTGTTAAATAAAATACCTGCTAAACTCATCACTTTACAAATATACCTTCTTAAGGACCTGGAAGGCTAAGTTCTAAATTAAAATTTTTGGAATCTTCAGTCAGCACTAGAAAATAGCAGCCCCCAGCTCCTGGCTCTTGCCTGACCCCTCCCACTCTCTCCCTCTGCCTGTGCCTATGTCCTTTATGAGAGAGCCTCAGGCTCCTGCAGATACCTCAGCTTGTGCTCACAAGTCTTGCAAAAAACTGCCCCTGAGCTACTTCTCAGGCCTGGGGATGCTGACACTATCAACAAGGTCTTCCTGGGGAGGAGAGATCCAAGAAAGAAGCTGGTACATGCCCAGAAAGCAAGCTGGGCAGGGAATTCCAGGGTCTCAGATATGCAAAATATGGCCAATGAGGAAGTAAATGGTCTTTGGATGGGCACATCTCCTTGGATTCCTGTGTGGGGAAGGGACACAGCTGGAGGAGGGGCAGAGATAGGAAGAGCAATGCCAAAAAGAAACAGCATTGAAAAGATGAAGAGATGATGGAGGCAGGGCTCTGCTGTTTTTAATAAATCTTTACAATATTTTTACTCTTTAAAACAGATGTCTATGTATTCTAAGAAATACCTCATAGAGAAAAGAAAAACTTTAAAAATAAAATGTGATTGATAAAAGTTTGTGGAACCTCTGAACCACTTCTGCTATGCCTAAAGATCTCAATAATGAAGTTTGAAAACCACAGGACTAGGTCCTTGTGTGAGGCTATCTAGGTATTGTGATGAAAACCACAATGAAGTGGCCCCCAAGAATGAATCCCTTTTCCTTTCCTCCCACCTGTCACCTTGAATTTAAGAATTCTACTTTGTGTTGGTTGTTTTCCTACCTTTCCCAGTCTAGACTCACCGCTCCTTGTGCAGAGACCCAGTTCGGAGTTCTTCGTACCTTCAGAACCTAGCACAGTCCCCAGCACAGAATACAGGCTCTGCTAAGTGTTAATGGATAAAGGAAAAAGGGAAGATCTTTACACAGGCTTTGGAGGGAAGGTGTTTGATCCTTTTCTACGCCTGTAGCCCGGAGCCCTGTCAATTACAAGCCTTTTCATTAAATAACTTTAGGTTATAATTCCCATATCTGCCCAACATAGTACTTATCTCACATCTTTAATTACTATAAAAGATTAGGTCTCTGCTCCAAATCTCAAAAAGTTAACTTCAGGATAACGTGAGAAGCACGTGTACACCCATGACGGCAGGGATTTTGGAGGATCTGCTTTTTCCCCAACTGCTGTATGTCCAGGGCCTGGAACAGTTCCTGGCACATAACAGTTGCTTAACAAATAGTTCTTGGGTGAATGAATGAATGAATGAATGAAAAGTGCTACAAACAGTTACGCGTCAAATAAAAGCACTCTCTGTGCAGTGCAAGGATACCCCTATATTCGGGCCAGCCCCTGGTCCTGCCATCGAGCGCGCGGGATCTAGCCGCCCCGAGCGCCGTGCGGGGCGGACGCAGCGGCTGAGCCGCGACGGCCGGGGGCCTGCGGGCTGAGCGAGGTCTGGAGGCGGCGGCCGGCACGGGCGGGAGGGCGGCGGGGCTTGGCCGCTCGGGCCGTCCGTCAGAGCCCGGGCAGGTGCGCCCCGCCCCTGTGGGCGGGCCCCGGAGGCGGTGCGGGGGCGGGCCCCGGCTTTCCGCGCCGGGGGCGGGGCCGGGCCCGGGCGCTCCGGGCCGGTGGAGGGCCGGGCGGGCGGACGGGAGCGACCGGAGCCCCGGGCACCAAGGGGTGCGACCCCCGCTGGCCCCGCCCCCCGGCTGCGGTCCGGCCAATCAGCACGGCGCTTACTGGCGGGTGGGCCGGGCCGGCCCAGCTGCTCCGAGGCTCTGGCATGGTAACGTCCCCGCGCGGGGGTGGTGGGGCCCACAGCGGTCCCTCGGTGCCCCCGCGGCCCGGGCCGGGGCCGGGGGGTCGGGGACGCCGTCGGCTGTACCTGGGACCCCGAGGGAGGGCGCGTGGCATGAGGGGCTAAGGAGAGGAGCCCGGGCGGGGGGATGGGGACGGAGATTTTGGGAGAAGGGGTGGGGGAGGCCATGATGGAGGATGGCAGGGGTGGGGGTTGTTGAGGGGAACGAAAGTTGAGGGACTGGGTGAGGAGAAAGGGAAAAAGTGTAGGGTGGATTTGTGGAAAAAGGTCGGAAAAAAGAGGGGGCAACTGTGGGACAAGGGGAGAGCTGGGGGGCCATAGTTTCTCCTGAGAGAATTGGCGTGCGACATGCCCCTCCTCCCGTGCTTGTTCCCTTTGGAAGTCTTGGATGACCCTTAAGACCTCTTGGAGACCTCCTCCTTCATTTGCCGCCCCCTCATGGTCTCCAGTGGTGAGGAGGGGGTACTGTCTTCTGAGGAAATCAAGGCTTCTGGCTCCCACCCAGTGCTGGATAGCCCAAGAAATGGGAGAGCAGTCTCCTTGGCTCCAATCGTGGCTCTGCCATCGTCAAACTGTGTAACATCTCTATATGACCTTGGGCAAGTCACTGCCTTTCTTTGGGCCTCAGATTTCCCAACGATAAAAAAAAAAAATGTATACATAAGAATGATCGTCCAGATCTCCTCCAGCTTCAAAATGGAGTGGTTCTTGAGAGAGTTCAGGAGAATGGGTTCTAGGATGTGGGGAAGCAAAGGAAAGGGTGAAGGTGGAGGTGAGGCCTTCAGCTGGGGCTGCAGAAAATCCCCAGGGATGTCGGGGGATGGTAGCACAAAGCCTGCAAAGCTGGGGCATACTAGGCAAGGGCCTCTGGAATCTTGGAGGGATGGAAGAACTGTTAAGTAGAGGAGGAGGTTGTTGAGACCTAACTCAATAAAGATGAAGACCAGAAGTAACATTCTGTTCTTCAAAGGGAGAATGGTAAGGTGGTGGGATCAGAGAGAAGCAGTGGAAGATATTTTCTAGTAAGACAGTACTTTTGGGGAACAGGAGGAATAATAAGGCTGGTACAGGAGACTGGGGACTTAGGATGGTCTTGAAAATGGAGGGCTGGTGTTCTTTGGAGCTGTTGAAGAAGGGCAGCAGGTAGGTAGACCACAGGATAATCAGCTGGCCTCAGCCTCCATGATACTTTTTTTTTTTTTTTTTTTTTTGTGATGCCTACCTCTTTCTGAGAGATGTACCTCCCAGCCTCCATTTACCAGCACAGATACAGATCTTGTCCAGGAGTGAATCAGACCAGTTCAACCTTGGAATCACCTAGCTATCTGAGGATTTCAAGATTGTGTGAGGATGGGTTGGGGGAAGAAAATGGAATGAATTTGAGTGTAAAAAATCATCCTAGCTAGGAGGAAGCTTTATGGAGTAGTTGAAAGTGCAGGCTTTGGGGTCAGACTGCTTGGATTCCAAACTTGCCTTTACCATTTAATATCTTCAAACCTTGGTCAAGTTACTTAATCTCTCTGAACCTCAGTTTCTTTATCTATAAAATGGGGATAATAACCTTTAAGATGGTTATAAGGATTGAATGAGTGTCATGGTATCTGGCTCATAATAAGTACTCAATAAATATTAGCTGATAGCCATTATCATTCACTCTTCCCATTCTCTTCCTTCTGTTTCTCCATTCTTGGTCTTTTTTCTTTTTGTTCTTAATTCTGAATCTTCAGTTCTGAGATGCCCCTTAGATGTGGAGGCTGAGAAGAATTGATTGCATCTTGGAGGTCCTTCCACTGGTCTATGTGAACACATAATGCTTGGATGATCAGTTGTCTCTTCGTCTTCTACCCCCAGCCTACAGATGTGTTTTTGTTTCAGGGAAGACATGGGATCTGTTGCCCTTTGAATCCTCTTTCACATATCCCTCTCACATAAGTTTCATCTTCAGATCCTCACCCAGAAGTGTAATAAGATCCAAAGTTGTTACAGGCACTGCACCCAGTGAGATAGAAGGGATGTTTCAAGAAAGTACATATCACACAGGGGAGGTCAGGAAATGGAAGGCTTTGAAGGCTTTGCAAGTTCCATAGAAATTTATGTTCATTCCATTGTTCTGTCCTCTGTCCAAAATAGGCTAGTGTCTGGATCCTTGCCAGTGGTCTCCATTCCAAGTTAAAGATGGTCATATACAGTTAGGTTTCTATTATTTAGACTTAACTAAGCCAATAGTTGATTCCAGTTTCCTTTCCCTAGCCTCACAGATCTCTGCCAAGCGTCATTTCTGTTTCATCATATTCTTTATCCAGAGAATTTGTCAAAGATACCTGATCTCATGCACACACACACCCCTTTGCCTATTTTGGGATATTCCACTATGCAAAAATCTAATAAGGTTAAGGATGAGTCTGCATTTTTTCGTGGCACTTTGTGTTCAGGGCCCTGACCAGATACTCAGAGGAGGCTTAAAAGGAGAAAACTCAGCCCCTGAATGTTGGGAAATCCCCATCCACGTAGGGAAACAGGCAGTCCCACATGAAACACCCAACAAACATCCACAGAGTAGCATGTCACTTGGAGCAAAGTAGTAGTTAGAAATGTGCCTATGTGTGGGGATAGTCATAAAGGTAACCTGATGGAGGTGAACATTGGATCATCTTGAACAAAGATGGAGACAAAGGGGAATAAAACACATGGAGTAATCTATGTGCCAAGAGGAGTAGGGAAGCCATTGAGTCAGGAGATGCCAAGAAGAGTTTTGGCATGGGCCTTGTTGAAAGGCTTTGAATATTAGATGGCAGGGTCTGTATGGTGGGCAATAAGGAGCCACCACTGATTCTCAAGCAAGAAATGTTGAATCCTTGCAGATTTAACTGCATGGGTAACACGAGATATGCTGGAATGAAAAAAACAGACCCACTTGCTATGACAAAGGCTGCTTTTAAAAGAGTAGAGCTAGAGGGCAGATTAGATCCAGTGCTAGCTCTGTCTCTAGCCAGTGATGAGACCTTGGACCCATTATTACCCCTTCATTCTCTCATCTGAAAAAAGGGCTCTCTGAGTTCTCTCCAGCTCTGACATTTTGTGTTCTCTGAGTAACTACTAGGACTTACCAGTGGCTTTGTTTGTAGGACCTGTCTCTACCATTCAGTCATTAAGTCAGCAAATATTTATTAACACCTACTGTGTACCAGTAGCATATAGTGAGGAAAATACAGTGGAGCTAAGATTTCAGGATGAGCAAAAACAAAGTCCCTGCCCCTTAGAAGTTTTAGACTAGTAGAGGCAGCAGATATTCATTGATTCTAAAACACCAATTAACATTTCTGAAGTCAAGATGCATCTTAAAATCAATGGAGTATCAGGATTTAATTGGCAGCATTTGCTTTTTATTAATGCCACATAATAGTTTAATTGGAATTGTACAAAAAACTAAAATTCCAGTGGGTAATTGCTGAAGGGAAAGGTACATGGGATATGAGCATGTAAAGAAGGATGCTGACTGGTCCACTGGGTTGGGAGGAGTGCTTTCTTGAGGAAATGATGACTGATAGATGTGAAAGATATGTAGGCAAGGTGTGGAGTTGGTGGGAAGATTACCCTAGGCAAAGGTGAATGCCTGAGTTAAGAGAACTAAAAGAAGGTGAGTGTGGCTGAAGCACAGACCCAGGTACTCAGCATTCAGGAGAGGCTGGCAAGCCTGTTGAGGAGCAAACCTCTCACAGCCTCCCAGGCCCTGGACAGGAGTTTTGGTCTTTACCCTAAAAACAGTGCAAAGCCATTGAAGAGTTTTAAACAGGTGAGTAAAATTGTCTGAGGTGCATTTTGATGAGCTTGTGACTGCAGATTGGAGTGGTTGTATGGAGACTAGATGATGGGTGGTGAGCGTGGAGAAGGAAATGGAGAGTAGATGAATTCAATAAATCTCTAGGAGGTAAAATTAACAGGACTCAGTGATGTATTGACAAGGAAGAGGGAGATGTGGAGAGTGACTAACGTTTCTGTCTTGGACAACTGTATGAATGGTGGCACCACTATCTGACATGGACAGTCCTAGAACCTGGTAGGACCCAAAGGTGGCTCTATAGCACCTAAGAGGTTAGATAGGATCCTAAGGCAGCTTGAGGTGGGAAGGTGTGGCATAGACAATTGAATTTCTTTCCGTATTGATTAGTTTCTGACTTCCCATGCTGAGGAAAGTTTCAAGGGGCAGGAGCTGGTCTGATACAGGGCTAGAGGAGTTGAACGCAGAAAAGGTGATTCAAGTTGGAGTAGTTTGGCATATTTCCTTCTCTTGTTAGGACAGGGATGGGTGGGAAGGGAGGAAACACATATTACTAAAGGTAGCGATTAGAAAGCATTTTTAAATACTGAGTTTTCTTAACAGGGATAATTGAGGAAGCAGGGAAATCAAGCAACAGTGAGGTGGCTCCTCCTTAGCTTGGACCTCTTCTCTACCACTCCTCTTCACCTTTCAAGCAAAGAGGAGAAAGGCCAGAGCCTTTTAGCTGCATCACCACAGTTTACTTAAAATTTTTTTTAAATTGGTGACATAGTAACATGGGCTCATATTCAAAAGTTATAAAAGGGCATGTATTGAGAAGTCTCCACCTTGGCCCCCTTCCTACTAATTTCTTGTATGTCAGTCTTTTGTCTCTGATTTTTATACAAGTGATAAAATTTTGCAATGCTTTGCTTTTCTTTCCCCACTTGTTAATACATCTTAGAGGTTGTTTCATGTCAAGACAATGAGCTTCATTCTTTTTATGGCTGCACATTATTTCATTTTATGTTTGTGTGTAATTTCTTAGTTCCTTATTGAGGGCTATTTAGGCTGATTCTAACCTGTTTTTACAAATAATGCTGAAATGGAAACCTTGTATAAGGCATCATTTTGGCCATGTGGGGCTTTATCTATAGGATGAATTTTTGGAATTAGAAGATTCTATATAGAGCATATTTATTTCTTCATTTTTCATTCATTCATTCAATATTTCTTGAGTATCCATGATGTGCCAGATACTGTGACAGGTGCCAAGAATCCAGCTTTCCACAAGTCAGATATGATCTCTACCCTCATGGAATATTATTGCACTCTATTAAGGGAAAACTTAATTACAAAGTTGTATACAAGAGGAAACTAAAAAGGGGACCAGACAGAGAATAAATTGGAAGGATCTGCTTTAAATAGAGTTAGAGTATTTAATCTGAGAATTAGAGGGTGGGATACAGCCTGCGGTTATGTATAGAATGGGGAGACGGGGAGACAGGCTGTTCAAAGCCTCACCCACAGGAAGAGAAGTTCAGGGTCTGTAGGGGAGGAGGGATAGAGCTAAAAAGTTGAGAGATGATTGGGAGTGGGAGATGTCAAAGAGAGTGAGTTACTAAAGATGAGGACAATTAGGGGAGGGAACTGGTAGTGAAGAGAGTTAAGGAGACTAGTATTTATGAAGGACTAGTGACTAATTGTGTTTAGAGGGCTTTGAGATTGAATCTCTGTACCTGGACGAATTCAAGTGGGGAGTCAGGAAAAGAGGCCACTTCCTTCCTGGGTACTTTGGGAATGGGAGCCTCTTTTTAACTGGTTTGAGGGAGGCACAGCCTGCCCACAGCAGGAGAGTGTATGAAAAGCCTTGGACAGAGCCAGTCTGTGCCTATAGTACTGCCTCCTCCATCTTTTCTGTGGCTTTGGCAAAATGTAAACCTCTAAAATAAAGATGACATTGAAGGAGCTTGGCCAACTGGCTCTGGGCTGGTGGAAGAGAGAGCAGACCTACCCAGGGCTCAGAGCTGGGGGTAGGCAGGAAACTGAGCTTAGAGACCCTTCCTCTGAACTTTGTGCTCCTTTTTCAGCTTCACCCCTCTGCTTCCCTTTTGCAAAAACCCATCTCTTTGCCCATCCTGGGTCCTATGACTTTTCTCTCCCTCAACAGTCGGTTCCCGATTCTGGTCCCCGGCCCCCAGCAGCGCCTGCCCCCTTCCCACCGGGGCCCCCCATGATGCCACCACCCTTCGTAAGTTTTATGTCTTTCCCTGGGCTTGGCTTTTCCAGCCTGCAACCCCAACTCCTCAGTCCCTAGCACTGCTGCACGGTTTTAGTGGAAAAAAAAAAAAAACCTCTGCTGCCCTTGGAAGAGGGATAGTTTTGCTGGAGTATTGGTATAGGAGATGCTGCCATTCAGCTCTCTGTCCATAGGTCGATAGTCCCCTTTTGTCTTTTTGTCTTTGGGACACACTGGGGCTGGGGCTGGGGTGGAAGTGGAAGAAAAAGATCACTTTGAAGGCAGGGTGGGGCTGTCTTTCTCTTTCACTATTCCTTATCTATATTCTTTAAATATGCCATAGAAGTCAGGCTGGACTAGCAGCTGGTGGTCATTGAGTTGGAGAGAAAGGGAGTGGGAGGTCAGGGACTGGGGATTTGGGTACTGGACACCTGCCTTCTGGCCCTGCATCTGAGAGGCCTCTTTGGGGAGTTGCTGAAAAGGTAGAGCCTTCCAGCCACGTGTAGTGGTGGCTATACTTCCCTTTTCCCTCTCCCTTCTCTACCTCTCAAGAAGCTGTGTGCTTCCCTATTAGACCTAAAGGACCCCTTTATCGGTCTCAGTGGTGAGGAGGGAGGCAGTTTCATGCTTTGTGCTTCTCAAATTAAAGCCTTGGAATTGCCTCAGATCTCGGGTGGATGGTTCAGGTGGGAGACAAGTGGATGTTTCCTGCCAGGACCAAGGCAGTGTTTTCTCTGCCCAGTATGTCTTCCTCTCCTCATTTCCAGATGCCCCCTCCAGGAATCCCCCCACCCTTTCCTCCAATGGGGCTACCCCCCATGAGTCAGAGACCACCAGCCATCCCCCCTATGCCACCTGGAATCATGCCCCCAATGCTTCCACCAATGGGGGCACCACCACCACTCACACAGGTAATCTCCCCTGCACCGGGACCTCAGAAAACCCTGTGAATTTAGCTGAGGATGGAGATAAGAGTGGGCATCTGGACTTCAGAAACTGGGGAGGAAGGGAGGGAGTTTCAGGCTAGACTCGTGTGGATTTGTGCTGAAAACTGGAGAAAACTTCTAGGCTAGGCTAAGAGCCCAGAATCCTTCAGGGGATTGCCTATGGAGGTACCCATGTAAGCATCCCAATTCCAACAGAATCTCTTAGGACCCTGCCCAGCCTGTGCTTGCCCTAACTGATTAGCTGTTTTTTGTCTTTGTATCCATAGATACCAGGAATGGTACCTCCCATGATGCCAGGAATGCTGATGCCAGCGGTGCCTGTCACCGCAGCGGTAAGTACTAGGGCCAACAGGAAGCAGGCTCTACCCTGCAGCATTCTGAGTCTGAGTTGGCGTTCAGGGTTATGGCCTCCATTCTTTACCCTCTTCTCATTGGATCCACCTGGTCCCTGGCGTCATCTCCCATGCTTGAGTCCTCCTCTCCAGCCATGTACTCAGCTCTTCTTGTTTCTAATTCATCCTCAAAGGCATATACATTCTCTCTTGTTATTTACTGCTGTGCCCATCTCCCTTAACGAACACACTCATGCCAGACACTGCTTACCCTTACAGAGCTAGCACTGTGGACACTTAAATACAGTCCCCTCTTTACATCTTCTTTTTCTCTGGAAGAAACAGTAGCACCTAAGGAGCTCGCTGTGACTTCTTGTGCCTTTGCTCAGTGTAGTATAGTCAGTGTAGGATGGAGAATTTGACATCCTCTGTGGAAGGTATAGGCTTTGGAGGTTGACTCGACAAAACACTCTCACTTGAGGAAAATGAAGAAAGGAGCTGCTTTGCGATTCCCCCTGGGATCCTAGAGCCACGGCCCCAAAGGGTGGGGGATACTTGTTAGGGAGCAGAGATCCCTGGGAGTAAGACACCTGGATCCTGGCCTGGCCTGCTTTTCCATCACCCATGGCCTGGCTCCTGGGGGCCACTGGGCTTGGCCCCAACCCTTCCCCCTCTTTCTTCGGCAGACGGCTCCGGGTGCGGACACCGCCAGCTGTGAGTCTTCTGGGGGCCTGCTCCCCCCAGGCTCGGAGGTTGGGGGGCACAGGGGAGAGGGGACTAGAGCCCTCCCTGGATCATGCCTGTTGGGATGCCAGGGAGCTTGGGATGTCGATGGGACCAGGGGATATATTTTGGGGATGGAGTAAGGGAGGAATAGGTGGGGAGAAGATGGGTGTTGGAGCAAGGACTTAGTGTCTTTCCTTTGGCTTCTTTTCTAGCTGCTGTGGCTGGGACAGGCCCTTTGGTGAGTTCTTCTAGCTCGGGGGTCTCTGGGTAGAAAGGTTGAAAGTGGGTGGCTGATAGTTCAGTTTTTGGGCTGAGGAGAAGCAGCTTTGGGAAAGGGGCCTTGACTGCCATTCTGTGCCCCCCCCCCCCAGAGGGCCCTATGGAGTGAGCATGTGGCCCCTGACGGGCGCATCTACTACTACAATGCTGACGACAAGCAGTCCGTGTGGGAGAAGCCCAGCGTGCTCAAGTCCAAGGCGGAGGTCCTGAGCAGGGCTTTCTGGCCCTTCCCCTCAGCTGCCCCAAACCTTCCAAGTGCTTGGTCTCCCCTGAGTCTCTAATCATACACATTATGGTTCCTCTGATCCCAAGATCCCTGACCACCCCCTAGTATCTCAGGAAGTCCACCTTCCCCCATGTTGAGCCAGACCAGGTGGTAGCTAAAAACTGTGTTTCCTACACACTAGGTCCCCTTAGATTCCCTGACTGTGACTGGAAGGCATACGCAGCCCACTGATGTCCTCTGACCTGTCCTCTTACAGTTGCTGCTGTCTCAGTGTCCCTGGAAAGAGTACAAGTCAGATACAGGCAAACCTTATTACTATAACAACCAGAGTAAGGAGTCCCGCTGGACCCGGCCAAAGGATCTGGATGACCTAGAAGGTGAGGAAGGGATGGGCCTGGGCAGGGGCTCTGGGGGTGGCCCTTGCTACTCTGTGACCATGTTACTTGTTCCCATTTCAGCTCTAGTCAAACAAGAGGCTGTGGGGTGAGTGACTTACCCATCTTGCCTACCTATCCTTTCATACTTGGGGCTACCTGAAGGGTGGGAGTGAACTCTCTCCCCATGTTCCCTGCTCCATCAGACCTCAGTCTCCTTGCAGAGTGGTCCACTCTGGCCCCAGTCTTTCTCAGGATAGAGGGACCTGCCAGCCCCTGACCACTTCTATCTCTGTTCTACTCCTGGACACCACCCTTCCGGCTCACCTGCAGGAAACAGCAGCAGCCGCCACAGACACCGCAGCCACAGCCTCCTCAGCCACAGCCTGACCCCCCACCTATGCCTCCTGGCCCTACCCCAATGCCCATGGGCCTCCTAGAACCTGAGCCAGGTGGGAGTGAAGATTGCGATGTGTCAGATGCTGCCCAGCCCCTGGAACAGGGGTTCCTGCTGCAGCCAGAGGAGGGTCCCAGCAGGTGAGGGCTGCCCCTGCAGCATTCTGGATGCTGGCCTTAGGCTCCTAGCCTAGTTGACTTCTACTAGGCCTCTTGGGAAGTGCATGATCTCTGAAGGGCAGAACAGGGCTGCCCTAGGGAGCAAGGAGGGGGTGGTTTGCTCCTGATCACACAGGGCACTGAAACCTACAGGGACTGGGGGATGCTGTGGCTGAGTCCCCTTTGCCTCCCAGTTCTACTGGACAGCATCAGCCACCACAGCAGGAGGAAGAGGAATCAAGGCCAGAACCAGAGAGGTCTGGCCTCAGTTGGAGCAACCGGGAGAAGGCAAAGCAGGCCTTTAAGGAGCTGCTGAGGGACAAGGTGCTGGGAGTGGGGCTCCCAGGGTTTGCCTGGAGGGGGCTGGAGATGGTCAGGCCCTGTGACCCCTGCCTACTCCATTCCAGGCTGTCCCCTCCAATGCATCATGGGAACAGGCCATGAAGATGGTGGTCACCGACCCCCGTTACAGGTAGGCCTGGGCAGAGGGAGCCAGGCCCTCTATAACCTGTTCATGAGAGCAGCTGGGCCAGAAACTCCCTGAGAAACCCTAGCTCAATACTTAGGCCCCAAGGAACCAGAGTCAGGAAAGTAGTAGACAGTTGAGAGTTCAAGGCGAAGAGAAGCTATGGAGGGCCTCCAGGAGGAGGGAAAAGTATTGAACATGAAACATTCAATAAATGCTTATTGAATTGAATTGATTTGAATTGAGTTAATTGGGGAAAGGGGGCAGGATAGGGCAAAATCCCGACTGCAATTTGAGTACCCCAAAGCACAAGGATCAAGTATTAGCAGTGTCCTGGAGCCCGTCCCTTCCCCTCACTACCGCTCATCCCTTCCCACATCTCTGTCTTGCCTCCCTCTGTCCTGGAGCCTCTGTAGCCTGCTGTGCCCATGCATGGACCCCTCACTCAGTCCTGTGGAGACCCATCCCCAGTGTGCCACGATCCAGCTTTGTGGGCTATGCAGGGTGGTTCATGCTAACTCTATTCCCCACCCCAACCCCACCCCAGTGCCTTGCCCAAACTGAGTGAGAAAAAGCAGGCATTCAATGCCTACAAGGCGCAGCGGGAGAAGGAGGAGAAGGAAGAGGCCCGGCTAAGGGCCAAGGAGGCCAAGCAGACCTTGCAGCACTTCCTGGAGCAGCACGAGCGCATGACCTCCACCACCCGCTACCGGTCAGGGGCCTGGGCTGGGGTGGGGCCAGGGAACCCTGAAAACACATGGGCCCATGGTCACTGTTCTCTGCCTGCCTACTCACAGCCCATGTGCTCCACAGGCGGGCAGAACAGACCTTTGGGGAGCTGGAGGTCTGGGCTGTGGTTCCCGAGAGGGATCGAAAAGAGGTTTATGATGATGTCCTCTTCTTCCTGGCCAAGAAGGAGAAGGTAACAGTCACTGGGCTGGATTCATCAACCCTAGTCTCATCTTAGACTCTTCATGTATTTGCTTCCTTATGGACCCTAGCCAATCATTTTTCTGATGTGCCAGGGTTCCAGCTCCTTACTTGGAAGCTGGTGTGGCACTTGCACATCCCTTCATTTCTCCTCTGGACTTACAACCCTGGGCATGAGAGGGCAGAAAGGAGTCTGAGGGTTTGGTCTGTAACCCATGCTCCTTCCCTTTCTGGGGACATAAAGACCATGTGTCTGGTCCTCCTAGGGCTCCCTAGCTACCTTCCTTTCCCCAAATCCTCTGTTTCCCTGGCCCACTTGAGTACTTCTGGCTTGCCCTGCCTTACCCTGATCCTGTGGTTCCCCAGGAACAGGCCAAGCAGCTCCGACGCCGTAACATCCAGGCCCTGAAGAGCATCCTGGATGGGATGAGTAGCGTCAACTTCCAAACAACATGGTCCCAGGCCCAGCAGTACCTCATGGATAACCCCAGCTTTGCTCAGGACCATCAGCTTCAGAGTAAGCCTGGGTCTCCATTCCCACTTGTCCCTTCCCCTTTTTTCACTGACCTGGGCCCCCTGATCCTGCTTTATATGGCTCTTCTACACCTGGACATCCCGAGCACTCAGTCCCTGTACCTCTCTGGACTCAAGATCCCAGAATGCTCAAGACACCTTCTTCTGGGGCCTGCTATTGACCTGGAGATTGTGTGTCCCCAGAAGAAGAGCTCTGGGATAGGAATCAGAAGACCTGGAGATGATTTTTATAGCTGAACACGGTCTTAAATTGTCATCACACTGGGCATTAACTGGTGACACGTTACAAAGCTATTGTTGGCCTGTAATTGATCACTGGATATAGCAGAAATTCACCTTCTGAAGTTGCATCAAAACCTGATTGGTTCCCAGTTGTATAAACTGATACTTCTGATCCCAAGAGAACTGATTTCATAAGCACGATAATTTCTAGTAACTAAATTTACAGGAGCTCAATTCTTGCTAATTTTTTCTCATACAATTAATAAATGACACCTCAAGAACCATTGTCCAGTAGCCTGTCCCACAGAGTCCTCTGTCTACCTTGACCCCACCATCCTGGCTGTCCCTGGTGCCTACAGCAGCAGCATCCTTGAAGCAGTGGGGTTCCTGGGGAGTGAGGGAGTGTCTCGCTGGTGTGATGCCCACTGAGCCTCCTGTGGTTAGACATGGACAAGGAAGATGCACTGATCTGCTTTGAGGAGCACATCCGAGCTTTGGAGAGGGAGGAGGAGGAGGAGCGGGAGCGAGCCCGGCTTCGGGAGAGGCGCCAGCAACGCAAGAACCGGGAGGCTTTCCAGGTATCTTTGCCACTCCCTGGATCAGAACTCAGCTCTGCTCCAGACCACATTCTGTTCACCCATGCCCTGCCTCCTCAGCCAGGCATACTGCTTTGCCTACGGCCAGTCCTGTCCCAGCTCCATGGGGCTTCATGCCTGCAAGCCTGTCCCTATTGTGTCCCCTCAACTCAGCTTTGCTCCTCTAGGGAGACAAGATGTATGTACAACTGAGAAACTGCCAGCAGAGTGCACCCTAAAGGCACAGCTTGGCAGCTAGGCCAAGTTTATTTTCTTTTGGTGGGGAGGCTGATAGGCATAGCTTTCGCCTAGTTTGAAGGTGGCAGTGATGGTGGTAGCAGTAGGGGTTACTTAGCCTTAACACTTGAGGAAGTTGAAACAGTCCTGGAAAGACTGTGCTGCAGGCAAGTTTCTGTTTCTTTGCCTCCTACCCTGGCTCGCTCTCTTTAGTCTGTTCCCTCTGTTTACATTCTCTCTTTTCTCATTGCTCTCTGCCTCCCTGGCCTTCATTTCCTCAGTCCGGGTTGTCTCTGCCTCTCTTGCCATTCCCTCTCTTCCTCCCCAGGCTTTGGCTCTGTCTCCCTCCCTGTCTCACTCTCCCTATAACTGGCCTCTCCCTGCCCAGACCTTCCTGGACGAGCTGCACGAGACAGGGCAGCTGCATTCCATGTCCACCTGGATGGAGCTGTACCCAGCGGTCAGCACTGATGTCCGCTTTGCCAACATGCTGGGCCAGCCGGGTAAGGCAGCCGGGCTCCCCTTCTCTGGCCTGGCTTCCTGCCCTGCTGGCCTTTCTGCATCCCTACTCCTGGGTCCTGTCCTCGACCCTACCCCTAGGCCTCGGGAAGCTGCCACCCGCCAGGCCCCCCTCCCTCCCTCCCCCACAGGCTCCACCCCTTTGGACTTGTTCAAGTTCTATGTGGAGGAGTTGAAGGCACGATTCCATGATGAGAAGAAGATCATTAAGGACATCCTTAAGGTGAGGGAGGTGTGGGGTTGTGGATGGATGCAGGCTGGGTACCAGGCATGTTCTCCAGGCAGGACTCGCTGATGAATACTGTTGTGCAGGAGCATTGCAGCTCAGTTCAACAGATATCCACCATGATCCTTATTGTGCACTAGGGACACAGAAATTAATAAGATACCATTTCTGCCTGTCAGGAGCTCATGGCCTAATAGGAAGATAGACGTGATAGCTGTTGTACAGAGGAGCAAGTGTTATTACAAAAACAAGAATCAGAAGAATTGACCTTTGAACTGCACCTTTAAGAATGAGTAGGAGGAGGAAGGTGGAGGTCCTGGGCATAGGGAACTATAGGAGCGAAGGCAAGGTAGGGACAGGGAATGGCAGGTTTGAGAAGCAAGAAGCATAGCTAATCATAAACTGGTAGCCCACAGATAGGTTCCTTCTGGTCTATACAGTGTTTTAGAAAAGTCTGAAATTTTTGCAAACATTTTAAGATCAGGAGATTGCACATAAAATCTGGATCTACAGCTTCCCTTGGAAATTTGGATTATCTCGCAGCACTGGGCTGGTTTTACAAGGCATTCAATGGACTCCAGCTGAGATGATACTGCCTTTTAGAAGCACGTCATTTTGATCTTCACCACTTCTTATCACTTCCCTGTCATGGCAGTGAGTTCAGCTGCCATTTACCATGCACACTGCTTTTCCTTCATGAGAGAAATAGTTCTCCATATCCTTATCTATAAAAGGTTGAAAAGTGAGCAATGGACTAAGAGAGCCTTATGTTTCAGGTAAAGAAAACAGAGAAAGCATATTTCTTTGAGGAAGTGAAGAACATTCCAATGCATTTGAGGAGGCAGTATGTAGGTTTGTTAGGAACAGGACTGTGAAGGCAGACTACCTTGGGTAAAAGTCCAGGTGAACCATTTACTAGTTGTGTGACTTGGGCAGATTATTTAACCTATATGAGCCTCAGTTTCCTCATCTGAAAAATGAGTTTTCCACCAAAGTGTACCTAATTACCAAGGGAAGTTAACTTGGTACCTGAGATGAGAAGGGTCTGAGAATATAGCTAGAAATGCCCGATGGCACACACATTTCTTTTGAAGTCCTGCATTTTGCCTTACAACTCATGTAGGTATTGCATTTTAATACTGTATTACTTCTCTATTTAATGTAAATTTAATATTTTTAAATTACTGACCTTAGGTAAGATGTATCATATTGTCTGTCCTGTGGCTTCCTCTGTTTCTCTGGAACCACATGTCCCAGTTTGGAAGTAGAGCCCTGTGTATAAAATTCCTTAAATGCTAAAATAACAAATTTGGATTTTTATCTCGTGAGGGGAACCAGGGAATGATATGAGATGATGTCTTGGAAAAACCCTGATGAGAGTGTAGAATAGCACTTCTCAGACTAAGGATAGGCGGTGCTAGGAGGATGGTAACCTGAAGCCTCAGGATACTAAGAGTGATAGTGGCAAGTAATTCAAATAAATTCTGAGCTTGAATCATTCTCTTCCTACTGCCCCTCATACCTCTCCCCCACTGTCAGGGCCATTTGGTAGAAAAGTCTCAGTGGCCCTGGCCTCTTGAGGCTGGGTCAGAGGTGTGTGGGAGGTGGACAGGGAGACCAGTCAGGAGGCTACTGCAGTGATCTAGAAATGAGCTTGGCTGTGGCCCTGAGGATGAGGAAAGAGCTGTAGTGCTCCAACTATTTTTGAGCCTCCCTAGGTTTCCTCAGAGGTGCCTTGGGATAAACAAGGGAGGGTTAGGCTCCTTCCTCTGTGTTCAAGTACAATAGCTTATTTCTCTTATACATTGAGGTTCTGCAGAATATTTTTATTGAAAAAAATGTTTCTGCTGTTTAAAAAATGAACATTTAAAACCGGTAGGATAGAGTCACTCAGAAGTAGAATTGATAGATTTTTGTGTATGTGTGAAATTGAGGGAAAGAAAGGAGTGAGTTGGAGTTGGCAGGAGGGGATGATAGTACTAGTGGCAAGGATTCAGTGGGAGGAACAGGGCTGGAGAAATAGGAATTCCATTTGGGGACTACTAAAAAACAACCTGGAGCAGAGAGGAAAACAGTAAATACCATATGTTAAATTGGATAATCATGTAAAGTAGAAATATCTAATGCTAGGAGAGCTAAATTTCAGAGTGGCTGGTACTGCTGACAGGCCTGCAGGAGGCTTGTCTTCACTGAGTCCTGTCTCTCCAAACCTCCGGAGAAAGAAGTTGCTGCTTTCCATTCCCCTTCCTGTTCCTCTTTTCGGGCTCCTGCCTACAGAAGGCCAACAAACCCAGGAGTCCCTGGCCAGGAGTTCCCCCAGGCCATCCACCAGTCAGGTGGACTGTGATGGTGCCTCTTATCTCATAGGATAATGCCAAGAACCTCAAACTTGGAACAGCTGGAAGACAAGGATCCAGGCCTGAGAGATCCATGGGGTGGTGGGGTGGGGAGACAAAGTGTTCACTGGAAATGAATTTTTTGAGATCTGCTGAATATGAAGTGTCTATGAAATATCCAGTCTAGTATAGGTCTGAAAATGAGAGAGGTGAGAATGAGATTGCTAGGGACAGTGCAGATTGAAAAGACTAAGTGTTCTCAGGGGAACAAGTACGTGCAGGAGAGGCAGTAAGAGGTCAGAAAGACTGGAGACCCTAGAGAGAGAAGTACTGGAAAAGTGGATAGCAGAGGTACTGAGAACCAGATGAACGAGGCCCTATTGAGACATGAACAACTTTTGGGAGGGTACTGTCCATGAAGAGGGTAAAATGGATGCAGCACAGGATTTGGAGTCAGGTAATTTCTGCTGTTTATCTCTTAAGATCTCTGCAAGTTATACAATGGCTCAGTCTCAGTTTCCTCATTTGTAAAATTGGGATAATTTATGTGCAAGCTTGTGAGAATTTAATAACATTTGTAGTGTCTTGCTTATGATCGGCTCGGTGTTTATTCATTTCCTTTGTGCTTCATTTAAACATTTTGAAACAAAGGCAGCGGAGATCATTAGCTAGGGCAAGGTGAAAGCAGGGTAGAAAGGAAGTTCCAGGTTAAGTGAGGTGTGTGCTTGATGGAAAGAGCCAGTGAAGAAGTGAGATTGAAGCTTTCAATTTCCCTGAAATTGACATGATTGAGAAAGGCTGGAGACCCTTGGTTGAGAAAGCCCTCTTGGAAGAAGCAAGAGCATGCCTTTGCTGTCAGCAGGAAGGCTCAAACAAGTTAGAGCTGTGTGAAGGGCGAGGGAGGGAATTCAGGTCTATGCCCTGGCTGCCTAGAGAGCCAGACCTCAAACTTTAAGTGACTTTACTTTCTACCAGGTTGTCTGGGGCCCAGTGAGTTAACTGTCTTAAACCTGTTTGATTGTGATGTTGTGAGCCTTAGATGAGAAGTACAGAGCCTGGCCTGTGGTGCTTTGGTGTTAGAAAGACCTGGGGTAGAGTTCTTGCTCAATCTGTACTTATTAGCTGAGTATTTGGGCAAGTGCTCTAGTTTCTCTTAATCTTGGTTTCTCCTTCCGCATAAAATCAGATTAGGATTTATGTTTAAATTTAGATAGGTGAGGATTAAATAAGATAATGTCTGTGAAGCACTCAGCTTGGTAGCTGGTACATAGAAAGCACTCAGTAATATATCCAAAGGGTGAGGCTAGCAGAGGTTGACTGAGAATGCAAGGATGTTACTGAGCAACAGGGGGTCAAGCTTTAAGCCAAAAGAACAAAGAACTAATTGTGAGAAACTCAGGAATCCATCAGCAGATATGGCCAGCATATACACACTCTGCCTCCCCTCCCTTTTCCCCATGTGATCAAACCCTCCAGCGCCCTGTGACCACAGCCAGGGTAGGCGTGGGGGCTTAAGCATCAGACGATGAGGACTTGGACCACTTAGTTTCTGAATGTATCTCAGTCATGTGGATCTCTTGGGGTGGGGAACTTTTTGAGCATCCTCTAGTTGGACCCTTCTGTCTGCCCTGGAGGTGCCTCCTGCTTCATGAGCTGCTGTGCCCACAGGACCGGGGCTTCTGTGTGGAGGTGAACACAGCCTTTGAGGACTTCGCCCACGTCATAAGCTTTGACAAGAGGGCTGCTGCGCTGGACGCAGGCAACATCAAGCTGACCTTCAATAGTGTGAGGGGTTGGGCAGGGCGGTGGTGTGCAAGGGTCCTGCTCACACTCATCCCTGTGTCTTGTTCTGTTCCTTCTTGCTTACTAACCCAGTGTAACTATCCCCAGTTCAGGGGATGATGACAGGAGCCCAGACCCCAACTTCCCATTTCCTAAGGTATGCCAGAGTGAGGCCCAGGCACCCACCCTCCTGGGTGACCCTGTTCTGTGTGCTTTCTCCCCTCAGCTGCTGGAGAAAGCAGAGGCTCGGGAGAGAGAGCGGGAGAAGGAGGAGGCACGAAGGCTGCGGCGCAGGGAAGCTGCCTTTCGAAGCATGCTGAGGCAGGCCGTGCCTGCTGTGGAGCTGGGCACTGCCTGGGAAGAGGTCAGGACTGCAGCCTGGTGCCCGACGCCACCCCTCAGTCCTGAGGGCAGCGGTGCTTCTCCACCACTGGGGGCTCACCCCAGTCATAGCTCCAGCTCCCTTCCTTCCTCCACCCCAGCCCTGCCCTGTGCTCACGGCGGCACCCATGCCGTGCCGGGGCTGGTCTGATCAGCAGTGCTCTCCCGTTCAAGGTCCGTGAGCGCTTTGTGTGCGACTCAGCCTTTGAGCAGATCACCCTGGAGTCGGAGAGGATCCGGCTCTTCCGGGAGTTCCTGCAGGTACTGGAGGTGAGGCATAACTTCTGGTCCTCTGCATCTATCCTAGGCTCTTGATCAGCCGAGGCCAGTTCCACAGAGAAACTCCCCCCTCACCCTCCGATGGCTCTTTTCCTTGGACAGCTGAGGAGGTGGGGGTCTTAGGTGCTCTAGGGCTTGAGCCTCACAGGAGGCAAAACCATGGTTTAGGTTTCAGGGTCCTTCCTAAGGCTAAACCCTGGTGCATTCCTTACCCTTCTCTCTGCCTCTACCAGACTGAATGCCAGCACCTCCACACCAAAGGCCGAAAGCACAGCAGAAAGGGCAAGAAGCACCATCACAAGCGTTCCCACTCACCCTCAGTAAGTTGGCGGGTAGAGGGATGTGGGTGAGACTGGACTGTCTCAAAGAAATAAGAACCACTTTTCTTGTTTTTCTCCTATATCACCTCCCCTAGAGGGAGCTTTGAGGATTCCTTTAGCCCCACATTCTCCCCCTTTGCCCCCAATTCCCAGACTTGAGGGCTTCTAGGGACCAGTAAGCCTCCACTGACATGTATCTGCTGATATGCCCAGGGCTCCGAGTCCGAAGAGGAGGAGCCACCCCCACCGTCTCTCCGGCCCCCCAAGCGGAGGCGGCGGAACCCCTCTGAGTCTGGCTCTGAGCCGTCTTCCTCACTTGATTCAGTTGAAAGTGGGGGTGCTGCCCTTGGAGGACGGAGCTCCCCATCCTCCCGCCTTCTCCTTGGATCAGGTAAGCAGTTGGAAGCTGGAGAAGTTGGCCCAGATGGAGAGGAGGCCCTGGGTAGTCCCAGCCTGAGAGTAGAGTGGGTTGAGAGGGTTGTCAGAGTATGCAGAATTTCCCATCCTTGCCCTGGCAGGAAACCGGGAGAAGGGAGAAAACTGGACAGGCTGAGACCTTCTCAGGCCAGTCCCTGTCAGTGATGAATGAGCAGAGATAGATGGACTGTGGCAGAGGAAAGGGTGAGCCCTCCCTTCCCCAATGGGACTTATTGAGGGGTTTTCTATCTCCAGATCATGGCCTTCGGAAAGCCAAGAAACCAAAAAAGAAAACTAAGAAGAGAAGACACAAGTCGGTGCGTAGAGAAGGAACTTCTGCCCAAGACCCTGCTATTGTGTATGGGTCTCTTCCACCCGCCTCCAGGCTTCACAGGAACTGAGGAGGCGGGCTCTGGGCTCTTACAGAACAGTCCTGAGAGTGAGACAGATCCTGAGGAGAAAGCTGGCAAGGAGAGTGATGAGAAAGAACCAGAACAGGACAAGGACAGGGAGCTCCGACTGGCAGAGCTCCCTAACCGCTCCCCAGGTTTTGGAATCAAGAAGGAGAAGGTGAGAGGCAGGTGCCTGGGCTGAGCCCCAGCCCAGGAGGCCATCTTTCCAGGCCTCCATGGCCCTCGGGGGAGGCTGTGGGTGAGCTGTGCCTTTGCTCCACCAGACGGGCTGGGACACATCAGAAAGTGAGCTGAGTGAGGGTGAGCTGGAAAGGCGGCGGCGGACACTCCTGCAGCAGCTGGATGACCACCAGTGACCCGACAAGCTGCTCTGCCTCGGGTCTGTGTGAGGCTGTGACTCCTAGGTCATCCCCATCGTCTGCCACAGACTCCTTCTTAGTCTGGTCTGTGTCCACTTTTCTTCAAGTAACCCCACCCTCAACACACCATTGCTGGTACCTCCCAAGGTTTCTCATGGTGTTCAAGGGTCCCCCACTCCCTGGACAACTAGTGCAGTCCTTGCCCTCAGCCCCAAACCAGAGATTGGTGGTGTATACTGTGTGGGGTGGGTGTGGCCAGTAGCTAAAATGTGAGAAGGGGCTTCCAGGGAAGAGTGACAGGCTGGTGGACAGCCTGGGTGGCAGAGGGCGGGATCCTTACCCTCTAGCATCAGTGCCTGCTCCTGCCTGCCTGGGCCCTAGGGCTCCACCACTCCTTTCTCTAGCCCTGGGACCCATTGTATGTGTGTTTTGTTTTGTTTTTGTTTTTTAAATAACAATATTTATAACATGGCCAGTGGCTCTTGTTTTCGCCATATGCTATTGGGGCAGGCTGTGTATTTGCCAGGCACACACATGGCCAGCAGAGGGCACTAGTGTCTCATGGCAGGCCTTCCTCCCTTTGTGTGGTTGGAGCCCACCCAGCCTGGTTCTCCTCAGGCTTCTGTGCCCACTTCCCCCACGCAGATGGCAACTCTGCCCAGCCTTTCTGTCTCTGTGGCTCAGGTCAGGCTAAATGGCCACCCCAGCCCTCCACATTCAGAAAGAGGAGACAGGCCTGGTGCTTCAAGCCTTTGTTGAAAGAAGGGCTAGGGTTTATGTACAAGAGCGAAGGGAGGTGGTACATGTACAAAAAAGAGTGGGCCCCTGAATTCTCTTCCAGAGGCTAAGCAACTGGCAGGGGACTGAAAAAATAACCAGTTAAGTCCCCTATGCTCCCAGCCCCCACCAAAAATAAAACTAGCAGAGGAAAGGAGGTAAAGATGGTGTTGGCACACCCTTTCTCTAGGTGTCTTAGGGCTGGGGCAGAGAAAACTCTTCTGCCCACCTCAGCAAGAACAGGGTCAGTCTGGAATGGAAAGGGCCAGGGCCAAGAGCAGTGGGCATGGCATCTCTCCTCTATCTTATCACTGTGGCACAACTGAGCAGAGCCTCAACTTAGGAGGGCCTCGCTCCTGGTAAAGGATGACCTGAGAGTGGCAGGGTCCTAGGGCTCCCCAAGCCTGGACACTTCTAGACCACAGCTGACCATGGGCTGTGAAAAGGAAGAGAGAAAAAAGGAGGGATAGTTACTTTCTCCTCTTGTGCCTCTGGCTTTAACGACAAAGGGGCCTGGGTGCCCCTGCAGGCTAAAGCTGGAAATGTTTTTTTCCAGCCCAGCTGACCTGACCCTTGGTAACACTTCAGGAAATGAAGTTGAAGACCTTGGGGACAAAGTGCAGTATTGGAGGCACCAGGACCATACCAGGCCCTGAAAGACCTAGTGCCCACAGTGGTGGCAAGTTAAGATGCAGCTTTAAGACTTGGGATGGACACTGGGTCTGGAGCAACACAGCCCTCCTCTGGGCCCTCAGCTGATTCCAGGGCTCTGTGTCCACTGGTTGGACTTGCAGGACTTTGAGACTTGAAGTGCTTCCGCCTCCTCGAGGGTCTCAGCGGGGGCCTGGAGCCCGAGGGGGGCCACTGGGTGGTTCAGTACTCCTGTCTTGGTGGCGAACAAATATGGGCTGGTGGTGGAGGCCTGTGGGGGAGACAGAGGCCCATGAATGCAGGGCAGCCAGGCCAGGCATGGCACACCTTCTAGGGACAGCCCCTTCAGGAGCAGCCCATAGACAGGGCCAGAAAAGAGCCAGCCATAAGGCTGATGAGGGAGAAGCTTAAAGAGAGCCTGGAGAGAGGATGGTCAGGGAGAGGACTGGGACTCTGTATTTTCAGAGGATCAGGTGACGTGACTAGAGGTCACTGGGCAGTGGCAGAAACAAAGTAGACTCAGTAAGAGCCAGAAGCTAGGAAGAGACCTCAGGCATACTGGATATTGGGAAACAGAGGTCAAGGGACATTGGATGATTCTGGGCAGAAGCTACTGCCAGAGTTCTTATGAGGAGAGACCCCAAGGGGGAAACAAAGACAAAGGACTCCCAAGCAAAGGAACAGAGCCTCAGGCTCGGCCATCAGAGGGAGTGGCCTGGTTCTGTCTGCTCTGGGAACTCCCTGCACCTTCGTCTTAGTAGAAGCTAGGACAACATTAGTGGGAGAGATACCACTTCCCCAAGGGCACATGCAGGACATAAGCCATGCTTCTCAGGGCATAGGGCATGCAGGGAGGGAAGTATGTGTCCCCATCAACATGAGGTGGCCAGAGGATAGTGCCAAGTCATGCAGAGGAAGAAGTGCCTTTGGGCCCCAGCAGGAGTCCTGGGAGGTGGGCATGCAGACTGGCACCCATAGTACCCAGTACCTGTCAAGGGCCCCAGCCTTGGGGGTTAACAGTTTGACTCATCATGGTGGGCTGCATCGCAGAAGAAGCGTGAGCCCCGCTTGGCAGTACGGGCCGTGAAAGGGACACTCTTCAGCACTGTGGCCCAGGAGAGAGACACAATGGTCAGGCCCCATGGGGGTGGGGTAGAGGAGAGCCTAGGGGATATGGTGGGGTTTTGGGAGCTGGGCCCAGTATCCAGGCCCCAGGGAGGAAAAGGGCCCCACCTGTGATGATGTCCTCAATGGTACCATCCTTCCCCTCGTACACAGGCCGGTGCTCCTTGGCCTGGCGCCGCCTCAGCTCTGCAATTAGCTCCTGCTGTTGCCACTTGTTCCTCTGGGATGGGGTCTAGGGCCAAACATTTGAAGAAAAGGAAGTCACCACTAACCTACCATGGGACTTGTTCCTGCCCCAAGATGCAGTCTGAGGGTGTCCTTAATTGTGCATGGTAGCCCAGCCTCTGGGCTGGGAATTCTCTCCCAAAGCACCTCTCCCCATCCCTTTGGACGTCAGCCCCAGGCCCTTTGGGTGGTCTGAGGGCTCCAGTTTTCTATCTCCACTCCCCCTTCATTTTCTCCACCCTCTCCTAATCCACCCGTTATCCAGGCCCCTGCTCTTGGTCCCACCCACCTTGGCATCCAGTTTCTTGGCTTCCTGAGCCAGCTGCTTCTCCCGCATTACCTCCTCCTGCTTCTTGCGGGCTTCATTCTCTTGTTCTGCTTCCTAAGAACCGTGGGGGGAGGGTGTGAGGCTCACACAGGCTGTTAGGGGAGGAGCTGACACTGAGGGTGGAGAGTGGGTGGCAGTGGGACCAGCAACCCCAGGTGGCCACCCTCTGGAAGGGCACTTCCTGCTCCAAACAATGACAGGAAGGGCCTGGGCCCCCACCCTGCCCACCAGTTCACAGCTAAGAGGCCGGTGGCCAGGACTCAGAGGAGACGGAAAAGGCCCAGACTTGAAGCCAAGCCTTTTCTGCCCCTACCAGTTTTCTCTCAGCCTTGTTACTTTAAAAGCCTCTCTGCTCACCTTGTAAGAACGAATGAATCGGACAAATACTGGGAAGAATACAGAAGGAGGTGTGGTCTTGGGACTCTCACCGAAGTAGCGCACAACTGCATTGTAGGCCTCCTGGGGAAGGGTGGGGAGAAGAGGTCAGACTGGTGGTGAAGGAGAAGCCAAGCTCCCCACCAGGGAGAGGAAGCCCACAGAAAGCAGTGTCCAGCCCCTATGGGCTGGAAAGAACCTGGGCTCCCTAAGCTTCCTAGTGTTCACGTAGCAGCTGCCTGCCACCCCAAAGCTCCCTTTCCTCCACACTAAGCCAGCCAGTGCTCGATAAAAGTTCTTTGATCTAAGAAACAGACTAAGCCCACCTAGAGGGGCACAGTGCCTTAACCCTGGCTGCTCCCACCAGCCTCCACCATATGCTCACTTCGGCTGTCTTGGCATCTCGCTGGAGCTTGTCCAGTTTGCCTTCATTGGCATTGAGGAAATTCCGAAGGACGCTGTTGTCATGTATGCTGCACTCCCGCCGAATCAGATCCATGCCCCGGCCCAGCTCCTTCACATCTAGCAGCACGTTCTCCAGAGACACTGTGGTCACCAGAGCCCAGGCTGAGGCCCAACCAGAGCCTGACAGGCCCACCTCCCAGCCCATAGCTACAGTGAACTCTTCCGCCCCCTCAGCATGGGCTCACTCAGGTTCTCACGCTCCAGCTTCCTGAACCACCCTGGGCAGACAGACAGATGGGCATACCAAGCTAGCTGGGCTCTCCTGGGGGGCAAGGAAAATGGATAGGCTGGGAACTTATGACCCCAAAGAGCAAAGTAGCAATGGGAAGCAAGACAGAGACTGCTGGTCTCTAAAACAAGGCTGCCTCAGGCCTGTCCCAGAGCTCATGAGTAGGGCAGAAATACCAGCTACCTTATGTCTGAGATGGGCTTTATGATTTTTCCAAGCACTTCCCATACATCACAGAGAAATGCAGTCTCTTGGGCCAGCCTGAAGGAATTGGGAGTAAAGAGCTTTCCTCGGCCTGCTCTTAATGACCAAGGTGGGAAGGGCTGGGGAAGGCCTGGTGCCTGCAGGAAGGCTCCCCCTGGGGGAGCCCCTGCCCTTGGCCCCAGCGGAAAGCTTTGAAGTGGTCAGAAAGAAGATAACAAAAGCCAGAAACAAAGAGACCCAAGTGTTCTCTCTTCTCATAGCTTCCTGAGATTGTCCTGAGCTGAACATGAAGGTAGACTCCCCCAGCCAGGCTCCCCTCACCTGCTGCAGCCTTCTCCACAAAGTGCAGCTCATGCCAGAAGTTGGCCAGGTCTGGGTATTTCTCCTTCACCGTCAAGGCAATGAAATGCAGTAGTGTCATCTTCCTATCAGTGGACTTGGTGTCCAGCAGCTGGGAGATGGGGGCAGGGGACAATGTGAGTGAAGGGAGTGAATATCCTGCCTCCATGGCCTCTGTCCCACAGGCTTCCTGGTCCCATGCTGCCCACCATCTTACCAGATCCAGGCTCTGGAGCTTGAAGCCATACACAGCCCCCCGCTTGCTGCTGTTCATGTAGTTCCCCAATGCGAGTATGATCTGTCCAAAGATGTGTGGGAGGAGGTCAGGCCAAGCCCTAGGGTCTCGTTTCTCCTCTACATAGCCCCAGGCCCCCACCCAGGACCTGGGACCCACGGCACCCCCATCCATGACCTCTCCCCACCTCCAACATCTGCTTCAGCTTCTGTGAGGACTTGACAGAGGCAGAGGCTGCAATGATGGCATTAAGTTGCTGAAAAGCAAGATGAAGAGCTGAATAACCCCAGGCTAGGGTGAGGCAAAGTCAGTAAGGGGCTGGGAGAACTGGCAAGGCAGGGGAGTGACTGGTGGACAGTGGGAAGGGAGTCTGAGATTTGGGTGGGGGCCCTACCGGCGTGAGCATCTGCAGGTTGTCCTGGAAATTGCCCAGGAAGGCCATGCCAGCCATTCGCTGGGTCAGCCGCTCCACCTTGCTGAAAAGCAGCATGAAGCGGTCTTCGGCCGCCAGCTCCTCCAGGGGCTGCCGCTCCCGCTCGTATTGCCGCAGTAGCTTCACCTCTGCCTCTGTGGGCAGGAAGCGCATCAGGCACTCCACAAAGTCCACCGGTAGTGTCTGTAGGTCAAACCTGTGTAGGAGGGAGGAACTCCCTCAGATCTCTCATTTGCCCACATTATCTATCATCCCTTTATTCTCCAGCTCCTAGAAGGACGGAGGGTGGGGTCAATGAGCAGGACACAGCCAGAAGCAGAGGACTATCCTAGGGAGATATCCCATGTCCTGGCTAAAAACGCTTCGATGTTCTCCCTCCATTCCTAAGGAGAAGTCTCGACATCTGAGTGTGGCTTAGGAAGTTCAGTCTGCAAGACTTCTGCCTATGTTTCTACCCTGTCTCTCCTACTCCCTTCCTTACACTAAAGCCTTAGCTAATTTTCAGTATGCAGGGCACTGTGCTTCTCCCTCCAGGCCCTAAACTGGACTTCATATACTTCTTTTGCAGATAAGACATCACCTCCTCTGGGAAGCCTTCCCAGATTACCCAGCTCAGCTACTTGGCCCTCCCTGTTTTCCCAAAGCTGCCTGTACCTCCATCATTTTGGTAGTTATCGCCCAGTGTTACTGGATTATTCCCACTACACTGGGAGTTCCTTGAGTGAGGGTCTGGGCTGAATCTCCAGCATTTCACATGGTGCATGGCACCAGGCACGGATGCAGTAAGTTCTGGCCAAGCCAGTGGATGACTGAGGGGTATGAGGCAGTTCTGCCAATGTCCTGGAATCCAGGTAAGGCCAGCATCCAAGGAAGAGAACTGGGTTTCCAGCTGGATGGGGACCAGGGCCAGGGCAGTAGGAGCCTCACGTGTGGATAGCCCTGCAGATCTCCTCAGCTGAGCGGCCAGCCTTGCGTAGGGTGATGGCCAAGTTCTTGGCACGATTGGCTTCCAACAGGGTCACCTTGCTGGCGGCCTTTTGCGCTGTCTTGTTCTTGGAGCAGATGAGGTCAAGAGCAGGGCCCTGAGCTTTTGTCTTGAACAGTTCTTCAAACTTGTCCAGGTCCAGGTCCTGGCAGGAGTTGATGAGAAGGATAATGCTGTGCCCTCTTACTACTAGAGGAGCCCCAGCAGCCCTCCCAGAAGAATGGGCTCAGTTCTGGATCATGGAGGGCTGAGTCTGAGGGTTTTTCCAAGGCCAAGAGATCTGCCTAAAAGGGCAACCTGGTCCCCAGCCTCCAATTACCCCCTCAGGGCCCCAGGCCCCAGTACCTCCAAGATCTTCTCATCATCAAGTTCACTAAAGACAGTGCCACTGATCTGGTTGGGTTTCAGTGCTGTCCAGTTGAAGACAGGCAGCCGAAACTTGGTCTTGATAGGTTTCTTGATGCGAATGGCTAATTTGGAAGGACGATCAATGAGGCAGTGGGTCAAGGACATGCTCTCTTGTTCTCACTAGCCCTGCCCAGAGCCTTGGGGACACTCACCTGACAGGCCTACTGTCAACACCACAGAGGGAGAAGCACCAGGGAGAGGTGGGGCTGGGGGACACTTGTCTGGGGAAAGAAGAACAGCACAATGGCACAGGGGCCAAGACACTCTTCAGAGGTCCCCTCCCTCTGCCACGCAACCTGGCCTTAAAGACTCTCAGGAAAAGAGGCTGCATGAACTCTCTGCCTAAGCAGCTCCCAGGGGTCCTAACTCTGATAGGGGCAGGTCTTGCGAGTCTGACCACTCTCTCCTGCTTCAGTCTAAGCCCTCTCCTTAGCTGTCCTCAGAACAATCAGGAGCAGCAGCTTTGTCCCATGTCTGCCCTTAGACATCCCTTCCCTAGTAACGAGCCTCCCTTCAGGTTCTAGTCCCTCCTCAGCCCTCTCCCACCGGCCTTTACATTCTCCTAGCCACATCCCCAGCTTCTCCCTGAGGAAGATACTGCTGACCGGGGTTTTAGTCTGGCCCTACAATATGGCTGCCCCTCCCAGTTCCCAGGGCCCTTCTTACCTGGTAAAGGGGGAGGTGGAGGGGGCAAGGGAGGAGCAGGCGGTGGAGGCAGAGGGAGGGCCTCCTCAGGGGGTGGGGCTGATGCCAGGAGATCCAGGTCAGAGGGTGGCACACCCTCGCTCAGCTCCACAGGGCCTATCCGGGCCAGGGCCTCACTGCCCACCAACTCCAGGCCTCGGGCACTGGGCTCCAAGTGGCATCGGCGCTGGAAGGCCTCCTCCTTCTCTTTAATAAGCCGCCGGAGGGTATGCACCTGGTGGCTTGTGTTCTCATAAGTCTCCTGTTGGAAAGACACACCATTCAGAAAAGAGAGGGCTGAAGGCATAATAGTCACTACCCCAGGAGTGAGACTTCCTACCCAAGGGTCTCTCAGCTTGGGCATCCAGGAGGGTGTCCAAGACAGCGTGAGAAACCCTGGCGAGGACCATCGGAAGTTGGCACACAGCGGAACAAAAGAGGTGAGCATAAGAGCTCTGCAGGGTCCTTCTTCTTTGCTCCAGCCTTAGTTTTACTGGTCCCTCAAGGCCCAGTTAGAATGTGCCCCTATGCAACTTTTTCCAATCCCATGTAGGTGGCATATCAGTAGATACATAGTGAGCTTGGCAGAGCCAGTACAATTGTATTCCTTTGGAAGAAAAGGTAGGTTGGGTCATGATTTTATAACAGACAGCTAGCTGAGGAGATAGAGAAGATTTAGGAGACCTGGTGGATATCCTAATAACAGCCCAAGGACCTGGGCTACAAGGAGCCTGCTCATGACACAGGGCTGAGGGAAGCACTGTGGGTACAGGGGAGGAAAAAGCAACAGAATGGGCTAGTGAGAGGAGACAGACCCCAGACGTGCCTGAGGGTGCCCGGTCTGCTCCTACCCTCTTCTGTGTGTGTCTGGCCCAATCTGGCTTCAGTTTCTCTCTCCAACCAAAAAATGAGGTAAAATCATCAGCCCACCTTCATCTGAATACCTCAAGGTCATGCATGAATCAAGGTCTGGATTCTCAAGGATTTGACATGACTCAGAAAAAAAAAAAAAAAAAAAAAGATCCCCAGGCCCTGGCACCCAGCACCCACCAAGGACTTCCCTCCTCTGGTTATTGGTACCTTGATGCTCTCTAGTTCCTTCTCCCGCTGCAACAGCTGCTTCTCTAGTTCTGCTACCCGCATCATGTTTTCATTCTCTAGGTCCAGAAGCTTCTCCGTGAGCTGTAGGGTGGGAAGGGTAGGTTCAGGTCTAGCCCTAAAGCCTGGGCACTCGGCACAGCCTAAGCTCCAGTCAGGACCCAGGCCCCAAAGGCAACTTGGCCTGGTGGCTTCCCTCTATTATCCCCGTGGGCCCAGGGTCTGACACCATGTGAAATAATACAAGGCAAATGGTCGCATCTGACTCTTGAGCCAGAAACCACCTCATGCCCAGTCCTGGAGGTCAGTGTGTGTGCTGATCTGTGAATGATCTAGTACCTCAGCCAGAGGGTGCTCCAGGGAGCCCCGGTTGTTCCTAAGGCTTCCCTGGGCTCAATCCAGAAGTGTGTCAGCTCAGGATTCTGGAATTCAGATGTCCCCATGCCCCACCTCAACAGTGGTTTTAGCAGCATAGGAGGACCACCTACATGGGACACATGCTCTTCCAGCTCCTCCACCTTCTCCAGGGCCACATTCTTGGTCTCGGCATCCTCCAACAAACCCCCCACGTCAAACACATTGTCCAGGTATGCCTGGATCTGCACCTGCAGCTTCTCACTCTCTGTGTGCCTTGACTTCTAGGAAAAGTAGAGAGAACAGTAGGTGAGGGAGCCTCTTAAGAAAGACTTAGTCCTCATCGCCTCCCACAATTGCTTCCTAGAGCATAGGACCAGGGATTTCCTACTGGGGCTATGCCAGATTCTTGCCCCCTGGGGCTGCCTGACTGGGGCTCCCTCTGTTGGAGGGCCTAAGTCCCCGGCCTTAGAAGACATGCAGGGATCCAGACTAGGCTCTTGTAAAAGAAAAACCCTTTGTGATATGGCTAAGTCTGTCCTCTGCCCCGAAGCTCCCTATCCTGTGCAGATGCAAGCTCACCTGCAAGAACTCCTCCAGCCCCAGCTTAGTAAACTCATACTGTAGGTGGACCCGGAAGTTCATATCCTCCACCGAGTGCACCACGATGTTGATAAACTGCATGCAGGCCACCTGGGGAAGAAGCGGCCCACATGGGCAGAGATAGGAAGGGCAGGAGAGAGCAAGAGACAGGGAGGGTAGACAGCTGTTAGAACCAGCATCATCAGGTGGATAATCAAAAGCAGTGAATAAAAAAGGTAAGTCTTTCTGGGAGCAAAAGAGTACTTTAACTTAAAAACTGTCAAATGTAACATTCAGTGTATGAAGATAAGTAAATTACATGAGAAACAGATGTAAATGAAGCTACAGATCTCTGATTTCCTCTGTACGTTAGCAGATACTTCTTGAGATAACCCTACTTAGCTAAAGACCCTGGACTGAAGGGCAGAGAAGCTGGAGGAAGATCTGAGGAATGGGAAAGCTGTTTAAAAAGGATCCAAATCAGGGACAGTAAGGCTACTAAAAGGGAAAAAGGAGGCAGACCTGAGACACCTAAATGACATTGTCTTGAAGTTTCCAAAAGCAATTTGGGGTGAGCAAGTGGACAAGGAGCATTTACTGGGTAGAGAAAATCATTCCAGATTCTACATAGAATATCAAAATCTGTCAGCCTGGCCCCTGTTCTCAGGGAGCATGCAGTCCTGCTGGCCGTGCTCCTGACTCAGGCCCAGCTCCTCACCATGAAGTCGATGTTGCTGTCCTCATTTCGGAAATACTCCATCAGCTTCTCAAAGCGATGCAGCTCCTTGCATACCTGAACAAGCAAACTTCTCAGTGAAAGGACCCATCTCAGGCAGAGCCCAAGCCCCTGAGCCCTGGCTCCCAGAAATGTCACAACAAAGGGACTGGTTCAGACTAAGTTTAAACACAACTCTATGCAATGAGCCATTCAGGACATGATAGAAGGAAGCCTGGGACCTTGCATCTGCCCTGGGTCCCTGGTCCTCTGCCAACTTGCTGAGAGAGCTCAGTAAAGCCTGTGCCTTTGGTTGGGGCTTTAGCTGTCTCTGGGGGTAGGCCAAGAAGAAACCTAAGAGTATGCTGTGGCCGAGTTACTGAAGAAAGGAGGAAACAAGGAAGAACGTTGGAAGGCATGGCTGAGGAAAGAGACTGAGGTCCTAGTGGGGATGCAGGAGAGAGGACAGGGTGCAGGAAAGCCCCTGTGTGAGAGGGGTCCTGAGACTCCTCTGAGCTCCATCTTTAAGGAGGAAGAGCCATTTCCTGGCTTAAACAATGGATGCTAGGGAAGCGGTCCACAGAGGAGGAAGGGGTGGGACCAACAGCTGGGCTAGATGTTGAGGAATCCTATGTTCAAGTAGATGAGGGTTTTAGAGCCGGACCCTGGGGAAATTCCAAGTAGAAGCTCCCTCTCCCCTCACCAATGACAGCCACTAATCCAAGAGGATCCTCGCTTGTCTTCTCCCACCGCAAAGACATTTGCTTTGGGTTCTACCAGTGGGTCCATTGCCTGAAAACCACCTGGGGAGCCTGTTAAAGCACAGACACCCAGGCCTCCATGGAGTCTGTCTATTTAACAAGCTCTTTAGGCATTCTGATGATAGTCGGGTTAGGACTGCTGGACTAGAGCCCTAAGCCATATGAGGGCATCCTTAGCTGGCCAATCAAGAGACTTCCTAGTACACAATATGGTAAGACTGAAGTACTGGTTTTATTAAAAAAAAGGGGGGGGGGCGGCAGGGGCAAGGGGAGGGTATGGTGGCAGGCTACTTAGGTAAGCACTGGGATGTTAAAATCACTGAGATGTGTAAAATTGCAGTAAAGGATGAAATTGGCTCCCACCTCCTCTCTGCCAGACACACACACACACACACACACACACACACACACACACACACACACACGCACGCAGGAGACTGACCTCCTTGAAATTGTCAAAGGCAGCAAGAATGATTTCGTGACCTCCCCGCACCAAACACACGGCTGCCAGCAGCTCCAAGACAAGGGCTTTGGTCCTAAAGGGTGAAGAGGGAAGATTAATTCCCTAGCTCCCTACACTGGCCACCACACAGCTCACGTCCACAACTGGATGAGTCCTTTCAGAGAGTAGAGACAGCCACAGTGATGAAGGGAGAGGCTGGGTTTGGGGGAAAAGGCAGGGGAAGGCAAGCTTGTTCCCTCACTAAGCTGTGCAGACCAGAGAAGCCGGGGACAACTGCTTCTCCTTCGACAAAGTTGAGGGAGTCGAACCAAGGCACTGACCCAGGCCATAGGACCCAGGCCAGGCAGGACTTCTTGGCAGAAGGAAGAGGAAAGGGGAGGGAAGACACTCACCTTGGATTCTTGTTGTTGAGACTGAGCGCAATCTCATTGACAGCATGGGGGTGGGACATGACCAAGTTGAATCCATACTGTAGCAAGGGGAAGAGACAGGAAGAAGGGAGACCATGATGGTGGGAAAGGCAGATCCTTGACTCCTTGACTATAGGCCCACCAGCAAACCCATCTGTTAAAGACGGTGTCCTCCTAGCTTTCCTGGTTTGGCAGATGAGGCAGAAGCAGTCAAGCACCCATGGCTGGTGCTGCCCCCTTACCTGATAGTTCATGATGGCTCTGAGACAAAGGATGCAGACGTGAACATCATCCTTCTGGCTCACCAGGCGGGAGTTCTTCAGGGCCCTGCGCCCAGGAAGAGTGCTGTACCTGGGGGAGAGGTAGCTGTTGGTGAAAGGTTTAGGAGTGCTCACGATCACCCAGACAGCAGGCTGCCCCTTAGCAGCAGCAGAAAATGGGGAAAGAGGAGCTTGCACCATCAGCCTAGAGAGAGAAGGTACAGTGGGGCAGGGTGCTCAGCTGTTTTGCTTTCCTGGAACATCTAGATCTTTGTCAATAGCTACCCCGGACTCGTGCTTTATAATCAGTGCCCAAACCATCCAAGCCCAATGGTCCTCCAAAATACAACAGTAGGTGTGTAGCCTCGAGATGGGTCCTAGGAGACATTTGTTTGAGCCTTCCCTCCTTCTCTTTCCAGTCACTTCATCTTCCACACATTCCCTGGGGCACGAGTCCTTGGCTCCTAACACACTTCTATGTCCCAGAAAATGCAGTGTAGACTCCAAAGGCTTTAGGAGCAGTGGGGGCAACATATGACTGTACCCCCTTCCCCAATGATGTTTCATAAAAGAAAGAGGGCACCAATGATATATGTTTATGCGTGACTGTAATGATGAGCAGTGTCAGAGGGCAAAACCCAAAGGAGACCAGGAGTAAAGCATGGCAACGAGAGAGAGAGAGAGAGATCACAGAAAGGACCACAGGACCCAAAGGAAAGTCTCCTTGGGCAGGAGGGGCTCAGAGAAGTCTTCAGGTCTATCCAACTGCCTCTGGGCAGGACAGCTCTTAAGATACTACAGACAAATGAACACCTTGCAGCCTTGGAGAGAAAAGACCTAAAGGAATAATAAAGGGAAGGTAAGCAGCAAGCGGGCTGGGTGGGAGCTAGTCTCTGAGTAGCTAATGGGGCAGAGTGCAGACCCAGAGGGAAAGAGGAAGGCCAGAGCTGGATCACTCAGTGAAGGTGAGGGAGTTAGGTGAGGACAAGCCCTGCCCAAGAGGCCAGGTGGAATGGAAGAGTGAGAATGAGGAATGGAGGGGCCCCGAGAGACGGGGTGAGAAGGGGGAGAGCTAGAACCCCAGATGGGGTGGGCACAGCTGAGGGTAATGTACTTACCCAGGACAGATCGCTGGGCAGAGTCAAGGAGACAGAGAGGACAGACCAGAAACAGACTGGCAGGCAGAGGGCAAGAGAGCTGAGCCTGGAAGCAAGAGTGGAGGGAGGAGCATGAGCACTCACCGCTGTTACCCAGGACCTGGACGAGGGCTGGGGGAGGCAGGCGGGCAGAGCGAGAGCACACATACCGGAGCACAGACTGGCGCGCAGAGCGAGCGAGGCTGTTGGTGAAGGGGGCTGACAGGGCGCTGGGTGGTTGCAGGTCCTCGATGGACCTGCTCCAAGACCGGAGCTTGTCAAATGCACCATCGTCACCACTCTCCAGACCCTCAAAGTCAAACCTGGAGCAGGAAAGGACACATATGCGCACGCACGGGACAAATTCAGTGCCAAGCCCCCCCGGCAAGCCCTCCCCCACCCTGTAGACTTCTAGGGCAACAAGAAGCAGCGGCAGCCAGAAGAGAAAGCAGAATTGGGCAGCAGAGGCCCAACCCTGTACAGGAGAGCCACCAACACAGGACAAGGGCAGAGCGGGCACACGCAGCAACCAGTACAGGGATCTGAAATGGGAATGCTGACGGAGGCTAGCCGCTGCTTCCACTGACCAGGCAGCTCTAGGAGTGACCTCCCCATGGGCCAAAGGGGACACAGGGAGCTGGCAGTCTTTCTGCGTTCCCAAACTCAGATGGGACATTTCAGAGAAGATGTGGCTCCCCCTAGAGAATGTGCCCTGCCGAAGGGTGATAGGGAACAGGCCAACTGCAGGTATTGCTAGTTGGCAAATGGCAATCGCCAAAGGAGCCTGAGTGCCCTGAAAGGGCCCAGCTGCTTCTGGATTGGGCTCATGAGGGCATTTCAAAAGAGAAGGGAATAGGGGTCCCAGCAAGCCCAGAGGGGAAAAGTCTTCTAAGTTCAAGAGGAAACTACAGTCCCATACTATCACTGGGTTTGAATGACCGGGTTTCCTGTGGTTCTGTGTGAGGTTTCTAGGTTTTTCTGACATAAAGGCTCCATGGGCCTCAGCTTCCCTATGGAAAGAAATCACAGGTCCAAGGTATAGATTGGCGTCCTTAGTCCCTACAGGAGTTGGGATGGTTTCTATGTTTGTCACTTCCTGTTTCTGGGACCAGATGTCCCCCACCATCAGCAGTTGTGGAGTGTGGCCAGGGCAAGGAGGACAGCTCGAGATCACAAACACAAAGGGCCTTCTACTTACATACCCCTACATCGGGATATACCCCCTTGAGAAGCAAGCCCACTCCTCTTTCCTGTCCTTCCCCACTGCAGGTCACTAAGGACTGAGTGAACATCTCCTACAGGCTCTTCCAAGGAGGCTTCTGTTCACCCATGGACAGCTCCAGGGTCATAGGCACAGAGGCCAAGTCTTTCTGAAATAGGAAGTGACATCTGCAGATGCCTGAATGTTCCAAAGGAAGCAGAAGTAGGCTCAGAGTCCTGGTGGTCAAGAGGCGTTCACAGTGCTCTCAAGTAGAGGGGTCTTGCTGACAGGGAAACAACTTGCCAGTGGCTTCCCTCCATCACTAATAGTATTCCCTATATTAGAATATGCAGTTTATAAATAAATGCCTCCATATAAACTCTATTTGTCCTTACCCTTTCTTCTCAACCCTTCCCAAAACACACTCTCTTTCTCCTTCACATACACCTCTCCACCACACTCACTACAAGTTTTCCTTTTAAAAACAGAGTCAGAGGCATTGCCCCATGAACACTGCAATCCTGAGGTCCCAGTATATTTGGGTTTAGAGCAGCTGGAGTTTGTTTGCTTTTCAAATGAGATAGGCTTATTCGGAAAAATGATCTACATCTTTTTACTATAAAAACTCTGAATTAAAAAAAAAAACCACTTCAGCAAATGTTTTTCATTTCTTTCTATAAAAAGAATGGTTTTTAAAGGGATACGAGGATTCGAGGATCACGAGGCATGACTTATGAGGACAGGATTGGGGAGTGGGCCACTCTTGGTTTTAATAGGGGATGATCTGGAAAAGGTGACAAGCCAAACCTAGGAGAGGGTTTAGTTTTAAACCCTTGGGAGATGAGACTAAAGACTTGCTGGACAAAGAATGGCTAGTGGGGCAAGGACAGCAGGAAGAAAAGTGAAAGTGGAGGCTAGGGCTGAGTCCCCAGAGAAGAATTCCCCAAGACATGGGACTTTCAGGGCTAAAACAGGAAAGTCACAGGCAAACCAGGCTGATTGGCCATCCTGGGGCTGACTTAAGTCTTGGGTATAAGTCTGAATATGTTGATCCTCCAGTGAATGATCCCTAAAACCCCTCTTCCCATATATGCAGGTAATTATGGTAGGGTACACCCCCTGGAACATTAACAATTAACAGTAACGTGGCTGCTACAGTACAGACTAAGTTCCAAATACTGCAATGTGCTTTACACACATATCATCTATTGTCTAATCCTTACAACCCTGGACTGGACTGTACATTCCCTTATATATAAGGGGACACGCTCTTGCCTGAGGTCACACAGATGGTAAATAACAAAGACCCATACCCAGTCTGTCTTACTAGAAAGCCCCTAGTTTCTTCCACTGCCTCACGCTGCCTTCTCATCTGTGTTAATTCACTTCTGGCTGCCTCCAAGCCCCCAACCTGCTTGAAAATGGTTCCTGAATGCTTCATTTTAAGTCTGGGTCAAAGGTCATGCTCACAGCTCCTGGAGTGACCTGGAGTAACCCTCTCATAATTAGAGGCCCAAAGGAGCTTCCTGAAGACTCTGCTCTCTAAAAAGCAAGTGAGCCCCACCAAGGCATCTCTCCCAGAAGCCAGGACATTTCCTTGGACTGCTCCTAGCCTGGTATCAGGGTCCTTTGACTTCCGATTCTGTCTCCCTTTCCACATTCCTCAACTCCTAACCACTAAAACGTATCTTCTACTCCAGTCATCTGGCATTCTTCACTTGGTTGCCTGTGCAATCCCCCACCGCTGTCTCGGCTGCTCCTTTCTGGCCTGGGATATCCATTCTCATCTTCACTAATGCATTCTCACCTTCCTCATTAATTCAGAATTGATCTGTGTCTTCTGTCCTCCCTCACTGGTCCCCAACCACAGTCCCAGGGTGATACTCACATGACAGAACATTGAGCAAAGGACAGGTAATCCACCAGCACATCCAGGCCTTTGTTTTCATCATTCAGAAACTCCCGCACCCACCTGCAGATAAAGAAAACACAGTGGAGAGGTACGCTAAAGTGGGGCATAGGGGAAGAGGGGAATGACCTCTGACCCAACAACCCTCTCCTGGATCCCCTGAAAACTAGCACTAGGCTAGAAATATTCTGAAGATCAAAACCCATGGGAGACTCACCCATGGCCATGTCACCAGCCTGGATCTCCTCTTAACAGGGAGCCAGGGATGGGGAGAGGTACCAGCTTTCCAATACCACGTCAGCCAAACAAGCTCTCAGAAGGCCCCCCTCAAGAACCAGAACCCTCGGCTCAATCATTTTTTGTGTCTCTGCTGTCTAGCACAAGGCTGGGCACGCTTTACTAGAAAACATCATCTTTAAACAATGTTTGTTGGAAGAACTGGGGGGTTATCAAGAGCATTTACTCCAGCCTTTGTGTAGAGCTGTGTCTGATAGACAGACCCACAGGTCTCCAACTTGACCAAAGTCTCAGTCAAAAGACAGGCAGGGAGGATCAGAGAGCTCTGGAACCTAAGGGCTCTCCACCAAGTTTGAGCAAAGGTGTCTAGGGAAGTAGTGAGTAAAGAGAAATATGTGGGAGTTCTGTGTTTGGCAGAATAGGAAAAAAACTGGGGAAGAGTCAGGAACTCAAGTCACTCCAGAATGGCTGTGACTACTCAGAGCCAGACAGAGGTCGAGCCCCTTCAGCCAGGGAGGTAGGAGGGTAGACACCAGGGCTCCCTAAAGACAAGGGCAGGCTAGGGCAGCTCCACCATTCTGCCTGCAGGCCTTTGGGCTGAGATATTCCCGGCAGGCAAGTGAAGAGCGGGTCTCAGGAGGACTGTTATAGGACAGGTTCATTCCATAGCACAGAGGGACATAAAGCTCTCAGGATGAAACTGACTCTCCTGAGTGCTCTGTTCCCTCAGAAGGTCTGGGGTCTTTATAGGCCAGCTGCACTCAACAGCCCTGCCGGGCCACTTCTTCCCAACAGCTGGAACACCAGCGCCATGTTTGCCGACCACACCCAGAGCTAGAGAGAGGCTGGGCTAGAGGGAGCACCAGGCCTGCCTGAGATCTGGCAGCAGGCTCTGGCCGAGGCTGACTGACACCGGAGCTGCCTGAAGTTAGCTTCCTCTCTGGGGGCCGACAGGCCTCCCGTTTCCTGTCTGTCTGCTCTCCAGCTCCCCACCCCCTTCTCATTTCCTGTCTGAGTCTACACTGCTATTTTCGGGATCTTGACACTTTGAGGAGAGGTTAAAGGGCACTTAGGCAAGGCTGAGAAACCAATATAAAGCAGGGAGAGGAGGAGCTGCCCAGGCTCTGGAATCCCACTTCCCAACCCTCTCCACTCCAGGGCCTGAGTTCCCATCAGGCTGCCCCTGCACACCCAGCTTCTGCAGGCCCCAGGCCGATCAGGCTGTGGCTGAAGCAGGATACTCCTCTTCCTACCTTGCCCTGGGCTCCTACCACCCCAGAGCATCCACACCCTAGCTGGACAGCCTGACAAACTTCCTGCCCAGGAATCCTGGAAGGATCCTGGCCCTCCTGTTTGCTACTCAGAGAAGCCACAGTTCAGATGACAGGAGCTCCTAAGATGCCGGACACTAAGCCGTTCCCTGGGAACCAAGGACCAGGTCCAGCCCTCTAACTTGTATGCCAACTGCCAAGGGGCCCTAGGCCTGGGAAACATGCTGCTCTGTCCCCAGCTCCTGGCCAGTGCCCAGAGGGGCAGGCACCAGGTAGAAGGGGAGGGCAGAAGGGACTGTCATATACTACTTTGTTGCCCTCTCTAGAGAAAAGCAGACCCTCAACATCACCTGGCAAGACTTAATAAGGAAAAAAAGAGGGCCTGAGAGGGAGGGTAGGAGGGAAGAACAGGCCCTGTGGAGAAGTGCAGGGTGGTGAGTGGCGCTCTCCAAGCTGCCATCTGTGTCACTCTTGCCCTCATAGTCATGGCAGCTGAGGAGGCCCTGACAGTTTTCCTCTCTCCAAAGAGTCACCAAATAAAGGTGAAAGCTTCGTTACATGTTTCCTGGTGGGTCAGCTTTCAATGTCTGGTTCACAAAAGAGGTGTGAAAACCAACTCTGGCCACTGAGCACACCTACAGAGGCCAGGAACTATCCCTTTCCTGTTCTCTCCTGTGTCATTTTCCCTGTGACGGCTGAAGCAGTTGGCTTCATACAGGTAGTCTCTATGAGAGCCCTGGGGTACGCTCAGCCTAGGGGTGGACAAGTGGGCAGCTGCCATGGACAGAAGGTGGATGATGTCATTTGGTTCTTTTCACCCCTGCTCTCAGGAAGCCCAGGACCCTGGGACTGACACCTGCCTGGTAACCCCCACCCTTACCTATGACTCAACTTCTTACTCATGTAAGCTCTCAATATCTGCGCCGGGCCCCTTGGTCAGGATTGCAGCCCTGTCTGCAGTTCTCTATCGGGTGTCCCTCACTGTCCTTTGTGTACACATTCTCTTTCTCCCTCTCTCTCTCCGCCCGCCCCGCCACCACACCTCTCTCTCTCCTTCCCCCTCCCATCCCCCCCCTCTCTCTTTCTCTCTCACTTTCACTATATACACCATGGCTGGTTTTGGTTTTATAAAACAGACCATTGCCATCTTTCACTGTACCTTACGAATTAGCCATCTGCCTGTTCAGCATATCTGGTTCCCCATCATAGACTGAAAAAAAAAAAGACTCACAGTGCCTAGGGGCCCTTTCAATGGATAGCAGGACGAGGGTCCGTTAACAGAAGATGTTCAACCCCTGGTCCCTACGGCCTCAGATCTTCTTTCCTGGTACTTCTAGAAACTTCTATTCATTTTAATACTGTCTCAAAATCAAGCAAATAACCTTCTGGGCAACAAACAGTCCAGGAACTAGGTCTTAGCTACCCAATGTAATATCCTCCCCCATCCCTGTCCCTCTCTAGGCCTTCCTTGGCCTGGTCCCAGGCCACAGGCAGATTTCAGCCTTAGCTGCTGTGAGAATATCTTCCACTCAAAGCCACAGGATGAGGACCCCAGGAGAGGTCCCAAGCTTGCCAGCATCATCCAGTCAGCAGCTGGCAGGGCTGAGGGGGAGAGGCCAGAAAAGGAACAGTTGGAAGTTCTAGGGAACCAAAGCCATTCAAGGGCCAACTCTGCCCCCTGGCAGAGCAATAAACAGGTACACCATCTCAGAGGACATCAGGTCCTGAGTGACCCAGTAAAGAGACTCTGATGGCCAAATCTGACTCACCCAATGTGGTTGGTACGAAGTGAGATTTCCAGCTCCCTCAGTACTTTGGTTGACTCCTGCACTCTCCTCCTGAACTTCTGTAAACATGAAATTTTCTGTCACTGATGGAGGCGCCCAATCTAACTTCACAGAACCAACAAAAGGGGTAAAAAAGGGAAAGGGAAAGGATACAAGAGGGCAGTTATAGGACTTCCCTCTATCATCAGGCAGAGCTACTCCAGGCCCATGGCCTCTGAACCCAGAAACCCGACTCCCACTTCTCAGAAGCAGATGGCCCACCCCAAGTCAAAAGACCCACACCACAGGACTATAAAGAGCAGCAAGATGGGGCCTCCCTGCTTCACACTTCACCTTCCGAGTTACACTGGGGTCCAAGAAGCTCTGCAGTTTCTGGATATATGTGTGTGGAGGGTTCTTCACCTGGAATCGTTCCTGTAAGGGAAAAACATGTGTGCACCCAATGTTCTGCGGACTCCTGAGGAAGTAAAGCACTCACTGCTTTTGATGTGAAGGGACCCAGCCTCCTAAAGTTTTCACCTGGCCCTGAACAACACCTAAACTGTAGATTCCTTTCCTTGACCTGTCGTCGGTGCCTCCCATATGTTGCCATCTTCCCCTCCTCCCATTAGTGCTCTCTGACCCTAGATTTTTCCATGTTGCAATTATTTTAAGAGCCTGCTGCTTGCTGTGAAGATGCAGAGATCACAGAGCTGTGAACAGCACCCATAACAAAGATGACTGGGGAAACTGTTGTTCACTGCCTTGCCAACTGATGAATGGGAGTAGGAAGGCAAAGGGAAGGAGAGCCAATCCTTATAGAGACCAACTTTCTCAGCTCTGAACCCAGAACTTGTAGCTAGACTGGTTTTGCAACATCAACACAGCTCAGGGCTGCAAACACACTTTTTGCTCCTTGCCCAGGCCCTAAGCCCCAACAGTCCAAAGCAACGTCAGTGCTGAAGACTGTTTTCAGCAAGGTCATTTCTCGATCTCCTTCAACGCAGGGCATGAGACCATGCCCTCATCATTTTGGCCCAACCCCCTCATCTGACCCAAAGGAAAACTCAGGAAAAACTCAGGCACTCCAGTGCTGTAAAGGCCTTCACAACTGAGATATCTGAAAACTTGGGGGTGGAGGGGCCAGAAAAAGCCCAGCAGAATGATATAATGTTAGAAAATAGGATCTAACAGCAAAACGAAAGGAAAAAAGGAAGGTTTTAGAATGAGCTGAAATAATGTGACCTAGAAAAGACTGAGAGATTATCAATTAAAGAAACTCAGTAACAAGGGTTGCTGTTCTTCAAACCTCAAACACATGCTCACCATGTCCACCAACTCCTCCTAATGCAAAACACAAAGAAATGGGCCTTTATTGGAGAGGGAGGGACCTGGACTAGGCTCTCTGAGGCAATAATCCTACCTTAGGTCAAGCAGCGTGACTTGGGAGACAGAGGAGCCTCATGGTTAGCACTGAGTCGGCTGCCTGAGCCCTGGCTCCATCGCCCTGACTCCATCACTTACTACGGTTCCTCATCTACAAAATATAATAGGTGCCTTCCTTACAAAGTTTTTGCAAGGATTAAATGAGATATTTAAGTATATGCAAAGTGCTTGGTCCATAATAAGTGCTCAATAAATGCTAACTATCATGATTTTACTCAGCGTTTGAAAATAAATAATTTTATTCAAGCAAGGCTCCATGGTAAACTCCTGGGCAAACACACTGCCTGCACCGTGCCAGGTGCTTCCACACTTCCCAAGAGGTAAGGCAGCAGAAGCCCACACACCTAGCCCTATAGGCAGGCCTGAGTTCACAGACTTGTGACTTTGATCTTCAAACATCTACAGGACAAAAAAGCCAGGCAGTTGGTCTTAGTTCTTAGTTCTGAGCTAAGTAATAACCTCTGTATTCTCTTCTAGCTCTAAACACTATTCATGTAGCGGGAGCTTCTAATAATCACATTCTAAGATTTGGGAACAAGAGACCAGAAGACTGGGGCTTCTCGTTAATAAAGGTCTGTAAATAATGAGAAAAATCCTGCTGCTTGCCATGTTTGGGGCAGAGTGAGAGATAAACACAATCTTTTGCATTATTACCCGTCAGGCACAGCCTTCACCTTGGGGAAAGGCAGAAACAGGCTCTGCTTAAAACTACCTAACTCCTCCACAGCTGACCTACACCCCAGACCTACACAAATATCCTTTAGGCCACTGTCTGTTGGGAAGAAATCAAGACCACTCTTTGCAGGAGCTAGAGGGGAACACAGTCTACCAACCCTGTCCCTGTTAGAAGTCCTTCTTGGAACAGGAAGTGGGTATGGACTGAGGCCAAGTTTAGACCAGCTTCCTCAACAGACTCCCGAGCTGCAGTCCATGCCTTTGGCCCTGCTGCCTCCTCTAGCCCAAGACACAACCCTCACCTCCAAGCCCTGGCCCTAACCTCTTACCTGGTCACAGATCAGATCCCACTTCTTCTCATTGTCATACTGCCGCAGGAGCCGGGCCTTGTCAGGAGGCAGGTTCATGGAGCTCTGAGGAGAGAACCTGAGTCAATGGGGCTGAATGTGGCCCCCAACACACACACACAACCTGGAGCAGAGAAAAGCTAGACTACGCACTCCTTTCCTCTCCTGGACCTGCAGTTCACCCTGACACTCTGTCACTGATAAGGAAGGCTCAGAGAAGCGGGACAGACCTCCCACCTCCTCTTCATATTTACTTCAGTTTGGGTGAACAATGTTTTCTAAACCATATGTCATGGAACCAATTTAGTGAATCAAGATTATCTTTATTTTAAAGAAAAGTGAACAGATTAAAATAGAATTCATTGCAAGTAGGAAGTATAATGAAGCTTTCATAAAGCTTGTTTCTTTTATAGTTTATGTATATACATATACACATACACATATAGATTATGCTGTAAAACATGTCTCTTCACATGAGACAGGTCTAAAAAGTTTGAGAGCCAACAGTTTAAAGCGGATATTTTCAATCTGCTTTTCCCCCACCACCTGAGAGATGGGTGGCCTTCCTGTACCATGCACACTCATGGGGGAATCCTGAGCTACCCACAGCCTGTGTAGATGCTACAACTCTACCCCTTTGTCCCATGTCAGTATACAAGTGAAGGAGAAGGACATTAGCATAAAGATAACTTCTCAGAATATTTTTAGGAAATAACTTTTAAAACTTTAGTACTTTAATTATTAGTGGCAAACTACTTACAACACAAAGCTCTCAATTAATTAAGAGACAGTAAAGTGTCCTAACCTCTTGTTGAGACACTCTAATTTAGAACATAACATAGACCAGATATCATTTTACTTTGTTCACTACTGAATAAAAGTGTAGGTGAGTAAGTGAGTGAGTGAAGTACAAGGTATCCACGACCTGGCCACACCCAGGCCAGCAGCCTTTATCCCCATTCAGCCAAGCTTCTCTGCTAACGAGTATGGCTACCTGTGTTGCAGGTCACGGCCCTTGCCCCTAAAGGCAGATCACTGCACCTGCCCCCACCGCCCCCCATACTCCTGAATCAAATATGATCTCCCACCTGCAGTATCATAGCTCTCTGATAACCCGTATGACTTCCCACAAATCCAGCCCCCTCCCGAACACACTGCGGGCCACCTGGAGGGCCTTCCTCTCATCTTTCTCTCCTTTGCCGACTGCTCCCGAGTTCAGCTCTAACTCCCTGACAACCCAAGCATGCCTACTTGGTTTACTTCTTCCCGCTCCTCGACATCCCCATCCCTGGGGACATGAATTGTGTGCACCGAGGAGTCACAAATCCTGCATTACTCCAGAAGAAGCATGAGTATCCTGTGAGTGGGCCCTCCGTCTTCTATGAAACCAAAAAAAAGTCCTTGTAAATTTACTTCTATCATACATATCTATTATGCATTTATCTACATACATACGATTAAACCAGAGAGGGCCCACTGCCCCACTGCTGATGCAGTACCAATGGCTGTGGGGGTGGGGGACGGCAGCGGTGGGGCAGGGACGGCAAATACAACCCCAAATGTTCTCTCCAGAACTACTTTGCTAAGGGCCAATCTCGGCATGTCTGTGTGCAGAGCAGAAGCCCACAACATAAAAGGGACTCAAAGGTCAAAGGCGGGCCAGAGCAAGGTCTCCTGCCTAACCAGGGCCAGGCTGCTGCCTGCTGAACCCAAGTGAGACTGGAACAGAAACCGTCCTCCGGCCTGGTTCTGGCTCTGTGCACATGCTAAGCGCATCACTGTCATCTGCCCATTTCTCTCAAGTCTGCATCATGAAAACAGTTTTCTATTGTCCCCTTGGAAGAAAGTCAATAGGGAGGGGGTGGGGGTAGCCTGTCACTACTGCGACAAATATGACATCCCGTCTACACCAACTTCCTCCCTCAGCCACCCAATGCCAGCTGCTGTGGCCTCCCACTTCCCCACCAGGTAAACTGGTGAGAAAACACTTGGTACTCCTGGGACTTCAAATAGAAGAAAGTCATCCCCTTAGGGAACCCTAGTCTGAGAGCATATCAGGGACCTGATCAAACATTAGATGCTCAGAAGAGATAAACCCCCAGAGTATAAAAACAGGTGGCAGAAGCACAAATCAGCTCTGACCACAAGCCCACATCCTCCAGTCTACAGCTTTCCGGACTGTGATGCCAGCCTTCTCTGCTTCTTTGGGGCTGAAGTGTGATGGGGAAGAACGTGGGTAGGGGGAATTCCCCCAGCCTCCGGCACTCTCACAAGAAATTGGTCACTGGCTATGGGATTGGAGCCACCTGCCAAGGGGGCAGGAGCAGAGCCTGGCTGGGGCAGTTCTCTCCCTGGCAGACAAGGTCGTTGGGGCTTCTGCTTCCATCTGATATGTGCGTGAGTCCAGAAGCACTCCAATGTCCTGAGGAAGCTGCTCTGCCCTAAGGAAGGACAACTTCCTGAGTTCCGGGGACAGCTGGGGAGCAAACTGATAAGGTTCCGGTCTCAGTCAAAGGTTTGCTTCCTTGACACTTTCCTTCAGTGGTTCCGCAGGGACTGGCTCTTAGAAGGCAGAAGCAGGGCTTAACTCTTGCTACCTCCTTGCTGAGACCTTTGCTAAACAGGAAGGAGGCACAGCTGCCTCGGAACAGAGGCCGCTGAATGGGGAGTAGGTGCAAGAGCAACTTTGGGCTCTTTAGAACTGCTGAACCTCAGCTCTAAACCTGAGCTTGTCCATAAAACGAGATAATCTCACTACTTCCCAGGGTTTTATGAGGATTAAATGATAAACATTTCATGACTGTATGTGTATAGAACACTGTGGGTGTTCAACACAGTTCCCTTCCCCTTCCTCCTAAAAAGCCTATGTAATGTGGTGACATCCCAAGGACCAGCCCTCTTACTTCTGGATTGTCTCTCCATCTCAGCTTCTGTTCCTCCTTCACCAACTGCTTCTCAGCATTATGAGGATAGAGCAATCCTTTACCCTTTCTTTGATCCCCCTCTGGTTTCCTCTAAGACTAGAAGGCAATTAAATACCACCATCCTTGGGAGGGAGGGGGAGACCCCAGGAAGATGGGAGAAGAGGAGGATGAACTCAAACTGAAAGCAACTCTGGGACTGACTCCTAAGTCAGAGGGAACCAGCAAGAAGTCTAATAATAAAAACCAGTAACGGGAAGAAGAAAGGGCTGGATCTGATGCTTCTCCAGCAAGACTACTCTGGTTTACTGCCAGTATGAGGCCAGGCAGAGTGCCCTGTTCAGTGGCCAACACCCTCCTGGGTTCTATGGGAGCAAGGCACCTTTACTCCCCACCTGACTTCTTCCCCCCAGTGAAGCTGAGGAGGAGGGAGGCAGCTCTGGTCACAGAGGTTCCCTTCTCTTTCCTGCTCTGCACCCCCAGCCAATTAGCCCCTCCCCATTTCCTTCCCACTGCAGGGAGGGAAATGCCGGTGGGGTTGGGGTTTCCTTCAGCTGAAGGCCCTGCTTTGGGACTCACCCCTGACTTGTCGGTATCCTTGGGCCAGACCTGGGGAAAACCCAACACACAAGAAATAGGAACCACCAAAAATTCCCTGCTGTTTCTGTTGGTCCCAGTCAATCATGACAAATCTTAGGAAGAGAGACAAAAATGGCATAGCTCCACTGAGAGGCAGGGGGATTCTGGAGGCTTTAGGGAAGGCAGGCAGGGGATGTTCTGAGCAAATACAGAATGTGAGTTAGTGGTTTCCTTAATATTTTCCCTTTCAGAACTACTCCCCAAATCCCCTATAGCTGGACACTTCTCCCAAGCATGGTAGCCCCAGCCCCAAGTGAGGAACCCTGGAAAGCTGAATCTAGTACTTCCTTGGAGATGAAATTAGGCACTGTCCTGGGCACCACATGCTGCTGAGCCCCGGGCCACGGCTGCCACCATGTCCTTATGGGCATCCATAGATCAGCCCATTGTACAGGGCAAAGGTGAAATGTGGTGAGGAGGCACAAAGTTTGGGAGTCCAGGGCAACAACAGGCACAAAGACCCATCCCCAGTCAACAAAAGGACGGAGAATTAGGAGTGGCTCAACCTACCCTCCACGTGTCTCTTACTGGTAGGCAGTCAGCACAGCTATGGCCAGCTGGGCGCTGCTCCCAAAGGGCACGAGCCCAAGGGGGTGGGAGGTACCAGCTCCTGGGCCTCGCCCCCCTTGGCGGCCACAGTCAACCCTGCCGCAGTAGCAGCTCCCAGACAATGAGAGTTATTTTCAGCCAGTGCTTTAACACAAGCCAGCTGGCCAATACGCAGGGCAGGCGGGAGTCCTCCACCCAGCCCGCCCAGATGGCAGGCAGGCCCAGCCCACTGCCTACGCTGCCGCCGCCTCTGCGTTACTGTTTATCTCGTTTCAGCACAGCTCCCTCTAAGTCCCCTCCAAAACTACAATCCTGTCCAAAGGAAACCAGAAAAAAAAATCAGAGTTTGATCAAAGGTCCAAAAGCTAAAACGAGAAGGTCCAGACATGGGAAGCACAGCAGCCCCTCCAAACACCCACACTTTTCCCCAGCCCCGTGACTGGCGGGTGTAGCACATGGGAGGAAGCAGAATGTATCGGTGGCCAGATCTCACTGCAGCCTCCATGGACCAAGGCCGAGCCTGGCTTTGCTGCCAACCTGGAAGTTAAGTTCAACTGTTCTCGCCTGCCTCTCTCCCATCATCTTTCTTTTCAGAGCTCAGGTTTGGGGAAGATAACTTGAAACAGCCAGCCTGGAATGAGCCTGAGACAACTGTGAAAGGTTCTGGGAGAAGAACCATATCCTGTGGCAGAAAGGAAATCACAGGAACAGTTCATGACACTTGGCTGGAGGGAGAGGTACCACGCCCTGTGATGGAGTGGGGTGAACACTTTAACCAGCTCCCCCTCACATTGGAGAGTTCAAGAGTAGGAAGGGGCGGAGAGCAGCAGTCACTCCCTGGACTCTAGGCCCCTGGCCCTGGTGAGGCCAAACCACAGCCTCAACAGTGCAGCTCCCCCTCTGCTCCTCATCTTCTTCCACCTGCCACTCTATGCACAGAAGCTCGTGGGTGCAATACAACTCTAACCAAACACACACAGGCCTGAGCTGCTTATGAGAAGGCTGCTGGGGTTCCTCATAACACAAGACATCAGTAAAGTGGGTGCACCATGATTTAAGTGTCCATAGTGGCTTATGTCTGGCTTTTTGTTTTTATTTAATTGAAGCTATCACTTTGGGGATAAGCTGCCAGGATAAAGCCAGCATTCACAGGCTCTGAGCCCTGTCTGGAGAACATGCTTCTGTGGTCACTGATGACTCTATAACCAGAAATGACTTGCTGAGCAGTTACAGGCCAAGTCCTTGAGCAGCTTGGAGGAAAAAGAGATGGATTCACCAGATGTCTCAGGCTGAGCTCTGCAACTCACACCAAAGAAGTCGGATGAAGGGGAAGTCCTAGGAAGCCATCCATCAAACAGAAGTGGCTTTTTCCAAATACAACTATGCCCCCAAGGTCCCTTCTTCATCCTAGAGGACTCCTCCACTGGATTCTGAGAAGGTAAAAGAAGTTGGCCATATCTCAGTGCCATCAAAACCCCCAGCTCTCCCTTCTACCACACTGTTGACCTCACACCTGACATCAGGTAACCTCTGCAAGTAACCTGGCTCCCCGACCCTGGCTAAGGACACCTATTCAGCCAGGAAGCACACAATCACAGAAAAGAGAATCTTTGTTAGCTGAGACCCCAGGCCCTAGCTAAAAAGCCACTGTTATAGCAACTTGATCTGTCTGCTGGCTCCTCAGCCCCTCCTCGCGGTTAGCCAGACCCACACACTCCCCAGTTACACAGAATGGAAACTATTCTGCTGGGGGCAGCCGGCTTTCCAAAGCCAAGGAGTCCTGGGGCAGAACCTCACATGCTCCCTGTAGCCAACCAAGGTCCTCCCTTCTCTTCATTGATATTCTGCCCTCCTGCCTGGGGAGCCCTAATAGGCAGTGCTACCTCTCAGAGGACACAATATGTTTAGGGTTACATCCCACAAAGGGCATGTTACTCTCCCGAGGCCACAGGTCATTACTAAGACTCAGTACGTCTCCCTCCCAGGGTCTCTCATCCATACCTTCCCTTCCATTCCCACTGTCACCACCAGGTGGGCCCCTACTGTTCACTCTCGACCCTCTGGGATAATCTTCCAGCTGGCATCCCTAATTCTAGCCCTCAACCCCCAACCAACCTGAATGTGCATGAAATTTCTAAACTTCCTAGCACATAAGATAAATTGTTTCTTCTCAGTTCAGAAATCTTCTCTGACTCCTTATCATTAATACAAGAAAACCTGAACTCCTTGGCCTACTGCTCTTAGCATCTGAAAATAAGAAAGAGCTTCAGCAAATTCCCCCAGCCTGACCCCAGCATCTCTGACCAGCCTTTTCCTCCCCTGGATTCTCTCCTAAAACAGCCACTCTTTTCATAATATTTGTTTGTAACTGATGTTTCCCCAATCTTCTGAATCTCCACCTATTACCTGACTCAAAATCCAAGAGCTCTGTGGCTACCTAACCTAAAATAATCAGCCCATCTTCTGAGCTTTAAAGTATAATCATATGTGAAGAAAGACAAGGCATAGACTTGCTTGTTATCCCCCTGTCTTCTCATCTTCCTTAGTAAAGAACCTCCATTATTCATTTGAGGCCCAGAATTAATATTTCTCATCTTCCCTGGCATGCAAGTGTGGCTATGACCTTGTAGGATGCAAGCAGTAGTGTACACATTCTGAGAAGTATTATAAAAGGGCGGGAATATACCTTTCTTTTCTCCTTTCTGCTTCCAGCTAGTTGGAATGCAGAAGTAATGGCTGGAACTTCAGCAGCTATTCTGAACCATGAGATAACCCTGAAAATGGGATTCCAGATGGGTGAAAAAATGGGAAAGAAAACACCTGGTCACAGATACCATGGACCTTAACACAAATTGAATGTGTTCAATATAGTGTCTCTTCATGTATGTGTTTCCTCTATTCACAACTAGAACATGAACTCAAGAATAAGGGTCATATCTTATCCTCCTTTGAATCATGTACAGGTGCTTACTAAATAATTGATTGATCCTGCTACTACATCTCCCACCGCCAAGTCCTTTGTTCAGCTCCTTTATTTTTAGAGGAATTATCCAACTTCTCACCATTGTCCTGCTATTTCTGAGCTCTCTTTCCTTTAATCTATTTTATGTTCTATGGCCCAAATTACTTTCTTTATATGCTGCTTCTTCCTCAGCAAACTTCCACACTTATCAATCTGAGTTTCAACTCTGTCCTTCAGTTTATGCCATAAGTTTAAGCCACTCACCTGTCCTACTCTTTATATAGACTCTTCTTATAGCTTGCTAGAGACTACAGGCTCCTGGGCACAGGGATCACCACCAGCTTGTTTACAACTATAGTAGGTGCTCAATAAAGACTGGGCAAGTTGAATTTCCTCCATAATATATTTCTCTTCCTCCTGTCCCTAAGTTTTCTATTCTATTACACCCCAGAGAGATTAACCCCTTCCCAATTATCAGCCATGCCCCTCCTCCAATTCACAACAGGTGATATCCCATCTTCTCTAGCAAATCTTTCATAAATGAGAGTAGCATGATCCACCTCCCCTCTTTCCCCAAACAGTGTCTCTACACGTTTACTAATGCCTTTAAAACATGTTCATGGAGTTGTAATTTATGACTAATAAGGCCTCTTCTCCTTTTCTTGTATGTTCAATAAATATCCTATCACAAGTCTCACAGTATGGTTAAAACACTAAACGAGGAGCCACACTGCCATGGTATGAATCCTAGCTACCACTTACGACTAGTAAAGCCTTGGGAGAGTTATTTAATCTCTGTGAGCTTGGTTTCCGCATTTGTAAAATGGAGGTAGAAATAGTACCTACTTCACACGGTTGCTTTGTAAAACATTTAAATCAGAACGTAGGTAGTAAATGTTACACATAATGCTAGCTGAGATTTTTGTGTGTGTGTATTTTTTATTCAGTATTTTTCTGGAAAACTATATGCCAAGCACTAAGCTAGGAGCTGGGGATATAAAAATAAATAAGGCAGGATCCCTACATTCAGGAAGTTTATATCCAGAGGGCAAAGTTGACAAGCAAACCAGGAGTGAGTGTAGACAGCACGGCTGTGTGAGAGGTGCACATGGCACCATGGGATCCCTGGGAGGCAACATCTAATTGGACAGAGGAGTCATGTAAGGCTTCCTGTAAGAAATGCTACAGGATTTAGTCTTAAACATCAAGCACAAGGGCGTCAGACAAAGGCAACAAAGGAGGAGGAGACAGCGATATTCCAGGTCAGGAACAGCATTTACAAATACATGGAAGCACAAAACACCAAAAAAGTCCAAGAGTCTCCAAGTGATTTGTGATAATAAAATGAAAGAGTATATGAGAAAATTACAGCAGGCAGGAACAGCCAGATGACAAAGGATCTTAGGAGCTAGGGTAAATATGTGAGCATGAGCAGGATAATAATGATGCTACCATCAAAACAAAAATAGTAATAATGACAAAAGTTAACATTTATTGACCGAACTATGATAATAGCTCTATACGAATTATATCACTTAATGCTCATAACAATTCTGTGAAGGTGAAACTATGGTTATTCCCATTTTATAGGTGAGGAAACAACGGCATTGAAAGGCCATGGTACTTGCCCAGAGTCACATAGCCAATATGTGGTGGAGCTGGGATTTGAACCCAGTTCTGACCCTGATACCTGAGCTTGTATCCCCACACAATGCCTCCTCTGAGACAATAAATTATATTAGCCTTCCTCTGTGCCTCTTCAAATTGTACGCATCCTTTAGAACCAATACAATCAATCTTCCTCATGAAACCTCCCCCAAACACACCCCTCACACACTTCTTCCCCTGAACTTAGGCGGGTTTTACTGCCCTTAACTCCTATTAATGATTGTATTCGATCATTCCTCCAACACTAGTGTCTTTGATGTATCATGTGTTGTGCCAACTGAAAGACCTGTTTGCCTTGTGGTAATTTGTATATTTACAAAGAAAGGGTAAACTATGACTTATAAACATCTACTCTGGGTCAGGCACTGTGGTAGACCCTTTAATTACAAGACTGCTTGGAAGATTCACTTCTTTCTCTTGTTGTTATTCACCATTCACATTCTGTATTATTTCCTGAACTAGACTGCAAGCTCTGTGAGAGCATGGACTTTACCTTGAACACACTTGTTCTTAGACATGGATGCCTAGCACACAGACATTCAATAGACACTGTAGCTGTTCATGCGGGCAGCACAGGCTGGCTGGGGGCAGCATGTCGTCTTACCCAGTGCATGGGCTAGGGAGCCAGCTCTGCCTCTCCAGGAGTCTCATTGTAAGTCCAGGAGCTTATTCAAAGCATAAAACGTAATGAATCCCATCCTACTTCCAGTGTGGGAGGGGCATAATTGTGCTTTATGGAAGGGTAAACTGAGGCCTGGCATGGGCACACATCTGTCACAAGTCATATCAGCAGGGGAGAGGCACTATAAGTCCTCTCTGTCTCCTTGCTTTTTCAATTGCTCTCAAATGGATGTCCTCAGCCTCAGTGCTCCTGTCCTCTTTGGGAAGGAATCATAGTGACCCCGGTCTGCACTCGATCCGTGAGCCCTACTCCCAACATTGTCCCCCTTGATATCCTGAAGGCCAGAGCTTGACAGCAGAAGTCAGAGATGCCCACACCCCAACTCCATCTTTGAGTTTCCCAGCTTTTTCACATCTCATCTGATTGTCCAACTAGCAAATAAAACTCTTTGGAGTGAGCCTTCTGAGAGTTCCTGCCTTATGACCCAAAAGAGCCCCTGGATCTTCTCTGCTTCTTGCAACATCTGGCATCCTAAGCGCTATATATTCACTTAGGGCCACACAGCAGGAGAAAAACATTACCGAAAGTCTCTTATATACCAGGCGCTTTTCTCATATGATCTCGCTGTTCTCAATAACCACTGGAGATAAAATATTACACCTGTTTAAGTGGGGAGAGAAATAAGAATCTGGGATCAACTGGCTCGAGGTCACACAGAAAGTGACAAACCCAGATTCAAACCCAGATATGTAGACTGTAACATAACTTTTGCCAGGACATGGCTTACTCTACCATGTCCTGCCATCTCCTTACAGGAAAAAAAAAATTCATTTCTAACTTGGTAAGGTTCACCTAGATTTGTCTGGCTGGCTTTAGCTGATTATCAAACAGCACAACTAGGGTGGTACCAGCTGAACGAAGCATGTCTCAGAATAAGAGAGTGACCATGTAAAGAAAAGGGAACTGTCCTTTTGAATACCACATGGTGACAATTCCCTCATATCTGAATGACATTTCAAACATTCAGAACGCTACAGATAACAGCATGGGCTTTGGAATCAGGGACAACCTAGATCTGAATCTTGGTACTTTTCATGAGACAGTGGGGAAAATTATTAAACTTTTCTGAACCTGTTTCTTCATCTATAAAATAAACATTATAATATCTACCTCCCATAAGAATTAAAGAGATGAATGAAAAAACACTGCATGGTGCCTGGCACAAGAATTGTAACTGGGCAAAACTACTCCAGGTGTTGCTGCTGACCCAAGTTAGCTTCTAAGCACATAGGCAAAATACAATCTCAAAGTACTTTAAAATGCATAAAAGAGAGACTATATAGCTGACCAGTATAAGTTAAATATATTTATTTATATATTTATTATTTCTCTAGGTTTGACCAATTACACCCATGCTCCTTTGAAAGATAAGACTGAGACACCAATAGCCACCCAGGGGATTCACAGAAAAGTTGGGACTAGAATTCAGGGAGACAGAATTGAGTCACTAAGGTGCTCTGCTGAGTGACTGGGGACAAATTCTCTAACCCTCTGTAGGAGATTTGTCTTCTGCCTTACCTCAAATCTCTCCCTTTCCCCACTTTCTCCCGACTTCCTCAGATTAAACCTGCAGTCTGTAAATCTGAGGTCTAATTCTGCCACAAATCTCTGTTTTCAGCCCTCTCACCTAACTACTCTTCTCAACTACTAAGTCCTGGGAGTTGTCTCTCCCAGTCACTGAAGGGTTGTGCTATCTGAAAATATAGAGAGAGGCATAAGAATCTTTCAGCCCCAAATTTTAATTGACCAGTAGATACTGATGGGATAGAAATAAATATTTCTGTTCCAGACTTCTCCTTTGATTTTAGTTTTAAATATCCAACCACCTATTACAGCTTTCACCCAGACTTCCACAGGCTCTACAACCTCACATGCCTCCAACTGGCCTCATCACTTTCCCTTCTGTTATTTTTATCCCTGTGTTCTCTTAACCAATGATACCTCCATCTAACTAGTCTAGCAAGCTAGAAATCTGGAATCCTAAATTCCTCCTGTTTCCTTCATCTCTACCTTCCTAATATCGAATATAAGCAGTCCCCACATCCTCAAGATTTAATCTTTTTAAGTATTTATTGATTCTGTCTCATCATTTCCACCATGCAAACCAGCCCTGGTGCAGGCACCCATTATCGTCACCACTACCAGGACCCCACTGAGCTGCTACCTCTAATTCTGATTCTCTGCCAGACTGTCAGACTGACCTGCCCACAATTCAAAATCAGACTATGCCATTCTCCTATGAAAAGCATGCAGTACAGTCCCTTCAAAACAGCATTCAAAGCCCTCCTTATTACTTCAGCCTTCATTCTCACCACTCTCTGGCTTATACCTCACACTTTAGCAGCCCCAAGCAGCTTCATGAGGATTCTCTGAACACATCATGCTGTCTCACCTTCATGTCTCTGCCCATGCTGGCCCCTGTACCTGGAATGCTTTCTCTCCCACTCTTCTCCAACTCTTAATTATCCCTATAGCCAGGCAGTATTCCCCTGGCTCCACCTCTCCCCTGTGCTCCCCGGACGCTCCTGCATATCTGTACCACTGCACTTCCCAAGCTGTACATTGCAATTATATGTTTAATGTGTTTGTCTCCCCCTCTAGACTGAACTCCTGGGGCAGACACTATCTTAGTCATCTTTTCTTCTCTGGTATTTAACACAAATCTAAGTGCTTGATATATGCCTATTGTATGAATGAACACCAGGGTACACTTGGGGAGCCTTTGAGGGCTGGTATTGTGTCCCTCTCCCCATCTCCAGGTGGGGAAGATGACATCTTAACCAGTCTGTTCACCACCTTAGAGGCCCTCCACACTACCAGGGTACTGATGTGAATCTTTACCTTTACCTGTCTTGCTATAGAGCAGGCCTAAGGTAAGCTCTCTGCTCTCTTGCCTCTGAGACAATCAGAGGAAGCTGGTGCTAGGTGGTTTCTTTACAATTCTTGGAGGGAATTGACTGAGAAGCTAGATGTCACCAGATACTGTTTAGCTGGCTACCCTTCAACTCTTGAGGTTATTCTCACAGCTTTTAACAAGGATATTCTGAGGAAATGACAAATGCTTTGGGAGCTCACCAGGACCTGTTGCCCCATAAATGCACAAGATTCTTAATTCCTTAGTCTCCCACGATGCCAGCAGTAATTAGCAACTAATAGCTGCTATTGGATCTTCAATCTGGAACTCATGCCAGATGCAACAGAAAATAATGTGCAGACATGAGCACTTTACAAGGGATTCACCAAGTGCCCTGACTGCCAGGACCAGAAGATAATGAGTGCTTATGTGATGCTGATTCTGTGGAGCAGCAAGCAAAAACAAAATACCACAAGCACAAACAAGAAGTCTGTCCAAAGTAAGGGGCCCAAAGCATACTGTAGATACAGAAGGTTCATACGAAGATGCTTTTTCCCAGTTAACTATCTCTCATCCATCCATTAGAGAACACCATCTGGGCCTCACTTTAAAGCTAGCATTGAGGGGAAGGAGGTGCCAATCTGCAAAGGAGCCAGCGTAACAGTGGCCTCCACCACCCCAGAGTTCAATACAATCCCAGAAGTACAGATCTCAACCTTGGCAGGCCTACAATGGCTATGCTGGCCTTGGTAAAAGACCCAGTCTGAAAGATTCTTAAGGTCCAATCCTTCAATGGCTGTACCAGAGGTGAAAAGGGCAGGCCAAGGACTATGCCAGTTCATGGAGGTCCTAAGGCCTGTGAAGAAGTCATGATAAGGCCAACAGCATCAAGTAGGAAGGCAGGGGACTAAGATATGGAGTGCAGTTTAGTGATTTTAGAACTCTGAGATACACAGAACCAGTCTGTACCCATCAGGAAGAATATTTCTTGAATATTCTCCTTAATACCAAATCCCTGACTTTGAGAGGTTAGTGGTCTTAAAATATTTCAACTTAAAATTTATTGAGCACCTGCTATGCCAAACACTGCCTGAATCTTTACATATGCTATTTAATCCTCACAAAATCCCTAGAAGCTAAGTAGTATTACCCCGATTATACAGATAAAGAAACTGAGGCTTGAAGAATCTAAGGCATGGGCCCCAGGTCACAGAGCTAATAAATGGCAGAGCCAGGATTCAAATCCAAATCCACTGAGCCCTGAAGCTCTTGCAAAAGGCCTGGCTGGGCATCCAGTCATAGGCAGAAGAATCCCTACATTCCTTGCAGTTTCTCAGGCCAGACTTCTTCCTCTTCTAGCCAAGAACACACAAAGTGACTTCAAGAAATCTTGAGAGAATCAGACTTGAGGAGCCCTGGAAAGACAGGTCTCTACTTACAGTTAATCAGCACCCTGCCTCACCCTGCTGATAGTTCTGACAAGTGGAGTCCGAGGAGAGACAATCACAGGATCCTGGGGTGAGGATTCAGCTGGGCCCCCAGACAGGCACTGATCTGACCCCTGCCCAGACTGGCTGCACCACCATGGGGAGCCCTGTCCTTGCAGAAATGCTGGGAGCCAGGATTTAGAGTCCATAGATAGTTGCCCTTTACTATTTACCTTTTCTTTCATACCTGAATCTCAAAATTTGCTTTGTCACCTTATCTAAAATATTGCCCCCATTTCTCTCTATTCCTTTACCTTCTTTTTCTTCATTGCACTTACTGCTACTTAATATTATATTATATACCTGTATCTTTTTTGGTTTTCTCCCCAAAACAATGTGAACTCTACGGGGCAGGTCTCTTTATCTCTTTTGTTCACTATCATATTCCTAACATCTAAAATATAGAGCAAACACTCAATAAAATTTTGTTAAATGAATAAATGAGTGATCACACAATCAAACATTTAAAAACTCTACATTCAACCCAGTGTGCTATATAAGAAGCAAGACTTAATAGTGCCCACTGCCCGGGCAGCCGCATCAAACTTGTCGTTGATCCCTAACATCCCATCCTATATATCTCTAAAGTCCCCATAGCTCACCCCCAGGCTCACAAACCCTAACCTGCCTCAGAGCAGTCACTAAAGGCAAAAAAATGGAGCAGTGCCTAGGGAGGAGACACATTTCTCATCCAGTTAAATACAGCCCAGGACCTCAGCAAATTAAAAGCTCCCTCTTTACTGAATCCACGCAGCTTTAGTTATAGGTCACTCTTTTTATTTTTGTAACCAGCCAATTCACCAAATTATAGGCTCAGGCCACCTGGAGGCATGCCAAACACTGAGGCCAACCTAACAGAGGGCACTGCCCTTTTTGGCCGGAGTGGGGGTATAGGAGTGAGGGCTGAGCACCAGTCAAACCTGAAAGGGCTGAGGGCATGATAGCTCTGCCAGGCAGAGTTGAGCGAGGAGCCTAGCCTCACTCAGTCCAACATGCTGGTCAGAAGGGAGTTAGATACCAGGGCTCTCCACACAACAGCCACAATGAGCTCTTGAAACTATAAAGCAGATAAGGTCACTCCCCCTAAAATTAACATTCAAACTCCTTACCAAGGCAGGCCAACCAGGTCCCCATGACCTGGGCCCTGCATACCTCTCTTCTGCCTTCTCAGACGTCTCTTTAGCATTCTAATCAACCAAAATGGCATTCCTTCAGTCCCTCAAATGTGTAAAGTTCCTTTCTACCCCAAGGTTATTTTCTCTTCCTAGAACCCTTTTCCCCAGATCTTTACATATGACTATGACATGAATTTGGATGGGTATGTCTGTAAGATTGGAGTAGAGAGACCACTAAGGTATCTATTACAACAGACTAGCAAAGCAATGAGAACAACTTTAGCAGTGGTAGTAGATATGGAGAAAGTGATAGAAGAAATAGCCCAGAGTGATTCCCAAGTACCTGGCCTAGATGAGAAGCTGGGAGAGGGTGCCATTCCCTTACCCGCTTCCCTAATACAGTGTGTAAGAAAACACCAGCCGGTAGAAAGTGGATCATAAACGCTAGACACTGTTACTATGCAATGAAATGTGTTAAGCATCTACCATGAACAAGTCATTGCTAATCATACAAATTATTTAGTACAAGACATTTCACTCCAAAGGAAGTCAAGAAATATTTAACAAATGAAAGAATTCACCTAAAACTTGATAACTAGAAATGGAAGCTTTTACATTTTTGGATTTCTGCAGTTCTGAGGTAAACTGTAGGATCATCGCCTACTCAGTTTTAAAGCAAATTATTCTGACTGTCTAACCTGTAGGGAATGATCACTTATTTCTCATATATTGCAATCATTCAACATGAATGAACAAACCCATGAATGGCCAGGAAGCACTTACCAATTAATCTCTATCCCCTGTTGAAAACTGGGCAGAAAGACCTCCATAGCCTTTTCTAACAATCAGTGGCTCTTCAGACAAAATTTTCTGTAAACTGATCATTCTAATCCAAGCTCACCTCTCTATCTATAACAGTGCTCCCAGCTGCCCCTCATATAGCTGACTCATGCTCCCTCTTTAATTCCCTCCCATATGCTTCCTGGCCTACAACGGCCTCTCCTCTCCTAATCCATACTTGTCACTTTTAAGACCTGATTTAAAGTCTATGCTTTTCTTAGAGCACTGCCAGATTAACGATTCTATGCCATGCTGACCCTCCCCTAACTCTCCAATCCTTCTGTGTCTGTAGCAGGGCAACACCTATCACCCTATGATCTCATTTGGTCTTCACAAATACATGTGATTTGGAAAGACAAATAGTATCCCCACACTATGAGTAAAATAAGGCACACAGAAGGCCTCATGGACAACCTGAAGACACATACTTGTTTTAATTCTTTAGTTGTTCAAAGTACAGTTCTAAATATATATTCTGTCTCTCCAGCTTAGTGAGCAGTCTTCTATTTCCTTAGTATCCTCCAAAGCACTTGAGAAAGTGATGTGTATACAGTTGGCACCTAAGACATATTTCCTTAATAAATCAAGGAAGAAAGGAAAATGAAATGAAAATACATCATCTTCAAGGCTGTTTTGTTTGTCTCTAGCCCTCATTTAGCTATTCTCTCTCCTAACAGTCTGTTCTTTGCCTCCCAAGGATATATATAATTTATAATTAAATATTTATTTAATATCTGTCTTTTGGGGTGGCTCCATAGTGTAGTGGTTAGCACGTCTACTTTACATGCAGAAGGTCCTGGGTTCATGCCCCAGGTGGAGCCATGGTCTATACCCTAGGTGCACCAGGCCTTTTGGGGGCACCAAGCTCCGGATGCATAGCGTGAGTGTGTGGGAGGAGACATCCCACTGTCAGAGATCCAGTTCTTAAGGGGAGACAGCAACATCCATAGGTCAAGGGTGGAACCAGGAGAGGGGAAAAAAGTCTGACTTTCCTTCTAAACTCCATGAAGGCAAAGGTGATATTTATTTTTTCATATACCCTGTATACATCCCAAAGTAATTTAAAAGGATAAAGCTCGTTCAATAGCCAATGTCCTAGTATAAGAGCTGGGATCCAGATCCAAGTATGGCTGACTCCAAAGCCTGAATCTTCCCACCACCTCTTAGCAAAGGAACTCTTGTCTTGGAACTTCCCTTACATTCTGCCATAATCTACACAATGCCCTCCAAAGCAGGACCGATTGCAAAGGGGACTGACCCTAAAAAGAGGAGATTGTTGTTTAAGATATGGGCTTTGGAGTCAGACTGCTTGGATTCAAATCCTGACTTTACCATCTACTAACTGTATGATCCTAAATGAGCCATTTAATCTCCTTGGACTTCAGTTTCCTCACCTATAAAATGGAGATAATGTTAACTACTGCATACAGTGGTGATGATTAATTGAGATAATATGTGTAAAGAGCTCTGCATGGTACCTAGCATGAGATTAGCACTCAAAAAATGTTAGCTATTAAAGTGATTACCTATCCATATTCCTAGGAAACAAGAATCTAGAGAACCTGGCTTCCATGGGGGTCAGGGCTATTGAACCGACTTGACTTTGAGAAGCTTAGCTGCAGTGAAGCCCAGAGCTCGTGTGTATTCTCTTTGCTGAATTCACCTGCTACAGCTCTGCTAAGGTTGGAGGTGCAGTTTTCACTGGCCTGGAAATGAAAGAGGCTAAAAATATACAGCCTGCCTGTGTCTAGGGGATTAAGATTGTACCTACATTTAAGAATTTAAAATACAGCCTCAGGGCAGGAGAACATCTCTTAGGATTCTTTCTACTCTGAGAATTAGTGCCAAGTTCAGCACAGGGCAGGGAAAGGGCTGTGGTCAGTTGCTGATCCCACTAGTAGTCTTTCTCCCTACTGCTCTTTTTTTGGCTCAGTGCAGGGAATAAGAGAGTGGAGCTGTCTTTTTTGCAATAAAAGTTGAGTCCTCCTCCCTATTTTTATTCCTCCTTTTCTCATAAAGGAGGAAAAAATACATAAGTACATATTATTTTTTAAAAAATCAATCAATTAAAAAGCTTATAGAATAAAAAAAATGAGTCATTCTTCAGCCCTCAACCCTATCCATCCCCTTCCATACGTCACCACAGTTAACAGCTTGGTGTTGATTCTTCCCAGCCTTTTTCCTATACATTTACAGACAAATATATATTTACAGACAAATTTATAAAGCATTATACATGGTCTTCTTTTAATTGCCTTTTCAGATTATTTATACACATATCTTGGAGACTCCCATCAGCCACAGGCATATATTGGGTGCATACCCAGTGCCAAGTATTTGGCTATACAGTGATAAGCATATATAAAGTCTCCACCCTCGTAGAGTCAGCTGTCTGGGGAGACAGATAATAAATGAGTAATCAAACAAATAATTTAAAAATGGGAAATAATACAAAAGAAATTAATAAGATACTAAGACAAAGGACAATAAGGGAGGGAGGCCTCTCTTAGAGGTGGCATATTTTAAACTGAGAACTGAAGTATAAGCTGGACCAAGCCATTTGAAGACCCAAGAAAAGGGCATTCCAGGAAAGGAAATGGCTTGTGAATGGTCCTGAAACAGAAAGGAGCTTGTCCTGAACTGAAAGAAGGATAATGTGGAGCTTGATAAACAAGAGTGCAAGTGAAGAGGTCAGCAGAAGCCAAATAATGCAGTTCTAAGGGCCAAGGCCAAGACTTTGCCTTTTTTTTTTTTCCATTAAAGGTTTTTAAGACAGGCACATAATACTATTTGATTTATATTTTAATTTTGGCTGCTTTGTGGAGAATGGATGAGAGGATAGAGGAAGGGGCAGAAGTGGAGGCCAGTTGGTTGGATGTAATACAAGCAAGAGCCAATATTGGCTAGGTGGCCGTAAAAAAAGATGAGTAGTTCTGAGGTATATTTTTGGAGATATGACTGGCAGGGCTTGCTGATAGACTGGGTATGGGAAGGGAGAAGGGAAAATAGTATTGGCCTTGGGTAACTAGGTGAATAGAGGAGAAATAGATTTGGGCAGGAAATGAACAATTAAGTTATTTCCAGTTTTTTACTGTTAAACGATGCAGCTATGAGGATCCTTTCTATGCACCTTCATGCAAATGTATAAACAATTCTGTAAGGTAGTTTTCTGGAAGTGAGATGGCTGAGTTAAAGGGTATGCACATTTGAAACTGATAAACCTTATAAAATGCTTTCTTAAATGTCTGTACCAAATTACCCTAACATTAATAGTGTATTAAGTACCATTAATGACAACCATGGACATTATTGACCTTTAAGATTTCACCCAGATAATTAGTATAAAAAGTATATCATTTAAATATGTTCATTTCCTTGATTTCTAGTGAGGTTAAACTTTTTTCTTTTTTTAACTTAATTATGTAACTAACACATAAATATATTCTCTCCATAAAAAATATAAACAGTATTAAGCTAAATTCCCTTTGACTCTCTTGTTCTTCCCATTGTGGTTCCCTCCCTGCATCTCAGAGGTAAGTATTGTTATTGGTTTTATTTGTATCTTTTCAGAAAATTTTCTATGCAATTTTAAATCTATACATATAATCAATGATCTAAGCACCTTTTAAAAGCTGTATTTCTAGCAGTCCTTTTAGCATGAACAAAAAAATATCCAACTAAAAATTTTTGCTTAAAGCCTAAGTACATAATACATAAAGCTGAGAACTTCCCCAGTTAGTTAACTAACCCCTTTGAGTCCTGGTTTTATCACCTGTAAAAAAGAAGTGAGTAACTGCCTCAGAGAGCTGTTGTTAAGTTAAATGTAAAAGCATGGGGCATATGCCCAACAAATGTTCTTTCCTTAACATATACAAGTTCAGGCATTTGGTGGAGATAAGAAACTAAGCCATTCCTAAAATAATGATGGAAGATTCCACCAAGAAAAAAACATTTTTAATGTCCTGGAAAAAAAAAAAAGTTTTTTCATAATAAATAAAGCTCCCAAAAGATTTGAATTTTTCTTTAAAAATTTTAGTATGAAATATTCTATGCAGTCAAAAAAAGTATAGGGTTTTGTTGTTGCTGTTGTTGTTTTGCTTTCGTAAGATAGAAAGCAAGAGGATTTAAGCATAGAAATACCGCCCCCCTCTCAGGTACCCCCTGGTAAGCCGAGGGTCTGGATGTTCCCAGAGACCTTAGGCCTGCAGGCGGGAGTTGCAGCTGCCATCAGGCAGTACCTCCAAACACAGGATATGACCTAACCTTTGGGCCTCACTGCAAGGATGCCACTGGTTCCCCTGGCTTGTCAAAGTACATCCTGTCATCCCTACCTGGATGTTCCTGTAGGTTGTGGGTCTAGTTCAAAAGGGCAGATCCCACTACAAAGTGTCCCTAATCAAAGTTTAAACCAAAATGTCCAGGGGCCAGACTATCTTCCCCTGAACAGGAGTCAGCCAAGTTTCAACAAGCTCTTTTTTTCAGAACCCTCAACAGAGGCATCATTGTATCTGAAATAATAACCAGGACTCCTTCTCTTTACAAAATATCAAGAATAATGTTTGTGTCAAGGAGCTCCTACAGTGGCTTCTCCTCACCCAGCTCTACCTTCCTATTCCTCTAGGCTCAAAGCCAGGGATTCCCTAGCAGATCCAAGAATGGGCTTTAAACAACCCAAATTCTGTGCATGGGGGAGGGAGTATTAGGGATCACAGATTTAATTAGATTTTTTAAAAGGCTCTGTTATCCAAAAGATGTAGAAGCATTGTTGAAAGATTGCTCAAATATATTCCCAAACTAAGAGAACTTTTACCCTGGTGTGAGAAACTAACAAGAGGGTTGGCAAAAGTGAGCAGTAAAGTATGTGTACCCCAAGCTGCTCCTTAAGTTTTAGCATAGAGTCCACAGAACAGAGGGAATCAGATAATTGGACACTAAACCTACAGAAAGAGGTAATAAAAAGAGGCCCACTTCTAAGCTGAAGGTAATAGGAAATGGGAAAACCAAGAAAGCACCAAAATCTATGGCTTTGCCTTCACTTTTGCTGCTCTTGAAGCATCATTCCCAACTGAGACACAAAGGCAATGGAGGTACTGATTAGTAGAAGAGGAATCTAAGCACGGGAGCTATCAGTTTTATGGACAGGATCCTTCTTTATTATGTGAGGCTGACCCAACACCTCAGGATGGTTAATGTCCCTGGTGCTCAAGGACAGGAATACCTCCCATTCAGTGTGATAAACGAAACATCCTCACTTGTTTCCCCAAACTCCCTGCTGGGACAACACCTCCCCCATGGAAAACCACTTTAACTTACAGTAACAGAGGTGGTGTAGTGGGTACTGTATATGGCAAACATTTATGTATAAAACCTTTATAGGTTACAAAGTATTTTCTCTATGTTGTCTACTTTAAATACCCTCAAAACTCTGTAAGGAAGGTGTTATCATTACCCATTTCATAAGGGATGAAATTGGCTCAGAAAAGTTCTAGGTTTTACCCAAGGTCATTCAGTTGGGGAAAAAAGGCTATAAAGTTGAATCGGAACCCAATTCTTCTGACTCCTAACTGATATTCCTTCTTTCATACAATTCTGAGCCACCAAGTCTTTTAAATCAATTACTTCTGCCCAGAATGGATTTTTTTCAGGTTTCAGGGGAAACACTAGGAAGATCTACGGATTGGTTCCCCAGCTTCTTGCAAGGAAGCTGGTAAAAACAACTGAGCAGAAACTAACTCTGCTCTAAGCTGTAGGTTGTTTTTAAAGCAGGATAACCATCTCCTGAAGTACCCACACCAGGCTCATCCCCAGCTCTTACTTAGACAGAGGCTGAGCAATTGAAGGAGCGTTATGACATTCTCTAGTCTAGATCTGAGTAGAAATGAGCAAGCAGTGGAGGAGGAGCATACCTTCCCTGTTAATATTTTTAGGGACCCAGAGGCAAGGCCACCAGCCTAAATCCAGCCCTGGGTAAGGTTGAGAACGTAGTAAAAGAGATGGGGAGGGGACAAGGGGAAGAGATGAGGACAAGAACTGAACCAACACAGGTATACAATAGCCTAAACCCTTCCTCTACTGGCAAAATTTGTCATGTAAATAATTTTGCTAGCCCCTTGTAGTTCTCACCATTATTTACAATACCTTTCAAGAACCTCAAAGTACTTATAAACTGAGAAGAGAATGCATATTAGTAAAGCTGGGAGAAAACTGCTCCCCTAAAAACTCTAACCCACACCTTTGTTGTGAGGTGATTGAAGACAAAAAGGGTAAGAGAATCTGGAAAGAGGATTCTGAAAGATTAAAAAAGAAGTAGAGAGAAGGGTAGGAGGCAAAGACAACCAGAGTACCTCAAGGACAGAGAGGCAGCCTGACACCTCCACATCTTTCTTGGGGGGCGGAAGGGGGGATCATTTTCCCATGTAGAAGGAAAACAAGATATAAAGGTGTGATTCTGCCAAGGGAGGCAATAGAGAGACTAGGAATAGGAACTGAGGAATTCTAGCTACCCAGTCATCTCTATCCCAGAATCTACTTCTCTTCATGATGGCAATCTTAAAACCCCTAAGTTCCCATCTGGTGCTATTCCAAAGGGGAGCCTTGAAGTAGCCAGAGAGATCTGAGAGTAGTGGGGAGCTATGTGGAGACAGTACCCTCTCTTATCTTCAAAGAAAAAGTTCCTTCCTCTTCTCTAAAGTGCACTTCCAAACTGGAATGAACCTCCTGCCTTTACCTGGCACTGCCTCAGTTCAGCTCAGACTTGGGAGAAATGTTCCTCCACAATGGAGGCGACCAGCCTGGCTGACCAGATATCACATGGACTTCAGGCAACCAGCAAGGCTGTCCCCTGGGCCCACTACAGTCAATTCTGGGGCAGATACTATGTCTTGACCACAGAACCAGGGCCCTGGCTCCAGTCAGCCTCCCAGGCAACCACAGGGGCAGGGGAGGATCTGTGGTCTCATTTCCTCTCCACCTTGGCTTCTTTTTTCACTTCACTGAAGATTATCTATTTCCACCACAACCAGTTCCTGTTCTCACCAGCTGTAGTTGTTTCCCCATGGACAGAGCTATGAAGCACTGGTGTGGCTGCCACCTGGACTATCCCAGCTGCAGAAACAGACCGAACAAGGCCTAAGCTAAAGGGCTTTTTCATCCAAAATAAGATAGCAGGGAGAAGAAACTTTAAGGGAAAAGAAGCAATTCCAAGAACATACAGTGGATATACTGGTATCCATTTTATTATTATTTTAATCTTACATAATAGTTACATGTTCTTTCATGAAAAAGTTTATAATGAAAAAGTGTGGGAAATGTACGTACACATTTATTATATAGAAATATGTAGATATAATAAATCCCCAACCATGAGCAATGGACACAAACAAAAGATGGCCAAATCACTTATGATGAAATGAAAAAAGAAATGCAAAGTAGAATAAGACACCATTTTTCATTAATGAAACTGGCAAAGATTTTTAAAAAGTTAAATCATCCAGTAATGGATAGCTTATAGAAAAAGGAAGACACTCACATTATAAATGGAAAAGCCAACTGATACAACTTTTTTAGAAGGTATATTTCTCAAAAGCTTTTAAAAAACATATACCTTTTGACCAAATAACTCAACTTCTAGCAATTTATCCTAAGGAAATAATCAGAGATACACACAAATATGTATGCACAGGATATTCATCACAGTGTTATTCGCAGGAGAGAGAGAAATAAAGCAGTAATAAAATAAAATATGGAGAATGAAGCAGTCATGAAATCATGATACTGAAGAATAAACAAATGAGAAAATGCTTAAAATAGTAAAATAAAAATCAGTTTATAAAACAATATGCACGGTACGATCCTAATTGTTAGAATATATATGTACATATATATACAGAGAGTTAAAATATCAAAATGTTAGTAGCAGAGAGTTGGTGCTGTCATGGGCTTGCTAAAGACCACTGGCCTTGTGCGATTGGCTAAGGATATTGTATTCAACAATTCTTGAAGTCCTTGAGCAAATCCCTAAAAATGCAGCATAAAGAGTATAAAGAACAAATTATAAATGAGAAGCTGCATATGGTTAAAACAGAATCGGATGCTAAAAATTAGAAGACCAACTTCAGAGTGGCTAAATAGGTGATTCTTCAGACTGAAAACAAAGTCTAGCGAGAAAAATGATAAAACGGAACCTATGAGAGCCATTACTGAAAGAGCCTCCTGACCACCAATGGAAATGGCCAATATAATCATCATTAAATGACCTCTGTGTGGATAGAAAACTAATGTAATGAAATGTTTGGTTATAGCAAAAAAAAATGTCAGTAGTAGATGGTGAGATTACAGGTGATTTTAATTCTCTTCTTTGTACTCTTCTATATATTTTATATATTTTTTATTTTATTTGTTATTTTTTAGGTGAGGCAACCCTTGGTTGACCTCATAGATTGCAAAGACCTCGTCAGCTTACAATCCTTATTTTTGTTTTTTACGCCTACAGCACCTCATCTTCCTAGGTAGTCTCCCATCCAAATACTAACCAGGCCCGACCCTGCTTAGCTCCTGAGATCAGATGGAATTGGGTATGTTCAGGGTGGCATGGCCGTAGAGTATTTTTATATTTTTAACTTCAAAATTTGTTTAATAAGCATGTATTATTTTCATAATCAGGAGAAAAGAAGCTATTCTTAATCCTCCTTCCTTCAAATGCATTATTCCCTTTTTAAAAAACCATTTGGAAATGTGTATTTAGGAAATTAAAAACACATTCTACAATCCAGAATGTTCAATTTTGGGTTTCCGTCCAAAGGAAAACACTAAATATTGAAATGACTTTGTACACCAAGATGTTCATCACAGCATTGTTTATGATAGCAAACAGAAGCAACCAACCTTAAATGTCCAACAGTAGGAGGGTAGTTAAGTAAACAATGGTACATTTGCTTGATGGACCATTTTGCAAGCATTTAAAAATGTTTATAATGATTAGGTTGAGAAAACTGATAAAATGAAAAAAATTGGATAGAAACACACACACACACCATACACACCATACACACTAATATCACAACACTGAACAAAACCCTATGCAGAGAAAAATATATTAAAGGTTTTAAAACATATTGACTCCATTTGGCAAAGTAACTAAAGAAAATATGGATGTTTTTCTTCAATTTAAATCTTCGATCTTTTCTTCTTTCTAATTGCCCATACTTTTTTTTTTAGAGAATGAGTATTAATTACTTTAAGAGAAAAAGGGAAAAAAAAATCTCCCTCTGAGCAATCGAAACATTCCCAAATGACAAGAAGTCCATCCCCATACACACACACACACACACACACTTCCCTAAGTCTAAGGCAGCAGTCACATGGGAAAGTCAAGGGAATGAGGCCTAGGGTCTTAGTGGCGTCTCTGAACAAGGGGTGGGGGTTCCTCTGACCAGCTGCCGTCAAGAGCCCTTTCCCTCCCCCAAGTTCTAGTCCAACCTGAACTAATTCACCAAAACCTCTAGGACTGGGGGAAAAAATTGCCACCATGGTGATTTGGAACTTAATATTTTAGTCCAACTTTTTCTAGCCCTTTCTGTATCAAAAGAGGCCCAACAAAGCCTCTTAGACAACTAGCACCCAGGCCAGCTTAGCTCCCACGTCAATGCTACACTTATAGAAAAATCCCAAGTCATAAGTTGTCACCATGAAAATGTGAGAGGATGAGCCTTGGCAGGGACAGCCTGTCACACGACCCCACCCACCCACATGTCCTGAGAGCCTCCTCCTGAGAGATATCCAGGGATTTTTCTGGCATCAGAACCTTTAGGCTCCATTTCAACAATAATCAGCAAAGAGAAAAATTAGGGTGCAAATACAGCAAAGGCTGACAGCTATCCTTTCAATGTCCTTAAAGCTTTCTGCCTCCCCTCTCTAAGGAAAGGCCAGTAGTGGCCAGAATGCTAGCTTCTGAGTAATTGAGGGTAAACAGTAATCTAGTTGGAACCAAAATACAGACTTGGGCTTTATCATACCAGAAATTGGATCTCATTATGGTATTAATAAAGAGGAGCCCCAATAACTGCCCATCTCTAAACTTCTGAATTCTCAACAGAATGGGAGCTGCCACTCAGACACACAAGGGGGTAAGGAAGAATCCCAAGGAAACAGCTTAATGGCAGCTTCACAACCTTTTCATACCAGGGCTCACCTAGAAAATAATTCTATTTGTATAGTACACAGGGTATAATGGAAGCTGATCCCAGCCAAAGGGGACCAATAGGGGACCTCCGTTGCCCCTAGGGATGAGGGGATCAGAATCCCAGCACACCAGTAGGGAAGCCTGGGATTAGGGCACTGGGCTAGGTTAGAATTCTTGGAATTAATGTCCTGAACAAATTACCTCCTGGCCTCAAACCTGGAGCTATCCAACCTCAGCTGATAAGCTATGGGTCAGATCCTGTGTCTGCACCAGAAAGCTGGGAGCCTGTGGTCTTGACTCAGCAGTGATACAACTTCCTCCTCAACCAGGGTGTTTTTCAGGGGGGTTTCCATAGACACACTAGGATGGCAGCAGACATATCTCTGAGACTGGCTATAATGAACTGGGTAATTGGTTTCATCAGATTTCTACACTTAAAATCCCATTTTGAAACTACAAATGGTCACAGATCTGAGTCATTGCTAAGAGCTACAAATTTAAAAGCTACCATTTGCTAAGCATATAGTAGATGCCAGATTCTGCTAAGCATTTGACTTCTAGTTTCTTTAAATCCACACAACCTAATGTGGCCAATACTGTTATTATCCCCATTTAAAAGAAGAAACTGAGACTCAAAGATTAACTTGCTTAAGGTCAAACACTTTTCTAACTGGAGATTGTGAAGAGCTAGTAATAGAGCCCACTTTGACATGAAAGTCCCTATGCTTAACCAGGATACCAGTATGTCACCTCAACCCCCAACCCTCCAAAAAAAAATACTACTTGGCTTTTTCTGAAAGTAAATTAATCATAGTGAAGCTAACAATCTGGGAAAGAAAAGAGTGAAATAGGAGCAGCTTTTCTCTCACATAATCAAGAAAAGCAGCTAATCTACATTGAGTACCTACTGGGTGCCAATGCCTTACACATGGCTCACCTAATTCTCATAGTCCCATCAAGATAAGTATTATTAGGCCCAATTTACAGATGAGCAAATCTATAAAATTTATAGATGAGGCTTAGAGAAGTTAAGACAATTGCTAAGACAGAGCCCTTGCTCTTTCTACTATTCTCTGCTTCTCACTGTTCGAGAAATATACCTGAGCCTATCCCAGGGTCAAGCATCCATGGCCAGTACTGTTTCTGAAGGGCATGTTTCAGGATCAGAGGAAAAGGGATCTTTAAGAGCCCCCAGAGAAGAGCTCAAATGCCCAAAATAGCATGATTTCCCTGTGTTGGAAAGTGAGGTAAAATCCCCTTCTCTGCTAAGACAGCTAACTAGCCCTGGCCTGCCCTGTTCTAACCCCCCAATCAGCATCAGCTCAGACACAGAAATAAAACCAAAACAAAAGCCACAAGGAAAGAAATCAAAACTTTAAACAGAAAGGAAGGTTCGAAAGTGGGTGGTCTAGTCCTCTGCTTAACCTGGACTCTCTGAGTGCTCTGGCTAGTAATCAGGACACCACGTGCATTAAGTGAATATTAAGTCATCAATGTGCCAGCTAAACAAATTTATCACCCAAGCTCTGATGAGGACGATCAACTCTGGTTCTGAGCTCTCACAGCAAGAGCCTGGCAGTCCCACCTCAGACCACCCCTTTTCCTCCAATTTCTAAAGTTACCTTGAGCCAGTTCACTGGGGGTTTCATACCCCCACTGGAGTGCAGATTCCCTCCCACTCTTTTTCCCAACAGTTGAGCTCTTGTACTCGAGAGCACAGAGTCCCAGAGTCCCAGGCTCTCCTCCTCAGCCTGAGATGGCCACAGCACATTAGTAGTCACTGACTCACTCCATCCCTCTAAGGAGGCTATGGGAAATGCAGAGGGACACAGGATGTGTGGCCCAGATCCTTTCGGCCCTTTCCAGGGCTGGTAGGAAGAGAGGTGCCAGGAATAGTGCTTCCCCTTGTAACCCTATGGATCCTCTCTGACCTGTCTGTGGTGCCAGTGGGCAAATGTCAGGCTCTCCACCATCAGGGAGACCAGGATCTCTACACAGCTCCACTGATGCCAACAGATCTAATCTCCCTATTCCAAGGCAGATGAAATCCAATAAGGCTGCTAAGTCCACAACTTATCCCTCCTCATGGGCAAAAGCCAAGTCAGCCCTTCAAGCCACACCAACAATAACAGCGGCATTAACACTGCCTCTTACAGAGTTCCTTGAGGAACTAGGAACTATTTTCCCAAGTCTTTTACCTCCGTTAGCAAATATTCTATCACCTAGTTCGCTTTTTTTCCAAAATTTCATTTTTAGCTCCAACATATTCTTTGGCTTTATCCCAGTGATACCAGCTCAGATCCACTCTATTCACAGCGCCACCAACATCATTCCATTCCCACACCAAAGAATCCCAAAGTCAGCTCCAAAAACTTATCTACATAGATCATTTGGGAACCTACAGAAAGACTAAAAAGAAGCACAGGCAGAGAACAGAAACCAACCACCAGGGCTTAATATAAAAAGGGGGGCGGGATGGTTTGTGTATTGTTTCAATTGGAAAAATACACTAGTGAAATGGCTTATCCACATGTTCAACCCTTTTAGAAAAATCTATAACTTTGCAAGATGCCTGCAGGCCGTTCTGAAAATAAGTAGAATGGCATCACTCTTTATTCTACCCCCTTCAAGAGCTCCCAATGCCCCTTCTTTCCCCCAAACATCTGGTCCGGGCTGGGAGTGGGACCCACTCCCTGGAAAGCCTCCATGTTAACACGAGAGACGGTCTCCCCAGTCAGAGAGCCCTGACTTAGGCTGAGGAGTGGGCCGGCTCCAGGCTTCTGAATTCCCCTGCACCAACGCAAGGCTTAGGAATGAGAATTTCCAGGGACCCCGGGGAGGCTGTCGGGGAAGTGGGGAAAAGGGGGAAGAGCAGCAGAAGGGGGATGGGGAGGAAGAAGTCTGGATCTTGCGGCGGTCCGGGGCTGGGGACCCCTCCTCCTAAGTGTCCAGGGGTTGAGGCGTTGGTTGGGAGGTCCCAGACGGGGCTGTCGGGGCCGGCTGGCGGCTGCCGGGGTCTGTCGGAAGCCCTGACTAAAGAGGCGGGCCGGGCGGGCGGACCGCGGCCAAGTCCCCCCCGGGGCGCTGGGACCTGGGGGGTGGGGGGGAAGGGGAAGGGACGGGGCTCCGCTCTCACCAGCACCAGGGCGAACCTCTCTTCCAGCTCACAGGGCTCAGGCATCGGCATCTTGCCGGGCGGCGGCAGCAGCGAGACAGAGGGCGGTTCGCCCGGGCCCCCCTCGGCGCTCTCCAGGTTGCCCATCGCGGCGGGGCCCCCTCGGGGGCCTCAGCCCCCCACCTCCACGCCCGGGGGCCCTGGGCTCGGCTTGCTTGGACTCGGCTCCTCCCTCAGCGCCCGCGTCCCCGGTCCAGACTCCTCAGCCCGGCCGCGGGCCCCGGCGGCTCCTCGGGGGTCCGGCAGGCGACGGCGCAGGCGGGCAGCGGCGGGCAGCGGCACAGGGGCGGGCGGCGCAGCGCCCACGGTCCGCACTCACGGCCGTGCCTGGCCGCTCTCGGCGCGCCGCCCCGGCGCTGCCCCTCCCCGCCACCACCGCACCCGCCCCCCCGCGCGCGCTTTTTCCCTTCCCCCTCTTCGTTTCCTCCCACCCACTCCCGGCTGGGACTCCCGCTTCCCCCACGAGCGCCGACTGCAGCCGGCTCGCCGCGCTCCCCATTCATGCCGGCCCCGCCTCCCGCCTCCCGCCTCCCGCCCTCCCGGGCAGCCGGCCCGCCCCCGCCTGCGCGCGATTGGCGCCCGCACCTGCCGATCACAGCGCCCCCCGCCCCCAGCGGCCTCGCGCCTGGCACCTAGCGCGCCCTGGCGGCTCCGGGCTGCATCGGATCACAGCGACTGGGGGGGGTTGTCAGCTTGGACTGCGGAAAAATGGATCCGACCCTTTTCCACAAGGAGCTCACAATGTATGCAAATAAGTAAAACATAGGACAAAGTGTGAAAAGATAACTACAAAAGGAGTAGAAATAACTAGGATACTAAGAAAAGGGAGAGAGACTACATCTATCAAGAGTCATCAAAAGGGAGGTCATATTTGAACCTGATATTGAGGGAAGAGGAAGACCTTAACTAATCGAGGCAGGTGAAAAAGCATTTCAGAGAAGAGAACCTTACCAAAGTTCAGAGGTTGATCTTTCTGGGTGGGAAAAGGAAGGGCAGCAGAAGAAGCTAGGTCTGCTGGTGGGCACTCATCGATGACGTGATAGACATTTATTGTTTCTGCCTCTATCCCTCTTCTTAAAGTGATAGGGAACCGCTGCTCCCCTATTCTCAGTCCATGTAGAGCTGAACTTTACCCCCATTCTTGGGAGCCCCATGACCCAGGCCTGATCAGTCACAGGATCTCTGCCTCTAACTTCAGAAATTGTTTTAGAGACTGACACTTAATCAAAGCCCAAATAAGATTCATTTCTAAGGCTTTTACTGAAGCAATCAGGAAAGAAGCATCCTATTTCTTTTAGGACTTCTGAATTGCTAGAATGTAAATCTGGAACTTCTAGTAGCCATCATGCCATCACACCTCAAGCCCACTTGAGAATTAAGCCAATGCAGAGGAAAACAAAGCTAAAAGATAAAGATAGAGTTCTGGTAACATGCTGAGAATCTAAATCCAACCATGCCTGAAGTTATTACCCTGACTTTTCATTCATTTATTTAACATATGTCAAATACTGTTTTAAGCATTAAAGATACATCTATAAACAAAAAAGGCATACATTTTTCTCTCTTGGAATTTACATTCTGGGTAGGAGAAGAGGCCAACAATAAATAAGTAAAAAGAACAGATATTAGTGATTAGTGTTAAAAACATAAAACTGAAAAAGGATAGAGGTGGAGGTTGAAATTTTAAATAGGACAATCAGAGAAGGCCTCACTAATAAGACATTTGGATAAAAATCAGAAGAAAGTGAGAGAGCAAGCCATGTGGCTACTAGGGGAAGAATGATCCAGACAAAAAAATAACAAGTGCATACTATGCCTAATGAGTCAGAGGAACAGCAAGGAGGCCAGTGTAAGGGGAGTGTAATGAGCAAGGGAAAGAGTAGTAACAAACAAATGAGGTCAGAAAGGTAACTAGAAGCCATATTGTGCAGGGCATTGTAGGATATTGTGACGACTTTGGTTATTACCTGAAGTTAGGTAGCCATTGGAGGATTTCGAGCAAAAGAGTGACATGAGCTAACTTATTTTTTAAAGGATCATTCCGGCTCTTGCATTAAAAATAAAAAATAGAGGCATGAGAAGGCAGACCAGTGAGGAGGCTATTAAAATATACAAATGAGAGATGATGATGCTTTGGAGCAGGATAGTGGGTGTACAGGCAGAGAAACATGGTCAGATTCTTTCGTTATTTTTTTTGATTTCTAAATACTTCACTGTGTATTTCTTAAAATCAAAGACATTCTACACACCTCAACACAAATGTGTCAAAATTAAGAAATTAATCAAGAAATTAACATCAATAAAATACTGTAATGCAACCTGCAGAATTTATTCAGATTTCACCTCTATAGATTTGTCCTCAGTAGTAAGAATTTTTCAGGTCCAGGATCCAATCCAGGATCACATGTTGTTGCATTTTAGTTGTCATGTCTCTTCAGCCTTCCTTTATCTGGATCAGTCTTAATCTGTCTTTCTTTGTCCTCAACTTCAATATTTTAAAGAGATGGGACCAATTATTTTGTAGAATGTCCCTCGATCTGGGTATGTCTAATACTTGATTACATTTAAGTTATGCATAGGTGGCAAGAATACCCCAGACGTGATGTTATATATTCTTCTCATTGATCCTATCAGGTGGCAGATGATTGTGACCTGTTCCCATATTGGTGATGTTAACTTTGATCACCAAATCCTGGACATCTCCATCAATTTTCTATACTTAATTATTATCTTCCCCTTTGTAATTAATACCTAACCTGTTGGGAGAGTATCTGAAGCTATGTGAATATCCAATTCCTTCTAGTACATTGATGATTCATGCTGGAATCAAATTATCATAATGATTGCCAAATAGTGATTTTAAAACTCTATCATTCCTTCTTCATTTATTAGTTAACATTTTACTGTAAAGGTCTTTCCTTCTTCCTTATTTGTTTACTTCTGTCAATGTGGACCCATGGATTCTGATTTATTCAATGGGTTATAATCTATTACTATCATTTAAAAGGAATTTTCCACTCAAATGGCTAACCTTGTAATCAGCTCTTTGTTCTGCTTCTGTAGACTTGTTTGCTGCATAGACCAAAGGGCAGAGTGATCTCAGAATCAACTAAAAACTCACTCTCCCCTTTGATTGTTCTGTCTAGATAACAGATGTATTGCCTTTGCTTGTTAAGCTCTGTAAAAGCAAGGTTACCCCTGAGGTTGGGGCCCAGATCTTCAGAGCGCTAGCTCTTATGGGACTGCCGACATAATAAACCTGAGTTCTACAACTCTCCGAGTGGTTCTTGGTTTCTTGCTGGTCTTGTTTCTGCAATATCATTACTTATTTTGATACTCAGATTGTCCCAGATTTGGCCAGTGGGAACTCTTTCAAGCTGGCTTCTATGCCTGTCATTCTTTGAGCATGCTCTTACTTGTGGCATAAGATGGTACAGGCTTGCTTTCCCAGTCCCAGCCCTGGACTCAGCCATTTTGCTTAAGACCCCGCTTTTAGTGGGAAGTGATATTAGAACCCAAGATCTGGAAACTAGGTATGCTTATTGCCACTGAGGTATCATTGCTCATGCCCTTTTCAGTGGACAGACTGGGGAAATAGCCATTTTATATCATTCTTGCCTTTCACCATTTTTATTTGTATAGCAGCGTTCCCTTTGTAGACTGCATGGGCTGGGTGTCTTTGGCAGGCCAGGTGGAGCTGGAGTGTGCATGGGTTGCAGGGCATCCTGGGGAAAGCTTTACTGGGAATTCAAGCTGTAACTGGAGTGTTCGCAAGCTGAGGGAAGTCCTGGGGCAAGCTGTATCAGGACCGCCTTGTTAGTCCGGATGAGTTGTAGCTGGAATGGGCTGAGGCCTTGGGTAATCCTAGGGGCAAGCTGCACAGGAGCGTAGAACTGAAGCTGGAGTGGGCAGGGGCAGAGGGAAGTCCCAGGAGCAAGCTGTACCAGGAACAACTTGGCGGACCAGTTGAAATTGTAGCTTGAGTGGGCTCAGGCTTCGAGTAGTCCCTGGGGCCTGGAACTGACACTGGAGCAGCTTCAAGCTGCTTGGCTTCCCATGGGTAAGCAGTATGAGCCATTCTGTGATCCCTCTCAGATGCAGAGTAGTGTGCTGCTTTGGGGTGCCCACGGTGCCATGTCTCCAGCTCTGCTACCTGTTTTTGGTCTCTCTCAGTTGTTGTGTAGAAGCTGTTCAGTCAGCTCTGTTTTTCAGGGGGAATTGCTCTGTAGGTGTAAATTCGGGGTATTTATAGGAGGAAGGGAATTCAGATTCTAAGCCATCGTCTTGGACTAGAAGCCCCCAAATGGTCAGAATCCTGATGGATTTGAAAGTATGCCAATAGAATTACCTGACAGTTTGAATATGGAGGGCAAATGAAGAAAAACTCCAGAGGATTTGAACTGAGCAACTGAAATAATGGAGGTTTCATTAACTGGAATGGAGAAAGACTGTGGGAAAAGTAGGTTTGTTGAGGAAGAGATGGAAAGGGAAGACCGTGAACAGGGTTTTGGCCATGCTAAGTTTGATTTGCTGATTGGACATCCAAGTAGACATAGGCACTGGGTATAGGGTACATATGAGACTGGGGATTCAAGCTGGTAATGTCAATTTGAAACTCATCAGCATATCAATGTTTTTAAAAGCTGGTAAATTCTACTTTTTTGTAAGTCAGTCTGAGTTGGGTTTCTATGGTCTTTCCAGACCACTGAAACTCTATCCCAAAACTCTCAGCCTCTTCCAATCAGTGGGACAAATCAACCAACTCACATCTTTTCCTAACCCCTCACCCCAAATACACACTCTCCTAACCATTAAAGCAGACTTTTCTAGGGCAGAGAAGTTATATAACACTAGTGAAGACTTCTATGACACACAAAAAATAAGAACTCATGAGGGGAAATAATTTCTCTGTCATTTATTATAGATGCTCAAGGAACATCTAGCAGAAAGAAAAGATTTGATAAGACAGTAAACAACAGTGTATCCACCTTGTGTGGGCTCTTGGTCCCAAATCTTTTATTTTTTGTTTCATTTGAACCACCAGATTTACATAGTCTATGGTCTTTTGGAGTCTAATAGATTACTGCTTTAATTCTTAACTCTCCACTCACTCGCCTTCAAAGTTTTTGTATTTTATACAGGATAAAGCCAAAACTTAATGTGGTATTCAACGGTCTATATCATCTCCAAACCCCAGTGCCTCTTTAATTCTCCTTTTCCTATCTTACTTGGCTCTAATATTTCATGCACATTTTGCTTCAGCTGGAAAGGTCTATCTCCAAACATTAGTTGTGCATTCTTATGTCTTCAGATTTGCTTCTTGGAGTAGACAGAATAATGGCTCTGCGAAATGCCTTTGTCTTAATGCCCAGAACCTGTGAATATGTTAGTTTACATGGTAGAAAGGACTTGCAGATGTGATTAAGCTAACAATCTTGAGATGGGAAGATTATCCTGGATTATCTGGATAAATTCAATGTAATCCCAAGGGTCCCCTTATAAGAAGGAGGCAGAAGACTCAGAATAAGAGAAGATGTGACAACAGAAGCAGAGGATGGAATGAGGCAGGGCCACAAGCCAAGGAATGTAGCATCCTCTAGAAACTGGAAAGGGAAAAAAACAGATTCACCCCTAGAGTCTCTAGAGGGAACAACAGCCCTGCTTATACTTTAATTTTAGCCCTGTAAGACCCATTTTCAGGCTACTAACCTCTAGAACTATAAGCTAATAAATGTGTTGTTTTAAGCCACCAAGTTTGTGGTAATTTCTTAGTGTAGCACTAGGAAACAAATACACTTCTATTGTGTCCTTGATCTGGATTTCTGCTTTCTTCTGTATGGTCTATTCAAATCCTACCCAGGCTCATCTTTAGTTTTTAACAAAATGCAACAAACACAGATTGGATGTTTATCATGTGCAAAGCATTTGGCTAGATAACAGTAGGTAGAGAATACAAGATACAAAGCTGAATAAAGACCCCCTTACTTCAAAAGAGCTTATAGTTTAGATCAGAAAAGGCAAGGTGGAGAGGAGGAAGAAGAAGAGTGTGGACTGAGTTTGAAGATAGCAGATGGGATCACTGATGTTATATTGACAGGTACCAGCTTTTAAAATCCATCCTGGAATTCTCTCAGATTTAAATGATCGTGACTATTATTTTCTCTTTTTATTTAGAAATTAATTTAACATTTACTGAGAGTCTACCACATGCAGGACATTGTGCTAGGTGCCATAGTGGATACCCAGATTCAAAACTCACAGTTCTTCTACTGAGTTTTGTTGTTTATATTTATTTTTCAGTATGTCTTGTCTGGACTGTGGAATTTATGTTTGTTTTTTAAGAAATACATATCCAGTACCTCCTTTGTTTCAAATACAAAGAAAGATTCAATGATGAATAGACATCTTTCTTATGAGTACTCACATCTTGTAGGAAAGACTCTTAAATGATGTTTACAAAACATTATAAGTGTTATAATAAAGAGATATCCAAAGTGCTGCCAAGAGAACTTACGATGGCTGTAAGGGAAGGCTTCGAGTAGTAGACGACACTTGAGCTGGGGTTGAAAGATTAATAGATATGTCAGAGGAAAAAGACAGTATGATGGAATGAGGGGTGATTAGGAAGGGGAAAAGGTATTTCAGGTAGGAGGAATAGTATAGGCAAAAGTGGAAAACTGTGAAAGAGCATGGGATGTTTGAGCAACACCAAGAATTTCAATAAGGCTTAAGCATAGGGTATATAGTAGAAGGGCAGGAGACAAAGCTAGAAAGGCAGGTTGAATCAAGTTCAAGAGGAGTCTCGTGCTTAGTTGAGAAGTTTGCTCTTTATGCTGTAAACAGTTGTGTCATAGACAGTTTTAACTATGCTCTTTGGAAAGATTCCTTTAGCAGCATTTGAGAACACAGAAAGGTCTGCAGAGAAGGTATGGAGAAGATAAAGGCCTGAACCAAATCAGGGCAGGGGGATAAAGAGAAGTAAAGTTTGGAAGAATGATTACATTAGTCTTCTAGTGCTGCCATAATAAAATATCACAGACTGGGTGTCTTAAACAACAGAAATTAATTTTATTGCACTCCTGGAGGCAAGAAGTCTAAGATCAAGGTGCCATCAGGGCTGGTTTCTGGTGAGACCTTTCTTCCTGGCTTGTAGATGGCTGCCTTCTTGCTGTGCCCTTCTATGGCACAGCCACTTGTCTCTTCCTAGTGTCTCTTCTTCTTATAAGAATATCAGTCTTATCAGATGAGGGCTCCACTCTTATGAGCTCCTTGAACCTTAATTATCTCCTTAAATGCCCTATTACCAAATGCAGTCACACTGTGGGTTAAAGTTTCAATATATGAATTTGGGAAGGACACAATTTAGACTACACCAGAGATATATCTGAGATAGAATCAACAAGACTTAGTTACCTATTAGATACCAGTGACTAATATTTTTAGAGTGCTTTATAGTTTACAATTTTTTCATATCTATTATCTGATTTGACCTTTACAACACTGTAGGAGGGAGATATTATCATCATTCTCCTTGAATAGATCAGTAAAGACTAAAATAAGTTAAATAATGCATCCAAGGGCTTTGGCCTCAGAATCTTATGCCATTCTGATTTTTTTGTGAGAAGTGAAGAATTAAAGAAGACTGAAAAGTGTAAGGATGCCTTACACTTAGTCTATAAGGGAGCCCAGAATCTCTCTTAGGTCAACTGCTCCACCTCTTTATTTGACAGACTTTCTAACTTCTACCTCTACCTGCATCCTCCCCAGCCAGGAAGCTCCTACATTATTGCTACCCTCCTCTCCTAAGGTCTTTAGAAACACACACCTCCCTCTTTCCTGGGAAAGTGTGAGGGAGAATTGTGAACACAGATAGTTAAAAGTTTTTCTTAATAATTTATCCTATTACAGATAGAATGTTCTTCCCCTTCTTCTTTGCTGACTAATTTCTACTCATCCATTAAAACTAGGCTTACAGGTCTCCTCTTTCGTGTCTTCTCCAAATTTGATTGAGAACACGACTGTGAGCACATTGAACCCCAACCTACCTCTGTCATCATACCATGAAATCATCACATTGTGTAAACTCCTTCAGGGCAGGTAGATCTATTCCTAGTATCTCACAACAGCACCCATTTCATGTCTGTTACATGCTCATTGAACTAATTAATGACTTCATGTATTGTCACATTCTTCTCACACCATGGGAGTTCTTTAATTCTTTATTATTCCTCCCAGATACAATCTGACTGCTCTTATCCTCAGGGCTCAATGCAGGAAACAAAACCCCTCCAAATAGTTTAAAGATACAAGGAAAAAAGTGCTAATAAAACTATTTGGAAATTCTAGAATGGCCTCTTCTGGCTGAAACTCCAGGAATGACCTCCTGATTTGGGAGAAGCACTCTGCCAGGGAAGCTGCTACCTCTGCCACAGTCAGGGAGGGTGAACCTCCTGGAGGTCTCTCCTGATGACTGGGTTTAAGGACAAGTGGCAACTCTGGTCCAGGAATCTGGAAACTTATCAGGACTCTGCTGTTGCTAACACTCTGATGCAACCACTTCTCAATATTTGCAAACCTAGAAACATCACTGGATCACTGCTGTAAAAACATATCACATCTTCATCACATTGCATGCCAGGAGAAATAGCCAAAGTAGCAGTACAATGGCCTTTGTCTCACTTCTGCCTTCTAAATCTCACCTGAGTACATCTGACTGGCTACAAGATATTCTAAGAAATAGAATCCTTAGCTTTTCAGTCTCTGCAGTGTAGGAAAGCATGCTAAAAGGAGATGGGAATACATGCTGAATGCCAATTAACCATATTTGCCACTCTGCTCATCTGAAATTCACCCAGTGTCTTATCATCTGAAATTGGGTCTCTTCCTCCTCTCTCACCTCCCTTGCCTAGTACTCTGGTAGCTGGTTTAGTCTTTGATTTTGGTCCTTTTAGTCTGCTCCTTCAAGCTACAATTTGCCCTTTTCTGTGACCTGGGAAGGACAAAAGTTCTTAACTACGATTCCAAAAGCACACTCCTTAAAAGAACAAATTGATATACTGGACTTCATCAAAATGAAAAATTTTTCATATTCATCAAAATAAATATTCTTTCCTAGCCACAAACTATTGGAAATCATATAACTGACAAAGGGCTTATACCCAGACATATAAATAACTCTCAAAAATCAATAAGAAAACAAGCAACCCAATTAAAAAATGGGCAAAAGATTTGAACAGATAGTTCATCAGAAAAGATATATGAATAATAAATAAACACATGAAAACATATTCAATGTTATTAGTCATTAGGGAAATGCAAATTAAAACCACCATGAGATACCGTTACACACCTGAAATTTAAAAGTCTGATCTGGGTATTGGTGAGGATTTGGAGAAACTGGATCTCTCAGGTACTGCTGGTGGAAGTGTAAAGGTACAGCCACTTTGGAAAACAGTTTGGCAGTTTCTTAAAATGTTAAACATACACCTACCATACGAGTCATTCTACTCCTAGAAATCTACCCCCAAAGAAAAGGAAACACATGGCACAAGGACTTGTACACAAATGTTCTTAGCACTTTATTTTATAATAGCAAAAAATTGGAAATGATCTCAAAATTCATCACCAGGTGAATGGATAAACAAATTATGATAATCCATACAATGGGGTACTTCTCAGAAATAAAAAGGAATAAACCATGATACTACAACAATTGATGAATCTCAAATTTATGCTGAGTAAATAGGACAAACAACAAAAAAGAGTACATATTGTATCATTCCACTTATATAAAATTCTAGAAAATTCAGACTAATCTATAGTGATGGAAAGCAGGTCCGAGTTTGCCTAGGAATATGGAAGGTGAAGGCAAAAGAGACTACAAAAGAGTATGAGGAAGTTTGAGGAGATAATGGGTATATTCATTATATTGATTATGATAGTTTCGTATCAAACTCATGAAATTGTACACTTTAAAATATGTACATATAATTGACATATAATAAACTACATAAGTTATTCAAAAATTAAAGTAAAGCAGAGACATTTGAACTGGGGGAGAAAGAAACCCTATACACTTGTATATATTCGCTTATGTGATTGTCACCTGTTCCTCCTTACTAAGTAAAAACTCCATAAAGCTGAGGCCATGACTATTTGTCCAAATGCGTCTCTTATATTTATCATAGAATCTGGTGCATATCAGGGACTTGACAAATACATGTTGAAGAAAGGAAAGAGAGAAAGAAAGAAGAGTTGAGAATAACTCTAAGTTTTAACTCTGAGTAAAAAAGAGACTGTATTGCTATTGATAGATATGGAGGATTCAGGAGGAAAAGCAGAGATGGAACAGTCTGAGGGGGTGAAGGAGAGCCAGGTAGTATTGTGGCAATGAAGTCAAAGGAAGTAGTCATTTCGAGGGGGAGAAAGATTGAAAAAGGCCACTGGATTTTTGGATTTAGCAATTAGAAGTCATTGGTACCTCAAAGTGATTTCAGACAGAAGCCAGACTGTTTTCACTCCCCCAATCTTCCGTATACACAACACAAACTTCCCTATATAGGAAGAGTATCCATTTACTTTGTTTCATCTTTACAAATTGCCATTCTAATCCCAACACCTTTCTCAGCTAGAATGATTGTTTTAAAACGCTAATCCAGTCATGTGCCTAGTTCTTCCATGGAATCTCCTCGTAATTTAGCTCCCCTTTCTACTCCATTGGTTAGCATCCTAATGTGTTCAAGTTGTGAATCCTTCAAGTTTTGTCACATTATCAGCAGGAACCATGAATTAAAACTGAATAAGTGTATTACTTATATATTTCTGCCTAACAAATTACCCCAAAACTTTGAAGTTTAAAACAATAACAGTAGCAGCAGTAGCAACCAAAACATTTATTATCTTATAGTTTCTGAGCGTCAGGAATCTGGGAGAAAATTAGCTGGGTGCTTCTGGCTCAAGGTCTCTTATTAGGGTACAATAAAGCTATTGGCTACGGTTCCAGTATCTGAAGGCTTGATTACTTTTAAGATGACTCACTCACATGGCTGTTGGCAGGATGCCTCTGTTCTTTGCTAGTTGACGAAAGGCCTCAGCTCCTTAATACCTGGGCCTTTCCACAAGGCTGTGTGAGTGTCCTCCTGACATGGTAGCAAGCCATGAATGATCTGAGAGAGAAAGCAGAGAAGAAGTTGCAGTGTTTTGTTCTGTTTTGTTTTGTTTTGTTTTTGAACTAGTCTCAATAGTCTTCATTACTTCTATTTTATTCTACTTATTAGAAGCAAGTCATTAAGTTCAGCTCACACTTAAGGGGAGGAGAATTAGGCTCCAACTCTAGAAGGAAAGAATCTCAAAGAATTTGTGGACCTATTTTAAAACCATCAAAGTAAGACACGGGAAAAAAGGTATATCCAAGTTTTAAAGAAGAAAAGATTTGGATCATCAGTTGTGAATAGTGACACAGGAAGTCAATGCAGTAAGCAAAAGTTAAACAAGTGCCTTTTCTACCTACCTGCTCTACATGTCAGAAGCAAGATCAAGGAGAGCAGATGAAGTGTTTGGGGCTTGGAAATGGTTATAGAAGAGTACAGACTTTAAAATGCTGGGAAATACTGAAAAAATTGATCTGAAATTCAGACTGAAGTTTCACAGTGATGTGGAAAGAACTAATAACTTCCAAGAATGAAATATCAGTGATAGCTCTTTAGGGAAAGTAACAATCTAGTCGAGTTTCAGGTTTCTTGTTTGTAAAATGGGATTAATAATGTCTGCATTACTGTCTCTACTGAGTTGTTATGCAGACAAAGTGAAATAACAGATGGAATATAAATATATATATATATATTTTTTTTTTCTTCTGCTAGTCTTCAGTAATAAAAATCCATAATACTGTGATTGGAAAAAGAAAGCTCAATTTTCTTCCTTTCCTTCAGGTATCAATGAACATGCAAATGAGATCTGGGAAGTAAAAAGGTTCCTCCTGAATCTAAAACAGAATGCTAAATATACACATTTATAGGTGATAATGTGGATTTTAATATGTTTCATTCCTGTTAGCTGCTTGTTCTCAAAATTACTGGGCAGAATAAGGTAAGTACATTTGAAATCAGAAGGAGAGATTGGGGTTATAAAAGCAGGAAAGAAAAGGTGTTAGATACAGAAGAAATAACCTCAGAGAAGCCATGTTTATCCCCACTTGTTGGGGAACCTCAATGGCCTCCCTACAGTTAAGTTTAGAAAAGAGCCCTAAGTCATTCCCAAGTTGTGCTCCGTCTCCTTTCTTCTACTGTCTTTGCTCTGGGCTAAGGAATTCAAATTGCTTTTTCTCTCCTCTCTAACTCTGCTACATCCTCCTCCTTAACTTCTGGAATTCAGAATTTGTTGCTTTCTTCCCACTTTCCTTCCCACCATCCTCTTACTTCCCTTAGCCCTTAAAGTCAAGTACAACTGCCATTTTCTTTCAAAGATGTTATTTAAAACACATCTACAACTTTACAAAACTACATAAACAGTACATGCTAATTTTACAATGAGAGGCAGTACAATTTAATAATTAAGAGTATGGGCTTCAAAATAACAAACCCAGAGCTCAAATTGAAGCTCTGTGACTTTGGGCAAACTATTTGAGCCTTAGTTTCTTCATCTTATATGTAATAATTGTTCCTGCCTCCCAGAGAGATTGCAAAAATCAAATCAGTTAATACATATAAAGCATCTTAAACACTGTCTAGCATATAAGAAGCAGTACACAATACATGTTAACAAAAATTATAGAAAGCAAAGTAAAAAGAAGAAAATTAAAGCAACCTAGAATCACAAGGGTCTTCTGTTCATTAATAATAAATACACAAAGTATAACAAATTATAAATATGAAGAAGTTACAAAGCTTAAGTGATCTTTCTAAGGTCTTTTAGGTCTTTTAATTTTGTATTTTGGTCATTAGCTGCATCTATGCTCTTTGAAAACATTGAAACCCAACAGAATTTTCCTTCAGATTCATTTCTGTGAGAGGAGATCACTGCTTTCGCTTCTGCCCTCCTCCCTGCTTAGGGCTCCAACCTACAGCCTTCACTTTGTCTCAGGTTTAGGTTATTTAGGGCTGGCAATCATCCTGGGAGGCCTGTCTGGGTTTTAGCAATGAAAGCCCCACATCCTGGGAAATCCTTAGATCAAGGTAAATGAATGGTTAGTCACCCTATACGTGGTCCCCTAACTTTAAGTTGGATGTATACATGCTGAGGATTTTCAGGGTTGACTGGATGATATCTATTTCCCTGGGCCTCTATCTTATACAATAGGAACAGTTTCCTTGAGCCATTAAAAAAAATTTTTTTTATTCTTTCTGAAAACCAAGTTCCAGCCCCTCCTGGGAGGCAGCTTATATATATGTAATTTAGCTTGACTTTAGTGGGTAAAATAGAAACCTAAGGATAGATAGAGATGTGGACAAATAAAAAAGCAAGAGAGGGGAAGAGACAAAGTGTAGCTTAGGAATCTCGTGGGTTTAAATTTCAAAACATTGTAAAAGGATCTAGAGTACAGTGCCTATCACATAGCTGCCAAATATGGCAGCTGTGGTTGGATGCCTTAAGTCACATTTAAGACTTCCCCTTTGTTTTTTCTCTGTTTTCCCTCATCAAGCTGTTGCTTGGCATTATGCTTATTGGCTCCCATGGGGGTGGAGGTAAATATGGCAAGTAGGATAGGGTCGGTGAACTAATAATGCCTGCCAAACATTTTGCTTCCTTGGCAAACTATTCAAGGGCATAGTGTCTTGGCCAGATAAAAAGAAAGACCTTCACCAAACTAAGAAGAATTTCCCTTCCCTGGATTAGAGAGAGGAGAGGAGAAAGAAGAAAGGTCTATAGGGTCCTGAGAGCAGAGGGTTTCTGGGCCAAGTAAACTCAAATACCTTTAGAATCAGGAGGCAAGAAGAGTTTTAAAAAATATATTTGTTTTATAAGCAAATCCTGCCTGCTTCACCTGTTCAGGTTCAATATTCCTAAACTGAATTTCATCAATACAGACCCACTCAAAACAGATGCTCCTAGCACACATTGTTCCTAAAACAAATAAGAATTTCTGTAATATTTAAATTTTCATTTTGTTTCCATTAGAAAAGTATTTTGAGGGAAAAAAAAAAAAAACAGAAAAGCACTGAGAATAACCCCAAGTGCTCATTGCTTAAAACTATGTTAAGATTTCATAATTTTGGGTTCAGATAATTTTCATAGAAACAGGACATAATAAGTATGTTGAAGCTTCCTTTCCCTCTCATTCATCTCCCATCCTCCTCAGAGGCATGTATTATCATGAATTTAATGTTTATACTGTCCAAATTTTAAAAAACTTTTGGTTTATATTTTATATATATTATTGTTCTGGGTGTTATTTTATATTTACATTAATTGCACCATATTGCATTTAAAAATATGAATTTGTTTTCATTCTCATTGTGTTCAAGATGTGTCCATGTTGATACATGTAAGTCTAATAAATTTCTTGTAGCAGCTATATGGTTTTTTATTATATAAATCTGTTTCTCAACCTTTCTTTTATTATCTCACTGAAGAAAATGTAATTACAAGTTATTAAATGAATCACAATTGATTTTAATTTCTTTCAACAAGAGAAATTAAATACTAAGAAATAAGAGTTTTGTTGTATAGGATTAAATATTGGAGGGTCACTGCCAAACCACATTTAAGATTACTGGTGCCTCTAAGAACAGTTTTTACCCCTTTCAGGTGATATCAACCCTGTTGAGAGAGCATGGTATGATTGCTGCAATGAGCAGCCTTAGCTATGTATCTTCATGCATATTCATTAAAATACATACCTCGAAGCTATGAGGGTATGTTCATTTCAACTTTGCTAGATCTTGTTAAATTGCTCTCCAAGTGTTTAGGCTAATTTCCCATTACACCAATAGGGCATAATTTCCTATTTTTCCACTTCCTCACCAATACTGGAGTTGTCAGACTTTTTGGTTTTGCCAATCTTGTGTGAAATGGTTTACCACTGTTTCAATTTACATTTTTCTAATTACTAGTGAGAATACTTTCACATGTTTCTTGGGCAATTGGGTTTTCTCTTATGTGAATTGTCTGTTTGTACCCTTTGCACATTTTATGTTGACTTTTGTCTTTTTCTGACTGATTTGTAGAAAGAACAGTGTTCCAGTTATCTATGCCACCCCAAATTTGGTGGCATACATGAAATAACCACCATTTTATTAGGTCCGTGGATTCAAAGATATTCTGAAGCTTAAGCTCCTCTAGATTCACGGCAAATTGGCCCCTAGAAGGGCGCTTTCCATGTGTTTTCTGAATCTCTTTTCCCTTTCACATTCCACAGCAAGCCTAAAATTAGAATCTCTGGACTTTACCCGCGCTGTCCCATCCCGGGTCCTGAGGGTTCCATTACTTGCCATAGGTCTTGGGTGGGGCCTGCCACTCTTCATTTCCTCCACTAGAGGCGACTTTGGACAGCGACTCTTGGAGAAGGCGGAGACCTTTTCTACGACGCCGGTTGGCGGCTAGGATCTTGATCGACAAGGGCATTTTCGAATGGCTCTTAAGGAAGCCGCCGAAGTTTATCTAGGTGCAGCCAATGGCAAGGCAGGTACGTAGCCAATGGCCAATGAGGACTGGTCTTCCGCGGAACTTGGGGGCGGAGCTTCCCTGGAGGGGCGGACGCAGGGCTGAGTCCGGAGCCGACGCGGGGAGAGTCAGACACATATCCGGTGTGGGGAGAGCTGTGTGGGCGTCTGAGAGGCGGCTGAGAGGTATGTCTGAAGCAGTGGCGACGCAAGCCGGGAGTGACGAAGGGAAGGATCGGGTTAGCAGTTATTGTCCGAACGCTGAGGAGAGTAGTCTCCATTTTCGGACAGACTGTCCCCGGTGGGAACAGGCCCTGCTCTGCGACGGGACTCCAGAAAGCTGGGCGGGGAGGGCAGGCCGGGAACTAGTACTGCGCGTGCGCACCCGGACGGCGTGGGGGAGGGGCGGGGGCACGTCCCCTGGGCTTTGGGGGGCGTCGAGGCGCCCGTTCTACGTGGGAGCGTCAGCGAAGGCCAGTTCTTAGCCTCCCTTTCCTCCTCCCTCCTAGTCTGCGTTCCTCCTTCTCCTACGAGCCCAGGCCCAGCTTCGACCTCTGGGATTCAGGGAACGTCCCCCACCCCTTCTGAGGTGAATGAAAGCGAAACCTCACGCGTTTCTGGTCACCCCCGCCCCACCCGACCAGTCGCCGCTCTGCTACAGCTGCTCTGGCCGGGCGCCTTTGGGTGAGCGGCAGGGGCCGGGTCTTGAGAAAGCGCCTCGTCGGGCAGGCTGCTCTGTCACGGCGGGGCGGATGATGTCACATTCCTCTGTGACACGCGAGGCTCCTTAGTTACGTGGAAGCCAAAAGCAGAGAGAGGCAGGAGGTGGGAAGAGACCGGGCCTTGGCCTGGCTTCCCAGCACCACAGGGCGGCCCCGCTCTGGTCTGATTGGTTACCTCCGGACAGGTGAGGTGGCTTGGCTTCGTTGGGTCCTGAGCTTGTGGGCGTCTTTCTCAAAGTCCGATCGGGAAAGGCAGCGTTGGCGTTTTTTCTTGGACCTACTTGCTGGAGCTGTGGTAATAAGTAGGCTGTGGTATTCTGTGTCTTAAGTGGAATTTTTACCCGGTACCAGCCTAGGTGGTATTGCCCACCGCATCAGCCTTTTACTGATCAATTACAAAAAAAAAACCTTTCTGAACTTGAGACTCTTTTCTAGCAATAGTTGATTTGTAAATGTGTAATCCAGTAGAAGATCTTATTGTGCCTGAAACACAAAGATTTTAAGGTTAAAGGTCAACGGAGAATGGGCTTTTCTAGTTAATTATTAATATATGTTTCTGTTTTATCAATGTGTAGTTTAAGAATTCAGTTCAAGAAAGATTATTCCAGTTACACAACCACATTTCGTATGGCTTCTGCGAACACTTCTTTCCGTAATTACCAGATTTGCTCTCTTTGATGTTTTCTTATTCCTCTTGATCTGATATTCTGGCTTCAGTAATATGTTTACATTAGATTCTCTACCATTTTTCTACAGTGGGGACAGAATGGTTGAATCCTTGAGAAATGCAATCTGTAATTTAGATTCAGAGTTTCCTTCTTACATTATTCATCTTGTGGAAACATGGTTTAGTATTCTCTTTCTTCCTTTTTATACTGTTAATCTGACTGAAGTTTTACTCTCCTAAAGAATAAGAAAGATAAAATTAATCCAGACAGTCGGCATTTCTATATTTTTTCCTGTTATGGATACAGTTTATGCTTATTGTGAAAATGCTAAAAAACAAACAAACAAACAAACAAACAAAAAAACGGAACAGTGTGATAGAATCAGCATACGTTAATTTAAAAAAAGAAAAAAAATATTTCTCTTTACCTGTGGCCAGAATCGGCTTAAAGAAAACTTGCTTTTCTACTCTAGGGTGTGAGAATAGAAAGAGTACCAGACTTTGGAAGTCAGAAGACCCCCTAACCTGGTTCTGGCTCTGCTATTTATTTTGACTCTCTTGTTGGTCAGTACTAAGGTCTTTTTAGCACTTTACAATGATTTCACACAGATTTACTTATTGGCTTTCAATAAACTTGGTAGAGCCAGATAATCATCTTTATCTTTAGATGAGGAAGCGTAGATGACCACAGGTAAAATGATTTACCTAGAGTAATGTGGTAGAAGATGGCAGAACTTGTGACTCCAAATCCAATGCTTGTGTCACTATTACTCTGCCTTTTTAAACTTTCTTTTTAATCTTTAAGGTGTGACTAATCATTCTTACCATTTATGGATTGTTGTGAGGATCAAAAGGAGGGTATGTATATAAAAGCATTTTGAAAGTTGTAAAAATTTTATATAAATGTAGTCAGTGGTATTATCATAGAAGGTAGCTACTGCTGGCTTAAAGAGTTTCACTTTATTTCATAAACTACCCAAGAGTATTATTCTCCTCTGGGAAAACACTGAATATTCTCTTGATGCTCAGTCTTCTAAATTTTCCTTTGCTACTTTGACTTCACTGTAGAAGTGTCTTCCACTCAACTGTGTTGTTTCCCCAGAGTTTCTAACCACATTTCATGCAGTCATTTTTATACACATTTTTGTTTTCCAAAGACAATATTAAAACCAAGGAATGAGAAACTGTAGAGGTTGGTATTTAGGGCCACTTAAGTAATTCCTCAAGGTAGGTCCCCCTCTGAGCCAGCTGGGGAATGTCAATTTGAGGTTATAAACATTCTAGATCAGATAATGGGGTCTGGATTTGCTCTGGAGACTCCTTGTTGTGCTTAAGTGTGGGAGATAGTAAGCAGAATCATACAACCAATCTCCTCTGAAGGTGCTTAGAATCGTGTGAGGAAGTTTTGGCATAATTAACTGGAATCCAAAACGCTTGAAAAAAGAGCTTTAAGTATGAGGATTGAGTAGGTGTATTGTTGGTCTTAATCTGTGCTGGCTCTCATTTAGGCTAAATATGATGTTATTGGGGAGAGATTGCTGATTTATACTGGAAGATGATTATGTATTTAGGACATTGGGGCCTTCTTACGATTCAATGTCTGTCAAACAGTTGTAGTTATAGAAAGGGAGATTCAATATTGTCAAAGTTTGGTACAAAAAGTAATTTATTGAAGGCAGTAGACAATCCAACTGTAGATACTGGTTTGGTTCTGAGGCAGTCCAGTCTCCTAAAAGAGACAGGATTCAGTGTTAGCTAATCCAGGGAATTTGGCCTAAATTAAGAGAGGTGGGGAGCTGAGACATGTAGGGTCCAGATCTAGGATAATCAAAGCCCTGCCCTAGTTGAAATGGAATTTCTTAAAACTAAATAGACCTACTTCCTGTGGGTGGCAAGGAAAGCATGAAGCTAATGACCATTTATTTCATCAAAAGCCCTACCACATCAGATTATCACTTAATGGTTATTAGGCTGTCTCAAAAGGCCTGTGGCCCTGTGAGACTGGAAGTGCAGTATACAATGCCAGAAGAGAGACGTGCCGTTTAAAGAAAAGTCATTTTACCATTAATAAAATTTATCACGTTCCTCTAAATTCCAGTGTATAATTTTCTTAGACTTCTACCCACCCCCATTTAATTTTATTTTCTCATTTAGGTAAATATTAAACCTTCAGAAGATAGTTATCTATAAGTTAATGATTTAATAATTTTTTAAAAATTAATTTCCAGAGCATATGTAAATTAGGCCTGGAATAAATGTCTTCTAAAGCTAGGCTATCAATATATGAAGTGTACACTGAGGACATGCAAGTAATGGGTATTTTACACTAGTGACAACAGTGGTTAACATGTTGAGTCAGTCTTATGCATGAAGCGCTATTCTAAGCAGTTTATCTGTGTTATCTCACTTAGTTCTCAAGCCGATGAAGTAGGTAATGTTATATATTACTCTTTTACATATGAGGAAACTGAATTACAGAGAAATTAAGTGCCAGAACTGCTGCATGTAACACAGCTAAGAAAATAATGGCCAGGTTTCAGGTGTAGCGGGTCAAGCTCTTAACCACTATGCTAGGGACATGGTTATATAGAGTATGAAAACTAATCAGTAAAAACTACTTGAAAATGATAAACAACCCTCTTCTTTTTTATTTAACCACATGGGATTTTTCTTCTAAGTATCAATTTGTCCCCTTCTGAGTTTGTGGAAACAGAGTTCAAGGTCAAATTACTGCAAAAGGAATAAAGAACCATAACTCACAAACTAAATGTTTAATGTGTGAGCAGTGCTTCTTTGACTTCCTGGGTTAATGTTAAATTGTATACAGTGAGGCAAATTCTATCCAGGCTCCAGCCTTTAGCAGGCTTTTATTTTTCAAAGGCAAGAAAAAAATTTGTTTAATACATACTAAATGCATGATTGTTTCTATTTTGCATTGCTTTTGGCCATTTGGCTATGTTTCATGTGCATTGTACTTAAAAGGTGTTGGAATAAGATCACAGAAAATTGTTGTTTTTTTTGTTTTTGTTTTTTTTTTTAATTTAATGCTTGGCCCTTGATTAGCTTTCATTTTAGAACAAGGATAAGAAAGATACCTACAACAAAATAAATGATTTAACAAAACAATAAGAATAGATGTTCATTGCTAAGAATATTTATCACCTGTCTGCCTCTGCTGCTCTTCCCTCCCCAAGTAAAAACAGACCACAAAATACCTACCACAAAACAGTGTTTTTACTTGTTTTTCTTTCTTAGTAAAGCAATGTGTAAGTTTTGTTTTGTTTTTGGGTGCCTCTGGGCTGGGAGAACCATAGAATGGTGACACTTCCAAGAAAGCTTTAGCAGTATATGCATGACAGATTTTGACAGATTCTGACGAGTTTAGGGATTCCTGCTCTCCTAAGGAAGAAGGTATAAAATGAGTCTCTGGACCGAATGAAAGAAATTTGGTTATGAGTAACGCCTGAACATTTACTTGTTATTTACAAATGCAGTGCAGGCAAATTTCCCATGAGTTCAGGAAGCACTGTCCACATTGCATTCTATGCAAATAATCCCACCTTGTTTTAGAGTTTAGTATAGAACTGGGGAATGGGAAAGAGGATCCAGTTTCTAGATTTCTGTTTGAATTGGGGTTCAAGATAAGACAGACCAGTGCTGGTATTGATTTTGTAATGGGCTTATTTTGTAAGTGTGTTGAGACTACTATACTGAAGAATTTTTGGGTAACCAGTAATGTACTTTATTTCTTTATTATGGTAAAATATGCATAACATAAAATTTACCATTTTAATGTACTTTTTTGTTTTTTTGCACCTATAGCACCCGATCTTCCTAGGTGGTCTCCCATCCAAGTACTAACCAGGCCCGACCCAGCTTAGCTTCCAAGATCAGAAGGGATCGGGTGTGTTTAGGGTGGCATGGCCATAGACTAATGCACTTAAAAAAAAAAAGCAAAGATTTTTATTTAACTGTGTAACTGTGGGGCACCTCTGGAATGTTAGTTGAGTTGTTTGGTTAATGGTTTAAAATACTTAAAACTCTGTTAAGAGCCAACTCTTCCCAAAAGTGAGAATACTTTTGGTATGGGAGTTGATATTTTTGAGTTATGAGTGTAATTTAATCTTGTTCAGCTGAGTTTGCTTATTGCTCATTGAAGTGTGGATATCTTTTCTGTGCAGCTTTTGAACACAACTAGTTGAGGTTAAGATGGAAACCTGGTAAGTGTAGTCTATATAGCAAAACCTATAAGAACAGTTTTAATTCATTACTTATCTGCACATTAGTTCTTGTCTATTTGGAACAGACCTAGAACAAAGTATCATATTTCATTGGTTTTAAGACTTAACTATTTTCCCCTTACGTTTTAACATTTCTGAAATTATGTAATTATACGTGTCATATTAAATTATACTTTATTGCATTTCTTTCCCCCCCATAAAGCTATTAAAATTGCTGTGTATCTTTGCATCTAGAAAATTTGATAGTTATATATTTCACTTAAATGTTAGAATAGGTAGTGATATTGGAAAACTGGTTTTATGTTTTTAAATCATAAACCACTACGAGTGAATCATGGAGAAATTCCTATTTGCCACCTCCCTCCTTTCCCTCACAACCTTTGATGGTTTGGGGTTTTCCACCTGCAGTTGTAAGATAGTCCCAGAAAGGCAGTTGGTACCCCTTGGGAAATATGAGAGTGAACATAGAAGTTTCTGCCATTCTTCCTCCTAAGTTTCCAGTTAATGGGGTCTGGTTACAGAGTGTTGCCCCTTTCTGACTAACAATCCCCTGGGCATTTGAGGATTTACCCCCGTCCTTTTTTTTTAACTCTTGAAATTAGAAGCAAGAGGTACTTTAGCGTCGTCATGACTACTACTGAGAAACTTGGCTCTGAAGGTTGCTTCAATACTGTTGCATATTCTGTCTAGGGACGTCATTAGGGGTGTTAATGGAAGCCTTAAACAAAGACACTTTCCAGGTGCTGGATTCTGCCATGCTGTAAGTGTGCTCTCTAGAGGACATAGTCATCATGGTTATGGAAGGCTGTGGTTGGCAGTGCAACTGCCTGCAATAATTGCACCATCTAGACCAAGAGGACCCAGAGCCCCGTGACTTAGAGATGAGAGCAACAGCTTTAGTAGGTTCTCCAACTTATCCCTGTATCCATCCTTAAGAACAGAACTAACAGAAGAATTGAGGTGAGTAGGGATGGTGAGAAAGGAACGTGGAAATCAGAGAAAGCACACCAGCCACTTTGTTTTGAGAGAGACCCTCAGGAAACACGTGATAGTGTGCTTTTGAACTATTAAGAATGTCATCTTTCCACTGGACCAGGATTTCTCAGGAAATCAGTTTTGGGATTATAACTTTTATTGCTCAGATGAACTTTGCTGAATATTGGGTTAGGTGCTGATTAGAATAATTGGGCGGGAATAATTGGCCTGTCTTCCAAAAAACTTTTCTTTTGTGTTTCAGTCCCTTTCTTCCCCACCTTTTTGGGTATATTTGAAATGGATGGGCATTATGGATCTGATAAGAATCTGGAAGTTTATTTTTAAGAAAGATGAAAGTTCTTGATTAAATTTTTAGTTCTGTAGATTAAGCATATTTGTTTAGGATTGCATTTGAGATAGAGGAGAGAGCAAAACTTAACAGCCTGACTTTATGGTATTGATGTAGTGTTACCTGGGTATAGTTCAGTTAAAAAAATGCCCTTTATCATCATTTTCGGGATATAGACACTAAAGTAATTAGAGGAAAAGGGGCATTTTGTCTGCAGGCTAGAAAAAATATTTTTAAATATATATTGCTATATATAGAAATAAAATAAAGCAAATATGGTAAAATAGTAATATTTAGTTTGGGTAAAGGATATGCAGGAATTCTTTGTACTGTACCAGCTTTTGTAGGAAAAGTTCTAAAATTGTGTTAAAAAATTCTTTTTGCACAAATTCCTTTTTGATGGAGGTAGCAACCTTCCTTTTTTTAAAACTGAATCCCCTTTAGTTCAGTTTTAAAGTACATTAGGTAGAAAGCTTCCACACATATATATTTAAAATAGAAGTCCTAGTGCCAGACCCAGCTTTATGGTGTTTGTTTGTTTGTTTGTTTGTTTTTAATATTTGAGGTTCTGTGTGTTTGCTGAGGGAATTCTGTAGCATCTTGAAACAATAACATAAAATTGCTTTCTGTTTCAGTGACTGGGTTTCTGTCTTTTAAAGGTGCAAATTACTTTCTGAAAGAATAGAAATCAAATGCTTGTGATGAAATAGTTTGGGGAGAAAATGGGCTTTTTTCTTTGTCCCCTTTAAAATGGTTGATTATGATGCAAATGTATTCTAGAAGGAAACATACAAAAATAAAAATGATTTTAAATAGCTTTCATTTTTCTTAACTGATAGCAATTTTTGTATAATTTATGTTGTTCTGTATGTATTTGTGTCTTTAACCTTTCTTCCTTTTATTCTTTATTCTGCAGAGTAGAGGCTGTGTCCCACAGACTCTGGCATCATGAATGTATTTGATCGGAAGATCAACTTTGATGCGCTTTTAAAATTTTCCCACATGTAAGTGTTTTGACCTTGACTACAGTTTCTTATTGCTTTTCCTTTCATATCTGGCTTCTTTTCCCTGGTTTATTAACTTTACTAGAATCCCAAGGATATGACAAAAGCACCAAGATTCTAAGGGCTGCTGTGTAGTCATTGGAAAGCCACTTAGATATTCCAGTTTTGATACTGATTGTTCATTATTTGGGGCTTTTGGCTCTTCCCCAGCATTTAAGATTCTCTGTTAACCTATTTTCAAAACATTTTTTTTTCAATTAATATTTTTATGTATTCCCCGGGAAGGAGAAGTGAGGGAAGAGATGAGATTGAATTGGTCCTAAAGTGATAGATATTATTAACATTCTTTCCTAGAACCCCTTCAACACAGCAGCACCTGAAGAAGGTCTATGCCAGCTTTGCCCTTTGTATGTTTGTGGCAGCTGCAGGGGCTTATGTCCATGTGGTCACTCATTTCATTCAGGTAAGAGCAGTTTTCTCTTCTAGTTGATATTGTACAAATTGTAATTGGAAGAAACTAGCTCAGCAGGGTAGTACAAGCCTATGATTCTCCTTAATCTTTTTCAATAGTCTGTGATTTGAACTCAGCCAAAGCCAGCCATTAAATCAGAACATTTAAATTTTCTGGTAACTCTGCCTTGTCTAGATACTGAAGTATCTAGATACAGAATGTCTTAACCCTGACACTAGTATGTTACTGACATCTAAGACCCCACCCACTGGCTAGAAGCATAACATACATGCTGGGGTTCTTCTGCTCAGTCGCCTATTTGTCTTTTCCTCCATTTCTCCTCTCTCTTTTTTTTTATCTGAATGACTGTGGAATACTTGGATACAAAACACTGATTGTATGATAAATTACCAGGACAGGCAAGGTTGAAATCTTTAAGGATTTGTCCCATTTTATCTGCATGGTTGAGTGAAATCTTTCAATAACAGTTTTCCTGTGTTGAGGGAGAGTTTGTTTAGTCAGCAGAAATGGAAGGGATGGTCAAGGAATAACCAATAAGTTTGAAGTTCTCACTAGCCAAGGCTTATCCCTTTTAGAGTGTCCTCTTTAGTGTAAGTACAAGGGTGTGGTTGCGTTGGCATTGGCACTGCTGTGAACTATCCCTGTGCTTAGGTATCTCCTGCCAGAAGTTGTGTGAAAAGTTACTTTTAATACTCAGAGGAGTATTGATCCCTTGAGTTTAGACTAAAACATATTCTACCTTTTAGGCAAGGGCAGCCCTTTTAAATAATGTAAAATAAAGTTATCCTCATTTATGGATTTCATATTTGTGAATACACCTACCTACTCACTAAAATTTATTTGTAACCCTAAAATCAGTACTTTTGTAAACATTTGTAGTCATGTGGAGCACCAAAAAATTTGAGTTGCCTGTCTTGTGTTCCAGCTAAAGTTGAACAAGGTGACACACTGCCTTATTTCAGGCTCTCAAACTGTAAACAAGTGTCCCTTTCACAGTTTGTTTAGTGGGACATTTTGTATTTTCATGCTTTTTGTTGGTAATTTTACATTTTAAAACGGCCCCCAAGCATTGCACTAAAGTTCCTTTAGTGTTCCTTAATGAGAGAAGACTGTGACATGGCTTATGGAGAAAATATGTGTGTTAAATAAGCTTTGTTCAGGCATGAATTATAATGCTGTTGACTGTGAGCTCAATGTTGATGAATCCATAATAGATATCAAAGTGTCTTTAAACAGAAAACACACACAAAACAAAGTTATCTATTGATCAGTTGATGAAAATGTTGTGACCAGGAGCTCACAAGAACCTAACCTTTCTCCTAGGAGCAGTTATTCATTATGCATGAATTCATTGTTTATAGTGACTTTACAGAACATGACTACTGTGAAAAACAAGAATTGACTCTATCTTTAAAGGAAGGAACTTCAGAGTCTATATACATCCTAATTTCTCTTTTTTCTGATGACTTTTCAAAAAGAATTTTTTTTTCTGCTAAAATGAAGGCATGTTCATTGTAGAATTCAGATTAAAGGCTAATGATAAGAAGTGAATATAAAACTCCATAATCCCATCACCTAGAAATAACTACATCCTGTTAACATTTTGGTGCTTGCTCTCTGTCTCAGTTCATTCAAGAAGCTATCGCAGAATTTCATAGATTAGGTGGCTTAAACAACAGAGTTCTCATAGTTTTCAAAGCTAGAAAGTCCAAGATCGAAGTGCTGGCAGACTTGTATGGTGAGGGTCCACTTCCTGGTTCATGAGTGGCGATTTTCTGCCTGCGTCCTCACATGGTGGAAGGGACAAGGGAGCTCTCTGAGTTGCCTTTTATAAGAGCACTAATACCCTTCGAGAAGGCTCCACCCTTAGGACCTAAGCACCTTCAAAGACACTACCTCTAAATACCATCATTTGGGGGTTAGGACTTAAACGTGAATTTTTAGAGGGACATAAACATTCAGTCTATAGCACCCTCTCTGTTTTTTTCCCCCTCTCTCTGTGTATATATATTTGTGTGTAGGTGTTTGTTCTACAGATGGGAATGTGCTTCTAGCACATGTCACATTGGTTCCTCTTTCCTATTGCTTGGTTAAGACTCATAGTTTGACTTGGGTAGTTGTAGTCTGTGGACTCTCAAGGCCAGAAGAGCCTCCTGCCTTAACCATGATTCTAACCTTGTCCTTCAAGGCTTCTGGTTTCTCTCTTCAACCCCAAGTGCCTTTTTCACTGCTCCCAGTTAGAGGCAAATTTGGGAAGATGAATATTTGAATCTAATAAGATCTCCTTCAAAATAAATTCAGTACTTTCAAGTATTTAATTACAGACTCTGGATTTTACAGGCTGGCTTGCTCTCTGCTCTGGGCTCCCTGGGGTTGATGATTTGGCTGATGGCAACACCTCATAGCCATGAAACTGAGCAAAAAAGACTGGGACTTCTTGCTGGATTTGCTTTCCTTACAGGTATGTTAAGGGATTGGTCTAACTTGTGGTAAGGACTATTATAGTATTTTTTCAGGCTAAGGCTCGATATTTATATTTATTCTGATTCACCCCAACTGGTATACTTATTATCCAACCTTATATTTGAAAGTATTTGCTTTGTACTGCTTTCTTATTTCATGTAGGTGCATCTTGCTTCCTTAACCAGAGGGGTAAGCTCTTTGTAACTAGTGACTGACTTCTACTTTCGTATTAAAAAATAAGCATTTGTGTACTTGAATCACAAGCTTAGATAGTATTACTTGTTAATGGTAGATGTGGGACTAAATGAGGCCCAAGAATCTGATTTAATTGGACTCAACACTGGCAACTATCATAGGAGCATCTATTCTTCATCTTATAGTTAGCTAGAAGCCACACATTGAGATCTGTCACACAGGGTACTTTGCTGATTCTCAAGAAAATAACTAAAAGTGTGGTACTTCTAGAGTTATCATTAAGGGAAACAGGACTAAAGCTACATAATAAAAATACTTACAAAGCAACATTTGAGTTCATACAGCTTGTTCTGAGTGAGTCTAATCTATACCATGTTGAAGAAATTGTAGAAAGGCAAAGATTTAGAGATTAAGATTTTTTAGATCAGGGAAAGCTAGTTTTTGAAGGCATTAAAAGGTGGAATAATCAGGAGAAAGGAGAGTAGCCAAAGTAGAGGAAATATTAGAGCCAGAACAGGTTGCTGCTGTGCCCTCCTGTTGGCAGGTGTTCACATGTAGAACTGGTCTGGCCTTTTGCTACAAAGGGGGTCAGTTCTGCATGACTACGAGGTTGCTGGCCACAAGGCTCTGCTTTACTCTTAATCCTTTAATGTTAAAATAATTCCTGACCTGGCCCACATTACAAGCTCACATCCCTCCTCTCCAGGGTTTTGCAAACAAATGTTTGACATGCTTGTTTCATTTTTTCTTGATCTTTATTCCTCCTGGGGTCATCCATGATTTTCAATTAAGAGGACAATTTTGCAGCTCTGTTTGTAATGAGTTATTTATGTTTTTTAAAAACGAGAATAGAAGAGATTTAATTACTTTAGTCCTCATGTTTTTTGTTTGTTTGTTTGTTTTTTTTAAGATAGGAGCTTAGACATAGTTAATGCTATTAATGATCAGTTTTTGGATGAGGGTCCTCTTCAAGAATTGATGGAAACATTGTGTTCTGGGGTTTTTTGTTTTCTAGGTGTTGGTCTGGGCCCTGCTTTGGAGTTGTGCATTGCCATCAACCCCAGGTAACTATTGTAGTAGTGTCGTTTTCCTATTTTTATGAATGTACCTACTAAATATAGTCTATATTCTTATATCCCCCAATCTAATGGTCTTTACCTTAACAGCATCCTTCCTACTGCCTTCATGGGCACAGCAATGATCTTCACCTGTTTCACCCTGAGTGCACTCTATGCCAGGCGCCGTAGCTACCTCTTTCTGGGAGGTAAGTATGAACTGGAAACAGGGAGGGAGTCTCTAGCCAGGATTTTCACTAGGGCTATTCCCTCCCCCCCCCCGCCCCCGCCAACTTCTTGTCGCTATTGGGTTGAAATAGCCTTCATTTTGGGAACATAGGAATGGCCTTAATGGTATTGCTCTACTTGGGCTTCTCCCAAGACAGCTTTTTATTATTTCTTATAGGTATCTTGATGTCAGCCATGAGCCTGATGCTCTTGTCTTCTCTGGGGAATCTTTTCTTTGGATCCATTTGGCTTTTCCAGGTAAGACTTTGGATATAATTTTCCAGTGGCCATTTGCCTTACACTTCTATTTCTTGGTTGACCCTAAAGCAAGGTAGACCAAGAATCCTCCGGAATGCTCACCTTTGTTGAGCAGTGCCCTTGGAGCCTTCTGCTGTCAGTAAAAGTTCAGACTAAATGAGTTGGACATTGCTAAGGAGAGGACGGCTTGCTCAGAGATCATTTTTCTAAGGCCAGTCCAGCAGCAGCAGCTTGTTAAAAATGATTGACGCTCTTCCAGTGATCTGAAAAATAAATGCAAAATTGTGCCTAGGGAAGTAATGTGGTCTTCACCATAGGCTAAGTTTCCATGAATGTTAGTGTCGGTGCTGTTAGCATTTGATGTACTTTCAAGTGGCCAAGAGCCAGAAAGAAGTATGGCTTTTTTCCCTACGGTGTCTACCATAAAGTAACCTCATCTCATTCTTTTGTTAGGCAAACCTATATTTGGGGCTGTTGGTCATGTGTGGCTTTGTCCTTTTTGATACTCAACTCATTATTGAAAAGGCTGAAAATGGAGATAAGGATTATATCTGGTGAGTGTGAAAACTTGTCTTTAATGAGAATGAAGGGTGTGGTACACTACTCATTTCCACAGCTTTTTTCTGAATTCTGGGAACAATCCTTTGCCTGATCCACCTTTCTGTCCACATTGGTAAGGAGCAGGTGGCATAGGCTGAACTTAAATGGGCAAGCTTCAGGGGGGTGTATGTGGCAGGAGACCCATGGTTTTGGAACCATGAACCAAATAGCATAGTTTCTCTCAATTCCTGAAAGACATCAGATTTTTAAAAATTAATGAATATGTATTTATGTACACATACTTTTAATAGTGGTTACCTCTAGGCAGTGGAGAGGGAAAGAGATTTTCCACCTTTTATTCTACTTTTGTATACTTTAGCAATGAGAAGAAGATATACGTAAAATTTTTTAATTGTATATAATTTTTCATGTTGCAATCCTCTCAAAGTTAGTGGTAGTTCAGGGTTCATAGTTGGGCCACTATAGAGTTTAAAGTCCAATGTTTCTTTTCTCTGTGCTACATAGCTTCATTATGTTGAAAGGATCTCAGACACCAGAGTTTTACTTCCTTAGTTGGTGGTGGAATATTGGTGAAGCTGACTCATGAGGTGGGGGTGGGGTTTTTGTTTTTCATCTTTGTAGGTTTATAGATAAAGGAAAGTAGGAAGTGCAGTTTGTAATCTGGTTCTCTTTCAGGCACTGCGTAGACCTCTTCTTAGATTTCGTTACTCTCTTCAGAAAACTCATGATGATCCTGGCTATGAATGAGAAGGTCAGTCAGCTTACCACCCACCCAGAGATGAGAAAATGGTTGCTCTTGAGCTCAGCGCCTATGTATACTTCCAATCTGAAAACTTGTTTATATACTGTAGGTTCAGGGTTACTATAAGGCAGGCCACTTAAATAAGAAGTAAACCAGAAGTCTTTAGCTGATGGAGACAAAGGAACAAGTGAAAAGAATTCTTTTTTAAAAAAAACTAATCCCTAAGATAAGTATCAAAGGCAAAAGAGTTCAGTGACAGCAAGAAACAGTCTACTATAAAAAGAATTCAAGGCTATAAAGATAGTCATGACTCAGAAAAGGATATTCAAAAGGATTTAGAATATTGGCAACCAGCTTTTGTAAACATATTTCAAAAGTGGACCAATTTTATCCATTGTTGGTCTTAATTTTTGTCCAAAGAAGCATTCTGTATATGGTTAGTGAGTGTCAAACATAGTATACTTCAGCAGGAGGGGAACAAATGAAACCACAAGCTTTTCTTACAGACTTTATGGAACAGGAGACAGTGTAGTGGTGGTCAAAACAGTTGACTAGATAGGATCGGTAGTTCTCTGGTCTGTGCCACTGTTGGACTGAGCACCAGGCGGATGCCCCAGTGTCAGTCAAAGCAACTTAACTTTCATTTGTTTAATACACTGGGCTTCCATCCAAGATTAAATGAAAAGTTCCACTGAACTAGATTATTTCTGAATGTTGGTTTATGCCCAGGATTTATGCTTCCTTCTCAGGCCTAATGGAAAGTCGGCCTTGACCTCTCTTTTAGTGTAGACGGCCAGTCTGCAGCCTTCACTGTTTGGGATCTGAACTGTGATGGTTGTGAGTAGCCGAGAGTGATCAGGTAGTCCACCTGGGTACTCTTGGCGTGGGAGTGGGAACTGTTGCTTAAACTTTACTCTTGTCAAGTTTGTCAAGCAGTGGAAGATTGTTAAGGTTCAGTTCCTGCTGCACTCAGGGAGCATTTCTCATTCCTTTGTCTTGATCCCTTCTAGTCCCTAACCAGAAGCAGATAGGTATTGGCTCACTGGAGTTTTAGTTTGAATGTCAGATAGCAAAAATTAATTGGGCAATTTTTTTCCCATTTCCAGGACAAGAAAAAAGAGAAGAAGTGAAACAACCATCCAGCCTTTCCCAATTTGGCTTCCTCTTCCTTCACCCCTTATTTCCTCTTTGCACACATTACAGGTGGCGTGTTCTGTGATAATGAAAAGCATCAGAAAAGCTTTTGTACTCTGTGGTTTTCTCTATTTTGAATTTTTTGATCAAAAAAACTGATTAGCAAGATATAGTTTGGAGTTTGGCTTCATATTTCTGGGATTCTTCCCACCCCGTTTTCTGCCATCCTCATCCCTAGCCTCTTCTGCTCAGGCAGCCAGCCCACCATAATGAATGAGACCCGCAAAGGGAGCCAATTCCAGGTGTCTGCTTCCCGACTGTTGTACCAAGTGAATCTGAACTGTTGGGTAGAGCCACCTCAGCCCTTCCTTCTTCAGCACTGTTTGGTGCACAGTTCTCATGGGATTGAGCAGTGTGTTTTTCATTGGAAAGAAGTTCACTGGTCCTGTTGTCACTTGGGCTCATTATATCTGAGCTTCTGACAGCTTCTACAAAGAAAATGAAGAGCCTCTTCTGGTGGATGCTTTGCTTCCTCTGAGCTGCCCAAGTCGCTGCTGGTTTGGCAGACCTTTCTGCCTTGCCATCACAAGGAATGTAGATTTGTGTGTTCTCTTTCCTATCCCTTGTCTGACCCTCAGGGAATCTGACTGCTTTCCATTCCTGGGGTGGAGGATTTCAGCCCAAAGGGAAAACTAATTCCTGTCAGCCATCGATGAAAAGGCTGATTATGTATGGCAAGGTAGAGCAGAGAATTCTCAAATTTCCCCTGGTCTTTTTTTTTTTTGTTGTTATCACCTTAGTTACTGAGTGGCCTCTACCAGGTGGCTATGATTAAAGGTCCCAGGAGAGGAAAAACAGGGAAGGAGGAATGGTTGAGCCTCGGGGGTAATTGTAACTGATCCTACCAGACAAACCTAGATAAGGAGTTGTTTGGGACAAAATCCCTCTGCTGAGTGGTTCTTTGTTCAAATCAACAGAATGAAGCTGTGATGACTTGGGAGGCAGCATTCATAACAGTCCTTTGGTGCATTTTTCTTATATTCCATCCCGGTAATGTCTCACCTGATAATAGGTAGTGTCAAGCCAGAGATTCAGGGCAGGAGATAGTGTTCATCTTACACATGCACTTTAGTTTTTGGCTGTTCACTTGTTTCCATAAATTTGCAGCCTTTCTAGTAGGGCCCAGGTGACCTGTAAGACACCTGATTCCCTGCAGCTTTGTGGTTGTAAGTGGCAGAGGGCAGTACTAAAGGGGATTATTAACTCCTCTATGGGCTGCCATAGTCAGGTAGCACAGATGGGCGGGCCTTGGGAGCAGTGTGCCTCTGGCTACTCAGGGCTTCCGTGTAAGGGGAACTGAGCCATCGAAAGCTCATGGCCAGAACGACACCATTTTTGGCTCTCCCTGTACACACTCAGTACACAGTTACCTAGTACACTGGTTTGACCCAGTGGCTACTGGTCTGCAGTGGACCACATCACTGTGCCATTCCATGATGTGATTTGTTCCCAGACTATGTGTTCCTGGAGTGGCATGCCACCCAGAATGGCTTGTTTCCACAGAGGATAATGCCCTCTGATTTTCCTGCTGCCTCCAGCCTGTGGCTTGAGAACTTACTAAAGGGACTTCCTTCTCATTAAACCCCCAATAGCAACTCCATAAATTTGTTGATTCTCTGCTAGGCCTGAGAATCTGAGTTATATCACTTGAAGCCAGATTCCATCTCTTGTGCTTTTTTTGCTTGGGATAAAGGAGTTTTTCTTTAGAAACAGTGCCAAGAATGACAAGATATAAAAAACTACTTTTAAAAAAAATGTCTAATAGGTTTTTAATACAGTAATCACTGTAATTTTCACTTTCTTTTCTAGTTCTTGGTTTTCAGCTCAGGCTGCATTCTCTAACTCATAATGTGAAGACAAAGGTGTTTTTGATTAAGAAATATATGAAATCTACATAGTCTTAATTTGTAAAAAATAAAATTCATTAACCTTTTTTGGTGTTAGTATGTGTTAAATTCAAGGCCATAGCTGAACGTGGGGCTTGGGTGCTATCTGACTTACTAGTCAGATAGTGGGGCCGGGAATGGGACAAGAAATACTCCTCTAGGTGTGAATAGAAACAAGGACCCCACCACTACCACCACTTAGGTGCGCTTTCTGTAGGCCAGCTTGCCACAAAGGTTGGAGATTTTCTCTGTCCAATACATAATGCAGGCCCTTTTCCAGTCCTCCTCTTCACCAGCCTGTATTGTAGGTGGTTTGTGGTAGCATGTGCAGTGGGCAGCCAAGCTTTGGAATTTGGGGATGCATAATAAAAAGGCATAACCAACTTGTAAGTACTGGTAGTCACCAGTATGGCCACACTATTCCAAGTACTAGGAATCATCAGTGAAAAGCATAAAAATTCTTGTCCTCATAGTTTATATATGACAAACGAAAGTTTGCGTTACAATCAGGTGGTTCTATTTTGGCACATTTGCCCTCTGGTTGACATGTTTATTGTAGCCACAGAGCTGCTTGTTAGTACTTGACTGGTTCATCCAGGTTACTCCAATTGACCTCTATGGACTGTACATACTCATGTCCCAGCTAAGGATAGCCACTTCTTTTCTCTACTTGGAAAGTGTACCTAAAGCATCTTTTCTCCTGTCGACTTCAAAAAAAGTCAGTCTCACAGGCTCTTTAAAGCCCAATTTTATCTTTGTGCTGCCTTCTGTTTTAGTTGGGCAGACACAAGGCACAACCTAGAGCTCACAATATATCAGACACTGCAAAATGCTTTTCAGATTTTAATAGTCCCAATAGCCTGAGAGGGTGGTATTTTTACTACACATGGTCAGTAACTTCCAAGTTCATACCCTCAGGCGGCAGCAGACCTAGGGAGAACCCAAGCCTGCTGTCTCCAGAACCTCAGCCCTTACTGTTGCCCAATGTAAGCATCGCTAAGGTTAGTGCCCCCTGGATTTGTGTCATCTTTCCATCTGTACCTTCATTCAGCTATGCTACAGCTGGGGTGGAGAGGGAAGCAGTGAGGCAGTTTGGGCAAAATCTTCCCACTCCCAATCATTGTAACCAGAGCAGGAGCATGAACTAACTCCCTTTCAGTATCCCCACAGAGTCCACAAATTACAAATTAAACAGAAGAGATTAGCACAGAAGCTCATTTCATGTCTAGAAGACCTGCAGGCTTGAACTAGAGTAAGGAGCTGGCATTGTCCTGAGGGTAACAGCACTGAAGGGAGCAAGGGAGTAGTCAGATTTGCATCTTCGCATCTCAGGTGACTTAGAGAATAGCCTGAGAGAGAGGAGCCAGTTGAAAGACAATCATACTCTTAATTCCCAAATTGTCTCATTTACCCAGTAAAAGGAGCAACAGCTCCTTGGAGAAATGGTGCATAAAGGTCTGCACAGGAAATGTATAGGATGAACCTGAAACAATGTTATTGCAGAAAGCTAAGAATCTATCAAAGCTAGCTAGTATAATTTACCAAGACTCGGGGGCTAACCTAAAGAGGCTCCTCCTACTGGCCAGAAATGGGATTGTTTCAGCACTGACGATAATTATAAGTACAATGGATTGATATCAAATATTTTAAAATTTATAATGATATTTTAAAAATATCATTACCTTTGGAGGATGCTAATGGAAGTAAATAACACTACCAGTGAAGTTGTGAGTTCTGTATTTAAGTCCCAGTTTACAGGAAACAGGAATCAAAGGACAATGTTAAATGACATCACAAGATGCAAACAGCAAAATCCAGTAAAACTCTAAGGACAAACAACTTGGTTCCTGAAAAAACAGAGGGCGGGGCAAAGAAGAACAAAATCAAAAGAAATTAAAACGAGCCATATCAAGAAAATGTAATAAATGTAATGATGTAGACCTTGTTTGGATCCTGATTAAAATAAACTGTAAAGTGAGAGGGAGGAGGGTGGGGAGAGAGATTTTGGGATTTGATCTGTGGTAACCATTCTTTAGCATGGGCCCCAAGGATCCTGATCTCATAGTATTGATACCCTCTCACACTGAAGCAGGCTGGCATATATGACTGAAGGATTACTCCAGAAGCGTGAGTGACTTTTGAAGCTATGCTATTCATAAAAAGGACATTGCAACTTCCTCCTTGGCTCCTTGGTTTACTTGCTCTTGGGGAAACCAGGCACAGGTTCTGAGGTCCTTGAAGCTGCCCTGTGGAGAAGCCCAACAGCCAGCACTGACTTGCCAGCCAGTATAAAATGAGCCACCTTGTAGGCAGATCCAGTACCAGTCAAGCTTTCAGATGACTGCAATCTCAGGAGATTCTGAGCCAGTACTGCCTAGTTAATCTACTCTCGAATTCCTTACTCACAGAAACTCTGAGCAACAGTAAATGTTCATTGTTTTAAACTGCTAAATTACGTAACAATAGATAAATAATACCAACACTGACTAGTTGGTGATTTAAAGAAATAATACTCATAATATTGTTGACTTCCTTAAAAATTATCTTTTAGAGATGCATACTGAAATATTTATAAATGCAATAAATAATATGCTGAGATTTGCTTCAAAATAATATAATTGGGTAGCAACAGAGTGGAGGGTATAGGTGAAGTGAATGGTCATGAGCTTATATTGGTTGTAGTTAGGCAATAGACTATTCATTGTCCTAGTCTCTCATCTTTTTTGTATATGGTTGAAATTTTCTATAACAGAAAGTAAAAAAAAAAAAAAAAAAAGGCAGGAGGAGAGCATACCATGGTCCAGGCAAAAGAAAAGATAGTCTGAAATAGAGCACTAGTTGTAAAAATAGGAGGAAAGACAATGGAGTAATATATTCAGAAGGTAAAATGTCCAGGCTTTAGTGATTGAATAGATGCGGGGAAATAAGGCAGAAGACTCAAGGGTGAGTGACTCTCGGGTCTGGATGGTTCCTACCAGCCACTTGCCAGCTGTGTAAACTTGAGCAAGTTACTCAACCTTTCTGTGCCTCATTTGCCCATGTGTAATGTGGAGGTAAAAACAGTACTTACCTCATAGGATTATTGTGAAGTTTCAGTTAATTAAAATATACAAAGCACTTAGAATAGTGTTTATAGTCAAATCTCTAAGTGTTAGTTCTTCCATTGGGGAGGTCCAGGACTCAGAGTTGGATGGTAGTTCTGTCTTTGGACATGTTGAGAATAAAATTGTGGGGTACTTCCATGCAGATGCTAGGAGGCTTTTGTATAGGACTCTGAAGCTGGAGGGAATGGGAGAGAAGTAGATGATTTGGAACATTTTAAAACCACAAAAGTGAGTAGGCAACTCCTTGAACAGACATCACACCAGAGGATATACAAATGGCAGATAAGAATATAAACATCATTAGATACTAGGAAAATGCAAATTAAAGTGAGAGCAAAACCACTATATACCTAGTAGAATGGCTAAAAAAAAATTTTTTTAGTGATAACACCAAGTACTAATGAGGATGTGGAGCAACCAGATGCCTCATACATTGTCAGTGGTAAGATAAAATGGTACAACCTCACAAAACAATTTGGCAGTTTCTTATAAAATTAAACATATTAACCATAAACCCAGCAATTGCATTGGGTATTTATCTAGCTCAGTGCTTCATACCTATTGCACAATGAATGTATGTTGCTTAAACAACAGCGTGGGGAACTGAAGGCATGAAAGGGGAGGACTGGGGCGGGGAGGAGGGTCATGTCTTGATGTGTCCTGGCTTCAGAAGGATCAGGAAGAGAGGCAAACCCAGCTCGGAGTCCCTCCTGCTCTCTTGTCAACTCTGCCTACCTTGGGACTGGCTGTAGGAACAGCGCCCACCACGATGCCAAGCTGGGAGGCCAGATTGGGAGGGTTAGTTCCAGGGAAAACGGATATGAACAAGAAAGAGTTCATGTCCGTCCAAGTCCACATATTCATATTCTCTGTAATTCGTGCAACGCATGTAGCAGTGGGTGTGCAGAGATGGTAGCCGGGAATTCCGAGCATTGGTCTCAAATGGTGAAGGGAAGGCACCCCTTATTTCGCCTTACCACAGGGTGGCAGTTCAGGCCTGCAAACCTCTCAGAGGGGAGCTGCTGCCATTACACCACCTGGTGGCAATATATTTTTCCAACAATTCTGTAGGAAATTTTTCTTTTTTTGAGTGTAAGAAATCACAAAGAATATGTGTGGCAAACTTAAATGTGCGATTTTTAAATAATTCTTTGGAGTTCTCCTGACTCAGAAAAGGCCCCCCAGTGCTACCCTGTTGGCTTCTACACAAGTCAATTGCAGAAACCCAATTTCTTAATGGCTTCTGGAGTCTTAGGCCCCAGTTGCCTTCTGCCCAGACTCAGCCTTTTCTACCCACTCTCCTGCAGGAAACATTCACTGCATCTATCAGAGACCTGTCTCCAGCTGTCCTCTTCCCCCATGTCCTTGTCACATTGGGATACTTAAGTGGTCCTGCATCACCCAGCTCCCCTGTTCCTTGATCTTCACCTCTCCAGTGACTTTCACCTCCACCTCATTTCAGCTAGCTGCATCTGATAAAAAAATCTAGACTTCTACTTTCCGACCGCAACCCACATCTTTCCAACTCTCATGTCCTCTGTCCCCTTCTCATCTAACTTTGGTTGCACCGAAAGCCCAGCCGTGCCCCTTACCCCACCCCCAAACACAGACCTACTTTATCCTGCTCCTTTCAATACTCTTGTAGCATCACCTCTACTTTGTTGTGATTTTTGAATGCATACTCTGGAGCTGAACTGCCTGGGTTTGAATCACAGCTCTTACATAGACAAGATTTATCTTGGACAATTTACTTAAGCAATCTAAGTCTTACTCATATTAAAATGGGGAGCACAGTAATATTTAACCTAAAAAGACTGTAGTGAGGATTAACTGAGTTAATACGTTTAAGCACTTAGTGCCTGGCACACTGTACATGCTGTACAATTGTTTGCTCTTATATAGAATTATCATTATTGTTTTTGCTCGAGCTGGAGCCTAGGATATGTGACCTCACCCGCCACCCTAGCACTAATCCCACAATCTTTCTTCTCTAGTTTTAGAACCAGACCTCTACATCCTTCTAAGAAAAGAAACAGCAACCACAAAAATCCCACTGTCTTGCAGATTGGTGCCACTGGACTTTCCTGATCTTTTGTTTCCACTGGGCTCCAGGCTCCTTTGAAAATCCTTGATTTGTGCTTAGCAAGGTCCCTCTCCTCTATCTACAGTGATTATTGCACATCTTCACCACTTACTCCATCCACGTAGTACGAAATTAAAAAACTACAAAAGGGTACAGTGAAAAGAGCCCCTTTGTAGCGAATTGGTAAACATGGCCCCCATCTTTTGTATCTGCTCCCATGGTTGTGTGATGACCACTCTGATCCTCAGCACATTCCTTACTCTGTTCCCATCTCCCGAAACCCTTCCGCTGGGCCCTAGAGCTCACAGCCCTTCATCAGCAAACTCCCTGTGGATGTAGCTTCTTTGAATGTCCCTTTGCCCTCTCGGCTTTCCCTAAAGATGCTGCTTTCCCTGCAGCCTGCTCAGGTGAACGCCGCTTTCTCTTCCTCCACCTCTGTGCCACCCGACCAGAGGTGTGTGGGCACCCTCCTTGCTCTTCAGTGCTACTTACAGACTCTTCTTCCCTAAAGTCCCTGAGCTTTGAGTCTCATGTCAACAGACTATACCACCCACTCTGCCTCTTTCCTCTTATCCATTAACCCCTTACTACTTTAGTTTCTTGAAGGGTTTGTTTCCTGCCTCTCTATTACTCCCTCTGATACTAATTTTGTTCTAATTCTTGGAGATTCAATATCCATACTGATAATTCTTTCAATACCCTGGCCTCTCAGTTCCATGATCCCTTCTCCTCCAATAACCTCATCTTACCTCGCTTTATCTTATATCTTATCTTAGCCGCTCACTTCCATGGCATTCTCTGGTCCTTGTCATTACGGATAACTGGAACCCCTCTGTATTAGGGTCCCAGGGCTGCCTTAACAAAGTATGACAAACTGCATGGCTTAAACAACAAATTTCTTGTCTCACAGTTTTGGAGGTTAGAAGTCTAAGATCGAGAGGTTGGCATTTGCTATTGGATATTGTCAAATAGATATCTCAGGTTATCACGTCCAACACTTAACTCCTGATTTTCCCTCCCCCAAGTCTGCTCTATCCACCGTCTTCCTCATATCAGTTAATGGCAACTTCTTTCTACCAGTTGCTCCATACACCTTGGAGTTATCCTCGACTCCTCCTCACATCCACTACATCAGCAAATCTTGTCACCTATAGAACCTCCATCCCAGATCAAGTCACCACCATCTCTCACTAGAGTTACCCAAGAGGCCTCCTTACTGGTTTGCTTCCATACTTGCCTTCTACAGTTTATTCTCATCACTCTCTAATGGCTCCCCATTTTACTTTGAGTAAACACCAAAGTCACTACACCAGGCTACAAACTACATGACCACTTACTCCTACCAAATTAGCTAAGAACAAAAGTTTGATAATACTCGGTGATGTGGAAGGTAGTCCCTCTTATATATTGTTGAAGTGCAATTTGTTAATGTCTATAAAACATTTAAATTAAGTATACTGTATGACCCAGCAATTCCATTTATAGGATTTTACCTATGGAGATACATAAGCAGCCGAAGACACATATGCAATGTTCACTGAAGCACCGTTTGTCATGGCAAAAACACAGAACATCTATACACTCGAAGACATGAGAATGGAGCTTCATGGGCTTTGGGAAGAGCTTCAAGACATAGTCAGTGCAACAAGAAGCAGATCAGAAACTTAACTCCTGATTTTCCCTCCCCCAAGTCTTCAAGGATAACCTTGAAGTCTAATAAAAGGTCAGTCTAAACATGCCAAGTGTATTTAAAAAATGATTTAAAATGTTTACCAATCAACTTGGGTTATGTCTGGGGAGTGGAAATGGGAGTTGAAGTATAAAATAGACTCTTCCTCTTCCTTGGATAACATTCTATTCAATTTCAATTACCTTTAAAAAAAAAACTATGAACATGCACTTTTATAATTTGCGTGAGTTCTTCCCCACCCCAGTATCACAGAAATGCTCAAATGTGTTTACTACAATTTTGCATGTCTTTGAAAAATTTATATGTAGAATTAACTCACACAGGATTATAGAATGGGGTGATACCTAGCATTTTCTGCAAAGCATGATTTTTTTTTAACTTAATTTTTTTTTTATAAAAAAAAACATACTCTGTAGAAAATCTATAAAAGAGTAAAGAAGAAAATAACTGCTGGCAACCCAGAGAAAACCTCAGTTAACATTTTCAGACATTCCTACAAAAGGGGGGTGAGCAGTGAGGTGGAACCTGAAATCTTTTCACAGTCTTTTGCTGATGCCTTGATGCCATTTGGCAGGGATAAGAGGGGTCTGGCAGCTCTGGCTTCTTTTGTTCAAGAACTCCAACAGAAAGGGTCATACTGAATGTTGAGGCAAATATTGACCCATTGTTCATGGAGAAAGCAATGAGGTCACTTTAATCCTGCAAGCAGATGTTGCAAACTCAGATATAAAATGTTCTGTCATAGTGAGGATCTAATGGTCTTTTAGCAGACCGTTCCTTAAAGTAGAAGAAATTGGTTTCTCAGGAGTGTCTGACTCACTTGTGTGTCCCTCACAGAATTACTTCAGATGGACTATTCGGTCTGTCTAGAGGGTGCACACAGTTACGTGGGCTGTGGGGTGGCTTGTCTGAACCCAGTACCATTAGCAGCATAATGGGGGATAGATTTAGGAACAAGAGCTGCTCACATTGGAACAATTAGCAGGAAAGGGCTGGCTCCACACACCAGGTGTAGTTAATGCTACCTTGCCTTGGTGACTGACAGACATTTCCCCAGTCAGCCCATACCGCCCCAGGGACCAAGGTACCATTTTGCATTCGCAGAGACTGGAGAACAGAGCCTGGTAGCAGACTGACCAGACCCTGGACACAGAAACAGATAAGACTTTTGGTCACAGCTTTTAAGAAGTGGGGTCCAAAGTCAAATCCACCATGCCAAGCTCCTTCCCAGAAAGGAAATAGAGTAAATATCCTGCAGGCAAACAATTCTGTTCCAACAAGAAAATGAGGTAATCTATCAGGTTCAAACAGAAAAAAGGGCTTGAAAAACCAAGAAATAGTAAGTTAGTAGAAGGCTATAGACCTCTTCGAGCCCACCTGGCAAGAGGCAGAGAATTGTAACTTGGTGATATACTTAAGACCATAAAAAGAGAAGGGTTGGTGAGATAGAAACCTGGACATAGAAGATGGAAGAAAATGGGATCTTGACATTTAAAGAAAATCGACATCTAACTTGACCCTTTTCTAAGTCTTGTTCATTTCTTCCATGATGACATCAACTAAGGGAAACAGGAGAGTGAGGCCAGGCTGTGGTGGGGGTGGGGTAGGAACAGCAGCAGAGAGTTAAGGAGAAAGTCTGGCTGATGGGAACAGCTGGTCTGGCCCAACCTTCTAGTACTCCATAGGTAAGGAAAACCAAGGCCTGGAGAAGAAATGCAACTTTCCCCATAAAACTAGACTGTGGCTAAGACTCTTGACTTCCAGTCCAGTGCTCTCACCCCTGCCCATCAGGGGTGATCCACAGGCCAAAACAGGGAGAGAAAAGTCCAGGCAGAAGAAAGCAAAGCCACACACCCAGAAAGAAAGTACTCCCTCCAGGCCCCATCACTTCTCAGCCCTGGGCAACCATTGAATGTTTTCAAGACTTGATACTGTCATCTGTAAAATGAAGATGATGGTGCTTCCCCCAGGAGGGCTATGGTAGGGGTTAGGGATCAGGAGGCTGGCAGCATGGTGGGTGTTAATTTTAATGGGAGGTCCCCCTCCCCACACACACCACCACTTTCTGGAGCTTTTGGGAGCTGGAGACACTGTAGAAAGGAGCTAGTATACAGAGTGGTACTGATACCCTTCCCACCCCCAACCATCCTTAGATTGCTCAGAGCATAGGAGAGTCCACCAGTATAAATGAGTTGTGACAGGGCCCAGCACTCCTCCCTGACCTTGGCTCAGCAAGCCTGTGGTGTTGACACAAACCATGTGTCTACTACAGGGTCCTCATGCCCACAATGAACTGTCCAGAGCCCCAGCCACAGGGCTAGGGGTGTGCCAAGCGTGCATGGTGCCCAGGTGGCTTCGACTGTACGCCATGGGGAGGTGGTTAAGTGTAGGGTGTCAGGTGTGAGCTCAGACAAGTCATCTCACACCTTGCAACACAAGCAGGAAGAGGGCCTTCCTAGGCCCAGTTCAACTAGCCAACGAGATGAGCTGGCTGCTACCTGCTTCACCTTCGGGTCACTGACTAGCTGCATACCCAACAGGAAATCCAAAGGCTGGAGGGCCAAAACCACCCCCTGGTCTTCTCGTGCCATGTGAGTGTCTGAAACATGGAAGTCCAGACCCTTCCACACAGCCTCATTCCTGGTCTCCCCATCCTAAAATGAGACTCTGAGAGCCATGGGAACTTCTGGTTGAAATGAGGTAGAAATTGGGGCAAGAAGATCCAAGGAAAGCTTAAGTTCTGAGTAGAAATCAGAAGGTAGCAACAGTTTGAGACCCAGTTGTGCCTCACGTCATGCCAACAGGCTACATACTCAAATCTGCCTACCCTGAAGCCTCTGACACTCAGTTTGCAGGTCCCACCCCACCTGGTACATATAAAGGTTTAAGTGCATGTCCACAGCCACCATCTGCATGCACAGGGTAGCCCAGCCTTCTGCCCTGTCCAAACTCTGGGCCAAGAGAATCTCCCCAACCTAGCCACCACTACAGGCCTAAGCAGGCCCCAATTCCTCAATCCTTAGTTACCTTCTAGGTGATTCTAGCCAGCTCCCCTGGTAGGGGGCCTCATAAGGGTACCTGGGACAGAGTCTCACTTGCACCCAGGTGCCCAGTCTCCATCCACCTGTCCACCTGAGTCCTCCCACAGAACAAGCCGAGTCAGGGCAGGGAGGGGCCTCCACGTTTTATTAGGGATACTGCAGAAGCAGAGGCTGGAAGCAGAGCAGCCGTATTTATCACAACAGATAAGTTAACCGCAGTGTGGGGACTGGGGCGTGGTGGTGGTGGTAGGGACTGGGCCAGGCGCATTAATATAAAAAAAACAACAAAAAGACAAATATACCCCAAAGACAAGGGGGTGGGGCAGCACCATCCAGACAGCAGGGAGGACCAGGGCAGACAGAGAGAGAAGGCAACTTGGCCCCTTGCCCCCAAACTCCACCAGAACAGGGCCTCTGGGCTGGCCCCGTGGGTTTGGGGCACGGAGCAGCCAGGTTGGGTGGAGATGGCACGGCTGGCGGGCAGGAAGCCCAGCACCACAAGATGGCTCAGCCTGAAGTAGGAGCTAGGGCTGGGACACAGCAGCCCGGAAACCCAGTCCCCTGGAGGAAGAGCCTTACTCTGGGTGAGAGGAGGGACCACAGGTGGGGCCTCTCCCTGAGCTGAGAGCGGTCATCTCCTCCACAGCAGCGGTGGGCAGTGGGGTGTGCAGGGACTCCCTCCACTTTTTTTTATCCATTTGTTTCCTTGGTCCCTTCAGAGAGGGGTCCCACTGAGCCCCAGGGGCAGGGCCTGAGGGAAGCCAGTCCAGTCTATGGTCCCCAGCTCCAGAGGGGGGCCATGGCACAGCCCCTCAACCCTGACTCCCGCAGGAGGAGAGCGAGTCATAGAGCGAGTCGCTGAGAGACTCCGAGGTTTCCAGTCCTGGGGGACCTCCGCTGGCCACTCTGCCTTCCTCGCCCATGTCTGATGTGCTGGGGGTGCGGCTACCCCCAAATGCTGGGCCCTGGGGCGTAGGGGCTGGGCGGCTGGGCTCCAGATTCCGTTTCCGGTCCACGGGCAGGTCCTGGAAAAGGAAAAGTGGCTCAGGAAGCAGCTCCTCTCACTTCCTGGCCCAGTCTGAAAGGCAATGGACCCTGCCCTTGGGATGTGAGCTCTGCAGATGGGGCCCACCGAGGTGCGGCACGCTCAGAGGAAGCAGACTGGAGGCATAACTGAGCCGGTTTCCCCAAGGTTCTGGGGAGGGAGAGAAACCCTTTCCCCAAGAGGGGACTGAAGGAGGTAGGTGGGTGGCCCAGAGGGGCATCCAAGGGGCTGTCCTCTCAATCCTCCGCCCCGACAGGACTACACCTGACTGGAGACTTGAGAGCATATTGGTCTCTCCTTCATTCACCTTGCCCTCCAGTCCCAACCCCTTTCCCCTTTGGCCATGCTCACCATGGGAGTCCTGGGCAGCCCCTCCAATTGTCGGGATGGGCACAGGAAAGGGTCGGCAGAGCCACCAGCTGCTCTTGAGTTGGGGAAGGTCCAGTTCTTGGCCAGCTGGACAGGAGGGGGAGGGCCTGGGTCTTCACAGGGATCTGTGTGACAAGGGGAAGGTAGGTTGTGGTGGGTGAAGCTCTGGGGAAGGCCCACCCACCTGCCTGACCACTCACCATCCGGACAGGTCTGATGGCCTCGGTGGCTAGGAGCAGCAGTGAGCAGTGCAGGGAAGGCTGGCATGCTGGGGTGCCGCCCACTCACCAGCAGTTCTTCTATACCTGGCACCTCACGCTCCAACGTGTGGGCACGGCGGGGGACTTTGGTGAGGGGTGGGGGCCGAACTGGGGGAACTCCGGGCGGGGGATCCAGCCGCAGTGACTTGGTCTTGGGAGGATTCTTGCTCGGGGTCCCACTACTGCCATGGTCTGGGGGCGGAAAGGTCCCAATGCCACTGTCCAGGGTTCGAGTCAAGGAGCTGCAGGCTGGGGAGGGGAGGGTAAGTCACAAATGTGAGGCTGCGATTCTGTCTCCTCCTTCCAGCTTCCTGCCCCAGCCCAGGCTCCACCCCCGGTCAGGGGACTTTCAGGTCCAACAGCCTCAGTTGTCCCTGCCTACCTTGTCCCACCTCCCCTAGGCTTGGGGGATGGGGGACAGGTACCCTTTTAGGGAACAAAGGGATTTATTTCTGTGCAGCCCCAGTGCCCCACCTGGTGCTTGGCACCAAAATGGCACTCAGGGCCTGGCTACTGCTGCAATGACAGGAAGAGAACGCAGCGGGTGAGGATCAAGTCCCATTCTTGGCCCTTGACCCTGCTGACCTGTGAAGTGTGAGGTGGGCACTGGCTCAGCCAGGCTGTCCTCCGAGGGCATCTCTTCCCGCCTCCCTGGCTCGCTGCTCAGCTGTGCAGGGAACAGGAGACCTCTGAGCCCATTCCTCCCCCACCATGAAGCCCTCCCAAACATTGCCAGTAGGAAACCTGGAATATGGATCAGAGTACCTGCAGCCTGCCAGCCCTCAGGAGGCCCTCCCCACCCCAGACCCTTCAGAGACCAGGAATGCATCCAGCAGCTCCCAGGTTCCAGGGAGTGGAGGCCTCCAGGGGTAAGAAGAGATCAAGCAGGGCCAAAGGGACAGCCTTCCACCCAGGCCTCATTCCAAGAACCTACCTTTCCAGAGGGTTTTCCACAGCCCTGAAGAGGGCCCACCAAGCCATTTCGGGGTCCACAGGCTGACCAGGGGTTCTTGGGGTCAGAGGACACTGGCTGGAAGTTACCATACTCAGTTTTGGGCTCCCGCCAGCTCTTGGGTGGCAGCTCCTTGCCATCTACCCTAGAGGCAGCATTGCAGATAGGGGTGAGGGAAGCCTGGGCCTGAATCGTTCTGGCTTTGCTCCCTCCAATAACTGTGAGCCTAGTGAGGAACCCACAGCCCTCTGCCCCTGAGGAAGGGGACATATGCCCCTGGTGGTTGGCCCCAGCAACCCCTCCTGACACTGGGGACAGGCAGACTAGAGAAAATCACAAACAGCAGGATTAGGGAAGATGGGAAAACTCATCAAAGCTATGAAAGGTCACACCTAAAGATCATTTGATAGTGTTGGCAAGTAGATGGGACATCAGGTCACATCCTAGCTCACACACGGCACACTCTGCTTTCCCTAGCTAAACTTTAGAGCATATTTACTGTCCAAATCACACCGTACCTGTGGCCCAATTCCTGTGGACATTCTGCCTTTTCTGGTCCAGACAGAGCAACCCCAGAATGGGGTGGCCCCTTCTCTAAACCACAGTACCCATTGCTGAGTCTGTGGCAGATAACAAAGGGCAAGATGGGCCTAAGGGGATCCTCCTTGTTCTATAGGATGGAAAACCTCAGAGGAAGACTTTCATCAGACCATGGTTAGGAACCAACATTCCCTTGACTACCATGTACAGGCACTTAGGCTGCCTCATCAGATACAGGAGACGATCCAGGAAAGTGTGGACTGTTCACTCTTCCCAAATGATCAACTGGATCTCACAGTCTGACATCAGTGAGAGGTGAAAAGCAAGGCATAAACCCATCTTTCCTCACAGTCAAGCCACTAACCCCTAGATCCTTTGGTGGCATTTTCTTGACCCCCAACCCCTTTTAACTTCTGTGAAGCCCAAGCTCCTAGGACAAGCAGTCCCAGCTTAGTCCCTGGTATGTACACACAAGGACAAGAACTCCCGTTATCGGTCACCTGGTAACTCATCCTAGGCTCTCACCTGTTGAGTAGCTGCTGCATGAAGGTGTCTGCACCCTGGTACATACCAGCCAGCTGGCCCTGGACCTGCCCCAGCCCTGCACTGGGCCCTGGTGCTGGTCCCCCAGTCCGTGGCCGGGCCCTGCTGCTCAGGTAGGCCTTCTCCTCCTCCAAAGCCCGACGCAGGTCTTCCGCCTTAGCCATCAGCTTGGAGATGTTGAGGCTCTCGGCCTCGAGCTTCCGGGCTTCCACCTTGACCTCCTTCCGAAGTGGGGAGCCCCCGCTGGTCCCTTCCTTGCTCTTGGTGGCCTCTGTGCGGCGGTTCAGTGCTGGCAGCTTGCTCTTCTTAAGGCCAAACCAGCTGGCGATGCTGCTGGTATTGCGGTGCTTGGCCTCGTTGCCTGGTGCCCGCTCCTGGCCCTGGAGCCGCAGCACATTCTCCTCAATGCCCTTCATCACCTTCTCCTCAATAGCTGAGTGTGGGGCACGCCCCTCAGGCCCCTGGCTTGGGTCAGTGGGTCCTGGTGCTGAGGGTGTGGGCTGAGCTGTGGTGCTGCCACAGTCTGCCCAAGGTGGGCCTTTCCCTTTATCAGGCTTGGGGGGCTCCTTGGTGGCTGGCGAGGCCATAGGTCGGGGCACTGCCTTGGTAGGTGACTTGGAAGGTAGCTTGGTCGGGCTGCCGTGGGGACTCTTATTGGGCTTGCCCAGGCTAGGTGCTGAGGTTGGCACTTTGGCAGGGGTGCGGGGTACCTGGGGACATAGGGCCCCTGCCAGCCGGCTCTTGGCCAGCTCCACTTTGGTGAGGCAACTCCTTGGTGAGACAGGTTCCAGGTCCACCCGGGCCCCCATGGAGTGGGAAGAGTAGACTCGGACCCCCGGGTCCCCCAGGGGCCCAGGGTCTTGCTGCTTTAGGCTGCTTGTGCCCAAGGTCACTGGCCCCCGCAGGGCGCCCTTGGCTTCTGGATGTTCAGGGGGCTTGGGGGCAGGGGATGCCATGTCTCCAGTGCTCTCCCCTGACTTTCCTCCTCCCCGTGCCTTCTCAGTGCCAGGCTTGACTGGCACCCCATTCTTCTCTGGGCCCTGGGGCCCTTCAGAGCCAGTCTTCAGTTTCCCCAGGGCTGCCAGTCTGTCCCTCAGAGGTGTGTAGCCAGGATCCCCAGGTCGCCGCCCTGACCCCTGGCTGGGCTTCTTAGATGAGCTGCTTGGGGTCCTGCGGCCAGGATGGGGAGACTCCGAGCCTGCCTTGTCCAAATTCTTTTCCTGGGGACTCCCATAGGGGCAGGATTCTGGGAGGCAAGGGCTGGGGGAAACTCCAGGGCTTCTGAGCACCTCAGGGGCCTGTGGCACCTCTAGAGTTAGTTGTGGGTAGGTGGGCACCTGCAATGGAGATGGAGGTGGCTCTGGGGAAGGCCCCCTAAAGGTGCTCCGGGAAAGGTCCAGGATGTTCTCGAAGCAGGGGGATACCACTGGTCCTGGAGACAGCGTGGAGGTGGACGAGGGTGGCTGGGGAGGTCGGAGCTGTGTAGAGTCTGGGGTTGTAGGGCAGGGTGAAGGGCTGGTGGGCAGGCCCTGGGCTCCTTCTGGGGACAGCTCTCCTCCACCTAGACCCCTGCGGGTCAGCAGTGGGGAGGGGCTGCCATCGGAGCCACTGTTCCGGCAGGGGATTCGTGAGTTTCGGGGGAACTGGGGGCTGAGCTGGGGGCCCCCTGGGCTAGGGACCTTCTCCGAGGCTGGAGGCAGCTTTAGGAACTTGAGACCTCTGGCTGGAGAGGGAAGAAGGGGTCCCTGGGCTTCTCCGGGAGAAGTGGGGCCAATTTGGAGCTTGCTTTTCACCTGAGATGAAGAGTGGGGGTGGCCAGGTTGTGAACCCAGGGAGGCATCTCCCGCACCCACAAACATGCTGAGGAAGGGGAGGGGCCCCTGGCTCTCTGAGGTAGCACCAAAGCCTGGCCTGTCTGCCTCTGGGATACCCCCACCCCAAGGTGACTTGGGGAGGCCTTTGGACTTGGACAGCTGTGAGGTCCTCTGGTCTGGGGAGGATGGCTGCCCAAGACCTGGGTGGTCCCCATTGAGTGGGCCTGCAGCCCCAGCCAGGAAGGCCTGTAGGTATGACTCTGTGTCCTCAAGGAGCTGACCCAGGTTCAACTGTTTTCGGGCTAGGGCTCCGAGCAGGGAGTCGGGGCTGGGTGCCTCGTTGGGGTCACCTGCCTCATCAGAAGAGGAGGAACTGCTACTGCCTGGGGCACAGGGTGGGCCAGAGCTCGTACCCTGGGCTTGAGGGGAACCCCTAGCAGGGCCCCAGAGCTGCCCAGAACCCTCTTCCTCCCCTGGGCCCCCTAAAAGGTGCTCCCAGTGCAGCAGGCCTCCCAGACTACTAGGGCCTAGTAGCAGGTAGGGGGCCCAGGGTGAAGGTTCTGCCTGGGGTGGGCCACACAGTTCGCCATTGATGGGCTCTAGAGAGCCAGGACCCTCGCATGGAGGCCGCCAGGGGGCAGCAGGTGAGCACAGAAGCAAAGGGTCAGTCTCTTCCAGGGCTCTCAGCACCTCCAGGATCTGGGCTTTCTTTCGAAGGAACGGGGACAGGGCATCCAACACTGGGGGTGGAGCGGCCGGGGGTCCTGGGCCTCCTGGGCGCAGCTGCTGCTCCCAACACACCTTGGGGGAGAAATGGCATGAAGAGGAGACCATGTGCAAACCCAGAACCTGAGCTGGGTATAACTGAGTATGCCAGGAACAGAGCTAGCCTGGTTTTGTCTGTGTCCCCAAAGAAACTGATAGCTCCTGGGATATGATGGTTTGGCTTCCTGAAGGGTCACTGAGTCCTGGTTAGCCCCACTCTTCCTCTGGGCATAACTGGGGTTGGGTGGGCACCACACCTCCCTTCCTAGTTATCCCAATCCCACTTCTCCACTTCTCATTACTGTTTGGGTCACAGGGCTGACCACCTACAACCCTGTCACCTATGCTTATGTCAGGGGAGGGAAGCCTGTCCATTTTTAGGCTCCAGAAAGAACACTCAAGAAAGGAATGTGATGTGGCCAAGTCCTAAGTCAGTCACTGCAGGCTAGGCCCAGGCCTTCTTGGGTCCAACAGTGGCTTGCTGACCTGATCAAGAATAAGGGGCTTGGGAACAACTACACTGCAAGCCCTTCCTGGCTTTGGCCAGGCCCCTCCTTGGGTGCACTCCAATATGATGTAGTGGTTAACTCCATGGGCTCTGGAGCCAGACGGTGTAGGTTCAAGTCCCAGATCTACCACTTAACTAGTTATACGGCCTTGGGCAATTTATTTAATCTCTATGCTTCATTGTACCATCTGTAAAATGGGATGGTAATTACATTTACCCTCATAAAATAAGATAGATGAGATTCAGGTCTTCAGCACAGTGCCTGGCACAGAGTAAGCTACGACTCTTACTGTAGTACTAATGCATTTGTCAGTGGTTGGGGGTGGAGATCTCTTTTTCTTGGTATGAGGTGAAACTGAGGGCTCACACCCAGCCTGGACAAGAATCTGTGCATCAGGAAGCAAGTAGTTCTTCCCCTGGGACTCATCAGGAAACAGCAAGAGAGACTCAGTGAGGCCACAGACCACTGTGCCCTGCCCTCCTACCTCTCTCTGCCCAGCACAGCGTCCCAGAGGCAGTGAGGTGGCTGGTCCCTCAGTGGAGCTCAGGGAGGGGGAGGCTGGTGGCTCGGATGGTGGCTGGAGAGGGGCAAATGGGATCTGCAAGGAGAGGTAGAGTTAGCACAGGTGCTCTGTCCCAGGTCCCTACACTCTCACGAGCTAGGCCATTCCATCTCAAGGAAGGAAAATGTCCTTCCAAGTTTTCTCCTTTGGGTAAAGAGAAGAAGCCTTAGGAGACCACAGCACTGGCAGACTGAAGAAGTGCATATCCAGGTGGCAGGGAGGTGAGACTAGTCAGGGGGCTTTGGAGAAAGAGGGGCAGTGGCAGGCCTAACGTAGGTGCCACTGTGGCTCCAGTATCACTCTGCTTTTCTGTGGGGCTTCCCCCCCGAATACAGAGAGGCTCTTTCCTGTTCTGACTGCCTGTGACCCCAGCATCACAGGCTGAGACTAAAAGAAGAGGCATTTGTTACTGGGTCCTAGGAAAGATGGCAGGAGTTAACACTTCTGTCTTCCCTAACGGGTCTCATGTAAAACTTCTACACTGGGGATTATAAAAGAAGTATTTAAACCTGAGTCACTTCTCTCTCAGTTTCTGAGAATGATACTTTCTTCGCTTAGGCATCTTAACTAGTTAACAGTCAACTTTAACACTTTCCTTTCTCTCATTCTCCATATCTTTTAAATCCTGTCTCTGCTGTATCTCTCTACCTTCCCTCTGGCCACCTGAAGCCACTCCTTCAGCACAGATCCTCATGTTTCTAGCCTGGACACTGCTCAGCATTTTAGTCTCCTTGACCCGGTTTGGTAGTTTTTCAATATCCAGTGTACAAGGCAGCTTAAAGCATCTTTTTTTTTTCTTTTTTCTAAAGCATCTTTGTGCTGAAAGCCTCCTATGCCTGCCCACTGCCTACAGAGACAAGTCTGAACTCCTATGCCAACAATCAGGGCCTGGCCTGCCGGTTCTTCCCTGACAGTGTCTCCAGCTCTGTCTCACTCATTTTTCCTTCACACACCCTTCATTCCAGCCCAGCTGAACAGATTGCTGCTCCATAGGTTTCCCTGCTCTGGTTCTTCCCCAGGGAACCCCTTTTCTCCACTGTCTATTCCATTCTTTTTAAATTGCCCATCTATCAAGGCCCAGGCCAAACGTCACCTCATTAAAGGAACCCTCCCAGCCAGTGTCTAATGGCCTCTTCTCCCCTCTGGCTCTTGTACAGCATTGTCACACTCTGCTTTGTCCTACTGTTGTACTACTGCTTTGCACAGACTACTGACTGTAGCTTGCACAATCCAGCCATTAGGGGTTACATTTGTTCTGCACAGGCCACAGCCCTGTCCAGTTCCATATGTACTGGCATAGGTAGTGCTCACAATAAGAGCTAAATTAGCATTTGTTCAATGGAGCTTTCATCCTGGCAAAGCACAACTTGGGAATAATAATAATGATAAATAGCTGCCGATCATTGACTACTATGGGCCAAGCACTATATGTTATCTCATTTAATCCTTATACTAACCTGCAGTATAGGTATTTTTATCCCTATTTATAAGAAACAGTGCTTCATAAGGTTACATAATTTGCCCAAGGTCACTAAGCTAAGAATTAGCTAAGTTAGGGATCCAACCCAAGTTTATCTGAGGCCAAGGTTCATGCTCTTTCCATTACGTCATATTACCTCAGGGAAGATAAATCTACTGTCCCAAACTCCAAAATTCATTTAAAAATCCTAAACTCAAAACCCAGAAGTCATTTAAGTGAAAAAAGAAATGATTTAGGGATGACCTACACCTCTTTTATCAGCAGTAACTGAGAAGGGTAAGGCCAGGGTGAGACTGGCTGGTAGGTATGGTTAAGACTCTGGGGATTCAAGGGTGAACTCTGTAGCAGGGCAGGTCTCAGGGCTGGGCAAGCTGTAGTCCTAGCTGCTGATTTGCCCAGCTCTGCACTAGCCTGGTGAACAGTGGCTACTGAAAGGCCATGGTGATAAAAGGCTTCCTCTGCCAGGGGTCAGGCTTCCCAAGCAGAGGGGATCCTGCTCAGGGTCTGGGGGCCAAGAGCTGCCTGGTTTGCATCACACACACACACAGTATTTCTCTTCTTGTCAAGGTCAGGGGTGGGGTGAGGCGTATGCCATCTGACTTTAGAACCTGCTGTTCAGCTCAGGTACCTAGAGCTGCTCCTGATCTTCTCACTCCCACATCTCACCCCACCCTTGAGGCTTCCTGATCGAGTGACCGACCTCAAGTGACATCTTAGTAGCCTCTTGCTTCTCTTGGGTAAGGGAGGTGTCAGGACTAGAAGCAGGGACCAGAGTCTGTGGCCAGAGTCATGCAATATGCACACACAGTTATCCAGTCAAGTGCCTTTCCTGACCTTTCTGTGACACCAAACACTGGGTGCCTTCCACCCAGTCCCACCCTACCCCTGGCCAAGAAGAGGAAATGCAGTGGCCAAAGGAGCCCCTTGGGAGCGTGAAATAATTTCATTTTCAGCCTCCACCCATCTCCCCACACAGGGTAAGAACAAGAACCTTCTCTGTCAACACGAAGGGATGCTACCCAGCTGGGTGGTGAGCACCCGTGAAGTGAGGAACAGCCCACTTGAAGGGGTCTTAGGGATTTTTTACCCCATCTTAGGCTCACATCTATCAGGCTAGGCAGGCCTTCCCTAGATGGACAGGCCCCAGAATGGAGGGGAATGGCCGACAGCCTGCTTCTGTAGGTATTTGGGGAAAAAAAGGGTGGATATGATAATAACACTTGTGGAGGCAGGAATCTGAGATATGATGAGGGAAGAACGGCTTGTGCCCACCTGAGGAAGGGAGCCTGTTGTGAGCTGGAGTTTCTGCTGAAACAGGGCACTAAGCATCTGGTTCTGCCGTTCCAGGTCAAACACCCTCTTCTTCAGCTTGATGCACTCCTCCCGCAGGTCCTACCACCACACAGAAGGAGGTGAAATGAGAAGGACAATGGGGTGGGAAATGGGGGCAGGGGAAAGCAGTATGAGCACAGTCCCCTTCACCAGAGCAGCAGGCACTCCTCCTGGGCAGGCCCTTCTCCTGCGGCCTCCTCCTGAGAGGGACCTGAGCCTTCCTATGTTTGTGGCTATCGCATCTTCAGGGGACAGTAAATTCTCTGAAGTTAACCACCTCTTGTAGGAGGTAAATCCCATTTCCACTGGTACCTTCTCCATCCCTAGAGCCAACCCTCTGCCTCTTAGAAACCACACATCTAAGAAGGGACCATATAAGGCAGAAGAAGATCTGGGAGTCAGAAGGGACCATATGTAAAGTTATCCATAGTACTTGAGTAAATATTTAGATAACACCTTATGCTCACAACATCGTCATTGCTTTCAGGGCCATTACAACCTTGAGAAACCAGCTAGGGCCAGGATAAGGAAAGGATTTAACTCCAAATCAAAGTTACCATAACTCAGAAATCTAGCCCACCCCTGCCTCCAGGTAGAATAGCACAGACCTGTGTGAGGTGGGGAAGGAGCCCATCGCTGGGCCTGTTGGACATTTCTACCAAGTCCCCTCCTCTAGCTTATCAAAGGCTTAGCTGAGCAGGCTCAGGGATCCCCAGGAAGGACCTCCCCTGTGGTACCCAGAGCTTCTCCAAGGATGGCTGGGATTGGGGTGAGAACGTCTCTTGTGGCCGGTTACCTTTTGGTTCAGAAGTGCTTGCACCACGTGGTTGGCAACCTGGGGACAGAAAGCCCCAAGGCAAAGCTGTCAGCTAACCCAGCCTCTGCCTGGAGCAGACAAGTCATATTCCCCACCCTCTAGCCCTCCCCGCATCAGTTCCACTGCAGAACCCACAGACCTCATCCAGACAGCGCTCATATGTCTCCCGCTGGTTTTCGTTGGCCTGGGCAAGTGCTGAGTTCTCTGCCTGCAGGAGGGAGGAAGAGGGCAGAAAGGAGGCTATGGGATCATTCTTCTGTCACAGAAAATTCCTTTTGGGGAAGGGGAAGCAAAGAGTCTACTAACTACATCCCTGTTTGGCTCTTGGCTCTCACAGAACTCTGTCATGAGGAGGCCTGCAGACACAGACCAATGGCATCAAGAAGGCAGAGCTCAGGTTCTGGTTTTCTGTAAAACCCAACCGCAGTCAGTGAGGCTGGAGGGGCTGGGGAGACACAGTGGCCAGGAGGACCTAAGGGAGGAGAGTGCCAAGAGTAACCTTATTTTTCTGGGGAGAGGGAAGAGGAGGATGGAGGGAGGAGGGTAGGGTCTTCAGAATGTAATGAAGGGCCTTAGTTTAAGGAGACATACCCTTGGCCTTCAACTCCTGAATGTCGGGTCAATCAAACCCTCTTCCTAAGGCCTCTGTGACTACTCCTCTCCTAGAGCCAACAGAAGCATGAAAGTGGGGAAGAAGGGTAAAGAGAGACATTTGGGGGTTGGGACAGCCCTATCCCTGTGCATGCTTCTTGTCTCTGAACTGGCACCTAGCCTGGAGAGCTAAGAGCAAAGAGGCCCTCTCAGAGAAGCTCTGCTAAGAAATGGTCATGCCTGTTCCAGCCTGGCCAAGGGGAGAGAGGGGAAGGTCTGCCCACAACTAGAAACACCCATATCAGGCTCAGAGAAAAGGACAGCCCTGCTGCCTTCACCCTGCCCCATGCCCCACCTCCAGCTCCCGCAATCGGTGCAGGAGTTCCTGACAGGTGCCTGGCTCCAAGCTGCCAGCATCACCCTCTCCGGGCCTCAGGTTTCCAGGACTTCCAGCCGGCTGGTCCATGGCTTCTGACATTAGGTGCTGGGAACAAGTGAGAGAAGGCCCAGCAGGCTACTCCAGGGCCCAGGGAGGAAGGAGTAGGGGAGGAGGACAAAGACAAAACTTGTCAGTATTCTCGAAGTTTAGCTCAGTGTGACTGATGTGCCATGAATACTGTAACAACTCAGGGTCAGATTAAGACTCTCCTGGTCACAAGACAGACACAACAGACACTTTGATCATCTTAAGAACAAAGACCATTATTTTATAAACCCTATCACAGGTCACAAAGACACTGTCCAGGAGCTGCGAAACCCGAGTTCCCCCTTGAGACTCCTCCAACTGGCATATGTATCCTCCTGGGGACACTGGGAGGTGGCTGGCATGCCTCCAAGGCTCCCTGTATCCTCAAGGCCCAGTGGACCAGCCTCTTGGTGCATGCTGGTCCTCTGCATGGGTCTCAACACCCTCCCCCATTTTCCACTTGTCCAGCTCCTTCCATTCATTCTTCAGGGCTCCCAATCCAAGGCCAGTCAGGCTCTGTAACTGATGCCCCCAGAATGTCACTCCTGTGAGGACAGGAACAGTATTCACTTTACTGCCCAGGCTCATTCTTCCTGGAGTGACACCTAGTATGTAAGACAGACTGATGAGTAAACAGACCAGTCTGTGACTGCCTGAACACAACTCAGCCAGGGTTCTGACCTGTACTGTGTATGTGATCCCTCCACCACCCCACATTGTTGCCATGGTTACTGGCTATACCCAACCAGGCTCCATCTTCCATTTGAGTTTTAATTTCTCTGTTAGAGGAAAGTGCTCATTTCCTTCTTCTGCAAAATATTGTGGAAATTTCCAGTAGACAGGAAATCCTCCCTAATGTAGAAGGGTGGAGGCCCCTGGTCCACCACCAATTACTTGCCTCCCTGCCCCATTGATGCCCCCATCAAAGTAGCTTAGCATTTTTGGACCAGGCATCTAAATGTCAATCAGCCATCTAAATCTTCTCTCTTCTGTCCTCCACAGTGAGATACAGGAGGCGCCTCTTCTGCCCCAGCTCTTCTTCTCCAGTCCCCATCACCAGCATGCACAGGCCCCAGAGCCCCTCACCTGTCTCTGCCCTCTCAGCCAGGCTGGCACACTCACTCTAGCAGCCAGAATGGTCACCTTGCCTGTGGAAAAAAGGGAGACCATGTCAGCTGTGCATTCCACAAGCATTTATTGGACTTCTGTGTGCCAGGTGCTATGTGCCAGGTGTAGTGCCACAGAGATGAATAAGCCAGTGAAAGCTTTGCTTTTATGAAGCTTCCATTCTATTGGGGGAGGCACATAATAAACAGATAAACCAAGGAACATATGCTGGGTCCTGATAAGGCACTGAGAGGTGACAGTTAAGCAGAGACCTGAATGAAGTCCGGATGAAATCCTGGCATGGAAAAAGCATTCTGGGCAGAAGAAGAACCAGTGCAAAGGTCCCAGCTTTCAGCTAGGAGTCACTCAGATAGCAGACAGAAATGAATAGCAACACATGGGGCTTTATGGCCCTTCTACAACATAAGTCTTCTTTAATCCTCATCGTCACAAAGGGAGGTAAATGCTATTATCAACACTTATATTTGAGATGAGGAAACCAAGGAACAGGAAGCTGTACTCACAAACACTGAGTGTACCCTATGTGTTGACACTTTCTCCTGTACCACCAACCTTGTGGTGGTGGTGGGCTTGGCGGGGGGGCACTAGCCTGGATGAGAAAAGGCTCTAGAGGCAAAGGACACCACCCAAACCATATGGCTGGTTCACAAAGCACACTGGACAGGCCTGGATTTCGCCCTACCCCCATCCAGCCTCTCTGTACACATACAAGTTGTACTGTAAGCTCTTTATATTCTGTAAGCTTACAGTCCCAGGGCTCCTGGAATGCTGCAGTTAAGACATATCTGGGTTAGAATCCTGACTCCAAAAGATCTGTTTCCTCAACTATAAAATGAGGATAAGACAATAAAGCCTAAAGAGCTTTTGATGAAAAGAGAATGTATGTAGAGCATCTTGCATAAACTCAGTAAACGGAGGCTTTGCATATTAGCACAGTGCTAATATGCCGTGGAATCTGCTGCTACATCTCCCCCTTCTTATCTGTTCACAGGTAGGCAGACCCCAAGTCCCTCACCCTAGAGTCCCTGCTGTAGTGGCACATGATGACGTGAGAGTGCTGCCCAACCCACACTCCCCTCAGGGGGCTCATCCTCTCCAACTCCTTTCCTGGCAGCTCTCCAGCCCTAGGGCCAACCCAGCCTTCACTCTTCCCTGACTGATGCCCTAGAAAGAGAAGCAGGTAACCACACAAGGGGAGAACACTTCTTCCTGAGTGAGTGTGTATGTGTGTAACAGTGGTAGGGGGACTTCTAAAAACTAGAAAAGGAAAAAGTGTGTAATACTTATTTTTAACACTCCACTACAATCTAAAAAAGTCCTTTGTGATTTTAACAGCATACAAATATATCAAGTATAACTTGGTTTGCTCACAACGTTATGTTTAATATATTTAGAAATGGATGGAAAAAGTAGAAATGGACAGGCCTGGAAAAAAATGAAAAATATTCAGGAAATATCCTCCTTCTTAGATACACAAATAGGGGTTTAAACCAAAAAAGGCCTTGGGTTACCTCCACCATTGGGCCTGTGTCACCACACCCCACCCCACAATACTCACCTCTGGGTCTTTATCCACTTGCTCCAGTCGGGGGCTCCCCTGCTCTAGGAGAGACCTTCCCCCATGGATCACTAGCCCTCCCTTAAGTCCCTCACCATTTATTTCCCCAGTGGAAACTCCCAGAGAATAGTGGAGTTGGGGCGAGGGAGTGCTGGGGAGTGTGAGGAAAAAAGCTGGGAGGGTGAAAGAAGGGAGTGGAATGAATAGGGTAGTGTCCAGGGGCCAGAAAAAAAATAAAGATAAACCTGGGAAGAGCCCAAGTCTTTGTGTCCTTCACACAACAGCAAAAACCAAACTAAGGGTGAAGGTGGTTTAGGAGATATCTTTTCCTAAAACCATAAAAACAAAAAGGCATCCAGGTTAGGCACACGGCCCAGAATGTGAGGACTGGCTGTGGGTATGTACATGTGGTTTTATGCATGGAGGAGGGTGGGGACCCAACACACTCACAGAATCAATCATACCATCCTTCAGTCTGAGCCCCTGTGAATCTCAGTGCAGGGATGCCTGAACCCCACTGTGACCTGGAGGAGACTCTCTAAGTGATAAGCCAACCAACAGCAATAGCTCTGCCATGGCCCAGCTGGGCCTAGGACAGGCTCTGGAAATATTGGCTGCAGGCAGGCTGTGACTCAGCCCCACTTTGGGGAGATATTAGCTGCTTTCGGCAGAGATGGTGTGGCCAACTCAGGATGAGGGGCCTTCTCCGTGTCTGCAGGGCCACAAGCAAAGGGCAGGAAGAGTCACAGAGAAGAGGTCTGCATTTGAACTTGACAGAAGGGAGGAGTGCACACTATGAGTGGGACTAGTTCAAAATTTTCAATTTGAGTTCAAGACTTGTATGGTGAAAAGAAAACTTCCTGCATCTTTACACTCCTCTGGGGAATACTAAGATCCAGAAAGATACTACCACCTCCAGCTCACAATGTGAGCCTAATTAGGGCCTTCAGAGTCTGGGTTTGGGGCTTAAATCTCATGAGAAAAAACCCTAACACAGGTCAGTTCCTACTGGCTGTCCCTGCTGGGTGTCACTTGGGGCTCCTTGTCCAAGGGGCCAAGCACCCTACTCCTCCCACCAGACCCACAACTCCTACTCACAGCTTCTGTGCTCAGCCTGACCTGGGGTCTGGGAAAACCCCAGCCTGGGTGTTCAGGATGGCCCTGATTTCAAACATTCCTCCAACGGTCCTACCACACATCCTGAATGATGGGTCTGGAACAGATGATGCCAGCTGGACTGGGTAGGGATGAAGCTGTAGGGGGTGGGAGCTCTAACTGGTGGCTTCTCTCGCCAGAACTGCCAACGGGCAGCCCCGCCTCCCACAAAGGCCTGATTCAGAGGAAGGTGACCTCAGTGCTGAGAGGGAGGGAGGGAAAGGAGGAAGAGCAGAGCCTTCTAGCCAGTCCTGGGGGGTGGGCAGTTTGCAAGTAGCCAGGAACAGGGAAGTGGGAACAGTTGCTTGTGTGTGCATGTGTCTGTGTGGGGTCCTTGGGTAACCTGGCGATGTGGCTGGTTTAGCCCAACTGAAGAGTGAATCTGGATGACCACTATCTCTAGAGCTACTCAGCCACGTATGGCCCTAGCACCCACTGGCCCTTTAAAGCCAGGAGGGGACAAGGGCTTCCAGGGCCTGAAAAGAGATCTGACTATCCTGGTTTTTCAGGCAGCCAGATCAAAGGAGTGGGGTCTGCAGCTTCCACCCTCTCCCCTGTCAGGGCACAGGCTGAACTCAGGTCTAGGCCTGGTAGGGAGGGACCAGAGAGATGGCAGCAGGTCTGCCTTCCATGCTCCCAAGCTTGGCTCTTTGCCAAGGCCTTTAGGCCCTGATGAGCCCCTCACTCACCAGCTGTTTCCCCCAGAGTCCTCTAGGGAGAGAAGCCAGGGACCAAGAGGTGGGGGAGGGGTGGGCAGCTGCAGCAAGGCAGAGATAGAGAAGCTCCCTTTAATAACAGAATCGTCCATAACACCAACCATTTTCCCTTCTCAGCCCCCAGCTGCCTTCTGGAATCCTAGTCACACCCAGGAGTCCACTTGTAAACAGCAACTTCTGCACCCACAGCAAACACTCCTTCCCAGCCAAGATCAGCCCTAGTTGCCTTGGGGTGTGGGGAAACGTATAAAAACAGAGGCCCTACTCCTGGCCTGAAAGTGGCCACCATATCTCTGGCCCAAAGCATCTTTTAGCCCTAAGAATTCCAACTGGTCTCCTTCCCTTTCAGGGAAAGAGGGTAGACATGAATTTCCTTCCCTCCTCCTGAGAACTAGCCCCAAGACACAATAGTCCTCCTGAAAGGCATGTGTTCATGGGGAAGGGACACCCTGCACCCCCCTCTCCAACTTCCCCTTCACAGGCACGCCACAAATCTCCATCCTATGGTGTGGGTGTTTTGAACAGACAGTAGGATCAGTTGCCTGCCCTTCCAGGCACGGCAGAGGAAGGGCAGTCATGTTAGGAGCCCAAAAGGCTTCTCTCTCCTCCCCTGGATCTCATGTTCCCTGTCCACAGCATAAGACAACAACAAAAAGAGCAGCTGCTGGGGGTGGGGAGAGGGAAGGGACTCTGACACAGACACAATGGGTTTATATATAGGGCCACATGCCAGGGGTTTTGCAGCCAAGATGCCAAGGCCCCATTTCCCAAAGTCCAGCAGGGCCTGTCCTAGCCCAACCTAGGGTACTGGAAAAAGCCTCAGAAAAGAAGGCAGAAGACCTAGAGTCTAGTCCCAACACTGCAATTTACTTGCTGTGTGACTTTAGGCAAATCACAGCCTCTCAGGTTTAAGCTCCCTCATGCTAAGTGGAGGTTGTTATAGAACAATGGTTTTCGAAGTATAGCCCAGGCATCCTGAGGCCTTTTCAAGGCGTCCACAGGGTCAAAACTATTTTCATGATACTACTAAAACATTACGTGCCTTTTTCACTATAGACTCATGGGAGAATAATAGTGGCATTTTCCAGAGACTACGTGACATGTGACATCATAACAGACTGAACACAGAAGCAGATAGGAGAATCCAGGTGCCTTCAATTAAGTCGGAAATGACAGATTTGCAAAAATGAAGAATACTGCCATTCTTTTCACTATTTTTTTCAAGATATATAATTATTTTCATAAAATATTAACATGTAATGGGTTTATTACTTTTGAAATAAATTAAATGTTTAAAACTCTGTTTTAATTTATGACTGTAAATGTCAACAGGTATATAAGCCATATAAACCAAAGCTCTTTTTTTGAAGAGTGCAGAGGGGTTCTTGGGCCAAATAGTTTGAGAATCACTTTTCTAGATCAGTGTTATCCAGCAGAACTTTTTGTGATGATGAAAATACTTATTGTGCTGTCCAATATGGTAACCACTAACCACACACGGTGAGTGAGCGCCTGAAATGTGGCTAGTCCAACTGAGAAACTGAGTTAAGTGGCTACTATGCTAAATAGCACAGATCTAGAAGAATCTCTGGTATCTAGAAGATTCCTTGACTTGAGCATTCTAGGTCACTGCTACTTTCCACAGATCCTAGAGACTGGGGGGTGGGAAAGGACAGGAACTGACACGCACTCCTGTCCCCAGGCTTTTGCTCACACTATTTCTCACCCTCTCATCAAAGGAAAGCCATCTCAGCCACATGGGCAGTCTTGCCTGGCACTCCTAACAAGGCTTACTGTTAAGAGATGCTCTCTCAATTCTCTAAAATGACTGCTGCACAACCCTCTTCTCTTTCCTCAGATTTCTGGTTTATCACCTCCCCATATCTCCCCACAGGATTAAAGTCAGCAGAGGCAAAACCCCTCAAATCTCCTGCCACTATCTTTCCAGCCCCATCAGAATCCTCTGTACCTCATCAACTCCTGTTATAGCAGAGGGGCTGCTCTCTTCCCAGGCAAGGCCAGTCCTTCCTGCCCCAGATCCTTCCCATCTATGTCTTCAGTCTACCTCCTGAAGGGATCTTTCCCATCTACCTTTAAAACCTCTCAGATGTCTTTCATCTTAAAAATAATTTTCCACTGATATTTCTCCAGTCTGCAGTCTGCCCTCTTCTGTCTTTCACAGTCAAACTCCACAAAAATGCCATCCTCCTGTCTCACTTCTTTCTCAACCTGGTCCAACTTCAGCCATTAATGACCACGATGCTTAATCCAAACAATATTCTTCAGTCCCCACTGCCTTCTCAGGCACAAGTGTCTCTTCCTCCTGGAGGTGGCCACTTCCTCCTGCACTTTTTTTTTTTAAGGCACAGAGACATAGTTAACATCCCGTACAACTCACCCATTTGAAATGTACAATTCAGTGGCTTACATCTACAGATATATGCAATCATGACCACAGTTAATTTTAGATTATTTTCATTACACTTTAGTTAGCACCCCATCACCTTCAACCTTAGGCAACCACTAACCTATTTTCTGTCTCTATAGAGTTCCTTATTCTGGACATTTCAGATGAATAGAATCATTAAACCAGTGGTCTTTTGTGACAGGCTTCTTTTTCTTCATTCTTTTTTTATAGTCAAATGATGCTCCATAGTACAGATATGCCACACTTTGTTTATCCATTAATCAGTTGCTTGATAGTCATTTGGGCTGTTTCCACTTTTTGGCTACTGTTAATAATGCTACTATGAGCATTTGAGTACAAGTTTTTGTGTGGATTTCATTTCTCTTGGGTATGTACCAAGGAGTCAAACTGCTGGGTTCGTAGGGTAATTTTAGGTTCAACTTTTGGAAGAACTGTTAAACTGAATTCCAAAGTAGATACCATTTTACGTTCCCACTGCATATGAGGGTTCCAATTTCTCCACATCCTCACCGCTTGTTACTGTCTGATTTTCTGATCTAATCACTATATTAAGTGTGACGTGATATCTAAAAAGGTTTTGGTTTCTATTTCCCTGATGTTGAACATCTTATACATGTGCTCATTGGCCATTCGTATATCTTCCCAATGGGAAATATCTATGCAGATCCTTTGCCCATTTTTAAATTGGGTTATATGTCTTTTTATTATTGAGTTGTAGGAATTCTTCTGAACACAATATTCTGAACACAAGTCCCTTATCAGATGATTTGCAAATATTTTCTCCCATTCTACAAGTTATCTTTTACTTTCTTTATAGTGATCATTTCCTCCTGGACAACTTTTCCCTTGTCTACTATGCTCCTCCTCTACCCGACATCTTCCACTTCTACTTCTGCATGTGTATTTATTTTTAAATAGACATATCAACATGTTCTCACTGTTCTACATCTTTCTTTAGCAGAACAATTTTTAAAATACAAAACCACAGACTTTATTTGGACCATACCAGTTTTCTTGCCCACTGGTGTCCTTTCCACTGATGTTCTATCCCAAGATTCAATCCAGGATCCCACGTGGTACTTAATCACCATGTCTCTTTAGTCTCCTATAATTCATGACAGTTCTCGGTCTTTGCCTTTTATGACGTTGACACTTCAGAAGGGAACTAATCAGTACTTTGGAGAATGTCCCCTAATCTGGATTTCTTTGATGTTTCCTCCAATTAGATTGAAGTTATAGATTTTTGGAAAAAATACCAGAGGTGATATGCCCTTCTCAGCGCATTATGTCCGGGTGTATGTGTAATGTTGAGATGGCTTATTATTACCAAAGTTAACCTTGATCACTTGGTTAGGTGGTTTCTCCACCATAAAGTCAGTATTTTTTCCTTTTTTGGGGAGGCAATGCTTTGTGAACATGCAAATATCCTGTTTCTGCTTAAAATTTCCTCAGTTTTAGGATTCATCAATAGATCTTGTTTGCAACAGTTACTATGGTGATCAAATGATAATTTTCAAATTCCTTCATTCCTTGTACAATTTATTAACTAGAAGTTTTCTGTAAGGAAGAACTGTCACTTCACTCCCATTTATTTACTTAATTATATATTTATGTTAGTATGGACTCATGGATATTTATTTTATTCTTCAGACTATAAACCAATATTATCATCACTTATTTCAGTGTTTAAATTCCAGCTTTGGTCATTGGGAATTCTTTCAGGTTGGCTCCTATGTCCTTTCAACATGCCTCCATTTAAAAACATTTATTATTATTATTTTTTTAACATTTGCATACTTTTGGGCACCATAAGATGTTTCAGGCTTACTTTGTATTTTTCCTATTACAATCACTTTTCCAAGGAGCTCTACCAGAGCAATCTTCTTTCTACAACTGTACATCTGATTGTGTCCCTCCTGCTTCAAAACTTCCCATGACCTCCTACTGCACTGGGGACAGACCACAGCCCTCAACACGACCCCAGAAGCCCTGCCCTGGTCTGGCCCCAGAGCAACTATTCTGAAATTGATAGAGCCCACATTGATCTCTCTCCTTGAAGTACTTCCTGCAGCATCAGTGATTTCAAACTGTAATGTGTCTAGTACTGCGCTGTGTGGAACAGGGGACTTGCTATGCTGTTAGAAGCAGGGCTCCTGGAGGAGGGGCTTTGCCTGCATTTCTGTACTCCTTCTGTACTTTGCCAGTGCACTGTCCTGTTGATGAGGCCCTGAACCTGGTGATCTCTTTCATTCCAGAGAGAAAAGGACCAGAAAGAAGGGACAGGTGGGAATGTAAAATGGGCTTATCAGATCCCCTAAATGCCCACCACCCAAATGGCTCTAAGGGTTCATATGACAAATCATATTGAGGGGTGAACAAGGGACATTTCAGATTTGTCACTGACATTGCTATGACCTTCCCCAAGATCTCAACCCATTCCTGAGCCTCAATGACTCCCTCTGGCAAATGAGACTAATTTATTCATTCTATAGGTATTTCTGGATAGATGGCTCAGTATGAGGCATATGCTGGGTACTAGGGGGCAGTTCAGAGATGGGTCAGCTCAGACTTTCTAGAGCTTTCAGTCAGTAGGGAGCATAAGCCATGCAGGTGAACAGCTGTACTGGGAAGGAAGTTCTACATGAGAAGTTTTGGAGAACATTAAGTTGGAGATGTAAGAGTTTTTCAGAATTTGAGGCATCAAGTGAAGTGAGAGTTTAGATACAAGAAATGAGAAGGGGGACATTCCAGGCAGAAGGGCATAAACAGAAAAGTAAGGAGGCAGAAATCTCTGGGTGTATATGGAAGCAGAATGACTCAGTGCAATTAGATCGAAGGGCATTTGAAGGTAAGTGTTTCATGGCTCTGGCCCATGCCAGTTACAACTCCTCTCCCATCCTCTGAATGAATAAGAGAACCAGCATTTTCTCAACACTCTGAGCATTACTAGAGACAGAAGCTGGGTCCCACAGGAGGACCCAAAACAGAGAGGATCCTAGAGGCAACAGCAGAGCTGACTACTGGAATGTCAATTATCTGCTCTCAGATCCAAGAGAAAAAGGGCCTGGAAGGCTGCACAGCCTATTGGCTCTCAGGCTGTACCTGCAGGACCAGTATAACTAGGCATATGTCCCCCAGATCCCCATGCTTGGCCCCCAGTACTCACTTCCTCAAGCTTCATATCCTGGCATCTTTCTTCTAAGGGAAGAGGCTCTGGCCAGCCAAGTATCTTCTGCGTCCAGACACCATTTGGACAGAGCCCAGTGGTGACCTCCTAAGTTTCCAGTTCTGCTCTGGGAGGAGAAAGTAGCTCTGGTTCGCCCACAGTCCTCCACTGGACTCTGCTCTTCTTCATGCCCACAAATGGGAGCAGATTCTGGTTCTGGCTCCACCATACTGCATGACCCTAGGTGAAACCTAGAAACCCTCTAGGACTCAGTTTTCCTATCTGTAAAATAGGGTGAGCTCTCCCTGATTCTTCTCTCCCTGAAGGTCATAGCAGAAAAGGATGAGATCATGACTGGAAAGGAATTGCTATTGAACAGACAGGTCTCCTTGTGTGAGATAATGGGGTGGGGGTATGGAGCTCAGCAGGCCCTTTGGGGCGAAGCCAATGGCTTTGATGATGCGTTACTCCTACGGGCCTATAGGTTTCCCAGGAAAGTGGTGGGGGGCAGGGGAGGAAGGGAATGTAAAGCCAAGAGCTTTAGCCTTCTTCTAGTCTCAAGGACAGGAAGTGAGGTGCTGTCTACAGAGGAAGTAAGAAGCAAACCACCCCCAACTTCCCCTTGGCCTACGATGGAAAGCAAGGCTCCAGCATTAGAAGCCTGCAGGCCCAGAGCTTGGGAAAAAGAAAGCTGAGGCAGGGCATTATCAGCACCATCCGGTGGAGAAGCAGTTTCTTGTCCTGGACACAAAAAACTCAAGGGGCACAGACTGGACGAGGGGGGAGAAGAGAAGCTGCTATAGTTGAGAAGCCCAGCTGGCCAGGTCACACGGTACCATACCTGCAGTCCCAGTCCCAGACTTCTACCTTGTTTCACACCCCCCCACCCCCAGGTGGGCCAGATCCTGATTACTTGCTCTTATAGTACATGTCCTTTTTTGCAGCCTTCATCACAGCTGTAATCCTATGACTCTTTACTTAATGTAGGTTTTTTGTATCACCATTTTACCCCCCGAGTCTAGCACAGCATCTAGCACATAATAAGTGCTGGATGAATGAATGTGCTGACTATAGCTTGAGAATTCCTCAGAAGCTGGTTTTGGCCTAACCCTGGCAACTGAATAAAATTCAGTATACAAAGATGAATGAATACTGCTCAAGGCCTGGGGTGGATGGGGGACCCTGTGGTAGGTGGTAAATGTCAGAAACCAACAGAGCTGCCAGGAGAAATCTATGCACACTGAGATATTGCCAATAGGTAAGGAGACAGATGAAGACAGTATACACTATATGCTTTCTTTTGGGAAAGGGAAAAAAAAATACATATTTGTATTTACTTTTGTGTAAAGAAACTCTTGAGGGTTATATAAGAAACTAATAAGCGATTAGCTAAGGAGGGAGAAGGGAGGGGAAAGGGGAGTGAAATTTCTCAATGTGTGCCTCTTTGTATCATTTTTTTGGACTAGGAAAAAAAAAACTAGTGAATAAATAAAACACAAAAATTTTTAAAATGTTAGAAGAAATAATCACGTAACCAGGTGATTTCTAAAGCCCCTCCCAGATGGGGTCATCTACTCTCTTCCCCTGTTAGTAAGTAGGGACCAGGCCCCTGGAACAAGGGAGGGGTGAGAAGGTCTGGCTAGATGAGTAGGGGACTCTGGCCAAGGGACGCCAGTGTCTCCACTTTTCCAGAAATTTCTCCCTGGGCTAGGACAGAGGTCCTTCAAACCTGACTGTGACATGGCATGGTGATATCAAACTATTCACAAGCTGTTCAGGGCCATTTCTGCCTGGTTAAGAGCTGGGTTCATTCTAGATCATTGAGAAGGGGGATAAGGTCTGGCTAAGGGCAAAAGCACAGGTGGAAGTTGGGCAAGGTGAGAGTTTGGGGCAAGTGGGGGTAGGGTGGGGTAAGCAACTCCCAATGTACCTGGAGCTTCTGCGGGCAGGTTCTGGGGTGTCTCAACAGATCCTCATACAGAAGAGCCAATTACAGTCCCCACATCAAGCCAGCTAGGGGTGAAGTGAATCAGCCCCTGGGTACTAGAGCTGCTGAGAACCCCAGGGCCATACCCTAGGAATTCCAGGGCCCCTCACAGTCCTATCTAGGAAAAGACTCATTATTCTCCTACCCAGAGAGTCTTCAGGGAAGGACAATGTCAAACTCTGCAAGAGTGAGAACTGTAGACCAATATCCCAAGCAGTACCTGCTACCTAAGCCATGCAGGCACAGCATGGACAGCCAGACCTCTCTAGCCTTTCCTTTAAAAATAGCTATACATTAAAGAAAAGAAAAAAAACAACCATATTGAGTATTGGAGAATTCCCAGAGCTGTTCCTGACCAGGCTGTTCTCGGCGGCTGCTGGATTTTTAGAAATCAGTAATAACAGCAATGATAACTCACCTTAATAACAGCCTGGTCTCCTCAGGCCTCTTTCATCTACGTAAATCCAAGAGCTGGGAAAACGGTAATTATCAAGCAGGTGCCACACCCCAATGATGATGTGTTATTAATCTATCAGCATAGGCTGGGAAACTGAGGTCCAGAGAGAATGATTCTCCTCACACAGAGCTAAGGATGCAGGTGAGGAAAAGAAGGAGCCAGCTCCATAACTGCTGTGTTTGGGGAGGATACTGAAGACAAGGGCGCTCCTTCCAGAGTCAGCCAGATCTGGGTTTGGGGAGAAGGTGAGAAAAGACCCCTCCTTAGGCTGCAGCAGGGCCTGGTGGTAGCCCTAGCTGGGAGCTAGGGGCTTTGATCTTGAGCCCCATACACCCACTCTCCCAAAGCAGACTGCTGCTTTGAGCACTTTCGCCATCTCCGCAATGCATACAGAACACCACAGGGTAAGTGAGGGCTCAGCCCTCCAAACAGCCCCACGCCACAGGCACAGTCCATGAATTGGGAGTGGGGGACATCTTGCAGCTGGGTTAAGTGGATCAGATCAAGAACCCGTTAAGTAGGGAGGCTGCTTTCTGGGGACCTGAGTCCATCTTTACAGCCCCCTTCCATCTTTGGCATTGATCTTAAAATAATGAGATCCTTCATACAGTAAATCCTTTTTGGACTGGTTATGCTGCAAAAACCTGCAGAGACCCAGCTAGCCTGTGCCATCCAAGAGGCAGGGGAGGATGGGCAATAAGACATAGAAGACCAAAGATCTGTTCCCACGGTGGCCATGGAGGGAAGCAGCAGAGACTCAAATGAGAATGGAAAGGTAAGAGCATTGCCTATGCAGATCTATCCACAGCTTATATATGCCTGGTACTGCGAGAGATGCTGGAATGTATACAATCTCAGCTCTGGAGAAACCATAAGGGCCACGCCAGGCAGCAAGCAATGACCTTGTCCTCCAACCCTCCGTGGTGGGACCTGGGGCAAAGAATTAAAGGTGTTGTTCTAAGGGATCTGAAATTATTTTACTTCTCCATGTTAGAAGGCTAAACAGAGCCCCTGGTGGTGCTAGCGGGTCCCTGAGATAATACTGTGCCCCTTGGAGGGTCCAGCTCTTCAAAATCTCAGGTTCAAGAACTGCCCTTTTTGCTTTAAATTAAGTCAGGCCTCCTTGTTCATAAGAAACTAAAGCAGAACGGCACCACATAAAACACTTGACCAGAGTCAGGAGCACTGCCTGACACTCATCACTGTATGAATCACTCTCCTTTCTGGACTTCAGTTTCCCCATTTTTAACACGAGGGATTTGGACTAGCCTGTCTCTAGGATTCCTTCTAGCCTATGACTCTATGTTGTTTTGATGTGGTTGTGAATCTCAGACTGATTTACATACATTTGCATGTTCAATTAGAAATCCCAAACTCCGAGTTTAAAAAATCCAATCAGTTCATTAGTGCAGCTAGACTGGGGCTGGAGGAGCCTGCCAGGTTTGGGTGAGGATGTCAAAGCAGAAGGTGGCGGTGGTGGTGACTTGAGGGAGGAGGCAGGGGAAGCAGGAGTGGGAAGCAGCATTTGTTCTGAGAGATGCAGTTCAGGGAGGATGGGGCCCAGGGACCCCACTTCTTATCAAACAAGAGTCCTTTCTCCTCCTGCTTCTGAGGCCTGTCTGGCCAGCCTCAGAGCCACACCCCAAGAGAGAACAGCAGCTTCTGCCTAGCAACAGCTGCATCCTTCACTCTGACAGGGACTCCACCATTAACCATTTTCTGGAAAACTGACTTCCCTGGGAGCTTCCATTCTCCCTTCTAGGGGCTCCTAGCAATGAGGAAGATTTTCTTGGGTCTAATGTAAGTACCTCCTGATTCATTCCCATGGGCAGCAGGACTCAGAGAAGGGGGTGCTAGCAGAGGGAAGAGCAATATGGGAGAACATGCCCCACATCCAACCAATCCGACAGCCTAACCCTGTCTCATTCAACAATTCCCTCAGCACCTGGGAGACCAAGGATAAAAACAAACAAGGATAATGTGAGGCCTTTGGCTCTTGGGCTGGAGAGCAAGTCCCAACCTGGAGAGCCTAACTCCTAAGAAAGCCCTAACACTCCCACCCACCCACCCACTGCAGGAAGGAGGCTGGAAAAGGTGGGGTAGGAGCTGCCTCTTCCCTGCAGCTGCTGAGCTGGTGTGGCAGGGCTCTGGGAGGCTCTTTAGCCCCTTGCCTGGGAGCTGGAGGTGTGAGTACAGAGGTGAGGAGGTGGGATGGGCAACAGAAGTGGGCCCTCCTTGTCCTCTTCCTATAAGAGTGTGGATGAGTATGTAGTGCTCCCTGGCTCGGATCCTAAAACAAGTCCCAACACCTGAGATGCCAACTGTCTCCAGGTAATCTGCTTACCCTGCTGGCCTCCGGCTGACTCCTCCTCTCTCAACCCCTCCCCAGCAGCCCAACTCAAAGAATGGCCTGCCAGGATGTCTCACCAAGGCCTTGAGACCTCACTAGGTGGGCCAAATCCCTGCAGGAGTTCACACCTCACGGCACCAGGGGTGGGCAGGACAATGGTTACTCTTAGGCAACCAAAGTTCTACTCCCAAATAACTGTGATTTCTAACTACATCACTCAAAACCTACCTCTCCAAACTGAGCCACTGTACCAACGGCCTTTCTGCCCTCAGCAATGTTAGTGCTTTCTAGTCCAACTGTTAAATGTTACAGGTAGGGGGAAACAGCCTTAGAGAGGCAAGCTGTGTTGGCCAAGGTCACGCAGCAAGCTAGAAGCACAGAAACTAGAGCTTCTGACTCAGTGCAGTGACAATAGCCTGATCCTCATACACATTGGTTCCATCTTCCTATTTTGGAAGAACCTTCTTCTCTGCAGCTCAGGCAACCTGCCTCTCCAGGTTCTCACTCTCCAAAAGGCTTGGTCTGGAAAAAGATGTTGGAGGGCCCGAGCCATGTCATGTACAGACCACAGACTGAACTATGTGGAAATCTTTCCCCAGACAGAAATACATGCGTTTCTCTGAGGTAGGAAGTGTAATAACCCAGGTTGTTCTTAGAGAAACAGGGAACCAATATGAGAAGTGAATTTTGTGTCTCCCTTCTTGCCAGACATAGTCTCAGAGTAAGTTGGCATAATGTTTTGCAAGAGAGGGTCTGCAACAAGGAAACTTGGCTAGGTCCATTTCCCCCAAAAGTACTGACCACAGAATGGTTCCACACTGACCCCCTCTTTACTGTCCCTCAGGACCATCCCTGTTCTAGGCATCTCCTCCAACCACGACCTCTGGCAGACAAGTGTGCTTAGACAGGAGGACCTGTGTGGGAGGGGGAGCAGAAGGGAGAGAACAGGAGGAATTGCCTTTACAGCCAAAGAACCTGTCAGACTAGGACCCTCTGCAAGCATTTAAGTAGCAGCATCTGGACAGGCTAAGTGGCTAGTGCTGAGGCACGTGGAAAACCAGGCCTGTGGGAGGTGAGGGCCCTTGGGGTAGTGCTCGGGTTGTATCTTTAACCTGGGCCCAAGGTAAGAAGCATGGCTGGGGTTCGGACAGTCGCCTAGGCCTGGGGAGTGTCAGGCACAGATAAATTCTCTGCATTCTTCTGGCACCGCAGCCAGGACCCAGTCTTTTCTGCAGGCGCTGCCCCAGCGCACTCGCCGCCCAGCCTTTCTCCCTTACTCAGCCTCTCTTTAGGGTTCAGCCCGCCGGGCTCCCCTCCTCCTATCCGCAGCTCCTTAAAGCCACCGAAGGGTCTTTCTCGGAGCCCCGTTCTCTCCGCCTCTCCCCACAACCTCCACGCCCTACCGCCCCAGGCCACGGGAACAGCAAGGAGCGCTAAGAGGAGCCCCGGGCTCGTCTCCGCGCCTGCGCTTTGGGAAGAGCCTCCCCCACCCCAACAGCCCCGCACCGCTAAGCGGCACCCGGACTGTGGGACGCGGGTGGGGTGCGCAGCTGGGGCAAGGTCAGTGCTTGCACGGAGGGAGGAGGACCGGCCCCCGGAACATCCCCCTCTCCCGAAAGTTTCCCTTCCGGGGCCACGGAGTGTGCGCGAGGATGGCGCGGGGGGCAGGAGGGGGTGGGGTGGGGGTGGACCGAGTCGCTGCCGGCCCCCCCACCCCGGGGGAGTGCGGAGGAGAGGGCAGGCGACGAGGTCCGCGCAGGAAGCCGCGCCGCCCGGTCCGACCCGAGGCTGCCACGAACGCCCTACCCTTCACACCCCTCACCCCAGCCTGGGGCTTCCAGAACCCCCCCACTCGTCGCCCTTTAAATCTCAAGTAGGCCCGGAACTCACCGAAATCAGGGGTCGAGCTGCGCCGGGGCAGGCCGGATGCGCCGGGTCCATGGCTGCGGGTCGGGGGCGAGGGGCAGCGAAGGGGGGGCGTCGGGGCCGCCTCTTGATGTCAAGGCTTTAAAGGGGCCAGGGAGCCCCGCCCCTCGCCCCGGTCCCGCCTCCCGCCTCCCGCGCAGCCAATCCGCGCTCACCCGGGTGCGCGCTCCTCCCAGCTCCTCCAGATGTTCCCAGGACGAGAGCTGGAGTCTGTCCCGCCGGCGCGCGCCGCTTCCGCCCCGGAGGGAAGGGCCGCCCCTCCCCCCCATGGAGGAACACGCTTCCCAGCCTAGGCGGGGTCGGGCCTGGTAAACCTACCCAGTGCCAGGGTACGTGGGCCGAGCCTGGGTAGAATGGGGGCATTTACAGTACAGAAAACTAGTTGCACGCGGACCTACGGGCATGAGCGTCTGCTTCTGTGGCGCTGTGCGTGCACGTGTATATGTGATTGTGTTTGCAATTTGCCTTCCTGCATACGCGTTAGGAGTAAATATATAGGAAGAGGCTTGAGTGCCTCCTTGGCCTTAATTGCTCAAGCCTCTCTTTTCTTCCTTTGGGATGGGGACCTCCCAGTAATATGCAAAACCGGGCGCTGGTAACAGGTTCCACTCCTCTCAGAGCAGAGCTGGTCTGCTTCTTTACTGTTTAGGAGAATGAAGGCTGGGCAGAAAAGACACGACATTGTTTTCAGCTCCTTGCTACCTCACGGGGGACAAGTTCCTTTCCTGTTGAACTAACACATGCTTAAAGAGGAAAAGCAAACAGCCCACCTAGGCCCCTACAGAGCCTCAGAGCTCCCTTGAATCCCATTCTCATTGTACCTTGGGTGATTTGCCCTTCTCTGGATACCGAATAATCTGCATAATCTGCATTTTGACTGACCTGGAAATGCAGGTTCTGAACTGGGTTCTGCAAGGAAATACAAAGGGATCCCTAGCCACTGGCTCTATCCATTTTATTAAAATTGCTTCTGTTGCATGATATATTAAAGCATCATATTAGTCCAATAAAGGAACATAAAAGCTGAGAGAATATAGGGTGCTCAGACTGGTTAGGATTAATTAAGAGTTCCTCTCTGAAGGAGGCTCCTTAATTTAAAATGAGATTTGGAGGGCAGAGAGAATTTGAGTAGGATCCAGGCAGCATTAAGGACATGAAGAGACTCAGATAGGAGAGCAAATTATCTGTGTGGGACAGTGAGCTAATCATATTAGCAGGGTGGAACATGAGAGAAGTTAATGGAGGAGGTTTAGTATGGCAATCAGGACCAGGATATGGATTTGACAGGGCAGGTGATGAAGAAGTCATTTTGGGTTCTTGAGCATAGGGTTAGCCTGACTTTTATCAAATGCCTGAGGATGTTATTATTGGAGCCTAAAAGATGTCATGATGATTTCTCCCAACAGCTTTCTCGTTTTTGCTTAAAAAAATATATTTTTAATTTATCCTTTACAGTAAAATATGCAGGTCTTAGGTGTTCTGTTTGGTGAATTTCAACAATAATATACACCTGTGTAATCCCCAAAAAAAGAAACTGAACCATCACCCCAGAAAATTCTGTCACACCCGTTTATAGCTGATTACCCTGCACCTACCACCACCCACTCCCTGCAACTTCCTGAATTCTATCACTGTAGTTTTGTCTATTCTTAGATTTGTATAAGTAGTCATAAAGTATGTGCTCTTTTGAATCCATATTCTCTAGCTTTGTAATGTTTTGAGATCCAGCCATGTGTAGTCTATTCTTTTTTATTGCTGAGTAATATTCCATTGTATGATTTACATCACAATTTATCTATTCTCCAGTCGATAGATATTTGGATATTTTTAGTTTGGGGCTATTATGAATAAAGCTGCTATAAACATTCTTGTTCAAATATTTTTGTGAACATTTTCATTCCTCTCACCTTATTTCTTGATGATAGTGGCATCTTTGGAATCCCACAGCATTAATTAATTCTTATTCAGTCACCCAACATCTATTGAATAGTGGAAGAGTTCTTGGTTTTACAACAAAAATTAGATATGATCCTTTCCTCAAAAGGCTTGTTAAGTCCATAAAACTCCATGTATCTGTTGCATTCCAGAGCTGTGGGGTGGATAAACCTTAAGAGTCTACTGGACATTTTTAACTGTTTTTGGATGTTTTCAAATAACTACGTTTTTGGAAGCAAACAGATCAGGATGATTTTTTACTTTTCATTCAGATGTTTTGCTTTTACACAGCCAGAACATCTGCGCTTATCAAAGCTGCGTACCTGCCCTACTTAAAGGCTCTTGCACACTTGAAAGTTTAGGCTTTAAGGTTTTCACAGATTCTATTCTCTATGCTTCACAAACCATCTTCACTGACAGGAAGTAAAAGGATAGCTAACATTGCTCCATAATCACTTTCTGTCTTTAATGAAGCTTAAAACTCTTTCATTCCTGTGGTATTATTCACTTAAATTATTAAAAATTATACAGAAGTCCCAAAGTTAGTTTTACACCTATAACACACTGCTGATCATATATTGTTCTTTATTTGAGTTGCTTGTGTTACAAAACAAGCTAGGCTTCTTAGGTCTCTGTTTGCTGCAAGCTGTGGGAAAAAAAAACCAGTTTGGTGGTGTGGTCTAACTGTGCATACAGTGCCAATAACTGACTGGTAGATGGCATCTCAGAGAACCAACCCTTCACTGCTCATATCAGTACTTTGGGGTCCTCTGCTTCAATACTACGTGGTCATTCATTCAGTGTTGGAGCATCTTCTTTCCTCAGTCTAGCAGTATAGCTCTTTAGCCACTGTGTTACATTAGTTAATAAATTGACCCCAGTTTAGAATTCCTGACATCAGATTGGTCAGGTAACTGGCCTTTCAAAACATTTAATAATCTGTCTATTCTCCAGGTTATATTGACTCTTGAGTGTATTCTTGATGTCTTTCCTGCTCGGTAAGAGGAAGAAAGGAGCTGAGGATAGGCTAATGCTTATTCTATTTACTTAACAGGAACATAACTTTGCTATTACTGCTTAATTCTACACGGGACAATTATATTCTTTGGGTCAGGACAGCATGCCAGTGCATACTTTGAAGCTTACCTGCACAGATATGATGGATCTGCCCAGGTTCTTAAACCCCTTTTCCCTCATTTTCATCAATTGAAAATTCTTATTGAGTCTTTACTATATGCTAGGCACTGTGCATCAGAGAGCATGGAATTCTTCTGGGGGTATGATAAGCAATGAGATTGAAAAGTAAGCAGTGGAAGATCATACTTTATCTTAAGAGCAATAGAGAAACTTTGAATGGTTTTAAGCAGGGGGGTGGCATAATCATAATTCCATATTAGAAAGATCACTGTGATTGCAGTGTGGAGAATAGAGAGAACAGAAGCCAAGGACACCAAACACAAAGTTTTTGTAGTAATTGTGGGAAAAAATGAGAAATGTGCTCTGAACTAGGAAAGTGATAATGATGATGGAAAGGAAATGACTTCAAAAATAGTAGTGGAGTCAGCAGGTCTTGGGATTGGAAGTGGAGAGAAACAGAACTAAGCCAAGACCTCTGGACTGGGTTATCTTTCAGTAGGACCACCTACTGAAATTAAAAAAAAAAAAAAAAAAAACCACTGGAGGAAGAGCAGGTTTGGGAATATACTCACTTTGAAACATGTTGACATTAAAATGCCTGAAGGACATCTAAGTGGGAATGTCTATCTTAGAGGTAAGAACATCCCAACTGTTGTGCCTCAGGAAGAAGTTACAAATGTGCTGCATATTGACCTTCTCAACCCTCAGGGCAGCAGAGACTCCCTTTGACAGCCAGAAATCTTGGTTATGCTGGGTTGCCATGAAAACACCATCATTTTCTATGTGTGCCATGATGTGGAAATGTTTGAGAAGCACTGACGTATAATGTTGTTGGATAAATAATTCTGAAGCTCAGGAAAAAGATCTGAACTAGAGATCAGAGATTTGTGACTCATTAGAACACAGGTGGTAATTAAAGCCATAGAGTGGGGGAATTCATTCAAGGAGAGAAGAGGGACTGGAACAAAACCCCAAGGAACAGCATTAGAGAGGTCCGCAGAGAAGAAACAAAACTGGCTTAGTGCTGTCACCAGAGCCCAAGAGGTTTCCAAATAAAGACCAAATAGTTCTGATATTGCTGATTACAAGTTGGATCAGGCTAAGACATAACTGCTGACTTAACCACATGTCACTGGTGACTAGCAAAACCAGATTTTGAAGGGTTGAGAAAGATGTGTAAGGTAAGGGATGGACACAAGAAGTGTTTAAAACTCTTTCAAGAATTTCAGCTATGCTGTGAGGGAAAAGTTAGATGGGTGGGGCAATGGTGGATGAGTTATTTTAGAAAGACACTGCTTAATTTAACTTAAAAATATTTAAAATATTATTTTTAAAAAGCATAGGTATTCTTAAAAAATCAAATAATACAGAAGCAATTATTTGCTGCATTTCCCACCCCCCAGCAATGAGCCATTTTAACCTTTTGGCTGATTCTTTGATATGACTAAATATGCTTATCTGCTATTCTTTTTTTGGCTTTAGATGTTTTATTCTTTTTAAGTGGCAAAAAAAAAGGATCTTACCATTGTGCTGCACCTTACTTCTTGCACTTAAAATATCTTAGCAACTATATTAACATATGTAGATCTATCTAATTCTTTAAAACAATTGCATAGTAATCCATTTATGGCTGTACCATATTTTTTCTTACTGACGGGAATTTAGGTTTCCAGCTTTTCACTTTTATCAACCAGCTGTAATGGATAACACTGTACATACAATCTTGCATACTTATATGATTATATCCACAGGATAAATTCCTAGCAATGGGATTCCTAGGTGTATGCAGTATACATTTTGAAAAATATTGACAAATTACCTTTCAAAATGGTCACGCTAATTTACATTCCTAGTAACAGAATATAAGAATACCTATTTCCCATATCTTAATCATCACTGTCTTAAAAATTTGTCAATATTGTTTTAAATGATGAAATGTTATTTTTATTTGCATTTTATTAATAAGGATTAAGATTAAACAAGTTTTCAGGTATTTGCTATTATCATTTTTTTATGAATGTCTTTTTCTAGTAGTTGTATATAAGTTTATAATAAAGTTTTCCCTTTGTCACATGTATTGCAAATAGTTCTCTTTGGTAGTTTGTCATGTGACTTTACTGGATTTTTTTTGCTTTGCTTTCTATAGTCAAATTTATTGCTCTTCTGTTATGGCTTTTGGGTTGTTATGCTTAGAAAGTATTCTAAATTTTAAAATTAACTTTATCCTCTACTATGTTTATGGTTTTCTTTTTATTTTTAAATATTCCATCCAAGAGCTACTTAAATGGCAAAGATCATTGGTATTTCTCATGTCTGCTCAGAATGACATTTCCATTCTAGACAGTCAGTCCTGTTCTGTTGTCAAAGTATAAAACACCCATTCCTGTGTACTTTTGCCAACAGGTTCTTTTATCTAGGTTCATAGGGCATGCTCCTTTTCCTCTTGTCCATCATTGCATAAGCTCTTTTCCTTTTAGGGACAGCTCAAATCTCGTATTCTCCAGAAAGTCTTCCATGCCTATTGTAACTCACAAAAAGTTCCTTTTTTTGAAGCTCACATGATTGCATGCTACCTTGGAAGAGCCTCTCCTTTTCTCTTCAACTTTAACATATTTACTGAATGAATAAAATCTAACCTTTGGAAGTCCAGGGTGGTTTAAATAACTTTTCCCTACCTCCATGACAGTTAAAAGCATGCTAAATATAGTGAAAAAATTTGATAAAATACTTTTTGATTTGTGATAAAAGTATAGGCATTAGCCCCTTGTGGCTAATGAGCATTTGAAGTAAGAAGAGCTATAAATGTGAAATACATACATTTTAAAGACAACATTTAAACAATGTAATATATCTCACAATAATTTTTATACTGATTGCATGTTGAAACAATTTTTGTACATATTGTATTAAATATTTTTTTTAAATGTTAAAAGTGTATCCAGGGCAATTCCCTATTTGAGTCCTTTAAGTCATATTTGATGTTGGCTCCTAAATTAGGTTGATTTGAGGATAAATAAGATGATATTTTCTTGGAAACAAAGATATTATTACCAAGGGCTCTCATAGGTCATTATTGCAATCATTACCTACTTGGTATCAGGGTTTCACCTTTATAAGTACTCTTTACACATCTTTGAAACTAATTGCTGCAAACTTGAAATGCAACGGTTCTTTCCGAACAGGTCAGATAACTGCTCAGCCAATACAACTATTATTAGTAAGGAATAGGTCAGGTTCAGATGCTGAAGCATTGCCCAAAGCTTCTAATGGTTAACTAGATGGAGCCACTGCCTACTGCTTTGGCACAGGACCATTTCTTGCCATCAAGGAGTTATTTGGGACAGGTGCCATGGACTTGTAGCCTAATCTCATTGTAGTTGTAGCCCCTGTATTAGTTTCCTGTCTCTGGTGTAACAAATGATCACAAACATAGTGATTTAAAATAGCACAAATTTATTCTCTTACAGTTCTGCAGGTCAGAAGTCTAAAATCAAGGTGTTGGCAGGGCTGCATTCCTTCAGGAGAGTCCATTTCTCTGCCTTTTTAATTTCTAAAAACCACTTGCATTTCTTGGCTCAAGGCCTTCCTTACATCACTCCAACCTCTTGCTTATCATTACATCTACTGTGGTCAAATCTCCCTTTGCCTCCCTCTTTATAAGGACACCTGTGGTTACAATTAAGGTCAATAATTCAGGTTAGTCCTGTTTCAAAATTCTTAATCTTTAGTCAAGATCTTTAATCTACACATTTGTACACATCTATGAAGTCTTTTTTGCTATAAGGTAGCATTCACAAGTCCCAGAGATTAGAGATGTGGGCATCTTGGGGAACCATTACTCAGCCTGCCACAGTCCCATATAGGTTTCTTCCCACTGTCTAGGTGGAGAGTGGTAGGAGAAACCCCCAGCAGGGTCACAGGTTTCAAAGGGTTCTGAAATTAAGATATACACAGAAATAGGTAAATTCAGATCTTTAACTCCTGTGATCATTCTGAGAGGATTATAAACTGCCCTTATTTCCAACAGCAATGATCACTCCCTCCCAGCATTGCTTCTTTTAAAATACTCTGTAGTGCTGAAGCTGAACTCCTTATTACTTCCTCATTCTAAAACCCAAATATTTAAAGATACATGTTTTCTACAGAAATGAGGTCTTTTTCTCATAAGGCTTTGATCTAACAAGCCTAGTTGTCTGTGGGCATGTTTACAGATTTTGTTTAATACTCTGTATTCTGCAAAATACATTCACATCCTTCAGCTCAGTTGGGCATAGGAACGGGCTTGTTATATTAGTTGTGTAGATGAGTAAACTGAGGCTCAAAGAGGTTAAATGACTTGAACAGGGTGGCCATACAATGAGTCATTGGCAGATTGATTCATACCTGATGTTCTTCCCACTGCATTGTTCCCAGATCAGACTCAATTCCAGGGGGCTGAGAAGGAGCTATTGGCCTTAGAATCCCTATCTCCTGAACATAAACAGATTGAAGCCTACTTTTTGGAGGTTCTACACAGGGGTCAAAGCTAGAGGTAGATAGATGGGAATTTCAGGAATTCAGGGGAAGGGTAGGGTTGCTGGCAAGTCAAGAGTACAGTGAAAAGTAGTTAGGACTGAGACTTAAGAGGGTCTATGTCTGCTATATGTGAATGCCAACTACTTTTCCAAAATATCCATAAGGACCAAGCCTGTTTAACTGGTAGGCAGCAGCAGTAGTACTACTTAGGTCTTTGACCTAGAATTAGGTATGACTTCCATGAGGGTAATTCTAAGAACATCAGGGATAGCTAAGAATGGCCTGGCTGAGGCTCTTATTCCCAGGCCTGAACACATAATTTGAGGATGCACAGTAATTGCAAAGCCCACACTCTTTTCACTGGCTCTCCAGTCTCTTGATTTCTGTGACATCTCAGGGCATAACAGTCAACGTCTAGATTCTGCAACCATACTGCCTAGGTTCAAAGCCCAGCTCTGACACTTACTAGGTGTGACCTTGGGCAAATCACTTAACCTGTGTTTCAGGTCCCATATTTACAAAATGGGGATAAATAACAGTATCTACCCCACAAGGCTGTTTCAAGGATTAAAAGTTATGTTGTCTAGTGCATGGTATTATATTTTTCTTTTTATTCTATTTCTAACCAGGCCTCTTTTAGTTCTTCCTTTTACCTCTTTCAAAAACTATGAACAGCCCTCAGACCTAGAACCTGGTCCCCTCCTATCATATGCATTTATTTTTGGAATTTACTACTCATTAAATCTCACTCTATATGACTTCCAGATTTTTATATTCAGTCTTTTACCTGCTGCCCAACCATCAATAATCAAGGCCTTGAAAACTGGCACTATCCAACAAACTTTGGGCAGTGATGGAAATGTTCTATATTTGTGCTGTCCAGTAAGATAACCATTAGTCGGATATGGTTACTGAACACTTAAAATGTGGCTAGTATAAATGAGCTGAATTTTAAAATTTACTTCTATTTAAACTTAAATAAAGTGCCTACTATATTGAACGATATAGGCATTAGATAAAGCACAAGACTCTAGGCCACTGAAGGTTAAGAGAAAAAGAACAATGGCATAAGGGCAGAGAACGGGTTGGAGGGTAGATGAGAGAAATCCATGGTAAGCAACAGCCACATGGATGGAATCATGTTATTAGCAGTACATATTATTAGTAGAATTTGTTGGGTTGTGTGACTATTTCAACATGGGGTTATAAGTGAGGAGTCAACTGAAGGTTGTAGCTGGAGCAATGGGAGGATGCCACCAGAGATAGGATTAGATTTAGAGTAAGGGCAATGAGTTTGCTTTGGGGATATGTTGAATTTGCATGTCTAAGAAATATCCAGGGAGATAAACAGGGAAAACATTAATTTGTAATTGTGGATGTGGGGCTACCAAAATATTTGGGGATTATTGGTATATAGGTAGTTGTTAAAGGCATGGGAGTGGAGGAACACCTTTAGTACTCTTTAGAAGAGTACTGAATGGAAATCTAAAGAACCCTAATTGTGGTCTATGTCTGCTTGCATCAGAATCATGTGGGATGCTTTCCTCACTGTGAATGTATTTAATGCCAAGACTTGTGCACTTAAAAATGGTATATTTTGTTATGTATATTTGACAATAAATAATGCAAAAAACAACCCCTCCCCCCCAAACACACACACACAGTGAAACTAAACAGATTCCTATGCCTCATTCCTGACCTGAATCACTGTTTCTGGAGATGAATCCAGGACTCACCAGGTAACTGTTATGCAAAGTTATATCAACTGCTTCAGGGGTAGTAAGAAACTAAGAGATAGGAAGAGAATGAAGGGAAGGTGCTATGGTGGAGAAACTAAGAGAGATGGAGAAGTTCAAAGGGAAGAAGGGGTCAATAGTGTTGACTGGTGCCATCACCCAGGAGGAAGTCTGAAAAGAGCCACAGATTTGGCATTCGGGTGCTTACTGATAAATGAGGTGAGGGAGCAGACTGGAGGGTCTAGTCTTTCACAGGAATTGCTCACATTTAGTGGCGAAAAAGGAAGGATTGCATAAGCTTGAGGAAAAGTCAGGACACAGGAAAAGTTGGTGGTTTTGAAGATGAATTGAGCATATTGGTAGGTGGATGGAAGGGAGTTTATGAGGCCGAGACACAAAAGGGATCCTCCATAAATCATAATTTGAGAGAGGTAGTAAGGGTTAAGATCAAGAACTTAGGGAGAGGTTATTTGGGTAAAAACTCACTGGGTAAGTTTAGAAGTGAAAGAATGGAAGATGAAGAGGTTCAAGACTTAGGACAAGACAAGACTTCCTGTCACAGCAAACAAGAATGGCACAAGTTGGTGGTTAGGTCATCTGCTTAGATTAATGGAGTAGGGATAGAGTCAAGAGCCAGTAGAAGGGTAAAAGTCTAGAAGAGTCACTGGGATAAGTGATCAGAAGCAGCAATACAGCAAGACTGAGAAGTAGTACTGGAGCTAATTGGGACTGGAAATGGCACCAACTAACACAATTAGCCTGCACAGAACAGAAAAACTGTTTTTTCTAAATGAAGGTTTGGGTTCCAATCTCCTATTGTTTACAGACAGTAATAGCTTCTGCTCTCTCTTGCATAAAGTTCAAATTCCTTTGCAAGAGCTTTTACCTAACTTTTCTAACAACAGGTCCAATGTCTACTTGGTATTACAGACTCGTGTTCCCTGCTCCCTCTATAACTTCAATTCAGAAAATAGGATCTTAGGGATTTTGAAGCTCATCAATCTAATCTCCCTTCTTAGCTAGTTATGTTTTGTTTTTCCTTTTTCTCTTCACCACACAAATCTTTCTCCATCCTCAACTTTCCATCAACTCATGGGTGTTTTAAAAATAAAAACTCAACAGGCTTCAACACCTATCCACAGCATTTATGCTGTAGTCATCTAATTGTAGACTGCATTTTATGCATGTTTCACTGTACATATTCTTACCCCCATACTAGTGTGTGCCCTCCACCTCTATAATGGTTTACTTTGGCAGAGTATATTGGCAAAAAAGTCCTGAATTAACTTATTTGCTGGCCTGTTTTCTGTTTTGAGTTTGGGTGAGGTTTTTTTTTGAGCTGAAACCTCCCTGGATAGAATGGATAAAAGCAGAGGTTTCTTATCATCCCTAGATTTACAGGGCATTCTCAATCATACTTGTCACTTTTATTATGTATAATTATATATATCATATACAATTTCACTTCATTTAATTTGTGCCAGTTGGATTTTGGGTTCATAATTTAAATATTTTAAACATTTTTTAAATGCCAGCCAGTGCATCCTGACTAGTATCTGTAACTGGTGTGCTGAGCCTGGTCAGGTTGAAAAGTTATTTTTCCTACTAACCCTCTCCTTTAACCAGGCCAGTGACTCTTCTTTCCAGATTATATTGTGAGGTTTTGCACAGAAGAAGCAAGAGTAAGTCCAGAAGCCTGAAAAAGCCAAATCAGATTCAAGGGGCCTAAGGAACTGATATATTCTAAGGCTAGCCTGGCCTTTACAAATAACCATCAAAAGCAGCCCCTTCCATATCCCAGAAACAGGATAACTTTCCTGGGCCATCTCAATCCAGATAGCCTAGCTCATTACTCCACTGATGCATTCTCTTCTGAGATCATTCCAGATGGGGAACAGATACTGATCTTCCAATTGCATGTTTTGGACATTTTACCAAAAGCTTCTGCAAGGTTTTAAACCAGCCAAACTGTTAAGGAATTATAGAGAGTGAATTTAATTCTCAGTGTAAAATCCTCTCAATGTCTCTTTCCTAGTCTTCTAGTCTTCTCATCTCACTATCTCCAGAATCTTAACCTGTTCCTTTCTTTCCCTTCTTCTACCAGTGATTCAGGGATCAGATGAGTCTCTGTGGTTTGTCTTGCCCTGAAGAGCAGAAGGCTTCGGTCCCAGCTGGTGTTGCCAAAGCAACACACTAATTCCATGCCATGGTCCTGGGTCAAGATCTTCACAATTTGACTGGCCATATCACCTCTGATGGCAAGGGAGTGGAAGTGGTCAAAATCATGGAGACCCAGCTTTCGGAGACGCCTTGCAGCTGCCCGGTAACACTTCCAAGGCTGTGGCTCCACAAGGAGGTAGCGACAGAGGGAGGAAAGGTGAGCCAGGAACTCCCACAGGCCACGGTCCCCATGGTTCAGATGAATCCACATGGTTATTGACATGCAGAAGCCAATGTCAAAAACTGAGCATCCAAACTGACTTAAGAAAGAGCTCAGGAGAGCCTTCCGTCTCCTTTGATTCATGAAGTCCAGGGTGATAAAAGTCAAGGCATCAGGGAAAGGGCATTCTTTTTCAGCTCGTTCCACCAGGACTGGATCTATGTCGCAGCAGAGGAGACGGAGTTCTCTTGAGGCATCTGAACAGGTCTCCCCATCACGTAGGGAAAGGAAGTGTTTGTACAGAGCCACACTCAGATCCTAGAGGAATCCAAAAGAGCTTTGTCATTGCAGCCTTCAAATAGTGAATGGAAGAGAAACCTATCTCCTATCCTCTGATCTCTTATTGAGATTGCCACTGATTCTTGTCTTTAGAGGATTAGAGGCTCCAAAACTGTATAGCCTAGGGAGGTTGCCTGGAAAGTTTCCCAGAGCAGGCTGTCAGCACCCTCCAAGGGTGACAGGCTGTAATGCATCATCTCTACACTTTCTGACTACAATGGCTAATTGGGTTGTACGGTTTTAAGTTACAGCCCAAGAGATGCAATAAAGAAACCTAGAGCAGTATTTTTCAGCTTAAGTAATATGCTGGTAAAATTGATATCTTTTTCTTTTATGGGTATCTTGGACTCCAGGGAAAAGCAAAGGGTTCCAGGGGTATAACCAGTGTTCCTTACCGGTAAGGTGAGGAATAGAGCAAGCACCATCTTATAAAAACCTGCTACTCAGACCTATGGTTGGGAAAGTGGATTCTCAAAAGTCCTCATCTAGCCTTCACTCTATAGCTTCAGTTTTACTGTCTTATGCTTCACTGCCCTCTTCTGAGACTTCCTCTGCTTCTGCATCCATCACTTGACCTCCTTTGATGATTTGTGATTTTCACACTATCTTAGCATTTTTTTTGACTCTTACAAAAGTTGCCATCTCCTTTTTCTAACTTTGATTTCTATAACCATTATAAATAACTCACATTCGTGTTGTTCTATACAGGTTTTTTTCATGGCATTTTTCTTTTCACTACCTCATTTGCTCTATGCAACAGTCCTGTGAAGAACATATTTTTATTCCTTTTGTGCAGGTGAAGTGTGGCTGGAAACAACCCAGATGTCTTATAATAGTAGCATGGATAATGTGATATTTTTAATAAGATGAAATATTAAGTTGTTAAAAATGAAGGAATTCAGCTCAGTGCAGCAACATGGATGATTCTCACAAATATATAATGCTGAGTAAAAGATCAAGACATAAAAGAAAATACATAGCAAGTTTCCATTTATGTGAAGTTCAAAAATGAAAATTAATTTCATTGTTTAGGGAAACAAAAATAATAAGCTATAAAGGAAAGCAAAGAAACAGTAATAACAAAAGTCAAGCTAGTTTTACCTCTGTGTAGAGAGTGGGGTTTATGAACAGGAAAAAGCATATGGGGGACTTCTGGAGTGCTGACAATGTTTTATTCTTAATCTGAACAGTAGTCATAAAGGTGTCTGCTTTATAATTCATAAAGTATAAATTTATGTTTTATGTACTTTTCTTTATATGTGGCATAGTTTACCAAGAACAAAACAAAACTGTATTTTAAAAATCATGGTTCAGAGGCTAGTGGCTAACTTGTCCAATATCACAGCAAGAGTTAGACTACATTACGTTCTCTTCTACATCAGATTCTTACTCTGGGCATACATATCACCTAGGGATCTTGTTAAAATAAAGGCTGATTTAGCAGATTGGCGACAAGGGCTTAAAGTCTGTAGTTCTAACTAGCTTCCAAGTAATGCCAATGCTGTAGTTAAGGACCACACTTCGAGTGGGAACATCCTCTACTAAGCTGCTTAATTTTCCCAACTCTCTATTTACTTGTTTGCTGTCTCCCTTCTCCTAATTAATCTTGAGTATGCCCTATGTTGGACCAGTAATTTGTCACATCAGTCACTCCTCTACCACATCTCTTCATCCTATCCATCACAAATTCCCCAATCCTAGAGTCTCTGGAAACTTCAAAAAAGAAAATACAGACTCAAAGGCTGAATCCCCAAAGATCCTGATTCAGTAGGTCTAGAGTGGGGGTCTAGGAGTTTTAAAATTTAAACAAAGCAACCCGTAAATTATGGCATATCTATATGATAAAATATTTCGAAGCTGCTGAAAAAGAATGTAGCATGATCTCGAAATTATTAAGTGAAAATGTACAAAAGTATGCTATTTATAGAAAGAGGGGAGATATTTACATATATATAAATGCTTGTATACACATAGGATACACATGCATACCCAAGAAATTATAAAAATTAGTTGCCACTGGATAGGGGAAAAGGAGGATTTAGGATCAGGAGTAGAGACTTGCTCCTTAAATATACAAGCAGGTTTGGGAACCACAGCCCTAGTTAACCGCAACTATGCCTTTGCCTCTAATATGTATATATACTACTGTCAATTCAGAATATTTGGTTTCCTAGTGCCTTTCAGGAAATCCCAAACCTTAAGCCCAATCTCACCTATTGCTTTCCCCCTCTGACTTCCTCTATCATCAGAATGGAGAAAATGTTTGCAGGGGACACCCATACACCCATCTATCTGCTCATTCAGGTTTTGAGTCTGTACCCAAATGTCCCCTTCCCCTTTATTAGCTGTGTCCCTATAGCCTTCAACCCTCCACCGGAAGTCTCTTCTGCGGAAGACCAGCAGCAACACTATAAACTTCTTCCCACCCACTCCCGCTTCCGGAGGTGGAGTAAGAGCATTAACTTTCGAAGCCTTTGGTGTCAGACGGCTATTTTGCATGTGGTCTGAGGATAACCATTATATGCCTAAGAAGACTTTGCAGTTAAGGAAACGTGGCAATGCCTTCCTTCAGCAGGATGCTGTTATTTTCCTTCGTGATCCTCCACACTGTATTTCATCAACTCAATCCTTTTTTAAAAGTAAATACCCACTTGACTGCAGGGTCCGTCCTGCACTGCATGGCACACGAATCTTAATTCCAGGCACGCTTCTGTCACCTCTGGCTCATCTCTTCCTGCACACCAATCCCAAACCCCACACTCCCAAACGCAGGTCTCCGGAAGCCCCCACCCCCCAGCCAGCTCGCCAGCCACGCTGGACAGGAGGAGGCCAGCGCCAGAAACGCAGATGCGGTGGCCCTTCCCTCGCGGGTGTGGCCCTGAGGCGGCGGAGGCGGGGACGCAGTTACGAAAGATTTCGCCCCGAGATTCCCAAGAGAGACGGTGGTGGGACCCTGGAGGACGGCTAGCAGGAGCACGAGGCTGGCGGACACTATGCCTGTGAGCTCATTTCGGGAAAGGGGTGATGCCACGTCCCGGCCAGAACCCCCGTGCGCAGGGAGGCAGCCTGCCGGATCTCTGACCCCTCTCCCGTCACTCACCCCGGAGTTACACCCCACGTCGAGCCCCAGAATCGGCTTCGTCTGGGGACCCTGAGGGAAGAGCCGGCGAAGCAGCTCCGGGGGCAGGAGGCGGAGCCGCTGCTCGGGAGGGTGGAAGCGGGAATACTGAGGGAAATTTCCGAACGGGGCGGCCCCGGGTTCCAGAACTCGCAGCTCCCCTTCGGACGCGGCCTCCTCAGCCCCGGAATTCTGCTCGGCGGGCGCCGCCATGAGCCCCGGCGTGGCCCCTGGGCCCCCCGGAACCGGAAGTGAGGAGCCCGCGGCCCGGGGCCAGCGCGCCTGCGCGGAAGGGCGAGGCGCCCGAGCCGACAGCGGAGGCGGCGCGCCCGCGCGGACGCCTGGCGTTTCCCTGAAGTTGTGGAGTCTTCACCACGATCTAGGGAGTGGTTAGGAATGTTATCCCATTTTACAGGTGAGGAAACAAGTGCCAACAGGTTAAGAGACTTACCCAGGGTTCAACTTAGACCACCCAGAACATGGAGTTTGTTGGGATCTTAGAATCAATTGTGGCCCTCTTACTTTTTTTCTTTTCTTTTTTAAAAAACAAATGTATGCAGGGAGACCCCGGGTAGAATTACTTGTCCCAGGTCACACAGTAAAACTGTGACACAGCAGTTCGGCTCATCCATGATTTCAGAAATGGGTGGTCAGAAGCCAGTTGTCACTTGAGGTACCAAAACACCCACGTGGCCCTCCCCTGCCAGGTGGGACAGGTGGATGGGGCACCTGTTAGCTTCCTGAAAGGCAGGGACTATGCTTTAACTTAGCCAGCTCTTAAGAATGCTTACCAGGTACTAGACACTTTTCTAATCCCTTTACATGTGTTAACTCGTTCAATCCTCACACTAGATTTGTGAAGAAAGGACCATAATTGTTAACCCTTTTATGTAGATAAGGGCATTGGGGCACAACGAAGTTAGAAACTTGCCCAAGGTTACACAGTCAGAAATAATAATACCAGGATTTGAACCCATGCAGTTTGGGCCCAGAGGGTATGCTTGCAACCATTATATTATTCTTGACCTATGCTCCCCGTAATGCCTGAGCCAAAGATGCTCAATAAATATTTGGTGAATGAAAACTCAGTATCAATAATGGCTATTGGGAAAACTGACTATTCATATACAAAAGATGAAAGTCGACCCTTATGCTCAAATTGGATTAAAGACTTAAACATTAAACATAAGACCAGAAACTGTATGACTCAAAAAAATAAATAAATAAATAAGACTTCACAAAAAATGTAAGACAAAAGACTTCATGACATTGATCTTGGCAATGATTTCATTGATATGAAAACAAACACATGACAAAAGCGAAAATAAATAAGTGGGGCTACATCAAGTTAAAAAGCTTATGCACAGCAAAGAGAATAATTGAGAGTAAAAATCATTGAGAGAGCAACTAATAACATGAAAGAACATATTTGCAAACCATATATCTGATAAGGGATTAATTTTCAAATATATAAGGAACCTTTATAACTCAATAGTGAAAAACCTAATAACCTGATTTTAAAATGGTCAAAGGACTTGAATAGACATTTCTCCAAAGGAAAACATACAAATGGCAATAGGTATATAAAAAGATGATTAATGTCACTAATTGTCAGGGAAATGCAAATCAAAACCACAATGAAATAACACCTGACGATAGGATGGGTCTTATAAAAAAACAACAGGACAACAAGTACTGGCAAGGATGTGGAGAAATTGGAACCTTTGGACATTATTGTTGTGAATGTAAAATGCAGCTTCTGTGAAAAACAGTATAGAGATTTCTCAAAAAAATAAAAATAGAACTACCATATGATCCCATAATCCTGTCTGGGTATTAATCCAAAAGAATTGAAACCAGAATCTTGAAGAGATATCTGTACTCCTGTGTTCACTGCAACGTTATTCACATTTGTCAATATGTGTGGAAACAAATGTCCATTGACAGATGAATACAATTTTTAAATGTATATACATACAATGAAACATCTTAAAAAAAGAAGGAAATCCTGCAATATGCGATAACATGGATGAACCTTGAGGATATTATGCTAAGTGAAATAATCCAGTAATGGAAGGACAAATGCTGCATGATTCTACTTAAATAGGGTACCTAAAATAGTCAAACTTATAGAATCAAAGAATAAAATGATAGTTGCCAGGAGCTGAGGGAGAGAGAAAGAGAAAGTTGTGAATCAATTGATATAAAGTTCATCTTATGCAAGATGAATAAATTTTAGAGATCTGTACAGCATTATGCCTGTAGATAACAATACTGTATTGCACACTTAAAAATCTGTAAAGTGGGCAGATCTTATGTTAAGTGTTTTTAACACACACACACACACACACACACACACACACACACACACTAAAGATGGCAAGTTACTACTTTAGTTTTGCAAAAACTAAAATGGAAGGGAGAAAGGAACCAATTTGAAACAGACACGGGGGAATGAAGCTAGGCAAAATGTGGGCTGAGCCAGAGATAGGAAAAACAGCTGGTAAAGATAGAAACTGAGGGGTCTGCCTAGGTGGCAGGTTCAAATCAGAAGCCCACATGGGCCAGAATAGCCAACAGATTCAGCCAGGGGGCAGCAGAGTTGTGCTTGCTGACCTCTCCCTACTTGGCCTGTCATCTTTAAAGGGACCTCCTGTTTCATAAGGCCAGAGTTTTGCTTAACTTCTTCTAAGGGACTAAAGCATGACCCCTGTAGACAGTGCCATTGGGATTAAAAAATAGTCCCTGTCTCTTTTCCTCCCAGTTTTAGGTTCATACTTTCATCTCTGCCTGATCTATTTGGGGACATAAGTTAATGACCAAAGCCACAGTGGAGTTGAGTAAACCACAGTACTTTGCACACCTTCCAGAAAAAGGAAAAAAGGCAGCACTGGTATTTCTCTTTTCAGGATTTGACAGATTATGATGAACTGAGTTTACCCGTTTGTGTCACTAGTTGATGCTAGCACAAACATTTGACAATGCTTAATTTTCAAGGAGCTAGAATCATTTTGCTTTACTAAACACTTCTTTTGTTTGTTTATTTAAACAGCATGGATTCTGTTTGTTTGTTTGTTTGTTTTTGGCCAGTAAAGAGTTTAATTTCATTAAGGACATGAAAATGTTTTTGAGTACTTGAAATACTGTTCATTGGAAAAAACCAAACCAAACCAAATATCAGCCCTAATGGTGAAAGGCAGGGCTCTTTCTGATCCTGGGATCCCCAAGAAGCAAAGACAAGGGTGGGCCTGGTAATGTTACTGGGGACCTAAATGCCTCAGAGGTGAGCCCATAAAAAAATGTTTTAGTTTGACCCACTCTGACTTTTTGAACCTGTGCCCGTTTTCCATAACCTGATCAATCCAGATAAGCTGACAATACCCAGCTCCTGGGCCTGGTATCTGAGTAACCAGCCCCAACACCTCAAATAGTTGTAGCAGTACCTACAAGCATGCTCTGCACTGCAGTTGGCCAGGTTTGGTGGAGCCTGATGCTTATTCAATTTTGGGGGTGGAAATGTTTTAAAGAAAAAAATTAGAAATATAAAGATAGATGTGAAAGTGAATATTATTTATTTACAATGAGAATATAAATCATAACAAATCGCAAAATTTTTAAAGTGGACAATACCACAAATATCACAAAAAAATCCCCATAACAGTTTGATGAAATAAATTCCATAAATTCCAGGCACTCTTGAATATTAGTTTTTCCTTACATTTTTGCATGTGTACTCTTTGATTGCTTCTTCATAGGGCAATGATTTAATAATACTTTATAGAAAGGACTACAAAAATAATTCAGTTTTTTCTTACCATGGCAAATCAAAATTGTCTTTTGTTATTTAATCATTTAGGAAAGGTTCAGGTTCACAATTTGTTATTGGCAATGTCATACAAATGTTTAGGTTCGTTATCAAATTGGGGGAAAACCTTGATCAAATTTCATTTATGAGCTATAAGATTTCAGAGCATTTCAAATTTTCTTGTGCGGAGACTAACCTTAGATGTACTATTCAAATTGACTACATTTGCTAGCTGATTTGTCTTTGAAAATCTCATTATAGATGGTGTATTATGAGTTTTTTTGTTATCTGTGTGATATCAGCAATTTGTGTCACATCATCAAACATGTAAAAAGATTGGAATTCTGATAAATTGTAATTTGAAAAGTTCCCATCAAAAGAGAAAAGAATGCATGGTACATTTATAATGACATATATACTGTTAGCAAGTATATTGCCAATAGGACAAAACTTCTTTTGATTGGTGTCAGTAAGGACAGAATTCTTTGCTTATATTTTTGCACAACTGACAATTGGAAAAATTTTCTTCAGACTAGTTTCTGGTTTCATACGTTTTCAAAACTTGATTCTCCTCACTTTCACGCACTTCTGGTGCCAGGTGCTAGAGGAAATGTTTAGGGTTTTTTTTTTTTTCTTTCTTTCTTTTTTTTTTTTAAGAATCGACAGTCAGTTTTATTGGGCTCAGACCAGGAGTCCATGGATCCTGAGGATCTTTGTGTATCTTTCTATCAGTTTCCTTCCACATTCTTTTTAGCCTGTTTCTGTAGCCTCGTGAGCTATTTTTACTTCTGATAATGGGTTCTTGGCCTTCCTCTTCTCCAGAGTGGCTATAACTGCCTGGTTCTTCCAGCCAACCTCATAAGCTAGGCGCCCTAAGTAGAAAAACTTCCATGTAGGCTTCAAATGCACAATATTGAGGGCAACAGGAACCACCATTCACTTTTTCTTGTCATAGGATGGCAGGATTCTGTCAAACACCTTGAGGCAGTTCACAGCAGCCAGTTCTGGTTGGGGCGCCATGCCTTGCGTGGTCCGCCAGAAGATGAGGCTGGGCCTCGGAAGTGGTAGGTGCTCTGGGATGGATTGGCGTTCAGCTGGTTGAGGAGAAAGACCAGGTACTTCAACTTGTTTCTGTAGAAATTGCCAGAAATATTGATGCCCTCACGGCACATGGCCACCATCTCCTGGCCCTGTAAGTAGTACCTGCTTGGCCATGATGGTTGCCATGTGGCCCAGGAGATGGCCTCAGCCATCGAGCACCAGGACCTGTCCCTCTGCCATCTTTAGCAGCTGCCTAGGGGAAAAAAGCATGAAAAGTTTAGATTTTGAATTGAACTGTGGCCTTGCACCTACATATCATAAGTCCAGGTGAGTCAGCAAGGTAGGCAGAGATTCCTGGACCTATCCCTTCATCTGGGTAGTGGATCATAGCTCAATTTGCATGTAAGTGACTGTTAATCATGTGAATAGATCACAAATGGAGTGTATCCCCCACCTAAACTTCCCCTTACCGGGATTCCAAAAATGTTTATAGCCATTCCAATTAGATGTCTGTAGCAATCAAATACAAGGGGAAATGTGAAGAAGGGAAGTTGAAGTGTAAATAGGCAGCGGTCTTAACCAACTGTAGTTAAAATAACCTGATTTTACAAATTTTACAAAACAAATACCTGTGAACACATTTCTAGGGCCTTGGAAGGGTCCTGTATGTGTGAGGACCCTGAAGCTTGACCTTCATTAGCTCCGTGGTAAATCCATCCCTGCACAGAACATGTACACAAGCACTGTTTAATGAAGAAATATATGTAGAATTGGAAATATCCAAGGTAGGAATAATTCACATACATAACGTTTTCTATGGCCTCCCAAAGAACCTTGTGCAGCTGACATCCTGGCCTATGGTCCAGTCATCCTACCCTCTCAACCTGTCCCTCTCTAATCAAGTCCCAGAGCCTCTGCCTAGCTCTGATCTTCTACCTCACTCAGTGCCTCTAGTTGGGGTTCAGTGGGTCTCTGAACTGAGGATTAAGTCGGAATCTGTGTATATTTTTAAATACTGGAGATTTTTCCTTACAAAAACATTGTTTCAACAAGGGACTTGTACCTGAACTTTTGGAACATAACCCATCTATAAATGGAGAATTTACTCTTTACTGTAATAGGGAAATTCTGCAATTAGTCCTTCCAGAGTTTGAAACCACTTGGAAATAATATTCATACAATTTATAAATGGAGTGTTACAGCAAAAGGCAACCAAGAGAGCATCAATTCTAAACCTTTCATTTTCAGATGAGAAAACTGAGACTCAAGAGATAAAGGCAGTTTCTCCAAAGATGGAGTCAAATTAGTCATGGTAGGCTAAGTTCTGGAACAAACAACCTCCAAATCTCAGTGGCTTACCACAATAGAGGTTTATTTCTTTTTAATGTCACAGTCCAATATGGATTCGTGCGGGAGGAAGGAAGGACCCTCTGCTTCTCAGAGATTCATGCACTCATCTAAAACTCTGCATTTCCCTGGTGCCCTGGAGTCCTCCAGTGACTCCTCTATATGTGGCTACAGATGGGGAGGCATGAACTTGGAGAATTTCAAGGGTTGATTTGGAGACCATGTCTAGAAGAGGCATTCCCTACTTCTGCACACATTTCATTGTCCAGAACTCAGCCCCATGGCCCACTTGGATGCAAGAGGGGTGGGGAATGTAGCCTAGTAATGTGTCCAGGAAGAAAAAGCAATGGATTTGGGAGAGAACAAAATGGTGTCTGTCCAGGAATATTTGTGGAATATTGACCTGAAGACTGCAGCTGGATTTCTTTCTGTAAATTAATGTGTTAAATCTGGTATAGTCTTCAGATTCTCCATGTTCCCATGCTGTTTTTTTTTTTCTCAGTCTCAAATAGAAAGTAAAGTGGAAATAAGGATATTTCTCATCCTCCATCTCATTCCCAAGACACGTTTTAGACCCCAAGGGACTAATAAAGCCAACAATCTACCTTCACTAATTACTGATGAGATAGCTATGTATATGAAGATCTTTTGGAAGACTTTCTAGCCTACACTCCACAAACCAAACCATTTTCTTGTCTCCTTTGAAATCCCATAGGACCTGCAGATGATTAACAGCCTATTCCTAAATTTACTTTCAGAACCACCCTCCTTTTCCCTTCTGAATTAAATCATTTTTATTATGTCAGGGTTCTCAGTTGCAAGTAACAAAAACTGACTCTGGATGACAAACAGAAAAAAGCAAAAGAGGCAGAGGTGGAAGATAGAAAACAAAAAATAAAGTCCAGCCTAGGAGGTCTAATAGCCAAATAGGACTTACAAAAAGAGAAAGCAGAGGGAACTATCAAAGTGTTTATCAAATAACTATCAAAGAAATCAAAGAACTTTCTAAGAAATAATTCCAGGAAAATTCCCAGAACTGAAGGGCCTATTAAGTGTCAGGTATAATGGATAAAAATTAGTTTCATAACAAGACTCAACATGATAAAATGTCAGAATATTGAGGACAAAGAGGAAATCTTACATGTTTCCAGAAATATTTAAAACAAAAGATTTTACACACAGGATCAAGAATCATAACAGCACTGTATTTCTCAACAGCCACACTGGCAGCTAGAAGGCAATGAAACAATGCCTTGAAAATTCTAAAAGAAATATTTCCAATTTTCAGTCTATACACAGCCAAATGATTAAGTGTAGACAGAATAAATACATTTCCAGACATGCAAGAAGCCATATGAGGGAAATGTAAATCACAATCACAATGAGATACTACTTAACACTCTCAAAAATGGCTAAGATACAAAAGACAGATAATAACGAGTATTGGTGAGGATGTAGAGAAATTGAGAGCCTCATACATTGCTTGTAGAAATGTAAAATGGTGCAGCTCCTTTGGAAAACAACTTGGCAATAACCTCAAAAGGTTAAACATGGGTGCCTATGACCCAGCAATTCTACTTCTTGGTATATACTCAAGATAAATGAAATTATATGTCCACACAAAACCTTGTGTACCAGTCTTTACAGCAGCATCATCCATACAGCCAAAAGTGAAAACAATTCAAATGTCCATCAATTGATAAGTGGATAAATATAATGTGCTTTGTCCATACTTTGGAATAGTAAGTATTCAGCCATAACAAGGATGGCATATGTGAGTTGAATCAGGCCATTTCTACTCTGGAATTTCTCCAGCCACACTTGGGAGCTCTGGAATGAGAATTAAGAGCCTTCGTGTGGAGACTACCACAGGGGTGTGTGGGGTAAATGTGTGCAGAGGACATTACTCAAAATAGTAGTCACCAGAGGGAGTGGTGATGTAGTGGGTTGAATAGTGGACCCAAAGAGAAATGTCCAAATCCTAATCCCTAGTATCTGTGAATGTTACCTTTTTGGTAAATAAGGTCTTTGCAGATGTAATGAAGGATCTCAAGAAGAGATCATCATCCTGGATTTACGATGGGCCCTAAGCCCAGTGACAGGTATCCTTATAAGAGAAAGGAGAGGACCATTTAAGATAGAGAGACACAGAGGAAAAGGCCATGTGAAGACAGATGCAGAGATTGGAGGGCAGCCGCAAGCCAAAGAACACTGAGGATTGCAGCTACTGGGAGATAAGCCAGAGGCATGGAACAGATTTGCCTTCAGAGCCTCCAGAAGGAACCAACCATACTGATGCCTTAATTTCAGGCTTCTTGCCTGCACAACTGTGGGACAATAAATTGTTTCTGTTCTTTTGGTCCACCTAGTTAGTGGTAGTTTGTTATGGCAACCCTAGGAAACTAATAAAGACAGAATGGGTAGAAGACAGATAGAGCGAGGCTGAAGGGCTGATTGGAATAGGCGGAGGCAAGAGAGTGAGTGTGGCCAACCCTGCCCATCCCACTGCTAGCATTTGTGCCAGTTCACGCCCCTCAGCCTTTCATATACCTCAGGCCCTGATCCAGAGGCTTCCCCTTTCCACTGTGCCACATCTCGGTACTGGCTTCCCCGCTCAGCCCTCCTGGACTCCCAGGGAAGTGGTCTCGAGTTGCTGTGTATGTTTTCTCCCTCTCCTATCTCTCTGTCTTTGGAAGTTCTTTGTACATAGTGGGTACTTAATAAATGTTACTTATTCTCTCTTTGGAGTCCCCTAACTATTGCCTTGCTATTTTCCCTGTTCCAGCTGAATTTATACCAAAACCTCATCAAAAGTGAGGATAATGTCTCCCACTGCTCCAGGGTGAAGTGTCTTCCTCCCATGCGCCACCCTCAGACCCACGTTCCCCAAAAGAATTGGTAATATAAATCATCACTCCATGTACCTTCTAATCCCACTCCCAGTTACTAACTTGCATATAAACTTGAACAAGTCACTGCACCTTCCCCTCCTTAGTTCTCACTTAGGTTCAATAAGAGTTGGAGTAGATTCATGCATTCACTCCTCCATTCATTCAAAAGTTGTTTATTGAGACTGTGTACCATAAGTCTTGTGACTTCAAGGGTGAATAAGGCACAGTTCGTGCCCTCAAGGAGGAGTGGTTAAAGCGCACCTAGAGTGGAACAGTGCAGGGGAGCTCCAAGGAGGGAGTGGCCAGGGCACCTAGGAGAAAGACTGAGAAAAGCTTCAAAGGAGAGGTAACTTAAAGCTGCTTCTCTTGGGCATCCTTCCAGATACAATACAGACTTTCCTTTTAGGGAAACAGATTCTGGGTCAAAATAAGGAAGAAGCTTCTAATGGAACTGTGCACAAAGGAACAGGCTCCTGTGGAAAGGGTCTTCTCTGGGAGGAGCCTATAGTAGGGCTGTGACAAGTTCCAGTTCTTTGGGATTCCTTCCAACTCTGGGATCCCAAGAGCCTCCGCAAAGGGTATGTATCAACAGGAGGACCAGTATCCTTTTTTTTCTGCATAAATTGGGAGAGTTAATTCACATTTAGCTACACTGGGAGAAGCAGCTCTGGTATGAATGTTTCCCCCTGAATCCAGTTAAACTTTACACACGGACTCCCTGAGCCATCTGAGAAGACAAAGGGCAGGCAAAGGAAGCAACTCAGGTGTCATAATTACTTTTATTCTTATCTCATCATGAACAGGGAAGGTGAGGTCCAGGAAGGACAGCATTGTGTCTGAGGATGTGTCTCTGTCCTCAGACACTGGGAGGAAGCTTCAGGGTGGGTGGCGCATGGGTGCTTTCCTGAAAACAGGTAAACGGTGTCCAAAAGATGTAACAATGGTTGGCTAAAGGTTTGTAAGAGGTCTGAGGGGGTCTGAAAAGAGCTGGGAATTGAAGCCAGTGGCCAGATCCTGCTCACAACCCTGGCCATAGGGCCCTCTGCTTCTCTGCCACAAAGGAGGACATGCTTTTCCTCAGATAGCCACCAAGGGGCAGCAAAGTGCTGGTGTGAAATCTCAGTACAGGGGGAGAGCTGACTGGCCCTGGGACTTGTCCCCAGGTGGGCCAGGAAGGAAGAGGTGGAGTCTTTTGGAGTAGGGTGACTGATCCTGACTCCCATGTGAGGAAGAGCAGAGGATGGAAGAACCATGATTCCTGGGCCTTCCCTAGGCAATACAGAAGGTGGCAGGCATGCACCTGGGAACGGGTGCAGGAGCCTGAGGACTTGCATGTGTCTCCCTGGCTTCCTGATCCCCAATCTGCAATGCCCAGAAGAGAATTTCTTGGTCCTGTCTCTCCCTCAGCAAGAGATCTCTGACCTTACATCACAGTTGGTCAGATTCCTGGCTGTCTCAAGCTTCATGAAATTCAACCTAACCATTCCTGGGCCCAGCCCCACCTCTGCCAAAAATGTGAGGGGCCAGCAGGCTCCCTTCCTCCTCTGCAGCTTGTGACACCAGCCTATTTTAGGTTTCTCAGGTTTCTCATAATCCCACATTCCTGCCCCCCCTTCCTCCTCCTAAGATCTATCCAGGTGTTCTTCAGGAGCTGGCTGCCTCGGCCCTGGCTCTACTGTCAGCTCAGTGTGCCCTGGACCCTTGTCAGGACCCACAGTAGGAGAGACTCTGCATTGTACTCTGCTTTGTGATGGCCCTGGGTTGCCCGTCATGTTGTTATTGCTGAGAGCTTGCTTCTTCCCCTCAGCTTTTGGAGCTCAGCTTCTCATTCCCAGCTTCTGCATACACTGTCCTAGGAAGAAGAGGACTTGGAGTGTGGATTCTGAGAAGGAAGACAAGGGCTCAGACTGAGAATGGCAGGACAAGGTGGGGAGTTCAGAACTGGGGCCAGAGATTAAGGAAGAAACTGGATAAGGAAGTCAGCGGATATAGTGTTCCGTGCCTCTCTGCCATGGTCTTCCTCCTTGCTGACAGCAAACGTGAATCACAGACAGCAAGAAACACTTGCCTAACACCATGAATCCTGTCTCCCACCTTGTGCCCAGGAGGTGGAAACCACAGAGTACAAAACTGTTGGTGGTAGTGGGAGGGGAGGTGATGCTGAGGATAAGTCTCTAGAGACGCCAGGGCCTGACCACCATGCAGCCTCATTCTAGACTCATCAGGTCTGTTAGCTGTATGACCTTGGGTTCATTACAGAGCCCCTTGATCACCTCAGCTTATCCCCCTGCCATGGGGATGTACAGAGTATCACCTTGTGGATTAACGGATTAATTTAGAACAGCACACATTGCGTTTATGTTACACACAAACACCCACCATCACTTCTTGGTTCCTTTTCTCCTCAAATATCCAAGATAGAACAAAACTTCAAATGCTTCTGCAATATTTCTTGAAAGTTGTAAATAGGAAACGTGGGGAGGGAGGGGTCGGGAACACTCCAGGGGCAAACAGGTCCCTCAGCATAAGGATAAGAGAAGTGGCCCTGGAGTAAGAGGAATCCACTCTGAACCTCCCTGACCCCACCCAGTAACTTTCCACTGGCCAAGAGTTGGCTGCTATCGCAAGTTGGCTGCACTGGCTGCACGCCTCCCCAGGTGTGGCCCCTGGTCCCCTCCCTAGCAGGGCCTGCAGGAGGCTGGGTGGCTGACGCACTCCTTGCCTGAGATCTCAGCCGCCTAGAGGCTGATAAGGAGACCTGGCCTCATCACATGGGACCAGCTGGAGGGACTGGCCCTGGCTGGATAGCTTCAAAATTAGAGATGAGGAGATAAGGAGTGGAAGGGGCTTGGTGACTCTGTGCTGAGAGGCCAGAGAAGCTTGGGGAAAGGACATAGGCACTGCCAACTGAGGCCTCTAGAGGCTTGGCTGTGAATAAGCCAGCAAGTGGTATCAGATAGGGGAAGGTTTAAGAAATAAGATGTGCCGAAAGGCCTTGGGGAAGGGCTGGGGGCAGGGTAGGATTCCCTTAGAAGGGGTTGGCTCAGTTATACTAACCCTCCTTCCCTCAGAACACAAGTACTCTAGGGTCCAAGCACTTGGCCTCAGGCCTGTGGGAGCATCCTGGGGGTGCCAAGAGGAGAGGGTGAGAGGACTAGGTCTCAGTCCTGCCAACCCCACATGCCTCTCAGTTGGATGCAGATTGGGACAAACTGGCAGTGCTACAGAGCTCAGGTCTCCTACTTGGCTGTACTACTTCTACCTTCCTAGGAGCAGGGCCTTCCCCTCCTGCCCCAGCAGTACTCTGTCATGACCCAGGAGGGTAAACCAAGGCAATTACAGATGACATTGGCTTCCTAGCCCTCTCTGGTTGTACTTGGTCTCAGGACTCAAGTGCCTAGAATAAGACACTGGTCCCAGAGCTGAGAGAGGAAGGGAAGCCTGGGACAGCCATTGTGTCCACCCCTACAACCCCTCCTGCAGAGCACCCTCACCTCATCTCCCAGGCATCCCCTCACCCACTTCCGTACAAAGTGTCAGTGCCTGACCTAGAAGGAGAGAGGAGGACTGGACACAAGACAGTGTGCCCAAGGTCACACAGCTGTGGCAGACTTAGGAGGAATATTGGTAGGGGAGCAGGCCTCAGCCAGGCTGCCTGGGGTCTCTCCCACATCTGAAATCCTGCTGATCTTCTCCCACTTGTTCCTTGGGTCCTCAAGCACAGAGGGGAACTTCTAGCCTTGACTGATCCACTTTGGGAGTTGTAACTGGATGAAAGGGGCAGCACAAGGGGTGGTGTGACTTCAGTTCCACAGGGCCCCAATGGCACAGATACAAGCTGCAGAGGGTAAGGATGAGGGTTGGGCTGAGGGAGTGAGCAGGCTGGCCACAGGCTGGGCTGGCAGCTAGTTTATATCTGGGCTTGCAGGAGCACAGGGAGGGTCACAGGACCAGCAAGGGAGCATTCTCTGAAGGAAGGGGGTGGGACGGGAAGGGCTTCTCATTCCCGGTTGGTGCCAAAAAGCTGCAGGAAGAAGGTGAAGATGTAGATGATGTCTAGGTAAATGTTGAGGGCTCCAAAAATATACTCCTCAGGGCTCAGTGAGTGGCGTCGGTTACCCATCAGCAACTGGGTGTCAAATGCCAGGAACTGAGGGAAGGTGAAGAGAGAGGAGAAATCAGAAGGTTCAGTCACTGTGACACTGACCAAGAGGGCCCAATGTCCCCACCAAGGCCCACCCCAAATTTTGTTACCAACACCTGCTGCCTGGCTGCTCGCTGACCCTCCTGTGACAGCCGGGAACCTGAAACTTTCCCAACACCTTCTAACTAAGCACCTCTTATGTGCCATGCACATGAATACAGCAAAAACCAAAACAGACAAGATCCTTTACCTCATTGAGCTTTGAGAATAGTGGGAAGTAATCATTAGTATGAGGAGTGTAACCAAAGCCTGTGGTTCTGATCACAAGGGACCTGACCTACGTGAGTGTGGCAGAGAGTTAGGGAAGGCTTCTTGGAGAAGGGAACCTTACAGGACCTTCAAGCTGAGGCCTTGTCTTCTTGCCATTCCCTCAAGGCCCTGCTCTTAGAACATAAATGAATGCTTAGTGAGCAAAGAATAGGCACTTATTAGGTGCTTTACATAAACTAGCCCACTTAGTGCTAATGATATCCCTACTAAATATGGATTCTATTATCCAAGGAAGCCACAGCCCCGAGATATCGGTACTTGCCCATGGTTACATAGCTAGGCAAAACCAGGATTTGAACCCGAGCAGGCCTGCTCCAGAGACCCCAGTGTTTAACCATACTGCTACACCACTTACATGCAGCCCCTGGGGTTTATGTTCCTCCTGCCCAGGAACGGGATCTCCCCAGGATGCCTTCCCTGCCTACTGGACTATGAACAGTTAGTCTCTTAAGGATGGCTCCCCTCTGCCACCTTGTTGCCCCCTACCAGGCCTTCCCACTGTTCTCACCCACTCTTACTCCTCCCACATGGCTTTTCTCTGGGGTCCAGGGTGTGGATCAGAACCCCACCAGAAGTAGCATATGAAATTTGACAGGCATTGTGTATTTTTCTGGGAAAAAGAAGTCAAAAAGTTCCACTAGTCTCAAAAGTTATGAACCACTGATCCACACGGGATTGAAATTCTTTAAATCAATTCACATTTTTGTTAACTGGGCTGTGCCCAGCTCCTTTGTCACCTGTGTGTGGACCTGTGTTCCTTGGGTCCTTGAAATATTTATTATATGATAAATATGTATGGGGCAAGAGCCAATGCTAGCGACTTGCTAAGGGCTTCAGAGACAATAGGGAACTCAAATGCCTGCTTTTGGGGCTCACTACTTAGTGAGGGACACGGATGGTTACAATAAAACCCAGTAAATGGTATAATTATTAGGGCTGATTGGGCAGAAGGAAGGTGTCCCAATAGTGACACTTCACCTGGGCTCTTAAGGATGAGTAGGAGTTTGCTAGACTGAGAAGGCTGAGGAGAGCCCTGGAGGTGAGGGGCATGGTATATTGAGTGAGGAATTCAGTTTGGCAGGAGCAGTGGGGGAAGAGAACAGAGGGAGGAGGCTGAGGCCTGCCCATAAAGGTTGCACTTTATGCTGGGGGCTGGGGCCCAGTTCTCTTTTCTTCACCCCAGACACCAGACTCCCTGACTCCAGGAACCAGGCTCCTTGGGATTGCTTTAGGCACAGCCCGATGGAAGCCTATGAAGATCCCTGCCTTTGGTGACAATGCCCCCAGTGCACAGGAGGCAGAGGTTCCAACAGGGAGCAACTCCAGCAAGTAGGACATATAGGCACATTACCCTCAGAGGTGGGGATTTGGGGGTGATAATGAGTGTGGGCTTGAAAGTCAGACTGACTGGATTCCAGGCTCACCTCCGTTGCTTTGTTGTGGGACCCTGGGCAAGATATTTAGTCTCTCTGAGCCTGTAAGTCCATATCTACAAAAGGGAGACGAGTTTTTTTCTCCTGAGGTTGTTGTGACAGGGAGATAATGTGTGCAAAGCGCCTGGCACGGTGCCTGACACATGGTAAGCACTTAATGAATGGTAGCTATTAATGTGGTTTTATTGTTATTATCTGTAGAAGAAGAGGTGCCCTCTTGAGAACCTGCGTATGCTGATGCTGAGCCTCTGGTGTCTCCTGCGGTTAATCACGGAGGCAGAAGTGTTATTGGGGAAGCTGTGTGGCCTTAACAGAAGGAAAATAGGGAGCCATAGCCAGGGCTGAGGGGGCCCTGTGCAGAGTATGCCAGCTTCTGAGGGATGGGCATCTGAGAACACTGGACTGGAGCTGGAACGCCTGGGTTTGAGTGCTGGTGTCATTCCTCAGTAGCCGTAACCCACTTGAACTCAGTATCCTCATCTACAAAATGCGACAGTAGTAATGGTCATACCATGGTGTGATTTTGAGGGTAAATATATGACATCATATATGTGGCATTAACTATTATTCTTTAGTATTATTTCAATCTATTCTATGATCCTGACTTTGATTTGGATTCTCAAATAAACTTTCCTTCTGTAGAGAGAACAAGCAAGGAGAGGGGCCAACTCCAATGCTACAAGCTACTATGCAGTCACAACTGCCAGCAGAAGTTAATAAACTGCTGATCTGGCTTATCAATCAGTAGCTTGCCTGGTTGGTTTCCCAGAGCCAGTCTGTTCCTGGGTGAGCTAATGAAAATGAATCTCTCAACCTGGAAGCTTCGGGCCCGACCAGGTCTGGGGATGGTACCTCCCAAGAGGCATTCACCCAAGAGGTTTCCTAGAGGAGCCAGCTGGCTCTGCTTTTGGAGAAAAAAAAAAAATGAAATGATTTCTGCCCCCACTCTTGGCGTATGGCCATGGATGCTTATCAGTGTGGTGTTCTCTGAGATAGCTTGCCCCAAACTCAATCCTACTGCCTGATACTGCCCATCACTGCAACCTCAAGCCTGTGAGTCAACTGAAGGCTTTTCATTGATGTATACCAAAAAAATATTTATTGAGCATATACTATGTTCTAAGGAACTTGCTTTCAGAGAACTGACAGTCTAATGTGAGCAAAAAAACATTATCAGAGACATTATTAGATTATGAGCAAGCATTCATCACAGGGAAAAGTTACCTACTGACAATCCCCCTGGGTAATGGAAAGCATTGTTAACTAATATCTTGGTTGAGAGCAGATATCTTGGTTACAGTTAACATCCTAATTGGCAGTTAAGATCTCAGTTGACAGCTAAAAACTGGGTTAGCCACTAAAATCTAAAAGGACAGCAGGTACTTGTTAGTAGCCAGCTGAAAATAAGACCCTGCAGGAGGAGCACATGAGATAGGATAAGGGGCAGGAGTAGGACTAGTATGCTATTAACTGATGTCTGAATAATCCTTTCACACACTAATCCTTTATCTCATCTCACTATCCCTAGGAGGTAGATATTACTACTATTTTACATATGAGGAAAGGAGTCTCAGAGCAGGTGAATGATTTGCTGATGATTATTTATCCAGTGCTGGAACCAGATCACTGGTCTCATTCTGATAGAGATGGGGATGGAGAAGGCTTTCAGGGAAGGAGTGGGTACTCACAGAGGGCTGAGGAGCCAAAGCAAACTTTCCTGGTTCACCCTATTGGCCAGTGCTGGACTTGGCTAGGGCCCCCTTGATACATACTCAGCTTGACTCTGCTGTGTCCAGCACCTAGGCTTATGTCTGTTGTCCTCCCAGAGGTGAGGCTGCAAGGCTCTAGGGGAGCCATGCCATGGAAAGGCCAGCTCAGAGTCACTAACAAACAAGCACTGAATACAAAAAGCTTGGGTTGCAATGTGTTGAATCAGCATAAAAAATAACACGTGGACCGTGTGCGTCCTACAGAAATGCCAGCATGAGTGCACAGAACAGCACACCCAAGGCCACCCATTGCAGCGTTGGTTCTAACAGTGAAACACTGAAAACAACCCCACACTATCAGTTAAAGGATATTGAAATAAACTGTGGGCAGCAGTACTGAGGCAGAAACATCTCTGATACATACTATGATGAGAAAGGAGGAAGTTGCAGAAAAATCTGTATCAGATGATCCCTTTATGTTAACCTCACAAAAATATTTCATAGGAGCCTATATAGCAAGTATCTATAAAATGCATATCGAAAGGTCTGGAAGGAGATTAATGACAGCAGCTACCCCTGGGGAAGGCAGTGAGGGACATGGTCAAAACAATGTTTGCCAACCTATAATACATAAAATTAAAAAAAAAAAGAAATATATGAACAAATATATTCACACATTATGTAGTTCAAAATTTTAAAAAGGGTTAAAGTTATACAAAAGAAGAATTTGTGACTCTTGCCATAAACCTCTGTGACAGGTGTTGCATTACCATCTCCATCATATGGCTGAGGAGACTGAGGCACAGAGAGTATAAGTGACTTGCCCTTTCACATAGCCAAGAGGACAGCTCAAGTCTTCTGACCCCAAATCCTGCTCTTTCCATCTTGTGACATTACTTTAGGTGTGTGTGTGTGTGTGTGTGTGTGTAGCAGGATGGAAGAGGTAGGAAGAGAATCCCGAATAGAGCTCATGGCCAAGAACACCACAGGCTTCCTGGGGGATTCAGGGAGTGCTGGGATCACCTGGTTCTGCCATCACTTTCTAGGGCTGAGGCTGAGTTTTGGAGATTCTTTAGAAAGAGACAAACAGCCTTAAGCCTTGTGCCCTCGGTAGGGATGCAGGATAGGGTGAAGAAGGAGAAGTGTTGAGTAGAGGCGTGGAGTCTATTAGTTGTCTGGAGTCAACGTAACATATTTCTCTTATCTTCACTGATCTGGGTGTCAAAAATTTAAACGACACAGACAACTGCACATAGCCCTGTGTGCTGGTGTGCACCACCAGAGGGTCCACTATAGCAATAGGGTCTTGCAGGCATGTGAGTCAAAAAGGTTGGCCCAGGATAAAAGGGGAGCAGCGTGCAAAAGTATGTGAGAGAGCCTGTGGGTGGTCCTACAAGGCAGGGCAGGGCACGAGTGTAAAATAGTCCTCAAGAACATGGACTGGGGAGTCACACAGACCTGGGTTCAAATCTTGCCTCTGACTTTAGGCAACTGATTATTACTAACAGGTAATACTCACTGATCACTAATGATGTGCCAGGCTCTTCCTAAGTGCTTTGAATGTATTAATTCATTTAAAGTCACAATGATCTATGAGGTGTGTACTATCATTATCTGCATTTTACAGATAAAAAAAAAATGGAAGCACACAGAGGTTACCTGATTGGGTCAGTCCACACAGCTAAAATGTGGCAGAGGATGGATCTGAACCCAGATACCCTGTTCCAAAATTTTGTTGTCTGAATCACAAGGTTCACATTTATAGTAAGGGCATGAGGAGTTGAGAAACTACCACGTTTTGGTGCTTAGCTTTTTTCCCTTTTGTATATTATTTTATGTAATCATTACCACAGTCTTGTAAGAGTTAATATCAACCCTGTTTCAGAGATGAGACAACTGAAGCACAGAGAGGTCAAATAACTTGCCCAAGGTCATAGTGGTAAAAGGATGAGCTAGGCTTTGAATGCCATTTGGGTGGAGTGTATGTGGTCACCTGGAGAGCTACCCACTCCCCTGGTCTTCTGACAGCCTCTCCTCCTGGCTCTACTCTAGAGAACCCCTACCCTGCATATGAGAGCAGGCACTCTTCCCTCCCTGCCCTGCCTCTGCCAGTGTAGATACTCTTCTGCCTTGTGTCCTAAAGATCATCTGAATCACCCTGTCCCTCAGTCCTCTACCTTCAGGGCTGGAGATGGGGAGGCTTCTTTCACCTTCTCTGGGCCTGGGTGTTGTTAGGGCTTGGTTTGAGCAGGGTGTTGGTTCCTGGGGATTAGCACCTCAGGAAGTGAGACTGAGGTGAGGCCTGGTGAAGACTGGGAGAGGGACACCTTTGAGTGTACTTTCCCCTACAGGAGCAATTACCGGTCAATCCACCCTTCCTCCCTCCAGCCCTGAAGGAATCCACTCCACTTCTAGAGGGTTCAGGTGACACCTCAGGTGAGAAGTTAGTGGCAGAGGGTAGGTGACAGAACAGAGAAGGTTCTCACAGGATCTTTCAGGCTCATGTAAACCGCTGAGGCAAAAGGGCCTCTAGACTCTGAAAGGAATAGGTAAATCTAAAAAAAATCATACCCCTGGCTTGGGTTTGTGTAGTCATTTTTACTTTTCAAAATGCTTCTCTGTGAAGAAGGTAGGGCATATATCATGGCCCCTGCAAGAAAAGCAGGGTGAGAGATGGTAAGGGGGCAGAATGAAGTCTTCTTTCTAAATCTCTCAGATGCCGTCAGGTCTGGGGGACACAGAGTCTCTGTTGGTGCTGAATGGAAGTAACTGCTAAAAGCCTAGCCTCAGGGTGACAGAGATTGTGAAGGCCTCTTTGGGTCCTCCTGCTGTGGGGTTTTCAACCTGGATGGCCTCTCTGGGTCCCTATTATCCCATCTGTCAAATGGACAGTGAGATAGAGTGAAAAGAATGCTGGGTTGAGAGGGAAATGGGGCATCCAGCTTGGCAGCTAACATTGCATGAGTGTGTGTGTGTGTATATGTCCGGCATATGTGTAGTGTGTGTATGTGTCTAGGTGTACTCTCTCTGGGCCTCGATGTAGGGAGATCCCTGCCAGCTTTTAGAGCTCACAGTCTTGGCCTTCCTTTTCTTCCAAGGACTGAGGCCAGGTGCCTATGTGTCCAGTGGTTGGAGGTCTAGCATCTCTACAAACAAAACAATTTCCTATTGAAGCTTCACTCATCCAAATACCATCCGGCCCTGAAGCATTAGTACTGACCACGCACATTCTCCCTGCCACCGTACCCTGGCTTTAGGACTCTGCTGTGGCCTCCTAACTGGTCTCCCAGCCTCTGTTCCCACTGGGCCTATCACCTAACTTCTAAAGTGCTATGCCTAGTTCTTCCCTAGGCCTCTGGGCTTGGCTTCCTGATTTAGGTGAATGGGAAACTCTAAATAGTTTTTGAGTGTCCCCAAAGAAGAACTAACTCTGAGATATAGCAACCTGCCCAAAGTCATGTGCACAGGGAGTCTCAGCCACAGCTGGGAAACCTGCTGGTCAAGCCCTCAGCCCCACCCATTCTCTCTCTTCTTGCCCCAAGCCCTTCTGCTCTGTCCCAGCCTCCCCACCTTGCCCCATCACCCCAGCCCAGCCCAGCCCAGCCCAGCCCTCCTGCTCCCCTGCCTGACTTTCCATGAGTTTCTACAAAAAAGCACCTAAGGAGAGAGCACTAGAGCACTAGAGGGGAGAGGAGGATGGGGCTAGTACCTTTTGGCTGACTCACCCACTTCCACTGGCATTTGGGTCTGGTGCCCAGCGGGTACGGGGTAGGGTGAGGCAGAAAACCTAAGGCCTCTTGAGAATGTACCAAGGCTAGACGGGGTGAGGCCTAGGAGGGGCCTGTTCCTCAAGGCTCAACTACAGCCCTAAGAAGCCTGGGTTCCCCACCCCCCAATCTCAGCTTAATCCAATTGGGTGGCCCTACCCTTAGAGAAGACTGGGAGGCTGCAATCTATTAGGGAGAAAATCATTTGATTCTCACAGCCCTTCCGAGGCCCAGACTTGTGAGAGTTAGGGTGTGGTTCTTACTGGGGGTCTGGACCTTCTCTGACACTTCCCTTTACCTCCTTCTCACACATCCTCCTTGAAGCAGGGAGCAGGGCAGGGATGTGCTTCGTTCTACTTTATAATCCTTCTAGCTGCAGTGCTGGGAGGGCCCCTAAGGGAACCGAGAAGTCCCCAAAGGCTGGATGGGAAATGTCAGGATAGGCAGATGGGGAGACCAGCGGTGTTGAATGCTGGTTCTGGAAATGGATTGGAGCTAGGTGACCACAGATTCCACAGGACAGAACTGATGCTGGAAGCAGGGTCAGATTGAGATCAAGGACCTTCTGAGTTAATTCGTTTGTGGCTGGGCCTCTGAAGGCCTCTGTCCACCTGAAACTGAGGGGAGGGAGGGGAATGAGACCGCCTCCTTAACTCTCCCCTACCCCATAGGACCCAGCGGATATGCGGAATGTCCTCCCTCCTTTGACTCAAGAAAACTGCTTGGAACTGGAAGATTCACACCACATGCTTCTGACCGTTGTTTACATAACCTTCAGGATGAGCCCAACAGGGCCTTTAGGTATGTTGATCTCTTAATGAGACCTTAATGGGTAATTAGGCACTGTGGTTCCTCCTCCCCTGTGACTCACAGAAGACCTATGAGGCAGCAGCCCTCAAGTCAACTGTGCAGCTGTCTTTGCCTGCTCTGACAGCATCTCAGATGTGCCTCTCAGGCATCCATTCATTCCATAGCATCCATTCATTGCACATACTGTGTGCCAAGCACTGTTCTAGGCACCAGCCAGACAAAAACATTCCTGTCCTCAAGGAACTTAAACTTTTGCTAGAGAGAGACAAACAAAAAAACAGACAAATCACAAAAACATCTGGTATGTCAGAGGATGAGAAATGCTATGGAGAGAAAGCAGGGTGGGGAGTAGAGAGTGAGCGACATGTGTGTGGGCATGTGTGTGTGTGTGTGTGTGTGTGTGTGCTATAACCTGTTTCTACACTGATGGGACTAGTTCACTACAGAGAGCAACACTGATAATGCAAGAGAAGAGGGGGCTAAATTACTGAAGAGATCTCTGCCTTCCCAAACTTCAGGCCAATAGGAGTTATCTTCTTTGCGGGGGAAACTGGGGTGCTAGAAGTGGTACCAGGCTGAGGCCAGGATACCTGGGCCTTGTCCTAGATCTGCCCCTGACTGGCAGTGGGACTCTGTGCTAGTCCCTTAACACCTATGGCTTCATATGTAGGAAGAAGGTCTTATAACATCAGTGCTGCCTCCCTCCCTGGGTTACGGTGGAAATCCAATGAAGTAATAGGTGTGAAACTGCTTTGTAAAATGTAAAGAGTGGAACAGGTGGTTGGGATTATTTTATTATCCTAATAACACAAAGGATTATTAAACAAATTTAACAGATTACTGTTCATCCAACCTTACTTGTACAGACAGCCTCCCCACGCTGCTGACACACTTGTTGTGACCTGATCTACATGAAGCCGTGTGAACTCCGGGACCCTCCATCCATCATGATGGCCCGCCTCCCACTCTGCCCTGCATTGACCCCTCTTCTTCTATTTGTCCCTGGCAAACTCTGGCTACCTTATAAGTCCCCGCAGACTCACTTTCTCCAGTGTGACCTTCCCTCTTTCTTTCCTCCTCACACATTTCCCACGCCATGCTTCTAGTCTAAACTTGCCTTTAGCACATACTGCCTGGATAAAAGCGCGCTGGTCCGGGAGCTGAGAGAAGTTAGTGTCAAAGGGTGACCAACCATTCTGGTTTGCCGAAGATTTAAGGGGTCCCCCAAGAAGTGGGACTTTCAGTGCTAAAACTGGGAAAGTTCTGGGTAAACTGAGATAAGTTGGTCATCTTAGTCTTGACCAAGGCCACACTTAGTTAATAGGCCATTATCTTGCCAGGAAACATGGGACAAATCACTTAACTTGTTTAGGGTTCAGTTTCCTCATCTGTAAAAGGAAGGGCTTGGAGTTTCACTAGAACCCTTTTTAGTCCCTTCAAGCCCTCAAGTTCTGAGCCTGGAGGTCATTTACTCATTCCGCCAATTTTTACTGAATGCCACTATGTGCCACGCATTGTGTTCTTATTGACCATGGCTTCCTGGGGACACAGCAAAGCACATCACACATAGTAGGTGCTCAATAAAGACCTGTGGGAATGAAGGAAGGAACCTACCACACCTCCATTCCTGGCTTGATCTCCATTCAAAACCTCCAAACCTCTGCTCGTAGGTCTAATCCCCTATTTCCCCCTTCTATGCCCCCCCCAAGTTTGTCACTCACAAGCCTCTGGAACCTGTGACTAAGGCCAGAACTCTGGCCAGACTGAGTTAAGCTGAACATTCTAATGAGGAGGAGGACAGTCTGGTCACTGGACCTGCTAGCAGTGGATGTTTACCTTGGATCGCCACCCCCCCTCCGGCTTCCCCAAAAGAGATGTCACCAATGTGAGCTTATCCCTAGGTAGGTCCTGGAGCACCATCACATTCATGTTTGGAGCACATCTGAGCAAAGGGTCTGTGTAGGGCTGCTCCAGGCACATGTCTGTCCTTGGTTACCTTCCATCTCCTGGGCATCTGCTTCCAGCCACTCCAATCCCCTCCCCACCTAGCCCCAGACCCTGAATGAGGCTCTGAAGCCAGACAGTCCAGTTCCTAATTGAGCCCTACCACTTCCTAAGATGCTAGATAACCTTGGGCAAGCTATTTAACATCTGTCTCTGAGATTCAGGTTCCTCGTCTTAACTTGATAACAACAGACCTATTTTGTAGAGTTATGGTGAGGGTGAAGTGAACATGGAGAGCTTGCCAGGGAGGGAGAGCAAGTGCTCAATAAATATTAGCTATTGTTATCAGAATCACAATATTGTCATCAACACTCTCAGTTTTGTGGGAACATCCAAGAACAAGCTCCATCTAGGTGCCTCTCCCTCACAGCGTACATGGAATCCTTGCTCCAAGAAGCCTTCCCAGATTACCCCTAGTAGAGCCACAACTAACTTAGTCCACGTGGTCAAGACACCCTCATTCTCCCACCCCCACAAACAGCACTGGCTCTCCCCAGGAGCTAGGAGTATGTCTTTCCAGCTGCTTAAAGCTTCAGTTCTGATGCTACAACCTTCCTTCCCCCTCTGCCCAGATGGGCTGATCTGTCTTGGAGACCAGAGAGAATTCCCTGACCCTAGCACCAATCCCCGCCCGGCTCTCAGTGAGGAGGACTATGAGGAAGGCAGGATGGTGGAGGAGCCTGGGGAGATGATCAGAGGCTGAGGAGGCAAGGCCCTTAGGGAGCTACACTCACCAATGTAAACACGCCTGCTCCTAGCACGGCGTACACTGCGTGAAGCCAGGGCACCTGTGGGGCAGACACAAAATGGGTTTAGAGATGGCAAGATGTGGTGGTGAGGCAGGGAGGAGGGCTCAGTCACAGAATGGAGGATGTGGAACTTTCTGTCCCATGGGTCACCTTCTGTCCTATCTGCTTCCAACCACCCTCTCCTGCCCCCAACTCTTGATTATCTGTGTGCTCGGGGTGGGTAGGGGAACTCCAGAAGAACAGTGCGCATGGAGGGCCTGACAGGGCCCTCCTGGCTTTTGTTTCCTCCACATGCAGCCCCAGGCTCAGGTAGCACAAGAGTAACTCATCCTGTTGGGCTCTGTCATCCTCCCAACCTGGGTCTGGCCTGAGGCTGCTCCCTCCTGCCTGGCCTGTACTGGGTCTGTCTGTTCCCCTGTAGGGAATTCATAGGCTCTGCCTGTGCAGGTAAAGGGCTCAGGTGGAAGGGGGCAAGGACTTGAACTCAGGGGTGTGATGGGAGCTAGCTGGAATCCCTGCTAGCTATGCATAATGAGATTGCCCACAGAGGCTGGAACAGCATCCTCTGCCCAATCCTAGGTTCCCCCAGGTCTCAAGGTCACCCAGCTGTGTGTGGAAACCCTATAAGAGGTACCACACCAGTCTTGCCCTCTATAGGGCCTTCCCCCAGAAGATTCCTGAAAATATAGGCAACCCAACAGCCTGAGCTGGGTCAATAAAGGGTTCTTTGAAGCTCTGAGGCCCCTTCCTGTACCCCCATCCTAGATACACAGAGGGCCCCAGGCCAGCTCCGGGCCCCTCCCTTCGTCAACAGGATCCAGGGAAGAGCCAAGGAAATGCCAGAACCAATCCTGCTGTCCTGGACTGGGAGCCAATGCCCTGGGGGCTAGGGCTCAGCAGATCAGGTGGGGGAAAGAGGGGTGAGGACTGCTGTTCTCAACCTGGCAGAAAAGGGGCCATGGGAACCATGCGCCAAGAGGAGCACGGGGTGGGAATAAGCACTGAGACCCCAGCAGGGGTCCAATAACTTCATCTCATGGGTTCTCAGGATTTAAACTTCAGGCCCCTCCTGTGATGTCCTCAATCTGCCCCCTTCTCCATCTGCAGTGGCCTGAGCACCTGGAATGGGTCACTGAGCCCTGAGCAGTCCTGGATGTGTTTCCCAGGGCAGGCTGGACATTTGTAAAAGAGCTGAGATTTGGCTGGCCCCAGGGATGCTCCAGTGGGGTGGGGGTAGGCTCAGGGCCCACTGCCCTAACCCCCACCTGCCTGTCTGGCCAGAGTCTGCCTTCTGAACTTGGCTTATCCCCCAAGGGTTCCAGGAAGCCCTTCCTCAGGGCCCCCCCTCTGGTCCTGGTGGCCTCATGTTGCTCCAGAGCGCCAGAGCTCCCTCCCCTGCCAGGGGTTTAAATGCTCCGTGGCATACCCCACCCCCCAGCCTCACCTCCTCCTTGAAAGGAGAAGATGGGAAAAGTGAAGCCGGATGTGGCTAGAGAAGCAGGCAGCTGTCCGGGCCTGCCAAGAAAGGCCTCCTTGTTGGTTTGCTTACACTGCCAACAAGACCAGGGCAGGTGCCAGGAGGGGCTGGACAGGATGGCAGGCTGTGGACCTTTGGCTCTGGGCCTTCCCTGAAGGGTGTGGGAGGAAACAGCACCCTCCGGCCAGCAGGCCCCACTCCCTTCCCATGGGGCCCACTGGGAGCCCTCAAGACTCACGTATTGGAAGGGCAGGAGGATGGCCAGGATAAGTCCACTGAAGAAGAGAGTCATGAGCAGCACAAAGAGCACACCTTGGCAGGAAGTGAAGTCAAACTACAAGGATGGGACAGATGTCAGCTACCAGGCTGAGGCCTTTACTGCAGCCACATTTAGTGCTCACCCCTGGAACCCAGTGTTCTTTTCCCCTCCAATCCCCCAAGTGGCCTTCCCACACTCAGCTCACCCCCTTTACCTCTCACCAGCCAGGGCTCTAAGCTTAGATCCCCTAACCCCATCTCCCTGCCCTCAGGCCCCAGCTGACCTTGGTCTGGAAGCTGAAGACAGTGACAGAGAGGCAGACGAGGGCAGTGATGCCCAGGCACAGCAGCACAGATGTGGTGTTGTAGTAACTGCAAGACCACAGGCCAGGGCTCAGCTTCCAACAGGACTTCTGGTCTCCCCTGGCCCTCTTCCCAGGCCCACTCTCTTCTGCTGGAACCTAATCTTGTGACCTCTGGCCCCCACCCTCTACCCTTTCCCAGGGCCCTTCCTCTCCCTGCTTCGCTGGTCTTTCTCTTGAGCCCTGCCCTTTCCACCATGTTAGCCTTGAAATCCTGTTAGAAGGATCTCAGAGAAGTGGGAATGAGGTTGGGAGGGGTTTGTGCTGGTGCCTGAGGTGGGAACTTCATGATCACAGGTCTGGGGTATTTTAAGCTGCAGCCTGACAGGAGTCACCTTGGTCTCTTCCATTTCCCACCCCACCCCACCAACCAGGCCCTGTCCAGCAGAGCGTATGGGGAGACGCTGTCCAGCAGAGCGTATGGGGAGAGGGCTCTAGGCCAATGTTTCCTGCCTCCCTGAATCCCCTCCATCATTCAAATGCTTCATTCAAATGATGGTTTTTAGGGGCAACTCTTCCTAGGGTGTGGCTAGTCCCTGGCACAGAGCCTGACTTATGGCCCCCTCCTTTACCACCTGTCGTCTTTACCTGGACAACATCCCAGTGAGGTAGGCCATGGACAGGGTCTGAAAGGTAAAACAGGAATGCTCCAGAACTGACTTTAGAGCCCAGATACCCTCAAAGACCAGCCTAGGTCTCCACCCCTTACATATACCCTTCAACTTTATGTCTGTTTTGTTCACACGCACATTTATTTCCAGGACTCAGGCCTGGCAAAGAAGCGTCTAAACAGGATTTGTGCTGTTTACGCCTTTCTTCCTTTTGCAGCCCCCCCCCCCAGCCACTTTTCATTATCCATAGCTCTAGAATGCTGCATACAAAGCTCTTAAAAACAAAATCACAGTGGAAAGTTACTGTGGATGGAATGGGAGAGGGAAGACTAAGCCCATTGGAAAAGGTGGACATCTTTGCGGAAGAAGTGGGATTAAAATACCCCTGTCTCCACCAGTGACTTCACATTAGACATCCCCAGCCTAGACTTTCTGGCACTCCAAGCCCATCCTTCTTCCCTCCTCCTTCTATTGCCACTTGGCATCTCTCCCCAGCCACCTCAGATCACTTACAAAGATGGTCAGGAGAATCAGGTTCCAGGGGAAATGCCTCCTGCAAGGGAAGCCACCGAATTCAGAGGAGTACGTGGGGTGCCGGCAGCTGCAGGCTGGGTCACTGCTGCAGGGAGTGGGTCTGCCCAACCCCACCCCCACTTCTTGGAAGCTCTCTCTTCAGCCACAATTTCATGTGCCCCAATCTGTCCATCCACCCTCCTCCCACCTCAGAAGTGTTAAGTAAAGGAGGGAGGGGGCAGGCCTGCATGATAGAGTCCCGAGAGGGGTGGGGCCCTCTTAGGGGTGCACAGCTCACTGGTGGTAGGCAGGACTGGGACCAGAACACCCAAGATCTTGCTCATGTTCCCACAAGTTACTCCTCAAGCCATCATCATACCTAGGTCCAGAACAGCAAGCCAGGGTCAGGTAGGTCGCAAAGAATACAGCACTGTGAAAGACAGATAAATGGTGAGTCAGCTAGTCCCCCCTGAGGCTTCTCCATCCAGTCCCCTACTCATCACAGTCTCTACTCCCACAGGGAACCAGGCAGAGTGATGGGGGCTGGGGTAAGGCTACAGTCATCTTAGAATTTAACAGTGGGCAGGGTGGTGATCCAATTCTAAGAGAGAGGAAGGGAAACAGGATGAGCCTGCTTCTAGAAGGATTTGGGTGCCATAGGATAGCTGACCACCCAATGTAAAGTGGCTTCTCTGGACCTTATCTCATTAATTCCAAGAAAAAACTCACATACAATATGATGCCACATCAATGTGACTTGTTGAGTCCAACTGATACTTGTCATTCCATATCTTAACTGACTTTTCAACAATGCCTCATCTCTTCATTGCTTCCCTGGTTCATGATGATATACTCTTGGGTCCCTTCCTACGTCCCTGGCCACTCTTCCATCTCCTTCAGAGTATCTCTAAATACGCTTCCTTCCTTCCATGGTTAGGGTAGTGTGGGGCAAATCTCCCTTCACGCTCTCTCTGGTAGGCTCACTCATCCACAGGACTCCCTTCATCAGGCAAATGCTCATGACTCACACCCATATTTCTCATTTGATTTTGCTTCTCAACCAGAGACTTGAAAATCAAACTGTTCAGAAACACACCAGATTCAACAGGGTAGACCCTAACTTGCCTTCTTCCTTGCTCCGCTCCTGCATCCCTATTGCAGAAGACATCATGTACCCTCCAAGTTACCCAACCAGAGGCATCAGCATCACCCTTGACTTTCACCTGGCCATTCCCACTTAATCACCTGGACCTGTTGATCCTCCTACCTAGGCAGCTCTCAAATCTGTCCCCTTCTCTGCATTCTCACTACCGCCCCTCTAGATCGGGTCACTTCTCTCTCTCTGGTCCTACTGCTTCCAGCTCTGCCTTCCACCCTCCATCTGATCCATCTGCTGCAGGCAGATCCGATCATGGGACTCCTGTTTAAAATTCTCAAAAACCTGGAAATACCTTGCATGATCCATCTCTGCCTACCTCTTCAGCCCATCCCTCACTCCACTTCACCCCTCTACTCTTCCTTCTCCCCTCTCATCACCCTCTGTCCAACTGTACCCTCACACTCTGCTCCTGCTAGAAAGGGCTGACTGGCAAAGGATGCCTGAAGCCTGGGTTAGAGGGACTTCCTCTGTGTACCATGAGCATACCTCAATGGAAGATGTACCCCAACCCCTCATGGGCCTGCTCATCTGACTCCCAGGTGTAATATCTGGGGGGCCAGTCTGTGAGCTACTCATTTGTATTCCTACCTTCTAACCCAGGGCCTGGCACTGTTTAGGTAATCTTTAAATATTTATGGATGAAACGCAAAAGGATAGGGAATGTAGGGTTGAGACTGTTGGATTTGGTGAAGAGTAGCCCTCCATCTCTACCCTTTCCTATTCTTCAGTGTTTCTCGAGTGATGTGGAACTGTTGTCACAGTGACTGAGAGATTCTTAACACTGGGGCCGTGGCTGCTGAATGTCCTGCTCCATGAGGAACAGCGGAATCTCTTGTCCCAGTTGAGAAACACTCCAGCATCTGCTATCATTTGGTCTCGTTTGAGTCATTAGTCAGTTACTTCAACAACAACAACAACAATAATAATACCTTGTCTATGTGTGTCTTGGGTGTGGGTCCTGTCCCCCTGGGCAGACTGGAAGCCTCCTTGGGGCAAGGGGCCAGTTTCCTTTTCTCTCTGGTCCATAGCTCCTCAACCCTCAAGACAAGCAATCTGGGGGAAGGGCAGAGGGACCGATGACCTGGGGGTTATGCTGCAGCTCTGGAACTTGACACTTGCATTCACATCCCAGCTCTGCCACTACTATCATGTGACCTTGAACAAGTTACTTAATTGCAGAGCCCCCATTCTCTGCTTTGGAAAACAGGAGTATTGGTGTCAACTCACTGGGCTGTGGTGAGAATTGAATGAAAGAATGCACATCAAGCATTTAGCACTGGGCCTGGCATGGGATAAGTACTTGAGGATGGGAGTTGTTATTATTATAATAAGACTGACAGCTTCCTGGAGAGGTTCTGACCTTCCTCACCCCAGCTCTTGTCTCACACTTTTCCTCCTCTGCCTGGTTCCCCTACCTCCACCCCACAGTCCTTACTCCAACCCTCTGTAGGGAGGCCCACAGTTCCCATTGCCATGGCTCAGAGCGAGCAATCAGACAATAAGGCAAGAGACCACTGAGGGAGATGACTGGGGCCTCAAGATAGCTGAGGAGGGTGGGTGCTCGGGGTGCTGGAAGGCTGCCATCCCGGGGGGAAGAGAATGAGTCATAACAGTAGTGAGAGAAAGATTGACTTTTGAGTCAGAGCCGGGGCCCCAGGGCCTGGACTGGAGCCATGGGCTGTTTACAGAGTGTCAAGACAGAGGAGTGTGGCTCAGGTGAAGGCCACCGTCTAAACCCAGTGTCCTCCACCCATATGTCCTGCTCTAGGACCAGTCCTGGGCCATGGTGTCCAGGGAGGGGGTGCACAAGCTTTGTAATCAGAAAGACGGGGGGCTTAGATCCTAGCTATGCTGTTTCAGAAGCAATAACTTCTCACTGAGCCTTAATTGCCTCATCTATACAACGTGGATAATCATAGTATCTGCCTGGTAGGGTTGTTGTAAGGATTCAATGAAAAACATCTGTAAAGCACTTAGCACAGCACCTTAAACACAAAAAAAGTTTTTTTTAAGCTATTTTATTCTTATTGCTATTAGGGGCTTGATATGTTGGAGGTGAGACTACCAGGTCTCAGACCCGGAGATAGATTCAGAGAGCATGGTGGACAGAGTTGAGGGGTGGAGAAGGGGCAGGGCAGAGCCAAGGGCTGCTCTTCTGGAGAAAAGGGAAGCTTCTTGGTGGCAGAATTCCCAAGCATCTTGCAGGCTTTGTGACACCCGATAAAAAGCACATGGTCCATGCCCACTTCTCATTTCTCTACCGCCTCCCACCCCTGAGCCGGGAGAGCATCTGTTTTCTGCCTGGAGATGTCTAGGAGGGATGCTGATAAAGTTCACCATTTAGAGGCCAGATTCTCATGCCTGCCCTCAGCAGGGTGGACTCTGCCCCACTTCCAAGCCTGCTCATTTCTGGGCTGTCCTCCTGCCACCATCTGTTCAGGGCTTGCCATCCTGCAGAACTTCCCACAAAAGGCTTGGCGAGGGGCCTGGGGACTCCATTCCAGAGATCTCAGGGCGCCTGAGGCTACCAGGTGGTGCTGACGTGCTGGGAGCCATGTCAACCTGCTGTGTGAGCTGGCCCAGGGGGCCATCCCTGGGGCCTCATTAGCTTTACCACACAGTGTCTCTCAGTTCCCCAAAACTCATGCCTCCTGTCTGTTCTGCAGAGAAAGGATGGCCTGTGCCTTATGGAAGGCTCTGAATGTGAGTGTCTTCTCCTCCCCTGGGACCTCCAACTTAACAGCCTCCCTTCTACTCCTCTGCTCTTATGAGGAGCCCAAGAGGCCAGGAGAAGCCTTCTTCCCATGAGCCTCTGGCTGGCTTACATAAACTCTAGACCTACTCTGGGACTGTTCTGGGCCCAGGGTGGGCCTGTAAGCTTTGGGCTAAGACCATGCCCCCACCAGATCCCTTTCCAGTAACAGGCCTGGGACCACCAAAGAGGTATAAGCCATTGCCCAGCACTCAGAGCCTCTACCCCATAAGGCCCCATTGTTCTCTGAGATGCTCCGGATGGCCCTACATGAGTCTTCCAGCCCTCTGACAATCTAGTCCCTAATTTACCAGATATACCATGTGCAGTCCCACTGCCGTGCTTTTGCTTGTTACTCCACTCTCCATCCTTTGAAGCACACCCCCAATGTGGACTGAGGGATTGGTATACCAGGCTCACACATTCCCTTCTCCTTTCCTCTGAACCCTACTCTTTCATATGCTGTCTTGTGCTACCCACTACCTTATCCTCCTCCCCAGCAGCTCCAGTTCAGGCTCATAGTGGGTGATAAAGGCGACTTTGGTGAGAGCAGTTCTGCCCTGAGTCCATTCTGGGAATTACCCAGAATGACTCCTTAATTGTCCAGGTAGGAGGGTCAGAATCACCTATACTGTCAAACCTCTTTTAAGTTACCTACCATGTTTCTTAAAGAGTGTAGAACAACCAGGAGGGTAATGGCTCAGGAAGAAGTGAGTGACAAGCAGAGGGATTGAGAGCATAAATTTCAACCCGAATCCTGAGTTTGAATCTCAGCTTCACCACTGTGTGACCCTGGGCACATTAGTCAACTTGTCTGAGTCTCAAGTTTCTGTGGAAATCACACCCAGTAGACTTGAGGAACAAATGCAATACCATAAATCAAGCACAAAGAACAATGCCCAGCCCTTATTAGGCACTCTATAAGTGGTAGCTATTATAATTATTAATTCAATTAGTAAGCATGAATAACAACGATATTAATAAGAGTAGCAACATTATTATTAGTGTGAACCAGGTGTCCCACTCCCCCTTCCCTTTTGGGCCAAAGTGTGAGTCTCTCCAGCCATAGCCCCAACCTTACCCTTCCCTCCCTGGGCAGGCACTGGAACCCACACCCATCTCCTCCCTTCCCCCTAGGATCTAAACACCACAGAAAGGCCCTTCTGGCCATGATCTTGTGAGAACAGTTCCTATGGGGTGTGGAGATGCCATGAGTTTGCATTCTGTCAGCAGGTATTTCCCACCATGTCCTGCTGAGGGATCTCTGGAAGGGGCCTGGGAGCCTGGGGTATACTCACTAAGATGCCCAGTACCAGCCTGGATTGGCCTGGACATAGTCTTTAACAGGGTCACTGCAGAGAAAGGAAGGAGAAAGAATAAGAAGTTACCCTCTGTCTCTGTTTCTGGCTCAACATCTGCAACTGCCCTCCACAGTTTATAGGACTTGAGAGGAAGAAAGGAGGCATGTACTCTTGGTGGCTTAGGGAGCCCCAACCATTGTCCCAACCTGGGACTCAAAGATGCCTGGGTGTGGGGCTAGAGGCTCTGAAAACAATGACTGCCTCACAGACCCCTACAGGCCTAGAGGGCACTGTGTCCTCCCTGCTCTGGATGGAGGGCTCCTCCATGTACATTCTAAGGTTCTCTCCTAGCACGAGGAGGTCCACTGCTCCACGCAAATCTCTTCAGGCGAACATTCAAGAGACATCTGGTTCTGGGTCCTCCCACCCTGGCCTGGCCACAACCACCCTGCAAGGTGCTGGTCCACAATGCCAACTCACCAGAAGGTAAAGAGAGCCACGACACCCAAGGTCACCAGCAGCTGGATCAGCAGGATGGTATAAACCTGGGGGTAGGAGGGGGTTCCACTCAGCTTGGGGAGCCCTTTCTGAGGCCAAGGAGGCTCAGCTCCCCAGCTTCCCGGTGACAACATCTACTCTCCAGACCTGCATCCTGTGCCCTCATTTTCCTTGAGGGTCATTAGAACAAATCCAGGACAAGGTAAAAGGAGAGTAAAGATGTTCCAGAGCCCACACCCATAGGAAAGGTTCCCCACAGTATCGGGAGGGAAGAGACTATGTGATTAGGAGTAGCAGGGGCAGTGGGTGAAACCTAAGGAAGCACTTCCCAACAGCTGCTGTCATCTGGCATCACAAGAGAAGAGGAGATAGTGGCCTCTGCAGGCAGACAGTTGGGCCAGGGGTTTTTGAAAGGTTCCCTGACCCAGCCCTCCAGTCCTGGAGAAATGGGGAGAGGCAGTTACCTTTCTGATGAAGACTCGACGAACTTTCTGGTCATCCCAACTGAAAGTGGTGAAGAGCTCATGGTCTCCAGGGAAACCGTTGTCATAGTTGGAGCTGCTGCCTGGGTAGGCAAGGGGAGAGGCATGAGGGCTCCCATATATTTAAATACTGCCTCCAATGGCCACCTACTCAGAGCTGCCTTTTATCAAACTGGCCTCCCAGACCAGCTAAAGACTTCCTCTCCAGCCACATCCTCGAACCTCCCAACAGATTCCCAAATCTCTCTCCCTTTGCTTCTCACCTTCCTTGTTCTGAGTCCTAAGAATAAACTGTCATCTCTTTTCTCCTTCCCTGGGGGCCAAGCTCTGCCATACAAATGTGACCCTCTACTCTTGTGTCCCCCACCTCCCTCCCTGGACACTCCCTATGGCTGAGAATCAGAATCAGAGAGGGACAGACAAGCTCCCAGGGCTACCTAACATGTCCCAGGATCGAAGGTCCTGATCCTAGCCTGTACTGACACCCTTTGGGTAGGAACTGGGTACCAGTTGGATGGGTGGTCCTGTGTGTGCCCCAGCTGGGAAATAAAGTTAGGACAGGGCAAAAAATGGGGTGTGGGTGGGGTTGAAGTTTTGAAGGTTGATCCCAGAACTCAGACTTTCAGAAGAGCACAAGCTGCACAATCAAACTGATCCATATGTGGCTCTTTCCAAAATACTGACTAGCTGTGTAACCTTGAGCAAATCACCAGCCTTCTCTGAGTCTCCTCTCTGGTATGGGTCAGTGATACCCACCTTATAGGGACAACACGAGATAAAAGTGAAAGCCTATGGCTCTGTGTCTGATGGGAACTATACCACCCTCTCTCTTACACCCCTCGTCCAGAGCATTCCTGAGGCCTCACACGTGTCCACTCTGTTCTCTTCCATTATTCCCATCAGTTCTACATGATCTTCCTTCCCTCCGCCCACCCCAGTAACAGCCCCTCAGTCTTGGGCTTTCAAAACTGACCATGGCACTGGTCTGCTTCAAGCTCTTCAATAGCTCCTCACTGACTTTTCCTCAAGTTCAAGTTCCTTAACAAAGCCTCTTCAGCCTCCCATGAGCCTTCTAGACCCACTGCACATTACTCCCTCCTATTTTTCTCCAACCTGACTATATTTTTTTCAGCCATGTGCCCTCTTGCCACTGGGCCTCTGCACACACCATTCTTTCAGCCTTGAACACTCATATCCCTGTCTCTTTACCAAGATAATTCATAACCCACCAAAAGGAAGAAAAGGAGAGAAGAAGCAGCCCTGTGGGTGTCTGGGGCAGAGAGAAGAGCTCCTGTGAACACCAGACCTTGATTGGCCTTCCAGTAAGTCTGCTTAGGTCTGGAATGAGAGGTTTTATAGTGGGTGGTGCGGACCATGGTGGCCACTCCTTGTGAGTAGAGGCTCTGTCTGAGGCATTGTCCCTAGGACCACTTCTAGAATTCTGCTGGGGGTGGAGTTGATAAGGTGGGGGAGGGGGTCTGAGGGGCTGTTGAGGAGCCTGAAGGGGCTGAGGGAGATTTGAGAGGGGATCCTTCCTTACAGTTTGTGGACAGCTATATGTTCTCAGCCCTAAGGCAAAGCTCCCATAGACTGCTCAACCTCACTGAGGTTCCCACCAGCTACAAGTCTTGATCTGCAAGGAGCTGGCATCAGCCTGGGTGAGTCTGTCTATGAATTATTCCTGGTCAGGAGGAATACCAGCATCCACACACCATCCCACATCTTGCTCCCCACAATGGCTTGGGGAAGGGAAGAGAGGAGAGCAGTAGGTGAAGTGGATTCTCAGGCTTCTGGCCCCAACACCCCTGGGGCCTCCATGGGGATGTGTCCCTACTAAAGTTTTATATCAGCTAACATGCAAACATGCTGCACCCCCACTCGCAGGGAGCCAGCCCCGCCCATAGCCAGCTGCAGTATCATACTGCCCCTTCCTGCATCCACTCTGTCCTCTCCCCATCCTTTCTCTGCATCTCTCATTTAAGAGAGCCTTTCTAGACTAGCCCCTAGTTTTTCTCCCTGCCTCTGTTCCCTGTGTTTGTCCTAGCTTGGTGACTTGAAAAAAAAACCCTCACCCCTATTCAAAAGCACTCTGACTGCAGACATTGCATGTCTCCCTTTTCATAGAGTCCTCCTTGACCTACCCTCAGAACAATCCTCATATAACCACTGCACAGTGCGTCTATTTCTGGGGGACTTCCTACCCGTTGTTTTCCATGTGATCTTACCACTCCCCGTGATGCTCCAGTCTGCAGGAGCTGAGAGACTTACTAGGGTCCACATAGGCCCAGCTGGGGTGGAGAGGCACAGCTGAAGGGGCTGGGGGGAAGGCCCCTGCCTTCAGCCCCTCCCCGGAGGTGGCCTCCTCATAGGAGGGCGGGGCCGAGGGCACTGTTGGTGCCTCCTTCTTCTCACCATTCGCCTGCTGCTGCCCCTCGGTCCCGGGGGCCTTGTTAGCCACGGAGAGCTGTGAAGTAGAGGCAGAGAGACATGGTCACAAGGGAAAGGAAACCTTCCAAACCCTCCTACCAGCCCTTCAAGTTTGGAAGTTCCATGGGTACTGTCTCACCTGGAGGGTGAGGGAACCTCCCTATTTTTGTGGTATATGTATACAATGAAATACTATTCAGCCTTTAAAAAGAAGGAAATCCTTCCATTTGTAACAACATGGATGAACCTGGAAGACATTATGCTAAGTGAAGTAAGCCAGACACAAAAAGATAAAAACTACATGATTTCACTTATGTGTAGAATCTAAAATAGTCAGCTCATGGAAACAGAGTAGAATGGTGGTTGCTGGAGCTTGGAAGGTGGGGGAAATGAGAAGACGTTGGTTAAAGGGTACAGAGTTTCAGTTATGCGAGAGACAGTTTTGGAGATCTAATGTACAACATGGTGCCTATAGTTAACAATACTGTATTGTGTCTTTAAAATCTGTGAGAGGGTTAGATCTTAAGTGTTCTTGACACAAAAAAGAGGGAACTATGTGAAGTGATGGATATGCTAACTAGCTTGATTGTGATGATCATTTCACAATGCATATGTATATCAAAACATCAAGTTTTATATCTTAAATCCATACAATTTCTATTTGTCACTTATAACTCAATAAAGCTGGAGGGTGGGGAGGAGGGGGAAATCTCCCTATTTTATAGTTGGGAGAACTGAGCTCCAGGAAGGTCAGGGCTGGCCAAGGGCACACACGAGCTGAGATAAGAACTGAAGAAGAAGAAAATTCTTAGGAGATCCTCCATCCATGGTCACTGTTCCTGACGCAGGAACTGGGTTTGTATGATTTCACTGCTTCCCTGGGGTTCAAGAAAGGGCCTGGCACATAGTAGGCCCTCAAAAGTATTATTGAATAAAAAGTTCTCTCATTTACTCTCCCTGCTATCTTGCTAAGTATATTTTGATCTCTGTTTTAAAATGCGGGAACTGAGGATCAGAGAGGAAGAATGGCTTGTCCAAGGTCACACACATGTGGCCCATTGGGCTGTGGAGCCCAGACACCATTCGTTCACTGGGACTGGCCATCTTCTGCTGGGCTGAAAGTGACACAAGGAGAGTGGGGATGAGAGAGCAGGGTAACAGAAAGTGGGGAGGAGATGGGGGTGTAGGGGAAAGGAAGAGGAATGGGAACTGAAGGGTAAAGGAAGGGCAAGAAGCCTGGGGGTCCTGAGGGTCCTGCTCTGGCCCTGTCTTATTGGAATTTCAGTCTTTTCCCCAAATCAGAACAGAAGCACAGAATGTCAGTTTTGAAAGGGATCTCAGAAGGCATCTAATTCAGTCTTTTCCTTCATTTTATAGATGAGGAAACTGAGGCCCAGAGGGAAATCTGCCTGTGGCAGTTTGAAAACTCCAATTCATTTTCACCTGATGTGTCCCTTGCCTCCATGAGGTTCACATTTAGCCTTGGTGAGAGGCTATGAGCTTTGAGAGCCTGATTTATGGTGCCAGAGAGGGAAAGATTGAGGTAGAGGGATGATATCAAAACTGAGAAACAAAAGGACTGAACCTCAGAAAATGAGAATTAGGTCTGGTTCCAAAAGAATGTGTTAAACTGAGGAAGGCCTCATAGTCCCTTCTTTAGAGGGTGCATATAGCTGAGGCCCCCAGAGTTGAGCAAGTACCAGGTCTCTGCTCTCATTCAGCCCTGAACTGGGGATCTTTTCCATCACAAGAAAGCCTGTGAATAAACTGGGGACAGGGAGGGGAGGCAGAAGAGGCAGGGGCAATATATTCACCTCAGGACAGGAAGTGGCTATTAGCGAATTTATGGTGGAGGTGGAGGTGGGGAGTGGAGGGAGAGGATCAGGAGAGCGGGAAGCTCTCATTTTAACCCCCAAGGCCTCTCTAGATAAGAGCTGGGAGCACAAGCTTGTAGGAATGTGGTCCTGGATCATCTGCTTCCCTACTCCCCAGCCTCCATCATCACCCAGACCAGAAGGGTCATGCCCAGGAACATCCATTTCAGCCCTGCAAAACTAAGGTCCTCTGAGCCCAGACCCAGGGTTTGTGCCTGGGAAAAGGATGCTCACCTCTGACTTTAGCTCTGTTCAAAGCTAGTCCTCCTCACCAGCCCCCACCCTGCCACTCAATCCCCCAGAGACTCCTGGGTCTTCCCCCCCTCCACCCCCTACACACACCCCAGGCATTCCCAAGTGAGGTCTGCCTAATAGAAGGCAGTGGTATCACCCAATGACATCATTTTGAGGCCTGATGAGCTTAAAAACAGGGAGAGGTGGGTCTGAGAGTCCAAGGAAGGCTGCCATTGGCTCTGATGCTCATCTCAGAGAAAAGAGGGGGAGTGTTGGGGAGGTTCCTCTTCTGTTTTCTCAGCCCAATCCTTAACACCCCCAAACAGAAGGCCAGAAGACCCTCCCCCTTTGCCCCAGGCCCTGGTGGTTGTATAATTCTACAGGCTGTTGCTGTTATATAACCCTACTAGGCCAGCCAAGTCTCTGCCCCAGCCCTTCCCCTACATTTCTGGCCTAGAACTGGAAATAAAAGAGAAGATGTTTTATCTGGCCCCATCCAGTCCCATGCCCTGCCAAAACCAAAACAAAAATTAGAGCATCCTGATGCAGGGTTGCCATAGTAACCCCCAACCACAGGGGATGTATCTAAATGTAGAATAATGACAGGGAATTAGGTAGGGGGTATTTCTGCGGAGGGTGCAAATGATGAGCTAATGAATGTGGTTAGGGTTGGGATTGGATTAGAGGGGAATGCTGGATAGGAACTACCCCTCAGGGCTCACCCCGGTGAAAACACACACACACACACACACACACACACACACACACACACACGAGGGGGGCTGGCTGTCTGTGTAGGGTCCTGTGATGTCAAAGCAAGGGTGGAAGGGAGCCAGTGGAAGAGAGGTGAGCCTGATGGGCACGAGTTGGCCCTGGGCCGTTTTTTGAAATGGGCCTTTTGGTGCTCTAACTTCAGCAAGGACCATAGAGGACCTTTGCAAAGAGCCTGGGGAGGATGGTTATAGTGGTCCAGAGAGCTTGCTTAGGATGACAGGGAGCCAGGAAGCCAGAGGATGGAGGATGGTGCAGGCGGGGGAGATGCCGGTACCTTTCCCTGGGTCATGGTGCCGTCTCACGGGGAAGGGGTCCCTGAGGCAGGGGCGGCCGCTTGGGTCACCGCAGCCTGCCTGCGTCTCTTTCTTCCTCCGCGTGGATTCTAGCAACATCCACTGCAGCCGGGCCAGACGGATCGGAACGTACCATCCGGGCGGGGAGGCGGGGAGAAGGGATCCGGGGCGGGCCCGGAGGCTGCCGCGGAGGCTCCTGCGGATTCTCGAGCTGAGAGCAGGAGGCAGTACGCTGTCCCCCTCCTCCCGCCCCCCCTTCCCTCGCACCCTCACCCCCGGGACAGGGAGGGCGCGCTGCAGAGCAGCCCAAGTGGATGGGTCCGCACAGGCGGGAGGCGCGGGGGACTCCGTGACACACTGGCCAGCTGATGCTGCCCGCCTGTAACCGGAGCTGAGCGTTGGGGCCTCATCTCTCCACCATCTCTGCCTCCGACAGACTTCGTTTGTGCCTCTGCCTCCTTTCCACGCCCTCTGTGGACGGGGCTCTGATATTGGTCTCCATCTCTCCTTCCCCTCTCATCATCTCTATTTCATCATACAATGACAATGTCTTGTCTGCCCCACCCGGCTTCTAACAGGTCCCCTGAGCCCTAAATTCCTATGGGCCTTTGGGCAAACCAGGTGGGCACGTCTCCTTGCCTCCATTTTTTCACCTGTGAAATGGAAAGAAGAGGCCCCTTGCTGCCTTGTCATAGAAGGCAGGTGTAGGAAGATGCAGCTTCTGATTTTTATAACCCTGCTGAGACATTTTGCCAGGTGTTTTAGTCTTCTCCAACACCTCTTTTTGCTCCCTTTCTCCCTCCACTCTCAGCTTCCATCACCCCGACTCCATCTCCCCTCAGCCCCCATCCCAGAGCCTGTCCCATCTCTTTTCCCAGGCTTGTCCTTGGGACTCAGCCATCACCAGGCCCATTTTCCTGCACTTGCTGCAGTGTTACTGTGGGGCTTGCAATCTCAAGAGCTGGGCTCGATTCCCAATTTAGTCACCCACTGGCCCATGGACTTTGGCAAGGCCTTAACTTCTCTGAGCTGTAGCATCTTCTATGAAAAGGAGGATGACAGCGGCGCTCTCTCAATCCCAGATTGACTGTAAGACACACAGGCTACGGCAGTGGATACCCATTGAAGACCATGAGACACTCCGAGTACGCAAGTTGTTATTTATTACCTGAAGAACCTCCTACCAGAGTGTTCTCGGCTGCCCCACGATGAGGACTCAGGAAGCTGCCTGAAAGAAGGATCTGACTCTTATAGGATGGGATGAGAAACCAAGTCCTGGTGCAGGTGGGGTCACCCCTTACCATCTGCTTCCTGTCAACAACAGTTAGACCCACCTAATGATATGGGAGAAAGGGCCCTGGGTAGGCAAGTAAAATATTGAAGGCTTTGTTCTGCCTCTACTTGCCCTTTGGCCCTGCCCCATAACCACCAACTTCTCCCCCCCCACACACACACCTAAGCCTAGGCCTCCCTCTCCAGAGTCTTTCTCAGCCCTTACCAACCTGAATTTCTCTCTGTCCCCTCTCTCCTGGTTGGAAGGAGAGAGGGGACTGAGAGGAAGCTCTTCTCACACTCTCTGGCCACACCCCCCCGCATGCCCCATCCCTGAGTACTGCCCCTTTCAGGTTCTGGCCTGACCCTCCCTCTCCACATCTGTGTTTTAGAACGTTTTCCTTCTCCTGTTTGACAGCTCAAGTGCCACCTCCTCCAGGAAGCCTCCTTGGCTCCTAGTCAAAATTAGATACTTCTTTTCTGTAGTTTTATGGCACCCTGACATAGCACCTGTCACATAGCACTGTGGGATTTCTCTGTTTGTCTCCCCATTTGACTCTAAGGGAGTCTGTCTGTAGCAGGTTTTGGGTCAGCAGCACTGAGTACCAGGCATGTGAAACACACTCCATGTATCCCAGCTATTACTACTACCCAGACGTGGTGTTACACAGAGCCTGACTCTATGTAAGCCTCAGTATTTTCATGTGTTTATGTATCTCACCTGCTCCTCTCCCCATTCATTTTGTCTCAGCTGCACAGGTCTCTTGGCTGTTTCTTGACTGAACCAAACATGCTCTTAGCTCAGGTCTTTTGCATTTGCTGTGTCCTCTGCCTGGAATACCTACAGATTGCTGCAAGGCTCACTCCCTCACTTAACTTCATGCCTCTGCTCAGACATTATTGGAGAGGGCTTCCTGATCCCATACAAGTAGCTAGGCCACCACCATACCCCCCACCAACTTATTTTTTTTCTATGGCAGTTGTTATCCCTAACATATATTTTTAATTTAGTTCTGCCCCCACCCCTCTCTCTCATCACCACGAGAATATCAGCTACATGAGAGGAGGTGGGGTTTTTTTGGTGGGGGAGAAGGGCGAGGTTCTCATTGCTTTATACCTATGGATTAAAATAGCGCCTGGGACCAGTGTAATAGGCGCTTGATAAACGTATGGATGACTGAAGTACATTATACAAGATCCTTGTATTCCTCAGACATTTTGACATGTCAATGCTATGATGTTTATCAGATGTTGGACTCTGTTACCTTGACATCATCACTGATATGTCCCAATTATGTGGTCTTTGGACATTGGAAGGTTTGTCTAACACTCTTCTGGCCACTGGAGGCAGTAAGGTGTGGGGGTCCAGAGCACAGACTTCAGGGTCAGGCAGCTTTGGTTCTGATCTCAGCCTCTCCATTTAAAAGCTCTATGATTCTGGACAAGTTAGTTCCCCTCTCAGAGTCTCAGTTTCCTAATGAGGAATAGTGATAATACCAATTTGGTAAGATTGTAGAGCATATTAAATGATACTATACGTAAAGACAGCACCCAGTGTCAGCTGTCTGTATTAGCTGTAACAGTTCTACAAATGTTTAGTGAAATAATTCATTTCCACCCTCATAAGCAACTCAGTTCCACTGCTATTCATTCATCATGCGTGTCCTGCCTTTTGTGTGACCCATGGGGTAGACACTTTAGTGATTCAAAGAGGAAACAGACGTGCAGCCTTTCTTAGAGGAGGAAAGGTTCATTCAGCGCTCGCTGTGTGCCATGCTGGGGTGGGAGCAGGGGAGGCAGGAGAGCTAGAGGGAGAAGTGCCTGAGGGGGAGCAAGGGGTTCTACAGGGGAGCTTATTGGCTTCACACCCTTAAATTCCTAGTGTGGGGTGGGATGGGCTTTATTCTGTTTGTACTAGATGAGGCAGTGGGTTTTTTTTGTTTTGTTTTGTTTTTTTGATTAAGGAATAACATGTTCAAAGTCATGCTTGGGAAAGACCAAACCACTTTACTAATTTTTGTCATTAAAATGTTTTCTTAAGCAAGAAGGGAAGAAGGACCAGCCTGGGAGAAATGTGTGGGAGAGATTGAAGATGCATGGATGAACGTAGAGATTTTGTGATAGTTCTTGTGACAGAGGCTCACAGCCCAGACTCTGGAGCAGGCTGCCTGGGTTCAAATCCTGGCCCTCAGTGAGATGCTTCACTTCTCTGTGCCTCAGTTTCCTCATCTGTAAAATGAAGGCTGTGAGCTTATATTGGTAAAGCCCTTAGAGTGGAGCCAAGCATGTAACTAGTGTTCCATATGTGTTTGAAAGTTTAAAAATAGGACAAATGATCCAGGGAGAGAAAATATGGAGAGAGGCAGATAGCTTGGGGCAGAATTGACAGGACTTGGGAAGAGGCCGTAAGTGGGACAAAGGGAGAAGAGGATTCCGAAGGGATAGAGGTTTGGAGGCTAAGTCCCTGGGAAAATGATGCCGTTATTAAAAGAAAGGAAGTAGCTGACTTGTTTTTAAACGGGGTCAGATTGAGTTTGTGGTGCCTGTGCATCTTGGTGGAGACATCCTGAAGGCAATCAGCTAGAGGCTCCTGGTATCTGAGAGCGGTCCTGCCAGGGTCTTGCACAGCCCCAAGGCACCATGCACTGCGTTTTAGGAGATCACCTCACCCTTCCCACCCTGCAGCTCAACCCTGGCTTCATGAAGTTGAGCGTTGTGGCTGCCAGGGACCGGGCTGGATTTGGGGATTTGCCACTTCATGGTCATTCTATATGAACAGTGGCTGAACCTTGAGTAAGTGAGGGCATCCCTGAAGAGTGAGGCCAAGGAGAGAAGAACAAGGAGAGGCTGCACCTGGGAATGAGAGAGACAGAAGGAAGTTCTTTTCTCCTTCCAGAACTTCTCTTCAAAAGCTTTGCTAGGCTGCTGTGAGAGTGGAGAGATGCAAAGACCACATGGGGAGGTTGTAGACCCAAGCCATTTCCTCTCCCCTCCTTTCAGGCCTACAGCATGGAGGCCTACCCCACTCCATGTTCTGCTTTGGTTGCAAGCCAGCTCTGTTTGGGCTGAGTGCTAGGGAGGGGATGGGGCTGAAGGTGTGGACAGAGGTGGTGCTTTTCATTTTACAGCCATGAAAGCAAAAAGTGACTTACCCAAAATTGACATGTCAGGGGCCAAGCCAAGATGAGAAGAGTAAATGTGACCCTAAGCTCAAGGACTGTCAGCTCAAGAGTGTGTCAGTGACAACATTTAGACTGAGTGTGGAGGTGAAGTTGGGAGGTTCTCAGGCTTCCTAGATGGGCAAAATCAGAGCTATCCAGGGACCTCTCCCCAGATCCTTACCCATACCCCGTTCCTCACACAGACCTGCATACCCAGCCTGCACCAGCCCCTGCCCCCTGAAGGTAAATTTGAGGTCAGTGATGGCAGAGGAGTTCAGAAGCAGATGCTAGAGCCAAGGTCACTCACGGTAAGGTTTCTACAGGAGGTGGTGGCCCAGGTGAGCTCAGGCATCCCAATGCACTGTCTTGAGTGTGCCTGGGCCTCAGCTACGGCTGCCACTTACAAATTTCAAAGATCTCCATTGCCCTGCAGGTCCTTGGCCCCTACCCCTCTCACTGCTATCCATATAAGCCCTTCCAATCTCCATCTCCTTACCAGCAGTCCTACAGCAAAGAACCCAAACATCCTGTGCTGGCCAGCCACAGCCTGTTGTGCAATTCCTCCGAGCTGGGGTTTTCATTCCTGCCTCCTCAGCCCCCTCACTCCTGACACACTGCCTGCCCAGATAAGGTCTCCAGAGCACAGAGACACAAAGCATCTAGCAAGCATCAACACCCTGAATATTACCCTTCTTCTCAGCTGGAAGATTGCTTAAGGTGTGGAGCCACATTCCTGTCCCTCCCTTGCCCATCCTCCTCTTTCCTCCACCACTCCTGGGCTCTTGCTGGGAGCTGGGAAAGGGGGCAAAGCTCAGAAGACTTGATTTCCAGCCCCACCTGCTCTGCTGCCCTCTGCATGTGCGGGCCCTTGAGAAGTCATTTTCTTCCCTAGGGTCTTGGTATTGATGCTCACCCTCTCTGATTCCTGGAACAGTCACAGGTTCTGTTACGATCACATGCTGTGTTATGTGTATGTGCCTTTCTGCTTCTCTACCAGAGAGAAAGCTCCTTAAAGGTAGGACTATGTATCTTGATCCTTCCAGCCCCCACCCAATCTCTTCCACTTGGTAGAGTTCAGTGGTGAAGAATAAAGGTTTTGGAAATTAGGTCCATTGGGTGCAAAGGAGTAACCTTAGGCAAGTCATCAAATCTCTCCAAGCTTAGTTTCCTCATCTGTAAAATGAATATTCATTAATTCATTCATTCAACCAATATTTAGTGAGGGCCTACTACATCTTCAACATTGTCATATATACAGCAGTGAACACAAATGACAAAACTCCCTGCCCTGTGGGGCTTACTTTTTAGTGGGGAATATTAGTACCTGTCTCATGGTTAATTGTGAGGACCTGAGCTCACATATGGACAATGTTCAGCAAAGTGCCTGGCATGGTAGGCCTGATGAATGAGAGCTCTTGTGAGCACTCATTCAGAACAATTTATCAAGAACTTACTATGCTACCAGCACTGTGCTAGGTGCTAGGAAGCTAAGGATGCAGAATACCCCATCCACAACCTCAAGGAACTCATAGTTTAATTCACCTACTGTGTGTTGAATGGGTACCATCTTCATCATTGCTCAGAAGCTTATAACCAGCACCAATTTGTATTGCATGCTACAAAGAACTATAAAATTATAGAATGTCAGGTGTAGCAGAGACAGCTCTTTATCCCCAATACTCTCCAGACAAAGCCATACATGATTGATGGTCATCAACACTGTGCTTTTAGGAGGTTCAGAAAAAGGAGTGGTTGTATTTGGCTGGGAGATCTGAAAGAATTGGGGTGAGGTGGCGTTTGAACTGCATCTGGAAGAAAAGAGGAGGATTCAATAGATAATGCCAGAGATAGGAAAGTAGACCCTTCAGGGGACCAGCATGGTACACAAATAAAGGCATGGGGAAAAGAAAATGTGAGGTAACAACTTTGTGCTTAATCCCAAGATGGCCTTGCTCAGGTTGGAGGCTGATCCAGGCAAGGCAGCTGTAGTCAAAAGTTCAGAAGAAAACTGCCCAAAAGATGGGATTTGAGGGACTCCTTTCCCCGCCCTCTACTCTTGGCCAAGACACCAGGCTCAAGATTTCACCATTAGAAATTTATTCCCTTGGGTAGGTATCCAGCCTCTAGGAGATGCTTGGCAGGGGGCAAATCATCCCTAGAGGAATAACATGGAAGGATTGTTCTTTGTGTAGGGAGAGGTGGGGAAAGGGACCTGGGAACAGCAGAGAGTGGGGTGATGTGACTGGGGCAGTAATAATAATAGCTGACGTTTATTGAGCACTTCTATGCTAGTCACTGAGCTGAGTGTGCTACATAGGTTGTTTCATTTAGTCCTGACAGAGGAAGGCCCTCTTATTATCTCCATTTTATAGATGAGAAAACTGAGACTTGGAGAGGTTAAGTGACTTGCCGGAGGTCTCCCACAGCTGGTAGTCTGCAGCCAGAGTCCAGAGCCCAGCTTTCGACCACCACACAGCCCTGCCTTGAGTACTCAGTTTTCTAACTGAGGTTAATAGCAGCTACTTCACTGAGCTGTGAGAGGCTTCAGTGTTGAAAGTAAAACTCTGTAGTGTGATGTGTTGTAGATACTTCACACATGCCACGTCTTTCTTTTTTTTTCTGAGTGGAAAGCTCCATCTCACAAGCCAGGAGCCTTGTAAATATTTCAGTGGTGTCTCTGTGGCTGAGGCTGTGAAGCCTGTTCTCTGCAGCTCTTAGTGACAGTGAGGTCTGGGGGACACTTTGGGCCTGTAGCAAGTGTTTGCTGACAATCACAGGCATGAGACAGATCTGTAGACTTTTCTGGCGAGACGCTGGAACATGAGTTGGCCTAGGGTCTCATTTCCCAAACAAAGCCATGGCCAAGCAAGGCCTAGCAGCCATCCATGGAATCCTCTACCGCACATATTCACACCCAACCTGCAGACTGTGCCAAGGGCTCAAAGGGTCCCAGATGGGCTACAGAGAGCCCAGAAAAAACAAACAAACAAACAAACAAACAAACAAAAACAAGGGAAACACACAAGCAAGAGATAAATCTAGAACTGAAGGCAAGTTTACCGGGGTGGGTGCCTCTGGGGAACTTTGAATTCTTTTTTTTTTTTAATGTTTTATTGTGGTAAGAACATTTACCATGAAATCTACCCTCTTAACTTTAAACACACAATACAGTATTGTTAACTATAGGCACAGCCATTGTACAGTAGATCTCTAGAACTTATTTATCTTGCATAACTGAAACTTTATGCTCATTAAATAACAACTCATTTCCCCTTCCCCCCAGCTCCTGGCAACCACCATTTGACTCTCTCCTTCTCTGAGTTTGACTGTTTTAGAGACCTCATAAGGGCAGAATCTTATAGTATTTCTCCTCCTATGTTGGCTTATTTCCCATAATATAATGTTCCCAAGGTTCAACAATGTTACTGTATATGGCAGGATTTCCTTCTTTTTTTAAGACTGAAAAATATTTCTTTATATACATAAAATCACATTTTCTTTATCCATTCATCCATTGATGGATATTTAGGTTTGTTTTCACATTTTGCTCCTCGTGAATAATGCTGTAATGAACATGAAAGTCTAAATATCTCTTTGAGATCCTAATTTCAGTTCTTTTGGAAAAATATTCAGAAGTGAAACTGCTGAATAATACAATAGTTCTAGTTTTAATTTTCTGAGGAATTCCCATGCTATTTCCCATAGTGGCTGCACCATTTTACATTTCTACCAGTAGTATACAAGGGTTCTCTTTTTTCCACATCTATGCTGACATTTATTAGTTTTTGTTTGTTTGTTTGTTTTTGGTAACAGCCATCCTAACAGGTGTGATGTGGTATCTCATTGTGGTTTTGATTTGTGTTTCCCTGGTGATTGGTGACATTGAGCCTGTTTTTATATACCTGTTGGCCGTTTGTATGTCTTCTTCAGAGAAATGTCTATTCAAGCCCTTTGTTTATTTTTAAATGAGGTAGTTGTTATTATTTGCTATTGAGTTGTAGAAGTACCTTATATATTTTGGATATTAACCCCTTATAAGATATATTGCTTGAAAATATTTTCTTCCATTCAATAGGTTGCCTTTTTACTCTGTTGTTTCTTTGCTGTGCAGCAGCTTTTTAGTTTGATGTGGTCCCACTTGCCTATTTTCAACTTTATTGCCTGTACTTTTAGTGTTATATCCAAGAAATCATCACTAAGATCAAAGTCACGAAGCTTTCCTCCCATTTTTATTTCTAGGAGTTCTATAGTTTCAGGTCTTACATTTAAGTCTTTTATCCATTTTGAGTTGATACCACTTTTGTGTGTGTCATGTATGATAATGGTCCAAATTTATTCTTTCGTATGTGAATATCCAGTTTTACCAGCACCATCTGTTGAAGAGATTGTCTTTCTACCATTGCGTATTCATCATATGGCTTTTGAAGATCAGTTGACAATATATGTGTGGATTCTTTTCTGGACTCTCTACTGTTTTCCATTGGCCTATATGTCTGTTTTCATACTGGCACCATACTGTTTTAATTCTATAGCGTTGTAATATATTTGGAAATCAGAAAGTATGACGCTCCAAGTTTGTTCTTCTTTCTCAAGATTGTTCTGGCTACTTGGGGTTTTCTGTGGTTCCATATAAATTTTAGGATTGTTTTTTCTACATCTATAAGAAGTGTCTTTGAGATTTCGATTGGGATTGCATTGAATCTTTAGATTATTTTGGGTAATGTAGTCATTTTAACAATATTAAGCCTTCCAATCCATCAACATGAAATGTCTTTTCAGCTATTTGTGTCTCCTTGAATTTTCTTAATCAATGTTATATAGTTTTAGGATATGTCTTTTTGCTTCCTTAATTAAGTTTATTTCTAAGGATTTTTTTTTTATGTTATTGTAAATGCAACTGTTTTCTTAATTTCCTTTTCAGACAGTTTGTTGTTAGTATATGAAAAGCAACTGTTTCTTTTTTGTTAACCTGATATCTTGTAATATTACTGAATTCATTTATTAGTTCTAACAGGTTTTTTTTTTTTGAGTCTTTGGGATTTTCTACATATAAGATCATGTCATCCATGAGCAGATAATTTTACTTCTTCCTTTTCAATTTGAATGCTTTTTATTTCTTTTTCTTCTCCAGTTGCTCTGGCTAGAACATCTAGTATTATGTTGAATACAATGGCAAGAGTAGGCACCTTTGCCATGTTCTAGATCTTAGGGGAAAAACTCAATTTTTTACCATTGAGTATGATATCAGTAGTAGTTTTTTCATACGTGGCCTTTGTTACATTGAGATAATTTTCTTCTGTTTTTACTTTTCTGAGAGTATTTATTATAAAATGGAGTTGAACTTTGTCAGTTGCTCTGTTTGCACCTATTGAGATGATTATGTGATTTTGTCCTTTGTTCTATTAATGTGGTATATCACATTAATTAATTTTTATATGTCAAACCATTCTTGCATCCTAGGGATAAATCCCACTTGATCATGGTGTATAATCCTTTTTTTCCCTTTTATTAAAATGATAAAAATTTATTAGCATAATTTTAAAATAACAAATCATATATAGATTTAATATATGCAAAATTTATAGTAGTGTATAATTTCTTTTTAAATTTTAATTTTATATTAGTTTCAGGAATATAGAATGCTTCACAAATTTGTGCGGCATCGTTGTGCAGGGGCCATGCTAATCTCCTCTGCATCATTTCAATTTTAATATTTGTGCTGCTGAAATGAGCACAGTGTATAACCCTTTTAATGTGCTGCTGAATTTGGTTTGCTAGTATTTTGTTGAGGATTTTTGTGTCTATGTTCATCATAGATATTGCCTTATAGCTTTCTTTTCTTATAGTGTCTTTGTTTAGCTTTGGTATCAGGATAACACTGGCCTCATAAAATAAATTTGTAAATGTTATCTCTTCTTGAATTTTTGAGAGAATTTGAGAAGGACTGGCATTAATTATTATTGAAATGTTCAGTAAAATTCACCAGTGAAGCCATCTGATCTTGGCTTTTCTTTGTTGAGAGGCTTTTGATTACTGATTCAATCTCCTTTCTAGTTATACTATGTCTATTCAGATTTTCTATCTTTATGGTTCAGATTTCCTGTAATTGGTAGGTTAAATGTTTCTAAAAATTTATCCATTTATTCTAGATTATCTAATTTATTGACACTGGAGAACTTTGATTTCTGACATGCCCATAACCTAGCCAGGTCATATTTAGGGGGATAAAGCACATAACCTACCCAGAGGCAGAAAGAGGAGGTGAAGGGAGGAATATGACAGACATATTTTAGAAATGAGACAATTGGAGAATTTGAACAATTGGGTATTTAATGATAATAACAATTGTTAATTTTTTAGGTATGCTAACGGTAGTGTGGCTATTTTTTAAAGTCTTTTCTCTTAGAGATACATACTAAAATATTTACAAATGAAATGATATATGTCTGAGATTTGCTGTGAAGGAAACCAGGTAGGGCTATAGATCACACTCAGTGGGCCATGAGTTGATAGTCATTGAAGTGAAATAATGAGTATATGACAGTTCATTATATTATTCTTTCCTCTTTTGTAGGTTTAAAATTTTCCATAATAAAAACTAAAAGAAGAAACTGAGGGACAGAGGTCACACTGTCTAATCTCTTCAGAGGGACAGCTATCTGTCCCTCTGAACTTCTCTGGGATCCTTTCTGCATTCACAGGCCCTCCCGGATCCTTCTGTATCCCTTCCTTACCTACTGCTGGGCAAAGAGGCTCACAGAGGGTGGGGCCTGTGGGAACCTGCCGGGGGACCCCACCTAGAGAGTTGAGGTGTGTAAGAACAGTGCTGAGAGTTGCTGACCCATGAATTGGGCAGGGTAGGGCGCTGGCTTGATGTGGGGGCAGAATGGTGCCAGGCAGGAGCAGCTGAACATTTCCTCCCTCCCTGGGCTGCACTAGCAGCCTTAACCATCCTGGCCTGAGTGTGGAGAGACCTGTTGAACTTTTGCCTAGGTATGTGTGTGCATATGAGGAAGGACCAGGCTAGAGCTAGTAGGCTGACTATAGGAACAGGAAGAATCTGCTCCTTGAAGGGGGCAAAGGGGCAGGAGATTGGATATAATGACCTTGGGGTGTCCTCACTGCCTGTTCCCAGTTGTCTTCTACCCACTGCTTCTAGCATATATGAGTTTGGCCTCCCTGCTCTCTGGAGATTACAATCTAAAGAATTTGAGGATTAAAATCTCCAAATATTCTGAGCCCTGTAGCCACCCAGGCAGACTTGACACAATCTCAGCACAGTTCTCTGGTGTCTAGGTTCTCTCTTCATCCTATCACTCACCTCATTTAATAACTCAGTGCACATTTTGAAGCACTTACTCTATGGCAAGCACTGTGTTTGGCATTGAGATATAAAGATGAACAAAGCAAAGTCATAATTATCTCTTGGAGTTTACAGTCTGCTAAGGAAGTAGACAGGAACAGAGAAATACTAGGGTGAAAGAGAAAATACCTGCCCAGGAGAGGAATCCTGGCTCTACCACTTACAAGCTTGGTGACCTTGGTCAAATTATTTCACTTCTCTTTTCTTCTATTTCCCAAATAGGGAAACATTTAGTAATAACTAACATTTATGGAGTACTTACCACCTTCCAAGCATTGTGCTAAGTACTTTAATGACATGATGATATGTAATCCTCATATCAGCTCAGTGAGGTGGAAGCTATTATCATCATCCCTGTTTTAGAGAGATAAGGAGGAAACTGAAGCATAAAGCTTGAGTAATTTGTCAAGGTTACACACCTAGAAAGTGGGTGAGGAGAAAAGACTCGAACCCAGGGCAGTCTGGCTTCAAAGTTTACTGTCATCTAGTGGTTATTGTGAAGATTTGAGATAGTAATGATTGTTCATCATATGCCTACTGCACGCCAGGCATTGTGCCAGGCACTTGGCTTGACTCCAAAGCCCACGCTCTTAGACGATACCCTGTTTTCACACTGCTGGCCTGTAGTTAGTGCATAATTAGTGAGAATTATTGGTAGTTGTAGTAGTAACCATTGTGGGAGCGAGTGATGGAACAAAATCTAACAAGAGTAGGCCTTGGCAGGTAGGAAGATCAAGGCAGGGCCCAGAGTGTGAGGAGGGCTGTCCTTGGCTCTGGGGACTTCTCCACAGAAATGGAGCATAATCAGGTCTGGCATATGGTGAATGGGGAAGAAACTCCTATTGCGACTCTTCCCCTAACCTGCTGAGACGCAGACTTCTTGCCTAAGAATGCAGCTGCTCTTGGTGCATTCTACAGCACCTGGTCTTCCTAAGTGGTCTCTCAACCAAGTACTAACCAGGTCCAACTCTGCTTAGTTTCTGAGATCAGATGGGATCAGACTTGTTCAGGGTAGCATGGCTGTAGCCCTTGAATAATCTTAGATGACAGGCCAGGACTTACCTGGCTGATGGAGAGGGCAGAGATCCTGAGTGCAGCTGGGAGGGGAAGGTATGATGACACTAAGAGCAGCAACGATAGTTATCGTTTCCTGAGCACTCACTCTGTGCCAGACAGGGGCCAGGCTAAGTGTTATGTTAGTTCATCCTCACAATGCCCTGAAGAGGTGGGTCTTGTTATCATCTCCATTTTTCAGGTGAGCAAACTGAGACTAAGGGAGTTTAAGCAGCTTTACCTGAGGTCACTCAGCTAGTCAGTGGCAGAGCCAGGAATCTAACTCAGGCTGCCAGACTCCACATCCGTACAGAGACAAGGGGCAGGGTACTTCGGAGGCAAGTGATGCTGGAATTCTGCAAGTAGCAAAGGGAGTGGTCATTCCCAGCAGAAGGAACAATTTGTGCAAAGGTGCAGAGGCGTAAAAGGGTATGTTCTGTTCAGGGTGGTGACTAACTCTATGGCCAGAGTGAAGGGTGTAGAGTGAGGAGTGGCAGCAGATGGGGGGGAAAGAGGAAGGGAGGTGGCAGTGCTAGGGCCAAGGTAGAAGAACCTTAAGTTCCAGGCTAAGGAGCTGCAACTATGTTCTTGGGTTGGGTGGCCATGGGAGGCATTAAGCAAGAGGGTTGATGACAGTGATAAACTTGGGGTTGCATGTTGACCTGTGGTTAACAAAGAGCTTGCAGAAGTACATTTTCAGGTGGAAGCCTCAAGTCAATCCTGGAAGCAAGCCCATTGTACAGACAGACTCAGAATGGCTTTGAGATGTGCTCAGGTCACGAAGCAATTAACAACTGGCCCCAAGCCCAATGCTCTAGACACCATAGGACATTGCTCTGAAACTTAGGGCATAGTGAAAAAAAAGAGGCAGGCAGGGTCTTCCTTCAACTCCTGATTTCTCCAGCCCTGCTTCTGCTCGGTCTTGTTAAAGAGTGTGAGATGAAGACCAAATGGACCTACTATGGGTACTAGACTTATGGGGTGATTACTTAAGAAGTTATACAAATGTCTAATCACTATGTTGTACACTTGAAACTAATATAATGTTGTATATCAACGGTAACTGGAAAAAAATTTAAAAAAAAAACAACAACAGAAAGATCAACTGGACTTAGGTCCCAGGCATCTCTTTTTACCAAGAATATAATGGTAGGTAATAAGAACAAATGTTCTTTGAGCTCCAACTATGTGCTAGGCTAACTAGATTAGGAGAAAACTAGACAGAGAACAACAGCACCAACCACTCTGATAACTAATATTCTGAACTGAGGGTCCCCTGTGCTGCACTAGGAGGTGCTCCAGATCTGCCTAAAGAGCTAGAAGGGACCCCAGAGGGAGAGAATTACAAGATTGCTGGCTCTGGCCCTAACCACACTGTGACCTTGAATAAGGCAGGCCCTTTTGGGAGCCTCGATAAGTCCTGTTAATTAGGAGACTGCGCCAGAGATGGAATTTTATATACCAGGAGCCTAGGAGAGCTTTTCACACTGATTCAGGAGATCCAAGGAAGGGACTCTGGCTGGGATATTTTAACAAGCTCCACAGGAAACTCTGAATGCACACCTGATTAGAAAGAAGTGGATGATCGAGATTCTCTCCAAATGCAGTTCAACAAGTTCAATACAACACATGTTTATTGAGTACCCATTAAGTTAGGCTCTATTTAGAAGATTTGGGATATATCAGTGAACAAAACAACAAGTAAATAGGTAAAATTTCTAGGAAAGGGGAAAATAGCACTGGGCAAAGGTTATAAAGAGTGCTGGTTTGGGGAGAAGTTACAGCATTCGATAGTATGTGCAAGTGTCAGCAAGAGGTGGCTTGCAGGAGGCAAGGGAGTAGCTGAGTGGATATCTGAGCAGTCACCAGCTAGACCAAAGGCCCTGACATTGGAGCATGCATATGAGGTGGCCGGTATGACTGGAGCTGAGTGGGCAAGAGTTGGGGGTGGGTGGAGGGAGAGACGGTCATAAATTTGCTCCAACATGCTAAGACATATTCAGCACTGCCTAAGGATCTTGACCCTGAACCATCACTACCCCTCCCCCTCCCCCACTAAACTTTAATTCTAAGGACTCCCCCCATTTCAGTAAATGCCAGAACTGCTAATACCAAAATCATGTTATATGTATAGATTTGCATTTTGTATTTTATCTCTCTAATCCTAAATGTCTTCAACTGCTCTTAGTCTTCTGTTTCCACCCTTCCCCTTGGGAGTCCTTCCAAGGACCCCAGGTCTTTGTGGCATGGAGGAAGGGTAGCTGGAGAGTGGGTGGCCAGGATCATTGTCATTGTCCCAGGGAAGCAGCAGCTTAGGGTAGAGCATCTAGGAAAGAGAGAGGCTCCATGAAAACCTGTCCCTGGAATCTATATTACTGAGCACCCTCCTCTGAGCTTCTGGCTGGGACTCCCAAGGTAAATGAAGCTGTCCCTACCTTCTGGAGGTCCTTGCCCTCTGAGGGTCTTAGCTAGGGGTGGGGTAGAAGGCGGGGAGTTAGAGAGGAAGAGAGACAAACACATACGTAGAAAATTCTAACATATGTACAGTGTATTGTTTGGGATTCTCCGGCAGCTGGCATTGAGAAATGGAAGAGGGATATGTGGCCCCCAGGGCTACAGAATTCAGCAGGCTACTACTACCTACCAGCAGAGGACTGTGCAAATCAGTTAACCACCTTTCAGGCCTTGAAAAGCACTGGACTCAATACATGTTTTGAAATGAATGCACTTCAGTTTCCTTGCATGTTAAATGGAAATAATAATAATAATATTCTTTCCTGAGGGTTCCCCAGAGCCAGCCTTCACCCACTTCCAAGCTCTCTCTCCTGTACTCAGTCTCTAACCTTCCCCTCAGCAACACTCATCCAACCTTATTGTCAAGTGTGTCACCAAATCATGTCTTGAAAGGAGGATCATACCAGCTAATAGAGGTGGCCTTCACCGCACAGCTAATGTAATGGTCATTAAAATGTTTTACAAATATGGATTGTTACTACTATTTGTGATGACTGACCAATGGCTAGGGTTGCCAACTTAGCAAATAAAAATCCAGGACACCCAGTTAAATTTGAATTTCAGGGGCAAATTTTTACCTCTATCCTCAGCGTATTTCGACTGGGCCTGAGAATTCGACCAACATAAGACAGATAAACAGGAAGAAAGTAGAGAAATTTATATAAGTTTTACAAGAAGCAGGAGCTCTCATGAGAAAATGGAAACACAAAGAAATGGCAAAACCTGTGTGCTTTTTGTATTGAGTTGAACAGAGAGGCAATTGTGGAAAAGTAACCAAACAATATGGGGGTGGGGGAAGGACGGGCAGCTAAAGGAAGGTGAGAGTTATTTTAACAAGCTTTAACTAACCTTGGAAGAATATTTTGTTTTGTTTTGTTTTCTTGGCACAGAGGGGGTATCTTTCACATGGGAGTTTTTGTCTCCTATTTTCAGGAGGAAAAGCGGAGATTAGAATGTCTTTCTTACCAGGTGGTATAGGCATAAAAAAATTAAAAAATAAGGGATTGTAAACTGACATGATCTAAGTATTGCCTCGCCTAAAAAAAAAAAAAAAAGAAAAAAAAAGAAAAAGAAAAGGGTGTCTTTCTTGCACCTACTGGTTTTCAAGTGCCTTTAGCTCAAAATAATCCTATGTCAAAAGTGGTATATGTTGGGGTGGCATATTCTGCCAAACTTAAAAACATATTTATACCAAAATACTATGTTTTTTTTTTATCTGAAATTCAAATATAACTGTGCATCTTGGATTTATCTGGAAACCTTATTGATGACAGTTTATTGACGCACTGGAATGACAGAAATGCGGGGCCAGGGAATGGCTCTGCAAAGGCTGTCTAGAACTGAGTCGAATGTGAAGATAAGTGTCAAGACTTCCATTGGGGCTGTGGGATTGTTGCTGCACCATCGTCTTAGATCTTTATTTCTTGTGAATCCCTCAGACTCTGACTTTCTTGGGGCTTCTAGTCAGTCTCTCTTCCCTCAAGGTCTGGACACCCTGTTCTCCCAGAACCTGCCTGGATGCTGCCCTCAGCAAGATCCCAGGCTCATTGAGGATATAACAAGTAATAATATTTATACCACTTATTATGCTACCACTGCAGATCATGTGCTATGCTGGGTGCTCTAGGGAGATGAGCTAACAAATCCACATGATTAGTTGAAACCCAAAGTCCAGCTCTTTTCCATTGTGCCATGTGATGGCCTGTTCAAAGGTTCAAGCATTGGGATGGTGAATGAGGAAGCAGGAGTGGACGTGGGGAATCCTGAAGTGGCCTCCCACCGTGTTTCAGCACTGTGCCAGAACTCACTGAGTTGTCACAAAAATCTTGTGAAGTTCATTTTCTAGGAGACTCTGTAAGTTAAGTTTCTTGCCTAAAGTCACACAAATTAAGTGGTGGAGCAGAAATTTGAACCTAGGTCTGTGTCAATCAAGCCTAAGTAATTTGCCTCCTTCGTGTGCATGCCTTGCGGGATGACATGTGTGTGCATGTGCACGTGAAGCACACATAAATGTTCAGTTACTTCCTAGCTTCAGAGCAGGGCTTTCCAATCTTCTACAGTCCTTTCTCTTTTGGGATGCGTCTGGGCCCTTGGAGATGGTTACACTTCAGTGGTGCTGGCCTGGGCTGGCTTTCATAGTAGCCTGTACCAACTCCCCACTGACCCTCTGTCAGCAGCTTCTCTTGGCCTTGCCTTCCCTGTCAGAACTAGGGTCTCTAGAAAGGGCAGGCAGTTGGTTCCCAGGCCCTTGGCCTTGGGCAGGGGAGATGGGGGTGTGGATGCTAAGGAAGCAGTGCTGGCACTGAAGGGACTGACCAACACCACGGATGTCTTGATCTCCAGTTCACTTGCTCTCTCTGGAATCTCTGAAATCAAACAGTATTAAAGCTGGAAGTGACCTTAGAAACCATCTAGTCTTACCTCCTCATTTTATAGAGAGGAACAGAGGCCCAGAGAGCAGAAATGACTTGTTAGGTTTGTTCATCAAGCCAACAGTGCAGAGGTTAGAACTCAGGTTTCCATGTCCAGGTCCAGCACTCTCCATAGTCACACCCATGCTTGCGGACTGGCATTTGTCCTGGCCTGTTAGGACTAAGAGGAAACTTAGGTTAAGGAAAGGGCTGGGAACTCTAGTCAAAGGCCCAAGCATTTCCACTCAAATCAACAGGGAAAAGAGAATGTTCAATAAATGGTGATAGGGTGTCTGGATTCTTGCTAAGGCGGGGAGAGAAGGTAATAAAGACTGGGTTAAAACTACTTCAAAGATTGACATGTAAGTAATAAAACCATGGAAGTTCTGTAAGAAAGTATGGATGAGTTGATTTATAATTTTGGAATGGGAAGGCTTTTCTAATCAGGACAGAAAACCCAGGGGTCATAAAGGAAAAGACTGATGCATTCAACCACATAACAATTAAAAAAATAACTTCTATATAATTATCATTAAAAAATGTTATTCCCATAAACAAGAAAATATATGTCAAAGGGATATTTCCTTAATTTACAGGGAAACTTACACAAATGAAATTTTAAAAACAGCCTAGTCATCATAATATCTAATATTTAATGATCATTTGCTCTGTGCTAGATGCTGTATTAAGCAGATAATGTCATTTAAATCTCGCAGTGAATAATCCTTTGAGATAAGTGCTCTTATTATCTCTGTTTTATAAATAAGGACAAGAAATCAGTTTTAAAAGATAGTTGAAAAATATAGATAAGTAGTTTATTTAAAAAATCAATAAACTAATAAACATATAGTTATATTTATTTACTATAAAGCCAATAAACGTGTAGAAAGATGTTTGATATCACTTGTAATTGAAGAACTGAAAAATAAAACTAGATTCTAGACAGCCCTTTTTCACCTCTCTGCTTGGAAAAAAATGAAAACATTTGCCAATACCCAAGCTGGTGATGTTGTGGGGAAACAATCTACTTTAAAACTGTTTGCGTTTTATCTTGGTATAAGTTTGTGCCACCAAAAACTATACATTTGAACTACATTAGCTTAGCTGCCTGGTGCAAAAATGCCTTCAGGCCAGTTCCATTTCAGTGTTATACTCTTGCCATCCGTTGATGTTTGGCAGAAGAAACGACCCTATGAGAAACACTGCATTGTTTTTGTCCTGGAAAAACTACTAAAAGGCATTATCTACTATTGTAATCTATGTTACTTATATAAGGAAGGACTCACACAGCAAATTACCTCTAGTATTTATTACCAGAAAAAACCTTTATCTCTTCTGAAGACTGATATGTTTTATTTTGCTGGATAATGGTAATTATATGGCCCACTTGCTTTTCTTTTTGCCTTGCCTACCAGGAAGCTCAGAGCCATGTTTAATGGTCCATTATAGCAACAACATATGAAGTAGTTGACACTTGACTTCATAACTCAATTTGACCTCATTTTAACTCTTTTCCCCCCTCCACTTTAATTGGTTTCTCTCCTTCCACTTGTTTTTTAATTTTAATTCCATTTTAACCAAATCATTGTATGGGTGTATTTAATTAGAAGCTATCTCAAAATCTTTTGGAAGCAGGTGGGATCTAAGAAATAGACACTCAAACCCCTCATTTAATAACTGAGAGAATTCTAGTCCTCTAGAAGTTGACATACCCCAATCATTTGTTAATTAGCATTTGTCTCTGTGCAGAGGTGACTCACACACCACCGTAAGCTCATTAGAATTGTATCTATCTTTGAGACCCTGATAGCCACCTCTGAGCTAGATATGTGGTAGGAACTCAGTAAATACATATTGGTTGAAAACCATAAGCACATGAGGAAAGGAACCGCTTTTGCATGAAATGAGGTCTGGCAGATAGTAGGTGCCTATAAGACTGAATTGGTAACAGGGTGTGTCTTCAGCCTCTGACCTCACCTTACCACACTGGAAGGGCTCCATCACTCAGGACTCGCAGGCCCAGAATGAACAGTCTGTCTCTCGCTCCACTCTACCTTCGCCTCTACCCTCTGGCTTGGCCCTCTTGCCTGGCCCAGTCACCTCCCACATCTTTTTGAATTTCACTCTGGGTGGAGACCGGCATATCTATCTTCTGAGTCTCCTGACTTTGAGATGCCTGGGAGGGTAAGGGAATGGCATTACCTTTTGAACCCTGTGCAGCACCCAATGTGGCTGCTGATTAGAGATAATTGCTGATGATAATGATGACGAAGAAGACTCAAAGGAGGACCTGAAGTCATGGCTCTCTCTGTCTTTATAACCTTCAACTGATACATCTCCTCATACCCCTGGCTGGGCATAGTAAACAGCAGAGATTGACGATGTCACTCTTTCTCTACTTCCCCATTTTTTCTTCTGTTCTGGGAGGCAAAGAGTGAGACACAGAGAGGGAGGTCAAGCTAGACCTTGCAGACATGGTGAAGGGCATGGCTCTTCCTCTGCCATGTCCTACACTAATCTGATTTCCCATTAGCTGCCTTGTATATCCTACCTTCTGCCCCTTATTTCCCACTTGGTTCTTTTCCCTCCTGAGCAGTCTATGTGGAGATGTCTAGAAAGAGAGCTGAGGTCTGGACAAGGCCTTCTCCTTCAGGTTTCCTAGACCGATGGGCAACTGCTGTTGAAAAACTGCCAAGCCACAGGGAAACTTGGGCCTGGGGTTTCCCCAAGCTAGTCACAGCCCGAGACCTAGCCTCCGTGAAGATGATCCTGCTGAAGAGAGATGCTTTGCCTTTCATTCTCACCCAGGACTCATGTTCATTACTGCAGCCTGCTGGGAGATGAGAGGAGTGGTTCTGTTTGGTCTCCCTGCCCTGGTCTCTGTGTACGTGAAGTGTTTGCCTTACCCTGCGTTCTTCAAGAGCTTCCCTGTGTATGGATGATGCTGCTCAGTCACCACTGCTCAGGCAATTCTAGAGCCATAGAAAAGACAATGAGCATCACAACTGAAGCTGAGGTGTGGTTTCCACACTTTTCTCTCTTCCTTGGTAGCAGAACCACCAGCTAGTATAAAAAGTGGCTGGTGTGAGATCTGAACAGTCTGGGAATTTTTGCTCACTTCCGTGAGAAATGATGACCCAGTCTATAGTACTAGGCCTGCGCTTAACTTTCATAGGACCCAGGCAAGGTTCTCATACCATGTGTCTAAATTTAAAGGTAGCAATCAAGCTCACAAAGTGTCAGCGTGTTAAATAAAATCTGTTCTCTCAGCCTACCTTGATAAAGTACTGTCATAACAACAAAAAATTTAAATGTGTAATAATGTAAACAATAAATTGCATAGAAGAAAACATAAGCACTAAACTCATGGACCTTGAACTTAGAGAGGATTTTATGAATTTAACCTCAAAAGCAAGGGGAGTAAAAGCAAAAATAAATGAATGGGACTGTACCAAACTAAAAACTTCTACACAGCAAAACAAAAACAAAAACAAAACATCAATGAGGCAAAGAGGCAACCAACCATCTGAATGGAAGAATATATTAACAAACAACACCTCAGCTAAGGGCTAATATAAAAAATATACAAAGAACTCATACAACTCAATAACAACAAAAAAACAAACAATCCAATTAAAAAATGGTCAGAGGACCTAAGTAGATTTTCTCCCAAGAAGACACACAAATGACCTATAAACATACGAAAAGATGCTCAACCTCATTAGGTATTAGGGAAATGCAAATCAAAACCACAATGAGATACTGTCTCACATCTACCAACATGGCTGTTATCAACAGGACAAGTAGTAAAAAGTGTTGGAGAAGATGTGGGGAAAAAGGAACCCTATACACTGCTGGTGGGACTGCAAATTGGTACAACCTCTATGGAAAACAATATGGAGATTCTTCAAAAAACTAAGAATTTAATTATATGATCCAGCAATCCCCCTTCTGGGTATTTAATTCCCCCAAAACAAACAAACAAACAAACAAACAAAAACCCCAGAAAACATTTATCTGCAAACATGTATGTACTCCGATGTTCTTAGCAGCATTATTCATGGTGGCCAGGACATGGAAGCAACTGAAGTGTCCTGCAATAGATGATTGGATAAAGATGATGTGGTACATATACACAATGGAATATTACTCAGCTATAAGAAAAGACGAAATACTGCCATTTATGATGATAACATGTATAGGTCTTGAGATAATCACACTAAGCAGAATAAATCAGGCAGAAAAAGTTGAAAACCACACGATATCACTCATATGTGGGATATAAATCTAAAAGCAACAAACAAACATGATAAACAAACAGACTCACAGACATGGACAATAGAGTAGTGGTTACAGGGTGGGGCAATGCAGATGGGGTAAAGGGGTCAAATATTTGGTGACAGAAGGAAATCTAACTATGAATAGTGAATGCACAATGCAATATATATGTGATATACTGTTGAACTGTACACTTGAAACCTATTCGGTCTATGGCCATGCCACCGTGAACAAGCCTGATCCTCTCTGATCTCAAGCTAAGCAGGGTCAGGCCTGGTTAGTATTTGGATGGGAGACCACCTAGGAAAACCAGGTACTGTACACATAAAAAATAAGGGGTTGTAAACTGACAAGGTCCTTGCAATCTGTGAGGTCAACCAAGGGTTGCCTCGCCTGAAAGAAAGAGAGAGAGAGAGAGAGAGAGAGAGAGAGAGAGAAGAAAGAAAGAAAAAGAAAGAAAAAGAAAGAAAAAGAAAGAAAGAAAGAAAGAAAGAAAGAAAGAAAGAAAGAAAGAAAGAAAGAAAGAAAGAAAGAAAGAAAGAAAGAAAGAAAGAAAGAAAGAAAGAAAGAAATAAAGAAAGATGGAAGGAAGGAAGATGGAAGGAAGAAAGAAAGGAAGATGGAAGGAAGGAAGGAAGGAAGGAAGGAAGGAAGGAAGGAAGGAAGGAAGGAGAGAGAGAGAGAGAGAGAGAGAGAGAGAGAGAGAGAGAGAGAGAGAGAGAGAGAGAGAGAGAGAGAGAGAGAAAGAAAGAAAGAAAGAAAGAAAGAAAGAAAGAAAGAAAGAAAGAAAGAAAGAAAGAAAGAGAAAGAAAGAAGGAAGGAAGGAAGGAAAGACAGATTTTGTTGATTAAACTGTCACTCCATTCTCAGGGTTTTTTGTTTGTTTACTAATTAGACTTGACTTGGCAGAGAAAATCAGTGATGAGAATTTTGAGATTTTAGGGGTGAAAAAATGATTTTCCTGTATTTCTATGGGAGCGGAGGGCGGGGAGAATACATTTTTAAGTCTGTGATAAGAAACCATCTCTATTTTTTTAATCTGCTGAATTACCAGTTAGTTGCCTCTCCATTTATTCACTTTTATGTTTGGAAAGGATTCAGACTTTCTTCTTAAGAAGTACTTAGAAAGGTTAGTGAGTTACTGTTTTGTCAGAAGCTTCCGGTTTTTCCTTGTGAGCTGTTTGTATTTTTTCTGTGTTTTCTATGATGTCTTTTGCCCATGTGAGTTTTTAATTAATTAATTAATTAATTTGTTGTAGAGGTGGTTTTCTTAGTGATTTATTCAAGCTCTTTACCTATTAAGGATATATATCTTTTCTTACATCTGCTTTGACTTTTCTATTGGCTTATTTACTTTAAAATTTTTATTTTAATTAATAATAGACTTTATTTTTTAAAGCAGTTTTATGTTTATAGAAAAATTAAGTGGAAAGCACAGAGTTCCCATGTATCCTTTCACCCCTCATCCTCCCCCCATGACAGTTTCCTGTATTATTAGTATCTTACATTAGTGTGGTACAGTTGTTACAATTGATGAGCCAATATTGATACATTATTATTAACTAAATGTGTAAAGCTACAGTTATTATACAGCTGAAAGTTACAAAACATCAAAAGACTAAATTTATTGACTAAATTTATTATTGCTTTTGTCTGAGCATACTGTGATGGTCTGGCAATGTTTGGTTGAGTAGTAACTATATACATAATTCGTAAATGATTACATGTTTATTCAACAAAATTTATTTTTCTAGCCTTTGTCATAGGAGAGTCACCAGTTTCACAGTTATAATTAAGATTTTCACATAATGTGTGTTCTGTTGATAGTCATGACAAATTAGATAAATTTCCTTCAGTCATTATAGTTCTGTTTTTTATTAACTTTAATTTGGAGAAACTTTACTCCACTGAGGCTGGAAATTATCAAGATAATTCTCAAAGCAATATTCGAATTCAGAATTAAACCACAAATTTTATGCATCATGTACAAACAAAATATTGAGATGGCATATGATACATGATCTCTGTCACAAAAAATTACAAATGATCTTTTTTTTTACCACATAAACTGCTCTCTTATACTGTGAAAATTTCCTAAAGCAATATCTAGATCTAGAATAGCAGTTCTCAAACATTTTTATGTCAGAACTCTTAAAAGTTATTGAGGATCCCAGAGCTTTCATTTATATAAATTTTAACTATCAATATATACCATATTAGAAATTAAAACTGGTAACTTTTAAAACATAACACACAAGACACCTTTATTTATTTTATTTATTTTTTACTTTTATTTATTTATTTTTTTATTTTACTTTATTTTTAACATTTATTTTTTGTATTTTTCTTCCTCTCCTCTGGTAAACACTAGTCCATTTTCCATGCCCATGAGTCTCTGTTTGTCCTGTTCGTTTGTTGATTTTAGGTTTATATCCCACATGTAAGGGATATCATGTGATTTTCAACCTTCTCTGTCTGGCTTATTTCGCTTAGTATGATTATTTCAAGTCCATCCATGTTGTTGCAAATGGCAGTATTTCATCTCTTCAATGGCTGAGTAATAGTCCATCATATATATGTACCACAGCTTCTTTAGTCAGTCATCTATCATAGGACACTTCAGTTGCTTCTATGTCCGGGCCGCTGTGAATAATGCTACTGTGAACATGGGTGTGCAAATATCCTTTCAGATATAACTTTTCAAGTACAAGATTCATTTTATTAGCTGTCAGAGCAATGATGACATCACACACTATGCAGCTTCTGGAAAACACTGTACTCATAAGAGAATTAGTGTGAAAAGGGTAAATGATGTCAGTATTATCATGAAAATGATTTTGACCTCACATACCCTCTAGAATGAAGGCAGGAATGCCCAGGAATCCTCAAACTACACTTTGAGAACTGGAGCTATAAAGGAATGTAAAATATTGGTATTGTATTTCCTACATATTACATCCAGACCTATAAATATATAAATGTAAGAGTTATAAGAATTAGTCTTACAAAATATTTCTCAACTGCCACATGCAACTCTGTGACTACTGCACTAATTCATGAGTACATCCAGAACCATGAATTGGAACATGAAGAGAAGCAAGAAAAGGGACACTTGGCATTTCTGGGAAGCGAGACTTTGTTAGGTAGGAGTCTGTTACATTCCTGCTGAGAGGAAAGATTGGATGAGTTCATTAATCTTTTTGCAAGCACTGTTGCTCTCAAATCCTTCCTGCGCTCCTCTCCAAAAACAGTGTCTGTCTCCCACATGGCTGCAGCACAACCCACGCACCTTCCCAGCATTGGGAAACTTTTTACTTCAAGGACACAGAGTGAGTGATGTGGAGAAGCATTTCCCTGGGGCCTGAATGGTGTTAATCATGGGAGTGAATGCTTAGTTAGGTTCCAGGCCACGCCTGTATCCTGAGTGTAGGAGGTGCCATGTGGGGTTCTTGCTTAATCTATTTTGTGAGTGCATGTGACATGCTGGCTTCTCTAAAGCACTGGGCCAAAGCAGGATACCCTTGAGTCTAAGTGCAGCACAGCTGCATAGACCTTAGAATATAGAATTAAAAAATCTTTGTTTTAGAAGGGGCCTTGGCAGCCAGCCAGCCCAGCCCACCACTCAGGTAGCTAATCTTCCACACGTGGTAGCACGAGAATTTACCACAAGCCCCAGACTGGAGCCCCAGCCTTGCTGCAGACTAGCTGTGTGACCTTAGAAATTATAAGAGCAGCTAACACTTACTGAGCCTTAGGTCAGTCATTATTCTATGCCCTTCCTGAGTTTTGTTGCTTGCAAAACTCAGAAAAGCCTCTCAACCTCTCAGAGCTTTAGGTTTCTCTTTTGTGGAATGAAGACAACATCTATCTATACTTCCCACCTCTGTTTTGTACACTGCCTTAGTTACCACAGTGACCCCAGTGGCCCAGAGTCAGAGCTCACTGGTGGAGGTGAGTATACGTCTCCTGGTTGGGCCAACAAAGGTCGTTGCATGCACTGTGGAGGCAGGCAGCTCAGTAGTGTGAGCCCAGAGGGCTTTTGTCCTGGTGTGGAAGGTCCACTATTTCCAAAGCGAGAAACCTGGATAAGGGCTCAACTTCATCATCTATAAAAGGGAGCAATAACTATTGTAAGTACCTCTTAGGGCTGTCAGAGGAGTAAATGAGATAATCTATGTAAAGCGAGCACATACACATAGAAAACACTGATGAATGTTAACTATTTAGTGTGCAGGCTGTTTCATTATGGGGCAGATAGCCTTATTATAAATCAACTTAGTTTGCCAAGGGCAAGGACTGTGTGTCACATGCAAGTAAACGCTCAAACCAAGCTTCATGCCTAAAACATAGCAGGTGCTAACCAAACAGGTGAGTGAATGAACAAATAAGTGAATGAATTAATTAATGAATAAAAGTATGGTGAGTTAAAATGTTATACCTTCTGACTACACGTAGTATGGAACTGCTGGCTTCATCAGGTACCAGATATTGAGACCGGTGTTCTTGCCTTTGTCCCCCGAGCTCTTGGATCTTCCCTGCTCCTCAAAATAAAAAGTGAATTGCTTTGAATTATTAGTTGACCCATTGATATTGCCTCTTGCCACCCCTGGATTCACTGGATTCTCCCATAAATAATTATAAAATTGGCAAAATAGGATTTTCTCCGTACTGTTTAATCTAAATTAATATTTATCTTTATTCTTTTAATTACATGTTTATCATAGAAAAATAATTTTTGAATGGAAAACACAAAGCAAAGAAAGTCAAGCTAACTCCATAAGCTAAGACCCATCAATAACATTTTAGCCTATTTACACTCATATATAATAAAAATGGGGATTGTGAATAGTTTTGTTTTTTTTTTTTTTTTTACAAAATCATTATTATTGAGAATGCTTTGTTTCACTTTAAGTGTCTTGGACATCTCTTCATCTGACATTCTCTGCCACAACTGCAGGGGCCCTATTGTTTTGTAGTTTCTATTTTCTCTCTATTGTAAATAACGCTCTCCCCACTTGCTGTTTGCTGTGCATACACATTCTGAACGTGCGCTGATTTACAATAAATTAATAGAACACATTTTCGGTATTCAGTGCGATGGTGATCATTCTAGGAGCCTACTTCTTGCACATATTCTTACATGACCTCCTAACTGAGTCCAGCCAGTCACCCGGACAACACTCACCCCTCCCTTTCCTATTTTCTTTGCTGATGGGTCCTTCTGCCCATAACATGCTCCTGGTGAGAGTATGATATTACTTTTTCTTCTTTTGTTTCCAAACTTGCTATGATAAGCACAGATTATCTCTTTTTTTAAAAAATATGTAATTCATATAATATAACATTTGCCATTTTAAACTGTTCAATTCAGTGGGTTCTACTATACTCACAAGATTGTGCCACCATCATCACTACCTAATTCCAGAACTTTTTCGTCACCCCAAAAGAAAACCCCACACCCATTAGCAGTCCCTCCCCATTCTCCCTTACCTTGGACCCCGGCAACCTCTAATCTATTTACTATTTCTGTGGACTTGCCTATTCAAGATATTTTATATCAGTGGAATCATAAAATATGTGCCCTTTTGTGATGGGCTTATTTCACTGCATACTATCTTCAAGGTTCATCTACGTTGTAGCATGTGTCAGAATCTCCTTCCTTTCAGAGGCTTAATAATATTTCATTGTATGTATCATTATTCACACTATGTTTATCCATTCGTCTAATGATGGACACTTGAGTTGTTTCCACCTTTTAGCTGTGAATAATGCTGCTATGAATATTAGCATACGATTATCTGTTTGAGTCCTCATTTTCAATTCTTTTGGGTATAGAATGGAAAAGGAGTAGAATTGCAGGATTACATTGATAATTCTATATTTACTTTTTGAAAAACCATCATACTATTTTCTATACCATGGAGTGGCTACACCATTTTACATTGTCACCAGCAATGTATAAGGGCTCCAATTTCTTCACATGCTTGTCAACACTTGTTATTGTCTGTGTTTTTTATTATAATCAACCCAGTAGGTATAAGTGACATCCTGTTATGGTTTTGATTTGCATTTTCCTAATGACAAATGCTGTCGAACGTATTTTCAAGTGCTTATTGGCCATATGTATGTGTGTGTATTTTAAAGAAATATCTGTTCAAATCTTTTGCTCATTTTTAAATTAGATCATCATTTTATTGTTGAGTGGAAATGTTCTTTACATTCTTTGTATACTAGACTCTTATCAGTTATATGATTTGCAAATATTTTCTCTCTGTCAGTGATTTTTCATTCTCTTGATGGTGTCCTTGGAAGCACAAATTTTTAAAATTTTGATAACTTCCAACTTTTTTTTGGTTGTTTGTGCTTTGGATGTCATATCTAAGAAATCATCACCTAATCCAAGGTCAAAGAGACTCCTATGTTTTCTTCTGAGAGTTTTATAGTTTTACTTCTTACATTTATGTCTTTGGTCATTTTGACTTAATTTTACTATACTGGTCCAAATTCCTTCTTTTGCACAGATATCCAGTTATCCCAGCATCACTTGTTGAAAAGATTACTATTTCCTCATTGACTTATCCTGGTATCTTTTCTGAAAATCAGTTACCCATAAATATATGAGTTTATTTCTAGACTGTCAAGTCTATTCTATTGATCTATTATATCTAGCCTTACGCCAGTAGTACAGTCTTGATACTTGATACAGAGTGTCACTACAGCTTTGTAATAAGTGTAAATCAGGAAATGAGACTCCTCCACCTTTTTTTTTTTTTAAGATTTGTTTTGGCCACACTGAAACCTTTTATAAAATGAAAATATATATAACTATGAACAAAATCCTATGTATTCAGCTCATTCCAACCCAAATGCTACCTTCTCCGGGGAATTTTTTCCAGACTCTCCATTCAGGATCTGCCTTCTTTTGGACATCTTGTTAATACTTCTTTTATAGCGTCTTGTATTCTCATGGGAAAAAGCTCTTTGAGGGCAGGGGTTCTGGCTTATTTACTTGAAAACATTCCTCACAGCTTCTGCTGGAACCTAGGACTATGGTGGAGCTGAGTTATGCTGAACGAATGGATGGATGGATGGATGAATGAATGAATGAATGAATGATTGGATCGATAAATTAATGCTATTGAGTCACTCATATAGGTCATATTTTGGTCAGAACCTGGGCAGGCATCCTCAACAAAAAAGAGCTTAGGAAATGCACTTGTGAGATTCATGGCTCTACCTCTATTGACAAGCGTAGTCATGTGTTGTTTTACCTGAGGTTGCCGTAGTTTATTATAGTCATTATAATGCTTGTCAATAAGAGAAAACTGTGTGAATTACTGGAGGTATTATGTGTGAATTGCATACTCAGGCATTCCACAGCCAGGACCCAGCCTGATCAATACTGTAACACAATGACTGACAGGTCTTATCAAAACACCAGAACTTGCTTAAACTAAAAGATGATTAGCCTTTTAATTAGGATTCCAAACAGAGCTTTTAATTAATCTGCTAATGATTTTCATTGTATAGAGGGATTAACCTTAATCTCAGAGCTCCATGCACAGTAGTATTTGACATTTAAGCAATCCAGGGAGAGCTGGGGTTTGAGTTCCTACCCTCAGTTTAGGCATGGAGACAGTACACATACCACTCTTCTGCGTCTGGGGTCAAGTGCAAGGTCACACAGTGGGCCTAGAGCAGGAGGGCAGGAGTAATTCTGCCTGGCAGGCAGGGAGGTATCAAGCCTTTGAACTGAGCTCGGAAGCCCACCTACTATGTTCCCAGGTAGAGAGAAAGGGTGGAGGGTTTCAGGCAGGACAGGGAAGGTGTTTCAAGAAGCAGATGGACTGGCTAGAGCAAAGGCATGACCCTAGGCACACACTTGCACCAATACACACTCATATACTCAGATGCATCCTTCTCCCAAGAATTGTCTGAAAGATGACGTCATTATGTTCACATGAGTCACCCTCAGCTCAAAGTTCCACCAGGCTCTACTCTAGTTGTTCTTTTCTCAAGAGGACATTTATGTCTGCCATTCCCTGCCTTCTTTCCCATCCATGCAGCCTCTCTCTTTGTAACCAGCTGGGCATTCTCAGGATTCTTACTTACTGCAAACTGTGGCACTAATCCCAGGAGGCTGGGACTGAACTAGGCCAGAGATTATTGGTCCTGATGAAGCTCCTGCCCCTGCTGGGGACTTTGACTGACCAGCCAAGACTTGGGAGCAGGAAGGGCATCCACAGCACTGTGGACCACTGATCAGGAAGTAGCTTTGTCCAATATTTAAATCATTGCTTAGTAGTAGTCCCAATGTGCTTTCTTCCATCAATCAATGACAAGTACTTATTGATCACATACCTTTAAATTTTTTTAAATTGACTTGTTACAAACAGTAAGATGCACATATCATTAATAAACACAACCTGTGACATTTTCACCAACTTAACATACCTCTGTAACCAGAACCTTGATCAAGAGACAGAATGTGACTAGCACCCTAGAACTCTTCTCATTCCCCTCCCAGTCACCACCTTCCACAAGGACAGCCACTGTCCTGGCTTGTGACAACACAGATCAATTTTATCTGGTTTTGTACTTTATATAAATGGAATCATATAGTATGGACTCTCTTGGCACTTAGTCTTGAATAAATAGATTTGTCAAAGACTCTAAAGCGACAGGGTGTTTAAAAGATTGGCTCTAATGAGAAACAGGGATCTACAAATGTAAAATGGAACATATTGTGAATATGAGAATCTCTGTGGTCGCTGGTGGGAGAGCAGGTGAACTGGTGGAAAGTGCTCTGGTCTAGGAGCTGTACACTTGCCCTCAAATCTGATATCCATCTACAGTTTACTGTGCAACCTTAGAAAATCTCTTTGCCTCTCTGGACTTCAGGTGCATCCTCTGCAGGGTTGGAGTGGTTAATAGTTTCCTACTTTTTCACTACCAAAGATACTTTCTATTATCTGTCCCCATCCCCACCACTGCCATGGAGGTCATACTTTGAAAAATGTTGCCGAATGAGCAGACCACATGCAAGTAATGATTAATTTGTTTCCCCATTTCTTGTTAACGGAAGATATATGGAGCAGACTCAGATCTACAGCAGATAGCGAGCACTGCCACCTTGGTTGATAGAATACCAGAAAAAAGCAGAGGTTCTTTTATGGCTGAGTTACTCAGCTGCTGCCTCATGTCAGGGAAATGTTCAGAGCCTGGTGCACCAGATGAATTACAACGAATAGCTTGAGAAACCCCATCTCAGCCTTCATGCAGCCTGGGCCCAAGAACCACCACAGAGATAGGCAATTACTAACTTTCCTTCTAGTTCCAATAAACCAAGGGTCTGGGGTTTGCCCAACTCTCCCTGGAATTGACTGCAGAGTTGTGGAATATGGAGCCCTCCCTTGTTAACCCAACCTTAATTCCCAACTCTATGCCCTTTATGGGGAGGGGGTGCTTAGGGAGGAGGTGGGAACCCCTGCCAGGCCCACTGCTGGACAAGTCCTGGGGGCCCAGGGCTATCTTGTTGCCCCAGAGGACTATTTGGAAACTGCTGGTGACACTTGAATTCCTGGAGCACTGCTATAATTGCTCTCTGAGACTCCAGGCAGCCCCACCATTCTGGAGAGAACTTCAGTGTTTTCTTCAGGAATGTGACCTGCCTCCTCCATTGTTGGCTGCTCAGAGTTCAGATTCTAGGGCCTCACTTCCTTCTGCACACCTCCTCAAGCTCTCTACTTTCCAGGACTATCCCCATTTCTGTCCATGACCCAAGGACGGGATGACGTCTACCTGAGGACAAGAATTGTGTTCACTGTGGGGGAGCAGAACCACACCCAGAATAAGTCAGAATCAGTCTAAAGCTGGGGGCAGAGATGGAGGGAGCTTGAGAGTGGCAGGGATGAATTTGGTCAAAGAGACCTTGGCAAAGGGAACTCAAGATGGATGTGGCTCTCTTACATGTGGAATCTAAATAACAAAATGAGTGAATAAACAAAACAGAAACAGATTCATAGATACATAAAACAAACTGATGGTTGCTGGATGGGAGGGAGATTGGGGGATTGGGTGAAATAGGTGAAGGATTTAAGAAGTGCAAATTGGTACTTACAAAATAGTCACAGGAATGTGAAGTACAGCGTGGGGAATATAGTTGATCATATTGTAATGGCTATATATAGCGCCAGGTGGGTATTAGATTAATAGAGAGATCACTTCGTAAATTATATAAATGTCTAACCACTATGCTGTGCACCTGAAACTAATATAAAATAATTTTGAATGACAACTTTAATTGAAAAATAAAAGTAAATTAAAATAAAATATTTAAAGTACTAGGATGGTGTCTGGCACTGAGAAAGCCCTCATGAAACAAAGCATGGATGTGGAAGGAGAGCGGGCAGAGCTATATAAAATGAGGTGTTCTGTGGGCAGGGGTGTTGCAGCTGGGACAGTATTCTGGGAAGTATAAGAGTGTGCAGAGCACCCAATCCACAGGAAAAAAGTAACCAGAAATTCTCTAGTGTGATGAGTTGGGGAGGGGAGAGGGATGCAATTAGGGGGAGATGGCGGGCACTTTGCAATGAGTCTGCTGAGAACCTGGGACTTGATATGAAGACATCTAGAAGCCTTGGTTGGACATATGGCTGGATGACCAATATAGAACAATCCATCAGTCCAGAAGGTGACCCATTTCCACTGTCATCAAGCAAGATGTTGGGCCTTTGTACAGCGACGTGCCAAGGGACCTGAGGGATAAGGCCTGAGGTATCACCATGGGGTAAAAAAAACGTGCTTGCCTGCTAGTCCATCAGGGTAGGCTTTTTAAAAGAGAATTTCTGGACCAGCATAACAGATGAGACGGATGATCTGGTTAAAGGAAATAACATATGAGCGTGTGCTCTGGCTGGTGCAGCTCTAGAAAATAAGGGCAAAGGGTTGTGACCCCTGCCTTCAGGGAGCTGACATTGTAGTGGAAAAGGCAGGTCATGAAAAACTCACCCAGCAGAGATATAGAGCATGAGAAGTGTGATCATGGGGGCTGGCAAAGTGTCTAGAGGTAGCCGTGTCTGAACTGCATTATGACAAACTGTTCTCCAAGGGGCGAAGCAGGTACATATGCAGGGGCTCATAGATCCTGTGAGAATCTGATGAAAGTTATGGAAGCTGTCTCAAACACTCTCTCTCTCTCTCTCTCTCTCTCTCTCACACACACACACACACACACACACACACACACACACACACACGTGCTTCATGAAACTTAGAGTGGAAATCCCACTCTAAAGCATGGCAGTGATCAAGGACATTGATCTTTGGGGCAAGGATGAAACACAAGGACAAGCATCCCAGCCAGAGCATAGCCTGTCCATGGATGATTGCAAAAGCGTGACTGCCAGAGAATGGCCAGACTGCTGGTAGAGGAAGATGGTAGGCTTCGGCAGGAGCTAGTTCCCTAAAACCATCCCAGACACTTTGTTTTTCTCCCCCAGAACAATTTCCCAGAAAGGTATATATAAAAAAAAACCAAGACACTATTTCTCTAAACATTAGACCACAGGCAGCTCAGCCCAGCCCAGTTCAACCAACTAGTCCATTTATTCAACACATTTTTAGTGAGCTTCCACATTGGGCAGGGCCCCGAGTCAAGTGTTGGAGACCCAAGATCCAGCTCTTATACCATCCATGTCAGGGAAGACGAGCCAGAGCAGAGACACACAACTCTGTGATAAGAAAACTCCATAGTACTTTGGGGATACCCAGGAAGGGCAGTCTTGAGTCATTAGGGAAGGCTTCCTGGAGGAAGAATAGGCCTGGGCCAGAAGCCAAACAGGAGTGGGGAAGGCCTTTCAGGAAGCAGAAGCCTACTGTGTGCACAGCCTGGAGGCAAAAGAGAGAGAGCAAGACAGTTCAGGGAAATGAAGTAATCTCAAGTGTGACCTGTGTGGTGAGAGAGATCAGGGTGTCGGAGCTCATCTAATGGGCAATGGAGAAGCAGGAGAGGATTCTGGGGAATAGATGGGCCTGCAGATAGAGGTTCCTGGGGTCAGGGAGTGGATATTTGGCTGCTCTGGGGATCTCAGCAAGAGATGCTGAAGGCCTTAATGACAGAAGTGTCCATGGCACTGGATTCCTCAGAAATGCAACCCCAATGTGGCTGGCTCCTCCTTCATCTCCCAAGCACCATCCAAGCTGAGTCCCTGTGGACATGCAGCTTTTCCCCATTCTTTGTCCTTTGCTTCCACTTCAGTCCTTCGAGCTTCCTCTGACAGGCTTCCTATTTTCTCAGCATCATCCTTAAACTTCCTCTCCCCATTACCACAGCCCTGGAAGTTCTACTCTCCTCCTGTGGAGTGACAGTCCATGTTTGTTCTGTTCATTAACCTTCTCAATTCCAAAGGCCTTCCCATTTCCATTTTAGCCTTCCTCCCATAACCACACCCTGGAGTTTGTCTTTCTTAAAATACCTGCTCTTCTCAAAGCTTAAATTAAACTTTCTGCTCACTGGACACATCTCTCTGTGCTTCTGATTCTGACTCCCTTATTCTCTCCGGCTTGTCCCAGAGTCTCATTCACCTGGACCTCCAGCCTCCTCCCCCCACCTCTACCCTCTCCCCATACCCCAGGAACTTCTGGCTTTTATGCCCTTCCCTGTCTGCCATCCCTTTCCCAGTTGCCCCCCTGGGCTGATGGAGCTGGCTGCTTTCCCGGTTTCCACCCCCAGGACTGCTATGCTGCATAGAGAGCAATAAGCCACCTTATAGATCCTGGCTTCTTCCCTCAACAGGCCCTTTCTACCATTCCTACTGGCCCTCTCTCTGTTCTCCACTGCAGCTCTTTCAAACCTTCTCCAGTGCCCTCAAGCCCCCACCTCTCCCAGTCTCTGGGCAGCTGACCTTCCTCCTAGTTCACAAAGAAAGCAGGAGCCCTAAATTGGGAATTCCAACTTTCTGCCTCATTGCTACATCATCCATGCCTCATGTTTCTTCCCTCTGAAACATGGTCCACCTCCTCCTGACTGTGACCAACCTGGGTCTGGACCCCAGCTTCTTCCTCTTCCATGGAAATGGAAAATCATCTGTTCTCACTCCCACCTCTATCTTTAACACATTCTTCCCCAGCTCCTCCCATAGCTACTGAAACCCCTCTGTCTTCTCCTTCTTCCTCAACTCCCATTCACTCCCACCCACTGTCTCTGGCTTCTGCAATTCCCCGGAACCTGCTCTTACTTATCCCAGAAGCACCTCAACATCAGAACATCAGTCTATGGCCATGTCACCTTGAACATGCCCGATCTTGTCTGATCTCGGAAGCTAAGCAGGGTCAGGCCTGGTTAGTACTTGGATGGGAAACCCCCTAAGAAGATCGGGTGCTATAGGCATTTTTTTATTTTTAAAATGAACATCAGAATTTATCTTTTCATTTCTGCCCAACCTGTTCCTCCTCCGGGGCTCCCCATCTCAGTAAAGGACAGCAGGGCCCAACTATACCCCAGAGTCATTCTGTTCTTCCTCCTCCCTCTATTCCACATCTCTTTACCCACCAAGTCCTCTCAAGGCTTCTTTTCAATATCCTCAGAATCTATCATTATGCTTATCATGTGCCAGGCACTCACCCTGCAAGTACTTGGCATGTTATTCTTTGGTGTATCCGTTCAACAAGCATTCCTTGGAAAACCCATCCTGTACAGCATCGATTTGACTCACGTTCACAATTCTGACTCAGACCGTTGTCCCACCCGGCACTTTTCTCCTTTCCTAATACCAATAATTGACCTGAACTTCACCCTTATTGTCCAATTCTGTCTTGCCACTTAAGCTCCCTAGGAGTTTGGCTGCTACTCCTCATGACATTTATGGCTTCTGTTGGCTTCATCCTGACCTGTCAGTGGCAATTATGATGAGGAGCTGCAGTGGCTAGGAAGTCTCGGGGGCAGTAGTGGATGTACTGGGGAAACCATCTGAGATGGGGCTGGTGGGGATAGTGACTCTATTAGAATTCCCTTAGGGGAATTAATTATTAATCTATGCACTCAAAAAATATTTATTGTGTCAGGCACTAAGCTAGGGCCTAGGTATACATCAGAAAACAAAAAAGACGCAGGTTTCCTTCTCGCTGCAGGTGCTTACAATTTAGTGGGGGAGATGTTTGTCATACAAATGTCATGATTATGACCAAGACAAGTGCTCTACCGCAGTGGCACATGGTACTTGAGTATGTAATAGGGGGATTTGTCTTTTTGGGGGAAGTGATGATTAAGCTGAGATCCAAAGGATGAAGATGTATTAAATAAGAGAAGAGAGGAAAGATGAGCATCCCAGCTAAAAGAACCAGCATGTGCAAAGGCCCTGGGGGAAGCAGATGCAAAATACAGGACAAGAAGTCCTGTGTGGGTAAGAACCACACAGCACATACTTCTTTAAAATTATAAAATAACACAAAATCCACCAATTCAACCATCTCAAAGCATGTAACTCAGTGGTGTTTAATAAATTCACAATATTGAGCAGCCACTACCACAATGTAGTCCCAGTACACTTCATCACCCTGTACCCACAGTGGGAGATGCTGTAACTGCTGAGCAGCCACTGTCCATTTCCTTTTCCCCAGCCCCTGGCAATCACCTATCTACTTTCTGTCTCTATGGATTTGCCTATTCTTGGCATTTTATATAAATGAAATCACACAATTTATGGCCTTTTGTGAAGCTTCTTTCACTCAGAATGTTTTCAAGATTCATTCATGTTCATCAGTACAAGATTCATCAGTACTTCGCTTCTTTTTATGGATGAATCATATTTCATTATATGGACATACTGCATTTTGTTGATACATTCATCTGTTGATTGACACTTGGGTTGTCTCCACCTATTGTCTATTGTGAATAGTGCTGCTATAAACGTGTGTGTGCAAGTTTTTATTTGAACACCTAATTTCAACTTTTTCGTGTATTGATATTGAATTGCAGCATAATGAGCTAGGAGTGGAATTGCAAGGTCATGTGGTAACTCTGTGTTTGCCTTTTTGAGGAACAGCACACACTTTTCACTGTACTCATTTGACATTAATAACAAATCAAGCTGTGGTGTGATAATATGGGGTAAAGGTGACATCTGAGAGTAAACACCATCTTCTAAAATTTACAATTTATTTTCATCTCTTTTCATTCAGGTTGTTTAAAGTGAAAGAGAACAGGCTGAGAAGGATCATTGAATAAACTGCCTCACAGACTGAACAAACTGCCCCATACCATCAGCAGCACCAGGCCAGGGATCTTTGTCAGTTTTGTTCCCTGGTATATCTAAAAAGCCTGAATCAGTGTTTGGCACACAGCTGGTGCTCAATAACTATTTGTTGCATGAATAAATAAATACAATGAACTGTTTCAAGTACCCTAAAACCTCAAGGAAACAGATATTCAGCAGCTAGAACCAGAGAGAATGGGCTACCATTGCAGCCAGAGGTGGGTGTTTAGATAAGGTGAGGATTCCCCAGAGCCATGGGCCCTCAGCCCTTGGAGAAGCCTCGATTAATATTTTTGACCATTTGCCATGTTTGGGTTCTTTTACATTTGTTCATCTAGAAGCTTAGAGAGCCTCAGTGGCTTTGTAGTCCACAGCCAGGCAGCTTAAGTGATGGCACCAGAGTCTGCTCACAGCCCACTGGACATCCCGACCTTCCTCCCTTGAAGGGCACAGAAATCCCTCCATCCCAGGGCCTGGGGGTGTGATCAGTCCCAGTGATTCCCAGGGGCCCTCAGAAGCACTGTGGAGAGTACTTGGTTCTCCCATCCCCCAGCAGAGGCCTGAGGGAGGAGGGGAGGATGGCAGCAGAGCGTGCAAATTGGAGGCTGATATTGAATTGCAGCAAAATGAGCAGAGGATCAGGTGCCCTACCTGGACCCACCCTGGAGAATACCAAAGCTTCAGCTGGCTCTCATGAGAAGGTGGCAGGCCCAGCCCTAGGTGGAATCATGGTCAGATGAACACCGTCATTAGGCCCATGGCTGGGCGCACAGGCAAAAAGTCACCATTGGTTTGGCTGAGGCCTTTTCTTCCTGGGCCCTTCCCTTTCCTGGCCTGGGCATCTCACATTTACAGAGCTCCTCCTGGGTTCTAGGAACAGAGCTGGGGAGATCAGGTGAAATCAGAGCCAGGCTGAGATGCTGTCCCAGGCCTTATTTTCAGGGAGTATGGAGGGGAGGGGGATAGGAACACACCCAAACGCTCGTGATTCTGAGTAAGTCAGGGAGGGTTTCCTGGAGGAGGGTGAAGGGTGTGGGGCTCGGATCCAGGAAGATCTGAGTTTGAATTATGGCTTAGTTACTTTTCAGCTGTTAGACCTTGTGCAAACAATTCATTCTACAAACTTATTTTTGAGCAACTATTCTACACCAATCTCATGTTAAGTGTTGAAACTACAAAAGTGAATTCAATACTATTTCTATTCTATCCTCAGAGCTTAAACAAATCATCCAGGACAGCATGATCTGTGTCGTCATGAAGATAAAGCAGGGTGGGGCAGGGGTTAGAGAGTTGGTGACCAACTTAAGGTCCTTGAGCTTCCCTTACCCTAATCCATAAAATGGAATTAATTGTTTTGTACCCACTTCACCATAGAGATGAGATAACTGGTAGAGAGAAAGAGTGTGAGCCTGGCTGGGTGTCTCACACGATGGATGGGCAGGAAGGCATGAGGCTGATGGGGCAGAGGCTTGAGAGGAGCAGAAGAAAGTATGGTGCCAGGGACATGCAGGAAAGAGAGGGACCTATGCAGAGCCTAAAAAGGGTCCTGTAGGTCACCCAGTCGCTGAAACCCATAGATGCTGGGCAGCCAAGGCAGTTCAGCTGCAGCTGTTCTGAATGGGAAGTCAAACAGGTTTGGGTGACCTTTGCAATCAAGGTGGTGGGGCCCTGCCCACAGCCTTCCAGTTCGTTACCACCCCTTCTCTGGTAAGGATCCTGGCTTGGCCTAGCCCTAGTGTTCGCAGCTCCTCTTTCTCCCTGTAGGGCGTAGACACCAGCTCTCCTGGGCCAGCTGGAAAATACTTTCCTCTGCCCTTCAGCCCTGCATCCAGGTGAGTGAGTGGAAGCCCAGGGAGCCATGGGGCCACCAAGGCACCCTCAGGTCTTTGGGACCTACAGCCTGGCCAGCTTCCCCCAGATGTGGTGGACAGCTCAGTTAAGGGAGAAGAAGTATGCCCTCCAGCAGCCTCCTCCTCCCAGCCAGTTTCCTCTCCTGCTAGTACCCACAATGGCTCCCAGGTGCCCTCCTATAAATAGGCTTTTTTAACCTGCAGCCTGGCTTCTCCATTCTGCAGTTACATGGGACCCCATTAGTCAGCTTGTCCAACCCTCCCACTTGTGCACAAACTCCTGACACAGCTTCCCTGATGCTTACACAGCCTTTTTTGGATTTCTTCAAACCACTGGAAGTCACCACTTCGCAAGGCAGGGTTACTAGAAAGGTCCCCCTGCCCCTGGCCCCGTACTCACACCTAATCCTTTCTAAATGAAGACAGATTTGTTCCTGACCCCACCAATGCTTAAATGCACTGTCCCCCTCTCCGCCCAAGCTCTGAGAATCAACTTCTCTCCTGAATTAGGTACCTGAGGAATGCCATGTGCCTGCAACATAGAAGATGCGGATCAGGGTACGTACAGGTAGGCTTGTGGGGATAGGAGCTGGTGGTTTTGCTCATTTACTCATTTGACAAACATTTATTAAGAATCTATAATGTGCCAGGCCCTGTGCTAGCCTCAGAGGATGCAATGGTGAGCAAACCCAGATACAGTCCCTGCCCTCTGGGAGTTCACAGTTCAGAGGAGGAGCAAGACACTGAAGAGATAATTACCAGCCTCTGAGTGATATAAAAGGGCAAGATACACCACTGGTGATGTTCCGCAGAGGTGTGACATTGAGGCTACAGGAAGCCCTCCCCAAAGAGTGAAGAGAAGCTATGGCAGGAGTTTGTGCAAATAGTGATTTTTAAGCCAGGATTGAAAGTGGTATTTTTCAAACTGTGAGCGCAACCCATTAGTGGGTCATGAAATCAGTTTAGTAGTTGTGACCTGAATTACTTTTTTAGTGAAACAGAGTAGAGAAATGTAAAACATCACATTTAGAAAAAACTGTTTTGTGAAATGTTAGTTTTAGTTATATTGCTATCTCTATCTTTCTATCCAGGTAATGTTTATGGATTAGAATATTAAATGTATTTCTTCCTGCAAGTCTCAGTCAAAAAGATTTGAAAGTCAGTGGCCTGGAGTTTGATGATGAGTTAGCCATGAGAAAATGGTTCTGAGGAAACGACACATATCAGAACCCAAAGGTGAAGGGGTTAGAAGGAGGCACACCAGCTCAAGGCCAGCCGTGCCCTGTGTACTGTGGGGAGCTAAAGGATAGGTGAGTTAACATCTTCTTCACCCTTGGGCCCCACCCCATGGGCAGGAGAGAGACTGCAGGAAGCTATTTTCGTGTCTCCTCAAGATCCTGGACCTTCCACCTTCCTTGCTTTCACCTGGGCCTCGGTGTCAGGACTGCCTGGCCTTTGAGCTGAGTTTAGAGAATGAAGTCAGTCTGTCACTGAGAGGAGAACCTGAATTTCTGGATCAGACAGAAGACCTGTTTACGTAGCTTGTCTCTGCTATTTACCAGCCTTGTGGTCTCTGGCAACTTTTATAATCTTTCTGTGCCTCAGTTTCCTCCTGTGTAAAAACGGGTCTGAGACTATTCATCTCTGAAAGTCCTTCTGAAGATTCAGTTTGAAACCCAAATGTCCCTGGCCCTCAGTCCTCTGGGTTTTCACTTTACTTTCACAGCAACAGAATTACATACGAAAATACAGGGCACATAGCTAAATTTCAATTTCAAATAGCAAATAATTTTTCAACGTAAGTATGTCCCATATATGGCTTGAAATTACTTATGCTAAAAAAAAAAAGTATTGTTTATCCGAAATTCAAATTTACCTGGGCATCCTGTATTTTACCTAGCAACCCTACATGGATATTCAATGACTTACTTGCATTCTGTCCCAGAGCTGCATTGACCCTACACCCTACCATGCTTCTCAGCTTCCTAAGGGGCCTGAGCCCCAGCCTCTCACCTCTCCTGCCAGTTGCTGCCTGGGTCTTCTCTTTATTCTTTCTCCTTCACCTGATTGTGGATCTGTCTCTTCTCCTTCATTCCCCAATGTACCAGCCTTACAGGCTGTGGTGTGTGACCCACTTTTACCGACCTTGTTGGTAGAATGGAGGGCATTTGCAGCTCAGCTCAGAGGAGGCAACACACCTCACATCAGCTGTCAGACAGCGTGGGTCCTGATTTCTGTCACTGTCCTCCCACATTGGGCATCCTCACTGGCCCAGCTCTCCAAAACCTCCTCCTTCCTCTCTCTGCTTTTCCAGGGGCTCAGCCTCCTCGTTCAAGCCACCAGCCAAGTCACTCGAATCAAGTCACTTGAATCTCTGTTTCTTTATTATTCAGAGTGTTTTAGCATCCTTTCTCACTTCTTTCCCATCTTGATTATTTGGGCGAGTGAGGTAGGGATTTACTTTCACAATCAAAAAAGTCCTCTCGAAGACAGACTCCTGGGGTTCTAATTCTGCCTCTCCACTTACTAGCTGTGTGATCCCCCTGGAAAGTTACTTAACTTCTCTCTGCCTCATTTTCCTCTTCTCTAAAAACTGGGCTGGTAATATTTAGCTCACAAGATTGCTGTGAAAATTAAGAGAGTTAATACATGTAAGAATGTCTAGAGCAGTGCATGACAGAGTGAGCACTAAATATGTGTTTAATATTATAACTGCCATATTTCATCAATCCTAAGGTGTATCCTTTTTTTCTCATCTCAGCATCTTTTATAATTGTGCTGTCTTACAGCAGCTGGGAGAGGTTGTCACTACCTGTGTGTACTGAAACTTGGTCAGGTGAGTTCCATCATGCCTTCTCATTCCTACAACTGTGCTGTTTAATTTCTGTTTAAATGTCTTCAAAAGGTTACACTGTGGTTTATCAGTTAAACACAGAGTTATTGTGTAAACACAAAGGCGAGGAAATAGAGGAGCACAGCAAGAATTTGAGATTAGTGAAGCAAATAGTTATCACTAAAGAATAATTCCATATTTTCTAGCAAAACAACAGCCAAGTGTTTTATGAAACCTAAGAAAGGAAGAGCCCCATAAGTAGATAAAACTGTGGTATGTGTTATTACTTAGAAAAGGGCAACATGATTGCCAGTCACACATGGAGCAAGAAAACACCTGCGATAAAGTTTACGGCATGATCATCCGAGGCTTGGAAAGAAATTCTGGAAATAGTGGACAATCTTGCAAGAAATGGTGCCTCACTATACTTCTGATGGCACAGAGGGTGATACTGTGTAAGAAAACCTTGGGGACTCTGAATGAGAAAGGGATTTCGGAAAGTTGGACTCTGAACATGAAGAAATCTCAGGACTACTCTTGACTGTTGAACAATGTGGGGTTGGGGTGTCAACCCCCTAGATAGTCAAAAATCCACGTGTAACTGACTCCCCAAAAACTTAACTACTAATACCCTACTGTTAACCCTGAAGCCTTACCAAAAACGGAAAGTCAAATAACACATATTTCGTATGTTTTATGTAGTATTTACTCTACTCTTACAACAAAGTGATCTGAAGAAAAAGAAAATGATATTAAGAAATATGATAAGAGAAAATACATTTACAATACTGATTTTTAAAAAATTTACCTGTAAGTGGACTTGCACAGTTCAAACCCATGCTGTTTAAGGGTCAACTACATTTTAGCCAATTGATTTTGCCTATAATTTCCTTTATGCATTTGCAAGAGTGATTTAGACTTAAAAACCGATATCTAAATAAATCTAAAAGACTTTTTCAATCAGTATAAAATGAAAATTGGTAAGAAAACATTTTCAGGTCATTTTCCTTTCCTCATTTTTTAAAAATTATGCTTAATTGTGGTAAAGTACGCAGAACACAAAGCTTACCATCTTAACCATTTGTAAGTGTTCCATGGTATTAAGTATATTCATGTTGTTGTGCAACCATCACTGCCATCCATCTCTAAGAAAGCATTTTTGTCATGCTCTAATTAGTAGTGAATCATACATTTAGTGACAACTTGGACTTCATAAAGATACCACATAGTGGTTGCTGGCGACAAAATGCAGCCCTCCCCTGGGGAGCTCTACTGCATGCTAGAAAGCAGGGCTTGAACCCTGAGGCTCTGACAGGAATACTTTCTTCCTTTCTTGGTTCAAAGGCTAAGACTAGGGCCCAAGTCATGGTTGGAGCCCTCCCCTCCTCCCAGATGGGCCCAGACCAGAAAGTGGCTAAATTGCAATCTCTCCCTCTGAATCCCTTCCTAGAGCATTGGGAATGCCTGAAGTTGGGGAGGGGATGGCTGTGGGCAGAGAACCAAGGTTCCAGGCAAGAGCTGTGCCCTGGAAAAGGAGAGAGAGCAGGTAGGTCCAGGGGGAACTTTGCCTGAAGTAATCGAAAACCTGCTGGGTGCTGGACTCAGAGTGGGTGAGTGGGCTTAGGAAATGCGGAGTTCATGTCCACCCCAGTCCTCAGTCCATCTGGATTTATCTCAGCCTCTGGCAGGGGGCTGGGGTGGAGAAGGAAGTTATCTTTATTCAGAGATAGCTGAGCATCTACGTGTGTATCAGGCACTGTTCTAGGCACTGGAAATACATCAGAGAACAAACTGCATAAGAACCCCTGCTTTTTTGGAGGTTCCATTCTGTTTGGGTCTCTTCTTTCTCCACCTCCTCCTTCTCTTCTTCCTCCTTCTCATTGGCAGACTCACAACTCCCAGTATATGCCTGGATGATGCATTCTCAATTGCAACACACTTGCCTATTCATTATCTTGCTCCATCCTCGAAACAACTTTGTGGGATGGACATAATGACCCCCATTGTCTGGATGGAGAAACTGAGGCTCGGCGCTTGACTTGGCAGCGTAGGGTGTGGTGGAAGGCTCCAGATTAGGTTCTAGTCCCAGCTCAGCTACTAACTTTGGGAACCACCTTGGATGAGTCACTTGCCACCCCTGGGCCTCAGTGTCTCCGCACCCCTGTGATACAATACAAGGGGCTCCACTCTACAGTCTCCAATCCCTCCCAGATTTCCATTCTTGGGATTGTGACTTGCCTGAGGACCTGCTGGCCAGGAGGTAGAGCAGGGTCCAGAAGCCAGTCCTCCTGACCACACTTTGAGCCTGAGCCTGTTTTTTCATCCCCAGGAGACGGAGTAAGGCTAGAGGGATTAAGGAAGAGCAGGGCATGAGGTCTGGGGACTCTCAGACCTAAATGCCTCCTAGAACCCAGGCCAGAGCAACACTGACGGCAGGAGGTGGTGTTGCCCAATGCTGGGCTGAGAGGGCACCAAGGCTGGAGAGTCATCAAACATTGCAGCCTCCCTGAGCCTGCACAGCTCACTGCCCCAAAGAAATGATCTTCCCCAGAGACCTGTGAGGCTTTGAGCTCCAGGGATTTTCTAGAGCCTGTCACAGATCCTGGAACCTTAACATGTGGGTTTGAGAAGACCTGTTCTCCTCCTCAGAGTATAAATAATCCTATTAATAATAGTGGATATTAATTAATGGCTTACTATAAGCCAGGCGCTGCTCTGAGCACCTTATTTACATTATTTCATTTAATCCAAACCCCAATTCAATACTGTAAGTTTATTCCCTGTTTTTACAGAGATAGACAAGAAAGGGCTCACAAAGATGGATGAGTATGATGCTGTAATGAAAGGCTGCACCTTCCTTGGTTGACCCCCCGAGGTTGGCTCCACCAGCCAGGGCCAGGGACCCAAAGCCATGGAAACCACCCCCTGCCTTCAAGCTATGAGAGCTGCTACTTGGCTGGGGTTCCAGGGAGGAGGTTATATTTAATGACTTACGGGTGATTGATTGCAAGAAAGCAACCACGGAAGGGAAACACAACCTTTCTGCTTTGGAAGGTTCATGTCACAAGCCAACCAGTTGTTTCCCATCCCATTCAAGAAGGAATAATTGGAGGTCAGACATCAGGAAGGACTTCCCAATCACTAGAAGGGGTAATGTTGACATCTACTCTCGTGGTCAGTTTTGGGTGAAGTGTTGCCCCTGCCTTGGCCAACAGTTTGAGTCAGAGAGGAGGAGTTTGGCACAATCTCCTACAGAATCCTCAATCACAGAGTCCGTGGGGGCAGGGGGCCACCCTGGGGCAGAAACCTTGGGGTAACCGAGGGAACAAACACGGAAACACAGGACGTCAGTCCTTATCTGTAGCTTATTAATGGGGAACATTAGTCAGCTGTGAAGGCCAAGATAGAGTGATAGGCATGCAGTGGGCAGGGGTGGGGAGTGGAGGTAGGGGGCAGCCATAAAGGAGAGGAGGATTGGCCCAAACTCCACTTCCACCCCACGTGTCCAAATCCAGGATGAAAGGACCCTATAAATGCCCATGGCCCAGCCTCCACAGGGACCCTGAGAGAGAGAGAGAGAGGGAGAGGAAGGAAGAGAGGAAGAGAGCCACAAGTCTCCTGCCCCAAGACAGCTGGGCCAGCCCTCAGAAGGCCCCACAGCATGTGGGAACTTCGGTCCATAGCCTTCTCCAGGGCTGTGTTTGCAGAGTTCCTGGCCACACTCCTCTTTGTCTTCTTCGGCCTGGGCTCAGCCCTCGACTGGCCACAGTCCATGCCCTCTGTGTTGCAGATTGCCATAGCCTTTGGCTTGGCTATTGGCACCCTTGTGCAGGCTATGGGACACATCAGTGGGGCCCACATCAACCCTGCTGTGACTGTGGCCTGCCTGGTGGGCTGCCATGTGTCCTTTCTTCGAGCTGCCTTCTACGTGGCTGCCCAGCTGCTGGGGGCTGTGGCAGGAGCTGCCCTGCTCCATGAGATTACACCCCCAAACATCCAAGGAAACCTGGCTGTCAATGCTGTGAGTAACTGGAACTTCATCCATTCCACACGGGGCAGATCCTGGGGAATCTCATAGAGGATGAGATGGGAGGGAACAGATCTGGGTGAGGGTCTCGGTGGGGAGAGACAGAGGGAGAGAGGGCTGGTAAAGATGCTGGAGGCAGGAACACAGCTGCCATAGGAGAATCAAGGTAGAAGAAACAATGCCGAGAGAAAGCAGGACATATGTGCTTTTTGCCCTGGGCCTCATAGAGGAAGAGCAGCATCAAGGTCTCTATTGGACTTGATGCCTACATTACAGTAAAGTCAGAGCTAAGACTTGGCCGAAGACAGGGTCCCAAAGCAGATATACTTTCCTAGCTGGGAGGAATCTCAGAGTGTAAGTCCTGAGAGTCTTCTACAGGGAAGGATGCAACATTTCTTCAACATCTACTGTGTGTGGGCCTCATGGCAAGTGCTTCTCATGAGCCTCGCATTGACATTTTGCAACAGCCCTGAGAAGCTGAGATGGGTATGTCTTTTCTTAAGGATATGGGAACTGAGGCTCAGAGAGGCGAAGTGTCAGAGCCAGACTTCAAACCCAGGCTTGACTGTAAAATCCTTGATCTTTTCACCTGACCAATGTCCCTTCCCTGAGCCATCGTCAAAGAAACTGAGGCTCAGGTGAGGGAAGTACAGGCCAAAAGTTCTATTGTTTGTCAATACCAGAGAAAGCACCAGAACCCAAAGGAAAGCTAAAGGGGTAAGGTCTCTCCAGACCCTGGTGCCCATGAGCTAACTGCTAATCAGCCAGATGCCGCAGCCCCTCCTCCTCTATGCCCCACCCTCCCCTCTCCTGGGTCTGTGCAAGGCCTGGGCATCTGAGGGGATAGGTTGGGAGGGATGGTCTGTGCCCCCTCAGTACAACTCTCACTCCACACGACCCCCATCCCAAGCCTGGACAGCAAGTGCCTCTTTCATGCCTCGGTTCCCTGAATTTCTTGGCCTGCTCTATCCTTGGGCCACTGGAGAAGAGCTCTGATACCTCTGAAAAGTCCTGCACTGTCTCTGTGGCCACCTTCTCCTCTGCATGGGTGATCCTTCCTCATAGGAGGGGCAGAAGTATTCCAATTGGGTAGCTTCTCTCTTCTTCAAATTGGAAAATGTGATGAGGCTGGGAGCTCAGGGCTGAGAAGACCCTAGAATGGCCATGTTGGTGAACAAACTGAAGAGTGTGACCCTTTCCATTGAATTAGTTCAGTTGGCAGCAAAGAGAGGAGAGTATGGCCAAGGAAGTTTCAGAATGTGTGGCTAGGGAACCTCTTCTAACAGAGAGGCAGTGGGATTGCCAAAGGGCTGTGGAGATACCCTTCCTGCCCCTTCATCATTTCAGAGTTGACTGGGGCCCTCAGAATAAAATGGTCTGGAAAAGTTCCCCCAAGTTATTGCTCAGAATTTACTATCCTGAAAAAACCCCACCTGGCTGGAAAGGGAAGCAATGGGGCTGCCTCAGCTGTCCTCTGAGGTCCCTAGGCCGCCAGGAAGTTCTCATTGATGTGCACCTGCTCTGTGTCAGACCAGACATCATCTCATTCTTGGTATCATATTGTAAAGTGAATTCTGTGATCCCTCCACCCTGAGTGGAAATTGAGACTCAGCATTCAAATGACTCAAATCACAGAACCAGTAAGTGCCAGTGCCTGAAAATAGACCAGAGCTGTCTAACACCAAACCCATGTTCGCACTGTCTCTCTCACCAGACAGAATGAGGCTGGGGCTTTGCCTTTGTCATTTTCAGTCTTTAAACAGTCCTCCTGAATTTTATTATCCCCATTTTACAGAAGGAAAAACTGAGGCTGAAGTAAATAGGACCCCATGGTACGTCAGAGGCCTCCAAAGTGTCTGCCTTTAAAGCTCTTTTCACTGTCCCCAACTAGAGGCTCTGATATTGGATCACAGGGAATTGAAGTTAGACCCTAGGGAGTTTCAAGGGTAACAGCCCAATGGTTAGGACTCAGAGGTGGGAGTTCAGGGCCTAAATAAGGAACATGGGTGGTGAGAGCTGTCGCAGCTCCTCCCAGTGCAGTAGTGCCCAGTCCCAGAAGGAAGGGTGTAGGGCACAGGATGACAAAACTCAAAGAGAAATCCAGTGCTGGGTGCGGTCAAGTTATGAAATTGCCTCTTTACTTGGCCCCAAGTTCTCTCATCACCCAAGGTAGGGTCTGCTGGAACCCTAAGCACCCTTATTGGTGTGGAGACATCGCAGTACAGGGCTCCAGCACCCCCAGCCCAAGTCTCCACAGAAAATACAAGGAGCAAACCCACAGGGCAAAATTGAGGCTTGTAATGCAGTGAGAAACAGGCAAAAGTAAGAGGAAAGAGTCAAATGTTAGATTTGTGGGGTAAGGGAGCACACTAGAACCATCCCCAGATACAAGTTCCTAGACCCTGTCCATGGGAGCCCTTTGACCATTAAAAGAAAAACAACAGGCCTCTTGTTACATAAGTATCTTATGGCCCAGGGAGAAAAGCAAGTCTTTCTATTAGCTAGCCTAAAGTTTCCTACTGTATTCAAAATCCCTCCCTTTCTTGTTCTTCAGGAAATGAATTCTGTACTCAGCATCCTTTTCTTCCTGCACTGTAGGCACACAACCCCAGCCCCCAAATCTAAAGGGCCATAGAGTCAGTCTTCCTATCTCTGGCTGGGGGATCATAGGCAGTTTTGGGGTCTATCTGCCTTTGGGCCGCAGCCCAAGAAGAAGCTGTAAGTAATTTGGGCTAAGGTGTTCTGGCTTCCAGCCTGGCAGCCTCTCTGGAGCCTTGACTGCAGGCGGGCAGAAAGATGGAGCCAATGTAGGAAGATGCTCACTGTTTTCCCACCCTTCCTGTCTGTCCCCAGCTCAGCAACAACACGACATCTGGCCAGGCTGTCACTGTGGAGCTATTCCTGACCTTGCAGCTGGTGCTCTGCATCTTCGCCTCCACTGATGAACGCCGTGGAGACACCCTGGGCACCCCTGCCCTCTCCATTGGCTTCTCTGTGACCCTGGGCCACCTCCTTGGGGTAAGTGTGGCTACTTGTTCCAGCTTCCCTGGAGGGGGCAGACACATAGACTTTCCCGTGAAGGAGCTGACACACAGACCACTCTAGACTGCTACAGAACCCCCAAAATTTATAGACACAAAGATGCCCCAGAAGGACAGATGTACAGAACTCCCAAGAAGGACAAACATACCCCAGAGGGTTTGACTGCCAACTACCCAGAAGGGACACATACCACTCCAGCCTCAAATGACTACACAGCCTTGAGAATATAGCATGAACTTAATTTTCTGTGGCATGGACTCCCTCTAGGTTAAGGTCAGGCACTGGAGAAGGGTACAACAACTCCCTGCCCAGTCATCACCCCGCTTCACTCCCTGACCCCTATCTTCCATTGTAGATCCACTACACTGGCTGCTCTATGAATCCTGCCCGCTCCCTGGCTCCAGCTGTCATCACCGGCCAATTTGATGACCACTGGGTAATGGCTGAGACCTCCCTGCCTTCCCCTCCTCCAGAAACTCATCTCACAAAGGCTGGAATAGAGTGGGGTGGGGGCTCAGCAAACTCTCCACACTCCTCTCTCCCTTGGGAACCTTGACTTTCACCCTACAGGTCTGATGCTAAAGACTCAGTAGACTCAGTTTCCACACCTGTTAAGCGAGGCTAATTGCAATTCTGGCCTCACTGGCATTTTGGAAGGATTAAGCAAGGTAGGTTACTGGTGTAGAACAGATCGCTTAGAACTCGACAAAAAGTAGTATTTATGCTAGCTAACACATTTTTCTTATTTAGCACTGTAGTGCTTAGCATGTACAAGGCCTATTCCAAGTGCTTTGCCAACATTAACTCATTTAGTTTCACAACCACCTTAGGAGGCCAGGTATTATTATAATGAAAGGAAACTGAGGCACGGAGTGGGTAAGTGACTTGTCTAAGTTCGCCCAGGCAGGCAGTCCGCTTTGGGGCGCGCACCCTTAACCCTCCACAGAGTCCTCCCCAGCAGCTCACGATGGTATTCTGTAACCTCGGTCGCGTGTGCGGCCCCTTCCCACGCGAGGTGGAGGAGAGGAGGGGTCCCCAGCGCGGGTGGTGGCGCGGCGGCCCCGTCCTCCTGCCCCGGCGCCCGGCCCGCACCCCCGCCCGCCCCGCGCGCCCTGCGAGCCGCCCTCCCGCTCCCCGCAGGTCTTCTGGATCGGACCCCTGCTCGGGGCCATCTTGGGCTCCCTCCTCTACAACTACGTCCTGTTCCCGCCCGCCAAGAGCCTGTCGGAGCGCCTGGCCGTGCTCAAGGGGCTGGAGCCCGACGCCGACTGGGAGGAGCGCGAGGCGCGGCGGCGGCAGTCGGTGGAGCTGCACTCGCCGCAGAGCCCGCCGCGCAGCAGCAAGGCCTGAGCGCCCCGGCCCGGCCCGGCCCGGCGGTCCAGCGAGCTCCGAGCGGCCGCCCGGCCGGGGACTGAAGGGCCCCCTGCCCCCCTCTCCCCGGGGCCAAAGTTGGCCCCAGGGCTGAGTAGCCGCTTCCAGGAGGGCACGGCCCGGCAAGGGATGCGGGCCCGGCGGTGAGCCTGGAAGACTCCTGTCCAGGGGCTGCTGGCGGGAGAGGAGTCGACCCTCTGGCCACTTGCGGGGAGCTAGGGGTTTGAGGACCGAGCCGGGGACGGAGGCTGGGTGCGCCGGCAGAGGAAGGGTTGGGAGAGCCTGCCCGCCGTACTGGCCAGGAGGAGGTGTACACACCTTGCCTGGAAGTGAGCTTTTGCTAGTAGTGTGCAAATGTGTGTTCATCCCCGAGTGCCTCCCAGTCCCCGAAGCGCAGGGTTGCACATGCTCCTTAGGTGAGCAGGTGTGCTGTGGTGGTGCAAATGTGCGCTTGCTGGTGACTTCTCACTGCCTTGTCCCTTCCTCCCCCTCTGCAATAAATCCACTTCCTCTGCAGTGGATGAGTACTTGCCAGTGGCCATCCCCAGGAGCTCCAGGAGTGTGCTTTCAAGGAGAATGGAAGGGAGAGTCTCGAGACCCCCTTGAGAGGACTGAAGGGAGGGCCTTGATCTCTCTACCCTGCGCCTGCTGGAAAATTGCCCTAAGCTGCAGCATTGGACCCCAAGACTAGTCAGGACCCATTGCTAAAGGCAGAGAGAGGTATCAATCAGAGAATGGCTCTCTTAGAAGTGGCCTCTGAGAAAAAGGACGAATAGGTGGCTAAGGACCTCCTCTCTGCCCTGAGGGAGGATTTCTCCAAAAGAGGAAGCAGGTATGTATATGTGCATGCCATGTGTGTGCCTGTGACCACCCATCTCCAGGGTGGCTCCAGACCTAGAGATTAGCCTCCCACAGTGACGGAGAAAACAAAACCCCCTTTGGGGCCTCTGGCTTTGAATTGGGAGTGGGGAGATTTGCAACTAGACACTTCTTGAAAGGAGACACTCAGTTTCGCAAGTGAGCCCTCTCACCCAGCACACACCTTTGGCTGGCTGGGCAAGGCACTCAGGCATGCAACCACAGGCACCAGGCAACACCCCTCCATTACCCACCGTAGGCCCCCCTCCTCAGGCAGCCGCTCTTCCTTCCTAGGAATCTCTCCTCCCCTCCCTTCCTCCTCCTCAGCCCCAGTGCTCCCTCCCTTCCAGCCCCCACCACAGAACAGTTATTGTGGAGAGAGCAGCCTAGCACTCTCAGGACCAAAGAAGGGAAATTACTTGTCCAGGCAGAGGCAGATCTAAAGCCTGGGCTTCTAAATTTCCAGGCCAGTGCATTAACTGGGATTAACTGAGATTAAGTGAGATGATGCATGTAAAGATGCTGTGTGAACTGTAATTCCTTATACCATTATCACACATTATTGAAATCATTTCATTACTTCTGCTTCGTGGGATAAGAACTCAGAAGGGGCCTGACCCTTGGCCTCTTTACCTCCTTTAGTTGGTGGTCAAAGCAAAGGAGAGCCCTGGGAACCCCAAGGTGCAGGCAGAAGATGGGTTTGGGACTGGCCCCGTCCTGGTCCAGCTTCTTAAATTCTCCGGACCTGAGTGTACCCTGATTCTTCTGTCCTTTCTTTCCTCCCACCACCTGCTGCATAGCTAATGTAAGAGTCACACCTTGAGTCCTTTTCCATCTTCTCTGTTGCCTCCATGCTTTCAACGCTTTTATCTGTGTCTGTCCCACAACACACCAAACACCCACTGTGCACTGGACTCACCAGCCCCTTCCTGCCTTCTACTCCCTTTAGATATAAACTGTGGGAGAGGAACATCTATATAATGGTACACACCTTTGTATCTATGTCTTTTTTGGCTCTCTTGACTAAAGCTCCCTTTGGGATCAAGAGAAGTCTGCCGTGAGCTATAAGTGCTGTAGAGATGGCTCTCCCAAACTTCCTATAGAGCTGGTGACAGCCATCTGGCCTCATTACTGGGGGAGGGGTCAAGTCAGAGACCAAAGTGATCTCCAGGGCTGTATTCCTAGCTGATTGTCCTTGCTCTGGAAGTTTAAAGACAGCAAGGCACTGAGTGAGCAAAGCCTGGATGTGTCTCAGGCACCTCGCCCCCCCCACACACCTCACCCCAACAGATCCCTCTGGAAATTGCTAAGAATTTCTCACTATGTCTGTTTCACTCCCTGGATTTCATCTCCCTCTCCCCAAACTAAATGTGAGATGCTACCACGTACAGCCCATATTGGTGTCACTAAGGGCAGAGGTCAAGGAAGGATTCAAAATGATGGGATACAGACATCTCTTGTGTCCTGGCCTCTGGGCTGGGCACTTTATATGCATTAGCTCATTTGATCCTCCTAAAACTTCAGGCAGGATAGGGAATAATGGCTCTCGGCCATGCAAGGTTTTATTATTTCCAAAGCAATCCCTTATGTGAGATGGGCAGAACAAATACAGCCATGTGCCACATAATGACAGTTAGGTCAATGACTGACCGCATATATGACGGTGGTCCTATAAGATTATAATAGAGCTGAAAATTTCTACTAGTGACATCGTAACCATTGTAACATTGTAACATCATAGCTCAACACATTACATGTTTACAGTGATGCTGATGTAAGCAAATCTACTGTGCTGCCAGCCTATAAAAGTATAATACATACAATTATAGTAGTAGGCTACACCACCTGGGTCTCTGTAAGTTTACTTTATGATGTTTGCACAATGACGAAATCGCCTAAAAATGCATTTCTCAGAATGTAATTCTTATTGTTAAGTGGCACGTGACTGTACTGTTCTTTTATAGATTAATAAACCGAAACTAAGAGACTAATCTAAAGTCACACAGCTCTATAATAGTGGAGCCAAGACTTGAACTCAGGTGTTTTTATTCAAAACCCCATGATCTTTCCACTCAGAGGCCAAAGGAGACCAAGTCTGGTCTGAGGGAAGTCTTCGGCCCCTCTTGGAAGCCCCTGGCAAAAACCAGAACACGAAACAGCGCCTTATCCAGCCCAGCCCACTGACTTGTGGTGGACACAGGGCCTTGGGGAGGGCTGAGGCAGGGCAGGGAGAAAACGACAGGGAGAAAATGGTGGTTTCTGCACTTAAAAAGTACCCATTCTGGAGGAGGGTGGAGGTCAGACACACCCCAAACCAGACAGAGGCCAGGCAGCACAGAGGCAAGTGAACAGGCCTCCAGGTCCCCAAGCTGGAACAGAGAGGCCCTGAGCTAAGGGGAAGAGATGGCTGAGCTTGAGGGCCAGGTGGATATGCCCAGGTCCCAGCAGCATCCATTCCCACATTCCCACTTTGTGCCAGATGACTTTGTACTTGTAAATATCACTTTGATGTTGTTTTGTATCTTTAAGCTGTGATTCTGTATATATGTAATGCCTCCCAACTAGAGTGTAAGCACTTTAGGGACAGGGCTCCTTCCAGTTCTTAGATGGCATTCTCCTGTCTATCTTCCCTCATCTGTCTTGTCTAGCACAGTGCTTTGCAGATAGTAAGCTTAATAAATGCTCATTTGCCAATAAATGCTATTTCTTCCACAACTTAGAAATGGTCAATACAGTCCAGACAGACTGGGGTCTCTGGCATGTCCTGTGTTCCCCAGAGCTGCTATTAGGAATGGTGCAAAGGGAATACAGTGCTCAACTAATTGGTGGCAAATCCTAACTGTCAACCTGGCCAAATGAGCATCCAGGAAGGTGAACCAGGTGGCATCATGGAGAGGGCACCAAGACATGGGCAGGCTGTGTGGCCTGCAGACAGAGCAATGAACAGCCCCTTTTGGTCCCCTTGTGATGGCTTAGCACCGTGTTCGGAAGCCAGGGTAGGGGCCTTCAGAGTCTGGGATGACACCTAGCACTCAACATGTCTGAAACTGACTGCCTGCTCTTCTCCCCAAACTTCTCTTCCCACAGTCCTTTCATCCCAACTGATAGCAATTTCATCCTTCTAGCTGCTAAGGCCAAAAACCTCATCATCCTTGACTCCTCATTCTCACACACTACGTGAGCTCCACTGGGAAATCCTGTCTGTTCTACTTCACAAGAGATGCAGAATCCCATCACCTTCACCTTTAGTACCGTCACCCGCCGCCCCCAGTTCCAGGCCACCATTGTCTCTCCCTGGATAGGTGACAGCTGGTCTCCCTGCTTCCATTCTTGACCCCTCTGGACTCTTCTCAACACAACGGCAGAGGAGCTGTGCTAAAAACTTTGTCAGACCAGTCTAGTCCTTGGCTCAGCAACTTCCTCCATCTTTCAAATGAAGCCTGCAGTCCTTTTGGTGTTGCACAGGTCTGCCCGCCTATACCACCTCTGTCCTCATCTCCTTACGCTCTCTCTTGCTCCCTCTATACCAGCAACACTGCCAGTGCTCTTCTGCCTGGGATGTTCTCTCCTCAGATATATGCATGAATTGCTCTCTCCACTTTCAAGTCTTTGCTCAAATGTCATCTTCTCAATAAGACCTACACTGACACTCCATTTAAAATTTCAAAGTCTCTACTCCTACCCCAGCATATATCTTATTGTTCCATAGCATTTACCAGATTCTATGATACTATAAAATTTGAATATGTCCATTATTTATTGTCTATCTCCTTTCAGCTCATGCCTATACCCAAGTGCCTAGCATAGTGCCTGGTACACAGTAAATGCTCAACAAATTTTTGTGGAATGAATGAATGACTCTTTCCTAACACTGGGGATATGTGAAGCCCCGGGGGATTACCTGCTGCCAATTACCCTACCATTTCTACCTCCAGCACTCATCAATCCCAGGGAATACAGGGGTCCCTAATCAGGAAAGGCGAAAAGCAGCCCTCCTTGAGAGAGTCTAGCTCTCCGTGCTACAAATGGAGAGGCCCATCTCCCAGCCCAGAGAGGTTCCTCTGGGGCTAGCAGGGCAGGGACCAAGTGCTCAGGGAAAAGACAATTTCAGGACATAGAAGTTCCAGTAGTTTCTTGGGACAACCTAAAGACAGAGTGAACCTGATGTTAGAGAAATAGAAGAACCTTAAGCACGAGCCTAGAAAACATAACCAGCTGCCCCCTCCAAGCCACCTTGACAGATCAAGTCTCCTTCAGCCACACTAGGCCCATTCCTGGTGACCCTTGGGGCCTATCTCAGATTACTGTGTAACCTCTAAGTCTGGGTTTCCTTACAGGTAGCTCAGAATTAAATCATGCAGTGGAGGCTAAAGACCTTGGTTAGTTGTAAAGGATTGGTCCCAGATCCTCAAATAGGAGCTTTCCCCTGGCGGCTCAGCCTCCTATGACCACTGCCAAGTCCTTCTCACCCAAGGTGATAGAGTTTGAGACCTGTGGATCCACAAAGGCAGTGTCTAGAGAGAAGAGATGAGAAAGAAGGTGGAAGAGTACAGACTAGAGGCAAGAAAGTTCAACAACCAAGGGGCCTGGCCCCCAAAAACCTGTGGGGTCATCACAGTCTGGGCCACTCCCACGTCAAGACTTGATCCCCAAATCCAAATGAAAATCTTATGTACAGCTGCCATGCCCTGCCAGGATCCATGGCAGAAAGAACAGACAGACCTCCTGCCTTGAGAGGAGAAAGGTGGGGGAGGAGCTGCTCCAGCAGGAAACACTAAAGAGAGGAGGAACAATACAGGGTTTCTTTGGTCCCTGTTTTCTTTGGCCTCTTAGCTGCCATGGAGCCCAGAATACACTTCTCTAAATCCTAAGCTTTCCTCCGGGACCCTCCCCTTAGCCCCTGCCTGACAGACTGCCAGAGAAGCACCTGTTCTCTCCCTCTACTACGCCCTCCGCCTTAGCTCCACAGACCCTTGAGTGGGCTTTTCAATTATAGTCACAATATAAGGAAACTTTACTTAGCCTTACCCAGGCCAGGCACCGTGCTAAGTGCTTCCTAAGGCACATTATAGTGGTGGTGGTGGGTTCTTTATTGCAGCTTCTCTCTTGGGATCTTGGGGGTGGTTCCCTGCCCCTCCTCCAAGCCCCGGAGGGCCCTCCAGCCTCATTCTCCACATGCCTAACCTGGGGATGGGAAGAGGGAGGGGTGGCAGGACCAGTGGAGAGCAGCTGAGAGCTCAGGGAGAAAGGGCAAGGACGGGAGGAGGGGAGGAAACTGGAAAAAAAGTGTCATCCAGTCCAGGGATAGGAGGACTTGATTTGGGGGGCACTGAAAAAGACCGACATGGAAAATGAGGTACAGACAAACAGAAACAAAGAAAGTCACAGAAATGAAGAGACAGAGGAAAGGTGAAAGAGAGAGGATGGAGACAGAGATGAATAAAGAAACTGAGTCAGAGAGACAAAGGCTAAGACTGTAAAAAGAGGGGATAAAAACAGAAATGGAGAGAGAGAGAGAGAGAGAGAGAGAGAGAGAGAGAGAGAGAGAGAGAGAGAGAGTCTGAAAAAGAGAGACAGGGTTTGGAGAAACAAACGGAAGGAGAAAGAGAGGCAGAGAGCTTACTATAGGAAGAAAAATCAAGACCAAGTGAGGGTCTGAAGGACGAGAAGACTAAAGAAACTGGGAGGAGGGGGAGAAGCAGGATACGCAGGAGAAGGAAAACCTGATATTTAGAATGGAGGCTCCTGGCAGGAAGGCGGGAGAGAGAAAGACCAGGTATGGGAGGTCAGTGGTGCGCCCGCACTCTCCCCGCAACCACCACCACCCTCCCTGCCCCCATCCTAGGGCCTCTTTCCTGACTTAAAGTGGGCTGTGCCCACTCGCGTCGCAGGGACAAAGTGACCTCAGGCCCTCACCTCCTTAGGGACTCGCTGGGATCCCCAAGGGGGCTGTGCTCCCGGAGGGGCCGGGACGGCTGAGAAGTAGAGGGAACCGCCCAGGGTCCGCTGCCCGGACCCGGGACTGCCCAGCGCTGGTGGTCGAGGACTGCCAAGCGCCGTGCAGGCTGGCGCTGAGCCCGCGTTTCCCAAAGCGGCCCCCGCGCCCGGGCCGCAGGGAGCTGCGTGGCGCGGTCCTCGGGGAATCGCCTCGCCGCAGCTCCGCGGTGGGGCGAGGCTGAGGAAGGATGCCGGGTCGCAGGAGGAAAAGGCGCAGCTGGACCCCGGGCCCGAGGAGGAGAAAGTGGGGAGACCACGCACGGCCGGAGATAAGAGCCGGGCAGAGGCGACCGGTCCGGAGGGGCGTCCGCTGCGAGCGTCGTCTCCCCCGGAGCCTGAGTGGCAGGCAGGAGCCGCCCGGAGCGCACCACGCGCGGGGCTCCCGCCCGCGGGCCAGTCTCCACCGCCGCCCGGGCAGCTGGCGCGGGCAGGTCTCACGCTGCCCCGGCCGGGGGACGCGCGGGGCCCGGGACGGCGGCGAGCCAGGGCGGCCGCGAAGTCCCCTCCCCGAGCGCGGGAGCCGCCCACTGTCCCCCCCCCCCCCCCGCCCCAGCCGCGCGGCCCCGCTCGGGGCGCCCGCCCTCTATATAGCGCACCCCGCCAGGGCCCCGCCAGGCCACTAGCCGCGCAGTGGGAGAGGGCTCCGCGCCTGGGAGCCAGTCCCCTGCCCCCAGCGCCGCCGCTGCCTCGACGGGCACTTCCAGCTACCGCCTGGCCCCCGAGGCCACCATGAAGAAGGAGGTGTGCTCCGTGGCCTTCATCAAGGCCGTTTTTACGGAGTTCCTGGCCACCCTCATCTTCGTCTTCTTCGGCCTCGGATCGGCCCTCCAGTGGCCGTCGGCGCTGCCTTCCATCCTGCAGATCTCGCTGGCTTTTGGCCTGGCCATAGGCACCCTGGCCCAGGCCCTGGGGCCTGTGAGTGGCGGCCACATCAACCCCGCCATCACCCTGGCCCTCTTAGTGGGCAACCAGATCTCCCTGCTCCGGGCTACCTTCTACGTGGTGGCCCAGCTGGTGGGAGCCATTGCGGGAGCAGGCATCCTCTATGGGCTGGCACCAACCAATGCCCGGGGCAATCTGGCTGTTAATGCGGTGAGTGCTAATGGGGTTTGGGTCAAGGTCCTTGGGGAGGGATTGCGACCAGGCCCCCCATACCCTCTCTCAAGAATGGGTGCCACTGAGTGAGCCAATAATACACCCTTGCAAGGAAGGCAGAGCCTCCCAAGGCCAAGTAGATGAATCCCCAGGCTGGTGTGTGCCGGGGCTCAGCCTCCCCCTTTCATACCCACATCCTCTGCCCAGCTCTCCTCCTGCTGCTGTTTCCTGGCTCCTCTCCTGGTGTCTGTCACTCCTCCTTTCTTATCCAAAACTTGTGCCTTTTCTCCCATCTCACTCCTGAATTCTGACTTCTTCTTGGGCCCTTCATGGCCCTTGTCTGCTCCTCAGTGGTTTCTTGGAACCATCAGAAAGAGATGGATTGTAATCCTGGCTTCCAATGACCCTGGCCTCTCTGGGTCTCATTTTTCTCAGCCATTACGTGGGTATGGTCATAACCTACCACAGCAGGTGTCAAGAGATCCCATTTAGAAACCATGTTTTTGAAGCCCCTAATTTAGTACCAGTGAATAGGGTCTCTGATGAATATTGGTTCCTGCTCCTGGCACCCTGCTGCCTTCCTCTCCCCAGCACCAGATTCAGCCCCCATGTCCCATGCAAACTGGGTTCATTAATCAAACACAGAGGAGGATTTTCTCAGCTATTGTCAAATTGTGAGTCAGCCGCACCGGAGAGACGGGTTTGAGGTTGGCACTGGCAGCGGGTCAGGCACAGGCGGGAGGTGGGCTGGGGGTGCAGCAGGCAAACTGGGACGCTGCCCACAGGAGGGAGGGTAAATGCCAGCTTGTGGGGGTTGGGGACTGGCAGAACCGTTGAAAGAACTGTGTCCAGGAAAACCTCTCCTCACGGTGTCCTTTGGCCTGTGCTCCAAGCATTGCACATACCGTGAATTATGTAGTCTCTTTTGTCAAATGACCTCCCTGACTTGATGTGCACTGGGCTCTAGGTGTCCTTGGAGGCCCAAAGCTCATCTCCACAAGCCCCTGGCTATAGAAGAAGAGGAAGGCAGGGGTCTTAACCCACCCTCCCATTCCAGCTCAACAACAACACAACGCCAGGCCAGGCCGTCGTGGTAGAGCTGATTCTGACCTTCCAGCTGGCGCTCTGTGTCTTCTCCTCCACCGACTCCCGCCGCACCAGCCCTGTGGGCTCCCCAGCCCTATCCATTGGCCTTTCTGTCACACTGGGCCATCTCGTGGGGGTGAGCAGAGCTACCACATAGCTAGCGTTGTGGGAAGCCCCTCAAGGCAAATAATGGGGCCCTAGAGTAGCACCCCTCTGGACCAACAAGCCCTGCAGGTTGGGTCCGGAGTGGGGCTGCTATACTCTGGTGCAGACTTGAACCCTCAAATCTTTCTGTAGCCTGAGGAAAGGTGGGAGAGGTGGGAACTGAGGTGGGGCCAGGAAACGAAGCCTGAGCTCATGACAGAGAAGAAAAGAGGGGTGCATAGGGACCTATGGAGGGAGAGGTCACCAGCCTAAGAATCAGGAGACTTGAGTTTAAGACCTGGCTGAGCCCCTGTACTGGTGGGTGCACCTGGGAGAGTTGGGGGCCCTGTGGGAGTGGACAAGCACATTCCCCCTCCTCACCATGCCCCTCTCTCTGTCTAGATCTACTTCACCGGCTGCTCCATGAACCCAGCCCGCTCTTTCGGCCCCGCAGTGGTCATGAAGCGCTTCAGCCATGCACACTGGGTGAGTCTGGGCCTCCCCTGGGTCCCTGGCAATGAGGGCCTGGACACCCAGCTATGGCAGCCAAGAGCTAACTGGGCTTTCTGGATGCTGTGGGCCCAGAGCTTGGGGGTGGATCCCAAGAATGGTAGCTGGCGAGAGAAGGGGACACAGTAGGGAATGGATGCAGCCAGAACAAGGGCAGAGGTAGATTTATATGGCTTGAGCCCTTGGGGCCAGGGGACCCTGGTTGGGGGTCGGGGGTGGAGGGGGTACATGTGTATCTATCTCTCTAGGGGAGGGAGGGGATCTGTACCTGTGAGTTGATCAGAGGATTTCATCTGTCCCTCTGGGGGTCTGTGTGTCTGTCCTCTCTGATGTTTTATTTATCTGTTCCTGTTGAGGGGCTGGAAGAATCTTTCTTCCTATGGGTCTGTCCCTCTAGACAACCTGTCACCTACTGTGAGGGCTCATGGTCTGTCTCTAGTCTGTCTCTATCCTAACATAGAAAGGAGAGAATTCTGTTCCTCTCTCTGAGGATCTATATTTCTGTTCCTCTGAAGGTTCATTTGTCTCTATTTAGGGTAGGGGTTAAGGGGCCCTGTCTCTCTAGAGATATATCTGTCTCCCTTAAGTATGTGGGTGTCTCTGGTCCATGTCCCTGTCATTGGAGAGTGTGGTGTCAGTATATCTGTCTCTAAGGTAGAGGAAGTCTGTATATCCGTCTGGAAGTCTGTATATCTGTCTCCTCTGAGGGTCCATGAGTCTGTCCTCTGGGGCTCTGGGGGGAGGGGTTGATTTCTGAGGCCTGGGGCTCAGCCCCTTGATGCTGCTCTGTTTCCACCAGGTATTCTGGGTGGGGCCCATCGTCGGGGCTGCTTTGGCTGCCATTCTCTACTTCTACCTGCTCTTCCCCAACTCACTGAGCCTGAGTGAGCGTGTGGCTGTCGTCAAGGGCACATATGAGCCTGAAGAGGACTGGGAGGAGCAACGGGAAGAGCGGAAGAAAACCATTGAGCTGACTGCCCGCTGACCAGCATCAGGCAGGGGCCAGCCCCTCAGCTCCTGAACCACAGGGGAAAAAAAGAAAAAAAAAAAGAAAAACATGACAGCAAAGCTTCCTTCCCCCACAGCTGGGTCCTCTGGGTTGGGGAGGAGGTACTGGCTCCCCAGGCTCCACAGTTAGAAATGGGATCAGGGATCCATGATGGGACTCTGGGTGGGGGCCAGGTGCTGGGGTCTGATGGAGAGGGTGTCTCTTTGAGACACAGCAGGCTGCTGCCACGAGGTCAGACCTCAGAGATTATGAATACAGCACCACCAAGCTCACGAGCTGCCCCAGGGCCAGGCCAAGAGGGCGTGGCCTGCACTCTTCATCTCCCACTCTCTCTAGATCCTCTTCAAGAGCCAAAGGGATATTAGCCCCTAGGATAGCAAAGGCTGACTCTCCCCAGATGTCCTTAGGAGGGAGACAGATTGGTTCATTAAATGCTGCCTTATTTATTTCTGCTTAAAGATTCATGGGCTAGGGCTGCTGGTGTTTGGGGTGGGGGCTTCCCAATAAACCACTGACATTCATGTACTGCCTCATCTCTCCCCAGACGCCTCTTCTGGGGACACTCTGGCTCATCACCTCCCCTCTTCATTATCCCAAACCCTCTCCCATGGATCCCCATGGGCTCCACAGTCCTCTGTGGAAAAAAAAAAAAGAGAGAGAGAGAGAGAGAGAAAGAAAACAGGGAAGCTGAGGCCAGGAGAGTCCTAGAGCGTCAGATAGGGAGTGGGAAAAGTGCGGAGGGCAAGGCCAAATATAGAAATAGAGCTAGAGGTCAGGAGGGGGCAGCAGGAGCAGAGAAAGAGACATTCCCCTCACTGAGCCTCTCGCCTGCACACCTCTCCCAGCCTAGCTATGTCAAGTCCCTGCAGTTTGAGGAGGGTGTGCCAGGTGCGGTGGAGAAGTAAACAGCCAGCAGCCCCTTGAGATGCCAAGGGGGTGACCAGCTAGGTCTGTCATTGGGAGGAAGCACAGCCCTGGACTTCCCTCTCTGCACTTTAATGTTCCAAAACGGTGCCATGTTGAGAGCCTGTGCTTAGAGAGAGCAGCCATTCCCCTCCACCCCTGCCACACACACACCCAAAGCCACACCTCGCCTGGTTCTTCTCTGGTATCCTCTCTCCTGCCTCTGCAGGCCAGTATCCCCACCATCTTCTCTTCTGGGCCTGCAGCTCTGCTGTCCCCTTGCCCACTGACACACCTTAGTCAACCTCCTTAACTCACCAAGCCTCCATCTCTTAAGCTATTAAATGAGAATTAAAACTGCTTCCCTCATAGTGTTGTGGGGATCAAGATAAGGTGAAGGGGTCAGATTCCTGGGGCCTGTTTGCTCTCTGTGGGGAAGAGGGTGGAATGCAGATAAGCAGCTGAAGACACGGCCATGCATAGTTCAGGAGTCCGGCTTGGAGTTTGTCTTACTGTGCAACTTGGAGTGATGTAAGCTGAGTTTTAATTACCGTACCTCATCTGTAAAATGGGGATTCTTGTACCCACCTCACGGATGGTTGTGAGGATGCGACAATGGATGGAAGGAAAACCACTGTGCAAACAGGGCCAGGCACCTCAGAGCAAGTGTTCAATAAACTAGTGTGAAAAGAAACCCTCATGTACACATCTGGGACCCCAGCCACACCCCAGTTTGAGCCTCTGTTTTCCTGAGCTCCTGATTCTCTGCGGTGCGGGAACCTCTCCCTGTGGTCTTCAGTTTTGCCTCAGAAGAAGAGGGGCCAGGAGGGCCAGGAGGTGGGCTGGGAAGGGGTGGGAGAGAACATGCGCCTGCGGGCCAGGGTCAGTCCCAGCAGCTGGAGATGAGAGCCGCAGAGTCCTCCTCCAGGCTGAGTGGAGTACCTGTCCATGGAGCTGCGGCCGCCCTGCCCTGCCCTGTCCTGCCCTGCCCGCCGCATGGGCATAGTTGACACCTAATGGCAGTGCTGCTGTGAGAACCTCAAGGAGCAGCCAGTCCCCGAGCCGCCACCTCCGGCCCACACCCCGGCGCGGCCGCAAGTGCCAGCTCCGACCTGCAGGGGGGGACGTCGTCCACCAAATGCACAGCTGCTGCGCCTCCTTGTCCCCAAGACCTGAGATGGGGCGTGGGGGGGTGGGGGACAAGGGGAGTCTCTCAGGCTGGGTCCCCAGGAGCCGCCAGGAAGCAGCTACCCGCAGTCCACCCTCATCCCACCATCCGAGAGCGGGTCTCTTCCCCACTCAGGGTCCACACGACCCGGGGACTGGCACGGCCATGACTGTGAGGCTGGCCTCTCCCCGGCGAGGCAGGCCCAGCAACTTGCGTTCCTCTGTGGGCCTGTGGGGGACAGACCCTCGGGGTGGGGGGGCACCCAGTACGAGGGAGTTCCAAGCCGTGCAGAGGGCGAGGGTCCGCCCAGGGCTGAGCGCACCAGTCGCGGCAGGTGGGCTGCGTGGTCAGCAGAGGGCGCGGTGCTCCGTGGTGGCCGACCCCACCCGCGGCACGGTCCAGCCTCACAAAGACCTGAGCACACGGGAGCGCGCACACCCTGACCCCGCACGGCCACACCGACCTGCAGTCGTACGGAGGAGCTGCGTCCTCTTGGCAGGGATTGCTCACTCCATACGTGTGAGAGCCTTGTCAACCCTCCCCCAATTCTCTCTCACAGGGATGCTCGGGGCCAGAATTAGAAGCCTTGACTCCCTGTGTTCTCTGAGAGGCAAACGTGTGTGACACACGTTCAGTCGCCCCTTTGACCGACCCTCTGCTTTACCTGAAGATGGAACCCAGAAGCACTCTTGGTGCTTCTCTGGCCCCACTCCCCTTCTGCCCAAGGGCTGCCAGTTTTCACCAGATAGGAAGATAGACAGGGTGACTTGATGGAGAGAGAGAACTGGGGGTGGAGGCAGAGAATGGGCAAAGGTTGGCTGTCTAGGAGGAGGCGCTGTTGGAGGATCAGCTTTCTCAGCCCCTCTCTGTACCTCAGCTTCCTCCTGAGTCAGCTGTGGATGAGATCAGAACTCCTTACCTTTGTGGGGATTGGTGAGATGATGTGAGGGAAGCTACCTTGAACCTTGAATTCTTCCCTTTCAGATGTGTTTTTATTGTCCCTCTTCTGCTCTCCCCGTACCTTCCTCCTTCCCTGCCCCCTTGTTCACCTACCTCCCTCAAGCCCTGAGAAGACCTCAATCAGAGCTCATATTTCCCTTTGTGCACATGCACACGCACACACACACACATTCTCACATACAACTTCCCACAGAAGTGCCCACCAGGGCAGTCTGAGAAGCCCAGACAGGCCTCTAGGAGGTTAAGAGCACACAGCCACTGGACAGACAGCTATAGGCAGCCATGTGTGAGGCCTTAGCAAAGGCCTCTAAGCATGAGTGACCTCAAAGCATAACACTAGAGCCCAAGACTGGCTGGGCCTACCAAGGCGCTGGCTGGAACTGGAGCAAGCCCTGGCCAATGCCTGACTAGCTTCAGGGGATGAAGGAATTTGTTGCAGGCCAGATAGGGCCATCGGAGGCTCTGTTCTATGCCAGCTGGAACACAGGGCTGCCACTGCACTTAATGATTTCAGCCGCCAAGGCCCAGAGCAGGGGCTGCAGGTGCTGCTTGTCCTGGAGCTGCCACAGCACCAGGACCCTCCCACCCCAACCTGGTCCTCACAGCTGTCTCACTGGAGAGGGAAGGGGAGTGGAAATCCTAATAACCAACATTTTTTTTTTTTTTGACTCAGAGACACTCTCCTAGGTATTACCACATTTATTCCTAGTGACACACAGGGAGGTAGAAATTTTCATGTCCATTTTATAAGTGGGGAACCTGAGATCACAGAATTTAAGCACTGGTCAGGGGTGCAATATACAAAACGATATTCACATGCTCTTGCCTGTATTGTCTTATCAAAATCTCCCAACAAATAGGCATTACTGATGTTTGGTGCTTGGTGTGCAGGTACAGAAACCTAGCCTCTAGGTAAGATGTAGGGATTGGTAAGTATCTGTCTCCAAACCCTCTATGGCCCTGTCTGAGGTGAGGGAAGGAGAGAGATGACCTGGATGTTCTCTGGGACAGCTCCTAGGCAGGGGACCCACTGTGGCAGGAAGGAATGTCACCCATTCCTTCATTCCTTGAGTATTGAAAGACTCCTTTAAGCCAGGCAAGCACAGGATTCTGCACTGGAACAGCGGAAGCACTGAGGAGGCTGACGCCAGAAGTTGTCACTGGCTTTGCTCAAGCCCAAGCTTTCCATGAAGCTCGCCTTCATTCTGCTGGAGAGGAAAGTCAGGGTGGGCTTCATGGAGAAATCAGACTTGAGCAAAGTCTTGAAAGAAAAACAAAGAGGAATGGCATTCCAAACCCATGGTCTCTCCATTACTCTGAGTTTATCAGGCACATTAAAAAGAAGCCAGGAGAGTAAATGTGTAAACCACAGATGAGACTTGGAATGGCCAAGAAATGTCCCTATCACTCAGAGAGCACAGGGAGGGTCCCCTGACTCAACATAGGAGAAGGGCTGCCTCTTCTGCAGGGACACAGGGAAGCTGGTGAGGGCATAGGGCAGCCACTGGTGAGTTGGCAGCGGGGGAGGAAGGATGGAAAAAAGTCTTGCCTGCTATCTTGACTTTCTGGGTGGGACAGAAGGCAAGCTGACATGCTGGAAGAAAGCCAGAGTAAGTGGGGTACTTGAAGAGAGTGGGGGAAGGTTTGAAGTAGGCCTTAGAACAACAGGGAGAAAGCCACTTGGGGATGGTATAAGGATTTTAAGCAGAGCTGCAACCCCTGCTGAGGCCAGAGACCATAGACTTGTCATGGTGGCAGTCCGCATGGCTAGGCCAGTGTCTCCAGCAGTGCTCAGCAGCACGCAGATGGCTGGCAGAGGGGTGTGAGGAGAATGAAAATGGAAAGATGAGAGGTGAGTGGTGAGGGGTGAGGGGTGGGGGGTGGGGGTGGGGTGGGGGGGTGACGGGTGGGGGTGGAGAGAACAGGCAGCTAGGACAGTGGGGCACTGAGGTTAGATACCAGGGGATCTGGCTGAGAGAACAGAAAGGGGGTGGAGAAGGGAATTTTACTGTGACTGAGATGGGGGAGGGTGTGTGGACAGAGCCTGTGATCAACGCTGAGATGTTTCACTTGAAAGTATCAGAGGGCCCAGTCCCGGTGAGGCTATAAGAATAGCTGGCTGAAATGAAGCAGATATGAAAGTCACCCGCCTCCTGGAGGTCATGCTTTCATTCACTCATTCATTCATTCAACAAATATTTATTGAGTGCCTTCTATGGCTAATCCCTGGACAAGACACTACATGTAAAAATAAACAAAACTTGGTGACTGACCATCAGGGGCTCACTGCCTCTCTGGGGAGACACATTAACATTGTGACAACACCCTATGGTGACTGCAGTGCAGGAAAATGCCCAGGTGCTGTGGGAGCACACAAAGGGGTCCTCACCCTGGAAAAGGAGGTGACATTGAAATTGAGCCTTAGTGATGGGTTAGGAGTTGCCCAAGCAAAGGAAGTGGGAAGGGCTCTCCAAGGAGAAGAGCAAGCATATTCCAAGGAGAAATCAGCATGGAGTGTTCCAGAATCACTGGCCATTTGGTGAGGCTAGAGGGTAAAGAGCAAGGCAAGGATTGGGGAGAGGTGAGGCAGGAGGATCAGGATCCTAGAGGAGACTGGAGGCTTTGAAGGGATTTAGCAGAGGAGCAGCAGGATCAGATTTGCATTTTAGAAAGATCACTCTGGCTGCAGTGTGGATAATTGATTGGAGCAGAGCAAGGGAGCAGACAGAGAAAATGGTTAAAGGCTGCAGGGCAGCGGGGGTGGCAAGAAGAGGGCACAGTCAAGAAATAGTCAGGATTCAAAATCAGCAGGACTTGATGCCTTTACTGGATGGAGGCAGGAGAGGAAGGATCTTAGGATGCTCAAGTGCCCCCAACTAAGCTGGAGGAAACAAGAGTGCATTTGTGGGAACAGGGAGAGAGGAGGATCCCATTTTGAGACAGGTTGCATTTGAGACAACCAGGGGACATCCCCTGGGCCAGTCGATATGGCCAGGGGCAAGGTCAGGGCACCCAGATGTGTTTAGGAGGTGAAGACAATTATCTGAACAGCTCTGCAGACTCTGCTTAGGGAGAGAACAGCTTTGTTTGGGTAAATACCTTGATCTGCTGCTGGAGTAAGAGGGCAGAGCCTAGGGTATAGGTGACCTTAGGAACTGCATAGCCACAAAAATGGCTAAGCTGCCCTCTGTGAGTTCTAACAGGAATTGTTCGGTCCCAAGAAAAGGAGCAGAGAATGGAACAGGGAGGAGCTGAGAAAGAAGGAAGCAGTTGAAGGACCAATAGAAATTCCCCTGGCAGGCAACAGAGGTGCCCACCATGTGTATCATCTGATTAGCTGTGGAATAAACCTGTCCTCCATCTGCCCTCTCTGTGCCCCAATAGGCCCACATCCTTAGTAAAGTTAACTTTTTTCACATCTGCTCTCTGTGAGTGAGGTTTTAATTGGGAATGGAAGAGCTTCACTTCACATCTAGGTTTATGGGGCACAGAATAGTGTGTCCATCTGGAGGTAGAGCCTGCAGGCAGATAAGCTGATAGGGTTATGTGTGCAGGCAGAGGGGGCCAGGAGAACAGGAGCCTGCGCCAAGCCCAGAATACTCAGGACCCTCTGAAGCAGGCCTTGAGGATCGAGTGATCTTGTTCTAGCTAAGCGGACATCAGGGATGTGAGCGCCCTGGAATCCCATGCTCACTATTGCTTCTGCACCTATGGCCTTCAGGTTGGGCCTCTGCCTGCAGCAGTCAGTCCTATCTAGCTTGGAAACTTCCTGGGAGGTTCCAGCTCAGTGCCCTGAGACATCCCCCTCCCCCTGGCTGTCAGGTGAGCTCAGAGTGGAGCAGGCACGTGAGCATCACCCCTCATGCCACCCCTACACTTCCCCCCCACCCAAACACATATAACCCTATCAGCCTGATCTTTGCCAGTCTAACTGGCACAGTCCTGGGGCAGCAGTGTAGTGGGGGAGCTTCAGATGAGAGCCAGCAAAGTCTCTACACAGTAAGACAGCCAGAGCAGGCCAGAGACAAGAGACCAGAGAAGACAGAGGAGACAAGCAGCAAGGGGAACACAAGAGGCCCTGGGAGCAGAGGAGGCTGCAGCCAAGGCACCAGGATCTAGACATGGTGGAGGCAGTCGGGTGCAGCTTGGCTGGGGTGGTGGGGTGCCAGCTCTGGGTGGCCATCGGCAAGGCACTGTTTGCCGAGTTCCTGGCCACAGGGCTGTACGTGTTCTTTGGTGTGGGTTCGGCTCTGCACTGGTCTTTGGAGCTTCCCTCTGTGCTGCAGGTCGCCATTACCTTCAATCTAGCCACAGCCACGGCTGTGCAGGTCACCTGGAAGACCAGCGGGGCTCATGTCAACCCCGCCGTGACACTGGCCTTCCTCGTGGGCTCCCAAATCTCACTGCCCCGTGCTCTGGCCTATGTGGTTGCCCAGCTGGCAGGGGCCATTGTGGGGGCTGCCGTGCTTTATGAGGTCACACCAGGGGACATCCGAGAAACCCTTGGAGTTAACGAGGTAGGTGCAGAAAGGGGCGTCTGGCAGTGCCAGATGGGAGGTGTCCCAACAGACTGGGGGGAGCAAAGAGGTAACCACACAGCTGCATGCTCCACATCTGCTCTGGGCAGGGCCCAGGGGCGCAGGGGAATCTGACTATGTGTGGCCTTAGTGCAGGCTGAGTAGAAATGTGATTGTGGTTCAAGAAACAAGTAGAGCATGGAGAAGCCCTACTAAGGGGCAGGAGTCAAAGAAGGACTAGGTATTAGAGAGTTGGGGTAACCAGGAAGGGCTGGGGTTGTGGGTTGTGGTAGGAACCCTGTACATACTCCATCTTCCTCCCCAAGTCCCCTACATGACCCCTGATTTTTTCCATGTTCCTCCCTCCCTAGCACCCTGAGGCCTATTTTACCTGCCCCCACCATTCCCGTAATCATCTAAGTTCTACCTACTTCCCCAGATCTCCTTCTCATCAGCTTGAAAACATGCACCCCAGCTTCCCCACATCTCCCCTTTCCCACCAGTCCTGGGCCCTTGCCATCCTCCTAAATCATCAGCCCCAATCAACCTTTGGGGCAAGAAGGGTGACACTCACTTCTGCAAGGAGCAAGTGTCTGGGACTGACCTAAACCCTACTGTGCAGTTCTCTTTAAGTCCTGGAATTGGCAGTGGTGAGATATCACACCCTTACAATGAAGAAATAAGGTGTGTGGAGGTCTTCATCCCCTGGCAGAGCCCACATGGGCTCCAGCATAACCCCCTCACCCAGGTCCGGAGCAGCGTGTCGACTGGCCAGGCAGTGGTGGTGGAGCTGGTTCTGACTCTGCAGCTGGTGCTCTGTGTCTTTGCTTCCACGGACAGCCGTCAGGCATCAGGATCCCCAGCAGCCATGATTGGGATCTCTGTGGCATTGGGCCATCTCATTGGGGTAAGGGGCAAAGGGGAGGCGGTAGAGGCCCTGAAGGCCAGGAAGTGTCCCTCCCTGAGTTTCTCATGCCTTGGGGCTAAGGCTGTGTCCCACACTCCAAACCTAGGATATGGTGCTGCAGATGCCAAAGCTGGAACTGAGGTTCTCATCCAAGGCAGAAGGGACTATCCCCTCCCAGGCTTACCTTAAGCCTCTTCATACCCCAAACCCACAATCATTCCCCAGATCTACTTCACTGGCTGTTCTATGAATCCAGCCCGCTCCTTCGGTCCTGCCGTCATCGTTGGGAAGTTTACAGTCCACTGGGTGAGACCCTCGACTGGCAGCCATGGGGAGGGGAGAGGGCCCAAGCAGGGGCATAGAGACTACTGTGGCTTTCACCAGCAGAGGGGCCACAGAGACTTGGGGAGACAAGTCCTCCTGCCACAGAACACCTTGACCCCTGATGGAGTTTTCCCTAAGCTCAGAAGACCAGGGAGAGTATCCTGGCTTTGTACTAAATTTCTTTACAACTTCAATAGCCCAGGGTATCTGGTGGGCTAGCAAGAAATGGGCCAGGGCAGGAGACGCAGCCTTGGCTGACTTCAAGTCCAGGCTGTTTCCTTATTCACTTTCTCCAGCTGGACCAATTTCCAAACTTAGATAAAGACAAACAGAAATAGACACACACACCAGCAAAGACAGAAATGGCACTAGCCAGGGCTCCTGGCTGGGACAGGGGGGCAAGAAGAGGAGGGAGAAAGGAGTAGAAAGGATGCTGGGGCAGTGGTGGGTGGGTACAGGACTCATGCTTCTCAAATTTTCCACCTTGTAGAGATCAAGGGGTCCTGGGAGACAAAAGTCAACACTAAGGAAGCAGGCAGGGGTCCCAAAGCCACCCTATGATCCTGACAGCTCATGAGCCAGGTGCCTACTTCTTTCTGCCTCCTCAGATCTTCTGGGTGGGACCCCTGACAGGGGCTGTCCTGGCTTCGCTGATCTACAACTTTATCCTGTTTCCTGACACCAAGACCCTGAGCCAGCGACTGGCCATCTTCATGGGCACCACAGAGATGGACAAATTGGTAGAGGTGGAGCCCCAGAAGGAATCCCAGTCCAGCCCAGGGAACACCGAAATGGAGAATGTATGTTAGATGGCATAGAATTTGGCCCCTCCCCTCAGGCTTCTGAGATGAGCTGTGTAGGTGGCCAGCATATCTTCAGGTTTTCTAGGGTGGTGGGAAGGGGGCTTTCAAGTGTGGGTTGGGAGGCATGGCCTCTTGTCCTAACATCTTGAGCAGGGTATGCTAATCCCTCTCCCTGGCATTACATTTCTAGATAGAATCTGGGGAGAAAATTGTTCAGTTTCCTCCCTTTCTATCTCTTAATGGGACAAGGCAGAGGGAGGAAGGGAAATGCATGATTGCCTTTCACTTCTCTCATCCGTCTGGACTGCAGATCCCCATGTCTTGAAAAAAGGAATCAGAGCCCAGAAAGCCACTCTGCTTATAGGCTGAGGACTAAAGGGACCTTAGGGAACCCCAACTTCTTACCCTAACTGTGGGGAGGAGGGACCAGACTTCTCAGAAGACTCAGCTCCTCAGAGGGATATCTCTGCTCTTGGTCGTGGTTTAAGGGGACGCGGGCGCCTATGGCTCCTACTCAGACTGAGGGCTTCCTGAGGACAGAGATTACCCTCTCATAGATCTTAATTCCTCATTCATTCCTTCAAATGCCCAGGAGAGGACCGCACCCTTAGGAAGAGCTGACACAGAGAGGAAGTTTTCTCAGGTTAGCAAGGGAGGTTTGGGCCAGACAGGTCTTTTCCAGGGCAAGCTCTTCCTGGGTGTTTGCCTGCCTTCCACCTCACAGCCCCATTCACAGAAACAATCATGAGGGGACAGCCCCAGCCCAGCCCTCGGCCCAGGCCAGAAGCAAACTCCAACTTCAATCTCAGCTCTGCCAAGATGCCCCAAAAGCTGTTGAATAAGTAAGTCACAAGGATGCTAGGCACTCAGGAATGACCCAGGAAACCATGGTTTTCTGTTCAATGCTTCTGATGGACTACTGGAGTCTCTACTGGTTTGTTAATATTCACAAGCTGCTGTAAACAGACTCTGCCCATGACTTGGGGTCCTATCTGGATCTTGGCTTTCCCAGCTATTAAATGGGTACAAGCTTCCCCCAGGCACTGCTGTGAAATAAACAAGGTCAGAAAATGTTTGGGGAAGTTAAAATGTTAGAAAAACAAAGCCAATAAATGATGATTATTGTCACTATTACTGTAATTATTGGGTTTGAATACAATTGCTGATAATGGGAAGAAGAGATGATTGAGAGGGAGGGAAGAGGTTTTTCTCAGTTCATCTGCTCCACTTACAGGGGACCTTGCCTCCTTCTTGGGTCTAGTGACCTGGGAACATAGTGTGTGTGTGTAGATGGTGAAGGTTGGGGGAGGGGCCCTGGAATGAAGAGACAAGCCAATAAGTCAGTTCTTCTCATCTCTATGGTGCCCATCACCATGGTACCTCGAGATGCAGCAACCAAATCCATAAAAGAGATAGATTCTTTTCCATGATGTCTCCAAAGGGGCTGTGGATGGGGGAGGGGCTATTAAAGTCTTCCAAGGACAGGGTGACAGGGCCCAGCCTGTGACCAGTGCAGCAACCAAGTCCCCGGTGCTCTTGGCCATAGCAGCTGTACTCAGCATTCTGTGATATTGTCAGTGCAGAATGCTACTCACATTTCTCCAAGCTGAGTTGTACTCATCTATCTTCACAATCTCTCAGAGCCCAGGGCTTCTTGTGCCCTTTTATGAGTAGGAACAGCTGGGCGTGTGTGTGTGTGTAGGATGTGACTGATTTGTTAAAGGTCACCCAGCTCAGTACCACAGCCCCCTAAAGTGCCCCCAGCTCTTAGCTTAGAATTTTCCAAAATAGTGCTCCAGGGGAACTTATATAAGCTGCAGCCAAAGAAAGGAAAGAAGCAGGAACTAGAAGGTTGAAGAGAGCAGGGGGTGGAGCTACTGTAGTAGGCTCTTAAGCTCCTAGACAAATCGTCTCCAAGTCCCCAGAGTCGAGTACACACTGGGTGCTTAATAAGTTAGATGAATAAATGACTGAGGCTGGGCGGCTGGGAGAGAGAGGGGAGGCAATAATTGATCAAGAGAATTCAGGACTTACAGCTCCAACTGAGCCAGAATCACAGCAGCTGGGGAGCCTGCACTTGCAAGTAGGGGTAGCTGGGTAGAGGGTACACTGCCGTACATGAGTCCTCACTTCTACTCCAGAGTGAGTAACCTCTGTCCCAGAAACTTCAGGCCAAAAGAGTAAGGGTGATTGTCTGAAGAGAAAGCTGGGGCTTCTTTCACAAATAGTTCTTTGAAGCTGTGCTGATGGAATAGACTAAATAAGAAAAGACAAGCTTCATGAGAAGTGAGGAATTAGGTTAGAGTCTGAAGAGCATTCAAAGTTAGACAGGAATGAGTAACCAAAGGTGAGCTTCTCCTCTGCAACCTTTTAATAGGACAGCCGGCCATCTGTTTGGATGAGGGAAGGGCTGGCCTTCTGGGAGCCAGATCTCAGTGATTCTAGCCACGGGCAGGGGGCTTCACGGTCACAGCCCCTGGGTCTGGGTTGGGAGAACAGAGATCCAACTGGACAGACCCTTGGCGTGCACTCCCTTCCTCCTGTTTGTCAGGGGAAGTTTTTAATTAATGGTGTGTAATCTGATCTGGCCCTTCTCCCTGCTGAGCACTGCCTTCAATCAGCAGAGCCATCTGCAATTGCAATTCATAATTCTCCCCAAAGGGAGGGGGGCTCGGGACGAGTGCCTTGGTGATTAATACAATTAGCCTTTTATGTTGATGATTGTCTTAGCAGGAGCAGATGATGCCAGCACAGAGCCTTCACCATTGGTTGGCAGGAAGCCCCTCTCCACTTTCCACCCCCACTGCTACCTCGGGGTGTAAAGAGGACAGGTCTAATCTGGGACCACACTGTGAAAGGAGGGAGAGCCCACAAACGGGTCAGGCTCTGGGACACATTTGGGCTCCTCAGACTGAGGGGAGAGAAGCAAGACTTTCCAAAGAAAATCTCTTTGACCTAAAGGATTCTGTGCACCAAGGTTAAAAGAAAAAAAGACTATACAAAGGTAGACTAGGGGTTGAAAGGGTTGAAAGAGTTTAAATACAGGCTTGGGCACTTATAGTTGTGTGAACTTGAGCAAGTTACTTAAAATCCTGAGCCTCGCTTTCCTCTTCTGGAGAATGGGGTCTATTCCTAAGGAGTCTGGAAGAATATGCAGGATGTATATATGTGTTCAGCACCATGCCTGACATAGTCAGATCTCAATCAGTGGTAGCAGTTTTTACCATCATCATGGTAGATTATCATTCCCTCTGCTGATGAGTCTCGCTGTCTCCCCTGTAGTTTCTAATGCAGTCCAGCTACTATTACTAAAGAAGGGTTCACTTTCTCTCCATATTCCAGGATTAGCTTGAGCAAAGAAGAGAGTATGTGAGCCATGAGTGTTTTAGGGGAGCAGGATCTCAGAGGAGTCAAGAATAAAATGCAAGAAAGAGAAATAAGGGCCTCCTCAGAACAGAGAAGTGGAGCATTGGAGTAATCATGGCTGGAAGCGGGTTTTGAGGAGTCAGGGAATGAGAGTAAGGAGGCTGGGTGGGTATAAAGGGATGAAAAGGAAGGTTTTGAGTATCTGGAATTTCATATGGAAGCTAAGTGAACAGAAGGGGAGCAGCCATCAGAGATGAGAGTTTAAGAAACAGGACAGAGTAAAATCTGTGATCTCTAATACTGAGGTCAAGTGCTCTGGAGCCAGCTGATTGGGGATTTTGATGAGAGACTCTACTGGGTCAGTCAGGAGAAAGAATCACCTCAGTCCCTCTGGGCCCCCAGCGCTGTTCTCCATGATCGGGGGCAGTGCAAGAAGAATGCTCCTTTATCAAAAGGGATGTTAACCTGCAGCTGATGCCAGGCCCAGCTAAGTCAGGGGCAAGACAAGGAGGGGAGGGAGTGGAAACCGTAAGGGCTAATCAAGATGAAGCATCCAGCCAAGCTGTGGCCACTCAGGCAGCTGGGGCAGGGGGTCTGCACAGCCAAGATCTGTAATCACTTCTCAGGGAGGGGCAGCTACACTGAGGAGCAGTCACATATTTAGCAAAAGCTGTAGAGGGGAGGCATGGTTCGTGAAGGGGGTTTATGAGGGGTGGGGTATACAATGGCACTAATTAATAGGCTGCAGCTAATGGGCAGTAAATGGGGAAATGAAAAACTGTTTCAGAGCTCTGATTAAGTCAGATGAAGGGGCAGTTATTGCCAGAGCTGGGAGTAGAGGAGGCCAGAGACAGAGGTAGGAACCAGCAACTCCGCCCCAAATTCATGGACTGATAAAACTAGGCCCAGGCAGGCCAGTAGTTAGAGGTGTCTGGTTACAGAACACCAAGCTGAAGGTACTTCCTTCATGCTTGGAACATGCTTCCAGGCTCTCTCTAGCTGCTTTGTTCATCCTGCAGTCCAGCCTGAATGCTCTCACCTGCTAGGCTCTCTTAAGCCTTCAGCCCCCTCCCTTCTCTGAGCTCCCACAGTGCTCTGCACCCACCTCCATACTGGCATTGAACACATTATTTCCTAGTTATCTGAACACCTCTCTCTACTGAATAGGAAGATCTTCTTAAATAAAATTATATTTTTAGTCTACTTCTCATCTCGGGGCAATGGTTTTCTTGACGATCTGTCCTTGTCAGTTCCTAAACCATGGCCTGCCCGTTTCAAGGGCCTTCCCTGTTTCAAGGGAGGAAAGACCTCTGCTATTTTGTATTTGGTAAGCAAATTGGACAAAGGATTACAATACACACTCTTAACTCCCTGCCCAGAGATTATCTAACACTCTAAACTCTTTTGTGTTAAGGCACACCCAAGTGTTTTAGTCTTATATTGTGATTTAACTCCACCAAGACATACTATTATTTTGGTCTTGGCCTCACCGATTCACAATGGCTTTCCCCCACTTCCACAACTCAGGGGTCACACGTAATGGCTCTGGGGGTCATGAGTGGGACAGATTTTGATCCTATCCTACACATTGTTTGTCTGCTTCTTTGTGCCAAATGTCCCGGGGACTGAGACTTGCTTTTCCTATATTGCAGCTTCTCTTAGACCTGAGTGAACTCCCTGTTTTAATCTCTCCACAGCTAAGTAGCAGGTTCCCTGGCCTCCACATCTGGTCTAGTTAACAGCATATCTCCCCTAAATGGCTAACATTTCCAACCCAAATAACACTGATGTAAGAAGCACCACTATTTTATGAGCCACTAAGAAAGAAAAATCACATCATTATATTTGTGTGATTCCACTGATTATAAGATACCCCAATTCTCAGAGATAGTAAAACATATTTCAAGTGCACCTTACGATCAAGAAAAACATTTCTCTTTCAAATCTTGGCTCTTTCAGTCAAACTTTGAAGAAAAGGGAAATGGAAAGCCAAAGGGGGACCACTCTGGAGGGTCCCAAGTCTTCTCCTTCCTCTAAGGGGGTGGAAACTATTGCCCTTGCATGCTCTCAACTCGTCTGCACATCTGCTGCTAGTCCAGCTTTTAAATACCCAGGTCTCTGAACACCTCTTCTCCTCAGTGCCAGGAGGCCACTAAAGAGAACCCCCTCTTTTTTCAGGGAGACAAAACAAAGTACAAGCCAGGCCAAGCTGGGACCACCATTTTTGAGTAAATAATCACCTAGCACTTCAATACCATTTATCCAACTACCTCCCACCCTACTGGGTTATCAGCCCCAGAGCCTCCAGGCCAGTTCTAGAAGATGCTTAGATTAGTCATTTCCTCCTAATCTGGCTAAGACGGCTCTGTTAAGCTGCCAACTACGGGCAGTTCTTGTTAAAGCAAAGCAGCTGGAAAGGGCTTAGCCCTTTAATGCCAGTAGCTGTATCTCCACTGTGCGGCTGCTCTGCTGAGGGGCTGGACTCTGTCCAGAAGCATCAGGCGTTTAGCTCCAGTCAATGTATATTAACCTAGGAAGACAGAGCAGCCAGCTCTCTGAGAGAAGGGGAGGTGGCTCATTTAAGCACCTCCATCCCCAAGCTTTCCTATTCAATGAGGAAGGAATATTCCAGCCCCTTTGTTTCCCTTGCTCTACTAAAATCTGGACAAACTGTATCATCTCACAGGCAGAAAGCTCTTTCTCTATGGCAGAAGCAACACTATTTCAAAAACTCACCTACGGACAGATCCACTTGTTAGTTTTGACAACAAAAAACCTGTAGGCCACTAACCACGCAGATTCATTGTCCTCTGAGCTGATTTTTTTTTTCTTCTGAGGCATTAAATAGTCTTCTGACCTCCAGGTATACAAAAGTGTGGACAACAGACTACCTCTTGGAGAACACTGGGCCCTAGGGTTGATGAGAGAGAAAGCTGAACAGCCCTCAGAAAATCCTGGCACAGAGCAGACTGCTAAAGAGAGATCACTTGAAAACTTCTTACTCAAAGCCAGATGGTGAACATGAGATGGGGTGAGAGCTAATGCCACTCAGGGGGAAAGCCAATAAGCTAATCCACTGACACGTTTCTAGAAGCAGGCTGATGGCTTTGGTTCAGAGATTTGCCTGTTCTTGGCTCTGAGCTTCAGAGCACACAAGATGTACATGGGTGGCCGGAGAACAGACTTCCACCAGAAGCAACTTCAAGTACCCATATCAGCTCTTCCTTCTCCCACACAGAAAACAGCCCTGGATCACCAAGCACAGGTCTTCTTTTCTACCAGACAATAACTCCAACCATTAAGACACTCTCCTGTCCCAAATGCTTTTCCTAGCAGCCTGGGCCCCCAGCAATTTTCAGGTCATCTGTTGAGTAAATAAACACATCCACATGCAGCCCTGAGTTTCTGGAATCATTTACGTACCTAATAATATATTAACAAACCCACAATGCTGAAGAAATCTGAAATAGCAAGCATCATAGCTGACCTCCAGAGTGGAGCTGCAATGCTCAGATTTGAACCCCTGGGAAACTATAATTAGTTTATGGGAATCTGAGCCAAATTACCTTGCTGAATTTGTCAGTTTGGATGACATCACCTATCCTGCCTACTGCACATGAGTGTGGGGAAATGAAGTAAGATAAATGAAAAGCACTCTGTATATTGTAAATCATCATATTACTTTTCCTAGAGGCTTTGTGGGGAATCGGTCCCTAAGTCCATCTTCACTGATGACCATAGATGTGAAGTGGAAAGTCCTTTATGAGAAGTCTAAATATCTATTTACATGTGTCTGAACCTAGCACACAGATGGTGTCCAACTGTGAGATGTGAGAGTAATGCTATATAAAAACAATGCAACTAAATGAAGCCTGGCAAGAATTAGAGGAAGAAGGTAGACAAAAGGAAAAATTTCTACTTCCAACCCTGAGTCCGTGAAAAGTGGCCTCCTTTCCCATCCCACACGACTGCAAAGAAGGCTCCCACACACTGCAAGGTTATTCCTGGTGATGTCAAGCTGTCTGCTGCCTGACTTCGTGAATAGAAACCATCAACAAATACAGACTCCAAGAACCAGAGTCTAATAAATTACAAGGTAAGGACCTCCTGAAGTGGGGCCTTCACTTATTTACAAAATATGCCAGCTCCAGGGAGCAGATTTTTTTAAACTATTAAATTCTTAAGTTAAGTGGCATTCTCCAAACCCCGTTTATACTAAAAGCACAAAGACTAACATGCCCCGATCCTGCATGCTTAAAAAGCTTTTCACACCAGTGGCTGCAACTTGAGTCATGACCATGACTATCATCAATGCACCTTGACCAAGAACCTACTATGTGAGCTGTGCCAACCTAAACACTGAACTCTGTGCCACCCCTATTTCTCAGATCTGGACTGCAGAACAGCTCTCCCTGCTCGCGCTGTGAGTCTAAGAAAAGGTGGTGCCTGATTAAGCAAACCACTGGGTGTACCAGGCACAGCAGTGGGTCTCCCAAATGCTTTTCCAATAAGAACTCATGCGATATGTATATGCACATGTATGTGTTTGTCCATCAGTCTGAAGTTTGAGGTAGGTAGGGAAGCCCTATTAGAACAAAAAAACAGCCAACCTGGTATCTTTGTTCCTTGTACTTACTCAGTATTACTTGTCACTTTATGCTACCCAATAATTTAAACATAAGAATTCAAGACCCCTTTCAATGCCAGGGGTTCAGTTCATAGTCAAAAAATGACTATTTTTGCCACACTCAATCAATTGAGCACCCTATAGTCCTCTGATCAAAACTCAGGTGACTTCTTACCTTCTATTTTTGCAAACAATGAATTCACCTTTTTAAGAAATCATTAAACACCCAGTAATAAATGCAAATTGTTGCTACTGAATCAAACCACGTAATGCCCAGTTAAATAAACATCAAACTTGTCTTATGTAGATTGAGAAGGGATTTTAAGATTCTGGTTATTAGCAAGTGGGGCAGTAAAGTTAAACTGCATTTTAGGAGTAAGAGGCAGCATCAGAAAGGGTTAGGAGCAGAAGACAGGAGGACAGTCACTCCAGAGCACTGGACCTTTTCCATAGATCCAACACAAGGAAGTATAATTTAAGAAAGCCCTCAAAAGTCAGGTTGTTCCAAATGAAGTGCTGTTAAAAAAGTTGGAGGTGAGTACATATTTCCCTTTGCTAAGATCAGAATTATTTTCATGGGTAAGGTCTCTTGGCCTAGCCCAAAACTGAGATTGGCTGCCAACACTTGACACATAGGACCATTTCCTTTTTCGTTAATGGGCCATCAGTTCCTGCATGGGGAAGTCTTGCCTTCACTAACATTATACAATCCATTTACTTCTTCTACATTAGTGACTTAAAATGCACCTTGGGGAGATACTACAGAATAGCAAATATGGAGCCAGGCCAACAGTAGGCTTGCAGAGACATAAGAGATGGCATCTAGGACAAAAGTTTAAAAAACCCAAACCTAACAGATATGTCTGTGTAAAGTGGGGGAACGGGAGATGGGACCCATCCTCTGTCAATTTGCTGAGGCAGATGGGCCCTGCTGTGAGAGCTGCCACCTTTTTTCCCTACTGGGAAAAATGCCAGTAGGTTGCCTCCTCTCTCCACAGTTACATATTAAGCCTGCAACTGTTTACGTTCAATCTCAGATACATTCTGTTCACCAGCTTCAGAGTTCCAAGTGCAGGTGCCCTCAGTTAATCATCTCGGCTCACTCCAGAGTCACTTCCAGCAGTGAAGGATGTTCCTTCTGGGCAGTCAGCCAGCCAGAGTCATTTTTTTTTTTTTAAATCTGCACCATTCTGGTCCCTAAAGACTTGTTTAAAAGTTTGTTTTTTTGTTTAGAGTAGTTTTGTCAAATGAGAGGATAACAATCATAAGGACAAATCTACCATTTCAATTTGGCAATGAAAGAGACTGAATGAGAAACAAACTCCTGGTAGTGGTAAAGTCTGGGTGGGATGAGGCAATGGAGATAAACAACAGACGCAAAACACTTTGAGGAAAAATATCTTCTAAAGAGAAAAGAAGTTGAATGTTACCTTCCAGTACAAAAAAAAAAACCAACTTCACATTTGTTTTGAAAAACTATTTACTTTTTTCCAAATATTATTCCAAATATGTGTTTTACAGATAAGGGTCAATATGGATTAGAAACATTCTAAAGAAGAAAGCATTTTTATAGACACTGAAATTAATTTTAATAGACAGAAAAGCTCATATTTATCTAGATGTGGCTATGTTACACAAGAGGATTTTGGCATCCAAAGTGCAAAGACAAAATGAATGTGGCTTTTCTTGCCACACAAAATATTGACAATCTCCCCTTATAGCCTACTCTTGTTAGTTGGGATGCCAAACAGATAGCATACTGACCTTTAGGGCTCCAATGGACTACGGAGGGGGTATAGGTGCATGTCAAGAATCAGAATGAATTCAACTTAAGAACTGGCTTTGACCTCAACCAGACCCAAAGTCCAGCCAGAGGCCCATCAGAGATAAATATAAGTTGTAGTGTCACTTTTACAAGGTTGTGCCACTTAACACTATAAAACTTAATCCAAATTAAAGCTAAGCATATTCCCATGACTAGTTCTGTCCCTACCCTATCCCATTCTTATAAAGGCTCCATGTTATAGCTCAGTTCATAATGGGGGCCTGGGAACTTCCAAGTTCTCAGAAGGAGCCATCCTAAATCCTATGTCCAAACCTTTCATTACCCTGCCCTCCCACCCCGAAACAAGTCAGTCTGGTGGAAATTAGTTCTAGATAACATCAGAGAAAGGTTATTCCATGAGCAGCATTTAGCTTTAAGCCAAAGAGACACCCCCTTAAGCTCCCAAAAGAATCACAATGAATTCCATACTATCCCTCTATACTGGTAAAGATCTCCCAACTAAAAGCTCCCAACAACAGTATAAGGTGTGGATATTACATTACTTGAGGAGGAGAGGGAGATATATATAGTTTTAATAAAACCCCCATGCACAATTAAACTTGATTAAAAGCCTGGAGAATGCTAAAAGTAGTAATGAGTACAGGAGGCTGCAAGAGCAGAGAGTACAGGTGCACCCTTTTTAGCAGTCAGTAAATGCTGGCAAGTAACAGGAGACGTGACTTCACTTGAGCATTGGAGAAGCAAAAAAGTTGCCTTGTTGTCCTAGGTTGGTGGCAGACTTGCTTTTGCTCCCAAATCTAAAGAAAAAGAATGAACTAGAAAAGTATTCTATAAAAAATGGTAAACAATTCTAACATGACTTGATATATAAACTAAAAAACCCTCAGTAACTACCTCTGTAAGCTGCTCTGTCACCTGAGATGAGAGAGGAGAAACAGTACAGACCTTTTGAACTTTTAAAAAAGGTCCCAGGTTTCCTTTAAAAGTCTAGTTGCTAGCTTAGACCTAATTTAATCTTTCTTTCAATAAGCTTCAGTATGATGGGAAAGAAATCTAAGAAAGTAGTTATTTTTTATTTTCTAAGCAGGCCAATTCCACATACCTAGGCGTGTTCCTGGTGAGGGTGGAGCGGACTCTCTGTGACAGGGAGCTAGATGAAGGAGTCTTGAGAAGCTGATGTTCAGGAGTGGTCACAGGCCCCAGGAAACTCACTTCAATCGAAGTTAAAACATATTTTTAAAGAAGGGGGAAAAAAGAAATCACCCTTGTAGGTAGCCTCTTTTAAGCTAAAACCCCCCGTGAAGCACTTAAGAGCTAAGGTTAGAGACCTAGCAAAGTCCTAGAGATCATTTTTATCATCATTTTAGAACACATTTCTGTCTTTGAACTATGCAAGCAAATGCTCAATTAATAGCTGACATTCACTTTCTGATTCAGGCCATTCTCAAACTCCAAACTTCACAACAATAACATCTATCTAATCATTTGATTTTTAGCTATACTAGAAAAAAATAATATGCTCTCTTAAAAGGAACTTGCAATAATGAAAAAACAGGTCTCTAATGCCAGTGCAATTAGAAAGAAATGGGCTTCATACATTTTTGGTGGCAACACAAACTGGCAAACGCTTTTAAGAAATCAAGTTGGTAAAATGTATCAAGAAACATAACAAATTATATCTAAATTATTATTATACCTACATTTTTTTAAATGTCCATATGTATGAAGAAAGGAGAGCATTAAAAAGTGGGGAAAAAATCAGGATAGTAGTAGAACTGTACAATTTTCCTTTAATGTTAAAATTCTTAAAATGAATTTAATTTTTATTGAATAATATAAATTTCAAAACAACTCTAGTGAAGGCAGGGAATAGACCTGTGGCCAAACCTGGACAGGGAGTCAGGTCCTTTAAAAAGCACAACTTACCAGGGGGAAGGAGGGGAGGGAAGAAGTAGATGGGGTAAAAGGGGTCAAATATGTAATGACAGAAAGAAATCTAACTATGTGAGGTGAATACACAATGTAAATATATATATTACTGTTAAAATGTACAGCTGAAACTTATTGAATTTCATTAACCAATGTCACCATAAAAATTAACTTATTTTTTAAAATTATAAAAAAAAAAAAAGCACAACTTATGCCTTACCTTTAATATCTGGTGTCTGTGGTGTTGAAAAGGCGTTTGAGTTTTCAGTGACACGCATGGGATCAATGTTCTCTTGTTCCACCATCATGAACTGACTCCAGTATTCCAGGGGCAGTGAAAGCAGGCGTTCCACCACCTAAAAACCACCAAACATGTTAGCAAAATTCCAAAAGCTCAGGGTTAACCTCCCACTCATCTCTCAGGTTACGTTACACAAGTTCATATGTATACATGCTTCCCTACCTTTGGTTGACGCTTGATGTCCTGTAACATTGTCATTGGATCTGGATTGGGCACAGCATGGGCAACTATTGTAGGACCAAAGACTTTAGCCAGATTGGCAACATCCATTTTAGTGTTTGGGCTCTGAGCCACTCTAAGCAAAAGAGCATTAAATTAGAACCCTTGTTTCTCCACTTAAACACAGATCAAAATATAAATTCTACAAAAAAAACAATCCATTACTCATGTTCCCTCCCTAACACCCAACCCACCTTATCTTTCCTTTGGAAAATTCTCTAACTCCCCAAAGAGTTTCTGCTGTACTCACCTCTGCAAGTGAATCATGAGGAAAGCTAATGTGTCTCTGTTGGCCTGGGGCAGTTCACCAACAGCCTGGTACATGGCAGCTATGCTGTTGTCCTCATCTGTGATTTCTGTAAATGAAAAGAGAGCACCAAGAGGCCTAAGACTTCTTTCCCTCGACAGCAGGCTTCCAGGTTATTGACTGCAAAGTCTCATCTATACAGTAAGCTTCTGAAACTTCTGATTAGGTTCATGACTGCATCAGACTCTAGTTTCATTAACAGGCAAGATACTGGCCAACAACTCAATATTAGAAATCGGAACTTTTAAAAAAAGCCAGCTCTTGCAGTTAGGGAAAGCAACTAGCAACCAAGACCCACACTGCTGTGACTAATTATTAAGCAGGTATTCATTCATAATGCATGTTTAAGGGCCTACTATGTGCCAGGTACTATTGGAAGAGTTAGTCGAAAAGCAAATTTCTATTAAGCAGTAATACATGTAATATATTAGGCAGTAATACATGGCAGGCAAAAGTGTAATGGGAGCTGCTATTTTAAACAATGTGGTCAGGAAAGGTGTTTCTGAGGATAAGATATTCAAAAAGAAACCCTAAAAAAATAAAGGAGCAAACCATGAAAATATCATTCCAGGCTGAGACAACAACTAATGTGAAGGTCTCAAGAAAGAAGTCTGTTATATTCTAAGAATTGCAAGAATTCCATTGTAACTGGAAAAGAAGGAAAGAAGGGAAGACTATAAAAGGAAATAATATCGAAGACATAACCAGAAGCCAAATTGTATAGGGTCTTTTGGGCCATCCTAAGAACTGTTGATTTTATTCTGAGAGTGAAGGGAAGCCATTGGAGGATACTGAGGACAGACGGAACATCATCTAATTTAAATTTTTAAAGGGCCACTCTAGCTACTACATCAGGATTGCACCATAGGGGGCAAGAGTAGAAACAGGAAAATCAAGATGTTCTCACATCACCCCAGAGTGAAAGATGTAAAGATGGTAGCAGCAGTAGTAGTAGGAGTGACAAATCCAAATTTAAGATGTATTTTGCAAGATCTCTGCTGGCAAGATTTGCCACTGGATGAAATGTAGAATGTGAGGAAAAGGAATCAAAAAGAAAGTAACAACAAAAAACCTGTTAGTGCCCTGTACAGTTTAGACAAAGAAAACAGACATAGGGGACACGGATATATTTATTCATCCATCAAAGTATGTGAGCACCTACCATGTTTCAGGCACTTTACTAGGCAGGGATAAAACTGTAAACAGAAGAGTCAAAAAGTCCTGCCCCTTGTGGGACTCACACTCAAGTACCTATTAAGAACTGTCCTTACCTGCTGCTTCCATAAAGGTCTTGTTTAGCCGAAAGGTCAGTAGGGGTTCTTTGAGGTTTCGAAGGAAGTCTTTCAAAAGGCTACAGATAGCATGGATGTCATCCACTTTACTGAGGAGCGGTACAGTTTTCACTCTAAGAAATTTCTCTTTCAGTTCTTTTACTGTCCGGTCACAGCCCGAGATCCGATATAGGCCCGTCTATTATTGGGGTGACATTTCAGTTAAGTTCTTAATTGTTGACACAGTAATAAATTCATACTCTCCTAGGGTTCACCCTTACCTCAGTCAGTCCTCTCTGCTCAATCTCATTTACACAGTGGACAACAATGGAGGGTATCATTGGAGAAGTCTGAGATACATAATCTGCCAGCATTCCCTGAAAAGGAAGATTTAAATTATTATTTATACCACTTAGACCAGCAGATCCAGACCAGTGGGAAGAACCATCTCTAGACTAATACTCAGGCTGGAACATCATGTCTATTTTTAAATTCCTATTTTCAAAGCATATATTAAAACAGAGACTCTCAATTATTTTTACTACCTCTATGCCAGGACTGATTTATAGTCAGAGATACCACAGTCTTCATGAACAAGTAATAAAATGACTAGCTACAACTCTGTCCATGCTTCTCTTCTACTCAAGGACATCAGAAAGCAAGCAATAATGAGATTACAGGTATGGCCTTTAATATAAACTAATTCGTTACTCTAAAAAGGAAAACCTTTTAAATTATTCTTAGTAAGAAAAATTAACACAACTCAGTTGATTGTAATACAAACCTACCTATAGGGGAAAATTCCATGGTACTATATCAGAGTACAAAAAATTTGAAAAAAAAAAATCTGCACAGATAAGAACTCTTAAGGTTAGGAAAAAATAAAATTGGTTTTGTTGAGGGTTGAGTAGCAGCTTAGTCATTTTGCTTTGATTCTTGCTAATGTTGCTTGTATGATAAATAATCTCTTAATGGATTGAATCAATTTTAGAAATAAGCAACCTAATCTTAATAGCCTAGTATGGAATATCTCTAATGTAAGAGAAAGGATATTCACAGATGAAATTACATGTTGGCTGGGATTTGCTTCAAAATAATTCACTGGACAGGGCCAGGAAGAGGAGATGGAAGTACTGATAAATCAAGATTGGACATGAATTAGTAATCATGAGAGTTGAACGATAGGAATCAGGGGTTATACTAATCTCTCTACTTTCGTCTCAAATTTTAAAAAATAGAATAGGATGGGAAGAAGAAGGAAGAGGAAAGAAGAGCAGGAAAGGGAAGGAGAGGAAGAAAAGAAGGGAGGGAGGAAGGGTGGAAATGGCAGAAGGGTAGGGAGAAAGGGGAAGGGAGGGACGGGAGGGAGGGCAGGTAAGGCAAGAGGAGTATGGTTTAGACAGGTTACAAAACAGACATACAAATCCAAACAGAACTCTGTTGAGTTAATACTTCATCATTTCTATTCATTATGTGTGGAAAAAAATATATTTGGTATCATTAATTTTAGAATAAAAACACTCAGCTTTGGAAGAGCTGAAGCTATAACACAATGATGGCTCATACCTCTCCAATCTTAACAGGTGTTCCTATCAGGGTAGGAATGCAGGGAAGGGGACAGCGGTCTCGACATTCTGGATGAGAGACCACACGACAGTCTCGACATTTCAGAGACAGCTTGCCAAATTTTATCCGCTTTCCACATGGAACACAAGATTCGGGTTTAATAACCTGAGGATAAAACAGGGCAGAAGGAAGAGAGTGGTATGAATTATAAAATGATAAACATCATCGACCAACATTTATTAAGCACTTAGCAGTGTTGAACAACTTCCTAATCCTTTTACGCATATTTGCTTGTGCATTTCTCACAATAATCTTATAAAATAGGTTTTGATCTCTTCAAGATAAAGAAACAGAAGCAAAAGAAGGCTAAATAACTTGCATAAGGTCATTCAGCTAGGAGAGAGCGGTGTACAGTAGTGGGAAGAACCTGTTGACAAGGAGTCAGAAAACCTCCATGTTAACTCTGCCACTTACTGTCATGTAGCTCAAATAAGTCAGTTAACTCCTCTGAGACTGTCAGTTTGCTTGGGTTTTTTATGAGGAAATAAAATGGGACAAAGTTAAAACGTGCTATTATTTAAACACAAATCACAAATATGTATCACTAAAAAGCATAAATAACTGCTTCTGAAAAGTTGCTCTCTTTTAATATTACTCATGGAATTGAAATATATATACCTTCTATAACCAGTAGTAATTCCTGGAGAGTGGGACTAGAAGGAGGAAGGAAATTCAACATTTAACTTTATATCATTGAAGTATTTAAATTTATTCCTGGTACTTATTACTTTCACAATTAGAAAATTAAAGATACCCCAAAAAAGAAGCAATCACATATTTACTGTCTTAGAGGCAAAGTCATGCAGACGCATCCCTCCATTACTCTGCGGAGTGCTAGAACCGTCTGTCTCAGCTCTTGGCTCCAGCTGCCGGCTGCTCAAAGTGGAGTCACTATTCCAAGGCTGTAAAGCACCTAAAAAACAAGTCTAAGTCTTAAGTATTTTGTTCCTTCTGAATTTAACCCCAATTTCAATATAACTGGTAGATAATCGGTAATCTGTAACCATAATCAGAAAAGAATATAACAGCTATTGCAAAAAAGAAAACATTTCAAAAACAAGTTATGCACTAGTGGCATAGACCAGCTGGCAATCTAAGGGCAAGGTATGACACAGGGTGCTCTGGCCCTCAGTAAGAAACTACCCAATACATCCAATCCCTGCCTCATGACAGTTCTAAGAAACCAATTCTCCCCAAATTTTTACCAGTTGTTTTACACAGGCAATTCAGCCACAAACCCAACGGACCTGTTTTCCTTCGGCTTCTCGTCCAGTATGGCACAGCCTCAATAGTGGATATAGCTTCGATGGGCCCACCATCACTGGGAACAGTCACTGTAGTTTTTGCAACTACGGATTCATTTCCCTGAAACAAAAGTAATAAGAAGAAAAGGATGAATATTTGAATCTAATTTCCCATCCTCCACTCTAGGGTGTTTTGGAGTGCTTGAAAAATTTCTGAGTTTTTTTAGGATTAAGGCCCCAGCCCAAAACAATATTAAGTTGAAATCTCATACTTAAGAACAGAAATATAGGTCATAGGGGTGGGTATACATACAAGCAACTAAGAATCAAACATAAAGCTGAGAGCTGTTTACTTAATCAGAATAATTCATTCATATGGATAAGAAGCCTATTAACTTAAAAAACTCTCACTAAACATCTCTCTCAAAGATACACTGAAATGTTAGCTGATTTTTAATGCTCGGGCCCACAAACCTTTGATGTGTTCAACACCATAATTCCCTTGACCTGACTATTTTTACCTGGTCTGCTGTGGAACCAATGGAACGAGTTTTCTTTATAGGTCCAGGGGGACCATCAATGAACTGTCGGCTACTGGAGCGCTAGAGAGGGAGCAAATAACAATAACTTTAGTGCCGAAGAGAAGATCTGAAGCACAGAAGATAAAATTATTCCATTAGATGGCTTGGATGCAAGTCCTAGGTTCCAGGGCTATAGTAAGTGACAATGTACTCTCTCTCTCTCATTGTCAATTTCCACATGAAGCTTAAATTGTACCAAAACAAAAATGCTTTCAGTGCCCTAGAAGAAACAAGCAAGCTTTGGAAAAATTTAGATGACAGCACCAGAAAAAGTAGAGCTGTAATCCTGTCTAAGAACATAAAGTCTTTGGAAACATATTAAGTACCCTAAACAAGCACACACAAATAGATCTCTGTATATCCCATTATACACACATTTCATCTGAAGCTTATGTTAGAGCACAAAAGTCCTGCATAAAAATTTATATGACAACTCAAAACAAACTTAAGTATATCCTTTTACAATCAATGACTGAAATGAGAGCAATCCAGAACAGTGAAATGGGACAGATTCTCTCTTGAGTTACTACCTCAAAGAACATCAATACTGCCCCCAGCATGGATTCATTTGTAACATGTATTTAACAATGGCTAAAGCAACATGTCAGGAATACAGTATCATGGCAGAATTTTCAGAGAAAACTCTTTTATTGTTACTTTGTAAAAATTAAATTAAACTAAAAACGAAATAAAACTATACATACCCTCTTTTCTCTCTTCTTCAGTTTGAAAGTCTTTAACAAAGAAGAATCCCAATCCTGTTGATAATTAAACTGTATTAATTTCTGTTTGGTTAGGCCTTTCCAAAACCCTATGCAGATAAATTTAGAGAACTTTAAAGGCTTCTTGAGTCAGACTACCGAGTTTGTAAATTGAAGGGGGGGGGGGGCAGGGAGGGTCTCAAGTGTTATAGCTATAGAGCTAAAGAACATGCTTTCTTTCCAAAATTGAAGCCATCATAACAGAATCAGGAATCAATACCACAGAGGCAAGAAAAGGTTAAAGAATCAACTTCTGTTGTGATTATCTCCAGTACTTGGTCCTTTGTTTCTGATTATTTTTCTAATTAGTTTTAGAGCTTACAGAATGTTAGGTGTTATACTGATCCTGTTAAATGTGATTTTTGCTCTTAAGGGATTGCTATTGTCTAATCAGATGTTCAGTACAATACAGCCACTTAAAAAGGTCTAGTTCAAGTTTTACATTTCTCAATCATCCATCTTCCTTGGTCTCTAAAAGACATATTCACCACCAAAGAATTACATGTCATTTACTGTGGTCTAGTTTCATTTCACTTATTTTAACCATCTGCATTCATTTTTAGTAGCTACCTGTGACTTCCTTAACTCTTGATAATCCCCCAAAACACAAAATTCAGAAACAATTATATACAGCACTTAGTAACTTAGCTAAATAAATTTAACCTCTTCAATTCATTGTCAAGTAATTTAGCTACTGGTTGTTTAATTCAGCTTCAGTTACAACAGATATCATATCATAGGTCTAGCTCCAAAATCAGCTAATATATTCTAGTTTTATTATATATCCCACTTTTCTATATCACTTATTTTAAAAAGGTGATATCTAACATTTTAATCTGTAAAATGGCAATTACTTAATCAAATACTGAATTTGAACAGAAAATTCCTAGCCCATGTAACAAGTAATTAAAATTGTTCTGCTAGCATCAGAAAACTAACCACCAATAACCTCCTGATTTAATGTTTTGTTTACTAGCCTTCAGCCAGTAAAACAAGAAAGATACACAAACCAATATGTAAGCTAGTCTCTTATAGCTTGTGTGAACTCATATTTTAAAACATTAGCTCAGTATCTATAACACATCAACTAACACAGTAATAAAAGAATTTCAGAAGAGAGGACAGGAGATATTCCTGAAGGAGCAGGAATATATGTAATTCTCAGAGATCAAATGTTCATTACCAGCGATTCATCAGTCTTGTCAAAGCTGATATCTGATAAAATGGAACCAGATTCATCAATGGTTGACAGTCTAGACGAGTGAAATAACATAGTGTTAGATTCAGAAGACTGTGAAACATAAAATCCACCAGCATCCAGAACAGTCACATTGGTCAGGTAACGTCAGCCAATTTCACAGCGATGCCTTCCCTATGGAGATAACTACAAGCTCAAACCCTAGCAGTGGTGGGTTGCTTTTAATGTTTTCATGGCGGAGTGTGTGTGCATGCATGAGTATACATGCAGCACAGTTGCATTTTCAGCAAAGGTCTTATAACCACAGCTGAAAATTACAGTCAGTGGTATGGGTGCTATTCCCTGTTGAGTGTGTACTACTACAGGCTACTAAAAATTCACAGGGCAGAAGAGTGAAGTTTAATTTGATTGCATTTGTGGTTGCTTTTTACAAGAAAGAGTATTACCCAGCATTAGCTTTTTAAGAAATTAAGCCCGTACATCTTTTTAGTTATAAAGATTCCCTATAAAACAACCAGGCAACAAAATAAACAGCTCTAAGAATGCTGACCTTTCCCTATGTATTGTATTGGGGGTGTTAAATTCAAACCCTGGGTGAGACTATTTTAAAGAAGGATGCAGTAGAACCAAAATTATTGTCTAGTCTTGGCTCACAGAAAGCCTTTCTACACCAAAAGAGCTACAAGAGCTCTCTGGAGAGTAAACACTGAAAGTATTGCTGAACTGCCACTTTCACCTTTAGATTTCTTAGCAATCTACAGGATTAGTTATTGATGAGCAATTTAGCACCAACATCAAAATTTTACCCATGGTGAAACAAAATCCCAAGGAAAGATTTAAAAAACACAATAAAAGAAAACGGGAAGGACTCTGCTTTTTATTTCCCACCCACCCTTCCTCCAAAGTTTTTTTCTGCTTTATTCAGCACACATTCCAGAAGCAGTATATTTAAGAGTTCAGATAACAAGAACTTCTGACAGCTGTGTTGCTTGTGATCAGATAACAACAGATGCAGTTCCCCCACCTTTTGTTCCCAGCATTGCCGCTGGATGGTTGGCCTCTGTTGAGAAAAGCCAGAGCTGATTTTTGTTCCTCACTTAGTTGAATGCTGCCAGATGTGTCACACATGAGCATCTCTCGAATCAGCTGAATCTGTCTTTCCTACAGACCAAAGCAGAGTAAAACATCCTAACTAACCAGGGGAGAGAGCTTCACCTCAAATTTATGGGATGGGCAGACCAGAAGACATTAAAATACAGCATTATGTAAATGAGACTTCAGGAAGGCTGCTACACCAATAGCATATTAATTCACATCAAGCCCAGATTGTGTCTCTGATTTCTGACTGGTAAAATGAACACCTAGAATAGTGGGGTTTCTGCTATAAGACATTTGGATCAAACTGCTAATCCAAGAGGAGAGAGTATTACAAAATAAGAGTCCCAAAACAGATTTCACATAGCAAAATCACTTTAGTGTCATTTTATCAGGACAATTATTAGCTTTTTCTACAGATCAAAGCAGCCACCTACCTTCCTAAATGGTGGAGCAAAATGTATTAAAATGGATACAAAGCTGTGACACACTAAAACCAGACAATTTGAGCTTACTGAGGCATCTAACACTGTACCAAGATGGATTAGTGCCTCCTAACAAAGGCTTTTCTTTGTATCATGACCCACCCTTGTACACCGAAATGCAAGTGTTCTGTTAGCCGCATTGTTCAACTGGTTGAATACATCTAGCCCTTTACCCTGAATTAGAAGCACTGGTGAAGGGAAGACTTAAGAGTTGTCTTACCTGTATCCATGACAAAGTACAAGCTATTGATATAAGGCTGAGGATATTTTGGGTAGCAAGAGAGTCTGCCAATTGTCTTATGACAGTATGATAGGATTTCCCTGCCCTTCCCCCCAATTTTAATTCTTTAAATTCTCATTTGAAATCTGACTTTTATGTAACAGTTTCAAGTCTAAATCAAAAATAAACTAAAATCCTATGGTGGACAGGATTCCCAGGCTGCAATTTCAGCTCTAATCACAGACAAGTTGCCAACGGACAGGTTGCTTTTAGTTCTTTAATGTAGAATAAGAAACTAGGTATACGTGACAAGTGGAAACATTATCAGATGATGCTTCCCTTCCCCCACCATCACAGTTCTAGCACAGAAAACAATACACACCAGCTTTTCACAGTCAGCCTCTGCACGCTGTCTTCGTTTGATCTCTACATCCACCTGATTACGGGCATGCTTCAGCTTAACATCCAGAGCGCTACGCTCGGTCTCTGCTTTCATCAAAAGATCCTTGTATTTCCCCAGCTCATGGTCTGTTCTCTGCCACTTTTTACGGAAATCCTCAAAGTCTTTTGCCAACTGGATGAATTCTAAAGAAAAGAAGGAAACTTTAATAATTCAAACATCAAGCAGAGTATAAATGTTCTAATAAATGAGTCCTCTGGTTAGTTTTACTCTAAATATATAATTAAGAAACCAGCCAAACTATGGGCAAATCAAACTGAAAATAACCAAGAGCAGATCCTGAATATATATATATTCTCACCCTCGATAAGAATTTTGTGGGGAGTAATTCCTGTTTCAATAGGCTACTTACTTTGGCTTAGCCAGTGGCATCTGCTATGGAATAAGTAACTCATTAGTCACCTGGCTCCAGATGAAACACCAATACTGAAAGCTCCTGAACAGAAGGCAATCAAAGGGAGATACCTTTGGGGCAGCTGTCACGCACCAGGACAGTTACAGCTATAAAACAAAAACAGCCTCCTTGAGAGTCACGCATTGCTGCGCCAGAGGGACGTTAAACAGCAAATTTAAATGTAACTGCAGTAATATGCTCCAGTAGATGTAGATTAATATTACAGATGTCTAGGACTGCAATTCCATTCAGCTATATAATTATACAAATATTGATTTGAAAGTAAAGAGCCAATTTGCTTTTGCTGTTTAACACTGCCCTGAAGGGTATGTAAACATTCCAGTTGGGAAGGCACAGGAAGAGAAGATCATACTAGCTCTGGGTGAGTCACTGATAGCGGAATGTGGACTCTCTTCGAATGTCTGCAAAGACAGCATCACTTCCAAGGCAGCACCTCGAAGCATGAATACCCTGGTGTCATTCATTCTTATCACCTGCTATCAGCAGATTATTCATTTACAATGCCTTACTACTTCCTAGTTAACCTCAATCTATCTCTAAGCATCACTTTCCTCCAGTATCAAGAAAAAAGTTTTCAAGGCACATACCTGTTGGTCAAACTAGCCCAGTTTAAACCCAGCTGAAAGTAGGCCAAATTCACACAAGGCTAATGATTCCTAGGTAGTTAAGGGACTTTTCCTATTTGAATTCAACCTAAGAGCACCAAAACAAAATATTGCCCCTTTAAAGCAATTTTAATAATATGGCTAAATTGCAAACTTACAAATTAAAATTAGGATACCAATTCAATCTACAGAAACCAAGTCTTATACATAAGGAAACTTCAGTTTTTAGCAAACAAAAGATTTTAGCAAAACAGGATATTATGACCTATTATCTTAGATGATAGAAATATCAGCCCCCCCCCCAAAATATTATTATAGTTCAAATAGTTTTAAATTATATGCTGGTTTAGTTAACAGTTTGGAACACATTACTAAGTTTTTTCCTCCTTAATTTATTTGTGTGTGTGTGTGTGTATTGCAGATTTAACTATTTAGACATCATAGATTCACAAGGAAAAAATTTTAAAAAGCTAGTTCTTAGCCATATTCACTCTGGCAATTCACCAAGTAGTGCACTTATAATTTGTGTATTTTCCTGATGTATGTAATATTTCAATTTCAAAAAATTAAGAACAAGAAACACACTTTTCAACTACACAGTCTAAAAACTTTTCTAGCTCCACACTGTGGTCAATAAATGTTTCTAAATATAGTGCTACATACACTCTCAAATATTTTATGAAATTGCAAAACATGAGAATGAAAAGATTTCCATTTGACCCAATTTTATTGGTTTGTTCTTTAGAATATTCCTTCCTGGTAAGTCTTATTAAGTTTGGGTTTTAATCCCTGTTCATTGCTAACTGACATATATTATAGGTCTAACTGAACTGGACAATGGAACTCAAAGTATCAGTTCACTTCATGGAAGGAGTTCCTATTTTAATAATGCAAATGACAATATTACTAGTAGTTCAGCTTAGTGTTAAACAAAAACCAGAAGGACATTTCATATATGACTAAGTTATGGCTTTTTTTGTATAATTCTATTATAAATTAAGTTTGTTATGATGGATCAAAGAGGAACTTAAGACCCAGACCAGGAAAAATATTGATCTTGGAGAACAATGAACACAGCCTTTTTTTCTTTTGCCAGTTTATGAATCACAATTCAACTTGGTACTAGTCCCAGTCATGAAGTACACAATCAAAAGATTTATTAAATTCAAATTACCTCCTAAAAGTTATATATATATATTAAATTATAAAATCCACTTAAAAAGGAGAAAAACAATTTCTATAAAACAAATTGAAGATAATCTTTAATTCATTAAAAACAACAACAACAAAACAGGATTTGGTTCATAATTCAGCAGACTAAAGCAGTTTCAAAAATCTTCTTTTCTCAGCTCACTCCTCCTGAGGTCTTTGCACCGGCTCTTCCCGCCTTTGTCTTCCCCACTACTCACTAAGCTTCTTACAGGTGAGAGTGCCTTGCACTCTGCCTAACATACAGAAGGCACTTAAATATTCATTGAACAAATGAATTGCTGTTCAGATCAAATTTAAACCCCAAGCATCCAAGCCCTCCTTACACATCTAATCAAACTTATCTCCCACCACTAAAAAATACCCTAGCTAACCCAGTTTGTCCCTAAGCCCAGAACAGACCCATACACATTTCTGCCTTCTTACTTGTGATCAAACTATGCACTCCAAATGGAATGATGCCCTACCTACTCTTCTTTACGTACTCATTTTTCTAGTCCCATCTGCTCTATGAATCCTTTCCTAATCTATTTGCTCACATTATATTTTCCTATATTTTCCAAAAGCATATTATTTTGATATTTGTATTATCTTATTTCATGGGGAAGAATCCTGTCTCTGAAATTTAAAAACCATAATCTTATTGAAGACAGACAACATGTCACATATACTTTAGTATTACCTACTGTATATAGCATAGCATAAACCTAGCATGGTGTTGGTATACAACAGGAACCTGATATTGTTATATTTATTCCTAATTTGCACATCAACAACATCAAAAGAAGTTTGGGCAACTCATGATAACATAAAAATAGAAGATAAAAATCATGTAGACTGGGGAAAACAGAGATAACAAAATACCCAGGCTATTAAAGTCATTTTATTTGAATATTAACCTTCACTCTGATCTTTCAGTAACCTTGGATTTAGCTTAAAAAAAAAAAACCTATACAAAGGAGAAAGAAGAATAAAATGATGATGATGAAATTCAAAAATAAGGAGTGAGGATACCTGAGCATGGGAGCAATTCCCAAGGTCAAAGAAGACGACAGAGACTGGGGTGGTTGCAGAAAGGTGATTTTCGAGTCTAGAAAACACTGAACCACTTTAGTTCCCCAAAAGCCAACATTCCAAATTAGGGGTTTGAAGAGGGAGGTAAATGTATCTCTACTTTATAACAGAAATAAATGGGAAGATATAAATTTGCTTATAAAATAAAGGTATCTGTAAAAATAAATATCTTGTATTTTTTGGCATAATTACTTTCAAAGTATTTTCACAACTAGTATCTCATTTTATCCCTAAATTTTCACAGTACTCACAAAATAAATATCTTGTATTTTTTGGCATAATTACTTTCAAAGTATTTTCACAACTAGTATCTCATTTTATCCCTAAATTTTCACAGTACTCACAAAGATGAAGACATTTAAATTCCTATTTTACAGCTAGAGAAACAGACACAGAAATAACCATTAAAAGCCAGCACTAGTTATTGAGACTCCAAACCTCAGATTCCTCCCTCTGTCCCCACATCCAATCACCTGCCTCCTCCTAGAGATCTTATTCTCACAATCTCTTCCACCCATTTCCCCTTATTTCCATCTTCAAAACCACCATTCCAGTTAGGACTCCTACTGCCTCTTTCCTGAGCAATGGCAATCATGTGCTAATCAGTCTCCCAGCCTCCATCTCTATTGCAACCTCCACTTCTGCCAGGGTAATCTTCCAAAAGCACAGCTCTCATTATGTCACTGCCCTTTACTCCTATTCCCCTCAAATGCCACACCCTTTTGCCTCCTGTTCTCCTGACCCTAAATATCCTCTTTCATTTCTATCTGTTGGGATCCTACCCTACATCTAAGGCTCAATTCAAACTCTACTTTTCTCCATGAAGCCATTTAGTCACACTTTTCCCTCAACTTAACGTGTGCCAGAGGCTGTGACAGGTTCTCACTAAATATTTGCTGAATTAACCTGAATTTTAAGATCTCTTATTTAATGCTCTTTCCCACTAGACTACAAAGTAATCCATCCTCTGAGATGATGTGACCTCAAAGAGAAGCCTAATTAGTATGCCATCATGGTTACTGAGCTAGTACCAGATGATAGGGTCATGCGACAGCTATTAGAGAGAGAAAATAGAATATTGTTTTGAAAGGCCTGTAAGTGGATAAGAGCTATTAAAAACATCAATCAAATTAAAGGAAATATTGAATGGCATAAGCAAGGTGCCATGCTAAGTACTGTTGGATTTTTTTAAGTTTTAAAACATAGTTCTTCATTACTTTTATATCAATGAGGCTGACTTAAGAGCAACATTTTTTAAATTAGGTATTAATGAAATTCTGAAATAGGAGATGACAGCAACACAAAGAGAAGCTGGTAAAGAATAAATCTCATAGATCACTTAAGTCACTGCTAGTAGCCCCAGCTTCGTTTCTTACTAATCTACTTCCTAAATAACTGTTTTATCACCACCTCCTTTTCCTCCCCAGCTCTCCACCCAATCTCAATCCTTTATTACAAAGCATCAAAATATAAAGTAAATTAATAGTCCCTCCTTCAAAAAAAAAATTATGACATTTTTCTCTTCTTCAATTGAAAATGTTCTGTAAAACACAGGAAAAGCCCAGGATAAAAAATGTAGACAACTACTAAATAAGAAAGCAACATCATTGGAAATTCAATAGATTTTTTGCAGTTCATAGTACAAAAATGAAATTGGCTATTAACTCCAACTATTTAGTGGAAAGGGAACTTTGATAATGAAAAAAGACTGGATAAAACCCATTTAAGAAGTGTAGAAAAAAGTGACTATTTAGAATGAGTGTCCATTAAGCTCCGACCACAGATAAGTGACCATCACTTTCTGTTTAGGCAACCCAAATGAAAAACAATTTTAAGGACTTCCCATCAGGATGGTGTAATAGGTAGACACTGTGCTCGCCTTCTCTCACAACTACATCAAAATTGCAACTAAATTACAGAACCATCACTGGGAGATGCCTGAGGTCTGGCTGAATAGAAGTCCTACATTTAGAGACATACAGAAGAGGCCACCAAGAGACTGGTAGAAGAGGCAGAGACACTAAACGGGCTGGTCCCACAACCACAGTGGTTGAAAATTGGGAAGGATACCTCAGCAACAGAGGTCCCACTGGAGGTGCAAGGGGTCCCAGCGCCACACTGGGTTCCTGGGCCAGGAGAATAAGTCCTCACTACCTCTGGCTGTGAAAAACAAGTGGAGATGTAGCTGAGTGAGATGAAGTTCTCTAGGAGTTGCTGACATTCCTCTTAAAGAGCCCACACGTGGACTTACTTGTTGACAGACTCACTTGCTCTGAGGACCAACTCTGGGGCAGCTGCTCAGAAAGCACCAAGGACATTCCAGGAGAAACTGAGTTGTCTGACTTCATAGCTAGATCTAGAGGCAGCTTTCTCTCAGAAAGAAGTGCAGGCAGAATCCATCATCCCTTTTATGGAGTCCTCCCCTTCCAGCATGCAGACTCAGGCAGCTGCCATATCTGAGTCTCCATCAACCTGGTTAACACATGTCAACCTACACAGGTGATTCCCTGATGCCCTGGCCCTCCCAACTTGTAGATCCACCCAAGCTGCCTCCAGTGGCTTTTAAATTCAAATGGCCTGTATTGGCCCGTGCAGCAGACTTTCCTAAAATCTCTCTAAGGATCACAAAACTGAAACAAGCAGCACCTGGCCTCCAAGTGCCCTATCCCTCTTGCTGAGCAGTCCCAAACCCAGCACTAGTGGTAGCCAGCCTTAGTTCATGGCTTGGCCTCTTGAGGTACTTCCAAGCCTGGCATGGTTGGTGGCAAATTACTTGGTGACACTTGCTAGGTGGCCTCAGGCAGTGCAGGGCTGCTGCTGAACTCTGCCTGCAGCGGGGCCTCTCCCTGGAGGCCCTGAGGCTGGCATGCCCTGTGGCCAGTTTTGACTACACCTCTACCCGCAACCTGGAGACCCACCCAAGAAGCATCTGAGGATAACATACCTGATGGGCAGACTTGATAGGCACCAGAACCCTGCTAAAGTGAATCCTTCTTCATACGGCTGGCCCCTCATCAGCCAGTCCTCACAACCAATGAATCCCTCCCATTGATGTGCAAACAGAAACCAAGGATTAACTACAACAGGAGGGCACACACAACCCATACAAGGGACACACCTGGAGCACCTGTCCCAGGTGACCAGGGAAGACTGAACCACTGGGCTCCAAAGGACACCTACTATGTATGGCCACTCTATTAAGACCAAGAAACTTAGGAGCCCCACCTGACATATAGAAACAAACATAGGGAGGAAGCCAAAACAGGGAGACAAAGAAACATATCCCAAATGAAAGAACAAAACAAAGCTCCAGGAAAAGGACTAAACAAAATAGAGACAAGCAATATACCAGATGCAGAGTTAAAAACACTGGTTATAAGATCGCTCAATGAACTTAGGGGAAGAATAGATGAACTGAGTGAGAACTTTAAAAAAGAGATAGAAACATAAAAAAGAACCAGTTAAAAATGAAGAATACAATAACCAAAATGAAGAATACATTAGAAGGAATTAACAGATTAGATGAAGCAGAGGATAGCATCAGTGATTTAGAAGATAAGGTAGCAGAAAACACCCAGTCAGAACAACAACAACAAAAAAAAAGAAATCCAAAAAGGATAGTTTAAGGGGCCTCTGGGACAATATCAAGCTTACCAACATTCACATCCTAGAGATACCAGGAGAAGAAAGCAAGGAACTGCAAACCTATTTAAAGAAATAGTTACAGAAAACTTCCCTAACCTGGTGAAGGAAATAGACATACAAGCTCAGGAAGCACAGAGAATCCCAAACAACATGAACTCAGAGGCCCACATCAAGCCATATCATAATGCCAAAGGTTAAAGACAAAGAGAGACTCTTAAAAGCACCCAGAGGAAAGCAATTATTTACCTACAAGGAAATTCCCCTAAGATTATCAGCTGATTTTCAACAGCAACTTTGCAGGTCAGAGGAATTGGCATGAAATATTCAAAGTGATGAAGAGGACCTACAACCAAGATTATCCTACCCAGCAAAGCTATCATTTAGAATTAAAGGGAAGATAAAGAGCTTTTCAGACAAAAGCTAAAGGAGTTCATTAAGACTAAACTAGTATTAAACAAGAAATGTTAGAGGGACTTCTTTAGGGAAAAAAAACACAAATGTATGAATAATAAAACATCACTACATATTTATCAACAATTACTTCAAATGTAAAAGGATTAAATGCTCCAATCAAAAGATAGAATGGCTGAATGGATAAGAAAAAAAGATCCTTACTTATGCTGCCTTCAAGAGACTCACTCTTGTAGTAAAGGGATGGAAAAAAATATTTCATTAAAATAGAAACAAACAAACAAAAATCTGGGGTAGCAATACTTATACCAGACAAAAGACTTTTAAAACAAAGGCTATAACAAGAGACAAAGAAGGACTCAGTAATCCCACTTCTGGGTATTTATCTGAAGAAACCCGAAATACTACTTTGAAGAGACATGTGCATCCATATGTTACTGCAGCATTATTTACATTTACAATAGCCAAGAAATGGAGGGAATCTGGGTGTCCATCAATGAATGAGTGGATAAAGCAGTGGTACATATAATATTACTCAACCATAAAAAATTTTTTTAAAGAATGAAATCTTGCTATTTGCAACAACATGGATGGTCCTAGAGTGCACTGCGCTGAGTGTAAGTCAGAGAAAGACAAATGCCATAAGATTTTACTGACAACTAGAATCTAAAGAACAAAATAAACAAAACAGAAACAAAAGATACAGAGAACATTTTGAAGGTTGTCAGGTGGGAGCCAGGCTGAGAAAGTAGGTGAAAAAGGGGACAGGATTAAGTACAAATTGATAGTTATAAAATAGTCATGGGGATATAAAGTACAGCATAAGAAATATAGTCAATAACACTGTAAAACCAGTAATGGTGTCAGGTGGTTACTAGATTTATCAAGGTAATCATTCCGTAAGTTATATAAATGTCTAATCACTATATTGTATACTAAAATTAACATATTGTATACCAACTATAATTTAAACTTTTTAAAATTATTTTTTAAAAAAGAGTTTTAAGATCAGAACACACTTCAGCTTTGTAGAAAACTCAAATCTGAAATGTTTTCTCTCTTCACACAGACCAGCTCAGAATGACTTACGAAGTTCATTTCCTTCACTGAGAATCTCCACCCGGCGTACAAGCTGCTCAAACAGATTCCGCAAGTTCAGCATTGTAGTATCCATCTTTCTGCCAAGAAAGCAAACATACATTAGGGATCCTGCCTTCTCCCCCAGACAAAAGATTCAGTAGCAATCCACTAGAGTCATCAGTGACTAACAACATCTGGACTCTTCCATTTGTAGCTGCCGTTATAAGAATCTCAATGTTTTGTGTGATCCTTTTTATAAAAACAAAGTTGGAATATTTAACACTCATTTGAACATTAGAAAAGCATTTCAGACCTCTGAATATAATACCCACTTCCTGCCTACTTCTTTTCCTGCACCCTGCAATCACTATGGAGCTGAGAGGAAAGGAATTAGGAAAGAGCATGTCAGTTGATTACTAGGTGACCAACTACAAAATGTAGTTCTTAGTCAAGCCTATAGATTAATCACATTTCTGCACTTTAATCCTTCTGGACTTTGAAGACCTTCAACATAATCTAAAAGGTTTATTTTTTAATTTCACTTTTAGCTTGTACTCCTGTTGCATCTGCCTTTTAAAACATAGAACATGGTCAGCACATTTCCTACCAACAGCACAGATGACGTCACACGAGTGATTAAGTGGGGAAATCGCCAGCTCAGCAACACAAAAATTATTTCTGTAATGCAGGGATCTCTGCTGGACTGCGTGCAGGGACTATGTCTAATAAATTTATACTAAGTATAGGCAAAGGCTTATGTTGTACCACATTCTGATATCAAGGAGACAATACACCACCTTCACAGTTAGAAGGGCAAAAGAAAAAATCACTTGCTATTGTGTTCTGTATAGTGAATTTCAGGCTTCGTATTTACCCCCAAAGACCTGCTGATATTAGATTAAAAACTGTGTCCTCACTAGCAGTTCTACCCCGAATACTATAAACTGAAAATATTTTGAGGAAATAAGATCTTCATTTAACAGTCAAAAAACAAACAAAAAAAAAAGACATCAACTGATGTTACACAAACTATCAAGGAAATAAAATAAAAAATCAAGTTTCATTTAAAAATTGAATGTCTTCAGAAATACCATTAAAGAATTCTTATGTTTGCTTAATCACCCTTTAAACATTCTAGTCCAGGCCTTTAATTCATGCTCTAAATAAAATTTGAAGAACTCTTTTATGAAGGTTTAGTGATTTTACAATGTTTATAAGATTGCACCATATGCTATCAGGGCAAGCAGGGAAAAAAATAAAAACCACAAATGACAAAGGAATATATAGATACTTTCTATTAAATGCTACAGAATTATTCATTTGTACTTATATGATTGCCCTAATAGCAAAAAAAGCTTTCAATTCCAAGCTTGGATGCAATATATACCTGAATCAGGGCCGGAAACCAAGATTTCCAAACATATTTCAATGTATCTGTTCCAAGCTACAAAATTGTAGCAAGCTGCTAAGCAACCAGACCAACAAATTTATTACAACTATCTTTCGCTAAACTAAGAACAAAACTAAAATAATAGCATTAAAACTGGCAAGAAGAGATTTGGAAGTCATGGAGATGCCCATGGATTTAACACTATGACAGAACAGGCAAATATACTCAAATGATACAGGGCAGAAGCAGGAGCAGGGCATTCAGTAGCTTATTCAAATGATGATTTCCCTTGGCTCTCAGTAAAAATAAAAGCCACTGATCAGTTTTAATGTGGGGCATTGATTTCTATCATCTTGGCATTCATCTATATATTCTGAAACTATAAGACAGTGAGCTCAGTACATAGAAAAACTACCTGTCCAAGAATGCAGAAAAGGAAAATTTCACAGTGCAACTAGGGAACTAAAAACTGGTTTAAAATTTTTTCTTTCAGAAAGTTTTTATGCCTTAAATGACAATACAACAACCTAATCCTTTGCTCCTTTAAAAGAAATCCTCACATTTTCTCAAGTTCCTCTAGTCCATTCTTCTTTCCCATGTCCTTTGTGCATACCACTCCCTTGAGTAAGGGCTGGGAGGGAGGTACTCTCTTGAAAACATAACCTGATTCTCAAAAAGTCTAAAGATGCAGAGAACCTACCTAGGGACATGTCCTCATCATAGTAACCATTATTTCATATGACTACCTTGACCTTAATTGTTCTCCTAATATGATGCCTAGTACCTAGCAGTTAACTGAACTCTGTGCTGTCTTGTAAAACAGCAAAAAGATAATCCTAACTCTGGTCTCTAGATTAGTTTTACAAATAGTTTGACTACAGAGTTTTCTCTATTCTTCTCCCTCAACTCAAGACAGGTCTAAAGTTCAATCTTCCAACCTCTTAAAGAACAGATCAAACTAACCTACTTTAATCGTTAGATCTCTACAGACGAATCACCCATTTATCTCGCAAGCTCTAGCCTCTCTCCTAATGCCAATCCTGGAACTCTCAATTTGTTTGAGATGCCCCAAATGTTGAGCTTGATTTAAAGACATCGTTCTATCCTTTCCCCTCATATACATAAAGTACAAAAGTTACAGTAAGCTAAGGTTACATTATTACTGAAGGAAATTTCTAAATTTAGTGTAGCCTAAGTGTACAGTGTATATAAAGTCTACAGTAGTGTACAGTAATGTCCCAGGCCCTCACATTCACCCACCACTCACTGACTCACCCAGAGCAACTTCCAGTCCTACAATCGCCATTAATGGTAACTGCCCTGCACAGGTGTAGCATTTTTATCTTTTATACCATATTTTTACTGTACCATTTCTATGTCTAGATGTGTTTAGATACACAAATACTTACCATTGTTATAATAGCCTATAGTATTCAGTAACGTACTATACAGACTTACAGCCTAGAAACAATAGGATATACCATACAGCCTAGGTGTATAATAAGTTTAAGTGCACTCTATGATGTTCACACAATGACAAAATCACCTAACAATGCATTTCTCAGAATGTATCCCTGTCATGAAGCAACATATCAACTACCCTTCCCACTGACCTACACTATTGACTACCAGTTTTGATTTCCTTATGTTTATCATTCTCCCAGTCACTCAGTTTTAAATCTCAGAATGATGTTAATTCCTGTCCCACAAGTATAGTCACCAAATCTTGTGGACTCCTCTCTCACATATGTTTTACCATCTCATCACTTGCAGTTCATCATCACTTATTTCAACTGACCTTTCTCCCACTGCCTTCTTCAGTTGGCACTCAGACATATACATCTTGCACTCTCACTTTACCATATTTCCACCCTATGTCCCAAGTAAACTATATTTGAGGGGAAACCTTACATTTGGCACTACTGTATTATACATATGAACACTTGATATTTAAAAATACTTGATAAAAGAAAACACACATATACACCCATGATTCTACTGTCAAAAGAATTTCTATCCTACTAAAACATCAATGTGTAATATAGATAAAATCAAAAAGAACCATTTAAAAAAAAAAAAAAGCATGTGGGGGGTGGGAGGAGGTACTAAACAAAGCACTGGGATAGTTTTAGTTCTTCTATTTACCAGTTGTATAACCTCGCCACTTAATTTCTGAGACTCATCTATAAATGGGAACAATAATACTTGTCTTACTTACTTCACAGAATATTACTAATGTAGTTAAAAGTTTCATAAAGCATAAATTGAATTCTATATAAAAATACAGGTATTACTATAGTATGTATAAAATTTTTGTTTTTGCTTTGGTCTGATAGTTATTTACACCCTGGAACAGTGATTACCAAATCATTGCTGGAACCCAGACCAAGAAGAATGGGGGAGATGGCAAAATATGACCAGGTTTATGCTCTTAAGCAAGCTTTTCTACACACAAGGCTTGTAGCAACTGAGAAGTGAGTTTCTCTTCTAACATAGGTTTACTTAAGGTAATCTGAAAATGGCACTAGTAAAATTTAATCCTCTTCTCTTTATATGCTGGGGACCATCATGCATCTTTATTAACGTTCTATAGAAGTGACTCTCAGGAATTATTCATAGATGACAAAAATATCTTTCTGCATCAGTACTGTGCTATCTCAGCCAAATTGTAACTCAAAAAGTTAAAAATTACTCATCCTATTCAATGTCAATTGAAAATGGTTTTAATTTTCCTGCTGGGTCACATTTTCACCCTCATGAATATTTCTTTATTTCTCCCCTTTCATTATTTAGCTCCATAGCTAGGAGATACACTAATATGAAAGGAAACAAAAACAAAGTCATATTGTAGTACATTGCTCTGTAGCCATAAAACAGCTGTCACTTTTCACTAGAGGCAGCTGCCTTTCGGGAAAACTGAAATGATCCCTGTGTGGAGCAAGGAAATCAGTTTGCGGAGCACTTTAAACAAAAAGGTGCTAGAAAATCTCAGCTGTTATTGATGAGAAGCCCCAGAGGTGGACAAGTCACTATGTTACAGATTCTCAGTCTGTGAGTATCCCTAAGGGAGCAATTTTGCATCACGGGAAAGTCACAGCTTGATGTGATTGCTTGAGTTCCCGATTTAATTTCAATACCCAGCCAAGAGACAGACATCGTCCTTTAGAATAACAGACTACTACAGATCTTAACTGCAGAGTGTCCTGGGGGAAGTCTCTATCCTCTTCTTCCTCTACCTACAAACAACATTATTAAGAGACCTATACATCATGTTGTTTAGATGCATCAAGGGTGTTAAATATTGTAAGACAAAGCAATGGAAGGCTACCTGAATTTTTCAGGAAGAGTTTAAATGAAAAACATTCTCATGAACATTACTAAATCTGGAGATCCCCAAGAAATCAACAACATAGATTCTCTGCTGCCAAGGAAAATCATTCCCTAAGATAATCCCAATAGTATAGGATTCTTTATATGAAAGCATTTCAGAACAATTTTTCTTCCCAAATGTCCAACTTCTGATTCACCATTTCAAGTCTCTATACAACTGGCAGGCAGAAGGAATATCTTGAAACTAAATGTTCTTATGAGCAAATCAACTGAAGTAAATAGACCATCCTCAGTTCAACATGAATAAAAACTAAAAAAGATGAGCTGACGTATAGTATTTCAGAAAATTATTACTGGTTCAGTATATTAATTCTCCTTTTTTTCTTCTGTGAATTCCCATTCCGAAGTGTTCCATTCAACATCTAATGTAAGTCTTACCAATTCACTGAAGCGTTCCCTAATCATTTCAGTCCAAAATGATCTCTTCTTTATTATCTACATTTACTTGGCAAATATAAAACAGTACTTCATATTCTTAATTTTCAATGTTCAAAAAAACTAAGGTTTTCTTTAATAGTAAAACTAAATCCTCATCACCCTAAACTATACGCATCTCCTTATGTAATCTTTGTCTAGTACACACGTGTTTATTTCATAGAATTGCAATCATAGATGATATATAATTTTATGCTGTTTTTCTATCATGTTTCCATTAAGTTCCAAAAAATTGATGAGAATTATTTAACTATTCTCTTCTTTGGACATTTAGGTAATTTCCAGTTTTTCAGTTACATCTGTCTGGAACCTCTTGCACAGTCAGTCGCTCTCTCATCTTCTTCAAGTATTTATTCAAATGTCTTTTCTCAGTGAAGTCTTTCCTAGCCATCCTATAGCGTTTCCCCCACCACTTCTCTGCTTTATCTTGCTCCAAAACACTTATCTCCATCTTACTTACATGTTAACTTGCTTATTTTGTTTAGTGTGTCTCCCAATAGTTTAAGTTCTAAGACAGCTGAGATTTTTGTCTGTTTTGTTCATTAATGAGACCCTGGTGCCCAGAACAGTGCCCGACACTAAGCAAATGAGTAATTAATATTCACTGAATGAATGGACATCATTGAGGACAGTGGTTTTCTTCAAGTGGCCGTGATTCTTGAAATAGATTACCAAGGCTGGGATTACTAGATCAGAGGGTAAAAACCTCTTACGGCTCTTGACAAATATTGTCAAATATTTTCTAAAAGGGCTGTACTAATGTACAGTACTCTCGAATGTGTAAAGGCTGACTAGATTCACCGCAACCAGTTATCTTTTCAAAGCTCTATCACTACCAAATAAACTGCAAGCTCCTTTAAAGCCAAATAAGATTGTCCTTTACTTACATTTTGCACTTAAATACTTGTTGAGTGATTAAGCTATAAGAAAAGCGTCTTCTCAAAACACAGAATAGCTAGTTCACCCCACACATTCAAGAGAATGATAATGACATTTCTTAAAAAAAAAAAAAAAAAAAAAAAAAAGCTTATCTTCCCACCCACCTCGCGTTGCTATCTATACACACCCTCTGCCTACGAATGAAATCCCGTGAAGAGAAATATACGAGAAAGGGTGAAAGTACAGCCTCGTAGTTCCTAAACAGTAGGACGGGAAGGGCAACAGCACGCCACTGCCCCGGCCAGCCTACCTGGACACACACAGCCCGCAAGGTAGCGGGCTCCACACCCAGCCGCGACGGCCCTGTTCCCCAGAGAAGGGTGGGGTGTGAAGCCCCCAAACTTCCGAACTCTATCCAGGTGAAAGCCACTTCGCTGAGGTGGCTCCTGCTCTGCTTAAGCCACCATCTCAAACAGACGCCCCGGCTTTCCATAAACCACGGCGCCAATCAGTCCCCCACCTCTCCCGCCACCACCTCCATTCAGGCCGCGCGGCTTCCGGCCCGGGGCGCCCCTGCGGAGGGGCAGCGGGCGCCGCCTCCTTCCCGCGCCCCGCGGCGGCTGCGGCCCACCACGCCCGACGCCCTCGCTCCCACCCCACGCCCAGCCCCGAACGAGGCTCTTCCTCGCAGCCCGCCCCAGAGCCCACTTCGCCGGGGCCGCCGGGACCCACCTGGGCGGCCCTCCGCTTCCCTCACGCCGCACCCGGCAGCCGAGCAGCAGCGCGCCTCGGGCCCCAGTTTGAAATCCGGCGCTGGCCAATCCCAGAGACGCTTACTCCCCCCGCGCCGCCCGCCCGGCCGCGACGCACGCGCATCGGGACGGCGGGCGGAAGGGGGCGGGGACAGGACCGCGCACGCGCATCCTCACAGCGACGCCGACGGCGGCCATTTCGACTAAGGTCAACCGTTCCGCCTTGGTCGCTCGCCCGCCCCCGGAGCCCTTCCCTGAAGCCGTTCAGACTACCGTGTTGACTGAGGGCCAGCGTTCGTTCTTCAGTTCAAATCCTTGGCTCATTGTGTGCCCCAGGCAGGGAGACGAGGCTTTGACCATCCCTCAACTTAACAGTGTTGGGTCTTGCTGTTGAATTAGAGAGAACTGTGGAAGGAAACAGAACAGCAGTTATTCGCAACCAGATTTCCTGACCTGTACTGCCTTCGCTGATGCATTCATTCATCCAGGACTTAATTTGATAGCCATTTATTAAGAGCACCAAACGGGTAACAAGCACTCAACTAGGAATCAGAAAAATAAAGATAATAGGATCTCTGCTTCTCAGTGGCCACTTCATGGAGGAGACAGCGCAGGTAAACAAAAATAAACACAAAAGGAAAGTGCTATAATCCCATTTAATGAACATTCGATTAGAACCTGGCATTGTGCTAGCATGGGCCTTTCATCCTTTCTTTTCTCCTAGACCCATGGTGAGAAATATATTTTACAGAACAACCAAGTATCACAGAACTCCACTTATCTGTCCTACTTACAATGTACTCTGAACTTTTCTAATCTCTTTTTCCCCTCCCGTGTTGGTTGTCCCTATGTCACTGAATTTATTACTCAATAAAATTTATTACTCAGTGTGGTTTACTAGAAAGATCACAGGTTATATAGCTAGAAAACTTGATTCCATTTAAACAAATACTGATAGAGCACTTTTGTGTAGCAAGCATACCACTAAACCATCTGCATTATCACTTTTCCCCCCTTCTGTACTTTCAACAACTATAAAACAAATAATAGTACCACCCCTGCCTCACAGGTTTATTCCAGATAAGACAAGAGATTGTATGGAATACAAAGTTTATACTTTGTAAATCATAATATAGACTCTATTACTATTATTAGGAAAGCGATGAAGAAAGAAAATAGTAACTGTATATGAATTATCCCATTTAAACCTCTCAACAACCTTTCCAGGTCAGGAGCACTTATTGATTGTATTAGCCTGTGCCTCCTTAGATACCTATAGTAATACAATAAAATAAGTACTAGCACTGAATTGTGTAAAGTGCTTTAGAAGCACAGATGAGGAAGCATTTAATCCTATCTGGGGAGTGGGAGTGTCAGAAAAGCCTGCAGAGACTTGATATCTGAGCTGGAATTTGATGTGTGAATAGAAATTTACCAGATAGAAAGGGGTGGCAAATTCCTGGTAATGGGAGGATTGAGAATAATGTGACCTCTCAAGAATGAGTCATGTGCATATTTAATAATTACACAAGCAAACAATTTATGAAGGTTGAGGGGAGTGATGGAACATTTACTTCCAAATGCAGGGGACACTGGGGCTCAGCAGGTGTGATGCTACTTGAGTAGCTTTGGCCTAAAGAGGGAAAGGAGAAGTTAGCAAAGTATGTTGGGACCAGACTAGGAAGGGGGTAGGTTTTATCTTGTAACAGACACAACAATAAGACAACGGGCTTGGACTGACTGTAATTGGGTCTGCATTTTACCTAGATCATATGCTCAGATGGCGTGGAGGAAGGTCTGAAGAGAGAAAAAAGTAAAAGTAGAAAGACTCTTGCTTTATCATTTGAGAGAGGACGTGAGCTGAATTAGGCCAGTAACAGTTGGGACTGGAAAGGAGGGGACAGGTGGGAAAGATATTCTTAAAATTAAATGGAATTATTAAATGATTGGACCTAGGGGTGAGGGAGAGAAGGGGGTATAAAATGACTCAGCTTTTTCCCTCTCATTTGCACCCCTTATCAAATTACTGAGTGCAACTGCTAAGTATTTCTTGTATGTGCTCACTTTTCTCCTTCATAGTGACACCACCCTAGTCCAATTCAGTAGTCCAAACCACAATGAAACTGTGTACCCACTTAATTTACATCTTGAGTAATCTTTTAAAAATGAAATTTTAATCATTCCTCTCTTCTTTAAAACCATTAATGACAACTTCCTTCTCAATAAAAACTAAAATTGTTACCAAGACTCTCCTAAACTGGCCCTTGCTTGCCCCTAGAGCAGCACTTCCTGACCTGTCATTTTGCAGTTCCTCTTCCTGACACCATTGTCTCTCCACCTAGTTAAATTCTACTCACCCTTCCAGGCAGCTTAAATGTTTTCTTCCTTGCCCAGGGAGTCCTCTGAGGCTTGGATCCACGCCTTTGCTATAAGCTCCCCTAACACCTTGTTCTTCCCCTTTCATACATGTTACCTCATTTGTTTTGCCTTCCTGTCATATGGCCTTTTCACAAGCCATCTGTGGCTTTGCTCACTCATCTATAAGTGAAAATCAGAATACCCATGTAAAGAATTTAGCATAGTTCCTGGCAAACAGTAATTGCTCAGTAAATAATCCTGATTCTCCCTACTGAACTATAAACTTCCAGAGAACAAGAGAGGGTACTCCTGGAGGTGGCTCCATAGTGTAATCATTAGCACATCTACTTTACATGCAAAAGGTCCTGGGTTCATGCCCCAGGTGCCTCCAGCCTCCTGAGTGCACCTGGCGCCCCCAGGTGAGCCAGGCCCCCAGGTGAGCGCGCGGGGGAAGACAACCCTCCTTCAGAGATCCACTTCTTAAAAAAAGGGAGACAGCAACATCCATAGGTCAGGGGTGGAAATGGGAGTAGAGGGAGAGAATTAAAGGGGGCGGGAGGGTACTTCTGTCATTTACTGCTATAGTCTCTTGCTTTTGCAGCTCCAATAAATAGCATTTGAATGAGTGGAAGTGAATTCAATGGGATGGTGGTAGCATTCCATCCCACTACCCAATCCCTGTGTCCCAAATGATGGATGGGAGTTGGAAACACTGTTCCCCCCACACATCCCGCCACCACACCCCTCACATTCCTCTCAGCCCTCTTCCTAGCTGCACCAGTCCGGTGAAAAATAAGTACAGGAAAGGTAAGGTTGTACGTGGATTGAGGTGGGGTCCTAACTCCCTTTCTTCCCAAACTATAGCACTCTGAGTAGGGAGGCATCCTGGGTCTGCACCTGTAACTGGAAAATCACGAAATCTGGTGCCAGAAAGCACGGATTCGATTCCCGGCTCTGCCACTTATTAGAGGCACGATCTTGGCCTGGTTATTTAATCTCCCACGTCTGGAGTGCCCCATTCGCAGGGGGAGGGGGGTTCTGAGGCACCCGCGAAGTGATGGCTGTAAGACGGCTTCTCTCTACCGGAACGCGCCGTCGGAGGGTGCGGTAGTCACATTGCGCACCGCCCCCGCGGGGAGGGCCACCCCCCGACCCCGCTGCAGCGCGCCGCACCCCCTGCCCTGCGCCTGCCTCGCGCCAGGAGCTGCTAATGGGATTTATGCTAATGGAGAAGACGCGGGTGACCGCATGAGCGCGCGGCGCCCGCCGCCCCCGCACCCCACTCGCCAGGGACAGGCCGCCTGCCCAGAAGTCGCGACAGATTCGCTGTTGGTCCCCGGGCAGTGGGGGACGCTTGGCGGGGCCGGAGGAGACGCGGTCTCTGGCTGCGGTCCGTCAGGGCACCACCGCCCAGTGTTTGGCCTCATCTTCTCTCCCCGTTTGGTTTCTGCCTCCCAGTTCCTTCTCATTTATCTCTGGAGATCTCTCTCCCTCCCTCTATTCAAGAATTATTGTTTGTCAATTAAACTAAGATGTTTTGAGCAGTTCTGCGTCCTAGGCAGTGTGCTGAGCACGAAATAGGGCGGGAGGCACGAAGAGTTTAACGTGTGCAGATGGGAATTGTGTTCTAGGGGTTCAGGGAGAGCGAACCCACTTCTGGCTGTAGATCAGGATCGTCTACCTGGAAGAGGAGGGGTTTGAGCTGAGCTTTCACGGATGGATAGGATCCCAACGTGGAGGGGAGTGAGAAGTGAAGCAGTCAAGGGAGTAAAAGAGAGAAGTCCATCCACTGTGGCTGAAGTGTTGAGATCGTTATTGAAGGGGAGAGGTAAAACTGGATGAAATTTTGAGACCACTGTGTGAGAGAACTTGAATACCAGGCCAAATAAGTTAAATTCTTTAGGCATTGAACATTTTTGAGCAAATGACAGGCCTGTACTTCTTCCTATTTCTCTAAGAAAAGCAGCAAAGCATAGCAGTTAAATGCATGGGCTCTGGAGCTATACCGGCCCCGGGTTCAGGGTCTACTTCCATACTTATGACCTGTGTGATGAGCAACTTGATTTCTGTGCCTCTATTTTTCTATTAAATGGCATTGATAATTATAGTGTAAAGGGCTTCTGAGATCAAATGAGACAGTTTGCAAAACTCTTAGCACATTGCTGGCACATAGTAAGTGCTCCATAAGTGGTAATCGTAATTTTGTGTCTCCCTGTCATTTTCTCTGTCGCTTTATTCTCTTTCTTCTGATGACCCTTCTCCCTCTCTTCAGAAAAAAACAAAAACAAAGAAATTTCCCAAATCCATGGTTTCCCTCACTTCGTGCCTAGGAATCACCCTTTCACAATGAATAGTGTTGAAATAAATCAGACTCTAACAGAGCCAGTCCCCTTCAGAAATACACCTGTGCTTCTCAGGTGCCCAGACTCGAAGGAGACTTGCTTGGGAGAGGGCATATAGCTACTGAGGTACTAACTCATCTCCACCAAATTCCAGCCCCTTTAAGAATAAAGGCCACGGCTCATTCACCCCACCTTGTCCCAGTTCTATCAACATGCCTGGCCTTCAGTAGATCCCAGCTCTATACCAGTGGTTGAGGGCTTTTGTTAAAACACAGTTCACTGGGCCTCATCATTAGAGCTTCTGATTCAGTAGGCCTTTGGTGGGGCCTGAGAATTTGTATTTCTAACACATTTTTAGGTGATACTGATGCTATTGATCTAGGGACCACATTTCAAGAACCACAGCTTGATAATAGCCATTGAAAAGCTACATACAAGAAGGTAACATATTCTCACCATCCCCTTCCCAAGCCTGGTTGGTTATGTGCATCTGAAATATAGATCCAAGGCCTAGATTCACAAAGAGTGAGATTTGGGACTTCCTAAAAATTTCGCGGGTGATGGGGACAGGTTTGGAACCCACCAGCCTTCTATTGTTCCCTCTCTTGCCCCCACACTCTTCTATTCCCTCTTTATTGTGTCCACCTCAGCTAACCCTGCCCCAAGCACTCTATTCAGAGGACAATTGGCTACTCTGGGCTCAAGGTGGCTGGAACTGTAGGGAGACAGGCTAAGAGGAGGGAGAGGAAAGTGGTTGGTTCTAAAACAAAAGACTAGAGATTTATGTAAATTATAACGAGTACCACTTCTACTAACTGTTAATCCTAAAAGTCAATCCAAGAGCCAGTTCTCAGGGGAGTCAGACCTGGAATCAAATCTGAGCTCTCTCATCTGTTCAATTTCTGTTACCTCCAGTATTAACTGAGAATAATGGAACCTACTTCACAGGGTTAATTTGAGGATTGAAAAGATTATGGATGCAAATTTCCCTTCCCCAATCACTGCAATTTACCCAGAACTTCCATACATATTTCATTAGATTTTCCAACAGTCTTGTGGGGTAAGAAAGACATTATTTCCACGGGGAGGGGAATGTTCAACTGCTAGTTCCCTCCTATTTTCCAGAGGAAAAAGTTGAGTCTCAGAGAAGTTAAATGACTTGCCTAGAGTCTGTGCTGTCTGAGTATAAGAAAGGAAAGGCTTGAAAAGAGCTGGCTGCCCCTCTCTGCTCATTCGTGTTTGTTCTTTTGCCATCCTTTCCCTTAGGTCCCTTTTGCAGCTCCTCTGGGTGAGTTTTACCTGAATCTGAATGGTAGGAAGACAGGGTGGGAGCTCTCTGCACCTCTCAGGGATGGTCCTGTTCTCCTGCCCCACCTCTGCCTGCAATTTCCTTCCTATTTAAGCCTATATAAGATTGATACTGGCAGTCTCTGTGGCAAATATCCATCATGAAATCAAATTCTTGTACAATGCCCTCACTAGCTTTGTGAATTTAAACCAATCTCTTCCCCCCTCTCTAGGCCTGTCTCCTCATCTGTGATGTGATGAGTGGTTTAAATCTCTGGTTCCCAAACTGTAGTGGCCTTGGAGTGATCACAAGAGATTCAGCCCCCGGCTTCATAAAGACTTTATCTGTGTAACTGATTGACTATATGCAACTGTGACTGCTGGGAATGAATAAAATACAAATGAATTTTAATGATGTGATCCAGAATGCAGTCATTATGTATTTACTCAATAAAAAGCTATCAAAAATACAACTATTATCATGTCAGGGTCATGGGAAATTTTTGGAGTTAAAAAGGTTGGAAATCTCTGGTCTAAATATCCTCCCAAGGCCCTTACAGCTGCCAATCTACATAGCTACACTGGAGAAGGGCATTAGGCCACGAGGGGGCATTGCAGCCTGGTGAGATGTTGAAACTGAGGCCCATGGGCAAGAAGGCTCTTCCAGACTGTGAGAGGGTGGGGCCAAGTTTCCAGTCCTGGGTCTGTTGACCACACTGAAACCTGTAACAAGGCTCTCTAAGGGAAATGTGTCTCCAGAGCTAGGGAAGGTAAGGGACCCAGAGGGGACATTGAATTGTCCCAGGTCACTCAGCACTGTGTATGCACCTATGCATGTGGTAGTGAGTAATTCCTGTCCAGTTGAGCCTTGAGATCCAGTTCCTGGCTGCCACCTGGAAAGTTTCTCACACTTCACCGGAACTCTCCTCAGGCAAAGGGAAGGGACTAAGAGAAGAAGAGGTATTGAACGAGGTTCAAGGCACAGATGGCCTTCCTGAGTGATCTTGGCATGCACCTCGGAAGTGCAGAGAGCGATGGAGACCTGTAGAGTCCTGGAAACCTTCTGAAGGTGGAGTTGGGACAGAGAAGAGCAGAAAGGTCAGCCAGGCTGGGGGTTCTGTCTAAAAAAGGAATTAGGAGATCTTCACTAAGATGTGGACTTCTCCTGCTGGCAGCTCATAGCCAGAAGGGAGGGCAGGAGAGGCCACACCCTCCCTCCATTCTCTGACCTCCTCACCTTCCCCTTCCTAACCCTGCTGAACTCTGGGCAAAGCTCTGACCCAGCTCAGCCTCTGCAGTCATGAGTTTCTCCCTGGCAAGGGCCAAAAAACCTAAAAGAGAGAAGCAGGCTCCTACATACATACTCCAGAAGCTGAGGCCCTATCACACTCATAAACTGGCAGGATCCTGAAAACTTACCAGCCTAACCTGAAGGTGCATCCAGACAGACAGATGCACATCATGATGGGACACAAGGACTCTATCCAACCCTGGGATGGACAGACAAACACACACACACACACACACACACACTGCCCTACAGCCTCCTCAGGCCAGAGCACTGGACATCCTCCTTTCTCACCCGCCTCACTCCTGCTCTAGACATGTGACTCCTTTCTCCTCCCTGGTCAAGCTCCACTCATCTGCTGTCCTCTTCTCATGAACCCCCAGTTGGCTCTGAGCAGCAAATTCCTTTCCCCAATCACTCTGCCCTTCCTAGCCCCTCTGCCCTCTGCCTGGGCTCCAGATGCCGGCCCTGACACCCAGGCTAAATGCCTCCCAAATACTGCTCTTCTTGCCCACCCACGCTTCTGACCCTTCCACAGTACCTTTCTGAGGTTTGCCAAGCCCAATTGCTCATCTAAGCAGGGAAGGCCAGAAGGAGAGGCAGCCAGAGGAGCAGGGGGCATTCATATTGGCAAGGCTCCTCTACGTATCAGAGTGAACAGCAGGATAGGTGGGGCAGGCCAGTCACTCTGGAGATGGTAGGCATGCCTTGCCTTCCCCCATCCCAACAGGGCCATCTCCCAAGCTTAGAATATTGGCTCCATCACACACGCATGTGCATGCACACACACACACACACCAGGTCTGTCTGTTCTGCAGAAGTCTGTTTCCCTGGGGCCCCAGTGCCTGCTTCTTCATTGCCCACGAAGCCTTTCCTATCTGCTTGCACAGGGGAACCTGCAGTCATGGGTTCCCCTAGAGATCTCCAAATTTTCCAGTCTCTTTCAGCCTTCTAGAGACAAGGCCATATCAAACCCAGGATCACTGCAGCTGCCCCATTTACAGCCCAACCCCTGCACTTCCCTCCCACCTTGATGCATCCCTCCTGCTTCTGTAAAGCCTTCAAGGCTGAGAGGGAGGTCAGAATGAAGCCCATCCTGGCAAAATGAGAAAAGATTAGAGCAATACATTTGCTGTCAGAGGCAATAAGGCTGTCTGAGCAAGGGAGGGGGAATATTTGATTTTGGGCTCTCGGGGATCTTGATGAAGAAGCACTGGCAGCCTGCAGCCCCAGGCCTGACAGAGTGGGAAGGGCTGGTCCCAGTCCCAGCCAACCGGGGACCCTGGTGTCCCAGCCCTCCCATTTCTGTATCGACCCCATCCTTTGCAGTCACCCGCAGGGTTCCAGCTCCTTCCTCCCTCCCCTGCCATCATTTCTCCCTTTCCACTGCCAAACTTGTTTCCCCACAGCAGTTTTTCTACCCAGTACAGGGTGATGGACCAGAAAGAACACTGCTCTAGGGGCTGGAGAGGAGGCCTGGGTTATAACCCACCTATTGCATCCCAGCTGAGGGACTTCATGCAAGTCATTGAGCCCATTGGAGCTTTGGGGCAGTGTGAGCTGGGGCAACATGGCATTTGTAGATCTGGGGTCAGCTCAGCCTGTCACTGCTTCAGTGGTCTTGAGCAATATCACTTAACCTCTCTGAGCTCCAATTTATTCATTTATAAAGTGGGGGTGAAGTAATAGTGAGGCCCATGTCCTAGAGTGGTGGTAAGTATCAGCAAAACCATGGATATGAAAGCTGTAAACAACTGAGGATGGCATCGTCTTGTTACATGCGATTCGTGGCATGTTCACTGGCAAAAGGATGTGCTGAGTTTCATCCAGAAGTTCAAAAGGATTCCTTCCAGCCCTGGGATCCTGGTTCTGAGCTCTGCCCTCCCTAGTGAGTGGAGTAATATAGTCTGGGAAAGGCAGATGAGGTGATTTCTTGGTCACGCAGGCCTGAACTGAAGAGTCAGTGCTCCTGGACTAATCCTGAAAGACATTCTGGAGCAAGAGGTTTTAGAAGCAGCTGAAGGATAGTGCCTCCTTCCTAAGTCCTCCCACCCTCATGTCCATATGTAAACGGTGCCCTCAGGAATTGTGCAATATGGCATGTCTGTCTGCATAGATGAACCTCTGCCCAATCTCCAGGGGAATGGACAAGGTGCTGGGCAGGAGAGGGTACAGGGAGGCTGGGAGATAGAATTAACATTTGTTTCCAGGCTGCCATGTGCCTGGAAACACATGCATAGTTTTTCATATATCTGATCTATACAAGAGCCTGAGAGGTAGGTATAGTTGACTGGGTAGTTGAATAACTTGGTTTTTGTTATCAGCCGAAAGGTATTGTGACTCAGATCTGCTGGATCCCATTACTCCACACTGCCTCCAGTTGGAGCAGAAGGCTCAAGGCTTCAGTCCCAGACATGGCTCTTTATGGCTAGGCTAGGAAACTGGGCAGATATTTAAAAGGATAGCACCACTTAGTTAACTTAGCACAGAGAATTTTTTGGAAAGTGGAGGGCCTTGCACAAATGCCATCAAACCTCTTTGTGTTTCATTTCTGGTTCCTATCTCAATTCCCATTGCTGCTCTGCATTGTACTCCCCTCTGGCCAGATCTCCTCACTTCATTTTTCACCTCATACATCAAGCTGATTCTTGTCTTCCCCTCCATGCCTGCCTATTCAGATCTCACTGATTCTCTGAGGCCTAGATTAGGGGCCCCATCCTCTATGAGCCTTCCCTACCTCCTAAAGTGGCGGTAAGCATAGACTTCCTGGACTTGCTATACACTTTTCATGAATGTGTCTTGTTTCCCCAAGGGAGTCTCCAACTGATTCTCTGAGAACACAGACTATGGCTCCCACCTCTTTGTAATCTTGCATAGAGCCTGGTATACAGACTGGGTGTTAGAAAGACATTTGTAGCTGGTGGTGATGACTGTGGTGCTGGTGCTCACGAGAGAAGCCATATTTGAGGTTAAAGTAGTGGTGAGGATGGTGGTGACAGTGGTGATGGCTGTAATGATAGTCATGGTGGTAAGTGTGAGGGCATGGTGGTGTTGGCAGTGATGGTGATAATAATGGTGGTGGTGGCGATGATAGCTGTATCAATTATTTATTGCTACACAACAAACTACCGCCAAAACTAAACGGCTCTAAGCAACACACATTTTTTTTATCTTACAGTTTCTGTGGACCAGGGATCTGAGCAAGGCTTAGCTGGGTGCCTCTGGTTCAAAGTCTCTCACAAGACTGCAACCAAGGTGTCAGCTGGGGCTGTAATCTCACCTGTAATCTCCACTGGAGGAGGATCTGCTTCTAAGCTCACTCACATGATTGTTGGCAGAATTAATTTCCTCCTGGGCTCTTGGACCTTGCTGTGCGTTGGCCTTCTTCAGTTTCTTGTCATGTGAGCCTCCCCACAGGATATCTGACAACTGGCGTTAGTGTGAATGAGAGAGTACCTAAAATGGAAGCCATAATCTTTTTGTAGTCTAATCCAAAAGTAATTTCCCATCACCTCTGCTGAACTCTATTTTCTAGAGGTGAGTCATTAAATACAGCCTATACTTGAGGGGATAGGGTTATACAAGGGCATGAATACTAGGAGGCAGGGGTCACTTTCAGTCATCTTAGAGGCTCCTTACCACAAGGGCAACAGTAGCGATGATGACAGTGGAGGAAGACAATTGGAGAATGGCAGTATGGATGATGGAGGAGGAAAGATGGAGAGTGCAATTAGACCAGGGATGGCAGGGTATCTGAGAATGAAGGTATTGGTGTCCATATTAGAATTGAAAAGTGGGTCCTCCAAACTAGATCTGAGCAAAGTAATCTGGCTGACTAGAGTCAGGTATATAAGACCCACTTTCCTCAACCACACTCCAGCCCCATTCTAGGTTCAGGTCCATATCTGTTCCCCTAGAGTCCTCCCTCCCCATTACTTTCTTTGCCAGTTGCCCCCACCCTAGGCTGATACTCTCCTTTAGGCAATTAATGAGCTAAGTAATTGCCAAATGGAGAGCAATTACCACCAGCAATCAAAGGGAGGAGGGAGAAGAGAGTGGTCAGAGCCCCAGGGGAGACAGAGAGGTACTGCCAATTCGGGAGCTGAGCTCTGGTTCTTTTAAATTAGCTAAAACCATCCACCCTATCCTATACTGAGTCCTCAAGTTCTAGTCTCTGATGCTACATCCCCAGGGGACAAAGTCCACTATCACCACCACTTTATCTTCCCTCTCTCAATTCTTCACGTAGGCTGTAGGGCCAGACTTCGCTGAGCCCGGGAGAGCTCTTCCTCTTGAGTACCCTTGCCTCCATTTCCTGCCTCTAATCTCTCCTCACTTCTGACTACCAGTTTTTATTTCTTAAAATCCCCCCAACATCACCTCGTTCCTTGATAAGCACAGAAGGGGATCATTTTTTCTTTTTTTAAAAAAGGAATTAATTATGTATGCTTCAATTATGGCTGACATTCAACATTATCTTATATTAATTTTAGATGTACAGCATAGTTAGGGGCTAATCTTTGCTGATGCCTCATACCTTCAACGACCATCACCAGGCCTCCTAACCCTACTCCAATACCAAGGCTTTCAGGTTTACAAGCCAAAACAAAACCTACGTTTCTTTGGAAAAGTCTCTTTAGGCAGCCAGGTAATATGGGTGTCATGGGGCCAAGTCCTCTTGTCACCAGGTTGAGTGACAAGGGTGAAATATATTCGATTGGGAGTCAAGAGACCAGGATTCTAATCCCAGCTTTGTCACTCACTCTTCATTGCCACTTCTGCTCTCTGGCCTCATCTGTTCAGTGGTGGTAGTTGAAGGTGGAGGGTGAATGAGATGACCTCTAAAGACCCTGCCAGTTCTTGACTTCTTTGATTCTGATTCCCATTAGAAGGGTGGAGGTTGAGTGAAGGGTGACAGCTACACTGGAAGGCTGGGAGTCAACAGTTTATCTTTGCAAAGGATAGTCAAATCCAGTCACAGTGGGGAGCCTTTGTTCTGTGCCTGTAGGAACCCAGGACCCCCTCAATCTCCCTTTCCTCAATCTATTCAAGTCCCCCACCCCCAAGTGCATGGCCTTAAGATTGCCAGCGCCCCCTCTGGCCCCTCACCAGCATGTCCAGGCAGGCACCACCTGCTAATTCTGTCTCTAAGATATTACTCGCCTCTTTTGTTTTTCTCTTCCCTCCCGACATACCATACTGTCCCCACCCTAGTTCAGACTTTTGCCTCTTCTTGGACCTCCGTAAAACCCACCAACTGTCCTCATGCCTCCCACACACTTGGTCTACATGACACCTCTCTCTTTTGGTTGTTCTTGTGGATCAATTGTTCTCAGTTACCTTTGTCTTTCAGCTTCCCTTTCTGCCTCCCTTCCTTTGGGTGAACTGCGCAAGACTTTGTCCTTGGCTGTCTCATAATTGTAACATAACAACGAAAAAAAACAACTATAATTTAATGGTGCTTATAAGGTACAAAGGACCTTCACATGTATTTTCATTTGATTCAATGAGATAAACTATTCTCTCCCATTTAATAGAAGTCAATTTTGTCTTCGTGGAGTCTCTGAAAACTGTCCTTTCCTTTTTATTTCTATTGCCACTGCCTTATTCAAGCCTTTAATGCCTCATCTTAGACCCTTTCTTCAGCACCCTCGCTGACAATAGTATAGGTCTTAGCAGCTGATGAAAAGAAAGGGATGTACATAGTTCCAGTTAACCAATTGACCGAAGGCTTTAAGACTTAACTGAACCGGACCAGGCCCCACTCAGAACACAGTGGGCTGTACTTGAAAGATAAGGTACTCAGAACTAGAATCATTTTGGGAAAAAGATTAGGGTCACACACAAAAATTCAGAATCTATGATTGGTCCAAGTGTAAAGAGGAAAGTTCCTGATGAAATAGGCTAAGAGATGCTTATGAAGTCCAAGAGATTCTTCCTGAAAGCCCCAGCCTGCTAGGACCTTTGTGCCTAGTCCCAAATCATTTCTAATTACCCGAGTCTGCAGCCTCAGCCTGCTGAAGCAGGTAAACCTCAACTCTCTAGGTTAAGTCAGGAAAATCCTACCCAGGAAGAAAAAAGTAATAATAAAGAAAATAATATTAGAAATAGGGAACGAAGACATTTGAGTTTATGATATTGTTTTCGCAATGGGCCTTTTTTGGCAATCATTGTAATTTTGCTTGTTTTGTCTGCTTTTCAAGATGTTTAAAGCTTTTAAGGAAACCTGATTTATGAAGAGCTTAATTGATTTTACTTGCAATCAATGTGTAAGTATTTGGGAAAATATAATTTGCTAAATTCATAAATTTTTGACTTATTTGTTGTATAAGTAGTTTGAGAAATTTAGGGGAATGTTAATAATTGAATAAAGATCAACAAACTGGACATTGAAGTAGAAAAAATAATGAGTATTTCTCTCCATGTCCTAAAGTACTTGAGACACTAAGAAATTTATCATCCTAAACTTCCCATCTGTGATTTCTGCTGTCTTTAATTAATTCCCATTCCATTGCCAACACCTCTGTGATCCCATTTTCTCATCTATAAAATGGGATGATATTATTACTACTAAGAGGGTGGTTGTAAAGATTTAGTGAGAGAATTTCTTCTGTAGCACTTAGAATACCTAGCACACAGATATGCAATAATGTTGGCTATCTTTATCTTCTTCCATTACCATTTGGACCATACTACCTCCTGCTTGAAGCTCTTCAGTTGCTCCCCAGTGACCTCAGACAAATGCTCCTCCACACGGTATTAGGAACATCTATGTCATTACCTCTGTTTACCTTCCAGCCTTGACCCTCACTATTCCCCCTCGCCCACCAGACAGACAAAATTACTATTTCTTTGTTTCACTCTGGTCATTTCTTCCATATTGTTTCTCCTCCTAAAATGCCTCTCCTCCTTCCCATGCCATTACAGCCAACACAAACTCCTACCTATCCTTCAAAACCCATCTCAAATGCTACATTCTCCAAGACACTTTTCTGGTCATCATCAACTCTCTCCCTTGGAGCACTTTATTAATAGCTCTCTCCTGGCAACATCACATTCTATCACACATCAGAGTCAATTACCTATGTCTGGTCATCCAGCTGGGTCATAAGCAACTTGAAAGCAAGATTCACTTCCAATTGACCTTAGGGAACATGTGGCACCCCTGCCTATGTCCTGCACATAATAGGTGCTCAGTTAACACGTAGTAGATTCTTCCAGCTCTGGGTAGTTGTATCATCTAAACAGTAGCAACAGGGACCTGCAGACTCCCCAGGCCAGTGTTCCTATCCTCACTGGCCTACATAGACCATGGGCACACTGGAAACCGAACGAGCCAGCAGTCTGCATGTGCCAGGGCCCACGGGCAGATGGAAAAATGGCAGAGCCAGATTCCAAGAGCATGTGGAGCTGTGTCTGCTCAGCTCATCACATTCCCACCACCACCACATTTAGGCCCTCAGTCAATCAACTTTTTTTTTTAGACTCTTCTGCATCAGGCCCTGTGTGAGGTGTGGCAGACACCAAGGCTGGTGCCACTTCCCTAAGAGGTAAGTCCATGTGCTCAGAGCTCCTGTGTGTACACATCCCTGTGCCCACCTGTTCACCCCACACGGCCCCAGCTCCTCAACAAAACAAGCTGAGTGTCTGTGAGCCCAGTCTGAGAGGGCCGCCTTTTACCCTGTTTCCAAACAACTTCCCTTTCTGCGCCAGAGCCGCTGCTTCTCCCGTCTGTTTGCCCCTCACTGCCTCCCCCCTCTGTTGGGGCTGCCGCTGATGATGAAATTTGGCTTGCAACACCCTCTTCCTCCCCTTCCTGGGAGAGGATTAAGCCTCTGGAGTCTGAAATCGGAAAGATCCCAGCTTCTGCTCCCCAGCACCTCCTCACGCCCCCTCCCCTCCCCGCCCATGCAAAACCAGAAAATTAATCTCCCCTTCTGCCTGTGATATGGCGGGCTACATTACAAGCTGGGCGCTGAGATAAAGCAGGGAGCCGCGGGACAGCAGCCCAGCACAGGGGCCCCGGGTGGGGCCGGCCTGGGAGATAAGGGCCTCCCAGCCCCATGAATTATTCACCAGCACTGCCTCCTCTGGCTCAGAGGCCGCCCTGGGCGCTGAGATTGCACCTGCCTTCCAGAGGGGCCTGGATAAGGTGGGAGGAGGGTCCATGGGGGAAGGCTTGGACTATAGAAGGGTCCTCCTGTGGAGGGGGCCGCAGCTGGGAGAGGGGAGGACTGTGCTTAGATGGGAGACAGTTTAGAGACACAAGCACCCTGCAGGGCCAATTGGTGCAGAAGAAAGAAGGTGTCCCCAAGCCAAGGGGACCCCTAGATCTAGTCACGCCCCCCAAGAGCACTCCTCATTTATGTGACTCACTAAACACTATTGAGCAGCTGCGATTGCCAGGCTCAGGGCAGGTCCTGGCATCTTAGATGCCAGTCCTTTGAGATGAAATCTCTGCTCTCAAGGTTCTCAGAGTCCAATGCACCTATTTTGTGTGGGAAGAATACAGTCCAAGTCCACTCTGAGGTGGTGGGGGAGTCCACCTTGTTCACAACCCTTTCCCTTTTCCTTCTCTCAAGGTCAAGACAGCTGCTGCCCACTCTGATGGAGCACCCCACCTTGGGGAAGAGGTATGAGAATAGGAAAGAGGATAGACCTGCTCCCACATCCCACAAAATAGAGAGATTCGGGTAGCTAGTCCAGGAGGGAACTGGAGGTCAGTGCTAGGGTAAAGGATTCTCCAGGGAAATTTTCTGGAAGAGGAAAAGCCCCAGGCACTCTGTGGGCCTTTTGTTTTTCCTTTGTTCACTTTTCTTCTCAATGACCCAGAATATTAAAGTAAGCAAGGACCTTAGCTCTCTTCCCTGTCTCAAAGTCTCTATTTCTACATCTCTCTCTTCTCTTCCTCTTCCTTTTCCTCCTCCCTCCCAGCATCTGCTCTTTTAATCTCTGCCTTGGCCCCAATTTCTCCACCTCTATTTTGCTCTGTGCCTTTCTATCTTCAACTTATGTTTTCTCTTTAATCATACCCTCCTTCTAAACCCATGACTACCCAACTGACATGATGACATGCAAATTGGGATGTGTGATGGAAGAAAGGTGGCCATCTGTTCACACCTTGGAAAAGAAGGAAGGAAAAAGAAGGGTTCAGCATGATCCTGGATGTGTAGATGAACTCCTAAGAACCTGAGAGAGATGGCAGTGGCAGTATAGGGTGGGGGCCCCCCAGAGATGCACTGGCACAGGAGACAACCAGAGAGCCAGGAATGAGAGGTGCTAGGAGAGGGTGAGGACCAGACACCCACTTCAGGACTGCAGAGGTGGGAATCCAGCCTGTCAGGCAACCTTCTACCCCCTATAGCAGATATGGAGGCCCACACCCATGAACCAGTGAACTGAGGCACACTTTCTGAGACCCACATTCAAGTTGGAAAGGGAGGAGGGATAGGGGAAGAGTGAGTAGCGGTGTAGAGTGATGAGGGACCAGAATGAGAGGAGGTTGTGGGAACAACATGAATGAGAAGAAAAGGGTGAACCCCCAAAAGATGAAGAAGACAATGACTTGTGTAGGACAGTAGGGGTGTAGGATGCCGTGGAGGGAGCTAAGTGAGGGAAGAGAGAGATTAGACAGAGAAATGGGGCAGAGGAGAAGACAACACAGAGGGGTTTGGGGCTGGGGGAAAGAACTAAGATAGCAGAGAAATGTGGGAGGAGGGTAAGAGGAGCATTTGGACCAGAAAAGAGAAAGCAGGGGAGAAGATGAGGGTCACAGGGGCAATGTGGAGCCTGGAGGGGTGGGGGATGGGAGTATTGATGGGTCCCATCAGCCTCAGGTCCACAGCCCCTTCCCACCCATCTGCTAATTAACTCCTTAATTGTCTCTGCATTTGCTGAGCTGGCAGATGAAGTAGATGCAGACAGATTGGGGGTGTGTGATTTCACGCACGGGGGAGCAGAGAAGAGCTGCCTGGGAGTCCCAGGGGGCCTTGCCCCCCCTTTGCCCTCCCCCCTCCTCCCTGTTTCTAAGAGGCTGGAGGGTACTTCTGCACCTAGAGCAGATGGGGCCATCTGCAAGGGAAGTGTCCATGGGGAATTTGTTGACATCAGCCTTCCAGGGATGAAAATAATACTTGCCACTATTGATGGAACACCTACTGTTTACTAGGCACACACTGTTTCATCACTGCAGGCATTAGTCAGATTTTACAGTTTGCAGAGAAAGTGAAGACCAGACAGGTTAAGTAACTTGCCCAGGATAACACAGCAGCAGTATGACAAAGGTGGAATTTGAATCCAGGTCAGTACAATGTCAAAGCCCTAGGTGGGTCCTGGCCAGATGCCCATGCCAGTGAAGGGAGGAATATCTCCAGGCCTATTTCTCAGCCTCAGGAGAAAAAGGTTACTGAGGTCTAGGAACTGCAAGAGAGGAAGAAAGTGTGGACAAAAAGCTGGAAGGGGGCTGAAGGAGCTAGAACTTGTCATAATCTGAATGAGAGGTAGGTGGGCCCAAAGAAGCAGAAAGGAGCAGTTGGACACTAATCACAGTCCTTGGATCCCTCAAGTGTCAACTTACCAGAGCCAACTTCACCTTTCCTCATCCTTGCACTACAAACCCCAGTCAGTCTGACTTGCCCCTTTGCCACTCTATACTGGCAGCCCTAGCTCATCTCTCAATTTCACTCTTGGCCTTTGTACTAGAGTCAGTTGTCAACATGTTCATCTCTCCTTTGACACTAGGAAATTTTGAACACAGGGACAGTGCCATTCCTTATCATGTCCCCAAGGCCAATCTTAGGGCTTGACACAGGAAAAGCCTCAGTGAAGATTTGCTGAAAAGTATAGGACAGGGATAGGGGGATGTGTTCAGGGATCCATCTCAGATGAAGAGAAAACAATAGAATGAGGGACTAAAGTTGTGCCTAAGAAAGAACTTCTAAGGCTGGGGCCTGTCATGCGAGGAAGTACAAGGATGACTTGATTCAGATCCCTGGATTCTGAAGAGCAAGATTTCTCTAGACTGTTTGCTGTGTATTAGAGATCTTGAAAAACTGGGAAACCTGGGCTCTACCACTGGATTCTGATTTAATTGGTGGGCCACAGCATCAGCATGTTAAAAAGCTCCCCAGGTGATATAACTGTGCAGCCTGGGTTGAACCACTGTTGGATTCGGCCCTGATTTAGCTGCACTGGTAGTTTTACCACTGTATCCAAACACTAATGCTAATAATAATAGTTATTACCTCTTGAAGATTTACTAAGTACAAGCTAATGTGCCAAGCACCTCTATGAATTAGCTCATGTAATCCTCAGAAACTTCTGTGAAATAAATATTATCCCTGGCTTTCAGATGAGGAAACTGAGCTCTGTATGGTCAAGGGGCCTGCCCATGCTAATGAACAGCAGGGCCAGGTCTGGAAGCTGAGATTAGCTGATTCATATCTGCTGTCTTCCCCCAGACTCCTCCTGAGGCTGCTCGTTGGCCTCAATCAGTCCTTGCCTGCCTCCACCTCACCTTGTCACCTTCCTTCCACCCCCGCTGCTCCCTCAGTAATATTCCTGGTGACTGAAGCAATTTGCAGCCATTTCAAGATGCTCTATGTGTCACTCAGCCTGTTAGGGTGGAGAGTTAGGGGAATTACAGATGCTTCAAGATGGTCCTCACCCCTCCATCCCCCCCTGCCCCAGGACACTTGAAATTCAGGAACCAGACTGCGCAGCTCTTCCTTGGGTCCTTGTTTGAAGCCCTCCCAAGCCGAATTCCCACTCCCAAATGCCCCCTTAGGTTGAATCTAAGAATCTGGGCGAGTGCTGCCACCCAGTGGCTATCCGGAACATGGCAACCCTCTGGGGCCTCCTGGTGCTGCTGGACAGCTCCCCAACTCAAGGCCAGAACCCAAGAACCTCCCTTCCTTTCGGCAGAGCTATGCCCAGGTGCCTAGTAAACGGATATACTCTCTCACCTCCATAGTCCTAACCCCACACTTCTTCTTGGGATCTCCAGCTCCCTTCCCTCGCTTCCTATGTGCCCCTTGACCCCAAACCCTCACAACATATCCAACTGTGCTAGTTCTTTCTCAATACAGGTTCTTTCTTTTGATTTAAAGCCCTGAGAATACACCTCTCACCTTCCTTCTCCCAGAGCTGCGCCAGCCTACAAGTGGAGTGAAGGAGTTGCTAGAGATAGAATTTTGGTCCCCCACATCCCCCTCCTCATTTGACACCATCAGACCTCAACACTCTCTGAACTAAGAGCTCCTAATGAGCACCAGCAAATTAACAACTTCCCTTTGATTGCTCCTTCTCTGTTAATTGGATAGGGAGGGCCCCCCAAAGCCTCTCAGGAAAAAAGGAATGAGGGAGAGAAGGAGAGAGGTGAGAGCTGCAGAAGCAGCCTCCATGCCTGGGCTTAGTGCCCTAGAATTCTGCTCCATCCTTGAGTACAGCAACCCCTTCCATCCTTTCCTCATCCTGTCCACTCCAGATCACCTATCCCTCCCTCCTCCCCACCCTACTCCCTTCTCTTCTCTTTCCCTGTTTCTTGACTTCTGTCCAAATTCCCTTGACCTCTGGCTATTTTTTTTTTCCTTCTCTTCTCCTTCTTTAGAGATTTAGCAGTGAGGGGCTGCAAACATGCCCCCCAGGCAAGCCCAAGGCTACCAGATGGGTTTTGAGTAGCACATATGTCTGTTTACATATGTGCATGTGTGTACATGCCATATATAGGGGACGAGCAGGAATAAAAACAGGTGAATGAATATCTGTAAGCTCCTGGGTTCCTGTCCTGTGGGCCAGGGCTCTGGGATGTGTGGGTGTCTGTGGAGGGTGTGTGTGGCTGAGTGATGCTGTGACTCTGGTCTGTATGTGTGTCTGTGTCTCCACACCGGCAAGTGCTTGAATCAGTCAAGTGTGACTCGCAGCTTGCGTTGTGTGTGTGTGTGTGTGTGTGTGTGTGTGCACGCGTGTGTGTGCCACCAGAGGAAGCAGCAGCAAGAGGCAGGAGCATCGATCCGAAGGAGACAGAGCGGGGAGGGGGACGCTGGGGGCAGACACCCTCCCTCCCGCGCGCGCGCACACACACCACACAGTCACACACACAAGGCACAGGGCCTCGCAGGCAGGGACACGGCTCCGGGACCGGAGGGAGGCAGCGCTGCCGAGACCGGCCGGGAGGAGGGGGCGAGACAGCAGGGGAGCCCTGGCTCCGGCTCCCAGGTCCGGGGGCCCGGCGCGCACCCCAGCCCGGAGACACCCTCGCAGACACTCGTAGGCGCGCACGCGCACCCACTCCCCTCCCCCTCGCCTCCCCTCCCGCCGCCTCCCGGCCGGACGATGGATCCCTGCAGATCCCGGGGCTGAGAGCACCGCGCACCGCGCACCGCGCCGAGCACGGGCGGACCTAGCCGAGGCGAGCGAGCGAGCGAGCGAGCGCGCCCGGGCGGGCGGACGGAGCCGAGCCGGGCCGGGCCGGGCCGGGCCGGGCGGGCCGCTCCCTGCAGGGCTCTGCGCGGCGTGCCGCGGCGGCCGCCGGCTCCCGCTCCGGGCCATGCGCCCCTCCCCGGCTCGGCGCTGAGCCCGCCCCCGGCCCCGCGCCCCAGGACCCGCTGCCGGTTGCCGGGTTCCCGAAGCCCCCTCAGGTGGGTCTCCGATCCCCCGCCTTTTGGCTGCAGGACTCCCCAGCGCCCCGAAGCCGGGACTTTGCTCCCCTCTAGCTTTCCCAAGCTGCTGGGGCGGCTCAGTAGCTGGGGAGGGGGGCGGGGGCCGAATAGAGAATCTGGCTGCGTCGAGAAGCTGGCCTGGAGGAGGGGGTATTGCGTCCGGGGCGGGGACAGCTCGCTGTCTTAGGTAACTGCGCCCCCCCCGCCCCCCGAATGCATCCACCTCAGGCTGCCCTCCACCCACCACCCCAAACATACACACATACAGCCTGCGGGTAGTGAGAACTGGAGACGTCCGCAGGTGAGGACTCCGGCTGGGCCCCTCCCCACCTCCCTGGAGGGGTTTCTGGTCCAGGTTTAGCTCAGGAGGGCGAAAGACGGGTCCTGGGGACACCCTTGACCAGGAGGAGCTCCTGGCTCCGGGTTCATCCATTCTGGGGGCGTTTTCGTCTCCAGGATTGGGTGTACATTCCTGTCCCAGAGTGACCCCACATCTGGAGGGAACTCCTGTGCTTGCCTTTGGGAACATTGGGACTTCCCTCTTGCCCTCGGATGACTACCATCTGGGGTCTCCCCTGGCCCAGAAAGCTACCCTGGGATAGCCTTCTCTTGGCCTGAGCTGACCCCCACCCCCCCAGACCCTGCATTTGTAGGAACCCTCTTCTGGGAGTGTGTCCCTAGGTCAGCCACCTCCGGGCTGGCAAACCAGGGAAGTCTCCTGCCTCAGAGGCAGTGACCTCTGAAGATGGGAATTCCAGATGGTCATATTTGGACGGACCCTAGGTGTACTCTCATCCTAGGACAATGACGGATTCACTCCCTCCCTCTTCCCCAGGATTCCCTTGGCCAGGATGGAACTGAAGGCTGAGGAGGAGGAGGTGGGTGGCGTCCAGCCGGTGAGCATCCAGGCCTTCGCCAGCAGCTCCACGCTGCACGGCCTGGCCCACATCTTCTCCTACGAGCGGCTGTCACTGAAACGGGCGCTCTGGGCCCTGTGCTTCCTGGGCTCACTGGCTTTGCTGCTGTGTGTGTGCACAGAGCGTGTGCAGTACTACTTCAACTACCACCACGTCACCAAGCTCGACGAGGTGGCTGCCTCCCAGCTCACCTTCCCCGCCGTCACGCTGTGCAACCTCAATGAGTTCCGCTTTAGCCAAGTCTCCAAGAATGACTTGTACCATGCTGGAGAACTGCTGGCGCTGCTCAACAACAGGTGGGTAGCTCCCACACATCCTCCAACCAGGATTCTAGAGTTGTGTGCATCCCAGCTCCCAGAGACCCCATCCGGGTGCATGTCTCTCTAACCCATAAAACCCTCCAGCCTCCCAAACTTGCCATATGAATTAAAGGTGTTGAGGCAATGCTGAGCATTCAATTAAGGGCACTCAATCTCTGATCCCAGCACAGTCCCAAATAGCTCTGCCCCACCCAGCCTGAACTGTGAGACAGTCACCCTCTCTGGAGTGACTGTCACACCCTATCTAGAGTGACGGTTGCCCACCCTCTGCCACTATGTCTTGATCTTCTTCTCACTTGGTGGATGGAGGCAGACCATCTTTAAAGGGTAGAGACTATAATATAAAAGCCGTAGCTCCTGCCTTGATCTCTCCAGCAGCTCACTCTTACCCATGTGCTGAGATGCTGCAGGTCCTTCTGTCTTCTCAGATCTCATGGGGCAGGTCCTCTGGACATGCCCTGATCCTTTTCCATGCCTATGCCCAGGCCTGATCCCCAGGGCTGGATGCTGTCCTCCCCCCATCCCCTCGAGGTTCGGTATGGGGCACTGGAGGCCAAACGGAGGCAGGAACAGAAGGTCATGCTGATCCATGCGATGCTCACCTCTGGGCTCCAGGTATGAGATACCTGATACACAGATGGCAGATGAAAAGCAGCTGGAGATTCTGCAGGACAAAGCCAACTTCCGCAGTTTCAAGCCCAAACCCTTCAACATGCGCGAGTTCTATGACCGCGCGGGGCACGACATTAGAGACATGCTGCTCTCCTGCCAATTCCGGGGGGAGGTCTGCAGTGCAGAAGACTTCAAGGTGGTGAGTGAGTCCCCTGGTGTGGCGCGTGAGTCAGCCCGGGTCCCAAGAGAGGAGGAAACTAGGTGCAGGCAGCCCTCTCTCCTCCTTCTCGCTACTCTGAGAGAGGAAGCTGTGTGTCCCTGGGCTGAATTCTGGCGAGAGGGGACTTTGTTCAGTATTGGGGTGCATTTGCTCTGTGTGAGGGGTGGAGCTTCAGCTTTGTGTTCATGATGGCAAGAAAGAGAGTCCACAGCGCACAACACACGCACACGCACGCACACACACACGCACAAACACACAGCCTAGCATGGCCCAGCCACATCAAGCTTACCTTCCGGGCCACAGGTGTTAGAGCTGGGGAAGGAGGGAGTGGTGGGAAGTGGCAGCCTTGTTATTCGAATGAGGTTCAAGGACCATCACCCTCTGAGCTTGAAAGAAATGCAAACTTTACCCCCCACACACACCTACTGAATCAGAATCTGCATTTTAACAAGATCCCTAGGTGATTTGAATTAAAGTTTGAGAAGCATCATGAAACAGGAGATGTAGGGGAAGCTTTCTCTTAAATAGCCAGACAGCTAATTCTCTCTGTGCCACCCCCATATGTGTACACTGTTCAGTTAGGTTACCTGCTTGCCAGAGTCTGAGGGAGAATAGATGATATGGGGTACACAGTCATGGCTGAACTGAAGGCTCCCTTTGCTTCTTAAAATGGAAATGCCCCACAGACACACCATCCCCCATAGATGGGGCTATCTCGGAGCCAGCACCCCAGAGAGAGTTAGGGGAACTAAGTAGCATCTCATGTGCCAGGTGATCCTGAGCAAGTTATACAGACAGGTTCCTGAGGGGTTAGAATCAGGCAGAGGCTGGAAAGGGACCAGAGGACCTGGAGCCATGTATGAAAAATAACACCGAATGTAAGGACAATGTTTGTAACTCTTCAGAATGCTTTCTAGGTGCTCCTTCAATCCCCTGGATAAATCACCATATTATCTCTATTTTCATAAATGTACAAACTGAGACACAGAAGTAAAATGAGTTGTCCAAAGCTCACGTAGCTGGTTAGTGGCAGATTCAGGATTAGAACACACATGTCTTGTTAAGTCCCAATGCAGTGTACTCTTTTCATTAATACTGCTGACCCTGGAGTTATCATGTCCACTTCTAGTTTTGGCTACTGCTCTTTGAAAACTCAGTCTCCTCTAAGACCCCCTTGCTCTCCATGCCTGTCCCCAGTTCTCCACTCTCAGATCCTTCCTTTTTTCCTGCTCATTTTCTCCTTCCCCTACCCCCACTTGCTTTCTTTCTCCTAGCATTATGGGAGCATGAACTGCATTCGTTTGCGTAGAAAGGCTGGAGCCATGGTCATGCTTGTTTTTTCCCACTAGACTTCCCAGTTTTTTAAGCCCTGCTCTGTGGACCAGTTTCATGGCGTGAGCCAAGGTGATGGGGAACTTGATGCCATGCAAGAACCACTTTCTTCCCTCTTTTCTCGCCTCAAAATAATAGACCCCTGTATTCTCCACAGTCTGAGATGAAAGGTTCCCAGGCTCGCCTGCTATACTCCCCAGAGTATTAGAACCTACAGTTCTATTACTCAAGCAGAAGGGACCACCAAGAAAGACAGAGAAAACCCATTAGCTTGGATGGTTTGTAGTGTTGGAGGAAGAAGGGGATTGCTTGGCTTAACCTGGGAGGCTGCTGAAGTATAAAATGGGGGTACAGTTAGTCCATAGAAAGTGTTCAGTTACTCCATTTGTCTCTCACGTCCAGAAAGATTCTTAGTGGTGATGCTAAGACACATTTGGTTCATGGAAATGGAGATACTGGAAGGGGATTGGTCCATGTTGTTTGAGGGGACAATTCTAAGTAGTTAGATGGAAAATGATTGGTTCAGAAAGTTCTGGAGCAATCCAAGTTCTTCCTCTTGCTGGTGGGAGAGAGACACAGGTTAGGAGCCTGCAAGCCTAACACAGGTACCTCTTGGTTCTGGGTTGTCAGGGAAGACCAGATTTTTGCTGTTTCTGAGCCCATGTCAAACACCTGACCCTGAATCTGGCTGGACCCAAACCTCTCAGCTTCTCTAATTGACCTCACTGCCAGACCCATTCCATGTCAGGAACTCTACCGTTTCTGCCCATGGGGTTGTTCCTACAAGGATGGGAGTTTGGTTGTGAGTCCATGTCTCACATCTCCCTAAGTAGAAAGAAGGATGCTGGCAAGCCCCTCCAGCTCCCTGGTCCTAAGGGATGCAGACACTTCTTGCCTGATGCCCCATCTTCTCTCTCCTCTCCTTGGTCTCATAGTTAACATAAGCCTCTCCATCCTTGCCACTCTCTGCTAGACCAAAAGGTATGTATCTAACCCCTAGACAGATGTGCACTGACAGAAAACATTTGTCTTTCTGGTCAGAGCTTGAGGGAGACCATCTTGACACCTTCTACTACAGGGTTCCAAACCCTGTCTCAAAGTTTGCAAAATATAGTGTGCACAGCACATGTGAATTCTTCTGCAGGTTTCCAAGGGCAACCCTCATCCAACCTGTAAGAAGTTGTATGTAAGGGTACATGTGAGGGTGTGTGAGAGTGTGTATGAGGATCTGAGTGTGTGTGTGTGTGTGTGTGTGTGTGTGTGTGTGTGTGTGTGTGTGAGGGTGTGTGTGCTCCCGGAGGGTAGTTCAGGGGGCATAGGAATGGCATACTCTAGTCCATCAAAGACCCCAGCTCCCCGAGTGGGAGTCTGCCGTGACAAGCATTTCCCCAGATGTGCTTCTGAGTCCAGCTCAACCTCAAGGGATAGACTGGTGGTCACAGTGTTTGACAGGTACATCCCCCAACTATGGCTGAATCATCTTGGGAGAGTGGAAACGAATATGGGGAACCTGAGCTGAATCTGGGAGGAAGTAGTTGGAAACTCTTTGGGAGTGAAGAGGCAGAGGGCAATAGGGCAAACATCCCCACAGCAGCCTGGTTGGGGAGGCCTCAGGAGCTCTCTCCTGAGCTACCAAAGAGCAACTAGAGACCTACCCACAAGACCCCCTCTGGCCTGGCCACCGCTTTCCCTTCCCGGTGGGGTGCTTGGTTGCCAGGGCAACAGGGTCTGAGGCTCCACTCTCCCACCCCACCTCAAGGCCAGTCAGGCCAAGGCAGGGCAAGGGTTCCATGGAGGGGGCCTGGGGGTGCAGCTGTCTGGGTGGGGGTTGGGGGGAATGAGCACAGTCGCAGCTGGTGCCAGCCTCCAGCTGCACCTTATCTGTCCCTGGCAGTGGGAGCGCCAATGTGGCTGGAATGCTGAACAGCACTGAGGGGAGGGGGCTGGCAGATGGTTGCCCAGTCTGCCCTATGCCACCCCCTGTTCCAGCTGGGACCCAGAGCCTCTGCCTTGGGGAGAGAGAAGCAGGAATTCATTTCTGGACCTTGAAAGAGAAGGAAAGAGAGGGCAGAGACTGGAAATCCTGGGAATGGACATACAGTATTCTCCTTTGCGAGGGAGTAGAATTGGGAGATAAGGAATAGGGTACAGGATTCCCTGAGGGACCCAGGAGTCCCCCAGGGCCCTGGATTGGGGGCAGGACTCCCCCAGAGGGGAGATAGAATGAGGGGTGTGGACACAGAAATTCCTCCGAGGTTCTGGAGGACAGGAATCTTCTGGAGCACCTAGAGGGGTGAGATGCTGATATATGAAGTGGGTATAGGTGGGTGATTCTGGGACGCAGAGCGGGAGGGAGAGGTCATCTTGAAGTAAGCAGAGCTGGGAATAGCAGATCCCAAGGAGAGCTGGGACTAGCAGAGGGCTTCCTTATCACTGGGGCCGGCTCTGCCCCTTCACTGACTCCCCTCACACACACCCACACACCCCATCCTAGAGCAGCTCAGAGCAGGCTTCCCTGGAGAGGGCCCAGCCTTACTATCTGGGTCTGTTCTCTCCAGCCCGGTAGGGAGTGGAGGGGCTGCGGAGGAGGAGCAAGGCTGCTTGCATTGCCAAGCAGAGAGGCAAGAGGGTCACGGCAGCCTCACCCAGAGGCCCAGTAATCTTTGTGTGTGGTGCGCCGAGAGCAGTGCGCTGACAGGGGAGCATGCCCAGATTGCAGAGGGGTAAGAGAACCTGGTGTGCAGGGGAGAGGTGCTCCTGCCCTAGGGGTTCTTGGGGACCTCTTCTAGCCTTATCCTTTTCTTCTCTCCCTTCCCCCCCTTGAGAAAAGCCTGAGGCTGGAGGGAGGAGACTGGAGTAGAGCCAGTTGCAGGAATGGGGACCCTAGGTTGGGGTGTCCCCCTCTCTGCCCGCCCCCCCACACACAATCTTTGGAGTAACTTAGCTTCCTCTCTCACCTCTTCCCTCCCACTTCTGACTCCACCCTCACCCAGACTGCTGTCAGCTAAGAGGCTACTACTGTAAGTTAATTGATCTCCTGACTGTTGGCTAAAGTAATAGGGAATTGATGTAAGTAACTTAGTGCCTCTGGGGACAGAGCAGGAAGTGGAGGGGCGGGGAGGAGCGCCTCCTAGCCTCAGGCCTTTCTCCTGACCCCGCCTGTGGGAAATTGGAAGGTATGGCTGTACTGCACCTGTTGTGGGTCCAGAAAGCAGAGGGGAGGCCTGCAGAGAACACAAACGGTTCTGCTTTGGGTGGAGATTGCTTCCGAGTGTGCTCCACTTTGTGGAAGACAATTTCAGTTTGGGAGGAGGGTGAGGGAGGCTGAATATTCGGAAGGAGGAACTGGGATTAGGGTGTGTCAAGCTTCTCTTGATTTAGTCCCATGACAGACACAGCCCCTTCTAAGTGCCAGGCCCACACTGAGCACCAGAGGGGGTGATAGATGGGCAGATCCTGTTCCTGCCCTCAGGGAGCTTAGAGTTAAGGGCAGTACTGAGGCAGACTCAGGGCTGAGAGGGCGATTGGTGTTAACAGAAGCCTTCGGAGCAAGCAGTAACTAGCCAGGGATGAGAGGACTCTCAGTATCTAGGTGGAGCCCTTCCAATCTCCCCCAGCACAGCTCAGCTATTCAGAAACTCCAGCTTTACAGAAAGTGTGATGTCTCCCCCACCCATCCCCGCCAGTTCATGCCTAGCCCAATCATCTCCAGCCTCCAGCAAGTCATTGCCTGCCTTTGGCCAGGCCCCCTAGGCACAAGCCTTCCCTCACTGAAAGTCTGAGGTGGCCATCCCTGGAGCCTCTACCTTCTGGCTGATAACTTTCCTCCAGTCAGGACCCTTTTGTGGGGATTCTGGGAGGCAAAACTGGGATGGAGACTGAAAGAATGAGAAGTGGTGCCTAGTTCAGGTGGAAGATGCGGCTAAGTGTTGGGACTCCTGGGTTCTATTTTGGATGTTGTTCTGTCTGCTCCATTTCTGAGCTTCTAGGTCCAATTTCCTGTAAGGAAAGGGAGCTCCAAGTGGATTGTTAAATTATTCTTTGCCAAGAGCAACCTCTCCTTCAGCCTCTGGGACTCTGGTTAAGCCCACACTGACCCATGTGTAGAATGGATGTGAAGTACTGACTGTTCTGGACACATGGATCAAACATCTTCCTCATGGACAAATTTTAAAATGAGCATGAAACTGCTGTGTATTCACCTCAAGGGAGGGAAAATTCCCTTAAGAAACTGTGAAGTCAGAAACTACCACCTCATGCTCTGCAAGGCTATTACCAAGGGAGAGGGAGGGCAAGTTGTGATTTTTCTGAGCTTCTATGAGTTCTTGGAAAGAAAACTCTTTCCCATCCCTCTCAATTGCACCCCCTGGATGTGGCTGACAGTCTTGGGGACCTGGGATGTTGAGCTGCATAGCTTAATGTGTATGTATGTGTGTTTCTAATTCGTGTGTCACATCATTGTGCCAGGCTGAGAACATCCCTAGGGGAGAGACTGCTGCAGTGGCCTTGACCATGGGCAACAGCTAACTCAGACTTCATCACGACACACTCACTGCATGTATGCCTCAAGTGTGCAAGCACACATGTGCACCTCATGTGCATGTCTGAGAGTAGAAGAATGTGGATGTAATGTAGGGTGTGAAGTGGACATATGTGGGTGTGCATGAGGGCACGTAGCTCTCTGTGTGGCTGTGGGAGAGAGCTTGTGTGCGGGCAAACTTCTGGTCGCATGCAGAGCACATATTAGCAAAATTAATCATGTCTTTCAGTTGCGCTTTGCAATTTGCAAGTTCCCTTTATTTTAGCTCATGTGAACCTCATATTTCTGGGAGGCAAGAAATGTTAGTATCTTCATTCGAAAGATGAGGAAACTGAGGCTCAGAGGTGTTAGGTGACTTGCCTGAGATCACACAACTGGTAAATGATAGAGGGAGACCTTGACTTCAGATCTTCTAAGTCCAGGTTCTTTGAGCATGACTAGGAGTGAGAGTGTGGTGTGTGGTGGAGAAGGGTGCTGCAGGCTCCCCAGCTGCCCATGCTCTGTAAAGAAGCAGTGTGGTGAGGCAAGAAGGGAAAGAAAGGGTGCAAAAGAGAAGGAATCCCTGCTTCACGTTTAGTACACCAAGTCTGTTGACTCCTCAGCCTTTTCACTGTACCATTTGGCCAAGTTCCAACCTTTGATAGACCCACCACTGGATTTTCTCAGGACATCCAGGCTTTACCAGAGAAAGGCACACAACAGGCCACGTTGGAATCACATTGCCTTCATGACCAACATCCTTAATGGGCCTCCACTGCTTCCTGGCAACCCCACTGTGTTCTCCTGGTCAACTTGCTCTCCCCAAAATTTACTGCAAACTTCTCCACTCTTCTCAGACAGCCATCCTTCCCGCCCCCTTCTCACCCTCAATAGATGACCTTGTTTCCCTCTTCGCAGAGAAGATAGACACCTCAGACAAGATCTCCCTCTTCCTCTGGGAACCAGACCCGAGAGGGGAACATCATCTTACCTAGGCTGAAATCTCAACCTATTATTTCCATCTGAACTCCTTCTATTTTTATAGAAATTTTACCCTAAAGATTCTGTCTCTCCCTTCTCTACAGTCAGACTTCCCTCTCCAGTGGAACCTTACCATTGAAACATGCTTAAGATTCTCCCATCTTAAAATATAAAACTATAATGACAGCTAACATTTTTTGAGCACTTACTATGTATCAGGCTTTAGGTTAAGATGAAAACCAAAATACAAACATCTAAATTCCACACCCACCCCTGCCCCAGCTCCCACACAATCTCTGCTTCTTTTCAGACAGAATTCTTAAAAGTGATGTGTAAATTTCACTGTCTTCATCTTTTCATCTCTAGCTCATTCTCTAATCTATTCCAGGCAGCCTTCTTCCCCAGCACTCCACCAAAATGGTTCTAGCTAAGATTACTAGTGACCCCCATGTTGCCAAATCCCACAAACATTTTTTTATCCTTGGTCTCTCAATAACACTCAAAATGATTGACCGTCACCTCTGTTTTGAACTATTCTCTTTCCTGACAGCCGTACTCTCTTCATTTTCCTCCTTTGTCTAGACACTCCTTTTCTGTCTCTTTGCCAGTTCATTCTCTTCTATTTGGCCATTAAATGTTGACACTACTCAAGCTTCAATCTCAAGCCTTCCTCTTCTTTAAATCATGAGAGTGTGATTTAATGATATAACTGGATGAATTTTTCATTAGTATATTTTTTGTATTGGTGTGTCTTACAATTTAATATTTTACATATTACACTGAGATGTATTTACATTGATATAAAAGTGTAAAACATTCCCAGCACCCCAGAAATTTCCTCCTGACCCTTTCCTAATCAGTACTACTACATGAGAGTTCATCATTATTCTGACTTCTGTCAGTATAGATAAGTTTCACCTGTTCTGGAACTTCCTAAGGTATGTGTATCCTCCACACAGTATATTCACTTTTGTGTCACTTTTTGCTTATGCCTGTGAGATTCAGTTTCATTGCTATTTGTTCAATCGTTCTTTTTCAATGCTGTGTAGTATCTCATATATACAAATATATTACAATTCATTTACCCATTCTACTCTTGCTAGACATTTAGGTTGTTACTAGTTTGGGGCTATTATAAATAAAGCTACTATGAACATTATTGTTCATGTCTTTCTTTGACATACGTACTCACTTCTCTTGAGTATATAAGTAGGTGCTGTGGTTAAGTCATAGGTTAGGATTCTGTTTAGCTTTAGTGGATACTGCCAAACCAGGCCTTTTTTTCTGTCTTTTTTTTTTTTTTAACTTTATATTCTATTCTCGGGCAGTCTCATCTTCACTCGTGACTTCAGTTACCATCTACACACTGACAACTGCCAGATGTATGTCTCAGCCCAGCTCTCTCCTCTTCGAATTAGCCCAGTGTCTGATTTCCCACTTAACATCTCCAAGGGTCCAAAAAATCAGTGTGTGCAAAGTCAAATTCATCATCTTACTTCCCAAACTAGTCCTTTACTTGTGCTCCTGATCTAGTGAGCCACCCCCCACTCACCCACTTGCAAACTGGAAATCATCTCTGACACTTTGTCTACTTCAGCTCCTTTAACAGGATCTGCCAATGTTGTCTTCTGAACATCTCCACTCCATTACCCTGTTCCAAGCCACCCTACCATTCTATGACTCACCTAAACCACTGCATTGGCTTTCTAACAGGTCTTCCAGAAAAACCCCTGACTCTTCCAGAGTGGCCCCTTCAAAACTGCACTCTGATCACTTGAAATCCTTTCACAGGGAGTCTCTTATTGTCCTTGGACCAGAATCTTCGCCTGTGGCTTCAAGGCCCTGAGGGGTCCAGGTCCTGCCTGCTTTTCTAGCCTGTTCTTATTCTGCTTTCTAGCTGCATGGCCCTCCTCTCAGCTCACTCCTCTGAGGGCCTTTGCACAGACTCTGTTTTCTGGAATACCACCCCACCACACACACATGCTTACACATGCAGATTTTTACCTAATTATTCCTTCTCATTCTTTAGATTTCAATTCAAACATCACTTTCTCAGAGATACCTTCCTCAATACCCCAGTCTGGCTCAGATTCTCTATCATTCACTCCCATAAAACCATATCATTTTTTTCCATAACACTTATCAGAGTTTATAATTAAATATTTATTTTTGCAGTTTTTAAAAACTGATGCCTGTCTCCCCCATTAGACAGTAAGCGCCACCAGGGCAGGATCTTGTCCTTAATCTGTTCTCCATGTGTCCTCAGCACATAACACACTAAATCAATATATGATGAGTAAATGAAAGAAGAAAGAAGAAAGGGATTTGGAGAAGGATGATCTAATTCCAGTCTCAAGCCTACTGCTTGCTCTCCATGAGACTTGAAGAGGTCACTGTGCCTTAGTTTCTTCATTTGTCACAGAGGGGCAACATTACTCGAACCTGCTTATCTCAGTGGGTTGCATAAGGATCCCATGAGATATCATTTTAAAGACATGAAACATTCCACATATATAAGAGATGACTGAAGTTCAGGAAGCGATGTAGAAAAAGACAGAAACTACTGAGTGGCCACATACAGCTTAGGAGAGATACTGGGTAGGGAATCACATGGAGAAGGGTCACATCCTTGAACAACGCATTCAGAACTGAGTGCCGTTCTGCATGTGCGTCTGCTTGGGCATTTCTCCTGGGGCCCTCTGTGTATGCTGGGAGTCTGTGTGTGTTGCCTGATACTTTCTTCACCTCCCCATTACTGTAAAAATTTGGATTTTTCTACTGGAATGACCTGAGGTAGGACAGAATGTTAGAAGATGGAGGAGGAAGTTCAGTCATGGTGTGTTTTGTGTTCGTGTATGACTGTTGCCCCCCAGGAAGGCTGTGTGTCTCTGTGTAGTGACCTGTAGGTGTGCAGTGTGGGTCTTCCCTCTGGAAGTCCAATCTACTTTCCCTGCCAGGAAGTCTGCAGGAGGGGGACAATGCCCTCTAGTGGGTGTGGAATGCATGGGCAGCTGTAGCTTCCTCAGCCCAAGCCTCAACCTAGGCAGGCCTCACCCCCAACCCAGGTCTGGAACTCGCCTCTGAAACACATCTTGAGAATGTGCAAAGTCCTCTAACAGCTGAAGTCTGGTAGTCAAGAAGAAAATGCACACGAGACAGGGAACAGAAAAGGAACTCATGAATTCATACAGGAGAAACCTGAGGACAGCAGCTGAAGGTGAGGGTCTCTCTCCCCTCATCTCCACAGTGATTTATCTCTGGTTGCTGTGGGTGTTCTGGTCTTTCTCAATTCTTGTTTCTCCACATGGTCCCTGGGTCCTACTCTATTATTCTCACAGTCTCTGTGCTCAAGGAACTACTGGTCACTACTCATGCCTGAAGGACCTTGAGTGGAACTGGACCCTTTAGTCTGTTCTCTGGGTGGGCACTAGCTATGTCCTGTGGAGTCAGAGAAGCCTTCTAGGAGGAGGTAATGTGTGATTGGAGTCTTGAAAAATAAGTAGAAGTTCTCCACATGGAGTCCAGGGAAGGCATGAAACTGTGGGTAAGCCTAGTGTGTCTGCAGAATGTGAGAAAGTTATGGTGGCTGGACAGTGGACTGGAGTGAAGAGGCTGGAAGGTAAATTGTAAAGGTCTGTACGACAGGCCTTGAATTTTACTGAGACACACTGGAGAGTGAGAGGAGGTGTTTAAGCAGGAGAATGGTCAGAATTACAAAGCATGGGCTGAAGGTAGGTAGAAACTGCAGGGAGGGTGAAGGGGGTGGTATTGGGGAAACCAATTTAAAGGCTATTGTTTAGGCAAAATAGGAGGAGGCCAGTCTGAGGACCATGGCCTAAGGTGGGAGAGGGGCCAGATTTCAAAGGCTGCTCTTCTCTGGGGCCTCGGTGTCCCTGGCAGCATAGCTAAGGCTGAAGGTCCCATATCAGTCAATTCTGCTAGAACCTGCCTTCCATCCCCAAAGAACTCCAGGGTCTCTGCATGCTAATGGAGAAGGAAAAAAGTGTGGGAGCAGAGAGGGAGGGGGGAGAAGGAGGATTCAGAATGAAGCCTGGGGCTATGGGATGGGAAAAGCCCAAGTAGACTTTCTGACTCCCTGTCACCTCTCCTCTGGCTCTGCAGAGGAAGGGTTAATGTGTTTCACCTTCCTCCCTCCCTCCTTTCCTCTCCTCCCCTCAGGTCACCTTCTAGGCCCTGGAGACTTAGCTGGTGGCTCAAGTTCCTCAACCAATGGCCCTGAGTAATTAGAACCCACAGAGGGGCCAGGGGTTTAGGAGCAAGCAATGATAAATTGGGGGTGAGGGGAGCCTCAGAGTCTGAGGGGCTGGGACATCTGTGAGGCTGATGGTTTGAGGGGTACCCAGGTTTATTCTCAATACTCTCCACTTGACCCAGGATCCTGATTCCGCTCTGATCTCAGTTTCTTCTACTTGCCAAAAGAGAATTCCTAGAATTCCTCTCCTGGACAATGCAGGGGTGGGGGGGGGGTGGCAAGCTGGATGGGGGAGCGGTGATCTGCCAGGAAGCTTTACAGCTGCAAGAGATGGGGTCCTTTACCCCAGTGCCGGGAACCGGCCATAAATGAGTCTGTGGTCAATGAGAGACTTGTGCTAATGGAACCTGGGCTGCCCCCCAAGCCACAGAAGGGAGTGGAGGAGGGGAAAGTGACCTAAGTGCTGCTCAGCATGGGGGAGGGTGCTGACTTGAAGTAGGGACAGGTCAGGGGAGTGAAGGGAGGAAAAATGGGGTCAAGAACTGGTTAAAGAGAAATTGGAAGTCAAGAGAGTGGTTGCAGGAAAATTAGGGGTTCAGGAAGTAACTGAAAGTAAATTGGGGTCAGGAAAGAGATTGAAAGGAAACAGAATCAAAGGATAGAGGGGAGTTGGAGTTAGGGGTATATTATGAGAATTGGGGGGGGGGGTCAATGAAATAATTGGGGGCATTAAGAGCCAGAGGGAATTAGAGAGGAATTAGAGGTCTGAGAGAGTGCCAAGAGAGTGTGGGGGCTCAGATATCTCAGAGGAATAACTGAAAGAGGTGAGAATAGGAGAGAGGACCCTGAATCTGGGTGGGAAGACTTAGGGGCATGCTGAGGAACAGATTAGAGGATGAGAGGAAGCTTGAATGTGTGTGTGGGAGGGTTGGAGGAGGGACTGTTGCTGGGTGAAGTCCTCTTGGCAGGAGGAGCAAAGGACTCTGCTAGGTCTCATCTCATCTGGAGAGATGGATACCAGGAGCCCCTAGGCTTTCCCAGTTTCCACTCTGTCTTCAACCCTCTCTGTCCTGCTGGAGCTGGTGACAGGAAAGGGGCTCCGGCACCCCCCCTCTCCATCAACCTCTTTCTCACTGCCATCAATTATTTATCAGTCTAGACGCCCGCCCTCCCTAGCAGGGCAGGCTGGTCCTCCTCTCCATGCCCCGCCCTACCTTGGCCACACTGCCACAGAGGCCCTGTGAGGAAGGACACGGACAGCCCAGTGGCGGAGACCTGGCAGAAGGGCTGGGTGGCTGGCCCTGTCGTACCCTGCTTGGGATCACATCTCCTTCCCCTTCTCCTGCCAATCCCCCGGTATCAGGAAGCCCCTGGAGAAGATGCCCATCCAGATCTTCTGTTCTGTGTCATTCTCCTCTGGAAAGGAGGCCCCCGGGCCCTTGGGAGATGTTTGGGGTCCCCATCAGCGGCAGCAGCAAGACAACTCAGAATCAGAAGAGGAGGAAGAAGAAAAGGAAAAGGAGGCAGCGAGGAAAGAGGTCAGAGAGGGAGATTTGCCCATGGACTTGGTTGCCTTTGCCAACAGCTGCACTCTCCACGGCGCCAGCCACGTCTTCGTGGAGGGGGGTCCAGGGCCAAGGCAGGCCCTGTGGGCAGTGGCCTTTGTCCTGGCACTGGGTGCCTTCCTGTGCCAGGTAGGAGACCGTGTTGCCTATTACCTCAGCTACCCACATGTGACTCTGCTAGATGAGGTGGCCACCACAGAGCTGGCCTTCCCAGCGGTCACCCTCTGCAACACTAATGCTGTGCGGCTGTCCCAGCTCAGCTACCCCGATTTGCTCTACCTAGCCCCCATGCTGGGGCTGGATGAAAGTGATGACCCAGGGGTGCCCCTCGCTCCCCCAGGGCCTGAGGCCTTCTCTGGAGAGCCCTTTAACCTGCACCGTTTCTATAATCGCTCCTGCCACCGGCTGGAGGACATGCTGCTCTACTGTTCCTACTGCGGGGGGCCCTGCGGTCCTCACAACTTCTCAGTGGTGAGTGGGGGCCCATGCCTGGTTCAGCACCCCAAGTGTCTGCCATGGTGCACCCTGGGCTGGGGCTGGTGGGTCCTGCTTCTCCCCCAACTCACCCTTAGTGACGTGCCTCAAAGAAGCCAGGGCTCATCTGGGAGCCGTAGGGTCTGGAACTGGGCTGCTATTCCCAGGTCTGAGCCAGTACAACTCTTCCTGATAGAATCTTGAATTACGCCAGTACTAGTTGGTAATTGGTTGCTGCTCAGGTGCCTCTGGTGTCTCCTGAATATCCTCCAGTGTGTCCAGACCTCCCTGTGATCCAGTAGGGCCTAGGACCTCACTCCATTTCTGAGGTCAACCTCTGACCTGATGGTGGGTGCCAATACCTGACCTTAATAATTTCGACTATCATCCCTGAACTGGAGCTGGGGCAGGTGCCACCTGGTCTCCGGAGGTGCAGGAGAAAGGTGGAAGGGAGGTGGAGGGGTAGGGTCAGCAGCTTCCACAGCAGGGACTTTATGGCATCCTCATGTGATCTTCCTGTGCTTCTACTCTGTGTGTGTGTGTGTGTGTGTGTGTGTGTGTGTGTGTGTGTGTGTGTCTGTCTGTCTGTCTGTCTGTCTGTCTGTCTGAGGGAGAATAACAGGTGTCCTCTAAATCTCTCCTCTTCCCCCACTCCGATCCTAAATGGCCAGGACTCTCTTCCTAGGGGAAGTCCTCATTAAAATCGTGATCTCCTTCCCACTCTGAAGTTTAAGACCTTTCTGCTGAGGGACCAAGAGGCACCCCACCCTCTTCCCAGGTCAGCTTCCAATTCTGTCTGGTCTGCCTCCTCTCCTGCCCCTTCCAGGAGCCAGATGCCAGGCCTTCCCTCCCCACACATCCATCCCTCAGTCCTCCACCTCTTCCCTAGTGTAGGAGCAGACAAATATCATCATATCAGTGCATCACGAACTACTTAAGACAGACAAGGGACCTGGCGGTTTTGGTCACTGGGCCTCCGACAGGCTGGGAGATAACAGAAACACCAGACAAGGAAGGGGTCAACCTGTCTTCTTCTGGATCTAACCGTAAAGCAGACACTTCTCATCCAAAACCATGAGGTGGCAGCAGCAGTCCACTAGCCAGCAGCACAGTTCTCTAAGCCGGAGCAAGGCTAAGCTCCTGGCGCTTCCCAGCCATCTAAAATCTCTCACATCCCCAGATAGAGGGCAGGCATGATTGTGTGTCCAGCCTGGAGCCTGTGGCCGAATGCCACAAAACCTGTTAGTGGAGCTGCAAGTTTAGGAGCCGTTGGAGTTTTCTCTTCACCTCATCTCTGGGCCTCGCCCACAAAATGGGGAGACCATGTTTTCTTGTCTGGAGTGGGGACGAAATGGCTGTTCTAGGAAGGGAGAAGGGGGGAAGGACTCTATTTCCTAGTAATCTCCAATCCCCCTGCTGCTGCAGCTGGTCTGACACCCTGTCTCTCTCTCTCTGGGCTGTGTCTGTACTCACCTTATGATTTGCTCTGTGGACTTTGTTGCCATCCAGCAGTAGTAAAATATACCTCATTTGTGGGAACCTGGAGGCATTCAGGGAAGCTGTGGAGAAAAAGCAATAAAGACCTGGTTCACTCTTCTCTCTATGGCAATAAGGGCTGCTCTGGGGCATGGAGTAGGGAGAGTACCTCAGGGTGGACATCTCTTCTGAGGCCCCGACAGTCCTACGCAAGTACTGCCGAACATGCCGTGCCCTGGGTGCTTAGTACCAAGTGCTGACAAAAGAGGTGCTGGTGCTTGAGTGAACACGATCCTTGGCGTGACAGCTAAGTCTACTTTCAGGTTCTGATGATAATGGGACAATTATGGACATATGGGTAATGGCTGGAGCAAATGCAAAAGCTTAACTTGGTTTGCAGGGTGATCTTTGGGAGAGCAGAATTTCAGATGCCTGGGGTGAAATCCAGGGGTATGGCAGTGATGAGATCCTGGTGATGGAGGTGTAGATGTCAGGGTCCCAGCAGGAAAAAGATTGCCACACAATTTAATTGAAAAGAATTGAACAAAGGGACAGTTTACAGAGCTGTGGGCAGAGTGCAGGAAACCAGTAAGTGGGCCTGAGGCATCTAGCAGTAGTGGGAAATTGTCACACACAGGCTGAAGGAACAGAAGGAGGTAATGGGCTGTGCAGGGAGCCCTCCTGGCAGGATTTATAGTCACAGAAGATCTAAGCCACTGCCAGAACACACTCAGAGGTGTACAGCGTGGGGAAGAAGAAGTGCCCCAATTGCTCTCACCTTTTGCCTTCTGATTCTTTACTGATCCCTCTCATTGGCCAGACCCAACCAGAAGTCTGTCCAGGTGGCCACCGAGCACAGGCAAAGCAAGGATCAGCTTTCCAGTACACACAGCAGGGAAAAGAAGGGCAGAGAATGGTTTGGAAGGAGGACAAATGGAGAATGGGATGCACAGGAGGAATTAATCCTGAAAGATGTTACAATTTCAGTAACTGGGGGGCAATTTGAGACAGCCCTTGGTGTGTAGGGGGTGCTGGCAGGACTCTCAGGCTCTTCACTCTGCCCCCACCAGGTCTTTACACGGTATGGAAAGTGCTACACATTCAACTCGGGCCGAGATGGGCGTCCACGGCTGAAGACCATGAAGGGTGGGACGGGCAATGGGCTGGAGATCATGCTAGACATCCAGCAGGACGAGTACCTGCCCGTATGGGGGGAGACTGGTATGTCGCCTCTCTCATAGCCCCCTCCCCATGCTTCAGGGCTTCAACCTCTGCCAGGAGACTTCTGGGTTCCACTGTAGGACCTGAGGCAGGGCTTGGGCTCTCCTCCTTTCCTCCCAGCATTTTGGCATCTCCATCTCCCACTCTACCTGACTGACTGCCACACTCACATTTCTCTGGCTCCCCCTTCCTGGCTTAGTTACTCTCCAAGGTAACCAGCCATCCCTTTCTGTCGGTGGCCGCCACTCACTCTATAAATAACTCCCTCTCTTCTTGGGCTGCTTGCTGTCTGTCTGGTCTCAAGGGCCTTGGGGCAGAGAGAGATGAGGAAGAAGGGAGAAGAAGGGGGGAGAGAAATGGAGAGTATCTGAGGTAGTGAGAAAGAATTTGAAACATCAAGATACATAGCTGGAGCCAGGTAAGAAAAGAAGTGTGCAGGATGCAAGGGTCATCAGGGCAGCATGAGGCTGGTGAACTCAAAAGTAAGCTGGGAATGGACTGGGGCCCCAGAGACTAAGCCACACAACCCCAATACTAGTGTATGCTGTGCTTATTCTCAGGAGAGGCAGGATGTCCCCAGCTCTGAAGGAGGTTAGGGAGTCCTCTCAATACACCCCCCTCATTCCCATAGATGAGACGTCCTTCGAAGCAGGCATCAAAGTGCAGATCCACAGTCAGGATGAACCTCCCTTCATCGACCAGCTGGGCTTTGGTGTGGCCCCAGGGTTCCAGACCTTTGTGGCCTGCCAGGAGCAGCGGGTGAGAGGGCCACAGGAGGATGGTCCCAGGGTGGGGTGTTGAAGGGTCAAGATGGAACGGTGGGCAATCACTAATGGGAGGGACAGGTGAGTGAGGGCCTGGGTAGCAATCTGACTAGTCAGAAGCATCAATGATCTAATGAACGAGAATGCTCTCTAAACTCTGAGACGCTCAGAGGCTGCAGAGGGAGGAGGGGCAAGACTCCTGAGTTCTGCATCTTGTCAGAGAAGTCCATCAAGGTGACGCTGGGAGAAGTCCCCACACCCCCCAGCTCCCTGGCTCTCCCAGCAGCTCATCTACCTGCCTCCGCCCTGGGGCACCTGCAAAGCTGTTACCATGGACTCGGATTTCTTCGACTCCTACAGCATTACTGCCTGCCGCATTGACTGTGAGACCCGCTACCTAGTGGAAAACTGTAATTGCCGCATGGTGCACATGCCAGGTGAGGCCCCAAAGCTCCAAAACACAGTCCTGGGGTCGCTCAGCCTGCATTCCTTCTCATCAGCTCCCCATGCATGTCAACCTCCTTCTAGTATGGAAGTAAGACCTGCTGGCTTCTTGCTTTCCCAGCTCTAGCCCCATTCCATATCCATGTAGCTTTTGTCTCTCTGACTTCTATTCCTTCCTGTACCCATACGAATGGGTGGGAAGGGTCCAAGAGGGATGGACTGTGTGGTGGGTCACCTCCAGGACAGACTGGGGCTGGCTAGTCCTACCCTCCCATTCTCTCCCAGCTCATCACAAGAGCCCTTTAATCTCCATCCTGCATCACTATCTTTTCTCCTTCATAGGAGATGCCCCATACTGCACTCCAGAGCAGTACAAGGAGTGTGCAGATCCTGCTCTGGGTGAGCACCCCCATCCTGGGGCATTCTGGGGGGAGGGAAGGAGGGACTGCCAGCCACATGCATAGAGGTTTCAGACCAAGCTCCCAGAAGTTTCAAGTAAGTCCTGGATAAGGCTTCACTTCTCCTGTGTCTGACTTTAGCAAGGCTGGGAATAGCATCTCTAGAGACCCCTGTGAAAAATGGATAGGGGTCACCTGCTCTCATCAGCACCACGACTGGTTAACCCCCAAGGGCTCTGAGGGAATGAGATATAGGGTTAGGAAATATCCTTGGGGAGGCTGGATGAGGATCAGCATAGGGTGGGCACAGGGCTGAGGTGAAGGATGGTGAGAAAAAGGGAAAGAGACCCGGGCTTCCTTTGGGCAAAACCAGGATGTGTATGTTGGGAAGGGCCTGGCAGAAGGGCACCACTCAATTAGCGCCTCTCACCTGGCTGGGCGCAGACTTCCTGGTGGAGAAAGACCAGGAGTACTGTGTGTGTGAAATGCCCTGCAATCTGACCCGCTATGGCAAGGAGCTGTCCATGGTGAAGATCCCCAGCAAAGCATCAGCCAAGTACCTGGCCAAGAAATTCAACAAGTCTGAGCAGTACATAGGGTAAGGGCTCTGACTGGGCAGGGTGGGTCCCTTGGGCTGGGACTGAGAAGAATGTGAGTGGGCTTTGATGGAGACCATGAGACAGGAGGAAGTTGAGCCTGGGGTGAGCATGGAAGAAAGATCAAGACAGAGAAAGCAGGGGAAGTGCCTCTCTTTCCTCCTCACTTCATCCCCTATCTTCATCCTCCTTGCTTAATTGGATCACCGCATATTTGCCAGTGTGCAGAGCATCTTTTTATATACACCATCACATTTATTCCTCACAACAACCCTAAAAGGCAGGTATCCCCATCAGCATCTCAATTGCTGGATATGGAGACTGAGATCCAGAGAGGATAATTTACTAAGGTTACCTAGCTAGTAAGGAACAGAGATGTGACTTGAACCTAGATCTTCTTCCCCAACTCCTTTGCAGGGAGAACATCCTGGTACTGGACATTTTCTTTGAAGTCCTCAACTATGAGACCATTGAACAGAAGAAGGCTTATGAGATTGCAGGTCTCCTGGGTGAGCTGCCAATGGCACCTGTCCCCTTCCCATGTCATGGGCATGGTGTGACACCATGCCACCCAAAGCAGGTTGCTCATCTCTGTCCCGTGAACTCTTCTCCTCCAGACATCCTCAGGGGCCTTTCACTAAACTCTTTTGTTTTGGTATGTGGTGGGGGGAGGGGACTGACCTTCTCTTAGGGCAAAGTAGAAGAGATAGGCCCGTGGGCAAGAATGCTCAACTATTTCGTATGACTTTTAAAATTTTCCCAGAGAATAAGAGTGTTGTGCTATGTTAAAAAACAATTATTTTTTTAACTGGATAATACCTATTTATTTTAGAAAAGCAGGAAAAATGCAGAAAAAGGGAAAATAAAAATCCCATCAGAATTGCTTTGTGCTTCTTCTGTACGGAGGCTGTCGATCCTCTTGCAATTATGACCTGTCCCAGTGGGCTCTGCGGCTCCCATGGTGTCCCGACCCCAGTGACCTCCCTGTGCCCACCTGCAGGTGACATTGGGGGCCAGATGGGGCTGTTCATCGGGGCTAGCATCCTTACGGTGCTGGAGCTCTTTGACTACGCCTATGAGGTAAGCGGGGGCGGGGCTCCGGGGCGGGGCCTCGGAAGGGGCTGGTTCCGAGCTGCTGCCATACCCACCCGACACCTCACCGTGTCTCAGGTCATTAAGCACAAGCTGTGCAGAAGAGGAAAGTGCCAGAAGGACGCCAAAAGGAGCAGTGCAGACAAGGGTGTGGCCCTCAGCCTGGATGACGTCAAAAGACACGTGAGGGAGAGAGAGAGGGGTGCCCTCCGGCCCCGCCCCTCCACCCACCTCCCCAAGATCACCCCCCATTGCCACCTTTTCTCCTTTGCCTCCCCCACGCCCCAGCGCTACCTGTGGCCCTTTTGATAACGGGTTCCTGTCCTATGCCGTTCCCCCAGAACCCGTGTGAGAGCCTCCGGGGCCATCCTGCCGGGATGACGTATGCTGCCAACATCCTACCTCACCATCCGGCCCGAGGCACTTTTGAGGACTTTACCTGCTAAGCCCTGCAGGCCACTGTACCAAAGGCCTAGATGGGGAGGGCTCAGAGAGCAAGGGGGCCCCCAAGTGCCCCCCAACTTCTGCCCTGGGGTCCTACTCCTGCCTCCCAAGGCAGCGCCCCACTCCTGGGCAGTCCTTTCCTCTTGTCTGTGGTGAGGAAGGAGTCTTGACCGTAGAATCCTCTCCCTATCTCTATCCCATCCTTTTTATTTTTAACAAAACTAATCAAAAACAAACAAAAAAACTAAATAGAGAGAACTGGGCAAATGACCTCAGGCTGCCCCTCTCTGCTCCATGCTGCCTCCCCCAGCTCCCAGCCTGAATTCTGTCTATCTGGCTGTTATCTGAGTGTCCACCTACATTCTGTTGCCATCAGTCACCTAAGCCCCCTCCTAGTGAGGGGCGTGGAGATCCTCCAGGTCTGGAATTTGGCCCCAAACCAGAGGATGTACCTTGAAGGGGAGGGATAGTGGTGGTGGTGAGGCCTTCCTCAGCCTTAAGAGACCCTCTCAGCCCAGTGACCACCCCACTCAACCCCAAGTCTCCAGGCAGGAGCTAAGACCCTAGTACCCCACCACCACCACATACATATACCATGTGACATCACTAGGGAGGTGTGGGGGTGGGGATCCCCTGAAGAAATGGAGATGGCAACAAGATGTGGTCCTGGTGCTGTAGGCCACATACTGATATCTACAGGTTCACCCCCCTCCCAGAGCTGCTGGAGAGAAATCCCAAGAGGCAGCCCTCCTTTACCATCCTATACAAGATCCAGCTGGTTGGCTTCCAGCTCAGGGAGAGGGGCACTGGTGCCTGACCTCACTGGTCCCTCTCCCAGAGGCCCGTGCTGAGGGCCACATCCATAAATTTTCTTATGGAACTGTCTCAAGTCCTCTTCTCCAACTTCATTTGCTTCTCTCAACAACCTCATCTGCATTTTCTATTTCTATACGATACAGACTCTATATTGCTATATCTCTGTATATACTTTCCCCTAACTCTGTCTGTCTCTACTGCATCCCCTCTTGTCTCTAAGAACCATCCTCCTACCCCAAGTTCCCCTTCCTGTGTTTCTGCTCCCTCCCTGGTCTCTGAATGCCTTCGCCTGTATAAAGAATTGGACTCTCTCCCCTGGTGTCTGTACTGTGTACACACATCCCTCTGAAAAGCACAAGGAGACGACACGCGCATTGTAACCTTCGCACTGTCTCGGTGGCGACATAAAGGAAGCTGTGAATCACAAGCTCTGCCTCTTTCTGGCCTCACCCTCTCCTCCCATCCTGGGCACCCTCTGACCTCCCTGCAGCCTTAATATCCTTTCCCCTGCTCCACCCACCCCAAAGCCCTTTGTCTGGCTGACTGGCCTCCCCAAGGAAGGGATTGATACAGAGAGAGCCCTCACCCAAGGGATGGAGATCTGCTCTGTATAATAAGCCAAAGTCATCAGAGACAGAGAGAGCTGTGGATCAGTGACTCCTGCAGGGTGCTGACAGGCAGAAGCTGAGGTCCTCAGTCAGGTGGCCTTTCCCTCCCACTGGGTGCCCAGCCTCCTTTCCTCACCTGGTATGCAAGCCCATCACTTATTTTCTGGTGAGTTACGGTTTGATAATGGGAGGAAGGAGATAGTCCTAGATGAAAAGTTGAAAGCTCTGCTGTTTCATCCCTCCCTTCCTACCTTACAGAGAAATGAGTGAGGTAGAGGGCCTGCCATACCCTCTCTTTCTAGGCCAGAACCCCGCCCCTTCCCAGGCCTTCTCTGCTCAGCTGTCTCTTGGTCTCTACCCTAGAATGGGACCTGTAGCAGATACCCTGTGCATTAGCCTGGATCTGGAAAGTGAGGCTATAGGATCTCTGGGAACTTTTAGTTCCCAGGAGTTCCTTAGAAAGCAGACCTCTCCAGAAGGAAGCAGGCCAAGGGGTGTGCACCAGATGGAGAACAGTAGGCAGGGCTATGGGTGACGCATGCCTCTGGTCTAATAAAATGGGTTTCAACCATCTCCTCTTCAGTGTCGTTATTCTCTTACTTGTATAGTATTTAGGCCTTCCCATTAAGTGCCTAGAGTTGAGTTTGGCTTGGGGCCAAACAATCAGGGTAGGAATAAGGAGGCTACAGCAGGGAGATCTCCATCCGCCAGGGATGGAACAGGGTGGCTATCACGCCAGGAATGGCTTGAACCACTGGACCGGGAAAGAGGGAGGAGCCAAAGGCAACAAAGATCCCAAAGAGAAGTCCTAGCACAAAGGATTCTCTGGCGAAGGGGCAGGGTCAAAATTCAGAATAAACTTAAAATCTGGAAGGTTCGGTTGAAAGTCAGGGACAAAGATGGGTTGTGAGATGGTTACTGAGGCCCTTAATCTGTGGGATGAGCCCCAGGCTACGAGCTAGAAGATGCGGATTCTAGGCTTCGGCTTTACTGCTAACTTGCCAAGTCTTTTACTCTCTGAGTTCAGCTTTCCCGTTTGTAAAACGGAATGAACAGTGCGTCCTCCTGCAGTCCCCCGGGCTTACAGCAGTAAGCGATGGCAACGAAAAACAGTCCAGAAGCTTTGGGAAGTGGAACGCCCCGCGCAAGATAAAGCAAGTTGCTCCATCACCCTCCTCCTCAGAGCCCCGGGGCTGGGGCTGGAGGGGCTGGGGCCGGGGCCCCCCTTCCCAAGGCCTGTCTTCCTCCGGTCGGCCTGGGGGCGCCCGCTCACGGGGCCGCTCTACCCCAGAGCCCGTCTCTATGGTCCCCGCTCCCGGCCCCGACCGTGAAGGCGGGAGGGAGTGGTCGGCACGCCCTTTCCGCTAGCCGCCCCCCCTCTGGCCCGCAGTTTCGGTGCCCGAGTCCCCCGTGCCGGCCGGCCGGCCGGGCGGGCCAGCGGGCTCGCGGGGGGCGCGAGAGGGGCGGGGGGAGTTCCGCTTCCGGTTCTTTGTGCAGCTGCAGCGGCGGCTCCGGGGAAGATGGCGGCCCGGGCGGGTTTCCAGTCTGTGGCTCCCAGCGGCGGCGCCGGAGCCTCAGGAGGGGCGGGCGCAGCGGCTGCCCTGGGCCCAGGCGGGACTCCGGGGCCTCCCGTGCGAATGGGCCCGGCGCCGGGTCAAGGGCTGTACCGCTCCCCGATGCCCGGAGCGGCCTATCCCGTGAGTGGGGCAGGAGGAGGGGCGCGCGGCCCGGGGGCGGGGCCGAGCGCAGGCCTGGGAGTGACAGCGGTAGGGGGAGAAGTAGGAGGGACTCCCGTGGGAGGGGTTTGGGCCCTGAGTAGGGTTGGGGGAGGCAGTTAGCATCCCTACCTGCTCCTTGGAGCATTGTTTCCATGGGGAGTTGAGGTACAGAACCAGGGTGGTTGAAGTGGGGCCAAGGGTGGGCAGATGAGGGCTGGAGTGCAAAAGGGCTTGGGCCTCTCCAGTGCCCAGAGGTTCGAACACAGAAGGTAGCGGCACATTGAGGTCAGCTTGCAAGGAGATAGTAGCTGGCAGTACTGAGTAAATGTGGAACTAGAGGAGGTGTCCAGTGTGTCAGGTACGAAATAGACGAGGGAGAATTTGCGTGTAATCTGGCTCTTGGCTTTCGAGTTGTATTCTCAGAGAATCAAGACTGGAGCAGAGAAAGCTTCAGTTTTCTGTATTTTAAAGAGGCAGAGGACTCTTCCCATTGTGCTCCATGGTCTCCCCCCACCCCCACCTCTCCTGCCTTGTTTCATTCAAATAACTCAAGAATCCCCCACTTTTCCTTTTTTGGTGTGATTGGTTGGGGAAGGCATGACATCTCTGTGTCCTCTCCCCTCTGTAGAGACCAGGTATGCTACCAGGCAGCCGACTGACACCTCAGGGACCTTCCATGGGACCCCCTGGCTATGCGGGAAACCCTTCAGTCCGACCTGGCCTTGCCCAGTCAGGGATGGACCAGTCCCGCAAGAGACCTGCACCTCAGCAGATCCAGCAAGTACAGCAGCAGGCGGTCCAAAATCGAAACCACAAGTGAGATGACCCCGGGCATGAGGGAGGGAGGGGGGCCTGTGAGAACTCAGGTGGTGGGAGTATCTAAACCAAAAAAGTGGTGGTGCTATGTCAGCAGATGGTGCTTATTCCTGAGGCAGCCTCATGTTGGTTGGAGGATTGGGGATCTATCTTTGATTTGAGAGAAGCTTTGCAACCCCTTCACTTTACTATAAATGGATGTGCTGACAGCCCATCTTCATGTTCTGGCTAGTTCCATCCCAACCTGATAACAATATTTATTTTGAACAGTGCAAAGAAAAAGAAGATGGCTGACAAAATTCTACCTCAAAGGGTGAGTCCAGGCTGTAGGTTTTTCTGAGGATGCAGTGCATTTGAAAATAGAGTTGATCAGCTCTATGTCCCTATGATACCTTTCTGTTCCTAAGATTCGTGAACTGGTACCAGAATCCCAGGCCTATATGGATCTCTTGGCTTTTGAAAGGAAACTGGACCAGACTATCATGAGGAAACGGCTAGATATCCAGGAGGCCTTGAAACGTCCCATCAAGGTAATGCAGGAGTGCACTTGGCAGAGAACCAAAGGAGAGGACTTGGGAACCTGCAACAGGCTTAGGATGAGAATTCAAAGGCACAGCACAGCTCTCCTTGGCATTTAAATTACATCTTCCCCTTCCGCCTACAAACAGAATTACATTAAAGGCATAAGAACAGAACAGCAGAGGGGGAGGGGCTTTTGATATCTATTGTACCAGAAATATACCCTGTCCATGTTTTTGCTCTAACTGATCTCTCACCTTGGGAACCTCATACCTTGCATGACTTTGTGCATCTGGTATCTCAGTGTATGCACTTGTACTTGGGTCAATGGCCTGTACCCCTAGATGGAATCTCAATGCATCAGCCCCAGGGACTGAGTAGACAGCAAATCAGTCTGTTATGAGTAATTTTTGGATTTGGGGAGACCTGTCTTCAACATCAAACCACTGAAGCTCCACCATCAATCCTGTTTCTGCCTTTCTCAGCAAAAACGGAAGCTGCGGATTTTCATTTCTAACACTTTCAATCCAGCTAAGTCAGATGCTGAGGATGGGGAAGGAACAGTGGCTTCCTGGGAGCTTCGGGTAGAAGGACGACTCCTGGAAGATGTGAGTTCAAGGTTCCTTGTTGTTGGCCTAGGCTGGGAGCTGTCGGGAGCAAGTATCTTTGTCTGGTTGGCAGAAAGCCTGACTGGTGCTTACAGCTTCTGTTGGGAACAGCAAGGAGAGGGTCACTGTGTTCTCTGTGCTAAAAGACAATGGTTCTTTGTGTTGGTTCTCACAGCTTGGCCCTCACTGTGCTATCATATTGAGAACCTTATTGTCCTGGGATTTGATTTGTTATTTACCTTCCTGTTGAATTTAGCAGTATGTGCAGATTGTTCGTGTGTGTGTGTGTGTGTGTGTGTGTGTGTGTGTGTGTGTGTTTAAATCAGGTGAATTTACACTTAGCATTTGAGGCCATGCTTTCCTCTCTCGAGTTCTTGAGGTCCTTGATACCCATTGTGGCATCTCCATCTTCCCAACTTTTGTTGGAGATATATCATAGTTCAGGTGGAATATATTTATCTGACAGGCCCTTTGTTGCTTCATGGGAAGCATCAGCTGACAGGTGAGAGCCCCCAAATTTCCCACCCCAGAAGCTCCTTGGGGAAGCTCACTTTTTCTTTCATTCACTAGCTCCCTATTTTTAGCTGTTCACAAGCAAGCTAATTTGAATGCATTTTTGCGGGAGAACCAGAGCTCAATGTCAGAGCCTTCACCTTCTCTACATAGGTCCAGTCTGTGTGCTGGTGGTATCATTCTATCTATATAAAGCTGTTTTTGTTCTGGCTGCTTATTGCCTGTCATTCATTTCTTCTCTAGAGTTTGATTTTTCTCTGTTCAGACTCGCTTTGTTACGTGCAGTAGTTTGACTTGACTTGCCTCATTTCCCTTGGAGAAATGAAGTAGATGTAGATAAGTTAGTGACCCTGTATGTGTTATAGACTGCTTCAGGTTCTGTTGCTACCATGACTTGTTTAATACCTATAGACATCTATCTACCTTGCCATCTCCTAAGAAGTATTCAAAAGACATTTTTGATTTTTTTTCCTGTTGCTCATGTGGGTTTTTTTTTCATGGGACTTTGTCTTGGGGAATTTCTCCTGTACTTTTCTAACTTGAACTCTTCTTTCTCTCCTTTAGTCAGCCTTGTCCAAATATGATGCTACCAAACAAAAGAGGAAGTTTTCTTCCTTTTTTAAGTCTTTGGTGATCGAACTGGACAAAGATCTGTATGGCCCAGACAACCATCTGGTAGAAGTGAGTAGTTCTGCGCTCTAGACTTTAACTCTTTAACTGAAGGGTGATAGACTTGGGAGCCAAACTTTCATGCTTAGGGAGAGAAGGACGTATAAAGGGTTACTTACCCCAAGCTTATGGTTCCACCGTCGTAGTCTGCACATTGACCTCCAGGTGGCACTAGCTGTTTAGTTCTGGTGCTGTTTAGACCCAAGAACTTTTGCAGTCTGACTTGTCCCACCTTTTTCATGTTACTGTCCTGGTTGCTGCCACCACTTTAAAGTGAATTTTTTTTTATATATGCCAGGCCATCTCTGCATTTTGCATATTAATAATGGCGAGATATAGTTATCCACACACTATTCATAGTTTTTCCTGGTAGCAGATGCCGTAACTAAGGGGGTTAAATGATAGGGTTCTAGTCCTTGCCAAGGTTACCATTATAGATCTGGGACTTCTTTTTGATCCCTACTCTGTTTAGATTCAAATTCCAAATAATTAAGAATCCTTTGTTATAATGCTTGACTATGCATATGTTCTGAAAATCTTGTCAGCGACAGTGGTCTTTGGATATAGTCAAAACCAGAATGAGATAGTCCAAAATTCCAAATGAACTTAACTTGCTCTTTTCTTTGCCACTAAGAGACATGAGAAGGTCTTTATCATCTAGTAAGGGAACTAAGTCATAGAATCAAAAGAAATTTGTAAATATATTTAATTTAACTTTATAGCAGTGGAGCATAGTGATTAAGAATGTAGCCTGTAGAATCAAACACACCAGAGCTCAAATCCCAGCTTCACCATTTACTGGCTGTTTGACCTTAGGCAAATAACTTTATTTTTCTAAGCATTAGTTTTCTCATCTGTAAAATAGGTTTGATTGTCTATCTTGTATGGATATTGTGGGAGTTAATGAGATAATCCAAGTAAATGCCTTCAAACGCTCTTAGAGAAAGTAAGTACTCAATGATAGCTATGTTATTTTACTTTGCACATGTGTATTATCCACCATGTGGATAATATCACTGGAAATTCAGGCTAATTCAGATGTGACCTTGAACAGTTAGAATTAAAAGATTCATCTACTTAAACCCAGACAATAATCTCAAAGCTATATGCAATTTTAAAAAATATGCTGTTGCTCTTCCAGTAGCCTCAGTAATCAAAGTTGAATATTCAGTCATTACAGAAGCTCTTCCCTCCCACCCCAGCTCTTCCTCTGGGAGAGCACCCCCTGACATCTTCCTCTCTGTAGTGGCACAGGACCGCCACTACCCAGGAGACAGATGGCTTCCAGGTGAAGCGGCCAGGAGATGTGAATGTACGATGTACTGTCCTACTGATGCTGGATTATCAGGTATTCTCTGGTAGTGTGAGGGGGTTCAGCTTTCACAGCCACATCCCGTTGGCAGTCTGACATTTAAAAGTTTTAAGTCTAGTTGTAGATAATTTGCCACCAGACTTCAAGTTACTTAAATCTAGGAATAAGTTCTTAAATCATTTCTGAGTTCCTTCTAGTGTATTTCTGTCCCATAAAAAGCACTACATAACTGTTTGTTGAATGACTTGAATGTAGGGTCATACTAAGCACCCCAGTATGTATATATACCCAGCTCACTAGCTTCATCTCTATATTCTTTTGTTCCCTCTAGCCTCCTCAGTTTAAATTAGACCCTCGCCTGGCTCGGCTCCTGGGCATCCACACCCAGACCCGTCCAGTGATCATTCAAGCACTGTGGCAATATATTAAGACACATAAGCTCCAGGACCCTCATGAACGGGAGTTTGTCATCTGTGACAAGTACCTCCAGCAGGTAAGAAAAGGACTCACTGTTATGCTAGCATCCACTGGAGCACTAGTTGTACCCAAAATGCCAACTTCTTAGCTGCTTCCCCTCTTTCCCACAGATCTTTGAGTCCCAACGTATGAAGTTTTCAGAGATCCCCCAACGACTCCACGCCTTGCTTATGCCACCAGAGCCCATCATCATTAATCATGTCATCAGGTTAGCATGTATATGAGAGGCAGTGGTGTACTCGAGCTGGTTTGTACCAGCTTGTACCAGTTGTCAAATTTTCAGAAATTTTGCAAGCAGGTTGTTAATCACAGCTGTTATTAAAATTATATAAATTTACAATTAAATACGCATGTTAAAAATGAGGGTAATTATACTGAAAACCATTTTTTAATCATTGTTAATATTTGTGTTTTCGAGGTTACTTATATCTATGGTGTCTGTATGGTGGAAGTACTATATAATGATGTGTAACTCTTTCATCAATGATATAATGTTGAAATTAACAATATTGAGAATATGTAAACCACAGATATTGGCAAATGCTAGATCAGGGCTTTTTTTCCCTCCTTTTTTGGAGAATCAGTTGTTAGATATTTACCAGCTCATCACTGATGGTCTCCCATCTTTTCTGTGGATGATAGGACATTCCAGTCTGAGAGACCCAACTCCAAACCTCCATCCACATTTTTGTTCAGAAGATGGATGAGCAAGGCATCTCTAGGCAGATAATAGAGTAAAGGAAGGCACTTCCTTTTCAAAACAGCGTGTCTCTGGTTGGGTATAGTGTCTTGGCCTTCTTTCCCTTACTCCATGTTAATACACTAAAGCTCTTCTTTTCTTCGACCTTGAACCATTCATTACTCAGCCAGTAGTAACTCCTATAATCTAAACATTGTGTTAGTAGAAGCAGATCTGTCCTGTATTCCTGGGCTTAGAGTTAGGCCATATTTTATTTTGTGTGCTGTGGGTTTTATTTGAATTTATTTTCAGGGTCAATTTCAGTTTAACAGGGAGAAAAACACACAAGATACTATAGTAGTGGTTTTCTTTGGAAAGGGAGAAACTTATTTTTCACTGAATATCTTTTGTACCACTTGAATTTTTACCGTTCACTTTTTTTTAAGTCTGTTAAGTTTTATATATAATAAATCACACCTTTTTGGGTAAACAAATATACCCTGTAGCTACCTTCCACTGCAAGAAAGGTACAGAATGTTTCTGTCACGCCCAAAAGTTCTCTTGTGCCCTTTGGCAGTCAACTCCTTTTCCTTCATTCTTGGGCCATCTTTTTTGATTCCATGTAATCAGGTCTTAGGGGATAAGCCCTTTACAAGGCCCCTTTGGTTTCCTACCTAGTGTTGACCCAAACGATCAGAAAAAGACAGCTTGTTATGACATCGATGTGGAAGTGGATGATACCTTAAAGACCCAGATGAATTCTTTTCTGCTGTCCACTGCCAGCCAACAGGAGATTGCTACTCTGGACAATAAGGTAAGCACCTCTGCACCTAGGTCATTTAGGGGCCACCAGCTCTCTATCATGGCTTCTAGGTTGCCTTTCGATTCTTGGTATTCAAAATACAGTGACACCCCATATGTGCCAGGCACTGTGCTTTGTGCTGATTAGAGCCAGATAGACATGAGTTCTGATCCTGGCTGTATCTTTTAATAACTTTGAGCCTCGGTTTCTGATCTGTGAAATAAAGACCATATTTATAAGGTTGCTGTGAGGATTAAAAGAGACAATGTATTTAAAGATATGACACTGGGTCTGGCACATAAAAACAAATGGTAACTGCTGCTATTGTTATCATCTTATTGTTATCTTTAATTATTAGACATAGTTTCTACAAGTAAAGCCAAAAAGAGAATAGGGAGGCTTTCTTGGAAGTGTTGCTGCCTCTACAAAAGCTTGAAGGATAGAGTGGGAGTTAACAAAAGAGTAGAAAGGAGAGTGGTACTTTGGGTGGTGGGAGGCAAAGGACATTTGAGAAAGTGAGAACAGGATTGTAAAGGTCCAAAGATGAGAGAGCGCCTAGAATGTTCAAGAAGTACAAGCCGTTTAGTGTGTTAGATACACAGGGTACCTGGGATGGGATGTTTTGGGAAAGGAAACTGGATAGGAAAGCAGGAGCCTAATCATCAAGAAGCTTTAATGCAGGGAACACCCATTACTACTTTGTCCTGAAGACTGGAGGGGCTGGAACTGTTTGCACTTTGAAGGATTGTTAGCAGGAAGGTAGAGAGTAAGTTGTGAGAGGGGTAGACATGGAGGCAGGTCAGTTAGTAGGCCTGTGCAGTAATGTATGTGAGATATGTGGAGGGCCTAACCCTATGGTACTGACAGTGAGGATGGAAATAAGTAGACAGATTTGAGACATGTCAAAGTGGAATTGAAGGGATTTGGACGCTGTTTAGAATGGGGATGGTGGAGTAAGGCATGAGGGAGGAGGCATTATAACGACTCCCAGGTTTCTAGTTTGGGCAGGTAGTAGTATTCATTCAGATTGGGAACAGGAGGAGAAGCAAGTGTTGGGGGAAAAGTAGTGAATTTATTTTTAAAGAGTTTAAGGTACGTGGGGTGTCAAGCAGTTGGACTGGTTGGAATTTAGGAACTGGACTCTGGTCTGCGGATCAGGGACTCGTTACCCTATTGATTTTAGTGGAAGACACTCAAGTTGATATTATTGCCAGGAAGAATATAGAGAATGAGAAGAGAACAGAGAAAAAAAAACCCACAGACTAGGTTTTGAGGTAGTTCTCCATAGCACTTCTTTTCTACCTGAGAGTATTTTTGTACCCATTTGTGTTTTGGATTAAGTATTCACCATCTAGCTTCACCTAGAATGGATACTAGAGACTGAAAAGGAAAACGTCTCTCACTCGCAATATAGAGAGTCACAGTGCAAATTACCTGCTGAATGAATGCTGAGAGCCAGAGCAGTTGGGGATCTGGGCAATAGTGTCTTTCTGGGCAGCACTCTGGACCTAGGTTGAGAGAGGCACATGGAGATGTCAGGCACTGTCCACCATTTAACTTTGCATTTCTCTGGTTTTAAACTGTTATGAGCTTCCTTCCTCCTTTCAGATCCATGAGACAATAGAAACTATCAATCAGTTGAAGACCCAGCGGGAGTTCATGCTGAGCTTTGCTAGAGACCCTCAGGGTTTCATTAATGACTGGCTTCAATCCCAGTGCCGGGACCTCAAGGTAAAGATACCTAGTTAAGGGGCAAAGGGACTTAGGTCATTGAGGCACACATTTATTTGCCTTATTTCTTTGGTATCTGATAGAAGAGGCAGAGGGGTCAATGAGGGAGAAGATTATTTTTAGCACATTTCAGAGTCTGTTTTACAATTAGGGAATGGAGGTAGAACCATGAAATGTTTATCTAATACTTAATATGCTGTCACTGTGCACCATATTATATGGGATACAAAGTGAAAAACTTGATCTCTGTTTCAAAGCAGCATGCATTTAGTTTCGGCAAACTAGGTTAATAGGAATTAAAATGTAGCAAACCATGTAGGACATTACTGGAACTCAATAGTATCAATAAGATAATTCAAAGGAGAAGGGAGATTGATGAAGCTTGAATAGTTGGGGCAAGCTTCATGGAGAATTTGGGATTTGAGTATTTTCCAGAGAAGGGAGTACAAGAAGCTAAGGCAAGAAGGTAGGAATGAGTACAGAATATATTAAAATGTGCCTTTAGTTCTCACCTATCCTGTGGTGACTGTGACTACAATTATAGAGTCTGAGCACAGGAACAAGGGATCCAGAACAAGGCAGTTACTTGTTGGTAGCAGGGGGTGACCTGGAGTGATGTATTAATTCATAGTTTATTAGGACTACCATAACAATACCACAATTGGGTGGCGTAAACAACAGAAATTTGTTTCCCAGTTCTGGAGATGAGAAGTCTGAAATCAGGCTGTCTGCAGGGTTTTTTTTTCTGAGGGCTGAGGGAGGGAGAATCTGTTCCAGGCCTCTCTCCTATCTTATGGTAGCCTCAGGCATTCTTTGGTTTGAAGAAGGTGTTCTCTGTTTGTCTTCACATCATCTTCCCTCTGTGCATGTCTGTGTCCAAGTTTCCACTTTTAATAAGGACACCAGTTATATTGGATTAGGCCCACCCTAAAGACCTCATCTCAAATTAGTGATCTGCAGAGACCCTCTTTCCTAATAATAAGGTCACATTCACAGGTACTAGGGGGTTAGGGTTTCGACATCTTTTGGGGAGATACAATTCAATTCCTAACAGGCATGAAGGAAGGAAACAGTGTATTCTCTTTCTGCCCCCCTGCCATCTCCTTCAGACCATGACTGATGTGGTGGGTAACCCAGAGGAAGAGCGCCGAGCTGAGTTCTACTTCCAGCCTTGGGCTCAGGAGGCTGTGTGCCGATACTTCTATTCCAAGGTAGGCATCTGGGCTGCACAGGGGAAAATGACAAGGCAAGGGGTCTGTACCCCTGATGGGGGTCAGTGTTATTAGCTGTCAACTCCTAGTTTATCTCATCTTCCACTCCTTTCGCTGTTTTCTTAGGTGCAGCAGAGACGACAAGAATTAGAGCAAGCCCTGGGAATCCGAAATACATAGGGTTTCTCCCACAGCCCTGATTTGGCTGCACCGATTCTTTATGTGGGCCCTGTGCTGCCTGCCTCATAGCACCTGCCTTGGTCTTGTTCGGGGCCTTCCAAGGGATGCTGTTGGTTCAAGGACAACACCAGAACGAAGAGGGTCTCACATTTCTGTCTCACAAGATACCTATTACTCTCTTTCTCCACCCCACCCCATCCCTTCCCATCCCCTAGCTTCCCTTTGCCCCACAAAGTTCCCATGTGCCTCTACCCTCCCCTGGTCTACATAGGACCTCTAGATAGTATTAGAGAGAGAATTGTAGTGGTAATCAGTGCATTGAATTGATTGGGCTTAAGGCCAAGTGGTCTTCCAGGGGGCCAGCTACACTGATCCTGCCCTTCAGAGACCCAGGAGTTGGAGCTTCCGTCCCTTCTCCAAGACTCAGGCCTGGGGGCATCCTATAAGCTAGTTGATCTTGGCTCTCCTGGTAACAGAATCCAATTTCTTTCCTGTACTCCACGGTTTGGAACAAACTCTTCCCTAACTTGTTGCCCTCTGGCAGTAAAGGAACCCTGGTTTTTGGACTCCAGTGAGCCCCAGGTCAGTCCACAGCTCTTGCAGCTCTTGGGATTGGTGTGCTGTCTCAGTGCTTATTCCCTCACCAGAAGTCCACATCAGTATTGGAGTTTGTTGTTGAACAATTGCTCCCTCTTAGCAGCACACCCCCAGTAGCTGCTCATTTTAGGATTCCCTCCCATCTGTCCTAACCCAGGGCATTTGAATTGAGGAACCTTGCCTTTCCCTGTCAGCCCCAGAGATCTAACCTGGGGTACAGTCATTGCCAGTGGAGGCTGTTCCTTCTGCTGTTGCTTGGAGGTATGACTCATTCATTTACTCCACCCTGCCTCCCCAGTCATTTCATGGAGAAACAGGCCTAAAATCAAACGGGTAATAGCCCTGGGCCATCCCTGTCTTCCTGTTCCTTGTCTGCCCTGTTGACACAGGTGATTTATAGGGCACTGAGGAGTGAAAGCGCCTAGGGCTGGAGAATAATAGCTCTGAGTTGGGTTTGTGACTCCACCCTCACCCTGCCTCACAGGATTGTGACTCCCTAGTCCCTGCCCTCAAAGCTTCAGACCCCTCAGGTAGCAGCAGGACCTTGTGATCCTGGCCCCTTGGAACTGAGATGGTTTTGCATCTTTCCAGGAGAGCCTCAGATTCTTCCAGGTTGTATCACCCCAAGTTAGCATACCCCAGGCTCGCAGACTCAAATACAGCAGGGTGGGAGACAGCTGGGCATAGAGGGGGAATTCCGTTCAGCATGGGCTCTAAACCTGCAGAACTGACAAAGCCCCTGCTTCCCCACCCCCTCCTCAGGCTCCTGCGAGCACACCCACCAACTCAGTATCCTTGCCTGTTCCACATTGGGAACAGCAGGATTATCTCCCCATCTTCCCCTTCCTGCCATTATCCACCCCCCTCCCTGGAAAGCTTCTTCCCACAGTGACACTGGTCAACCTCTGTCTTTGGGGCTGGAACCATGAGAAGGAAGCTCAGCACTCCTACATAGTGTCTCTGTTAAAGATAACTTTATATTATCTGAATTATTATGGTTTTTCATGGACCAAAATTTTTTTTGTACTGTCCCCTTATTGATGTCACCCAGTTTTAATAAAAGAATCTTCCGAAGGATGAATCACCCTACCTAAAGGGAGGAGCCCTTCCCTGAACTCTTTCTCCCCCAGTACCATTAGCCATGCTTATGGTGTTTGTTCATTTTATTTAGCAACTATGGAACATCTGTTGTGTGCTCGGCACTGGGGATATGGTGGAAAACATGGTTTATACTCTGTGGACCTCAGGTCCTCACCTTAGAGCTTGCTCTGTTGGCCCCAGTGGTCCATGCTGCTGGGATCACTGGGTTTCATCATTGGGTCTGAGAGTCCTGATGAACCTGAGCTTTAAAGGAGTTCCACTTCTCAATGCTGCTTTCTAGATCCTGGCCAGAACCTACACAGCTAAAAACATTTTTATTCTCTGTGCTTGCCATTCTTAAGGTTCCACTTCCCATGGCCCTGAGTAAGAGGTCTGAAGACCAGCATGGAAGTGCTTGCTGTGCTGTCATCCTCACACTATAGACAACCCCTCACTGGCATAGGTGGGAGGACTTTGCTCAGGATTGATACTCCCAATAAGCAGAGCAGTTCCCATCATGGTGTTGCCTGCCTCCCACCTCGTGGCTCACTGCTTTTCTCTGTGCCATTATGTAGCTTGGTTGTACCCAAGTAGGAGGTTTAGAACATAGGATGAGTGCAGCCACATTCCAAAGTTAAAAGATATCCTTTGCCTCCATGAATGGGGGAGCACTCAAGTATTGCCTGTCTGCGGTCAGACCCATCAAGGATACAACTGCTGTTACCAATCTAGAACTTGGGAGTTTATCACACTTGAGTAGAAAAAGCAGGAGTGTGTGGGCGATAACTTGGAGTGGAAAAAATTGATGTCAAGGACATTGAAATGGCATCTGTTTTTACCCAGGCTAATTGCATGTGTAATGAATGGCTGATGAACCCTTATTAATTTTGAGCAAATAATTTACAGTTTGCTATTGGGAAAAGAGCTCTAGTGGTACAGATCTGGATCTCTGTATATTATTCCTATAAAAATGAACTAGCCTTTGTTCTCACACGCTTAAAATTATTGTGGGACATAGTAAGAGATGGAAACATTTAGGCAAAAACAAGGGGGTTATTTTAGGCATAAACATCCATTCTTTGGGGTTCCCATCACGTGTTAGGGACAGAAGCATTCTTTCTCTTGCATCACCCAAAATCAGTGCTCCCAGCTGGCAGCCTGGTACTGGTGCTTTTGTCTCCGTGCCAGTGTAATACTAAAGTGATTTGTGGGAGTCTGGCTGTGTAGTCAGTGCAATTTGTTCCTAAGGGAAACAACCACTGATTTCATGTATATTACATTTTGGGAACGCTGGTCATGGAAGTAGAATATGGTGAGCTTTTCCTGGGCAGTCCCTAGAACTTAGAAAATCACTGCTCCTAGTCTTGACCTTGTGCCCACTTACCCTTACCCAGTGGTTACACAGACTCCCCTTTGGCCCAGTGCTCATCACTTGCCAACAAGCAGCAGCCCAGGGGATTAGAAACACCCACTTAGTCTTAGGTCAAGAGGTCAGTATGTGAACACACAGTGGTCTCTACCCTCTAGGTCAAGGTGCACAGGCAGGAGTTAGAGCCCTTTGCCTCACTCTCCAGTTCAGCCTAGCAACCACAGCTCTCCTTGAATTGCTGAATGTGTCCTACTCCCCCTCAAAATCACACACCTTACTCTCAATTAAAGCATCTGAGACCACCAAGCTGCCAAGAGGTCAGAGCTGCCCTAGGTCCTCCCTCCCTCTTTCTGGCTTCTGCAAACATACCACTAACCTGAGGGAGGCCCTAGTGTGAGATAGTTCAGAAACCCAAGGAAGAACTGAAGGATGCTGAAAGCCTCTCAAGGGCAATGAACACTTTGGCTGGCTTCTTTTCTCTCCAGTCCTATTCTTCAAGCCCAGAATATACAAAAATGAGAATTGTAGGTCACGTGGCATCAGAGCCTCTAACTTTAATCTTTCTCGCCCTCCCTTCCTAGAAGACATTCAAGTGGGGATACTTTGAGGTGAGAAGAGGCCCCCTGGTCAGTACCTAGGATGACCACTGTGTATAACAGAGATGGCTTTCTCTTTCAGGGCTTCTCGGTTCTCTAATCCTTGAGCTGGGTTGTCCCCAAAACAGGCTTTTACCTCCTATGTGGTCTTGGTTTAAAAAGTGGGCTCAAACTCTTCTACCCCACAGCTTTGCAGTGGAGCTAGTGTGGGGCCAGTGACATGTGGTCCCTGTCACTGCTAGAAGACAAAACTATAGAGTTTTTGCGGTCTTTGGGAAGATATGCAAGGCATATACATCGGAAAAGAAAATATTCCTGTATCTGCTACTAGGACTGCATACAATTTATTCCAGTGCTGGGGGACAGAAGGGAATGAGCAGGGGCCAATCACTGGTTTCTTATCTGGGCTATTTCTTGGCAGACCTCAAAATGAGACCATTGCAGGGGTGAGGTGACTGGGCTGGGGCCAAGAGAAGAAGCTTGCCAGCACTGTCAGCTGGCAAACCTAAGAGGAAAAGTGAGGCCTGGTCTCTGCCCCGTTCCTGTTCCCCACCTGTTTTCTACTCTTTTCCTCCCTTTTCCCTAGCTCTGCCAGACTATCTCCCTGGGTGCCTGCCTCCCCACCCACCCCTTGAGGGCGGGGCTTGGCTGTACCCACGTGTGGCGGAGTTATATGCTCCTAGCCAGCAGAGAAGCTGGAGAGTGTGGCACAGAACTGGCTCAGGCAGAAAAGCAGCACCATGGCCGGCAAGAAAGTCTGCATTGTAGGCTCAGGCAACTGGTAAGCGGCTCTGTCAAGGGGAATGGGGGAGTCCCCAGGTACGTAGGGGGCTAGGGAGGAAGGCTTGGTAGGCAGGAGGCAGACAGTGGGTAGGAAGTATCCCCTAGTTCTTCTTCCACCCCTGCTGCTATCTTCTGTGCCTACTCCGGAAGGACAGATGGTGCCCAAACCTCTCCTGGCCCCTGCTTGCCCAGCAGTTGCACCTGTTTGCCATAGGAACGGAGCCTCCCGAGTGCTCCCTGCTCAAAAAGCTGCTTGGGTTTGAGGTGGGGGTGGGCAGATCAGATGGCTGGCACCCTTCAGCAGCAAAGTGTGAGGTAGACTGAGTCTCACTAGGGACACAGGGTCACGGGGTGGGGGGTGTGACAAGGAATGTGGCTAGTAAATAATCTGGTGGGCTGTCATAATATCCCAAGGGAGAACACCACGCCCTCCCTTGCCACTGTTCCTCCCTCATGCCCCTATTCCTCCACTTTGTGCTTTCCCTCCCACCAGGGGCTCAGCGATTGCCAAGATTGTGGGTCACAATGCAGCCCAGCTGGCACACTTTGACCCACGGGTGACCATGTGGGTGTTTGAGGAAGACATTGGGGGCAGAAAGCTGACAGAGATCATCAACACACAGCATGAGAATGTCAAATACCTGCCAGGGCACAAGCTGCCCCACAACGTGGTGAGCCCCTACACCCTGCAAAGAAGAGGGAGGGAAGTGGAGGGGTGTTTCCTGCTGAAAGGGGACCATTTTAGGTGTTACCTGGACTTGGGAAGTTTCTTAAGAGGGCTGCTCCTGGCACAGAAGACTCCTATCCACAGCCTCCAAGCTACTCCCCTGGGTACTTTCTGGAACTGAGGGGAACCTGAATGATACCCCTTACCCTATTTATGGGTTCACAGGCTTTTAAAAAAGAGTGGGAGAGAACAGAGAAGTTGGTTTCCATGGCAACCCTAGCTCCCAGACCTAGGGTTCAGGTAACACTTGCCTCAGGCTCTAATCTTGTTACTCATTCACAGAGTTATTAGCAGACTTGGACTCCGTTCCTTGGACTTAAGGTCTTTGGTCAAATCCACAGCAGAGAATATAGCAGGAAGACTGGTGCTCTCCTTTCCTAGTTAGGGACCCTATGGAGCAGGGTGATGAAATTCTGTGGCCTCTTCCTTCGGCCAAGCCCAGGCCTTCTTTGGCCTTCTGAACTGTTCCCCAGCCAAGGGCTAGGAGAGTGCTAGGAGGAGGTTTCCAAAAGTCAAGAGTCCAAGCTAACAAGATTAGAGTGATGGGTAGGGGAAAGGAACTAAGTGTCTTATTCCTCCACGTTCAACTCTTCCAGATTCAATTCCCAAATTCCTTTCCTTTCCCGCTACCAGCCTCACTCTTTGGCTTTTAGATCTCCTACATGTGGCTTCATAGGGGCTAGGAAAAGTCTGTCAGGCCCATGAGTACTGGTCACCCTCACAGGTGGCTGTCCCGGATGTGGTCCAAGCTGCAGCGGATGCCAACATCTTGATCTTTGTGGTGCCCCATCAGTTCATCGGCAAGATTTGTGATCAGCTCAAGGGCCACCTGAAGTCAAACACCACTGGAATATCTCTTATTAAGGTATCAGGGACACCTTCATGTGGATGAGGGTGCAGCTAACTGTTGTAGGGCTCATAGTAGGTGAAGTGAGGAGCAGAGAAAGTGGCAGTAGGCCAAGAGTTTTCTGGAGAGGGGAAAGGAGTTGGCTTTGGGAAACTTGAGAAACAGTTCAATGCTAGGGGCTGTTGGGAAGGGGAGGTGGGTTGGGGAATAGACAAGAGATTGGTTTGGAGGCAAATGTCTTGGGGAGTTTAGGAGGTTTACAAGCGATGCCTGGGGGCTATGAGAAGCAGGCTATTTAGAGGTGTGTGAAAGAACAGTTGGTTTGGAGCAATGGCTGGGATGGTAGGAGGTTTGGGGTACTCAGGAATGGCTTGTTTAGGGATGTGGAGGGGATATATTGCCTTAAAGAGGTAGATTGGTTGAAGGTATGTGGAAGGAGTTTTCAGATGGACTCATTTTCACATGCCGTCTACTCTCCTGACAGTAAGCTTTGGCTGGGTTGGACCTTTGGGGACATTGATGAACAGCTGACTTGGAAGGGGCAGGATTTCTGGGTGGGAAGCCTTCAGTTGGGCATAAAGGGCATCTGGCCTGAGCTTCATCCTATGCCCAGGGGGTAGACGAGGGGCCCAATGGACTGAAGCTCATCTCTGAAGTGATTGGGGAGCGCCTTGGCATCCCCATGAGTGTGCTGATGGGAGCCAACATTGCCAGCGAGGTGGCTGATGAGAAGTTCTGTGAGACAACCATTGGTGAGAGCCCTACTACCAACCACATATATAATGCAGCTCCAGTTACACACCCTCCCCATACTTTCTCCCTCACCCACTTTGCCATCTTCTCCCATAAGGCAGGCTAAGGAAGGAGACCTAAGCATCAGAGGTGATGAAGAAGTTTCAGATCCTGTGTGGGGCAGGTATGAAAAGTCAAGAGCCTCCCTTAAATCCTTGCCACTCCCCACTTTAGGCTGCAAGGACTTGGCCCAGGGACAACTTCTGAAAGAGCTGATGCAGACACCCAATTTCCGCATCACAGTGGTGCCAGAGGTGGACACAGTAGAGATCTGTGGGGCCTTAAAGGTGAGAGGAGCACAGAGGCAGCTGTGGGGTGGGGAGAAGGTCCTGAAGGAGGGTCTGGCTTAGCAATACAAGGTTACTGGTACTCCAGGTTCTCACTCATGGATTGTTGCTCCCATTGCCCGCCAAGTCCCATAATCATAAGAAATGCTGCAGAAGCAAGGCCAGGGTCATTTAGGCCTGCTAATTATTCACCATCACACATTGGACCCCCATCTTACTTTCTTCCCATAGCCTCCTGTGGGACATCCCTATTCCTGGCTCCAGGGGGTGGTCCAGGGGGAAGAGATGCCCTGGGGGAGTACATCCAGATTAATGGGAGGGAAGATACCCAGGACACCGGACAGACTGATGGCCAGAACTCTGGATCCTGGACAGAGCTGTAGACATCAGGAACAGTCATGGATGGGAGGGCCAGCTGGACAGAAGATTGATTTCAGTAAATGTCCTAGAGGATGGAGTATGGAGCAGAGTTGGGGAACAGGCATCACAAGCCAAGGCTAAAAGAAGGGAGTACAGCAAGTAGGAAAACCAAGAGGTGGAAATAGTTGAGGAGCCCACCCATTATACTTTATTTATCAGTCGGTGTGTCATGGCTGATCGAAGGAGCATGAGGCAGGTACTGAGGGCTCTGAGTGGAGCCTGCAGGAGGGGCTCCTTTCTCACCTGTCACCTCCACTCTGCAAAGAATGTCGTGGCCGTGGGGGCTGGCTTCTGTGATGGGCTGGGCTTTGGCGACAACACCAAGGCGGCGGTGATCCGACTGGGCCTCATGGAGATGATCGCCTTCGCCAAGCTCTTCTGCAGGGGCCCTGTGTCCTCTACCACCTTCTTGGAGAGCTGTGGTATTGCTGACCTCATCACTACCTGTTATGGAGGGCGGAACCGCAAGGTGGCCGAGGCCTTCGCCCGCACAGGAAAGGTGGGCTGGGGAGAATGGAAAATGGAAGGTGGGCCCTGTGGGTGTTAAGATAGAGGAACTTTGCTTGAGGCATCTCTTGAGCACAAACATTAAGATTGTTGTGAATATTCCCAGCCTTTCTTTCCTCTTAAGACCCCCACCTGTCATCTGAGTCCTGTCCACTTCACACTGACAACCCTCCTCTCCTATTTCAGTTCACCCCTACTGTTTTCTTCACAGTCCATTGAGCAGCTGGAAAAAGACATGCTGAATGGGCAGAAGCTGCAGGGGCCCCAGACAGCCCGGGAGCTACACAGCATCCTCCAGCACAAGGGCCTGATGGACAAGTAAGTGTCTACCACAGCCCCACTGGTGGCGGGAACCACAGCCAGAAGTCCTCTCTCTGTTTGTCTTCCTCAATCTGTGAAGTGGGCAGAGAGGGAAATGTTATATTAACAGACACGGAGACTAGAGCTTGGAGAGAGTCTGGTATGCCCACTCTTCCCACCTAGTTCATGGTCTTTGAATTCCTTTCAGTCTAGTGTTCTTTATACCACATTGCTTTGACCCCTCTGCATAGCCTCCTCTCTATCCCTTCCTTTTTATCCTCTGGTATGAGGGTTGAAGCTCTCAGGCAGCGGGAATAAGCTCATTGGACAGTCTTGCTTCCATGTCCATCACCCCCAGTCTAAGCAGCTCCTCCAAAGCCAACCCTCTGTCCTCTGGATGCTGTCCTGGGTGCTGAGGGGCAAGGGCAGTCTGCTTCAAGGTGCTTTGTGCTTCGTGGAGCACAAAAACAGTGAGGCTGATGGGCTGATCAGAGCAGAGCTCTGTGGGTCTGAGAAAGAACCTTGAAATAAGAGAGTATGAAATGGTTTCAGAAGATCAGCTTATAAACTGGTCAGCGTAAAGCCTCCTGATAAAGCAACCAGCCTGGGCAAGCTCTTCTGAGAAGAAAACTGGCATTTATTGAGCACTTGCACAGAATACTTAATCACTTCTTCACTACTTTGTTATATTGGCCCCATTTTACAGTCAATGATACTGAGGCTCAGAGAAGTTAAGTGGCTTGCCCAGGTGGAACAAAAACAATGCCAGGGAATCATGCCGGCAAGGCATTTAACAAATCTGACCCTGAAATCCAGGGCTAGGAAGTTCAAATCCTCAGCAATTGGAAATTGATAGCCAGAGTATGCCTGAACTCTATGGTGGGAGAGTAGGGGGATGGAGGTTTACCAGATAGATGGGGAGTGGGCAATAGAGGGCTTACTATGAGGCTAAGCTGAGTCTCTCCTTCCCCTTTTTAGGTTCCCTCTGTTCATGGCGGTGTACAGGATCTGCTACGAGAGCCAGCCAGTGGGTGAATTCATCCACTGCCTGCAGAATCATCCAGAACATATGTGAAAGGGACTGTGGCCCAGGCCAGGCAGCTTCTTTGTCCCATGGAGATGGGCAAAAGCTTGGGTAGCTGGCCACCAGAATCTCGGGGACTCCCCACAGAACAGCTTCTTCTCTGCTTTTCACTGAAGGACAGGAGGCTCTGGGACTACCCGCGAGATCTTGAACCACCAAGCAGCCTGCAGCCTCTTGCCACATCACACCAGAAATGGAGATGCCTTGTCCCTCTCCAGATATGGGGCTTTCTCCTTGTCCTCTGGGAAGCCTCAGTGATGCCTGCTTTGGGTGTGTGTGGTGAGACAGAGGGTCGGGGAGAGTCCCTAAATCCAGTAAAGTGGCTAAAGAACTACCTCAGCCACAAGAGTGATAAGGCAAGAGTTGCCTGGGCTTTTGAGCTGACACAGGGACCCCTTTGCTCTGACCTCTGCCAGGCACCACACAGCATCAATGGTTCTGTGTTTGTTAACAAAATACAAAGATCTCAACCCCCTTCTAGCTTCTCCTAGCAACATCTGCGTCCTCAGAAACCTCTGGTCATTCCCTTCCCCCCACCCTCAGGCTACCCTGGCACCAGAGTTGCTGCCATGCTGGCATTACTGGTCCTGGGGCATTTTATTCTCCCCTTGGGCTTCCTGGTTCCTAGTTCTGTGCCAGTTCCTCCCCACAGTGCATGACCTTTTTAAGCCTTCCCTCACCCCTCCCTGCCAGCACTCTCTTTGGGGAGCAGGAACTTAATCTGCTGACAGAGCTACACCTTTTCATAGCAGGCTCATATCACTCTGCTCCCTCTGACCTTTCTATTTGCCCTGCCTGGCTCTCTTCTCAGCAACTCTAGCAGCATCAGGGGAGGTTTTGGCTTGGTCCCTCCTCCTGTTATTTCCCCAGGACATCCTAGGCTCCACCCCTTTCCTTCTCTCCAAAGCTGTACCTATTTCTCACCTACCCCCAGAGCAGCCAGGGCAGCTAACCAGCACCTGTATCCAGAGGCCAGAGGCCAGAAGTGGCCCAAAAAGCTGATCAGGGGTAGGAAAGAGTGAGCAGGTCCCCATGTTGGTGGGTCCTGACATTGCAAGATCTCCTTTGTCATCTGAAAGCCTTCTCGGGAGATATATATCAGCACCTCAGGAGCTGGGAAACTCAAGGAGAAAACAAATTAAAACCACCCTACCTTCTGGGCTGAGGGAAGAACAGAAAGGGGAGGAGGGAGAGGAGTGAGCTTTACATTGGCTTTGCTCCAGGATAGGGTGGCAGTGGGGGAATGTCACAGGTCAGCAGCCTGGGCTCCTGGCTATAAATAGTCCTCAAGGGCCTAGAAGACTCACTCCTACAGCATAGAGCAGAGGGTCTCAGTTTCCTGTGTAGCAGCACCTCACATTGTGGCTGTGGCCAGCATTGTTAACTCTTATTCCCTATCAACCGGGAGAGGCAGGCTCCTCTCAGCCTCTAGCCCTTGAGAAATCACTTTCTTACCAGTGAATGGCAGAGGTGCCTGGTTCAGAGGGAGAGAGGGGCACAATCCCCCCAGATCTGGCTGGGCCCAGGTTGGAAGCACTGACTGAATCCAGAAGGTCAAAGTGGGGACAGAAAGACAGCTCTCTTCCCTCAGCTGCAGCTGCGCCCTTGTTAGTCAAACTCTTTTGCCTATTTTTGTTCACGCCCTGTTAACTGAATCAGAGGCTTTCCAATCATGCCTACTTGTCTACCCAATAAAGCATGGTTTTTCCGGAAACGAGCTGGAGGAGTGCTTCACATGCGGCAGTGCCTCTGCTGTGGTGCATCACTGTGTGTACGTTTTCACTCAAACCTTGACTCCTGTTGGGAGGCCTGGCCCTCCACGATAATCCCAGGCACTCCCTGCCAGTCGCCGGGGCGGCGAAGCAGTCTTCCTCCCAAATGGCAAACCCTTTCTTAGCCCCTTGACAGAGTTTCTTTGGAGCTTTATCATCCGCCTACGAGCGGAGAGACACACACGGGACAGAAACATCCCTTGTGCCCACTCTGTGGCCATGGCTAGACCTGCCGCATCCTCGGCGGTCCAGACCTACCCGAGCGAGGCCGAAGTCAGGCCCCGGGGAAGAGGGCAGCTCCAGGCTCTCGGGGGCGCGTGGTCCACCTCCGGAGGGCTGCCCCCGAGGGTATCTACCTAGCTCCCGAAGAAGTCACCGTAGGCTGGGGATTGACTGGCTGACCGAATCGGCGCGACAGGTCATCGTTTCCACTGTGACTGAGTATCTTAAAAGTTTTGGTTCCAGGGGTCGAGTCACAAGGACACGCTCTCGAGGGAGAATGACTACAACCCCCAGAATTCAACGGGCCTCCCGGAGAGGAAGACTCGTCTGACGAGGGCGACTGACCCGGAAGTGCAAGGGCGGCACCCAGTCGGAGCTGCGGCGGGCGCGGGCTCCCGCCCCGGTGGGCGGGGCTGTGCTTCGTCCCGGCCTCCGTGCTCTTTCTGGGGTCGGGAGCCGAATCTTAGGGGTTAAGTGGGGCGGGTGGGAGGGAGCATCAGGGAATCTCCTCGCCAATAGCGCCGCTGTGTCCAGGGTTGTTCCTGGGCCGCTGCCCGCACGTGCCAGGGCCCGGCTGCGCGACGAGGCTGCGCAGACTGGCTGCGCAGACTGTGGCGGCGAGACGCTGCCTGTGGAGGCCTCGGCTGCTCCGGAGGGAGGTGCAACATCCAGGTACGCCGTCTGCCGGGGCCGAGCAGGGGCCGCCATTCCGCCGGGGCGCGTCTGCTTGGGCCGGCCCTTACCGACCGCTTCCTCCCATGCCCCCGTCTTTAGGCTCTAGTGTCCTAGAGGTCACGGGCTAGTCTGCCGCTCTCCGCATTGCTTCCGGACCAACAAGCTCTCTGCAGCCGCACTTCCCTGTCAGACCTGGACTCCTGTCGGAGGCTCGGCCATCCATGCTGTGACTCCAGGAGCTCTGACCGTGGGGCTCCGGGTTCATGGGCCTCTGGGAGCTGTGGCTACGAATCTGCTTTCTACGGAATGCCTGTTGAGTTCAGTGCACTGAATTAACTTCTACCCTAGGTTTACCCGCGATCTAGTCACCTATTGCCGTTCAGTGAGTCCATCAGACCCGTCTTCCTAGAGCATGACTTTGCAACAGTGGTTCTCAGTTTTCATTCTGGCTCAGCACACCTGAGAGATAAAGCACACCTCCATCAGAGGCAGTGAGTTAACACAGCAGTGGTTTTCAACAAGGGGGATGTAGTTAAATGAAAAAGCCCCCCAGGTGTTTCTGGGATTTCCTACCTGACTTCTTAACTATTCTGCTTTCTCAAAACCGGCACTCCCTTGACCTGTCTCCCGCTAATCATTTGGTGTCACTTGTTTCCTCTATCTGTAGCCTAGCCTCTCCCAAAATGTATCCAGATTGCATATGCATCTGTTTGACAGACATCATCAAATGAATGTTGTGTTGAGCATCTTAGCTTTAACATGTCAAAACCTGGCTCATGATCTTCTTGACACACTGCCACCACCACTCCAGTACACACACGATAACATACACCTGTTTCTTCTCTTATTTCTATTAACAGTATCCCAATTCACAAAGTTTTCTAACTTGCTGCTTTGAAGATATTTAATCTTGTTTGAACTTCTGCATCTGTTTTCTCCTTTTCTGTTGTCTTGCTCGGAGTCTGTGAAGAGTTTTTGTTAATTTGAAAATAGGAGAAATCTTGGATTAGACAAGAGAAAGAAGTGAGGTTCTAGACACCAAAATGACATCCATTAGTAAGTCTCCTGTCACTGTTCTTGCCAGGCTATACCACCCTGTTTCTTTATTGGCTTCCAGCCCTCTTCCTTCAGACCCTGGAAAAGGTTGCCCTGTAACTGGTTAGCATCTAGCCAGGGTAATGGGAAATAGGAGGAAAAAGAAGTAGGAGGAGATTAAAGGTCTGCAAACCTCTTTGCTAGGAGCTTGTTTACTATTTTAGTATTGGGCTCGCTTTCGCCGTCTCCCTCATGCTCTGTTTTCTTCACTACCTCACAACTTGAGGTCCTTTCAAACAGATAACCTGAACACAGCCCTTTCTTATCTTGCACCTGGGCCATTTGGTTTTCTTCTTCTGACCTATTTAAAGTTACTTTCCATAGTCACTTGGAATTATAATTCAAGGAAGTTGTGCCTCAATTCAGCTTGGAGGAGTATACCCTCAAGGATTGGCTCAGGCAATGTATATTCAGCCCATAGGACTCAGAAAAGCACTACTTCTAGGTCTCACCCTACTCCTGACCCTCTGAGCCAACTAATCCTTAGCTTCTTTCAAATTCTTGACTTTTTAACCTATTCTCACTAACTTCAGTCTTTTAATTTCAATTCCCTCAACAGAGAGGAATCTAAAAACACAGTCTTAAATTGAGGAACGTTTTGTTCAGGATGAAAGATTGCCATGCTAAACTTCCTCTGGTTCCCTAGCTGAGAATATCCAGGGAACAGTTAAACTAGAAGTAATTTATCTCATGTGAATGTGAGTTAACAATTTGCTTGGGACTCGGTAAATTTCTTTTTAGCCCTTGGGACAGGTTCTTGGTGTTGTGTTTGGAACTTAGAATTAATGCTGTAGAAGGTTAAGTACAATTGAAATAATATGAAAGTTCTTTTGGCACTATTTCAGGTATATGATGGCTTAAACAGATGCTTGAGGGCTAACCTGGGATTCTAACCACTGTGAATAAGAGTGTTTTTATGGGGAGATAAATTGGATATTGCCTAGAAGTTTCCCATTTGATCCTCCTACAGAGAATAAATTACTAATGATGTTTAATCTCTGGCTGCCTCCATTAATTAATTGCCTACTAGCCAGAAAAAGTGATGCATGCTTAAAGTAATGTACCAATTAACATTTCTGGGTGGTTTTTACCAGTGACTTCTTTCTAGGAACATGGAGGGCCAAGTGGTAACTATGATGTCATTCAGATGCACCTGGTTCCAGCTGTGTTTTTGTATCTCATATGCAGACTTCATTTGCCCCTTTGAATCAGCATTCTGAGACTTTGTCTTACAGTAAAAGACTGCATATGTGTAGGGGCCATTCAAAATAGAGTGCAGACAGGCAGGATGCAGAAGTTATGGAATGGCCTTAAACAGGGAAGTGGGCTGGGCAGATGAGGTCTATCTTTGGGTCTAAATCCAATCTGTCTTTGTAGGGGACAACATGCCAACTGCCAAGCAACTAGCTGACATTGGTTACAAGACCTTCTCCACCTCCATGATGCTTCTCACTGTATATGGCGGTTACCTCTGCAGTGTCCGAGCCTACCGCTATTTCCAGCGGTGCAGCGCCCAGCGCCAGGCTGCGGAAGAACAGAAGACATCAGGAGCCCTGTAGAGCGGTCTTCTTTTCCTTGACCAGAGAGGCATGCTGTGGAAAGACCTCACCTGCATTCATATCCAAGTCAAGAGACTAGGGTCTTAATGGTTTTCAAACCCTGCTGGGGAAAAGGGCCCATGTTTTCTCTCGAACTGCCAGTTTGGAGAGGCTATCAAATCATTAAAGGATGAGGCACATCGACAGACATTAAATATTTTGTCATGTCTGTGTCTTGGTGTTTTTGTTTACTTAAATAGGATGTGGTCTGCAGAGGTGAGGCCTTGACTACCAGTTTTCTAGTCACAGACTGGATTTCCATATTTTGAGTTTTTAGTACTCATGAAGTGGGAGATATAATTTTAGGAGTAATAATATCAACTGTCATGATCTCAGAGAAAAGACTATCCCAGCATCTGTATAAATCCCCTTAAAAGACTATAAAGACTAGAGCTCTTCTTTGGCCATTGACTATACCTGGAGTAATTACTGTATCCAGATAATGGGGTACTTTGGCCAGCATGGCCACATGTGCACCCCTGATTCATGGAAGGCAGAGGTCCTTGTTTAACAGCCCCATTAAAATTGTACCAGGTGGAGGAGGCATAGTTCTCAAAAGCGGGGGTTGTTGGGCAGCGTATAGTAATGCAGTTCACCTCATTGAAATCAGCATTAGCATAAGGGCCGATTTCTCACTTTATGGGAAATCTATCTGCAGTTGTTATTGCAGAGTTGTGAAGAGGATTCGAAAGAAAATATGATATATTCAAGGTAAAACCCATCTATGAAGAGAGAGATCATTGCTACTATTTCATTTTGAGCTTTGAGAGTAGCTTTTTCATGTCATTCTTGGTGATCACCCCAAATATCCACCCTCTTGGACATCTTTTCTCATGCTCTTAGGTGCATACTGCTCTGGCCTTTGTTCTCCCGACTCCTAAACCTTTCACCTGAAAGCCCTCTTTCTTGATTAAAAAAAAATAAACTGTCTTCAGCCATTTTACTCCCATCCTTTCTTGGCATGTTAACCAAGGACTCTCTCCTCTTACATGTACAGTAGTGTCACCATTCTCCTAGTTCCCCAGCGTCATTTTAAACAGTATAAAATCAGTCAGTCCTTTTTGAGGAGCTTTCTCCCATTCTCATTTCCACTCTATTCTAGAACTTGGAGACTTCAAATCTTTTGATTCCTTCTATTCAATCTGTCAGCCCCTTGACCTAAACTGCTTTCCTGTCCAAACCTGTGCCTACAGCTGATCCCTGAACAACTTCTGTGTAGCCTCTGCCTCCATCTTTATCCTTCTCAACCCCAGACCTTGCTCCATTAGTTATCTCTAACTCACCTTCTTTCTTCTCAGGAGAGGGCAAGTTAGAGGCTTATTGCCTCCCACTGGCTACCAAAACAAACTATTCATTATTATTTAAGGAGAGGTCTCACAGGATATTGCTTCCTGGACCTTAAAGTCCCTCTACCTCCACCACTCCATTGGAACCCCTAGTTAATGTCTCCATTGTGCCACACCCACTGGTGATTTCAGTCCCCACCTCATTGCTTCCTGGGGCACAAAGCTCTGCTTTAGCCACAGGGAGGTACCACTATCTTGTTCCCTTCTATCCTTTTCACTTTTCCTTTTGATTCCTTCTGCCCACTTTAAACATGTGTTTCAAAGTTTTGTTCTTGGTATGTTTTATTCTGTACGATCTCAATTATTCTAGGTACTTAATGGTTTTAACATTACAAAATGTAGAAAGTGCTCAGTGTTGGCACCCTGGCTTCACTATTATAGCTCTATTGCAATAGGCTAGTTACTCTTAACTCCTCAGTTTACCTCTGTCAAATGTGGATTAAAAAAAATTCCTAATTTAAAAGTTTAAAGATTAAATGAGATCATGTTAAGTATTTAATACTCTTGACGCATGATAAGCTCTCAATGAATGTCAGCTCTTAATGCCTGCTGCTGACCTCCAAGACTGTCTCTTCCAGGTTGATCTTCTTGAGTTTCAGAAAGATCCATTGCTTGATATATTCACTTAAATTTCCTATAATCTCTAACTTGACATGTCCACAACTAACAGTATTCCCTCTCATCTCCAGGGCCTACTCATGTTTTTTTCCCCTATTTTAGTTAATGGTACTATCATCCAAGTCAGAACTATGGGAGATTTATTAGAGTAGTCCCTGTACCCTACCCTCAACCAAGTAATTGTCTTACTAATTTTTACTTTTTAAACATCCACTTAATCAGTTCTTCTCTTTTCTTGTTTACACTTTTGCAGAAAACTTTTAATAGTCTTAGTTCCAGTCTTGACCTCATCAGATTTCCTTGTTACATAGCTTTCAGAGACATCTGTTTGAAACAAATTGGATTATGACACTGCCTGCTTTAAATCCCCTCTGAAGCTCAACCATAAACAATAAGTTAAGAATCTCTTGACTCAGTATGGCTTGTGAAGTCCTTAAGACCTGACTTACCTTACGTTCCTACCTTATACTGTTACTGGAGGGCATCTGAGGTCAGGGCTTTTGCTGCCTGTGCTGTTCAGCCCATAGACGAACACAGGAGTTGGGCTACTTAGAATAAGCATTTACTGTCAGCACTGGTGATCTGAGAAGGTAGGTTAATACTTTCAAAAACTGCCTTACTTTCTCAGTCTGGCTTACGGTATTTAAGGGAAAATCTGGGTATTATTTCAGAGGCTGCATGGCGGGGTGTGGAGGGTTGTCTATTGTGCTTCATGGAGCCTTCCATCTGGCAACATGGTCCTCCAGTGGCATCAGCAACCCAGGAATAAAGGTGGGAGAAGTCTGGAAAGAACGCTAGACCAAAAGGATTGTGATCAGTAAGCATAAGGGCATTAGTTGTTAAGTTTCAGGGCAACTTTCTTTGGCTGGGGACAATCTATTAAGCTATTTGGCAAGGAAAAGTGAAACTGGGAACACTGTGAGGCCTCTACTTTCGGGATCCCAACTGGACCCTTCTTCAATCCTTTATGTTCTAGTAATATCAAACTACAGTTGCATGCTGTTTTTTGTGTTTATGCCTGTTCGTGTTTTCTCTGATTAGAATATCTCTCTATCCCCTTTTCTATGCTCTCTTTTTCTAAAAAGTTTTCTGTGACCCTTCACCCTTCCATGCTTGGCCAACTGTCTGTAGAAGATAAAATTTTTCCTCTAAGAAAAAATCTTTAAAAGCACAAGTAGCTAAGACAGTTTTGAAAAGGACCAAAGAAAATGGGTTACTAATCAAAATGTTGGGGTATTAGTACAGGAATAGACAAAGAGACCAGTGGCATAGAATAATAAACTCAGAAACAGATCAATGTATTTATGAGAAATTGCATATATTGAGAATACATCATAAACCCATGGGGAAAATCATACTCTGTTGTTAGGGATACATGTATGATTGTAAAAGTATAAAAAGTGTGCATAAAAAATGGATAGGACACACCAAATTTACAATAGTTGTTCTATTGGGGGTGAGGTGAGGGAGTAGGATAGAGGTTGAAGAGGTCTTAAAACTCCTCTGCTCACAACTCTTCTGACACCAAATGTATGTTTTTCCCATACCGAACAGTCTTCCAACTCTGGACACCAATTCAATTCTGCCACTAGCTGCCTGGGATTAGTGCAGACCCCACAGATTAAGGGCTCAGTTTCACAAGATTGTTCAGATGCCTATCATATGTAGTGGGTTCCCAAATTACCTCCTTAGGTCTGATAATTTGCTATAATGGCTCACAGAATTAAGCTCAGGGAAATGCTGTATTTACTACTAGTGTTATGTTATAAAGGCTATCACTCAGGAACAGCCGAACAGAAGAGATGCATAGGGCAAGGTGTAGGGCACATCGCCCTATCAGCACCTCAATGCATTTAACCTGGAAGCTCTCTAAACCCCATTGTTTCGGGTTTTATGGAGCTGCTATTACATTGGCATGATTGATTAAATATCGGCAATAGGCACTGAACTTAATCCCTAGCCTCTTTCCCCTCCCTGGAGGTCTGGTTGGGTCTGAAAATTCCAACCTTCTAATCATGCCTTGGTTTTGTTCCTCTGGCAACCAGCTCCCATCCTGAAACTATCTAGAGTCATACAAAGTCATATCACTTTAGAGATTCCAAGGGTCTTAGAAGCTCTGCCAAAAACCTGATATGAACTGAGTAAAAGCAAATTAATATGGATGGGCCTCATCCAATCAGATGATGGCCTTAAGAGCAAAGACAGAGTTCCCAAAAAAGGGGATTCTGCACTGAAACTAACATAGACACCCTGCCTAGAGATCATGGACTGCAACATCAACTCACCTGAATTTCCAGCCTGCCACCTTCTCTAGAAATTTCAGTTTGCCAGTATCTACAATTGTGTGTGCCAATTCCTCAAATCAGGTTTGTTCTTGCTCTCTAACCTATTGGTTCTGTTTCTCTGGAGAACTCTAATAGAGCAGATAACACCAGTGTGTATCTTGTCCAGTCTTGTTTTATGGCCTAGGTTCCAGTCTGCTCCCACTTCCAAATGTCTAACAGTGAATTATGATAAATGACAGCACCTACTGTCATTTCAAAACAGCTTGTCAAAACCTAAACTCAAGCAATTGTTTAGTATTTACTGAGCATGAACTGTATTTAATAAATAGATATATGTGCTATTGAATTTAAATTAATATAATCAAGCTTATTGGTTATTACGCTAAATACCAATGAATTGAATTCCTCCATGAAAAGACAGACTAATAGATTGGGCTGAAAAAATATCCAAGTTATGTGTAGTTTCTAATAAACATCAGATAAATCACCCTCAGACAGCAGAGCCATGTTGCTGCCAAAAAATATAGCTTTGTTTCCTAAATGACTTGCATAGAGCAATCATTTGAGTGAAGGTAGATCCAAATCTGCTTTTTTGATAGGCTGGGGCTGTGGCTAAGCTCTTGGTGAGGCCTGCCCTAGCAGAGCTATTACTGAACTAGAAGAAAAACAACTATGCAGATATCTGAGGTGAAGGTGGTTCAGATCACCTGACTATGTGTCCTTACTGTGTAACCTTACTATGTATTGGCCTATGCCAATTCATAAACCCTTTTTTATAAAGCCATTTATCATACCTCTTTTAAGGTCAAGTTCCAAGGCCTCTCTATAACTGCTATTACAAGACTAATTTTGCTACTTTAAAACTTTGGGGTCTCCTACATCATCTAAAATTTAACTCTTCTACTTGATAGTCAAGATTCTTTACAATCTGGCCCCAAACTACCTTCTTATTCTCATTTCCTGCTGCTTTGATCCAGATCCAACAGATTACAATTTCCGGGAAATGTCATGTACTTTGTTTTTACATTAAAAAAATTGTTTAAATTATTCCAAACTTATTGAAGAGCACCAAAAATAAATGCATCTTACTCACACCTTCCTTCCCCAAAGATAAACATTTTCCATCCTTTAGTAGCTATGTTTCTGTACTTTTGCTATCGAAGTACCTTTAATATTATTTTGGGGTTAAAAAGGTAATGTTGATTATATTGAGATATTGATTTGCAACTTGCTTTTCTCACTCAACATTATGTTTTTGATATTTATCCCTTGTGCTGGTTAATTTTGTGTGAGTTTGGCCAGGCCACTGAGTGCCCAGATGTTGGTTAAACTATTCCTGGTACATCTGTAAGGGTTTCTGAATGAGGATAACATTTGAATCTGTAGACTGAATAAAGCAAATTGTCCTCCCCAATGTCATTGGGTCTCATCCAATCCAATGACAGCTTGAGTAGGACAAGAAGGTGGAGTAAGAATTCTGTCAACTTGACTGTCTTTGAGCTGGGACATTGGTCTTCCCCTGCTTTTGGACTTGGACTGGAACTATACATTCAGCTCTCCTTGGTCTCCAGCTAGCTGACTGCAGACCCTGGGATTTCTCAGCCTCCACAACCATGAGCCAATTCCTTATTATAAATCTTTTTACATATTTATACTTTTAAATATACATATATGCATGTGTACATATATAGAGCCCATTGGTTCTAATACATCCATATTGAAAACAGTTCTTCATTTTAATTGCAGTGTAGCTGACCCTTGAACAATGTGGGGTTGTGGTGCTAACTCCTGCCCCAGTTGAAATGTGTATAATTTTTTTTCATACCTATAGCACCTGGTCTTCCTAGGTGGTCTCCCATCTAAGTACTAACCAGGCTCGACCCTCCTTAGCTCCGAGATCAGACATTGGGCTTGTTTAGAATGGCATGGCTGTAGACTGTGGACCATGGCTCCACTGGGGTGCGAACCCAGGACCTTCAGCATGTAAAGCAGACATGCTAACCGCTATACTATGGAACCACATCCTGTGTATAACTTTTGATTCCCCCAAAACTTAACTACAGTTGTCCACAGGGGACTGTTCTAGGACACTTTCCCCTGCCCCTGTGGATATCAAAGTCTGTGGATGCTCAAGTCTCTTACATAAAATGGTGTAGAACAGTGTATGCAGTCAGCCCTCTGCATCTGAGGCTTAAAAATACTGTTTTTGATCCACCAGTTGATTGAATCCATGGATGTGAAACCTAGGGATATTAAAGGACAAAACCTAGTGATGTAAAAAATTCTTGTGTAAGTGGACCCGTACAGTTCAAATCTGCATTGTTCAAGGGTCAAATGTATAATACTCCAATATATGAGTAAATCAATTTATTCTATTCTTCTAGTGAAAAATCAATAAACAGGTCCATTTTTTTCACTCTTAGAAATAGCAATGCATTGAGTATCCTTGTACATTTTCTTGGGCCCACATGCTAGTTTCTTCAAAAGAGGAATTATTAATATTTAACTTTATTAGTTATCATTGCTTTCCCAAAGTGGTTATATCAATTTCACTTTCACCAGCGACATTTCCACATGCTGTTGGTGTGGTTTCCAGTTAGGTTGAACACCTTTTTATTGTTAGCACATTCGTCCTCTAGAAATTGTCTATTGCTCCCTGCATCCCTCCTTATTTCTTGCTACTGGGTTGTCTTTGTGTTTCTTATTAAATTCTGGATACTAGTATTTTGTTAGTTATATGTGTTGCAGGTTTGACTGAGATCATCTTTTGGATTTTTTTTTATTTGGGGAATCGTGGTGATTATGTAAGAAGCCTACGTTATTTGTACCATCACGTAACATGTTACTCTAGAGTAGTCCCATTGATAACTGATCTGAGACAAATTTTCATGCAAGTTCTTATCTGGGGATAGCATGGGGTCGACATGTTTCCCAGACCACACAGAAAGTGTACATTTAGGTTCTCAAATTCACATGAAGTGTTGGCCCAGAATGTGAAAATATCCTCATTTCCTGACCCCACAAGTCTGAGCATTCAAACTTCCTTGCTTTCTCCTTTCACCAATTGGATGGATTTTTGATAGTTTCCTCCTTTTCGCTAAGGCTGTTGCTCTTTCAGGGTCTGAGCTTTGACCAGAGATCTCAGTTCCAGCTTCCTGCGGGGCCAGTCGTATCTCTTGTCAGTGTTAAAATCCAGGTCCTTGAGTTATATGCCCCTTATCCTTCAGTAATTTTATCAGCTGTTTCCCTTTTGCTTTTTCAATTCCTTTCTTTGTGGTTTTGGTGTCCCTTTCTTGGAATCTCAGCTATGCATTAAAATAATAAAATAATAATAATGATGATGATGATGATGATGATAAACTTTATCCATAACTTCTAGATGTTTCTCAGGTTATTTTAGTTTGCATTAAGCCAATCTACTTTTCATATAGTCTCACATCTCTTCTAAACAGACCCTTCCATTCCTGTTTTCCAGGCAAAATTATACTCATCTTTAACCTCCCAGTGCCACTTTCAAGCTCTCACCTTGCCAAGAATAACTTAGAATAGTTCTTAGTGCATTGTACTGTGTTTTCCCCCTTACTGGAGTATGAGCTCTTTGATAGAAACCAGATTTTATTCAACTTTGTGTCCCCAGATTCTGCCACAGTGCCTAATATTAAGTACACACTTAATCAATGTTTTACTGAACTGAAAATATCTCCCTGCATGGATACTGGATTTAAAATCAGAACTTGGTTTAAAATCAGCATACTATTAACCACTAACTAAACATATTTTTATGTTTGTGATAATGTGAGAGCTCATGATACATGATGAGCAGTCTAAGATGTTTGTGTTTTCTGAACAACTTCTGACAGTTTCCTGTGGTAGATTGCATTTTCTAAGATGAATGCAACTGTATCTCCTATCCTGCATGTTCTTCTGCGTGACCTTGCCACTCCCTCATCAATAGGTAGAGTCTATCGCACCACCCCCTTGAATCTGGGTGACACCTGTGACTACTTTGATCAATAGAATACAGAGGAATGAATGTGTGCCATTTCTAGATGACACTCTTAAATGGCCTAACAACTTTTGCTTCCTGATTCTTGGAACATAACCACTTGTGCAAAGCCCCAGACGTGGAGAGGTCATGTGCAGGTAACTTAGTTGATAGCCCTGAGTTCCTAGGAAACAACTAGCATTAATTTCTAGCCAGGCCAGTAAATGATCTTAGACATCCAACCCTGTTGAGTCTTCAAATGACTCCATTCCTAGCTGCCATCTGACTGAAATCACATGAAGTATTTCCAGCTGAGCTCAGTCAATCAACCAAACCACGAGAAATAATGAGTTCTTTTTAGTCACAGTATTTCAGGGTGATTAATTACATAGTAATAGACAATCAACACTCATTTATGGAATGGGGATAATAATCCCTACTTTAACAGAAATATTAAGTTCACTTTTTGATGTATGTGAAATCATTTTCTAAGTGGTAAAACATTACACAAACTTATTTTTTCGATAAATAATAAAGTTAAAACCCTTTTATATTCAATGAGGAAAGGTAATGTCTTGCTTTCATGAGAACCATATTCCTAGTTCTCCAGTAAGGATGTGAGTCTGTATCTAATCTGCTCTCTATGGACTTGGGTCCTTCCTCTCAGGCATGAAATCTTCCCAGGCCATCTATAAAACCAGCCTTATGACAATCTTACTGCCCCAATAACACTATTAGCTTTCAGTATTCAAACCCTTTAGCACTCTCTGTCTCACCCCCTGCCCCCACACTCTATCTGTGTGTATAGTTTTCTCAGAACAAGACCCTGTTCTTATAATTGACCCTAATCTCAATTCACTCATCCAAGGTCAACTCTAATCAGTATATGCTTATGGTTAAATCTCATCAACATCTGTTCTTCCTCATTATGAAGCCTTGGGATGTGGTATAGTGGTTAACAGAAACACTGTCTACAGCTATGCCACCTGAACAAGCCCGATCCCGTCTGATCTCAGAAGCTAAGCAGGATCGGGCCTGGTTAGTACTTGAATGGGAGACCACCTAGGAAGACCAGGTGCTGTAGATGTAAAAAATAAAAAATAAGGAATTGTAAACTGATAAGATCCTTGCAGTCTGTAAGGTCATTGCCTTGCTTTAAAAGAAAAAAAAAAGAAAGAAAAAAGGGATACTGGGTTTGACTCTTCATTAGCTGTTTGACTTTAAGCAAGTTAATCTCTTTTTGCTTCACTTTTATTTTATGTAAAGTACTTGCAGTGCCTGGCATGTAATAGAGCTATGGGTTAGCTATTATTATTATTGCACTTGGTTACATCTTTTGTCAGATTAACTGGGCCAACAGACCCAGATTATCTTTAAAAACAAACAAACAAACAAACAAACAAACAAAAAACCCATATATTTACAAAGCAATTGTTTAAAATCCAGAAGGCAAAATATATCTGGTCTGATTTTCAAAAGCATTTTGTTTGTATTTTACAATTACTAGTCTATTTAATAATATGGCAAAAGTTGAGGAACTAAATCTAAAACCTTCCTTAGTCTTTTTTAGTCTTCCTGACCATCTTTGACTAGATAAGTAAAATTGTTTAGAACTTAATTTTCCCATGGCCCATAGTCTTTTTAAAATCTAGCCACTCACTAAGGTATGTTTAGTAGGGTCAATATCCCAACAATGTCAATGACATCATGATCCATAGAATAACCTATTTCTTTCAATTTTCATCCATCTTCCTTTCAATGAAGCACTCCATGTTTGAATGTATACAAGAGCATCTGGAAATATTTGATAATATGAATATTCACTAAATGGAAAATTATCGTGAGAGATGGTTATTACTATTGGTAATTGTGCCAAGACCTCAACTAGAGAAAAATCTGGATTAGGAAGACTTTCTCCATGGGCTAAAAGAGAAAACAAAAGTAAGAGAGAAAACATCTGGCCAGACTCATTTATTGGAGTCTTAAAATGTTAACTGGCAGTCTTTGTATTGATGAAGTATGTGTTTTTATCTGTTAGTACTTTTTGCATCCACTATACATGTTTATTTTTTCTTAAAACATGAAGTCCTGAAATGCAGGCATTCTCCTCCCAGCGTGCACAGTAAAGAAAATATTGTGTACAAAGACATCTGGAATCAGGCCTGAAAACAATTCTTAATTAGCTTATGGATTTAGGAAATTGGGAACAGAGTCACTGAAAGACTGAGACAGCAGAGGAGGGTTGAAGCACTTTTAATCACAGAAGAGTAAACAAAGTATAAACTGTTAACAGCTCACCCAGTGGCTGTTGTCCTCCTCCAGCCCTCAGCTCACCCTCTCCCACACCCCACTCCCTGCGTACCATTGAGTAAAGAGCAGGGTATCAGCAGCTGTCCCTGTTACTGCCAGGTGGTAGGAAGGGTATCTAGCTAGGGGTTACAACAATCTTGGCCATCCATCCATGGTTGTCTGTTTCTACACAATTTCATGAGAAATATTCCAGCTCCAAAGGCGGAACAGTACAGAAACCTATAGTTGAATTCGGCTGCTCCATTCAGATGGCCAGAGCCTCAAGAGCCATGGGCAACAAGGAAGGGGACAGTCCAGAGCCAGCATAATTCGAGATGCAGCCAAATCTGGGATTGAGGTGGGTTCAAAGAGGACAAGGCAAGGCCTAATGGCCGCAGTCCAGAATTGTGCCCCAACCCAGGCAATGAAACTCACGCATATGCACAAATGTGCACACGCGCGCGCACACACACGCACACACACACACACACAGAGCAAATAATATTATTGAAAAAACCTGGAGGCTATTAAATACAAAATGGCAAAGTATTTTTAAAAACAAAAAAATGAAAAGATTTGCTTCTGCGATTCTCCTCAGTGCCCTGCAGACCCCTAGTCACAGAAGTTTAGATGTGGGGTGGCCCAAGAGTAGGCTGTCAAGCCCTACAAGTCCATGTGTGCTGAACTTCCCATACCAACCATCTTACTCTTCAGCCCAGTAACTGCCTCCCATGTGACCATTCACCCAATTGGCACCATTGCTGGAACTGCTGTCACAAGGCCTTTTCGTGTTGGTGGTCACATCTTCTTCCTCTGAGCTGCTCTCCACGTCACTGCGATCATCCTTAGACACCTGGGTGACATGAGGCCAAAGGTAGAAAATGTGAAGATAGACCTTTTGGGGTATTGTAAGAAAGACTACGCTGTTCCCAAAATGGCCTACTTTCTGGTGGCATCTGATTCAAAATATTACCTGGACCATGGCTACTGTTATGAACATCCCTTGTCTGCTTTCTGGGTTTCTCTCTCATCACCTCTGATGATGTTCTCTACGAGATAAGTGGCTGTTTTGGCAGAGGGGTGTATCTTTCAGGATGAGCCTAAGAGAGCTGAAATCATTCACTGAGTCTTGATTTAGGTTTGAGGGAAAAGCCACACACCCTTTCTCCTCTTCTACCTCAAAAAACAGGAAAGGCCAACATGAAGAGTACATATGGCTATCTTCACTGCCTCTATTTTTTGGTGGTTGTGGCCACTATAGTTACTCATATTGTTTATCCTGAGTTTTGCTCTGTCCCCAAAACTGAAACATACTGGGCCTTTTTCAGTAGTTCTGCTCTTTGTGGATTCAACTATTAATATCCTATGACATCGTTTCTCCAATCTTCTCCCCCTTCCCAGTAGCAAGATTACTTTTCTCATGCAACTTTGGCATCTCCAAGATCCACAGGCTGAAAAGAAAAGCAGATTGGCAGTCAGGGAGAAAAGTCCCAATCATGCTACTGTCTGTGAATCTTTACTGCTTAACATCAGCGTTTTTGTTTTGTATTTTCAAATAAAGGGTTTGAATTTAGAGTAATATTTTCAAATCTAAACTACCCTGCAAATCAAGCAAAGAATTTAAAATTCTCTACCATGAACCATAAAAATAAGAGAAACCCAGTGAGACCTATGTCAGACTTCTGACCTCCAGAACCGAAGGATAATAAATTTGTGCTATTTAAATAAATAGACGGGAGTGAAAAGGAAAACTACAATTGTTGTTGCCAAAGAAGCAGGGCATTTGCTTTGGTTAGCTCTTTCTATGGTTTATAAGAATTGTTGACCTCTGAAACCAGGTAACTGATTACCTGATCTTTAAGAATTTTCTACCAGAGCAGAATGTTTCTAGATTTGAGGTAAAGAGAGGCTCAAAAATGGGTGGGGGAGAGGGGAAAGTAAAGAAAAACAGAAAGGAAAAAAAACAGTAGACTATATTCTTGCCCCCATTTAGGAAAAAGAATGTGGACAGCTTGAGCTCTAGTCAACAATGGCTCCACGGGGTGAGGGGATGGGGTATGCTCTCAGATAATACAGGGCAGGAATGAAAGCAGGAAGGAAGAGAAGCACATTCAGACAGATATGCTTCACTGACTACTAGAAGCACAGATACACTTACATGCAAGAGATGAAACTGTCCAGCTCCCACCAGGCATAGAAAAAAGGAAGGAGGTGAGAAAAGAGTGGAGAGTACAGAGTCTGGGTCTAATCCTTCCTGGATAAGTCACCTGGTCAGGAAAGAAAGTAGGGGAGAAAAAAGATGTCCAGTAGCTACAGCAAAATGTGTAGGCACACTGAGCAAGTTCTGTAACCAACTGTAGCCATAAGGAACAGTGACATACAAGATCACATATACCCAGGTAACATTCCATCCCTTTGTCCTAGAGTGTGTCCTCTAGCAGAGCCCCTTCCACTTGGGATTCTGTATTACTAAAGGCTAACCCCCAGCTCTTGGGCTAATTAAAGCCTGACTGCTTCAGAACTCAGATTCACGTATGCATTTTATCATTATATGACAACTTTCTTTGTACTTTTGGGCTCTGGGAATAAGATGGGTATTTTAAACATTAAATATCCATCTCACTTAGGACCCTTGCCGCATGTAACAGGTGAGACCAATACTTAGTCTCTTACATAAGCCATATCTTGAACATCAGTGTGGTCATCTTGGGGTAGCTTATGAATTAACATCACTCCCTAGATAATCTCTGCTTCTATACAGTTTGTATCTTGGAGCTCTGTATATGATTTTCTTTGAAAAAAGGCTCCCCAGCTGAAAAACGAAAATATGAAATCCACGGAAATAAGCAGGTAAGGGGTAGGAAGTGGCTGAAACCATCTCTAAAACTTAATCCCGTTCATTATTTAACAAGTCATTCCTAAGGGAAAAGAAGAAGGTAGATCCTTCCTCTAATATCTAAGTCTTAAAAGGTTAAACACTCATAAAGAAGGTAAAAACTCTGGAGCTGTAGGCTTTTTCTGGGTTTGCTTGTGTAGATAGAGCTCACCAGGGCAGAGTGAGAGAGAAAGTCTAATACCACTCTTTCTATCTAGCCCCAAAGAAGCCATCTTTCATCCTTACCTTTCCTCGGATCAAGGCTTTGAAAGCAATTCGTGCTATTAGGTAGGACCAGATGACATGCAGAACCTGTAGGATCAGGAGAAGACCATTGAAGAACCACCAGGAGGGATAGGGCCCGATCATCTCCCAACTCTCAAAGAGTGTTGTGTTCAGAATCCTAGAAGAGAGAGGCCAATGGTCAGATTCTAGAGTCAGAGCTAGGCAGACAGGGATGAAGCTGAGTTCCCTGGGAGGCAGAACCTGTGTGTCCTCTTCCCATACCCTCTACCAGCTGAAGCGCCAGGGAGAAAAGAACTAAGAAAGGGGGCCTATGGAGTTTTCTATCTTTAGAGACAGGGGAAGATATATAAATCCTAGGAATTGATGGAATAAGTCATGTTATTAATCACTTCAAACATGCAGTTTCACACAATTGGGACAGCAATTTCAATCATGATCCTAGGAATTACTCAGACCCTCAGACACATACAGGATAGCTGGTAACTAATTCCCTCAAACTAAGGGAAAATCTCCAACCCAAAGAGTCACTGACTTGGTAGTGACTTTAGAAGTGAGAGTGAGCATGGGGGAAAAGGTGCAGAGCAGGAAAACAAGAAAGAAGAGACTGAGAATTTGTAATTCCCACAAAAGAAGGCAAAGGAGTTACTTGGGCATGAAGTGAGGACTGTTCCTCAGAGATGAGTTAGGAAAGGCACAGCCAAGTGAGTTGGATGCTCTGAGCCTGGATCTCACCTCACTAGATATATTATGCAAGGTAACTGAGGTCCTGAGAGTCCATAAAGGGTCAGGTTAGGCCAAGGAAAAAACAGGGCAATAAAGTTCTTGATGGTCTGTTCCCTAAACTGACAAAAGGTCTCATTAGCTACATAGCTGCCACAGCTCCACAGCCCCTAACACTTACCAGAATGGATAGATTCCTAGACGAGTGACCATAAAAACAGCACTGAAGATCACAAAAAGGGTGTCACAGAGACGCTGATACTTGGCATAATTGGCCAGCTTGGCTGCCTGGAAAAGGGAAGATAAAAATTGAGTTGAAGAGAAAGCCAGTTTTCAGATAGGAACAAAGGGAGAAAAAGAAATAATGAGGAAAGAGGGGTTGGCATCTCACCTCTAGCAAGAAGTCTGAGGCATCATGTAGACACATGACCAGAGTTCCTACCCGAACCATGTTGTTGATGTAAGAGAAGGTGATGAGCCCAATGGTGGCCAAGTGATGCACAAACATGATCAGGAAATCCTAGGAAGAAATGGAAATAGAAGAGGCAGGTATGAGCAAGGCTACAGAGATGCTAGCCAACTCAATGTCTGGCATTGTTCTCTAAGGATTTTATCCTACCCTTAGAAGTCTCATTTTGTTTAAACTCTCCATTAGGGAGCTACCTAGCATTTAACCCTAAACTCTCTACATCATTGACTGACCCATAATCTACATTAATGTATCTCAAAGTACAGAAAGGAGCAATTTCCTTTGTTAGTTGCAGAATATGTAGAGCATGGAGACCAAGCTAACACTTAGAAATAATTTCCCAGGTGGTAGACATACAGGCTTTAGATATTCTTGAGATTCTAGGATTCTTCTGCTTTGAAGATAGAAATTTCAACCAAAGGAACCTAATAAAAAGAGAGGTTCATGGATGGGCAAAACTAAACTCTTTTAAAGAGTTTCAGAGAAATCCTAAATAATTCATCTTACTGCAAGCACTTTCTGTTTTCACATTTAAAGCTCTAATTTCCTCTTGGTTCAGATGCCAAGGTTAGACCTGGGGAAGTCTCTAAACACATGAATTATTAGACATAGCTTATAAATACTTCGGATCCCAGTGAGAGACAGAGGGTAAGAGAAGGCAGGTGAATTTGGGTCAGAGAAACAAAGATGAAAAATCTACATTCTCCACTTAGACAGACACAGTGGTATATTCTAGTTCTTGAGTTGGGGGGTGGGTTCACAAGTATACATTATAGTATGTTTTAAAACCTACATATATATTGCAAACTTTTTAATATATGTGTCATGTATCAAAATAAAATTTTAATAAGGGGACCTGTATCTCCTCACCATAGGAGAGTGAAAGGCATCTGAGTATCAAGCTTCCGGGTTACACAACAACTAATAACCTAGCTCAGTTTTAGTCCATTCTCATATATGCTAAACTTGATTTTCCTCACCAAGATGACATAGGTTATTCACAGATCAGTGCTGGAGCCGCTGGAAGCATATTATGTCAGGTGGACATCAAACCAATAAAAGGTAAAGATTCTGCCCTTTCTATCTGCTTTTTAAAAAAGTCGTTTCCAACTTTGTCATTATGTGGGCAAGTCAAATCCTTTGAATCTTTGTTTCCTAATCAATAGCAAGAAAAGGGTAAATGAAATCATCTAAAACTCCTCCCAGTTGAAATTCTTTAAGTGGAGTCACCAAGAAGGGAGAACAGAGAGAGAGCAAAGGTCCCTAATGCCAGACAAAAGCCAGATCTTGCCTTTCTGGAATCAGGCTTTTTTGTGGATCAGGCCTTGCTATCCCTAATTCTAACTAGTTTCCTGAGCTTTATACCAGTAAGACCCTTGAAGAAAAATAAGGAAAAAAGGGTATGCTTCTCAGTTGGTTAACTGTTTTCACCCTGGCTGCTCTGAATACCTTTAAGACACTTCACCTTTAGTCAAGACTCATTTCTGAGAACATTACAAAAAGCTAATAGTCCCATCAAACCAGCTTTCTCCCTCTTTTGGGGTCCCAGTGAGGGTGGATAATCCATCACAATGGCAGTAATGATAGCTGCTAGGAAATAGGATGCATTAAGTTAGGGAATGGAGGGAGCCAATATTCTTACCTTTCTTTTAATGTCTGTAAACTGAGAAAACATAAGAGACCAATAGAAGGCCAATTCCATGATATAATAGTAATAAAGCCCACTTGTGAGAGGCTGGAAGAGAGAAAGTAGTAGTCAGAATACCAGCTAGTCAAAGATTCATTCACTCTTTGCAAATTTCTCTGCCTTGGAGGACCAATAACCAAAATTATTAGATATCTTTCCTATCTTCTTTTAAAATCTGCAATAGCTAACAGATTTTGGATTGATGTGGAGACTTAAACCTCTTCCCCCTTCCCTTTCACATACATATCTTTAGCCTTCATCTTTTAGAGATCAGATGAGGTTAACACATACTATATCATAATCAAATTAGTGTATTTGAAATTCTGGACAATTAATGCTTTTTAGGGGATTAAACATACTCAGGCCTTCCCTTCTTCCATCCTGTTATCAGACCCCTGACATTTTCCCAGTATATATTAGAACCAAAATGCTCTTAAGGGTACTCCAAATCACCGTTGACTCCAAAGGGACACCCGAACCAGAAAGTATTGCATTAAGTGCCAGGATGCTGCTTTTTTTTCAAACCCCATTAGGTTGAATATAATGGGGAACTAGAACAAAAAGATCACTGGATTTCACTGCTGGGGAGGGGGGGCCCTAAAATAGATATCTTGAAGATATGTCTTAAAGAGATTCGGCCCCTAACCCCTCAAGAATACCAAGAAAATGTGCCATCTGCCCTGGAATTGCACTCCTCCCCACCCCACCTTACACACACACATAAGGTCCCTTGTTTTGAAAGGGTTCAGATCCTACCTGATATGGATAGTTATGCCAGCACTGTCGGGTGTCCCAAAACCAAGGTGACTAAAAGAAAACAGATAATTCAGGTCAGTCTCCTCTGGATCACCTATATAATCCTGTTTTCTCTATGCTATGGGCAAAAGAGAGATGGGAAGAAGGAATCCCCTCTTGACAAAATTTAGGGATCCTGAAAGAGTCAGGAAATGACTAGGTTTTTCTTCTAGAACAAGAAAGTGTGATTAGAAACATAAAACCCATGCTTTGAGGTATAAAGGATAGTTTTTGGAACCTTTACCACCTGGGATATAGGAGATGAGGGAGGAGGCAGGAAGACAGTGATTCCATTTGACAACTGAGATCTCCATGCCAAAGATTCAAAAGTCAAAAGTAAAAATTTCTAATGTAGTTTCAATGATGTCCATTTCATCTAAGTTGTTAAATTTATTACTATTAAATTGTAATATTGCCTTATTATCCTTATTATCCTTTTAATGTCTACAAGATCTATAATGATAATTCCCTTTTCTCCCTAATATTGGTAATTTGTTTTCTCTTGTTTTCTAGGGGTCTATCAACTTTAATTAAACCTTTCAAAGAAGCAACTTTTGGCTTTATTAGTTTTCTTCATTGTCTGTTTAATGCCTATTTCATTAATTTTTGTTTATTTTTATTACTTTTTTCCTTTAACTTACTCTGGGTTTATTTTGCTCTTCTTTTTCCAGATCTTAAAGTGGAAACTTAGATCATTGATTTAAAGTTTTCTTTTTCCTAATATAAACATTTAAAGTTATAAATTTCCCTCTAAGCATGCTTTAGCTGCATCTCACAAATTTTGGCATTTTCAGCATCATTCAAATCAAAATACTTTTTAATTTCCTTTCTGATTTCTTGTTTGATCCATGGATTATTTAGAAGAACTATTTAACTTTCAAATATTTTCTAGATATCTTATTGATTTCCAATTTAATTCCATTATGCTGGTCAGAGAATACATTTTGTAAGATTTCAATATTTAAAATTTACTGAGATTTATTTTATGGCCTAGCATATGGTCTATTTTAGTTGATGTTCCATGTGCACTTGAAAATTATATATATATTTTAGCTGTTGGTGTAGTGTTCTATAAATGTTAATTAGGTCAAATTGGTTGACTGTGTTGTTCAAATCCTCTATAGTCTAGGTGATTTTTTTGTCTAGTGATTTAGTCAATTGCCGATAGAAGAGTATTACAATCTCCAACTATGATTGTATATTTGTCTATCCTTTTCCTTCAGTTTTGCATCTTTTTTCCTCATGTATTTTGAAGCCCCAATTTATCATTTAGATAAAAATAGTGTGGTCTGATGAAAAAAAAGATGGAATCAGGAATCAAAAAGCCTGAAATTCTTCTTTGAGTCTGACAATTAACTGAAAAGCAGGAATAATGTCTGTTTTAACCACTTTAAAGAGTTGGTTACTAATTCCATTTCTGCAACTGTCTCCTTGGAAGAACCAGATTTTTGTTAAGTGCTTTGTAAACCATCACATACTCTGTTGGTTTAATCAATACTAATTATTACTATTAGCATTATTTAGGGGAGAACAGTAATTTTATGAGGGTACTGAAGTCAGGCCCCACACAGAAGACAATCTATTTATCTATTAACCTGGGGTATAGGCATCACAGAAGAAAAAAAAGAGGGGAGGGGATAAAGATCTAGGGTATTTAATGCTTATCTCTAGAGATGTAGGCATGATTAAAGCCCAATAGATAACAGAAAAAATTCAGACTCACCGACCAGAGAAATCTAATTCCATAGCAGAATATACATAAATAAAAAGTGAATCTCCACCTGGGTGGGTAAAGAATAGGGGTTAGATGAATATTCATTCAAAAGAGTCTTTAAGACTAAAAAAGTCAAGACAGCACATTTGGTGGTGACAGTTACTGGTGAAAAAGAAGATAAATCTCAGAATAAGGACAAATACTGTTACCTCAAAAGCCAAGAAGATAGAGACATCTTCCAGCCTCTGTTTAAAATAGATTTCAAAATTGTATACTGGCTTTAGTCTACTTTTCTTTCATATCAGACTCCTTGATGATAGGGCCTAATATATATATATATATTTTTTCATGACAATGATAAACACAGTGCTCTGTGTCCAGAGAGTACTTAGTAAAAACTCAGTAAAATCAACTGTAGTATATCCAGAAAAGGGATGCTTCCAACCAAAATGTCAATTTAGAGCAAGCTGGTACTATTGCTATCAAGGTGTATAGGGTGTGCATGTCTACCTACATAAGTACAATTACAGGAATTTACTCCCAGTCTATTTGAGAAAGGTGAACAAAATGGAACTACATCTAGCTTAGTGGCAAGCATGTCCTAGAAACTAAGGGTGACCAGCCTTCCATTTCTCTTCTTTCCTGACTATAATAGAGTCATCCCTCCACATATTTGACTGCTGTCCTAACAATAGAAGTGATTTCCAAAACAAACAAACAAACAAACAAACAACTCCCTCAGTCCAGTCATACCCCACCCTTCTCTTCATTCCCACCACCCTCTCTGCACACCTACATGCTTTCACAGAATTTAGTAAGCGTTGGGGGCTTGTCCTGATTCCTCCGATGGCGAAACCAGCATTGGATTTTTCGGACGTCCCAATCCAGTTGCTTTGACAGGCCCTCCAGCCTTTTCTCATCAGGATGCTGTAGATGTATGACCAGAGTCAGAATATCACTTTTTCTTCAAATCTCTCATTAAATCCCTTTGTCTGAGTGGCAAAGGGGTGATGATTATGGTGCTTAAGTGATGTTTATCTTTTTAGGTTTCAACCAAAGTTATTTTTAGTAGAAAGTCCTATTTCACACATTAAGGACCTTATCACTCACCTATACACATCCTTGTTTGGTCTTCCCTCCAGCCCAAGCTGAGTAAAAAAATATATTAAAAACCCAAACTACAAAGTACCTTCCACATCTTAATTATGAAATTATGTAATGGCAAAAACTAGAGCAGGGAGCAATGGAATCAAGATATGTGCTTCTGGAGTGGGGAGGGGTGGTGATGCTTGCTAGGTCTAAAACTCAATTGTACGGAAACCTGACTTAGAAACTGGCCCAAAGGTCTTTATTTCCCTGAGAAGATAAAGTTCTCTTCATAGCTATATGGAGTACCCAAATGTGAAAGATCATTCTATCCTATTCTTACCCTTGGAGATACTTGTTCTCTAACCTCCCCTGCCCTGTGGGGCAACCCCTCATATGACTCTTCTGATTCTCTGCCTACTTACCTTGGTAATAGATATGAACACCTTTTCAAGAATGGCATTGGGTTGGGCCTGATAAGGACCACTGTCCTGGATGCCAACATGGAGTGCACAGGGTTTGGCAATAAACCTGTAATGGAGAAAATCCAAAAGCCAAATCTAAATATGGTTTTCTAAGCATGAAGGAAAGATCCTGATTAAGGAACTAATGGCAGAACAAAAGTGATTTTGTCCTGGATTCTGTTACTGACTCACTTGAGAAGTGACCTGTTTAAGAAATATTGGACCATAAACTCCCTTTCCATTTTTCCCTGGCTTCCCTTATCATATCTTGAGCTTCAGAGTCAGAAAGACCTAGATCAAATCACTAGTCTGCCACTTATTACCTGTATGAAATAGAGCAGTTTATTTAATCTCTGTAAGCCTCAGGTTTTTTCTCATCTTCAAGATGAAGATAATATCAACATCCCTGCTACTCAATATAAGTTCCATAGACCAACAGCATTATTGGCTTTTCCTAGAAGCTTTTCAGAAATGCAGAACCTTGAACCCCATCCCAGACCTATAAAATCAGAATCTGCCTTAATAAGATCCCCAGGTAATTCATATGACCATTAAAATGTTAGAAGCACTGGTCTACTTTATAAGAATCTTGAACATCCGATGAGATAACACATATATGAGGACTCTGGCACAAGGGAGGTGCTTAACAGTTTTCCTTATACTGAAAGATCATCTTGATCTTAACTGGAGGGAAAAGTAAAACTGAGACTGAGCTCTTCCTAAATACAAGTATCCTGGGTTACAGCCACCGTCCTGCCTAATAAAAAGATTATGGAAATACTTAGAACTTTCAGGAGCCCTGAAGAAATCAGAAAACTAGTAAAAGTGAAACGGAAATTACCTATTTACTCATTTCTCATCTCAGATCTACCACTAATAAGAAGTCAAATAAATGGCCAAGACACTTAAACCTTGGGGTCTTAGTTTCATCATCTACAATAGGTTGTATGAGATGATTTCTAAGATTTTTTTCTTTATCTAATATTCCATCGTATGACCATTAATTGCAGTTAATTTCTAACTTTTATATCTTTGAAAATTGAGAAACTATTTCCTGGTTCTTTAAGAAAGATCTTCTGCTCCTCCACAACCACAGAGTTTTGTGAGTACCACTCAGCTCTGAGAAAAGCTCTATAAGTCACTTTGAGGATAAGTCAAAACGAGGTTTAGCTCTCTTAGCATCTTTGGGAGTCCCACAATGAAATTATGAAGGGGAGGCATAAGATGGAGTGCTCTTGACCTATTTTCTTGGTCTGCATTTGAATTCAGAATTTATCTCTAAGGGAGGAACTGAGACTAAGAAACTTTGTTTATCATTTTCCTCTATAGAAAGTTCTTTTACTCTTATCACCAAAGTTTCTGAGCCATGGGGAAATATTTATTCAGGGCACAAAGTTAGCCACTGAAACCTATTCTCTCCTCTCTTTTACACAGGTGGAACAAAAGTTAAATTCAAAGGCCAATGCTAGTAGATACTTTAACATATATTTCCTGGTATATTTTCTGTGTACAAATATTATAAGACCTCACTCGTGTTTAAACTCATTGTGAACACAGAGAATACAGAAAGAATACTGCTTTTGTATTTACCAAGGTTCTGTGCTCAGCAGTTGCTCGGTAACTGAGAAGTGACAGGTCCAGGAAATCCCACCCTTGCTCTACTGGAGGTCAGTATGGACCCAGGATTGATCAGTATACTGAAGAGTAATTAAAACAGTCATTCTTTGTTGTTGAGTTGCTGCCATATCAGAGACAAAAGCATTGAATCATCTCTGTCTCCTCTCATCTACATTAATTATATGAAGAGGTAGATCCAAAACCAAAATCCAGCCTTTCCAATTCTGACTCTTACCCCTAATCTAGGTCTCTTACTCAATCCAGAAGCATTCAGGTGACTAAAGGCAGACTGTACCAGCTAAAAGACTTTGTAAAAGTTCATTTTAAAGATGAAATGACACATGATGCATGCTTAGCCCAGTACCTGACACCTAGTAAACATTCAATAAAAGGAAGCTATTCTAATTCTACTAGAAACAGTTCAGTCTGGGAACTCCCTGATGGTACCTCTGGTAAAAGGTAGAAAAGATCAAGAAATCCTCTTTCATACAACAGGGACAGGTTTGTACTCTGCTCACTTGGGTGGAGCTAAGATAATTTTTTTATTATCTGGACTTTGGAGTGAACTTAATGTCCCTACAGTTGTCATTAGCTCACATCCTGCCATCATTAATTCAGAGTTCAATGAAAGACATAAAGCTAATGGCAGTCAGCTACAGCTGTACAGACCCTAAGAAAATTTATGTATTTGACAAATATTTAATGGGCATCTATTCTGTGCTATAACATGAAGCTCAAATCTAAAAATACACTTATGGTTGAAAAAAAATTTTTCTGTGGTAAAAGAAATTAAACACAGATTCATTTATGCACTTAATGAATTACCTTAATGAATAAAGTAAATTTTCAATCAGAACTCTTGAGAAAGTTCAGACTTCATCATGCATTCATTCTACATCATTTACCTGGCATTTAGTATAACTTATAAGATAAGTATTTAGGTTGGTCAAACTCCAGACAAAGAGCCTGGCATTCATCCTTTCCGCTAGATCAGCACCGCTCAAAGCATGCTCTGGAGACTCCCAGGGGTCTCACAGACCCTTTCAGGAGGTCTGCAAGTTAAAACTATTTTCATAATAATTCTGTAACTTCATAACAATTATTTTCTCTCTAGTTCTCTTATGAGTGTACAATGGAATCTTCCACAGGTTAGATGACATATTGCAAAAGACTGAATGCTGAAGCTGACATGAGAATACAGCTGTCAGACTATAAAGAGACTTGCAAAAATATAAAATGCTATTCTTCTCAAAGTTTTTTTTGTTTTGGAAAATAGTTATTTTTCATAAGGCATTATTTATATTGCCAATATAATCAACTTATTTTCATTTGTAAAGAAATTAATAAATATATTAAATTTTTTTCCATTTTAATTTCTAAAACAGTACCTATAGATAGATGATATCCATCCATATAAACAAAAACTCTTGAGGTCCTTGATAAATTTTAAGACTGTAAAGGATTCTTGACATAGTTTACAAACTGCTGTGCTGGATGACACTGAAAAATCAAACTTGTGATTTTCTGTTCTCTAAAGGATCACTTATGTTTTAAAATAATTTGTAAGACTAGACTTCCTTTTGCCTGCAGGGGTGAATAAGTAGACACTTAGTGGTCCATAATGGTAAGGTGTTCCTTGCCAACTGGCATCCAGGAACATGAGTCTAATGATCCAAGTTGATTATAATATTTTGGTCTTGCTTTATAGAGATCATGTCCTTCTGCCCTTTTCCTGCTCTCCTGGTACATGGCAGCAGATGACCTAAGCCTGGGTTAGTTAAAGTGAAGTTAATGCTTTGCTTTTTCATACCAAAGCCAGGAGCTATACTAACAATGTTATCTATGTGATTCACTAGAAAACCATTTATGGATATGAACTATACATAAATATATGAGAAAGTCTAGATTAAGCTTCTCAAATGGTATATCATGGGCTATACTTATGCTGAGATATTGTTCTTAGTTCTCAGGGTGGTCTATGGGGCCTGTGGCCTTTGACCTCATATACCCCCCTCTGCAATTTACATATTATCTTCTGTATGTGCAGCAACATAATTTAGTTAGGAAGCACTGACTTAGATCAATCTTTGGAAAAATATAAAGTGTCAAAATTGATATATAAAAAGACCATCAAAGAAATTAAAATAAGGAATGGGATGAAGGTAAAAATATAATAAAAAGAAAACAGTCTTATACAGACTGATGAGGACGGTGTATCATTAGGTGAAGAGTACTGAATAACTAAATTACCTGAATGCTTCTTCCTCCCCCTCCCCATATATATATATAGTGAGAGAGAGGGGGGAGGGGGAGGGGGGCGGAAAAGAGTGCGTGCGCTGAGATGTTTAAATAAGGATTATTAGAGCCAAATGAAGACTTTAATTCTTAGGTACATAAGCAGCACTTGAAAATTCTCCCCTGAGACATATGTACCCTTAAGAGGCAAATGCAGAGTCCCATAGAACACAGATTCAGAAAGTCCTTTCCCTGTACAATTGAATTATGGATCTTTATATTAATTAGTAAAGAATTCTCACTAGCTATTGTAAAAAAAAAAAAATCCATGCTATAAGTGACAAAGCACTGAACTAAGGCTATAGAAATAGAAGAGATAGATTCAAGAGATGCTGAGAACGTAAAATTGATAGGACTTTGTGACTGAATAGATGTAAGAGGCAAAAGAAAAGTCAAGTGTACCTTCCATGTTTCTGGCTTGGGAAACGAAGTTGATTATGGTGCCTCAACCAAGTAGAGAATAAGAAAAGCAGATGTGGGAGTGATAGATGAGTTGTGTGTATGCTAAATTTCAAGTACCCATGGGTCATTGAAATGGTACTGTTTAGTAAGCAAGTAAACTTGAAAAAGGGGCTTGAGTAGGATATATACACATCAAGATCTGAGAAAGAAAAAGAGTGAACAAGAGAATTAGAATATGGGTGGTAGCTAACTTGTGGGGGTGGATGTGACTGCATAAGAAAGAATCTTAGAAAACAACCACCATAAAAAGTGAATTTAGGGGACAGGAAGGTCAGAGGTAAAGTCCTATCAAATGAGGAAGAGATCAAGTAAGAAAAGGATTTCAGTACCCACTAGATTTGGCAATTTGGAGTTCTGTGGTAATATTCACCAAATGGAGACTCTAATGGCTCTCTCCCACCTCACAACTATAGTCCTTGAAGAAGACCCTCTTTTTCTGACTTCTAACTCCCACTCATTCCTAAACTCTCCTCACTCTCTCATCTGACTTGTCCCAACACTCTACTGATATGCTCTTGCCAAAGTCATCAATGATCTCCTTACTGTGAAATCAAAAAGATGCTTTTCAGTCCTGTATCTTACTTGACCATTCAGCACCATTTTATATTATTGGCCAAGCCCTCCCCCTTGAAATGTACTTTTCTTAGCTTCCTTACTGCCATACTCTTCCTAGCTTTCTCTCTCTCTCGCTGGCAATAGGACTACTGCCTGGTATGCACTGCTAGTTGAGTCACCTTGGACAAGGCACTTAACTTTTTCTGTACTTCAGTTTTCCCATTTGTAAAATCAAGATAACAATAGTATCTGCCTATTTCATGAAGTTACTACGTTTAGTATTCAGAACAGTACCTGGGACAAAGTAACTACTTATTAAATGCTAACTACTATCAAATACTGTATGGCTATCATACCTCTCTTATCCCCTTTTCGGTTTCTTTTTCCTTTACCTTTTCCTAAAACAAGGTGTTTCCTCAGGGTTCTGTGTAGGTTATCTTCTTACTCTCACACCCTGGATGGTCTCATTCAATTACAGCAGATTTCAAAGTATGGTTTGCAGAACCCAGAGGGTCCCTGAGATACTCTCTGGGGGTTCAAAGTCAAAACAATTTTCATAATAATATTAAGACATTATTTGCCTTTGTTACTGTCTTGATATTTGCAATGATGGTGCAAAGCATTTGTGGGTAAAGCTTGTATAGCACCTGAGCACACATTAAGGCAATGGCACCAAACTGTAGTAGTTACTGTAGTTTTCCTCACTGTACTCTTAGTTAAAAACAAAAACAAAAAAGCCAGTTTAAGAATGTCCTTGATGAAGCAATAAAAATGATTAATTTTATTAAACTTCAACCCTTGAGTACACTACTAAAAAGTATTCTGTGATAAAATGGGATGTACACAGAAAGCACTTTTGCTTTTACCAAAGTATATATATGAGTGTCTCAAGGAAATGCACTTGGTTGACTAAACTGTGAGTTTAACCAAACCCTTTTGTTTCAAAGAACACTATTTTTACTTGAAAGAATGACTGACAGATAAACTATGATTATTCATACCTGGGTATTTAACATTTTCTTGAAAATGAAGGAAATAAGCCCGTCACTTCAAAAAACAAATATTATTACCAATGATAAAATTCAAGCTTTCAAGTGAAAATTAGAATTTTAGAGAACTTATACCTGCTTTTGAGCTTGACAATTTCCCAACACTTCAAGACCTTTCCAATGAGATTGGTTACAATGAGAGTAACTAATGTAATTTTTAAATATTGTATAATGAAATGTATTTACATTTGAGAAATCTATATAACTCAGTGAATCAGTATTTTTCAAATAATTAACACATGATATCCATTGAAAGTGTAAGATAGACCAATGAATTTTAACATGAATGAAAAGCTCATCGATATGGTTTCAGATTCCACAAAGCAACTAACCTTTAAGAAACTACTACCTGTGTTTTGGTATAGTATAAAAGAAAAAATACTTCCTTTTTCCAGTGATGTATGTGTGTGAAGCCAGCTTTTATTTATGTACTTCAACCAAAACAACATATCACAAGAGACTGACTTCAGAAGCCAGCGAGGAGAATCCAGTTATCTTCTATTGAGCCAGACAATACAGAGATTGGCAAAAATGTATAATCAATACTGTTCTCACTAAAAATAATTATTTTTCAAAAAGGTTACTTATGTTAACACGTAATAGGTTTACTGTTTCTATTTTTAAAGAAATAACAAATATATTTCTTAATTTTAATTGATAGGTATATGTAACCCATAAAAACAAAAAACTCTTTTGAGATCCTCAATAATTTTTAAAAGTGAAAAAGCATGCTGAGAAACAAAAAGTTTAAGAATTACTAAATTATACTATGTGCTGGTGACTCCCATCCATTCATTATCTTGTATATTCTCTATACATATGCATCCATGCTAGTGTATTTTTCTGACTAAATTCTTAAGATGGGGTTTTTACTATGTACAAGCACATGTGTTATAAATTGGCAAATTTGCTCTTAAAGCAGAAACAGACTAAAAATGACTTCTATGACCTACAATGTCTAAAACCATGATAATGTACACACTGTGGATTTATACCAAATTACCTCTCACTCTTTATTCCACTTGCAGCAAAGTTATCTTCACTTAGACTTATAAAAGGGTCTTCAAATATTATGACTAATATCTGTGCAATTTATTGTATGTACTGGTACTGAGATGAGAAAGAAGAATCAGGATCCTGCTTACATCTTACCCTTATTATAAAGGAAATAAGTCTTGAGATAATACTTAGAGTATGTAAGTATGTTTGAATGCTTCAGACAGACACAAACTAATTTAGGACTAAGTTGTAGTTTTATTGTATAGTAGTTAGTAGATATTTCATTTGCTATAGAATAGCAGTTCTCCAAGAGTCACTGGAGAACAGCTGGGAGTCCCTGAAACACTCACTGTTTAAATTAAATCTCTCCCTTTTCTGACTACATGCATACATTTCTTTCATTAAATATATTAATCTTTTTTAAATGGATGAGCAATTATACACTTAATACATTCGCATAAAGTAGAAACACAAATACGGTTGTGCCATATAAGTGGATTAGAAAAAAAGGTTAACAAAAAGCTCTCAAGAAGTTTTTACCATCCTTCATAGTCCAAGAAATGTGTAATTTCTTAGTGAGACATTCATTAAACTTATACTTTAGTTAACAACCATGCAAAAGAACTGAATCTGCCTCCTCCAAACTCCCAGAACTTACTCTTGTGCATGTATTTATTACACTGTATTTTAACCACTGACTTATTCACTTTTTTTTTTAATCCTTGGTACAGTGTTTGTTGTCTGGCAATTTGATTCAGTTTGAGACCCTCTGTGCCTATAATAGAGACTTCTTACAAATGCTGACACTACTTAAAGCTAAAGACTACAAAGAATTTTTAAGAAACTCCGTAATTTAAAGAAGCAATATAATGGTGTGATTAGTTTCACTGCCTTACTAGGGCTGTGCATATCCCATGCACATTTAACTACTTGTCTAACTTGTTTGTTTACAGAGCATTAACTATTCAATTGAGAAGATCTATGCGCAAAAGGAAAACTACAGAGCAAAGCTTGGGTAAAGGCACTGTCAATCAAAGATTAATTACTCAAAAGAGATTATAACTATTTAAATCATTCAGGAAATGGTTCATATTTTAGAAATCCCATTTTTACTATGTTTTTAAAGAAGGACTTGTTTTTTAAAGCATAATCCAAAATACTGAAGACCAATAAGCTCTTGGTCCTAAAAAACTGAATCAAATGAGAATTTATATTATAATTCTTTTTATTATTATTTATGCCTACAGCACCTGGTCTTCCTAGGTGGTCTCCCATCCATTTACTAACCAGGCCCGACCCTGCTTAGCTTCAGAAATCACACATCGGGGTTGTTCAGGGTGGCATGGCCATAGACCTGGATTGTGGCTCCACTGGGGCGTGAACCCAAGACCTTCTGTGTGTAAAGCCAGATGCGCTAACAGATACACTACACTACAATTCTCTTCTTGGTTATTGGTATTTGTTTGAACCACTATCATCAGAACTGCTTGATAGAGTATGTGAGGCACATATGTAATTTAAAATTTTCTAACAGCCATATTTAAAAAAGTTAAAAAGAGGTGAAATTAATTTTGGTAATATACTTTGTTTAACCTGATATATCCAAATTACAATCATGTCAATATGTAATCAATGTTAAAAATTAAGACATTTTACTTTTTTTTGCACTGTCTTTGAAATTCAGATTGTACTTTACACTTAGAACACATGTCAGTTCTGACTAGTCACATCTGAAATCCCCCCAAACTATTAGCTACTGTACTAGTGTACTAGCTAGTGGTTACAGTATAGGACAGCACAGTTCTAAATAATTCTGGGAGAATTCTTCATATCTAGGAAAACTGCTTTTTTTTTTTTAGCTAGATGTGATTATGGTTAACTCCTTTTGCAGTAACACCTCAATTAACTTACCCAAAGACAAAGGAGGGGTGGATTGAAGCAGGAAGAGCTCAAAACTCAGTGAATTCTTTAGAGGGCAGCTTTTATCTGTCTAAAAATACCTCTAGAGAGGAAGCCAAAATAGGTATTATCTTTGCCTTCCCACTCTATAAGAAGAGTACAGATTTCACTTGCTGCCTCCTCTTTCATGAATTTCTTCCTATACACATCTAGGAGACCCCAGTTTTCTGACTCAGGAAGTGGCTAAAGCAAACATATCTGACCTGTTTCTTTTTCAGTACTGAATCTACTGTCTCCAGGGATGAGCCAGGATCCTGACCTCAGGTATGATAGTATTCAGGGTTGTCTACAAAGAATCAATACCTCCTGTGCAGAAAGGACTAGAGAAAGTTTTACCAGAGAGAGGAGAAACACATAAGGTTTCTGATCATCTGGAACTTACTATGTATGAGTTGGATTCTTAGATAAGGGCAGGGTCATGTGACCATCTTTTTCAATCTTGCTCTGCAGGATCTACAAACCAGATTTAGTTCTATGATTTACAATTCAGTAACGCCCAACAGAACACCTGCAGGGATGCAGTGGAATGGACAGTCTCTCTTACAGCCTAAGTCAGCAGCTATGTCCCTTCTTCCCAAAGCCTTTCTCTCCTGTCTGGAAGACCTACTAATGTTGGGTAACAACGCAGTGATATAACATACATCTGGAAGGGGGGCAACAGACCTGTCAGGAAGAGAAAAAAAGTTCTTCCTCTTCTTAGCAAAAGAGGGGAAGAACAGGAAAAAAAGACAGCGGAGGTAGCAAGGTTTATAAGAGGAAGATGAAATGTGTGGTTATAAAAGGTACACACAAAAAAATGAGTCACTACACTTGTTGCCAGTTACAAGACAGGCCACTAAGTGAGTCCATTCAGTCCCCAGGGAGAGAGCATAGTACTGAGAAGGCTCTTTAGACACCCAAGTGAGGTTGCCTTAGAAGTAAAGAGAGAAGATGGGATTGGAATAATGAATGAACGGCCAAGGAGAGCTCTAATCTATCTCTTGTATAATTCACAAAACAAATTTCTTCCGGCAATATAAAGCTCCTATTGTAATGCCATATTCAAAATAAATGAGCCTATATCATTTTGATGGTGTCAATATTAAGTCTCAAGCTCCTATTTGATCCTAAGGAATAAGTGCTCAAGGGACTAGAGATTAAATTTCAAACAATTTTACCTTAAAGATCCAATTTAAGTAAGACATAGCTAATCTAGCTTGAACCACTCTTTCCCTTAGGTCTCAATCATCAACATGATATTAAAAAGAATTATAATTTTGCCCCTCTCAATCAAGCCAAACATCTATTTCAAGTTGAAGATTTAGATTCCAGTTACTCCTCCCATCATCTGAGCAGATGAGGGTGGGCCCTTCTCCAAATAGTATTTACTGACCACATGCTACACCCAACACATTTTTGCAAGGTGCAAGACATCATAATGCAAATAGTCAGCAGAGGCCCACAAGAGAAAGCCTCTGTTCTTCGGTAGGTAATTTTCTCCTATCTGCAGTTCTTTAGCAAAATCATTAGCTAGACATAAACACTTTACTTATGGTTTGATAGCTTTTCAAATCATCCCTATTAGATAAGGTTGCAGTTCTCCAGGGAATGTGGGAACTTAAAAAATAAATGCTCATTGTGGTTGATGACAAGGAAAAGAAAGTGAGACCAAATTGTAAACTCTATATTCTTTAGGAGAGTCTTAAAACAACACAAATAGATAGTTTATCAAAGGACATAGTGTTAAAATTCATTAAAATACGCAGGATAATTTGAAACAAAAAGAATGTAAAGTTCAAGTCAAACACATTAAGTAACCAAGAATAAGATGGGCATGGATTTGTTCTCCAAATCCCAGAATATTAGGAACAGGAGGTTAAATTTTAACCCTTGAAAGGGAGTTTAGGAACAGGAAAAAGATGGCAACATCATACAGTGGCAAGGGCTGGGGAAAATTATCTGGATCTTGGTCCTAGCTCTTCCTCCAGGTGAGTACACAACCTCCGAAGAGCTGCAGGGATATTTCTGCACCAATATTTCTGAAAGATCTTTTATTAAATTCTTCTATTATCTTTATGGAAGACCAGTGCAACAAGAGAAGAAATGGTAATCCAGCAGTCAATTTAATTGCTAACAAAAGTAGTAGGTCTTAAAGAGAAACAAAATAACGAGACTGCTTCTAGGGTTAAACTTTCCTAAGATCAAACATGAGATGAACAAGGTACTGTTCTTCCTAGCCAAGATATATCATACTAGAATGCTTTCAGCTCAGTATTCCCATCCACGCCTACTCCCCTGACACTGGAGCACCATAGAAACATTCAGATAGAATTCCCACAGGTAAAGGATCTTTTCCAGTGGCTCTGCCAGGGGATATATAATCTTCAGTCATCTGGGGGAGCTCTTTGGAAATCTGAAGATATACGTATGTTTATATAAAATGGGTGTTTATAAGCAACAAGTTACTTCGTCTTATCACTAATGTGGAGAAATTCCATATTTATTGGTACATATTTGTAGGAGAAGCATATAAATATATCAGAGTATGCTTTCATCAGAATTTTTTCCTAAGACAACAAACTTTTTTTGGTCTTGAATTGTGTATTTTCCTTTCTAGTCCTTACTTTGTCTTGCTTTTTTTCCAGCTTTCATATATAGATGCTAAGGTAAACAGTACCTGGACCTAGGTTACCCCTGAGAGACAAGCGGCTTGTGTTTCCACCCCAGTAATATTAATACAATGACTATATTTTAAAAACTGCGCACTAAATTCCCAAGGATCCACAAAAGGCATTTAGATTTTGGGGTTTCATTTGCTTCAGTTAAAAGCATCTTTATTTTTGTACTTGAAGTCCAGCAGAAGATTCTGATGCCAATATACAAACACTATGAAGGACCAGCTAGCTACACATAACAAATATTATTTAAAAAAGATTGTGTCAGAAATAGTAGGCAAATCAAAGAAGTAATCCAAAACAGTATTAATTTTTCTTAGAGGAACAGATTATTTTATCTGCAATGCGCATTCCTGCTCTAGATAAAGGCCAAATGAACAAAAGTTGTCAAAGTGCCACCCTCATTACCTGAGATCTATTGGAAAGAAGTCTCTTTTCCGGGGTCTGAGGGAAATCGCCCACAAGTCCACACGATCCACAAAATCACCCACAAGTCCACATTATCCACAATACCACCACATCGAGTCCTTAGTGAATATCTTTACCTTAAAGGGTAGATACGATCCAGTCACTCAAAGAAAGATGAAACCATTTTCCCCAACAGCACAGGGAGGGACAAAGTATGTTGTGATTCTGTTAAACTCCCAAGTTTGGCTCAACGCTGCAGTTCTCTTATGAGCCCTAGGGCTCTCCATCCTTTCCAGATGACCACTCCTCCTTCCATCTCAGGCCTCCGAGGCCCGTTCTGCAACTGATCAGACACCTTTCCACATTTTGGAACCCGCAGGCTCCACCACACCACACCCCTACCAGATTTCTAGTCTCCTCCGGGCTCTGGGGGAATTTTATTGAAACACACACTCGCGCTCACACTCACACTCGTGCGCGTCTATGAGCTGACAAACCAAGTCTTAGGGCCTAACTAATTCTGTTTCCCCCAACTCTCAAAAACAACAACAACAAAAACTCACAAGTCTTTGATTCCCAGGAATCCCCTCCTCTGGTTGGAACGTCTGTCTGGTGCTGACCCCTCAGCTTCCACGGTCCTAACAAGCTCAGCCTCTCGTGGCCCCTTTCCTGTTCCTCGCTTGAGGTTCTGGGCCCCGGCGCACACGCAACCTGCTTCCTGGCCTGCGAAATCCTCGGAGGTCGGGAGGAGGGAGGCCTATGCGTCCCCCGCCCCCCACCAACGACCTCCGGGACCCAAAGCTGAGTGGGCCCAGCTCCCGCGCTCGACTCTCGCTCCTTCACTGTGCACGCCCAGCCTGGCTCTGCGGAGGCTGCACGACCCCTTCGGCCACCCGCCGCGCGCCCCGCCCCCGGGCCCGCGCCCCGGGCCTCCGCGCCGCTCGGGCGTGCGCTCGCGCGCGGGCTCTCACCGCTCGAAGAGCAGCCTCACGGAGAACACGCCCGCCGCCAGCGGGAACACCGACAGGATGTGGCGGGCCCGCGGGTAGCCGTCGCCGGCGCCCGGCCCCTCGAGGTCCGCCCAGCTCACGTTCTGGGGCATCCAGAAGCGTTCGCTCCACAGCCAGCCCCACAGCAGGCCCAGGGCGCCCGCCGCCGCTGTCGCCATCTTACGCCCGCCCCGCGGCCGCCGCCGCCACGGCCTCCGCTGCCGCCGCGGCAGCCAACGGAACCCGCGGGGGGTGGGGGCGGGGGCGGCCCCGGGGCGGGGCCGAGCCGGCGGCCGCCCCTTTCCGGCCCCTTCTGGTCCCCGGCGCGTCTCGGCCGCCGGCTCGGCGGGGCCGGGCCTCCTCGCCGCGCATCGCGCCTCCCCGCCCACCTCGTTTCGGGCCCCGCCCTCCAGCCGCGGCCGCGCACCTTCCCGAGCCGCCCGCTCCGCCTAGGCCCCGCCCCCAGCCGGCCTTGGCCCCACCCCCACGGGCCTCGCGACGCTGGTCCCGCCTTTTTTTGCTACCGGTTTCGGCCAAGCTTCTGCTCCTTTCTCTCTCGCCCATCCAGCTGCGGCCACACCCCTTACTTCAGGCCCAGCTCCCGAAAGCAGACGTGCCTCTTCCCCGGTCTAGGAGGTTCAAAGCTGCTCCCGGCTCCGGGCAGGCCATACCCATCTCTCTACTCCCACACCCCTCGCACTGGGGCTTATCTCACCACCTCAGCTGATCCCACCGACTTCTCTCCATCACCAGAGGCTAACTAGGATGGCCTTAAGAAAGATGAAAAGAACTAAATCTCTACTTCTCGTTTAAGGACGGATACAGTAACTCTTTAGTATGGCATGCTTACCCAGAAGTTAAAGAGTTCAAAGAGAGAGGGAAAAGGAATAAAAAGTGCAGCCATCCTAAGGAGTGGACTAGGTTTACTTGAGCTCAATGATTCTCAAACTTCAGCGTGTCCCAGCTCAGGCATTAACTTCTTTCATCTTCCACAAGGAGAGCTTGTTAAGTTTCCTGGAGGTTCAGGGTAGGGCCAATGATGTGCATTTCTCATAGGTGATGCCTTTGCTACCGCCTGAGAACCACTGCCTGTAACCATTTTTGTCCAAACCTAGCAACAGCTAACTACCCTAATATTCAAGATACAATGTAAAAGTAGTACACTCCCTCTGATCCCATGGGAATTCAAATCAGAGCCCCAAAGAACAGAATATGCTAACTTGGCATGCAGCAATCAACACACAATGATCTTGGTCTCAGAATATATCTCCAGAAAAACATATTTGTATCATTTCTCAAACTCGTGGCTGTTATAAAACAATGCTGACAAAGCAAACATGGTGCAGCTTTCATTTTGGCCAGGAGTGATCCCACCAGCAAGCTGATGGAACCAAGTTGGGTCTGTAGCAGTTATGAAGAGTCTCTTTACCTAACTCAGATCCCAAGCTTGTTGTCCCTTTTCCTGCTTCACCAATGAAAAACATCATCCTATTGCCACCAGTGACATACCAAGTCCAAATGAGTTGCCTTTATTTAGGAAAGCTGAGAGAATAAACAGTAAACATTTTTGTATGGCTGTCATTTTTTTGTTGTTGTTTTCTAAAAATGTATATTGTTATTTGGTCATTTTCTGAAAGGACATCCTTTTATTATATTGAAATGGAGCCAGTCCTGTTTCTACACTCGGTACTTAATGTTTACATTAGCCCTTGAAAGGCATAGAAAAAGGTTCTCCTAAATGTAATCTCAGTTCCCACGTATTTGATAATATGGCGACATACTCAACTGATATTCATAAATGTCAGCCACAGGCATTCGGACTTCATTTGAATAAACTCAGTTATTGTATCATGTAGATAGGTTAAAGTAGTAGTGAGTCACACAGTAAAGGCAACTAAATTCAAGCCAGGACTGGATATTTTTACAAATGTCAGCAGGAGCTTCTGGATAATTGTTCAGTGAACAAGGCTTTCTAAATGACTTCAGCCTGTGGTGGGGCCAAGAGCAGAAAATAGTATCCTGCCATGCATTTAGAAGACCAGGCAAGATCCTAGAACAAACAGTGCCCCTGCAAAATATAACAGATGACTCAAAATTCATGCCTATCTCCAAGGAAATCCACACTCCTGTTAAAAAAAAAAAAAAAAAGACAACAAAACCACAGCATCCTTGACATTTGGGGTAGTTGCCTCTACAAGCAAGGAAATCAACCAACTATACCTCTGCTTAGAGCAGAAAACAAGTCCATTCTCAGCAGAAGCATTTGGAAATTCCATTTGGCATGTTAGGCATAATTGTATGGTAAATTATTAAATATTGAGCACAATTAACAATAAAAACCACCAATGAATTTTGAATTGGTAAAACAAACGGCTCATTTTGAATGTACACACTAATTCTCTTGCCAAGTTGCTCTCAATTTTCAAGAAAAATTTGTCTTCCTTCAGGAAGGACAAAGCCCAAAATCACCCCAACACCACCACCTAGTGGTGAGATGTATTCATAGTCCTTCACCTTAAACCACATCAAATAGTTTTCTGCCCAAACTGCTAAGGTAAAAGTAGATCCTGAGAGACTGTAACAATGTAAAATAATAATGGAAAAGGAACATTGAAAAGTTCAAATGTAAATCAAAAGCTTTATTGAATAAAAATGTTTCAGACTAAGCAAGATTGTAAGAAAGCAGAATATTTTACATCTCTAAAAAATATTAGAGCTAAATCTCTAAAACTGTAGTACAATGAAAAGCCTATAGTTTAAAACCTCTCTTCCCCACATACAATTTGAAATATCAATTATGTACAACAAATGTACTCAAGTTTATAATGTTCCAAAGCCTTTATTCTACACCCCCCCCCCCCCCCCCCGCCCATAAAGGCCTATAATTGGTTTAATTGCACCCTGGGAATACTGTCGGCCATAAAAATCAATACGCTTCAGAGCTGATAGGAATTTAAAAAGAAATGTCCCAGAAAGAAAATATCAGGTGAAATATAGGGTTTGGGGGTTGGAGCTCAAGTTTAAGGCGTTTGTTATTCTTTTTTAAAATTTCTCATTTTGCTCTAACATGCAACATGGCAAACAGCAATATAAAAAAAATCTTATAAAAATATTGCAGGTTTCAGTAAATTATGAGAAGCACAGATACCACCAGAGAAGAAAGCAATTACTTGCGGTATAACAAACTCACTGGCAAATACCATAGCTTATCTGGGAGACAGTCGATCTCCCTAGGTACCAAAGGTACTCAAAAGGTGCTTCAAAAAGATGGTTATGTTATATCTCAAGAATCCAGTTCAAGATGTGGTTTAGAGAGCAGGATACAAAGCAATAAATTTCCCATATATATCAGAGTAAGAAAATTTACCTAAAATTTTTTTTAAAAGACAGAATATTTGATCTCTTAACAGATGAATACTAAATAATTAAATTGATATTCATTTAAAAATATACAAACTGTGCCCTTTATACTAAAGTGCATTCAATCATAATGATTAGGTCCCTAAATCCTTTCTGTATGTTGCCTAATTCCATGATTGAATTTTTAGTGTAATAATAATTGAATTATTAAAATCATCTATCTATTTTCATATTGCCTTTTGGGAATACAGTGGAATGCGGACTATATCAGTTGGAAAATCTCCAACCCCCATAAAACCTTAAAGCACTTAATGTGTATCATCATGGCTAAAATAGAGGATTTAGGTAATTTTATCTCTAGCATTTAGAGATAAGCTGCAGTATGGGATTTTTTTGAAGCAAGAACTCTTTCCCAAAACTACTTTCACATAAATTACAGTTCATGCTAAGACAACTGTTTACGTGCATCACTCTGATACAGGGCAGTGGCTCACTAATACTAACACAAATGTAAGGCCTAGCACCATTGTAATTTGTCATTCCTCATCCTCATCTTCATTGTAATACCGATTTCTTTTTATCTGTTCCTCTACAGACAGCTCTTTGACTACATCTCCTTCCCAGACTCCTACATCTTGGGATTTTTGATTCTGAGCAGTGAATTCTTTAGTGGATGTATTGTCTGCAAAACTGGACCAATTTGGAGACTTGGGTTCTAGTGGTGACTGCTGTTTGGCAAGGTCTCTATCATCTTTACCTAAGTTTGCCCCATTTTCTACAAGATTCTCACTCTCTATCTCAAAACCATGAATTTCCTTATTTCTCCTTCCTGCCTCCCCTCCTTTAGAGTCCTTGTTTCGCCAGGTTGTTTTCTCCACACTCCCATTCTTCTCAGAGTTGTTGGCATTTTCCTCTTGCTTCCTTCCTGCTGCTATTCCTCCTACAAACTCCTCACTCTGCTCCGACATGCTCCAGCCTTTCCTGAAAGGTGGGGACAAGGTTTTTGGGCTCTTGACTGAAGTGGTTCGAAATGAAGCTGCTACAGTGAAGGGGCGGCTTCTTTCCTTCAGTGAAGAAGATCGTCTTAGCTTCTTCAGATCCAGATCTACATCCTCTGGAACTTCAGGCTTACTGATTTCATCCTCAGGGGGCCATTTGGGCTTGGATACTTTGATCGCTTCCTCCAATGTACTTCCTGAACTTCCAAGTTCAGTGGGGGGTGGCCAAGCTATCCTCAACTTCTTGGTTTCAGCTGGCTTGTCTTCTTTCTCTGGCTGAGAGGAAGCCTTGGCTTCCATACTTGCGGTCAGCACACCCACCTTAGCAATGGGTGCATCTTCTACCCCTGGGCTCTGAGGAGTCTCCCCTGGATTTGGAAGCTGGGCTGGTCTCTCCAATATCTCTTCATTTTCACTTTTGCTTGCCCATAGATCCTTATGTGGTCTGTGTCCAAAGCCTTCATCATAGTTACCTTTTGATTTAAAGAGCTGATTGAAATGAGGCTTGCAATAGATTCTCCCATGTAATGATGCATATGTTCCTAGACTGTTGTTAAAAGAAAAAAGTATAAAGTTAATAAATTTGTGTACTTCTATTTATACCAACAGGCTGAAATCTGCAATTCTAATATTTTCAGAAGATGCTAAGTGAGAAAAATATCTTTAAAAGCTCATCAATCACCTAGGATTTTCTTCGTTCACTTATCCTTATAAAAAAAATATGTTCACTTCCAGACCTGAATCTTCACAAGACATTCTTATACCTAGTACATGCTCCCATTTTCAAATGATTCATTTCTCTTTGTCAAAACTGTTAAAAAAATAATAACTTCAATCAGGAAGTCTTCCCTAGGTGATCTCACCTAGGTCTGACCACTCACATATTTTCTAAGTATTTATAACCTATAACTACTTATAATGATATTCCTTTATAAAAAGTTGAGTCTTTTTTCCTCCTGATTTCCCAGCTGTGTTTTAATTTAAAAACACATCTCTACTGGAATGGGTACAATGAGCTGTAAGCAGTTGGTACTCAATAGATTCTAGTGACTGAACAAAAGTAAGCTATGGTTATTAGAAGAATGGTGAGCAATAACCAGGAAGTAATTCTACCTTAATATGTCAGTGTAGAACAGGTCTTGAGGAGATATGGTATCTCTAGAAGGGTTATACATTTTAAAGAATGTATAAAAACAGTATTTCCACAGAAGAAATATAAAAATTCAAGAATTCAGAAAAACATACTTTGGAGAAGAAAAATACTAAAATGGGCAGGAAAAGAACCAATGAGTACAAGTTAGAGAGGCACATTTTGGCTCAATAGAAAAAGTCATTGAGCTAGAGCTATCAAACACTGGAACTAGTTGTGGTGAGCCATCAACCCCACAGGACATCTTTCAAGAGTATTTTAGAAGGGATGCTTGCCCTGTAAAGAAATCTGGAGGATTCATCCTGGTTACTCTTTTTACTAGACTCTATGGTTAAAATGAGTTAATATGGAATATTTCCCCAATTTGCACATTTATACCCATACTTTGAATTACTTGGAAAAAATGATACATAATGATAATTTTCTCAGAAAAAAAATGAATCTACAGAGAAATACATGCTCTTCAGAGTCTATTAATATTGCTATAATTACTATTCATACAGTGCTCAGGACAAAAACACTCCATTAACTTTGGTCACATGGGGTTTTACCAGCAACCCTATTACTTAAGCTTTAGTCCTAGCATGTAAATTAACATATTAATGTAACAAAAAGTTCCAAATACCACTATCATTTGATATGAAATACTTGTCTCTAAATGGTACTTTTTACATTTTTCAGGGACCTTCAACAATAGCACACTATTAGCACATAGCTGCTAGTGCTCTAAAGGCCAAAGACCGCCTCTGCAGGTACAGCTTGAAAGAGAGATGGCCTGTTTTGGTTTGGCTTACCTAAGCTTGTTGTTGCAGTAGGAGCATCGGAAGCAGCTGATGTGAAACACCTGCTGGTTGGCCAATAGACGCTCCATCGGGTAGACTGTCTTCTGACATTCCACACAGGTCTCTCTTGCAGGTACCTGAAACTTCTAGAAAAAGGAAAAGGACAACTTTAACTAGCATAGGCAGTGATGAGTTAGTACTATGCTGAGGTGAGCCTTGAGATTTACTTTGTTATCTAAGGGGTCCCTTATGTGGTCTGTTAATTCTCATAGGAACACTAAATCTGCTATGATTCTACCTGATGACTCTGTAAAGCCTCTAAGAGGCTTTCCTGAGTTACATTCCCAGATTGTCTGGCTGCCCTAAGTGTTTCAGCTGCTGAGATGGGTGGAACTAGGGCTGGACTGCAAAGAAAGGCTTAGACAAGCCACCACACATAACAAACAGTACACACAAAGTATTTCTGCAGACAGGAAATTAGGAGAAAAGGTCATCAGACACAGAAGTAGTTTGACTGATTCAAGTGCCAAGTAAAAGCAGGACAGACTTTTATAAGAACAAATTCTGAAGGGGATAAATTTCATGCAGAGGAAGAGCATTTGGCTTTGAGAATTAGGAAAAGACACTTTGATAAAGCATCTTTTAGTGAACCCTCTGCTTATAATCCTGACTTGCTCAATTCACTAGGCCTAATCTTTTAAAATAAGTCAAAATTGACACATCAATGGAATAATTTGAAAGGCACACACAACTATTTTATTAGGATTCCAGAAGAGAGCATAGCCCAATAAAGTTATAGGTTCCATAATCTTAAAAAAAAAAAAAAAAAGTGGAGAATAAAACTAAGGCAATGGGGAATAAAAAGTCACAACAGACTGAGAATCATGAACTGTTTGTAAAGGGTGGAATAGGGTGGGGTGAACACAGTTGTTCTACCTGGTAAATCCAATCCTAAAGAGCATAAAATACTTGGTATTCTAGCACTGATGAAAGCCAGAATTACAAAACTGTAAGTTTTTACACAATAAAAAATAATTACATGGCTACTAGGTGTGGGGGTAACAAGTCCTTAGTTGTGTGTTAACTCTTGACTTGCCCCAACAAAAATACTCAACCAATAAAGATGGAAGTCACTTAGGTTAAGGTAGCCAGAAAGCTCTCATAGGTACCTCAGTGGCCCCTTGACTGCCAATACTAGTATGGTGATAAATAATGCAAATTAATCCCAAGGCCCAGGCCCTGAATGGTTAAGGTAAATAAACCAGGTTATGGGCAAGATAGAATTTTGATTTAAATACTTGAAAATAGACACAAATAATTTAGACTGCTGGTTCATTTGCCACATGATTCCCTAGGAGACAAAGCAAAAAATAGGAATGGTTTTCCAAGTAGATTTACATAGCAAGTGAGAGTAGAAAAGAGACATAACATGAAATTAAAGAGAAAGATCTAGAAAAGGGAATTTAATAAAATTAGTACGAAATTCCCAAATAGCACTAAAGAATTTAAGAATGAAGGAGCAGAACTGAGTGGAAATGGCTTGTAAATAGCACCCTCCATTCCTAGGAGTAGGGCCCTAAAAGAAAAACCAAATCAAAGACCATAGACTACAACCTAGTTTACCATGCATGAGAAAGGTATTTAAATGAGACCAAATGTTATTGTATTGAATGCTGTTAGAAGTAATTAAGGCATTATTTGGAGTTCAGAATTCTTTTTTTCTTACATGGACATTTCGAACAAGATAGGACCTAAGCGGAGATGTCCTGGCATAGTTTAATTAGGTTTTTCTAAAAAAACTAGGCCCTTGTCTCACAAGCAGGAAATACATTAAAATGCAGAATAATTGGGTATAATAGTACAATTGATGCCACTGAAGGGAGCCTGTACAAATCACAATTCACATAATATAAAAGTAATAAGACATGTATTTATCAGATTGAAAGTCTTTTTCAGCTGCAGAGTGGATTCTGCATTTTTTTTAACACAACTTAGGAGAGTAAGATTCATTGTGATCAGTAAGGACAGAGCAGAAGAAAAATTTCATGTGGTATAGGAGGAAATGGGTATTAATCAGCTAACAGGGGATGGAGGGCTACAGAGCTCACCTCCATTATACACACACATAGAACACACTGTAGGAGAGGGGTGCAGCCCAGTGAATAGAAGGGAGAACCTGAGAGAAAACTGAAAGTTGAGCTCACATTAGGAGGAAAGTGGAAGGCAGGAGCAGAAATTAGGTACCGGGAGCAGGAAGCAGAAGCTGGAAGAGACAAACAGGAACCTTCAATGAATACACAGCATTTTGGTGCGCCCTGGAGCGCTTTATTGCAGCTGAGCTGAAACTCAGTTCAGACTCAGATCCAAGAGTAAGACTGCGTTTTCTTTTTTTTTTTTCCAAGTAACTCTGCTAATCATAGCAAAATTAGCCTCACTCATATCTACCTGACGTTAGAACACATCCCAGAGCAGTATAGTTTTATGAACCTTTACCACACACAATGAGTATCTCATTAACAATTCCTTAGTGTCTATCTCCCACACCTGACCCATGAAGGCTCTCTCTTACATGAAGCCTTTCATCCATACAAGTGAAAAATCATTTTCTCCTTAATATAAAATAATACAGGCATTCCTTGTTTTATTGTGCTCCCCTTTATTGTGCTTCAAAAATATTGTGTTTTTTAAAACTGACGGCAGGACCTTCCATCAGCAAAAAAATTACAACTCACTTTATTGTGGTGGTCTGGAACCAAACCTGCAATATCTCCGAGGTATGCCTACAGATTGCTGCTCAAATATCTGAGTAACCAACCACAAACTTCTAACTAGCCAGACCTACCAGATTCCCATTATTCTTATTCATTTTTTATATAAACCTCTTTTAATATTACTTAACGTTTATGAGGTAGCTGCCCAAGGGCCCTTATAGTTTCATAAAGATAAGATGATGCCAACGTGGCATAATGCCTGGTCAGAGTGGCTGCGCCTGTGCCTTTCCTTTATTTCCTCTGTCCTGGGCTCTCAGCCACTTTCCTGTAATAGCCCCCATGTCTATTCAGACAACAGGAAGCAGAGTCAGTGCCCAAAAATCTCTACCATTATGGTAGGCCTGGCATACATCCTGCCCATGCCATCATGGCATGCTCGGACTTGGCATAGCTGCATTTAAAACACTGCCAATATTAGAATGTTAGACATTTTTTATCTTAACAATATATTTTTCAGTTGGTAAGATATTTTTTTCACTTCTCCTCCATTACTCTTTTTCACATGTAGAAACTAACACACCAGGATGTCAGGTGCCTTATCATAGTTCTCACAGTCAGTAACTTAAAACTCAGAACTCCCAACTCACAGACCAACAGTGCATTTTCTAAATTTCTCTAGAATGTCAACTTCCCATAACTAAAGGAAATTCATTAGAGAAGAGAGCAGATGCTAACCCAAATGAAAATAGTCTCACCACAGCACTTTGAACAAACTACAGTCTTCACTTTAAATTAAAATATGTAGATAATATCTTTGGGATATTAAAAAATGAATGAAGTAATATGTAAATAATTGATGTTCATAAACACTGTCATGTCTTTCTTATCTAAGGGATCTTACAGGCCCTCTGCTGATTAGCATCTATTTAAAGTTATTTTTCCAACATATGTGCATGACTTCATTTACATTCTTTCACTCTCTTAAGTATATATTTTAGACAAATGGAGGCTCCAGTTGGGTTATATATGTGCATGTGGTAGGGGGAGGCAGCAGCTGGCAGCAGGCGGTGAAGCTAACTAGCCTTTAGACCTAGTGTGATCAGAAGAAAAATCTGTAACAACGTCAGGCCTCCATTCCTCAGACAGAATACCACAAAATGCCCAACATTCCCTCCTTCCAATTTGTGCAAAATACCTAGGTAATTAAACCGAAATGTTTTACCACACAGCAAATAATGGGCCAGCTCTGTATAGCCTTAACTCTTCCCCTAGCTTTTTGCAAAACTTTTCTAAAAGCATTTTGGGGATATTTGTACATATAGAGGAAAGGTTAGTGCTCTGAGACAGCAATAATAATGTGGATAGTGTGAAGAGATTCTGGATACCTTTCTAGTATAGTTCCCATCACTTTGCAAAATAGCATAAAACCTCCTGCCCTGTCCACAGAGAAAGAAATAGTTGGCAGAGCACAAAGGGGACACCACAGTGCATGTCCTCTCGTGCAGTCTGCTGTGTTTTCTCTCCACATTCATCAGTAGGACCAGCCAAGGAAGCCTGGGACTGGGCTGTTCTGGACACAGCAGGGGCAGCAGATGCTGCTGGGGCCAGTTACAACTCCCTCTCCTCCCCTCTGGGGAAATTAAAGGGGATAACTTCTTTCAATGGGAGGACATAAAGCTTAAGAGACCTCAGGGTCTCTTCAGTCAAAAGGTTCTAATCCTTCTTATAGGGTCCACAGAGCCCTGTAGCCAGAATAACCACTTTTTAAAAATGAACCTGCAACTTCAACTTCATTAGCACCAAGTCTCATCAACTATTTGGTTAGTGTTCAAAACATACAAAATCCTTACTTTTAAAGACCAGTATTTTTTTTTTTAATTAAGCTAAAATTTGAAATGAATTGAATCTCTACCTAAGATGTTCTATTTTCAATAACTGAAAAGGCACTAAGAAACAGCTTTTTTTACCCCCCAGGGTGCATGGGACTTAAAATCTATTCTGAATGAACAAGTTTATTCTTAGTTGTGTGTAATTTCCCAAAATAAAGAAACAATTTCTGTTGCATGGTCAACAGCCACAAGACCAGTTATGTCAGCAGATCTTCCTATAAACACTAAAGTATCTATATTCTTGCCTGCAGAATGTAAAGAATAACTTTGAGGAAGAGAGGATAAACTGCCCATAGGTAAAAGTGGAGATGTGATTGGGTTCCACCCCAGGTTCTGTACACCATAACAATCTGAGCTTTGGACCATGGGCAAAGATAGGCAAGTCAGTTTATTCCGGTTCTTAGACAATGTTCAAAACCTAAAGGGTATGGCTGGTGAAAGCAGGCCTATCTTGCATTCTACTGCTGAGTGACCAGGGCCAAAGAAGCAGGCATAGGTCTTGGACAGCTGTGGAGGGAGCTTTACCTCCATTTCCTCTCTTCGGTGGACCAGAAAGACCTAAGTGTTCTGTCACACACTGATCATCAGCTTAGACCCTGAAGTCTGAATCATGAGAAATCTCAAAGGTCCAACCCAGAACCAGGAGATCTGGCCTAGCCGCAGACGGAGGGGATTAAGACTGGTTTGAAAATTCAAAAATAAAACAGATTTCAGTTCTTAGATTAGCCATGGAATTTTCCTAGTCTTTCAGTCGCACAGAATCCATATCCAAGTCAGATTTGCTAGCTGTTCTTGATCCAGAACAATAACCCAAGGACTAACATCTGGGCAGGGCTGCTGTTGGAGAGGAAATTAACCCCATGGCATTCACTACTTTGTTGGACTCCAAATACTGTAAAAAGAAAGTGCTGATGATGGCATGAGCAGATCTTTAAGGTCAGAAGAGGGGGTCATATTGAATACATGTGCAGATTCAATCATTATTACTCAGTTCTTTCTCCCATTACTAGCTTTCTCTTGCTTTCTACACTTTTTGCTCCTTTCCAATAAAACAACTCTCCTCACGAATCTCTGCTTCCTTTAAAATGTTCCTGTATACTTTCTTCATCTCTTCTCCTTTTTTAAAACCACTTTTCAAATCCTGGAGTCTCCCCTTTCCTTGCCTGTGTCCTCTCCTTCATTCTTTTTGGGCACTAGAACTTTCATCAAGGGACCCAGAATGACCACAGTTGAGAGATATGAGCATGGTGGAAGTGTGCATGAGGATTGGGCAGTACAAACTGCTTAACAACTAATGAATGATGCCTATTTAGTTTCTCTCAAAATCTGGCAACTTAAGTCAGCACAAGAGATGAAAGACACTAAAGAAATGTGGGTATGTTTGGTTATGAATCAAAATGAGTAAATTAGCACAGCATTAACAAAGCATTCAATTAAAGCAAGTCAGTTTTAATAATAAGCCTATGACAGGTGCTGGATTTAAAAAAAAACCTTTATTTTTATGGGACTATATATTGGTTTGCAGAAAGGAAAAAGACATTTTTAAAAAATTAGTGAATAAAAGGAGACCACAGACTAAATAGCTTAGCAAAATTTTCTTAGGGTACAAAAACTTGGTATATTCTTTAACATCTGATATTTTAAGTGTTACTTGGCTGTCCATTTTTAAAGCAAATGGGCTGGCCAACCTCCACTGGAAAGTACACATTCTTTCTTTAAATATGCTGACCACTAGTCACGTGATGGTAAAGTTCCTCAGACCAGGGAGCTACTATCTAATTCTTGTTCAATGGGCTGATTTTAATTTAAAGATTTCTCTTATTCTCCATTTTGTGGGCTTTTACCCATTCACGAATTTATGAACTTAGGACTCCCCACCCCACCAAAAAAATATAAGTTTTCCAGATTTCAAACTAAGCGATATAATTAAGCCTCCCCTCTCCTGATCCAAACAACTGAGCAGAGGAGCAAGATTTCCAGGAAAAGTAACTAGCCTTAAGCATATCCTTATTTGGTGTTTTCATGCCCAGGAAAGCAAAAATAGGTTATAATGAACATAACAATAGAAGGTGCAATGAGTTCTATTAGTAAACCGTCTAAACGCTTAGAGAGAAATTGCCATCATACCTTCGCTGCTTTGGGAGGAGAACTTTCAGAAAGGCTAGAGGCTCTGGCATCTGGACTTAGTGACTTGGGATGGATAGGCTGCTGGACCTCGTTCTTAACCTGGGAGTTACCTGCATGAGTTACAAAAGGAAGATATTTTTTAGTACTGTATGCAAAATCTCAGAGAAGCTTCCTCCCCAAAGCAAAGTTTAGGCACCTTCACTAATAACAGTTCTAACAAGAAAAAACACTGCGTTTCTATTGAAGAATATTCTAATGCTAAAAGTCATACTCTTAGGTTCTCTGACAAATCAGGTCCTCAGCTAGGCAGCTTTCTCACTCTTTGCCACAATCGGCAGAAATCCAAACCACCCCTATATCAGGAATTTCCTATCCTGCAACTTTTGTCATTTTTAAAGATTGTTTTGATGACTTTTTGGTAGTTAGCATTTCCAATAACTCTTTCTGGGATGCTTCAACTAAAGTTGGGAAAATGAGGGAATGTGAGAGCAGAAATTTTATAACGTGTGTGTATAATTTGACACTCTTTTTGGTCAGTCCTATAGCAGATATTTATGGATGAAGATTATAAAAAAAGGCTCCATAAAGTTTTTTTTTCATAATCATTGATGTGTTTCCTGTCAATATATTCATCATGTGGAAAACTAAGAGGCGGCATAGAAAGTCATTTATATAGCAACTAAGAAAACATAAAAGAATTCCTTATAATCTAGAGTTAAGTCAACAGAGTACTAAAAGATCAATGCTTATTTTTCAAAAAAATATTTTGCAAACTTAGTCAAAACTCAGAAAAATTTCTAGTCCAAGCAAAGTAACTGCAAAAGGAATGTTCCTGGATTGAAGCAGCAAGAGTTTCTCTCTGAAGTTTTAAGATAGGGTTTATGAGAGATGTATTTAGCTCATATCTCTACTTTAGTTGCTGAGTTTCTCAGTGTCTGATAAACTAATTAATCTGGGGAGAAGGTAGAAATCCATGTGTATGTGTGTGTGTTTGTGTGTGGATATGAATCAAAGTGGATATGTTAAAGAAACAAAGGTTTTTATCTTTGGGAGAAGTGAGGATCACAAAGACTCCAAAATATATGAAAAGGTTTTCAAATTAAACACAAAGAGGAAAATCTCTAGAATTTGGCAAGAGGGTAGACTAAGGTATACACATGCAGAGAGGTAGGGAAAGATTTTTAACAGGTTACTCAAATACTAATTCTTTATCCCTATAAATGAATAAAATCCTTCTTAGCCAAACTCATATTAAATTGCAAAAACAGTTTTTACAGCTTTAACCCTGAAAAGATTTGGTACAAAAGGTAGGATAAATTTAATTAGAGAAGCATCAAAAGTATTCAGTTTGCCTCGTTAATCATATTTAATTGAATTTAACTTCTCCCTAAGCCATGAAATGTGTGAAGGGTATTTAAGAATCAGTCCTTAAAACCAAGTGAAAGATCTGATCAGCTGACTTCCTGAATTTAATGTTACTTATTTAGAACTGAGGGAATGAAGACATCCCCCAACCAAATATGGGATAGAGAACAAGAACCTCACCCTCCAGATCTAAGAGCAAATGTTTACAGGAGTCATCTTCAGCAGGGGTGGAACGGACTGCCACGACTGCCACGCTATTCTCGGTTGCAGAAACCTACAAAAAAGGGGGTGAATGGTATTAAGAATCACATTAAAAATAAAAGAGCAAACTGCTGGTAATGTCATAAAACCCTGCTGACTCCAGTCAGTCACTGGTTGCCTGGGGGAAATAACGGGCCCCAGAACAGCTGAGCATTTAAACAAGAGGCAGCAAAACTTCTTTTATGAGGATATTAGCCTGCCTCTCAATTACAGAGTAATGCCAGAGACAGACTGCACTCAGCTGCCAAAAGTGTGCATCATCCCCCTTTAAAAAAGAACTTCTAAATCATATCTTTCTATTCTCAAAAAGGGGGGCAGGGCATAAAAAAAAACAAAACAAAACTCCTCTATCATAAAGAGCAAAGTTCCTCACCATAAACCATAACTCATATGATCATAACTCACTGCAAGACAATATAAAGTCTTTACATATAGAAAATATTCTTATTCTTTTATTTTCCTAATTTCTCACTTCCCAACTAAATACCTTATGCTGAAACAAAAGCTTGCTAATACAGAAGACTTTTGATAGCTATAAAACAAACTTATTGAAAGCTAACTTCTGCTATTACCTTCAAGGTTAGTTTCCCTTTTTAATCCAAGGCTCAAAATAGCAGGGGTTAACAAAATGGCAGATCTTTTTCCCAGAAGCCATCGAATTTAAATAAAAGCACTTTCTACTAGGTCTCTCTCTCCTTTCTAATGGTCCCTAAGCCTTCTTGGTATTTTCCTTCACATTCAAAATCTTAAAGGGTCAAAAGGTGACCCAATGTACACTCCTCATGTAAGATTTTTTTCATTCTGATGTCAAGGATTTCATAGGTGATGCAGAGAGTTAATAGTAGAATGTCTAATAGACTGAAAAAATTTATAACAGAATTATTATTGGCTGATTGCACTTAAATTTCAGCACAATTGTTTTTCCCCACTATTTTCATTTTTTAAAATTTATTTATTTATTTTATTATGGTGACATTGGTTAACGAAATCCAGTAAGTTTCAGGTATACAATTCAATAGTAAGGCATGTATATATACTGCATTGCGTGTTCACCAAGCACTACTCGTTTCATTACAGGAATTCTGACATGTGATAAAGTGAACCAGTATAATAATAGCCAACATTTGCCAAGTGTTTATTATGATCACTGGAATGATCACCTTACATGCATTATTTCATTTAATGATATAAAATAAATTTTCTGAAAGTTGTGCATGGCCATAAAAAGCTCTTCAATTCTTGCTAATTAGTAGATACATCCTTTCCAGGATGTTCTTCTCTCACCTCTAATTTGGTCACCTTGAACCTGCAGGGTAAATTTAATGCCAATCATGACATCATTGCACACACCCAACCAGATGACTTCACTGCAGGAACAGCCAGGAGAGGGCATGTGAGATTTTGCTCAAACATTTCATTAAAGGAAAGTACAAATTCATTCACAAGAGGGGAAAGAGAAGAACAATATCTTGACAAAATATTCTACTTCAGGCAAGTTTACCCTGGCATTAATGTTCTTTTGTAATAAGCTGAAATTCAAATAGTTCTTAGGTACTGGTTAACAAAAGCTAGGCAAACAGCAAAAAGGATAGCTGAGGTTCTGGAAACTTTTACAAATTTTAAGGCAGCCAAGACTTTATGAATTTGCAGTATGTGCCTGAAGACTATGTACTATCTTTAACACCTTTCTTCCCCACCCACTCTTCAATTCATGATTCAGTTGCACTGATGCTCTTTTAAGCTATAATTAAAATGTTCTGAACTTCCAGTTCAGCTCAGAGTTCCAGTTTCAAATTAACATAAAGACAATGAAGAAGAAAACATGAAATTAGATATAGGGACAATCCAAGCATTATTTTCCAGATGATCATTTCTCAAACTATGCCCCTAGGGTAGATGGGGGGGATTTCAATGCTGGGACTATTTTTCTCTTAAATGTCTTTTCAATAGTACATAAGAAAAATTCCAAACATATTTACTCAGTTATTCTTAGGGCAATCTCCCACTAAAAAAAAAATGGGGAAACCAGGCAGTCTAATGAGAGAACTCACGTGATACATGACATGTGATCCATGGGACTAATGCCTGAGCCCACTGCTACAAGGATGTATGTAATTCATTTGATGATTTTATGATTACAAAACATATTAAAAGTATTTTGTCTTATTATTTCAACATATATTTGTGATATTTTAGTAAAATAAAGTGATTTAAGTTTTCTGATTGTTTTCCTGCTCTATTCTATGATTCAAATCGTGTGGCCATTAATCTGAGACCATTTTTCTATGTGCCGACTTCGGTCTACATGTGTAGTGTATCTCATGAGCTCCTGTCAGTGTTCTGTTAATATATCATACTTTTAAAAGTCTGCCACAGTGAAATATGTTTGAGAACTATTACTCTTAAGTCATTTTCTTTTTAATGCCTACAGCACCTGGTATTCCTAAATGGTTTCCCACCCAAGTTCTAGCCAGGCCCGACCCTGCTTAGCTTCTGAGAAGTGACGAGATCAGATAGGGCACATTCTGGATGGCATGGCCATAGACACTCTTAACTCATTTTAATGATCTCTTAATCTTTTGGAAGAATAACCTCAAGGGTACCAATATGTATAAGATTAATCACTGTAATAGATTTGAAAGCTCTTTCTCTTCAACTAACTAAACATTTGATTATTGTATTGACTGAAAGATGAAAGAAACTGGGTAATGGATTGGCAGAGAAAATGATAAATTTATCAGACACACATATTGTTACTTTAATTAAACCATTCATCTGATGATTAATGCATAAAACACAAATCTAATTTGCTTTCCACCACATGACAACATCCAAACTCTTAAGAGTGATACATGAAGTTTTTTAAGATCCATACTGGCCCCCTCCCTCCATCAGTCTCTCACCATTGCCTCTATGTACCTCATGCTCCAGCCAAGTCATCTTTGTTTGGATCTTCTATTTCCAAACCTTTGTTATGTCTGCCTAGAATACCTTTTTCTTTCTTTACTAGAACTTCTCCTTATTCACTTGGCCTGTTTACACACATTTTTCAAGGCTCGGCTCACATATCACCTTCTTGAGGAAGTCAGGGTAAGTGTCCTTAGTCTGCACTTCCATGGCCCTACACAGCCCTCTTATAGACCTTGTCACGTTGTTTTATAATAGTCAATCTGTTACTCATCTCCCTTCTACTGTTAGTTTCCTTGAAGATAAAGAATGCATGGAATGGTATATTTGCATTTAGTTTTTAGGCTTAGCATCTCTAGTGCTTAGCATAGTGTCTAGCTTTCAAAATACTTGGAGTGAAAGAATAAAATTTTCTTACATAAAATCAGTTTAATTAATAATATACTTTGAAGATAGTATTTCTAATTTAAACAGATTTTCAAATATCACTTTGCTCTATGCCCTATGAGCATTTTCTGAGCAAAAGAATTTTCCAAAGAAGGTTCATTATTTGGTCAGCTATAAGTTGCAGAGTTCCCCAACCAAAAATTATGTGACCTGCAAAAACAACAATCTGTCCTGGCAGCTGTTACCAAATTCCCAGACACTCTACAGCCCAGGGTTAGAGTGGTTTCTAATTTTAAGCATCTAATTTAGAACATATGCTTCCTTGGCAACTGGACATCAGGCTTTTCAACCTACCTTTTCTCTATCCTGATGGACGATGCAGACCTCGGGACCTGGAGGCACATTCTCCTTTTGCTCCAATTTATGAGTTTTGATTTCACCACCATTGGCTCTCAGTTCATTCTAGAAAATAAAAGTAGTCTTTGAATTAAAAAGAATTCTCATTATTCTATTCTCTTCACAGCACATCTATTAAGCAAACTTGGAAGGTGAAAAAAAAAATTCTTTTAAGAGGCCTCAGGTCAAATCAATCCCGTATTTCTCACAAGCAAAACCCACTGACTTGTGAAATGACAAAAGCAGCTTTGTGGACACATACCTCAGTTAAATATTTGTACACTAGTCTAAAACCATATGCTCATTAGAATACAGACACTAACACAGACATACACAGAGCCCCGCCTGCCCCCAGCAAACAATGTTCTTGTGATTCACTCTTCTAGCAGCAGAGCTTGTGGGAATGCAAAGCTTGTGAGTTTTATCAGAAAAGACCATTCTGGAGCAGGGGAAAGGAGATGCCAAGTGCCAATAATTAAGAAAATATACTGACCATATATACATATATGCCCGGCCTGGAAAGAGAGACAGGGATGATGTATACATGTGAAAACAAATTATATTTAATGATACCATAAAACAACCTCTTTTGGTGAGACTTTGAAAAACATGTTCATTTTTTTTTTGCATAAAATTCATACTCATACTAAAGACATGCCTTATTCTACTTCTCATAGCAGAACCTCAAAATAAAAAATCAGGCATTAATATTGTCACAAAGAGTAAGCATAATTATATTTTTTTTCTTGCAAAGAACACTTGGGGTAAAATATTAAAATTTACTTTACTAGATCCAAAATCAATATAGAGGTAGATAAATATGAACATTTCCTACTGTTAGTTTGCTAGTAATCTAGCACCCTTCTGTTCTCTGTGATTCTTTAGGCATGGGGAGAAAACAGGGCCAATGAAGAGAGTGTGAGTGTGGCTGACTTACTCAGGTGTGGAATTCCAGATTAAGGCACATATTCTGGAAGTGCATCTATATGGAGGAATTGGCAGCCAGCACTGCAGAACACCACAGTACAACAGCCCAACACTCCTTCCTGTTCCCATCTCAAAGCCCAGCCTCTAGAAACACTGCCAGAGAGTATGTCTTGTTACAACCATCCTCTGTAAGAGGCCTGAGCAATTCCTTTGGGATGAGATAAAATGTCCTTTTTACAAGAATTCCTAAAACTTTCAACTCTTAAAATTTACAGAGCCAGGAGAACTGCAATGCAGAAACTCTATTAGGAGTTAAAAAAAAAAAAAAGTCACCGAACAGGTTTTTCCACTTAGGGAGTCACCTGGTTGGAATGTTTATAACAGGAGGGCACTGGGAAGCAGCAAAATCCTGTAACTGAGAGAATAAAGCTCCACAAATCACATATTTGCTGTATCTCCTGACTTGCCTTCTAAGAGAAGTCTAAATTTGCTCATTTTTCACACTCACTATTGATTTACACACATCATCTCTTCTTTACACTACAGTGAAAAATCAATATGAAATTATTCATTGCCCAGAGACTTCAGCCACCAATAAATACTACTGGAGAATGAATACTTAATAATGTGGGAAAAAGAAGGCTCAACTCCTAAAATACACATTATGACCTCTAAGAGGCACCAGTTTCAGTCTGCTTGGGAACAAATAAAATTCAATACTATTCTTCCAACTCTGTTTAAAAATAGAACATCAAGAGATTAATGGTTTGTAATTTGAAATCTTAGAAGGAATAAATGTTTGAAAGATGTGTATATATGTGTGTGTACACATGTGCGTATATATGAAGACTGTAAATTCTATTAAGCATTTCAAAGCATCATCCAGCCAGTTAAGCCTAGGTGAGTATAAAATGGAAAGACCCTCCATTAAATTTAGAATACCAAATTTTGTGCTTACTGAGCATGTCGTCTTGTCATTTCTCTCCCCTTTTCTTATCCACTATTTTTTATAAAAATTACATGACAAGGAGTAAAGATTCAGTAGGCCAAATATCGTATGATTTCACTTAAAAGGAATGTCTAGAATAAGCAAATCCATAAAGGCAGAAAGTAGATTAGTGGTTGCCAGGGGATGAGGGGAGGGAGGAATTGGGAGTGACTGCACCGGCATGGTGTTTCTTTTGGGGGTGATAGAAATGTTCTACAATTAGACAGTGATGTTGGTTGCACTACCTTGTGAATATCCTAAAAATCACTGAAGTGTATACATTAAAATGGTGATTTTATGACATGTGAATTATACATCAATAACAAATTGCAAAAAACCACACCTCATATTTAATGTTGAATATATCCAAAAATTTCTCTGCTATTCACACTCTCTTCCCTCAAAAACAAAAATAAAATAGATTTTCTGTTAAAACTAAAAGTACTAGTACTTTAACAGCAACAAGATTATGTATAAGAGAAAAGAAAACTCTCAGTGACATTACTGAATAGTAATATCACAAAAAAAAATGAGTGGGGTCAGAATGAGGCCTAGGAAAGCAAAGTCAAGATTATAACATGGTAAGGATCATGAATGAAACTAGGGTAGGATTCTGTGAAAAGAGAATGGCAAGGGTCCAGGGAAGGAGCCAGGGCTAACAAATCAGGGTCTGGGAGACATTTCTAGTTCCCGTGATCACTGATCATTTGCTGGATGAATGAGTGAATGAATGATGCTGGACACATACTGTATAGTTGGTGGAACTGCTTTGTTTGGACACAGCTGCCTGGTACTTGGCCATTCGATCCTTTATGGAAGTTTCTGATAGGCGCGGGATCTCCAGATTTCGCCTAGTCTCGCTTTTCTCCAAGTTGAATGCAGGTGACAATTGACCTGGAAGCATGCAAACAACATGCTTTATTAGAAGATAAAATGTGATTTCAATGATTTGAAGGTTCTAAATTTGAGGCTATTGTACTGATGGAATCAATTTTTCCTATTAAGAGCACAAAGAAGAAAATTAGAAGTATAACTGTCACTCACTCTCCCAACATTAAAAGGAGACACTTTACCATAATTGAGTATTACATGTTTACATTTTTTGGCTTATTTTACATGTAAAAAAATTAGATCTCAATGTCATTTTATTTGCATTTCTTTGATTACTAGGAGGCTGATGATTTTCCTATGTTTATTAATTTTGTTTTTCCTTTTGTGAAGTGGCTTATATGCTCCTTCAAAACATAATAATTCCACTCGTAAGGTGCTCTGTTACTACTGGTAATACAGGATAACCAGTCTTGATAAGGGATACTGCCCTTTCAAGGGAACCCTCAAGCCCAAGATAACCATGGAGTCAAAATATTGGTAGCACTTCCCTTGTAATTCTGCAAAGGTACCCTTGGGTTACCACAGGTTACTACTGACAGGGATAGATTAAAAATACAGAGAAGCTATTTGTAGAGAGCAATGAGATTTGGGAATGGCTTGTATCTAATTGATAGACTTCCTTTTAATTTTTGCTACTCTTCCTCCAAAAACATTGGCTTTGAGGCTAAAAGGTCCTGTTACTAACGAGTACTTCCTAGAGAATTTCACACACATGGAACTCTGTGCTTACCTGAACCTATTTCCAAATCATCCAGAGAACAGCTGTTTTCAGAGATCTTCCTTCCACCTGTACTTCGGCTCTGGGCCCGATGAATCTATTTGGAAAATCAAACTCAGGAATAAGTTTTGCATGGAAAATGGGAAATCTAGATGCAATATTCAAAGGAGGACTGCAAATCTTCTTTATAAATAAAATTCAGCAGAGATTGGGTTTTACATTAGTTTTTATATTCTACAGAATGTGCTTTTAGTATTATAAATATCAAGCACTCATATTCACAGGTGCCCAGGAAAAAATAAGTTAATTCTATCTAGGTTATGCTCTCTGATAATAATCGCTACTTAACCAGCTTAACCAGAAAGCCTTTTAGTTTAACAGTGACAGAGGGGAATCCTCATGTCCTAGATGACAACATGTCTCTCCAAATTGCCAAGTCCTGATGACAGTTATCTGCTGTTTTCCTTCTCTGTCCCACTTTATCCTTTGCTGCCTGGAGAAACTATTGCATTACCTTTCTAATTGGTTCTTCTACCTTCCAAACAAGTCTCTGTGATGCTGCCAGTATTCCAAGTAACACAAGTAACTATCTCCAAATATAAATCCATGTAACTCTCTTGTTTAAAATTCTTTAAGGATTCCTAATAACTCCTTGAATTAAATCTAAAGGGTTTAGTGAAGACTAGCTTTAGATCTGGCCCCTCCTGGCTCCCTCTTTGGGTATTCTCTTCCTCATCCTTTAGCCTCCAGGAAAAGCAAACTGCTGTAAGGGCCACAATATTATAAATGAGTTCCCTCCACCTGGATTACCTTTTTATCCTCCTGTTGTCTAGCAAATGCCTGTCCCTTCAAGATTCAGTATACACTAAGCAACATTTCCTCTGTGAAGTCAGCCCTACTTCCCCTACATAAATCTAAGTTGTCCTTCCTCTGTTCCCAAGGTACTTGGTTATATTTCCAGTACTGTTGTGTGTCCTTCTATTGAACTGGAAGCTTACTGGGAGCAGAGACCATACTTTTTTTTTTTTTAGTAGAAAAGTAAATAATACAGATTTTTTTAATAAAGCATTTTGTGATTCCTATAAATTATTACTACATTTTTATCTCCCATATCTAGGGTAGGTCTCTAATTAAAGTTACAAATTATAATTTTTTTTGGTCACCTAAAGGATTTATTTGAGATAAAGGTTTGTAACCCAGAGCATGCAGACATGGCAAGTCATGTGTACACTCTAACAAATTGTAATTTTCCAGACTGGAAAAGTAACTAAATAGAAAGTCACTTAATGTCACAGAATGTTCCCATAGTACATAGAGAGCATGTCATGTTTATTCAGATTGTAATGAGAGCCTTCAACTACATCCTATCATTTAAATCTCAATTTACTTGAAGTAGAAAAGATATCTGAAATTAGCATAACAGGAGATAAAACTTAGTACCCTTTTGAATTCAACATTAATAAATAGCTATTAAACCTATAAGTTCAATGGATTAATTAACTCAATGTAAAGTTTAAGAAAGTGAACTATCACTTTTTTCAAATTCCCTTCACCTTGGAGATAGAAAACATGCCACTTGAGAAGTCAGAGCCAAGGATTGGTTTACTTGCACCATACCAATAAGAATGTAATTTCTTGTAAATTCAGTATATATTTAATATAATTTATCTCCAATCATCTTTGCTATTTACATTATTATTTGTATAAAAATCGAGATGAACCTTGCAACTCTAACCTTGCCACATCATACTCAGGTCAATTGCACTATCAATCACCTCTATGTGAGTCATATGAGGCAACACTCTTGCTCAGCCAGCAGCCCCCCATCTGGAAATGAAGATCATCTGCCAAACCAAGAAGATGAGTTTGGCAGGATACCCTCCCATTTTTTGGTTTTCAAAACATTTCTCATTTGCAGATAATCAAAGTAAAGGAAATTCCAAAGATTTATTCCAAATGCTTCTGTTCGGTAAGATCACTAAAAATATTAGAATTTTCAGGGCTCAAAAAGAGAAAGCTTGGAAATATGTACTTACTTTTTTTTTTTTTAACCAAATACTAGAGCAATGTTTCAAATATTTACATTCTGCCAAAGATGAAGTTCAAGTACAATTCAAGAGTATGTGTTACATGTTGTAACCTGCTGAGAGTTCAGTTTTCTGTCTGTACTTGTAGTCAGGTGTGAAGTCTCTGCTCTGGTGTTATTGGCAGCAAGACCATTTTGAACCAGAACAATATGCCCTGCCATGGCAGAGATTTTTTGTTTAAACCTTTGGGCTAAATAAAGTAAGAGCCTTTTTTTTAAAAAGAAAAGCTGGTTTGTGTGGGTATGAATACTCAGAATTACCTTCTTTCAAGTACTAAAAAAGTAAATGTGCAAAGCTATTTGTCTTAGAGAAAAATAGCAAGAGAAACATCTCTGGAAATCAAAGTAATACTGACTGTACAGCTCTGAGATGAGAGAGATTTTAATGAGATCCCAGGTGAAGCACTAAGCACCTTTTAAATACATTTTTTCACCTCCAAACTACTAAAATAACCAGAATACAGATCTCAAATGCATTTACTATGAATTTTATAATCCTCATTTTATAAGTGGTAATCCAAGGTACAGGAAGAAGGAGGGGTTTCCTTCAATATTTCTCAAGGAAGTAGAGGAGCACAGAAAGAAAAAAACAAGAATTCTGATTCTAAAATACTCTTCTGTGTACTTCAGGCCTTTTATTCAGATACCTGAGGGAGCTTTAGTCATAATATGTTAAGAGAGAAAAGACAAGATACTTTAAGACTTTCTGGGATTTCCTAAGGCTTGGCCCCACCCCACCTCACCTTACCTCACCCCACAAGCCCTCCTTCCTGTCAGCTGACTATAGTTACTATTTAATATGAACACCCCTTAAACATTCTCTGCAACTCCGTAAACAAACATATCACCATGTACCAATAACAGAATAAGACTTTGGGGCTTTCAGGCAATAGTCTGTAGAATTTCTTTTTTCTGAAAAAGTTTAAGAAATAACATAAGTTAGGTTCTAACTGTTAAGTAAAAAGTTGGGTTTCTTGTCCTCTGTATCTCTATTTTCAGGAAAAATTATGTATTAAAGTTGATTCTCAACACTTTAATTTTACCTCTCAGCCACTTCCCTCAGCCTTTCAACTTTGACCTTCCTTCAGACTCTCATTCCTCCAAAGTGAAGGGTGCAGGAAAGATGACGTTAGGGAAAAATGAGACTTTGCTGAACTATGCATGGGGATCACAGAGGGTAGATAAAATCTGGCCTTAACTTCTCAGAGAACTGCAAGGTAAACATTTCCTTCTCCAGAGACACTCTTAGAAAATATAGAGCTCATTTAAGGTAAATGACACACATAGAAGGAGCACTTACCTCCAGGTGCTAGGGTTTCTCTATTTTTTTCTGTATTTTTAAGCATTCTACAAAAACTATGTGTTACTTTTACAATTAGGAAAAGAAAATAAGAAAAGGCAGTACTTTATATTTGTGATATTAATATAGACAAAAATGATAAAACCAAATACTGATGAGGTACCGGGCAATTAAATATGTCCTTAAGTTGTGCTAGTGGTGTTATAAAACAGTACAATCTTTGATAACAAGCTGAAAATATGTAAGAAGAATGTTTAATAAATTACATCTTTTGACCATGATAACATCACTTCAGATGATTACATCATTTCTCTAAATAACTAAAACCAAAATGGTTCTGCCAAGATGTTTAGAGCTTTTTTTTTTACTAGAAAAAAATCTAATTACCAGGGAATGATTAAATAGTATAGTCATAATACTATATTGCCATTAAGGATAACTGCACAAACTAGGAAGATATATAGAAAAGTCTATATAAAAAAGACCAAACAAAAGATAAAGCACACGAAACAGTAAGCACAATGACTAAAACTATGTAAAAAGTAGTTAAGCAATGATAAGGATATTATTGTGCACAACTGATGAAGGCTACTCTTCAAGGTTAGCTTGGCTTTTTCTTCTCCTTTCTGGTTTACTGTGTGTGCATGTGTGTGTGTGTGTGTCAGAGTGAGACTGTTGGCTTTTTCTTCTTTCTGGTTTACCTGTGTGTGTGTGTGTGTGTGTGTGTGTGTGCGCGCGCGCATGTGTGTGAGTGTGTGCCTGTGTCAGAGTGAGATTGTTCAGAAGACTAATTTACATAAGAAAAACAGACCTCCTAAACCCATAAGCTTCTAATTCAAGAGTTTTAATACAAATCTCTTGCATTCCAATGTATTTTTTCTCTTCATTGCCCTAATGTTTTCATTCAGTTAAGAGACTACAAAATATGAGAATCGTGACTGTAGAGAGCTAAATTCTTTGAGAATACAGCTGCTGATGTGTTTAAAATTTTCCCTAGTTTCCTTAGATTTCAAAGATATGTACAGCCAGGGCCAGTTGCTTTTATCCAAAAACCAGTTATTATAATATTCATGAAGATAGTGTTTTATGGTAGAAGGGGTACTACATAATTTTAGTCCTTGTTCTGATATTAACTAGCCACATGACATTGGGTATGTTAACTCCCCTGCCCACCGCTGTTTCCATCTGTAAAAGAGGAATTTTAATATCCTAACTGCTGAAGAGCAGTGAGCTGAATTAAATAACTTCTTATAGTCTCCTATAGCTCTAGGATTTATGTAAACAATTTTGATAGGGATTTCTTACTCATGGTAACTCATCAATTACTTAGAAAGCTAGAAGAAATGACTAATATATTCATCTGGATACACATTTATGTTGTCTAATCCAGAAGTAAGTCCAATAGCAAGAAGACAAAGGTGGTGATATTTGAGGCGTAAATTAGTAGACTTTGGGCCCTCCAAATTCTAACGTAGCCAATGTTGCTTAGAGAATATTCCAGTCTCTTAACATTACTTTTCAACATGTTTTACTGTAATAAAACCAACTAGAAACTAGTCAGTAGTTCATTGGCATGAAAGTAATCAGAGTCTACAGCCATGCCACTATGAACAAGACTGATTCCATCTGATCTCAGAAGCTAAATAAGGTTGGGTCTAGTTAGTACTTGGACCTAGGAAGACCAGGTGCTTAGGTATAAAAAATAAATAAAAAATAAAAAATAAGGGATTGTAAGCTGTCAAGGTCCTTGCAATCAGTGAGGTTAACCAAGGGTTGCCTCGCCTAAAAAATAAAAATAAAAAATTGAAAGCAAGCAGAAAAGAGATGCCTCGTCTCCAGTTGGCACATCAAGGACAGCCATTTAGGGCAATAAGCAGTGAGAAGGATCAGAATTCCTTGACTGGCACCTTTACACCTGGATCTATTATTATCTTACTACTAAAGACTAGAAGAGTTATTCAGAGTTTCTAATTGAGGATAAATAAAACTTAATTTATACTGGTATAAGAACTTAATGAGAAATAAGCCACTAAGAGAGAAGTCAGTCAAAATAACACTGAGAGCAGTCTTGGTTACATTTTGAAACCACAGAAGAAGCTATAAACTACAGATGAATATAATAAATTAGCAAAAAAATAATTTTAACTGGATAAATGAGAAAGACAGCATTAATAGAAAAACAAAAGATAATTCTTATGTTTATTTAACAAAATCAGCTCTCCATATTTAAAGCATTGGCAATGTATCCATCCATTGGAGATATAATGCTAGGTCAATTTAAGATTTATGATTTTCTGATAAGCAAATTAAAGATATACTCCCCTATGTAAGGATGACTGTATTAGACTCCACAGTGATGTGATAGTTATTCAAATCCCTTTCTTGGTTAAGCTTGTCTTAAAATTATGACTTAACAATGTGCAATTAGTACCAATTATGAATATCCTCAGAAATATATTATTTTTGGAATTTAATTCCAAATAATTTACTTAAGACATTAAGGAAGCAGAAGAAAAATCTTATTAACATTAAGTAGACAAGGGAACACATGCAATTATTAACCATGAGAGGAGATAATAAAATGTTATGGATAATTTTATAACAATGTAGAGATTCCTTACGGATATCTACCAATTCTTAGAGAAGGCAAATATAATTCTTTGATGTATAGATTCATTGGCTATGGATAAAACATCTGGTGAACAAAGATCAGACTTTAGTTTAGTTTCCTTATTTTCTCAAGGGCTTGCTCCACTACACGAACACATATATACTGTTATGTGCCAGTGTTATATAAAGCTAAACAAAATAACAAGTGTCACTTCCAGGAACTTAAAAGAAAGAAAACCACAAAAATGTTGGATGGTTTAAAGAAGGATGGTTTTACTCTCATATTAACAAGTGCAGTTTTTGTTGGCGTTTTGATGCTAGCCATTCACATAATGATCTTGATGATGACAACAGAAATTCTACGGAAAATTCATGGGCTTAGAAATCTAAGGGGAAAGAAGTAGCAAAGAAGTGAAAAGGGATGGGCAAGGAAACTTCCATTTTTATTTTAGATACTTCTACTTTAGCTGAATAAACTGTTTTACCTTTGTAATATAAAATGAGTTAACAATTAAAATCAGACTAACTGGAAGCATTAAAATATACCATGAATAGTGGGGGAAAAGGAGAAAAAAAATATTTTCTAAATAGTTTTAATTCTATTCGCTATGGACAAACTTATCATTGTCTTATCATTATTACCTCCTATTCCCTTGGTCAGTCCCCAAAGCATGAGCAAATAAATGTATTTATGTATTTTGGAAAATAGCAATTTTTGGCAAGGAGGTATTCTTTTTTCTTCTTTCTTCCTTTCTCTAACACCTCTCCTAGAAGACAGAATCAAGGAATAGCCATACTCCAGCTTTATTTTCTTGTACTACACCTAATTGATTCAATCTTGACCTAATCAAAAAATAATAATTTAAATAGGTTATGAAGGTAGAGATATACCATCTAAATATTTGACTTTATTCTCCTATCCAATGATTTATGTGAAACAAATATGTTAGGAAACAGAGAAAACTGAGACTTAAGGAGCTTGTCACATGCTCCTTACATTGCTCAGTCATTCCTGAACATCGAAGAAGAGGCACTTAATTTTTTTTTCTCTTGTAAACTTGTATTTTAGATTCTCCGTTGGAGTAAAACACGCTCTTCAGCTATTTACAAGGTAATTTCTGAGTTGTACAAACTCCACTTTCATTCACTATACTCCCCTATTCAATCTTGGCTGCCATAGCCAGACAGAAAGAAAGCACGAGGACCCTTTTTTCTTGCATCTGCACTGGAACCTTAGCAGCAGACAGTAACTGCTCCAGGTCTGTCAAAAAGATGCGTCGAGGTACTTAATTTTTGAATAACCTCATCCTGGCTTCTAAAGATTATGGATTCAAATGTCAATATGACAATAACTCAACATTGGTTATAACTAGTTGATTAGCTATCTCTTTCATAAAAGAATGCCCAGAATAGTTACCTCAGCTACCTAAAACCCAGATCAACAAATACATAAAATTAGGGATGCTAAACCACATTTAGTATGTCACTGGAGGGTTTCTTTTTCCTAGTGATGATAGGTGACATTAATCCATCTGTCACTCACTGGAATTAGAACCATCATTTTTAACTAAACAGTATGACCTAATAACCTATTCACCATAGGTAGAGAATAAGTGAGGATAGACTTTAATGGATTCTTATTATTTATAAGTTGAATTCAAAGCTTCTTTTCCTCCTTTTATTAAATTAACACTAGAAGCCAATTCATTGTCCTGATCACTAGGGGAAGAAAACATCATCATTATTCTTAAAGAAATCATGAACTGGGAAGCATGATACAAATGCCCAAAGAGAAAAAAGAAAATTCTATAGGAGAGTGAGGAGGGTAATCTCATCTGGGAAAAACTGAAGACCTCATAGTCCTGGTAGACTTTGAGGAGTAAGATTTTAAAAGGTAGCAAGCAATTGGTGATTAGGCATGAATAATTTACAAAATGAGGAAGCAATCCAGGGTTTGAGTATAAGATGGGCTATGTGACTGGAAAGGTAGGTTGAGTTCAGATTGTAGAAGACCTGAATATTAAATATGGGTTAACTTTGAGCAATCAAGTTTCTGATCAAGAGAGTAACATAATTTACAATTATATTTAGAAAAATAAATAGCAACAGTGTAGAAGATTCATGGGAAGAAATGAGAGGCCAGTGGAGGAGGTAGCAATACTATGGGATCAGACAGAATGGCCCATACTTGAGAGACACACAAAAGGTAGACTTACTTAGATGGCTTAGTAAGTAATTGACTAGGAAGAGGAGACAAGCAGAAGAACTGATGCCAAGCTTTACAGACTTGGAGATCTGGTTAATGGTGATGTATTAAGGAACACCATGGGTAAAGCAGGTTTTGGTTGGAAAGAGAATGAATTCAGTCTTTTGAATTTAAGTGCCTCAGGGATAGTCACAGAGAGATGTCTGATATGGCAGGTGACCAGAAATATAAGACTGAAGTTTGAGTTAAGAGTTTAGGACTATAATCTAGTCTGGGGATTAATTTCTTGGAGTCATGGAAAGAGATGAGATTACATAAGGAGAGAAAAAAAAACAGGAGGGCAGAGAAAAGATCAGGAAGAGTAGTGGACAGGAACAGAAACCATCTCAGACAAAAAGGAGCAAGAGACTAAAAAAATGAAACTTAAGACAGTTAATTTTGTCTCCTGTAAATAACTGATAAAAAGATTTAGGTGAATGAGACATTAGACCATGTATTTCTATTATCTATGTGCTACTTGACTCTGCTCAGTTAATTCATTGAGATTCAGTCTAAGTCCTCTAAAAATCAATATGGAACCTAAGATTCACAGTGTGTACCAAATATATTCATTTGTCTCACTGAAATACTAATTTGTTAGCTTTGGAGTGTACATTCTTACTTGTATACTCTTGTTCCTGAAAGGATTTCTAGTGTCCCTACTATATTTTCAGAGCTTCTTTCCAAAGATCTAGTTATATAACTTCCTGATTAAAGCCTTACCCATGTTAAAGCTGAAATTATGTTAAAAATAACCATAATTGAATTTCAGATTAGTTATTCCTTAACTTAAAGTACATAAAATTTTTAAGTTTTGTTGAAATATTAGAAAAAACTTTATAATCTACGCTGTTTCCAACATGGATAATAATATTTAGAAACAGCTATAAAATCAAGGGCAGCTATGTTTTATACTTCCGAAGCAGCCCATTAAGTGACAAATGACTATTTATTCACGAAGTTTAAAAAGGCACCTAAGAAGCCAAATCTTAGGATAACCCCACCCTCGGCCTCCTAGACAATTAGCAATCAGGGTGCCTAATGCCTGTGAAATTGGGTTGGGGGACTCAACAATTCCTTGTATCAGGAGTTTTCACTCTGACCAGCCACAAAGAGACAGGCTTGTTCTGACCCATCTTTCACTAGGCATTTATAAGAAAAAATTTTCTCACTAGGTCCTTACACATAATCAGCATTTTTGTTTGCTGCAGTCCCAGTCATTTCCTACCTTAGGCCAGTTTCGACATGCACCAGCCTTTTGCACTGAATCTACATTGTGTGTGCTGACATGACATCAGCTGTCCTGCCCCTAACAGGGTCTGAGACGGGAAAACTTACAATGGTGCTTTGAGTAATCACAAAGCTCCTTCCTCTCTATTTAGGATTTCTGACATTTTTTCCTTCCATTTAAAATTCTTCCCATTTAAATTAATTAAAAAAAAAATTAAGACCGTAAAGAAGAAAGATGGAATTGGCAGGCCTAGAGGACTAAATATTGGGAAGGATGAGAGTTTGTCATAAAACTGCTTTGCGGTTATATCTCTTGCCAGTTGGTTTCAGTGTTAAAATAGAGCTAAAACTCATGCACAGAAGAGAGTTCTAGGTTTGCAAACCTTTAAAAATGTTTTCTGCATCCTCAAATAGCTGATCCCTAAATACTCAAGAACTTTTCTGCACAGGAAAGCTCCAAGAACTGCAAATTATGGGAAAAGATTGACTGAGTCACCCCAAATATAACTGAGGATTAGGATGAGTTATCTAATTTTTCTTGCAGAAAGAATACTTCATACCATTACTTTACAAATGTAGGGATTTTAGGCCAAATATTTAGCTTTAAAAAATTCAGTTTTCCCATCTAGATGGAATTTAGAATAAATGATGGCTTTGCAATCTATCAAATCTTTTTATTTCATTATACTGACTGTTGTAGCAAACCATCCTCATGTACAAAGCCAGTTATGCAGGAAAGTATGAGAAAACTGGAAAATTTTACCAGCTCTGCGGCCCCTGGATTGTGTTATAAGTCACCAGCATATGTAACTCATTTTCTAGTTAAGTAATTCCCTCTGGGGACCTGGTCTGCAATCCACACGAAGGATCAAATTTCATTAGCAGTTGTAGGAAAATGCATCCCTGTGCATTTGCAAGTCAAAAATCCTGTAGGCTAAAGCTAGTCTGGCTATTCATTGATTTTTCCTGGGAGAGGATTTTTGCTGATAGAAAACATTCGTTGGAAGGCACAGATGAGGAAGTTGAGAAGAAGAGAAGGGATTCAGCTAGCAGAGAGACAACTAAACCTCAGTCTTAATGTTAAACTCTGGCCTTAACACTCAGCCTGCAGCTGTGTCCAAGAGGAGACCGATTCAGCAGTAATTCTACCCCCACCCCACCCCAGCAACAAATGACAAAAGACACAGGAAGACAAATTAAAAGGGCAAGTGTACAAAAAAACCACATTTAATAGGCATCAAACTCTCTTCATTTCTAGATATCAACCTGAAGTCAGTGTGCTCTTCATTTCACATGAAATTGGGTTGAAGACTCATAAATCTTAGCATCTATGCAAACAATTGGAAAATTTTAATTAACTCGTTTAACTTAAATCAAAAGACACACTGACCACATGTTCACCACTACTCAAACTGTTAGGAAACTACTTTGTTTATTACTTGAATTGGCTTTCTCAAGTCTTAAACCCTCCCATTCCTTACCTTGGTTTGAGTTGGTTCTCCTTTCTCAAACATCATCTTAAGCCTGTTCAGCGGAACATTGTATTTCTCTATTTTGTTTGCAGCTTCTGTGTTTTCACTGATTTCAGGTTTTCCTACTTCATGCCTGGATTCTCCTAGACAATTTTCCATGTTTTTACTTCCTGTTGAGTGGTCTTTAAGATGCTCACTGTCCTCGATGCAGGGATGTGGATACTGAATAAGGGCTTCAGGAGGTGATCCAAGTCTAGGTCTGGGGTGGACTCGCTCCTCTCGGTTAGCTGCGGCCCCAGAGGAAGAGCTGCTTACCACTTCAGAGGGAGGATGGTCGCCTCTGTGCCTGACCTCAGTGCTGCTGTTTCGCAGGGAGTCTGAGAGAGACTCGGCTCCTAGCACTGGGGTCTCCCACTTCTTCTTTAACACAGTCAGGATCCCCCTTCTAAAGTGCTGGGGGAGATTTTCAGTGTTCTAGAAGAACAAGAAGTGAGCGCCAGTTATAACTTGCCTGCTGAAACATCCAAACATGTTGTTCTTTGCAAAATGAAAGTTAAACTCCAAGCTGCTCTAGGTCCACTGGCGTTTCAGACAGCTGTGAACAGTTACAGCCCTGCCACATGGAGAAAGCATCCACCCCAGGAGAGGGAGAGGGGAAGAGAGAAAAAGTCAGGAGCTGAAGCAGGAAGTGATAAAACAGGATAGCCTTATAAGGACAAAATGAGAAGAAAGGAGAGCCCAGATTTAATGATAGTTACATTGGAGACAAGAGATTTTTATAAAGATTAATTGGAAAAATGAAAAAGAAAAAGCAAAATACCAGGTACTTTAAATACTGTAAATATGTATTAATAAAAGTTCACCATTAAATGCCACAAAATGACATGGAGTATTCTGCTGTTTTTTTTTTTTCTTTAAAATAAGACAATGACATAGCATAGCTAAAACTATACAATACTAACTGTGGATAGTAGCAACTATTTATAGAAATTTAAAGAAGTCATCTGACTTTTACATCTGACTTGTACTTGCATAAATTATACTTCCTCATATCTGACATAATTTAATGCATAAACAGTCAAATTTTATTTCTACATAAGATCTAATTCTCTTTTTTCATGCTCTTCTCTACATGTACAAATTCTCAGTTATCAGAACATTCACTATATTTACAGGTCCATGTATAAATTCTCAGTTATCAGAACATTCACTGTTTTACAGATCTTTTGAAAAATATCCAGGCTTCATATGAAAACAGTACCACCCAATCTCTTGATTGAAGGGCACACATTTCCAAATCAAGAGAGTTCACTTTCACCTGGGTCAAAATGGAATTAATTTCTACATATAAGACAGATAGAAACCTGTCTTATATGTAGAACTCTTACAACCTGGAAACTGTTAATGTTGTTCCACAATAACAGAGGAGGCATGCTTGTTTAAATAAAAATCAATGTCCCATACTTTGAAAGTACTCCTAATTAGAGGAGTATCACCTTCCCAACAAACCACAAACTCCAATACTACCTTCTTGCCTTCCATTCCTGTAGTCTGTGATTCACTGGTCTTTCAACTAAGAAAGACAAACCACCTAGGACTGAAAGACTTCAGGGAATTAAACAGGATTAGCTGCTATATTGGGAATTAAGACTCTCACCTTATTACTCTTCTGAATAGACTCTTAGAGCCACTACATACATCAAGTAGCTGCAAGGCTTGAAAAAAAAGGTTACAGGAGAACGACTGCTTAATTTTTGTTTAAATATTAGCTGACAAGATTCACTGGGGGAAGCATGAATGGATCAGGGATGTAAGAAGCATGAAAAGTTTTCCTGTTGGAAAAAAGAGAATTAAAATATAGCTCCGGAAGCTGGTGCTACCTTAACTGCCAGTGGCACTCTTGGCTCTGTGCTACCTCCTGCCACACAATGGATGAGTCATCTGGTTCTCAACTTTACCTGCCCTGCCCTTGCTCTGCCCAAACAGGAGCTCTAGAATCAAAGTGGCATTTTGCCTTAGTAACTGGATACTACTTTTCTCAGAGACAAATCATGTGATCAAAGTATATTTATTAACATGAAAAGACACTTAGAAGATATTTTTGAGTGGAAAAAAAGCATATTACAAAACAGCATGATCCCATTTTATAATACACACGTATATATATTAATATAAGCATAGAAAAATATTCCGGAAGAAAAGACATCAGACTATTAAGGGTTACTTTTGATTCACAGATTATAGGCATTTGTGTTTTCTTGTTACAATATGTATTCATTGTGTAATAAAAATGAATACAAAAATAAAATTATATATCATCTTCATATCACAAAAAAAGCTTCCACAGAATACTAAATAATTTTGATGTTATTGTAAGCAGCTTAAAAATTGTCATTTCTACTTGTGTTAGCCAGAAAGAGAGGAATGTGTGACAGAATACCAGCAGTGTTCCAAACAAGGGCCTGGGTGGAGAACATCCCTTAGGGGGCATTTTAACAAGGAGTAAATGTGCTCTTTTCTTAAAAGAACCACGTTAAGTTTGGAAGTGCTGGAACCGGGACAAAAAGGGGAAGGACCGGACTGTGAGGTCTGATAGCATTAAAAACCCCATACCCTTAAATCACTTCTGGTAGCACTAACTAAATTAAGCTATGCCAGTTGTCCAGGTCTTTAAGACCTGAGGCAAGAAAATATGGGGAAGAAGCAGTGGCTACAAAGCAAGAAGGTACAGAACAAAAGCAATAGCTAAAAGCAATTTGGGCAGCAGAGTAAAAAGAGAATTGGACTGAGATAGCCTGGGTCACTTATAGTCCCTTTATCTATATTTTTTTTATAATGAACATGTATTTCTTGCATAATCCAGCTCCACCCAGCCAAGTGACCTTGGGCAAGTTTCTTTATTTCTGGAAACTCCCATATAGTGCTATTGTGGAGAATAAATAAATGAGACTATATTAAAGCAGGGTTATTATTAAATGGGTGATTCTCCCACTCCTCCAGCCACAGATCATAATAGTGATCCTCTACAGTATTCAGTCATCTCTGAAAAACTTGGGCTACAGTCTCTTACTGTTTTTTATACTCTCTTATATAGTCTCTGCTGTTCTACAGTAGAGGTGTGGGATACAAAAGTGAGGTGGGATTTTAGTTGATGTCATTTATATCAGGGTTTTAACTTCTTCCCAAGTGTTTTTCTAGAATAAGGCAGTGGAAAGTCAAGGAGGCTGCAAGTTTTCAAGGGCCCCATTGGTTGCTGCATTACCATAGCCTCTGTTTGCAAAACGATATCCAACACACTGTTCACTCTACTCCACAAGGCTGAGAATCTTGGCAGATTTGCCCAAGGACCATAAGTGTCTGCTTGAATCCAGATGCAACACAGTGTTCTTTCTGCAGGAGCATTTGACCTGGAATTGGGATGAGTCCCAGCTCTATTGCTCTGAAATGTATGACCCTGGATAAGTCCCTTCATTTCTTTGGGGCTCTGTTATCCCACCTGTAAAATGAAGAGGCTGGTTCAAATGAGCTTTCGTGTGGACATCTTGGCAGGGGAATCTTCATCTTAAAAGAAGAAGGATATTTGGTAAGATGCAGCACTGGGTTTAGAAACATAGACTACCTGGACGTACAGCCTCCAAGGATGGGAAGAAAGTCCTAGGCTGAGAGCTTCCCAGAAAAGTGGTAGCCAGTCATTATGGAGAAGAGTGCCCAAACAGCATAGATTTCAAGAAGTGGCATATTCCATGCTTGAAGGGAACCTGAAAATATAACTAATGATGGTATTAATGGTCTGTGTTTCTGTGTCTTATGTTTAAAGGGAACAGGAAGAGAAAGGAGGAATAAATTTCTGGGAATCAAGGCTATCATGTAACCTGATCCAACTATTTGCTAAAGGAACAAACTTACCCACCTGTCCCTGAATGTTTCTTGAACTTGCTTTCCATGGTAGAATGTAAATATTCTTTCTGCTGTTCAGTTACGTCTATAAATTTATGTGGACATTTCTCCCTGTCCTTCAGGAGACAATTTAGACTTTTAAAAAAAGTTTAGTGAATCTTAAAAGCAGCCTTCTGTGATTAGTAGAAAAACTGGTGAGATTTGAATAAACTCTATAGTTTAGTTAATAGTGTTGCACCCATGTTAATTTCTTAAGTTTTGATAAATGTAGCTTAGTTATATAAGTTGTCAACCTTAGGGGAAGCTAGGTAGATGGAGGTATAATGGAAACTCTCTATCTTAGTAATTCTACTTATAAATCCAAAATTATTTTTTTTAAAAAAAGCTTATTTAAAAAATGGTTACTTTCTCTCAACTTACGTCTTCCTCTAGCTGTTGCTGTCTCATGCATTACATAGGTAAGGGTCTTGAAAATAGTCTGTAGTTGCTATTTCCACTTGATCACTTTCCACTGACTCTAATTCTACCACCAAAGCATTTCTGAAGGAGCTCCAATCAAGATTACAAATTACCTCTTTAAATTTTTATTTCATTATCTTATTTTCAATTCATTATTTTTCTCAATCATGAAAGTAATTAAAAAACTTATTGGGAGAAAAAAGTTACAGTCAATATAGGAATGTATACATGCCTTGAATATGTGCTATAATTTTCCATGTTTGACACCACTTCTCCTCCCAACAAGATATCTACTGCCAACAGTTTAGTGTGTTTGCTCTCAATTTCTCCTCTATTTCTCCCCTTAAAATATACTATATTTTTTTCTATAAAATCATACTATAGTACTGTTCTGCACCTTGCTTTAATCATTTAATGTGCTTTTGATATCTTTCCATGTCAATACATAAAATCTTAACTATATAATATAATACTATATATAATATTATATTGGATGCATGTACCATAATTTACCATTCCCCCACTGATGAATATCCGTGTTATTTCAAAATTTTCAATATTACACATAATCTTGCAAAATATATCCTTTTATTTTATTTCACTTGTAAATTTTTCTCAACAATAATTCCTAGAAGTAGAAATGTTGGGTCAATGGGTATAAAATATATTTAATATCTTAATAGGTATTGCCTCATTGACCTGTCACTAAGTGTTGAGAGTTCCAATTTTCTCGCATTCTAAATATTACCCATTAAAAAAATCTGCCAACTATTTAGATTAAAATTTATATATCGTGATTACTTTAACTTACATTCTTTGATTATTAGCAAGGCCAAGCATTTTTTCATGTTTATTGTTCCTTCTTTAATTATCTGTCCACATTGCTTTACCTCAGCTGCCAAATGCAATGGATGCTTCTGCTTTATTTCATTTGATCTCTCTATAGAATTTGACATTACTGACCACTCCCCATTTTTCAAAATTCCTTCCTTCCGCCACAGGCCATACCTTGGTGCACCAGGCCCCCTGGGTGCACCAGGCCTTGGGTGTGCACTGCGAGCGCGTGGGAGGAGATGCCCTGCCTTCAGAGATCCAGTTCTTAAGGGGAGATGGCAACATCCATAGGTCAGAGGTGGAAGTGGGGGTATTAAAAAAAATCCCTTCTTTCCATAGTTTATATGACATCCCCCTTTTCCTAGATTTCTTCCCATTTCTCTGGCCAGTCCTTTATATCGTTTACAGGTTTCTCTTCTTCTGTCCCTCCCTTCTACATTGGGGTCCATTGAGACTCTGTCTAAAGTCTTCTTTGCTCACTGTTTATATTCTCTGTAGATGATCTGACTTTACCCCCCACCTGTTGATGACTCATAACCATAACCCTAGCCAGATATTGCTTCTTATTTATCAATTTTACCTTGAAATTCTACAGGCATCTTAAAATTCATCCTTGTGCAAGACTAAAGTCTCCCTTTTCCCTTCATTCCTCATTTTTAGCCTGTTTCTTTTCCTGAATTCTCCATCTTGGTGAATATGACAATTATCTTTTCAACTGTCAAATGTTCCTGTTTTCTTATGCCTCCATGTTGTGCATGTGCTGCTTCTTCTGCCACTCTTTTATCCACCCCCTGCCCCGCAGTCGTGCTCAGTTAGGCACTGCTTCTTCTGGGAAGCCTTCCTTGACATGCGATAGCTCAGGTTACAAGTCCCTCCTAAATTCTCCCCCAGCACCTTGAGTATTTCTTTAATATGGAACTTATCACACTGAGATTATAAATTGTATTTTCCAAACTCTGAACAGTCTTTTGGAGGCAGGGACCACACTTTATTTCTCTGTGTCTTCAGCACCTGGCACTGAAGAAATGTTCCACAAATGTTTGTCTATACTTGTGATGTCAACTTTTGTCATGCCACTGTCTTAAACCAAGTCCAGAACCTAGTCTAGTCAGGCCTTTATCCCATCACTTTCAAACAGCACAAGATGACCAATGACCTTCATGTTGCCAAATCTAATGGTCAATTCTCAGCTTATCTGTGTGTTTGACTCTGTTGATAACTCTTCTTTCAGAAACACTATTCACTTCACTTCTGGCATTCTCTTATTTCACCAGTTGCTCTCTCTTAGTCTCCTTTGCTGATTCCTCCTTATCTCTCCAACCTTTCAACACCAAGGTGCCCTTGAACTCAGTCCTCAGACCTTTTATCTAGCTCCACTCACTCCCTAGGTAACCTCATGCATCTTATGCCTGCCTTTCTTTCTTTCTTTCTTTCTTTCTTTCTTTCTTTCTTTCTTTCTTTCTTTCTTTCTCTTTTCCTTTTCTTTCTTCCTTCCTTCCTTCCTTCCTTCCTTCCTTCCTTCCTTCCTTCCTTCCTTCCTTCCTTCCTTCCTTCCTTCCTTTCTTTCTTTCTTTCTTTCTTTCTTTCTTTCTTTCTTTCTTCTTTCTCTTTTCTTTTCCTCTTCTTTCTTCCTTTCTTTCTTTCTTTCTTTCTTTCTTTCTTTCTTTCTTTCTTTCTTTCTTTCTTTCTTTCTTTCTTTCTTTCTTTCTTTCTTTCTTTCTTTCTTTCTTTCTTTCTTTCTTTCTTTCCTTTCTTTCTTTCTTTCTTTCTTTCTTTCTTTCTTTCTTTCTTTCTTTCTTTCTTTTTTTCTTTCTTTCTTTCTTATTTTTATTTATTATTATTTATGCCTAGAGCACGTGGTCCTCCTAGGTGGTCTCCTATCTAAGTACTAACCATGCCTGACTATGCTTAGCTTCCGAGATCAGACATCAGGCTTGTTCAGGGTGGCATGGCCATAGACCATGGACTGTGGATCCACTGGGGTGCGAACCCAGGACCTTTTGAGTGCAAAGCAGATATGCTAACTGCTACACTATGGAATCATGTCCTGTCTGATGTCCTTAAATACAACTGACACTTTAATACATATCTTCAGCCCAATCTCTTCCAATTCCTGATTTGTACATCCAAATTTCTATTTGACATTAGATGTCTTAATAAAGAATTTTATATTCAATATATCTAAAACTGAGCTTATAATAGTTCTCCTTCTCTAAACCTGCTTTTACTGCAGTCTTCCCCATCTCAATTAATGGCATTTTCCCAGGTGTTTGGTCCAAAAAACACAGCTGCCATTTTTTATTCTTTTCTTTTTCTTTACCTTCAGTATGGATCCTGACCACTTCTCGTCACCTATGTGGCTAATTACCCCAGTCCAATTCATTATCATCTCTTGGTTAAAGCACTGCAATTATCTTGTAATTGGTCTCCATGCATCTGTCACTGTAGCTCTAGTCTTTCTCCTCTTTTTAAGATTTAAGTTGGATCATATCACCCCTTTGTACACAAAACCTCCAAAGGTCCCCATTCAATCATGGTTAAAATCCAGGTACTCACAATGACCCTATATGACCTTGCTCCTATTCCTCAAACACACTAAGAATGTTTCTGCCTCAGGGTATTTGGATGTACTCATATCTTCTGCCTAAATCATTCTTCTCTCTGGCTCATATCCTCAGATCTCTGCTCAAATGTCTTCTTATCAGAGGCTTTCCTTGACTACCCTACATTCCATCTCTTACCTGCTTCATGTGTTTCATAGTTCTAATTACCACTTGAACAGTATCATTATTGTCTGTCTCTCCCATTACAATGTAAACTCCATGATGGCAGAGATGTAGTCTATATTAGTGTCTAAAACAGTGCTTGGCATATAGTAGGTGCTCTATGAATACTTGTTAAATGAAAGAGTGAAAGAAAAGAAGAAAGGAGGAAAAGAGGAAGGTGGAAAAATAACAGGTAAGTGAGTGAGAGAGGAGGAAGAAATTAGCAGTTGAGTGAAATGATAGTCGCTTTTTCTTACAATGTAACAGAGGGAATCCATTTTGAATTACAGAAAAATTAAACTAAGGACTCAGTCAGCATTACTCCCTTAGAAAGAACAAATTGACAGGGGCATGTTAAGTACCAATTTAAATAGTTTAATATTGAAAAATGCCAGGAGAATGTTTTTATAATGCTAGCCAAACTAAAGAGTTCTTGCCCAAGTGCTAAGGTTTTTTCCTCATAAGATTAAATCAAGGAAGATTTCAAAAGAAATACACCATCCAGTCCAACTGGAAGTAGCTGGCAGGGAGAGTAGAGAATGGATACAAGCAGAGAGCTTGTTCTGAGGTTATAGCCTTCGATGGATCCTGCAGTTAAGAAATGTGCTAAGTTTCTAAGTAGACTGGATCGAGAACACAGAGGATGACAACAGCTGTACTGCTGCTACCATTTAAATGCAGAAATACAAAAATACTGGTTGTTTAATTTGAAACAAGTTAGGATGGCAGCATAGGAAGCTTTGCATCCTAATTTGAGCAGAAGTAGTAAGCCATTTTACAAACCTCAGGCAAAGCACATGACCTTCGTCCTTCACTCAACTCAGGGAATAAAAAGTGGTTCAAAAGGAGAACCCCAGTGAAAAAATAAGATTCCAAGTAATAAGATTCTAAGCCAAGTGGCTCACAAATCAGACCAGTTGCCACAAATGTCCGACTCAGCTGACATGGAGCCAAAGGCCCACAGAGGCAGCAGGTGGCTGGGCCACACAGGACTCCTTTTGAAGTTCCACATGCCCCCAGGCTTCTGAATACTTACATTTCTCCTTTTCTCCGTGTTTGCTTCTTCAGCTGCTTTCTGGTACCTTCAGAGAAGGGGAGGGGAGAGAATGTCTTCAAGTTAAACTTATGTTTTTACTCTTTCAATCTGTAAGAAAACCACTTCTGCATACCTATTTCTGCCAGCAATTGCCTTCAATCAACTCTATCAGAAGCAGTGAGAATCACAGCTGCCCTAACTTTCTGCGCTGTTCCAGTCATCTGCTCTGACACTAAGAAAGGTCCAAGTTGATAAGGTCAAATGCTAGAAAAACAACTGGGTAAAAGCAGAAAGTCTGGGGTGTAAGTCCCAGTTTCATCACTTATTAACTATGATGTCTAACAAGTCACTTAACCTCTGTAAGCCTCAGATTCCTTATCTAAAAAGTGGCTTTATGTATCTCGTTTCAGGATTGGTGGGAAGACTGAATGACATCACATGTACAAAAATTTTTTGGAATTAGTCAAAGGATATAGTATTGCATTAATCCTAGATGCACATTTTCCCTACACTAAAGCCTGTGAAATATTTAACTCTTGTCAAGCAAATGATCAAGAGGTGGTCCTGTCTGTACAGTGAGAATTTAGTCTGAATTGTTGGTATTGTCACTTTAGCTCAGTTAAATGCATTTGATATTACTACACGTTTTAAATACCAATTAAAATGTCTTTAAAGAGATTACAGTATGGTTTGGCATTTAAAGAAAATTTATTTTACTTTCTTATGTATGTGTTTTTTTCATAGTGATGCATAAAATAGTGGTACAACATACAGTCAATGGGTCTATGGCCATGCCACCCTGAACACACCCAATCCCGTCAGATCTTGGAAGCTAGGCAGGGTCAGGCCTGGTTAGTACTTGGATGGGAGACCTCTTAGGAAGACTAGGTAGGCTTAAAAAAATGAAAAACAAACAAACAAACAAACAGAAAACATACAGTCAATGGAATCTTATATTTGATAAAAAGGCATATATAATTTTATTATTTTAATTTCTTTTTCTTTTATCATTTTATTTTATTATTTTTCTTACTTGGATCAGAGATCCCTGAGAAACAAGTGAAGTCCCAGACTTTTCAGGGGGTGTCAGGTTTGATGACAAAGGAGGCGTTGGAGGTCCAGGCTGCAGCAGATCTCCAAGACCACTCAGAATAACCTTAATCTGGCTTCCTCCGGGCCTCTGAGTCAAGAATTAAAGGTGGCACCAACACTAGGAGAATCCCCTCCATGTGCCTCTCTTTGGATCTGCATTCCTAGAACTCAGCACCAATCCAGCCTTAGAAAAGGGCATGTTCAAAAGGCCATGTTTTCTCTGCCTTAAGGGAGAATTTCAGAGTTTATAAGAGATTCGGGGAAGGAAAAGGTGATGAGAGAAAAATAAAAAGAGTAGAATGGGAAAGGGCCCATTTCTCTACCAAAACCAACTGTCAATGGATAAATACCTTCATAAGCTCAGAAGAGAATAGCCTCATCCAAAATGGAAGCCAGAGAAAAATCCTGATTCAGACACCATTGTTTACTTGCTATGTAATCTGAATTATATCACTTCATTTACTGGCCTTGCCTACAAAATTAAGTGACTATGTGAGAGAATTTCTAAGGTTGTTTCCATTTCTATCACTTTTTAAATTTTAACAATTAGATATTAATTAATAAGTGTCTCACTCACCAGGTTGGGTATCAATCACTCTGCAACCGAGCAAAGCTTTCTAATAAGGTAAGGTGAAAAAACTTTCAAAATTTTCTGGATTTCACTGACCATAATAGGTGATAGAAGAAAATGAAGTGCTATAAGTCAAGTAACTAGCTGGAAATATATTTGCAATTTATATTCTAAACAAAAGGCTTATTTCCCTAAACTACGAAAAACTCTTAAAAATCAATAAAACAACTAACAACTAGAAAAATGGGTATGGCTATAAACACAGTCCACAGAAAAGAATATCAAACTTTAGCTCTTAAACAAAATGGATGTTCAACCATGAAGTGAAAATTCAAACAACACTAAGAATATTTTTTACCTATCAAGCAAGAAAAAAAAATATATAGATTTTTAAAAAGCTAATATACTGAGGGTCAATTAACAAAATCTCTATAAAAGGCATTTTGTCAATTTTACAAAAATTACAAAATTATAAAAGCACAAATGTTATGATTCATCGATTCTGTTTCTAGAATTTATTCTATTGATACGTTCACACAAACAAAAATGACTTTTATATTAGGTTATCTGTCACAGCATTAATTGTAATAGCAAAGACTGAAAACAACCTGAATGTCCATTCAGAGAGAACTGGTAAATAAATTGTAATGTATTCATATAATGGAATATTATGCAGCTATAAAAAGAATGAAGGGATGTTTGCACAACAGTCTGAATGTTCTTAATGACACTGAACTCTATACTTAAAAATGGTTAAAATAGTAGCCTGTATATTATGTATATTTTACTACAATTTTAAAAAGTGTAATATTGGCATAAAGACAGACATACTGATCTGTGGAATGGAATAGAAAGCCCTAAAATAAACTCTTATGTATATGGTCAAAGGATTTTGACAAGGGTGCCAAGACCATCTAATTAGAAAAGAACAATCTTTTCAATAAATGATGTTGGGAAAACTATATATCCCTATGCAAAAAAATGAAGTTGGACCCTTACTTTATACCATATAAAAAAATTAAATACAAATTGATTAAAGACTCAAGTATAAGAGCTAAAACTATAAAACTCTTAGAAGAAACCAGGGACAAAGCTTTGTGACATTGGATTTGGCAATGCTTTCTTGGAATAACACCAAAAGCACAGACAACAGAGGAAAATACAGATAAATTAGACTTCAACAAAATCTGTGCATCAAAGGACATTAATAGAGTGAAAAGGCAACACATGGTGTGGAAGAAAATATTTGCAAATCATATATCTGATAAGGGTTAACATTAAAAATATACAGTATTAAAAAAATAACAAATATAAAATAATGTTGTATGTACTATTCTGCATTTTAAAATAGCTGAAGCTTTCACTCAAGAAATGTTTTAAGCACTAGAGAAACAGTAGTGAAAGAAAGAACCAAAAGAGACATAGCTCCTGCTCTCAGACAGCTTATAGTTTAGACAATAAACATATAACCACACAAATATATACATATATACACACACGTGTGTATTTACACATATATATGTATGTATACATACACATGCACATGTATAGTGATAAATCCTTCAAAGAAAAAGAATAAAGTATTATTAAATAACATAACAAGGAACCAAATTGAGAAGGCGGAGTGTGCATGTGTGTGTGTTTGTGTGTGTGTGAAAGCCTCACTGAGGAAATGACCATTAGGCAGAAATCTGAAGTTGACCAGGAGTTATCCAGATAAAACTAGGCAGGAAAGCATTCCAGGCATAGAAAAATAGCATTCACAAGGGCCCAAAGGCAAGAAAGCATCCCATGCTTGTAAGGTGCACAAACCCCAGAGTTGCTGAAGTGCACCAAGAAGGGGAGACCGCAGGAGATGATGATGAGAGGGGGCACTTCGCAAGCCATGCTAAAGATTTTGAACTTAATCCTAGGTACCATGAATGGTCATTGATCCAATTCAATTTTTTAAAAGAGCACTTTGAAGAATGAACTGGAGGGGGCAGTGAGAATGGAGAAGGCATTTGTGAGAAATAATGGTGGCTTGGCCCAGGATGGTGTAATTGGAGATAAAGAAAAGTGAATAGATTTGAGATATAATTCAGAGATAGAATCAACAGGATTGGTAATGAGGGGAGGAGGAAGAAGTCAAGAATGATTCCTAGGTTTCTGGCTGTTTCATCAATGGAATGAGGAATTCTGGAGGAGGAGTAAATTTGCAAATGGGGAAGATCAAGAGTTCAGTGTTAGCCATATTAACTAAAACATCCATTCGGTGGTGGTAGTGATTAGATACATGAGTCTAGAACTCAGAAGAAAGATCTGGGCTAGTAATATAAATTTAGGACCTGTGTGCCCACAGATGATATTAAAGCATAGGAATATATAATATCATCTACGAAGAGTGGGTAGTGCAAAAAAAGGCCCAGAACTTGGTCCTGGAGACCCTAACATTTAGCAGTCAGAAGAAGAAAAAGAGGTGATGAGAGAATGAGAAGGAGCAGACAGTAGGAGGAAAACCAGGAGACTGAAGAGAAGTCAAGAGAAGAAAAATGTGGAAGAAGGAAGTGGTGAGAGGTCATGTAAGACAAAGGCTAACAAACATCTCCTTGATTTAGTAACACGGAGCCTTTGGCAATCCTCTTCCACTGTAAATGTAATTAATTCACATATATTCTTTTTAAACAGGCATTTTGATTGTTTCCAGTTTTGTACATACATATTTTCCCCCCCATTTGTACTAATATATGTATCCAAGACAGTCCCTAAAAATGGAAATGTAGAAACACTGTGGATTATAGCTAGAAAGGAACTTAGAACTGGCCTTGAACCTTTATTTCCACCACTACGGTAATCATCTATAGTATATTACAGCAATAATACAATATATGCAAACCAGAGCCAACCAGCATATGAGTCTGTTCTTAGTCAACTGTTCTTTGAGGCAAGGTATTTACACTGTGATTAGTTGGGTAAATAAGCTCAGAAGTTCCCTGTACTGCTATAACAGAAACACAGATTTAAAGAATGAAGATCAAAACAGTTTTCATTTTCAGTCCTGCCCTTTAGCACTGAGGCATCTGTAAGACACTGTTGTGTATAGTGATAGCTGTCTTGAATCATGTTTTGAAACTCCCACTCAAATATTCCCACTCTTTGTTTGCAATGAAGTACTTGCTAAATAGTAAATACACAGGGAGACAGGTTCCACAATCACTGCTTTCTTCCAAGTCAGGTCCTTGGTACTTTTACATTTTGTACCATCAGAATGCTAAGAGACATTAGGTGTAATACTTCTGAACTCAGTGTTAGACCAGGATTCTGGCTTCAGACTTCCCTTGAAGGTTCTTACAAGCAACAAGCATTATTCTGACACAGAATGTGAAAGTCACTGATTTGGGGAAAAGGGAGAAGCATTTTGAATATCTGAATTTGAGGGAAAAATATTTGCAATGAGATGTCTATAATTAAAATCTCATCTCCCTTCCCTTCCCAGACTTTTGTGTCCTCCAGTCTCCTTCACATATAGAATTTAATCTTGTAACTGCTCATTAATGCTCAGCTGTGAGGCAGGCAGCTGATAGAGGATGCTAAAATTATCAGGGGAGTAATAACAGTGTCTCAACCTTCTCTAAAGCCAGAAAACAGAGTTCCTGAGCCATGACTCTTGCTTGTGTGCCCTCAAATAGAGCAATAAGAATGCTGAGCCAAAAAAGGGAAAATGGAAACTCCCAAGTTTTAGGCAGTGTATTTTCTTCTGGAACAATTTTACCACTAAAATGTTACAGAGGAGCAACGAAGCTAACCAGGGAGATCTGAGGGTCAATTGTTTCTTAATGTAAAAAGAACAGTCACAGAAAAAACTATAAACTGTGTTCTTTCTTGGGACTATGGAGTGGCTAAAGTTATAACAAGAGTAGGAAGAGTCATGACATGAGAGAAGGAGCAATGGGCAGCGGTGGGGGAACCTGTGTGCTGTGTTCTTCCACTATCTTGGGGTGTGATTTGCAGTCATAATTGTTAGGACATCAAGTTCACTATCTGTCAGAGGAAGGGGACAAAGTTTAACTAGATCAGTGATTCTACAATTCATTTCATTGTAGAATCCTTTTTTCAAATGATTTCTTGTTTAGAACCTCACATATAAAAGGCATCCGAGCAGGACAAAAGGGGTGGAAGGGCCCAGACTCAGCTCTTTATATCTTCTCATTTTCCCAGAACTGTCCCTTGAGGTTCCTCCGAAGAACTCAATTAAGACAGTTGAAAAACCACTGGGCTAGATTCCCTTCAATTCCAAAAACATATGGGTCAAAGAGGAACTTTCTGAAAAGAAACCAAATTCTACCCAAAGAGTCAAATTTTAATCAAGCAAAGGATTATGTTATGTTGAAGTCAATGGTGAGTGAAACCAAAGCAAGCCATTCAAATTAACTCACCAATAGGCTCTTCCTTACCTCAAAATTAATGATTTATATAGTATAGAAGTTCAGTAAAAGAAAAGTCTGGAGCTATAAAGTTCTCATGAGACATAAGCTCTGATGCTAGAAAAGTTACTCTAATGTATATAGAAATGTCAAATGTGTTGTTAACAATGAGAAAGTAAACCCCAGCTAATTCTACAAATATCAGCCAGATTGTTTCCTCCAAGTTTTATATTAGTCTCTGATCAGAAACCTCCTAGGGTTTCTACAATCTTTTAACTAGGTGTTAGAGAATTTACTAATTCCAAACCCTATAATAGTACTTCAAAATAAGATAAAATCATATCTCTAGGTGTTAGAAGTAGAAATTCATATATGCCTTATAGAACACAGTCCTGTAATCCGCTTTAGGAACTTATAGTGAGTGAACCTTAAAAGCCTTAATCAGTGTCAGCAATATATCTCCACTGAGTATAAAACCTGGAGAAAAATCCAGGCTGATTCTCTGATTTTCATTGTCTTAGTGCACACCATGCCCTCTCCTACTTCTGTGGCCTTAACTCCTATTGTTCCACTTCCTCTGCATTGTTGCCACCATGTTCCCAACCTATCAAGCACAATTCAATTCATCCTTCAAAACCAGTTCAATATGTTAAGATATGTGCATCAGAAGAAAATACTAGACAGAAACAAGTTAAAATTTAACATGGGCAGGTTACTCTCTACAGCTTAGTTTTTTCAACTAAAACAAGGGTAATGTCTCTCCCTCAAATAGTTTTTGTTAGGATTAGAAATAGTAACTTTTTCTATCAAGAGTCTAGTATAGTGCCTGGCACATTGATTCTGATTAATGAGTTCAGGATTTACAGTTTTCATAACTGCTATTTGCCCTTATAACCTTCATGGAGAAAAGGCAATTTACAATACTATTAGAAGGCAATCTCTAAGACCCCTTGTACTTTCTGACTGCAAAATTAAGAAGGCCCATAGATGAACAGCTTTTTCCAATGTCCTAGTCTTCATGAGTGCTACTACAAGAATCAAATCCTCTATCTGGAGAATTAGCTGGGCTAGTCAATGACAGAATAAAGGAGTGAGAAGGGAACCGGGCACTACTAGCATTTGGAAGAAGGTAAGATGATGAACATCCTGCACAAGGAAAATCTGCCTCATTCAAAATGTCAACAGCACCCCCACTGAGAAACACTGAGAAGAGAATGGAGCTAGAAGTTATTCTCCCCAGTGAAGGCAAGGAGTTTGGCCTGGAGGCTGGCACCCCACTGCAATGAGGGAGAGGATGAGAAGAGTGTAATATAGTTATATGGGAGCCTCAAAGCATAGTTTTAGTATTTTAAAACAAAGCACAAAAAACAAGGGATGGGAAATAGCAGTGGAGATATAGAAGAGTAGCATCCCAGACTCCTGGCCCGAAAACATTTTAGGGAAGAAAAATGTGGAGAAAGGCAGGCAGCCACTACTCAGAGACAGAATGCATGTCAAGGGAAAGCCAAGTTCAGCTGAAGAGAGGTGGAGCTAGGGAGGGTGAAAAGGGTAAGAATGTGGAGAAGTTTCTCTGCAGAACAGGGAGTTTCCAAGTCTCATTAATCACATCTCAACACTGTCTCAAATCCTTTTCTTCCTTTCCATTCCTGTTGCCCTCCACCCTCAACAGCTTTCACTTGGGTTCTCAAGAGAACCTCATGACTTGTCTCCATATTATCTCTCAAATTTCCAGTATACCTGTAACTATTGCCAGAAGCATCTTTCTAAAATGCAAATCTGATCATGTCATTCTCCTTGTATGAAAACTTTCAATTGTTTCCATTGTTTATCTAACTAAATCCTAAATTTAGCATGGCATTTGAGGCCTTCCATCTGGCTTTAACTGAACCATACCAGCCCCTTCTTCTTTTTATATTTCTCCATGCCAGACTGCTTGCTTTCCTATTCCCTTTGAGTTCATAAGTCCATCTTTTCCACTACCAATGCTCCTAAACTTCCCTGAAGGTAAAAATCATCCTTGATACTTGCTAAAAACACAGATTCCTGGGGTGCATCTCAGACACACAAGAATCTTCTGGGTGGGGGGCACTGGAATGACATATAGGATGGTTTTAAAACATGTCCAAATAAATCTTTGATATTCCTCTCATCAAAAAGTAAAGTCAAATTCCTCTCCCTCTTAATATGAGCCAGCATTAGTGATTTGCTTCAAATGAAGAGAATGTGGCAAAAGTGTATAACTTCTGTGGGCTAGGTCATAAAAGGCAATTCTCTGACCCTGACTCCCTTCCTCCTTTGTTCCCCCTCTGTGTCTGGACACTTGCCTTTGGAACCCAGCCAACCAAGCAGAGCAGCCACATGGAAAAGCCATGTGTAGGTGTTCCGACCAGGGCCTCAACTGAGAGCCCAGATGACTGCCAGCATCAACTGTCTCACTTGTGAGTTCAGTGAGCCTTTAGATAGCTATGGCCCTCCGTCTTTGAGCCACTGTGGCTGATACAAAAGGGAGTGGCGGCAAGCCCTGCCCACACTGGAGATTTATAAGCAAAATAAATGTCATTATTTTAAGCTATTGAATTCTGAAGATTTTTTTTTCATGTGACATAGATAACTGGAACACCGTGTTATTCTTAAAATGAAGGAAATTTGGGGATATCCTCTACTATATAAATTATACTAAACTATACTGTTAAGTTCCTTGAGGTCAGTGATTATGACTTAATAGCTTTCCAGATCTCAATCCCTTTTATTTTTTTCTGAAGTATCTTTATTGATTTTCTTTTTTTGATAAGAACAATACATGTTTGACATATAATTGCAGCAATATAAAATGCATAATGTGGAAGATAAAAAGGCTAGGTAATCTCACCCCACCACCACTCTACCTTAAGCGATAACGAAGGACAACTGTTGGGAAGGGCAGTGTTTTCCACATGACAAGTGCTTGATGGTTTGTTACTGAAGAAAAGGTACCATTGTAGATTACAGAATCTGCTTACTGGTTCAGTTGACTGTGTCTTAGATACAACTCCCAGAATCACTGTCTTCAAATCATTACCATCTTCCTTCTCTTAAATGAATTGTGGCTTCCTATTAATTAACAAATTCTACTAGTGAGGTAAACCTACCATCTGCCCTAAGCTCCTCCCTGCTATGGCATCTCTATTTGAGTGAAGTCAGTGTATTTACTATTATGGTATGCTATTTACATACATCATTCCTTCAACATTTATTGAGTGTCTACTATGTTTCAGTCATCGTGCTACACACTAAGGATTCAAAATATGCAGGAAAGGGGCTCTCATGTCAAAGAACTCATGGTCCAGAGCAGGGGTCGGCAATCTTTTTCTTAAAGGGCCAGGTAGTAAATATTTTAGACTTTGAGGGCCATATGTTCTCTGTAGCAACTCTGCTGTTGCAGCATGAAAGCAGCCACAGACAATATACCAATGGACATGGCTGTGTTCCAGTAAACTTTTATTTACTAAAATGCAGCCAGAGGGCTGTAGTTTACCTACAAAGTGTGCAATGTTCAACAATACTTTATGCAACAGTGAAATGTTTCTGTGATGTCTAATATGGTAGCCGCCTCTAGCTGGCTATGTATAGCTTTTAGACACTTAAATTGTGGCTAGTGCAGCTGATTAACGGAATTTTAAATATTTAATTTTAATTAAATTTAAATAGCCATATATGTAATGGCTACCATATTGGACAATGCAGGTAGAGACTATACCTTACATTCCCTTTAACTAAATCAAAACCTGCCTCAAAACTCATCTCAGTCAGGAAGCTTTCCCAACTGGCTTCTGCCCACTCTCTCTCTTATTCTGTATCTACTTCTCACTCCTATTCCTTTTGGACTTGCTGGCATTTTGCTCAATAATTATATGTTTTATAATTATCTTTTGTATTTGTAACTTTTCCCCCCAAATAAACAAAAATTCAAATACAGAAAATGTATCTCCTGATTATTATCATCCTCTCCTTCTCCACAGTGCCTTGTATACAAGGTCCTTAAAATTCAGGAGGTGCTCCATGAAAACATTTTACACCATCTATTTCCTTTACTAATTTCCCTGACAGGTGGCAATGTTTACTCAAGACAGATGGTCCCTTTTGGATCAGAATGAGCACTTACTTGGAGAATATTTCTACGATAGCCGATGACTTGTTCTTGTTGACAAGAGAAAGTTCTTTGGCTGTTACCCTCAATGACAGTGAAGTCCATTGCTGTCTATTAAATGGAGTTGATTCCATCTTGTCTACAGATACTGAAATACCTATGTAATAAAGAAAGTCAGAATATTAGACACAGAAGAGGATTCTCTAGCATCCAAGCTCTGGCAGCGGTGTCATGTGAGAGAGCAGAGCCCTAGATCAGCAGACCACACTCCTCTACCGGTTCTCTCAAAAACTGTAATCTTGGTCGAATGATTCAATACCTTTGGGTTGTAGTTTCCTGTAAAATGAGAAGGTTAGAACAGATGATCTGTAAGGTCTCTTCCAGTTCCATCGTTTTATGACTGACCCTACTGTGCAAACATCAATCGACCTTTCCTTGAACTTAAGTCTGTTCCAAAGTCACATTTGAAGTGAAATGCTCCACTCTTCTGAGTTACATCCCAGGGGAGGTACAATCAGCATTTCTACAGACTCAGGCCCAAATTAGGTTCTACCTACATCCAAGTTTCTTTTGGCTGCTTTCTCTCCCCAAGCTCTGTAGCACTGACATCTCATTGTTGCGAAGACAGCTGGGGACACAGCATGGGAAAATGTAAAGAGTGAGGGCTTTAAGGTAAGGTACTTTAGTTGCAATCATAACTTTGTTACCTTGAACAAATCTTATCTTTTCAGTTTTAGTTTCTTCAGCTGGAAAATGAGAATAACACCTGTCTTTATAATGGTTTTGATGTGAATTTAAGGAGATAATATATTTAAAATACTTAATATGTTACAATAGTATTAAGAGGATTTAAGTATATTAGTATTGTCCTTTGTAATAATTTTTACTATTTTAAAGCCTTTTAACGTTTTGGGGAAGTATAATGAACTTTAAATTCAGGGGAATAAAACCTCTGTATTTAAGTGCTTTTCTAAAATACCTTCTGTATTAACCAGTGTTACCCCAATAAACTTAATTTAAAAATTTTTTTAAATAAAAAAAAATAAAATAAAATAAAAGCCCTTCAAGTCAAAGACTACATAAAGCCATGCTCTTGACATAACCTAGTCCCTATCCTGGATTGTTTGTTTTTTGCCCCAGTAATTACCAAAGGAGTTCTAACTTTCGTCCAGAAGAGGTGAGATTAGAAATGAGTCAATAATTTCCTTATGTGAAGAGTGAAAAATATTGATGAAAGTACTACTTACAACTCTCTTGACAACCACAGAGCATAACTGATCAGGTAGAAGCAGGTCCTGCTTCCAACAGCCTTGACAACAGCAGAACACATGGTGTGTTATGCAAGCAACCTAGGCTTCCATTTCACACTAAAAGTCCTATGATGCAAAGTGAGTGACAAGCAATCCTAAAAGATGATACTACTTTCCCACATGTAGTACTTGTTCTTCCAACTAAAGCCTTGTCTACAAACAATACTGGTTTTGTTATTTTTGTTTGTTTTGATCCCCAAGTTGGAAGGTAACATAGAACCTCTAGTGGTAAGGAGCTTTGGCATTAGAGACAGATGCATCTAAGTGGGAGTGTTGGCCCCATCACCTGAAGCTGTGTGCTCATCCCTAAAACTTAGATTTCTTACCCATAATAATAGTACTTACTTCATAGTATCCTTATGACAATAAATAAGATAAAAAAAGACCTTGACCTAGAATAAGCAATGAATGTTATTTATCTCTTCTTCCTGAATAACATTAATTCTGTACATGTTCTTTGAAATAAATCTGAATGTATCAAATAATACATGATATTTCTCTATTTGCTTTCCAGTTTGTAACTGGAAACCCACTGAACATGGTCGACCTTTTCTCTAACAAGAAAAAGATACTGAAACAACAAACAATTCATCTAAACTTAATTATGTAAAACCACACTAATCACTCTTTTAGCTTAGTTTAGGAAATACTGACCAACACTTTAAGACATTATTTGGTACAATTATGCTTCCAGTATAGGTGTGGGTATAAATGTCAGTACTTCTACAGCGATCAATTCTGAATCAAAGGAAGAAAAAACAGAAAATATATTTTCAAATTTATTCATAAAGAAAGATAGCATAAATTATTTGAGGACAGAGTGTGAGAAAGAAAAGAGTTTAATTCCAAAGTCTTATTCCATGGTCTTTATTATTCTTGGCCAGAAAGTTAAGAAAAGTTATCACATCTATCTTGGTATCAATAAGGTTAGGGTGAGCACACTTTATACTTGAGGAATGAGGGGGCTCACACTCTGACCACACTTCTCTTCACAGAAGCATACCACTATTTCTTAGCAATGTGATTAGCACTCTGTGAAACAGAAAAGGCAAAAATCACCTGGTACCAGGTTACTGAGTAACTGTTTCCCACAGGGTATACAAATAGTGTGCATGATCTATTGGGCTTGCTAACCTGTACACAAATAATTACAGTAGACGGCAGAATGTAGTTAGAGGCAATGCATGGCCTAAGAGTGCATGACCTGATTTTTTGGCTTTGTGGGCAGGAAGGGAAGAGACATCAAATTGACTTAGGATTTAGGAACGGGCAGAATTTCAAGAAGTGAGGGGAGAAGGAAAAAAGGTTCATCTCAGGTAAGGGGAACAGCATTGCACCTTAGAGAGGTGAAATAGCACAGGACACTTCAATGGTGTTAGACTCTAGGTGCAAGAGAAGTTGAAAATAAGCTATGGAAAGATAGAATGGGAAGAGCCTTAAAATATGCTAAGGAGTTTGGGCCATATTCCAATAGTAGAGAAAATTAACCTGTGAGTGAGCTGAGATGAGGTCTAGCCTTAAGGTGCCACTGTCTATTGCATGTGAGACCTTTATGGTAAATGAAAAAATAATTTCCCTGAGCCTCAATATACACATTTGTAAGAACAGAACAACTCTGTAGTGGATTACTCACAGTCTGTGTTAGAAAATAGAAAGTTTCTGAAAAAGCAAGAAACATAATAAGAGTAATGTTATAAAAGAGGATTCTGTAGCAGTGTGTAACCTGATAACAGGGGAGAAGACTAGTCTAAATAAATCACTGATCCAGAAGATCCTAAAACTGTCTAAGTGAGAGGTAATTGAGTTTTAAATTAGAATAGGTGGGAATAGAAACGTGGAAAGAGAAATGACAGTTCTTAGAATAAAATGGACTTAGGAACTAAAGATGGAATAATCAAACTTAAATAATGTTGAGTATGCCATTAATGAAGAGTAAATACAGGAAGAAGAGGAAGAATGATGAGTTTTACTTTACACATAGAGATATACACATGAGCTATAAAAATGCTAGTGATACACAACAGGAAGCTAGAAATTCAAGACTAGGGTTAAAATTCAGACTCTTGTAGGAAAATGAACATTTTGAAACATCCACTTATGTGAAGTACACATCTCACGCTCTACAAGATTGGTTTTATTATCATATTTATGATCAAGAAACTGAGATTCAGAGATTTAAATAACTTTACAACGATGATTTGGCTATACAGTAGCAGGACTGGGATTGAAATCCATATTCTGTTTGATTCCAAAGTCAATTTTCTTTCCACTACAAGTAATGAATTGTGATTAAAACTATCCCTATAACCAAAGTAGAAAATTGGGTAGCAAAATCTCTGAAACCCCTAGCTGCAAACTCATATAAATTATCTTTCAGTAAGAGTATAGTAGCAAGTATCTTCCCAGAATAATGCACATCAGAGATAATCATTTGTTCTTTCAGAGATACTTAGTTACCTTGGGCCTGCTTGAAATACTCTTCATTGTATCTTGGCCTGCATTAAAGCTGTGATATTTTCCCCTACTTACCTGCTCTCAAATGAGAGTCCCATATTCAGACTTAAGGACAATGTCCTTAACCTTAGAAATCCTGTTAAGAGAGAAACAGGCATGTACCAATACCTGGGAAGACCCACCCAGAAGGAAATATTAAATCTGAGCTGCTATAGTATCCTTGAATATATTATTTCCAGAGGCCCTGTGGACTTTAATATCTAATCCATTGCACTGCCATATACAAATAATAACAGCAGCTATCACTTATAGGGCACCTAATAACTTAACCATCATTGCAATCCTGGAGATGGACTAGTAGACTTTCCATTTTTAAAAATATGGCTCATTGAAGTTTAATAATTTGCCTAAGGTCACGTAGCTAATATATGTTCAAGGCAGAACCCAGTATCTCAGACTGTAGATGAAAAAGGAGTTCTGGGGAAAGTAACCTCACTGGGTGATCAGACCAAAAATTCCTAACTGGGCAGGTCATAATGAGTAATTATGCCCCAGGCCTAACATCTTTACTAAAAGGTTTTTAAACAAGCCCTGTTCATCGTTCTTGTGTATCTAGGTTAACACACCTTGAAACACCATAAGTAATACCCCTCCAAAGGGTAACCATGGGGTAACCATCCCCAAGAGAGCACATAACCGTAACTATTCTATAATCCAAGCACTACCTTGCTTTCTCCCACCTTCATGTTATCTTCCTTATGTTTCAAATGCATAAAAGAAACTGCAAAACTGTTATTCTCTGGAGCATTTGATATTTTGCTTCATGGCAACTATCATCATTTTGGTTCAAATACACTCTTACAAAAGTGCTCTACAGGTTTGGATGTTTCTTACGCTGACAAGACTCTAAACCTAACCTCTTAGGTCATATTTATTCTACTACCACTTCAACTGTGAAGGAAGAACTGCTGGAATGGTTGACAGTTGTGTGCAAGAGTTTAAGGAAATGGATATAACAAAAAGCCTCAGAGACTATAAGGACGATGGTATAACAAGTACAAAAGGGATACAAAGAGAGGGAAATCATTTGCTAATAAGGAAGAGGTTTTTGGTTTTAAACATCATGGCAGATTTTTAAGAGAGCAGCTTAGAAATCAAGTAATGAAATCCCTTTTTACAGTAAGAGAACTGAGCCACATAAATTCCAGTCATTTCCCAAACTCACCAGCTAGTTCGTATGAAAACCAGAGTTCTAGATTCCAGTTCAAAGTTTTTTTTATCATACTAGGTAGCTCCTATGGGTGAGCTGTAGCCTGGAGATAAAGATCTCTGAACAAAGGTCCCTGAAAGTTTAAGGGCTGGGCAATGACTCACTGGGATATCTGGCCCCAGGTATCTGCTTCCTCAAGGGATTGCTTAGGGTGAGGTCTGTAGCTACTCCAAGAGCCTATTTTAATAATAAGACTTAAACCTACTCTAATATAGACTTACCTCACCAAGTGAATTGGCTCCCAGAAACCAGCTGGGACAAAAGCACATGAGCTGCCACTAATAAATCTCTGAATCCTGTTCTCATAAACCTAACCTCAAGAACCCCTCTCTCTTTCTCTTTCCCATTTTTTCTCCTTAGATGGCTACTTGTTTAAGAGGCATAGTTTGCCTGGATGCAGCCTCACAAAATTAAAGAGAACAAAGTACAGTTGACTCATGAACAATATGAGTTTGAATTGTGCAGGTCCACTTACACGTGGATTTTTTTTTTCAAATAAATACCGTAAATGTATTTTCTCTTCCTTATGATTTTCTTAATAACACTTCCTTTTCTCTAGCTTACTTTATTGTAAGAATACAATATACAATACATATAGCATACAAAATTTATGTTAATCAACTGCTCATGTTATTGGTGAGACTTTCTTTCAGTCAACAGTAGTCGATTAGTTTTTAGGAAGTTGAAAGTTATATGCAAATTTTAGACTGCACGGGGGTGGGGGGTGGGGGGGGTCTAAAAGGGTTGTATATAGTCTATAGAATGCACAGCTCCTTTAACTCCTGCATTGTTCATGTCAATTGTACAAATTCACTTGTTAAGGAAAAATGTTTTTTCAGAAATAAACTGTAGAGCTTTAAAGTTTGTTTTTTGGATGTGGTTTCACAGTGCAGCAGTTAGCACATCTGCTTTACACGTAGAAGGTCCTGGGTTCATGCCCCAGTGGAGCCACATTCTATGGTCTATGGCCATGCCACCCTGAACAAGCCCAATGTCTGACCTCAGATGCTAAGCAGGGCTGGGCCTGGTTAGTACTTGGATGGGAGACCATCTAGGAAGAACAGGTGCTGTAGGCATAAAAAAAAAAAGTTTTGTTTTGTTTTAACTAAGAACTCTTTTCTATTTGAATGTCAACAGGTAAAAGGGAGCAACTAATTAAAAGGAAAAAAAAAAACCTAAAAAACTTTAAGGTGCAAAGGGAAGTTTTAAACAAGAACAATATGCAACATTGTGCCCAGAATTATTATTATTATTTTTTTGGAATACAAACTACAGTTATTTCTAAGGGTATATTTTTGTATTAAAAATAGTAACTAAATTCACATCCTTGAAAAATTTTTGAAAGTTAATAGCTTTTTTAAACTTTTATTTTGAAGTAACTTTAGACTTGTACAGAATTGCAAAGATAGTACAAAAGTTCCCATATACATTTCACCTTGATTTACCTTACATTACTACAACACGATCATCAAAATTAAGACATAAACACTAATACAATACTATTAACTCAATTACAGACTTTATTCAAATCCTACCAATTTTTCCACTAATGTCTTTTTTCTGTTCCAGGATCCTGCACTGCAATTAGCTGTTGTGCCTTCATTAAGTCTTCTCCAATCTATAACAGTTGTTTCTCCTTGTCTTTCATAACCTTGACACTAATGAAGATTACCGGTCAGACATTACATAAAATGTCTCTTGATTTGGGTTTCTTGGTTTCTTCAATAAAAAGAACCAAGGTTCTTTGGAGAAATGGTTGTTTCCAGAGCTGGTGCAAGGCAAATAAAGGTGAGCCTGAAACACCTCATAATGCTCAAAGAAAAAAAAAAAAGTTTTCTCAGATTAGACTGAAGTTATAGAATTTGGGGGAAAATAAGACAGAGCTAATGGGCCTTCTTCACTTTGTCCTATCAGAGAGTACATGAAGCTGATGTCTTATTACTGGCAATGTGAACCTTGATCACTTGGTTAAGGTGGTGTCTGCCAGGTTTCTCCAAAGTTACTACTTTTTCCCATTTATGATTCATAAATATCTTAGGGGAGATATTTTAACCCTGTTCCCCCTTGAACTTTTACTCATTAATTTTAGCATTCATGGGTGGATCTTGCCTTCAGCAATTATTTCTGTGGTATTCTAATGGTGATTTTCTATTGCCTTCCTTCCTGCTACATTTTTTAATCAGAATTCTATAAGAAAAAATTGTCCTTTATCCTCATTTATTTATTCGATCACCTTATATTAGTATAGACTTGTGGACATTTATTTTATTCCCCAGGTTATTTATTTATGCTCAAATTGTTCCAGCTTTGGGCATTTGGAGCTCTTTCAGCATGGCTCTAGTGTCCTTTCAACATACCACCAATTTCGTTTTGTTTTAACATTTCCTCACTTTCTAGCACTATAAAATGTTCCATATTTATCTTGTATTTGCCCTGCCACAGTTCTGGAATCAACCACTTCTCCAAGAAGCCTTGGTTCCTTTTATTGGAGAAAATAGATCTGGGCACTGGTATACTCATGCTGCTCAGATATCACTGCTTCTAGGCTGTCTTAAAGGACAGAACCAAGAAATATATGTGTGTATATTAACCCATGTATATACACACATCTATATTTCTATGTTTATCTCTATTTCTATCTGTATATGCATATATTTTTAACTCTAAATTCATAATGATTCTTGTGACTTCTAGTATCACAAGAGTCATTCTAGTATATATTCCTTTTCATTTGTAACTTCTTTCTCTGATAGTGATAAGCCTAATTCTATAGAATTTTGACATGAAAAGGAATCTAGAATGTCCAAAATTTTGCCATTACCAGTATCTACTACCTTGATACACCATACTTATTTTCATTCTAGCTATCAGTGCTATCCCTTCCTTAATCTCACCTTTTAAGACTCAAGGGGAAAGACTACCGCCTCAAAAAACCCTTTCCTAGACTGCTGTATTCCAATTCCCAACCAGTATAGGTCACTTCCCCTGCCTTATCATAATTTTATCAGTCCTACTTGATAGAAAGATTCTTGAGGTCAAGGGACAGCATCTAGGATATTGCTTTCTAAATAGAAGGAACTCTACAAATTTGTCTTGGATAAAATTGCCTAAGGGTATAAATTTTATCCAAAATACTATCAGTACAAAAAAAATGAATGTTTATTATGCAGTCCAAAACAAGTTGTCAAGAAAGTATATATCATTTTTCAGAACTGTGAATTAGTAATGTTAGCTTATTCAAACTCTGAGTTAAGTGATATGAAAAAAAATGGAAACACTAAATAATTTAAAATACTATACATAAAAGGCTCACTACTCTATGTATTATTCAGCAACATGGTGACAGTCATATGTAGGCATATAAAATAATCACTGCTACTTGGAAGACATTTAGCCTGGTCGCTGTAGAAACATGTATCTTAGACAATAAGAAAATTGTTAACAATGACCAAATTCCCAGGGGTCAACATTACCTAGCATCTAACAAATGCTCGATAAATCTTTATTGTTATTATTGTCTTTAATCAATAAGTATTGTTTCACACACACCTTTTATTTTCTTTCACATGTGAACTTTGTATAGACTTTTTCTCACATCTTTAGGCAGGCCCACCTTTTCTCTCTTTAACCCTACCTAGCCTTTCTCCAAATTTACTCTTCACTCTGTCTAAAAATGCTTTAGATCTTCCCCTGGACTTATGCTACAGGTCCTAGCTTAAAAGACATTTTCCTCTAGGTTCCTTTCCGGAACCCTCAAACCTGGGCTAGGAGGTTCCTCTTAAGTTCCTAAACTACTAGACCTAACCTTAACACCGATCACATTGTATTACTACTACTACAACTACTACTACTACTACTACTACTACTACTACTACTACTACTACTACTATTATGATGATTATTATTTTTAATCATACTGTATTTTAACTCTCAGAACAGTGTCTTGTACATGGTGGGCACTCAAATATTTGTTAAATAAAGAGAGGAATAGATAGTATCTGAAATCATTTGTTAAATTTACCTCAATTTATAGACTAGTACTTTTGGGGAAAAGAAAATGAAACAAGACAGTGGGTTGTGTTTGTTTATTCCAAAACAAATCATTCCAAATTATGGGAAACGCATAAATGTAGCCATCAAAGGTCTCTAGCACTAAACTCCAGAATAAAACTTATTAATACAGGTTGTTTTAGTTAACTCCCTCTGTTGGCATAGTTCAGGTGTTTTCTTACAAATGTTAATTCTTTCAAATAACTATTTAGCTTTTCAGGTAACAAAATCAAATAATAAATTTAGAACCTAAAAGGGAACTAAGATGAGAAATAAAAGGGGGTAAAAAAACTTAATTCAGTGGGTCACAGTCTTGAATGTATATAAGAATCACCTAGAAAATTTAAAAATACAGATTTCTAGGCCCCATGCCACAACTGTTACTCATTAGGTCTGGAGGAGGGCCCAGGAAAACCACATTTTAACAAAAACCTTGAAGTGATTGTAGTGTCAGAGGTTTCCCCATCACATGTTGAAAATACTGAAATAAAAGGAATTAAGACTTCCATGTATTCTAAGAAAAATGGAAAAACAGCAGCATTTTTATATTTCCCACTTCAAATTTTATATTGCCATTCAAATTTGGCTGTGTAAAATGACTGACTTTTAAAGGCAGACTAAGGTTTAGACAAAAATGAATCTGGACACTGAACTGATATATTTGTTACCCATCATCTAGGTTTACATCTAACATCCCTGCCCAGAAGGCACAAAATCATTGTGTAGGCCAATGACTCATGATAATAAAATAAAAGTGAATTCTTTTTATTCCTTTTTATTTTCTAGTTTGGTTTGTTGCTGAATTTAAAATGCTGCTTGAGAAAAATCTATAAGGTCAAAAAAAAATGGTATCTGAATAGAAATTCCTATTTTTTCTACTGAATATGAGGGCAATTATAATTTATTGAGTTGTCAAAGTTAAAGGAGAAAGCCAGCAAGCTTGGGTTCTAATCTTTAATATGTCACTAATTAGCAGTATCATATGCTGAACAAATCATCTCTCAGGGCCTCAATTTCCTCTTATGTAGAATGAAGGGGTTAATATAGCCTAGAGTTTTTCTAAAAGCAGGTCACAATTCCTGAATTGTGAAGTCAGTTTAGTGGGTCAGAACCAGCATGTTTATTTGTATTAATTAAATAGAATGAAATAGAAAACCTCAGAGTGCATCACACACAGCATAGGTAATCTTTTTCAAAGCTTTGTTTCAGTTATTTGTATGTATATAAACTGGGTAAGAATGTAAACTATTTCTTATTGTGGGATGTGGTTAAAAAATTATAGTTTGACAAGTGCTGGTGGTGAGGATGTAGAGAAACTGAAACCTTCATACCCTGCTGATAGGAATGTAAAATGATGCAGTTGCTTCAGAAAATAGTTGGCAGTTCCTCAAAAGTTTAAACATGTAATTATTGTATGACCTAGCAATTCCACTCCTAGCTATGTATGTGTGTGTCTGTGTATCTCCAAGAGAAATGAAAACACATATCCATATAAAAACTTGTAAATGAATGTTCATGAAGTATTATTCACAATGATCCCAAAGTGGAAACATTCCAAATGCTCATCTACTGATGAATGAACAAACAAAATGTGGTCTATCCATATAAAAGTACATATATTATTTGGCTGTGAAACAGAATGAAGTACTGATACAGGCTACAACATGAACTTTGAAAAATCATGCCAAGTGGAAGAAACCAGTCATAATAGATCACATATTGTATGATTCCACGTATATAGAATGTCCAGAATAAGTGAATCTATAGAAACAGAAAGATTAGTGGTTGTCTAGCCCTTGGCCATGGTGGGGATTGTGGGGAAACTGGGGGCGTACAGAACTACTGACTGCTAATGGGTATTTTTTTTTCTGGGAGGTGATAAAAATGTTATAAAATTGATTGTGGTCAGCAATGGCTGAATATATCAAAAACCACTGAATTGCATATTTTAAATAGGTAAGTTGTATGGAATATTAATTATATTTCTATAAAACTGCTATTTAAAAAATTATAGTTTGAAAATCATTAGACAGGATGATAGATGATCACTGAGGTCCTGGGGAACTCTCAGTGTGCCCCCAACACAAGGCTCACCATCGTCCACGCTCACATAATGGTTATTTGGATTGGAGGCGGAGCAGTATCATAAAAAGAGCAGCTAATTCTGATTCTGATGCCAACACGACACATGGTGACCTGTATTATACTTCTATGTAAAATGACGGGGTCATTCTAAAAACAAAGGAGATAATAAATGCGAAACAGTGTCTGACACACTGCTTGAGGTCAGAAGCATCTTGTCAGCCTTTGCATGCCTGTGTCTACGACATATTCAATAAACATTATTCTAAAGGTTTAGTTAACAGAACACATATTTGAGCTTAGCTTAGTTTGCATGTCATATTGTCTTAACAAGGACTATGTCATAAGGCTCTGATAAAAAATAATTCATAAATGTAATATTTGCTTCAGCTGTTTGACGTTTTTGGTGCAAAAATTATTCTCTCTATAATATCATATAACAGAGGTAGTAACACTAGCTGAAAAAAAATTAGTGGTCTCTTTAAAACACTAAAATTTTATTTTATAATTATTAGAAAAACTACTGCCTCTTTTTCAATGTTTTGGCCACTTTGAGCAATTACTTTTTGTAGTTTTTATTCAAAAGTCAAATTAAACATAAATCACTTCTTTGGTATAAACATTACTAAAGTACAAAAAAGATAAGTCTAGATATGAATGTTGGGTCTTTATAAGATCTTTGCGTAATTAAAAAATTTTTGATCTTTAATTAGGTCAGTAGTTTTCAGAAAGAGCTTCCGCAGCCAAGGTAGAATCCGTCAGCATCCCTCCATCTCACCATACCACCATCCTTCTTTAGCCTCCTCCTTTCTTTTGGGGAACCTCTCCTCTTCAGGTGTTGACAAGCACTCCAAACCAGGACTTCACCATTTCTTCACCAGGGTGATTAGTCAAGGGATAGGCCTATTCATCATAAACAATAAGAAGCAGAAGTTTCTGCCTGCTCTTGTCTGCCCCTTCCCCTAAGTCCATTTTACCTCCCAAAGGAAACCTCTGTCATTGTTTAGAGTATAGGCTTTCTGACACTGCCTATATATGATAATAAAAATAATAGCAAACATGACACTGTGTGCCAGTTACTGTTCTAAGCAGTCTACATAATTTCATTTCATCTTCACAACTCGTGAGGTAGATATTATTATGATGCCTATTTTACAAATTAGAAAAATGAGGCACAGAGATGTTAAAATACATCGTGCATAAAAACACATTTTTTTTTAAAACTTACAGTTGTTTTATGTTAATGTGTTGTCCAGCAATTATTCATTTCTTCTTGAACATTTTTCCACATCAGGACATATAGATCTACCTTAACCTTTCGGGACCACTTAATATTTCCTCCAAAATCGTCTACAACTTATTTAATCAGCCCCGTCAATGAACATTTAGGTTGCTTTAGGTTCTTAAATATTAAGAACAAGATTGCAATGAACACCCTCCTACTCTTGCCTTCAGAGATATGCATTTCAGGTGTAAACTCCTAGAAGCAGCATTTCTAGTTCAAAAGGCCTGTGCATTAAAAATTTTAATAGACATTTCCAAATGTTCCTCTAAAAAAGTTGCATTAATTTATATATTTTTGCATCAGTTTATATTTGAACAATAAGCTATATGAGAAAGCCTATTCTCCACATCCTTGTCAATACTGAGCATTGTTATTTTTATTTTTCCCAATCTACTAGATGAGTGAAAAATGGTACATCATTGTTTCAGTTTTTATTCCTTTAATCATGGGGAAAGTTGGGATATTTTCAACTTGGCCACCAAATACATTTATTTTTTAAAACTACGTTTACTTTTTAATGTCATTTATAAATTGTTTATTATCTCTACAACTTAATTACTTTTTAAAATTGCACAAGGACTTCTGAATATCATGTGTAACTCCTTGTACAATTCAAATTGCCTCTCACAGCAGCTGTCCTTTCCTGGTGTCTGATTCCTATCCAGATCTCATTAATATTCTCTACAATAGAAATGTTGCTTGACTATACAGATGAGATCCTCCTTTCTGGAGAGTTCCCTTTCCACCCCTGGTTCCCTTTTGTAGGGCATTCACCCCTTGACTGCTCATTAATATTCCCACCCGAGTAAAGCCCTCTGAAAAGTCTGACTGACACTACATGACAATCCATGCATTAAGATCACTATTTGGGGTGGTACTCCAGCTGCTACCCTTAGCTAGCTAGTCTAAAGCCTCTCAGTTGTATGGAGGTGGATGAAAGGGGGTTCTCTGAATATCAGAATCATCTTTGGAATCTGAATCTCTCATATAGAATCTAAACACATCTAATTTTTCTGAAAAGGGTCCCCTATGATTTCAATGTAAAAACAGCTTTAGGAGTTTAGTTTTGGCTTGATCCCAGGGATATTAAGCAAGAGCAGGGAGGCAGACACCGATCCTAATCACCTATCATCTAGACGAAGTGTGTCAGAACCAGGCAAAAGTTTGGACCACTTTAGCATAATCCTGAGATCAATTATTGAGTACTGGTCATATGCAAGGTGATTCATTCTATTTGATCTTTTTCACTTAATCCTATGATACCATGAAACAAATATTATTTTCATCTTACAGAGGAAGAAACCGAGGCTCAGAAAGGTGAAATAGTTCGCTCAAGGTCACACAGTTAGTAAGAAGCAGAGACAGGATTTGAAACAGTCGACAAACCCTAATGCTCTAATAACACATCTACCTGGTTTCTGGGGGTGGTCTGGCCCAGTCTTAAGTGTCTCAAAACTAGAAATGGTAAAGGCTGGGCCAGATGCCCCAGCCCATTCAACATCTAAGCTGACTGCCCCTGCTTTCTTTCAGTTCAAGTCTACATCTTCACTCTACCAGTTACTTACAGAGTAACATTAGGAAATTACTCTGAGCCTTATTCTCATCATCTACCAGATGTCATCATTTACCATATGTTAGATACTGTTTTGCATATGTGAACTTATTAATCCTCATAGTAACACACACAGAATATTGTCCCACCTTAAACATGAAGAAACTGGCCCAGACAGGTTAAATAAATGTTTTTAGAAGGCTGGCATGGAAACAAATGATCTCTAGCACACAAAATAAACCAGAAATACAGTTTCAGTGTACACTGCATTTCAGGGTCAACTTATTTTTGTTAAATCACCAATTAATAAAAGAGTATCTCTAATGTCATCTCTGAGAAACTGTTAGTAACCACCAGGAATACCAGATCTACTCAAAACCATGACACCATTTCTCTGTACCAAAAAGTCTAAGTCTCTCTCAAATTATACCTTGTAAGGGCCAAATTTTAGGTGTTCTCAATACCTCTGTAAAAACTCTAAGTCAAAGATGATATAACTATTATCTTCCTATGGTTTCTATTCATTCATACATTATTCATTCACTTGGATATCTTGTCTTCTTGTAATTTGGAAACCAAAAATAGCTTTTACATAATTGTAGTAATTTTCACATATCTTAATTCAACAGTTAAAATAGTAACCTCCACTTATAGCCTTTAAAAACTGACTTTGGTCTAAAATTTTTAAGTCATGAAGAACCACCCAAGAATCTTTCTAATCATTTTTTTAATTAAGGAATTATCAGATCTAATCTAAGTTAATTCTACCTCTCTCTCAAATCTAATTTGTTATATATTCACTTGGTTCTTCCTTTCTTCCCCTTCCCCCACAGTTGATAATTAACTCATTACAAGGGCAAACAATCTAATGCAGTGAGGGCTTTTCCAGTATTTTTTCACATAGTAAGAAAAATCTCTTTCAGTAAGTACAAAAATGGATAATTATGTCAGTAACTTCAAATTTAGAGGAAAAGTAGAGAAAAAGCGTAGGTAATCGGAAAAAGAATGTAGAAATGGAGTGTGGACTGCCGCCATTATACAAAACATAAATTTACTCTGAACAGTCTGTTTCTCTTTTAACCTTTGTACTATTCCACACAGATGCATCAAATGTCAGTGCCTGGTACTTTGTAGGGGCTCAATAAATGCCTGTTACACAAATGCAAAAGAATATTATGCTCGTTCTCAGAAGCCACATATTTCAACAAGGGTCAATCTACATAAGTGGATATGTCTATTAAGTACATGCTCATAGGTCTTGCCAATTACATGCTTAATTAAGACAAAGTGGCTAATGAAAGAGTCTTCTTTACAATGTCAAAGCAGAACAAATATAAACACTTAATTTAAAAAGTCTGCTTCCGGTAAAGATATAACCTCCTTATACCAATCTTTGATCCTTAATAATTAATCAAGTTTTCTCCAAATACAGGGCTTCTTAGTTTCACTCCTGGCCATTTCCAGGAAGGGCCTGGCTTCCACTCTTCTTATCTGAAATTTTAGATGCTTTGTTTTTTTCAGGTCTTGCTCAATCTGAAAAGCCACTTCAGATCAATTTAACCAATCCCTTCAAGCAGGAGAATTAAAACGGGTTTACTGAAAAGTGACTCCTTTCTAGGCAAGTTCTTTAATCTTTTCTTTTTGTCAAAATCTGAGAAGCTAACATCAAACAATGGTTTAATCAAGGACAAGTACAGCTGAAGCTGGTCACAAAGAATTACCAAATCACACAGCCACAGAAGTGATAAAATTCTCCTAATCTTAACTGATGCTATCAGTCTTATTTCTTAATAAGGACTGCTCACAAGTATATTGTTAGTGTTTTAATTAAATTTCAATGTTTACCTTCTAAAAATTATATCAAATTATGGTGCTGTTTAAGAAAGTTATGGAGAGGCATTTATTGAGTCTTTTAGTTGGCATGGGAAAGTCAGTTTCTCTGGGACTCAGATTCGTCATCTCTAAAACATAACAATTCACATGGGATGGTTATGAAGATTAAATAAAAAGATAAAAGTACTTTGAAAACTAAATTTCTATAAAAACTATTATTTTTTAAATAAAATTTTAGGCCAGTCTTGAGAAAAGAAAAATGGAATTAAAAAATAAGTCTATCCAATGAAGAGAAATAGGAAGAAATTAGAACTGATTAGTTACATTGTGTTGGTTCAACTAGATGTCAACAAGAAACCTCTTGTTTAAAGCTGTTGCTGAAAATCTTTCTAATCAATACACTGCCCTATTTTAGAGTATGGAGTAAGTATAACGAAAATACTCTTTCTTTGAAGATTCTCCATAGCTTTCTTATTTTTCTCCCAGAGGAGAAAAATTCTAGTTGTTTGAGGATTCTAGTCACTTGGATTTTAGTGTTTCTATACTTGCTTTTAAAAATGTAATGAGCACTACTAGACTAGTATAGGCCAGCAGAAAAATCTCTGGAGGTAGAGGCTGACAAGGAGTAAAAGTGGCCTAGATCCCGGGAATACCCGCGAAAACTTGGACTCAGATGAAACTAATCCTGGCTATCACAGTATTCAAACCTCAGAAATCCTCAGAGACTGCCACCTGATTTGAACCCTGATGGAACTACCTCAGCTGTTGTCCCTTAAAAAAAAAACAAACAAACCAACAACAAAGCTTTGGGTTGCAAACAAAAACAAGACTTGTTAAAATGAGAAGTATATAGTCAAGGCTCATTAATTTATTCAATAAATATTTATTGTGCACTTACCAAGTGTCAAATAGTGCTCTATTTGTTAAAGATATAACCTTAAAAGTAACAGACAAGGTCTCTGCTCTCATGAAGCTTCCATTCTACTGTGAAAACAGGACAATTAAATACTGTGATTAGTACTGTGAAAGAAATACAAAGGAGTAACAGGGGGGGTGGTAGGAAAGGGGGCAGATGCTTTGGATAGTGGTCAGGGAAGGGCTCTTCAACTGAATGACATTTGAGCTGAAAACTGAATGATGGGAAGGAGATAGACAGCCCTAGCCAGGTGAAGAGAAATGATGGGGGAGTTTTCTAGGTAGAGAAAATTGCAGATGCAAAGGCCCTGAGGCAGGAATAATATGGCTAAGGAGTGAATAAGTATGAGATGATGACAGATGAATGGCAGCCAGATTAAGTAAGAATTTATAAGCAATGGTAAAGATTTTAATGCTATTCTAAGTGTGATGTGAAGCCAGACACTGTTATATAATAGTGTTTGCAAGATGAGATATAGTTCATGTGCTCTGGTATTTAACTGCTTATTATGTGTATAATGGCCACAAAATGAAAAGGCCAGGTTCTCACACTTAGAAGGTTTATAATCTTTCAAGGAAGCAATAATTCGTAAGTAGTGACAACATTAAGATTAAAAAATAAAGAAAAAAAAGTGCTAAGTGAAGACAGAGGAGGGAGCCACTGCTTCCAATACGAGAAATTAGAAAAGGCTTTATTTTTTTAAGTAGCATTTTATTTGAGCCCTTAAGGGAAAAGATTTCAGCAGGAGCGGGGGGAGCATGAGGCTGTAGGAACTGCATAAGCAAAGGCACAGAGGCAGGAAAAGACAGGGTGGGTCCAGGAAACCAAGAATCATTACAGAACTACAATGCCAGGTGGGTGGGTAGTGATGTGGGAGATAAGCCTGGAAAAATAAGCTTTCAGAGTGTGGGAGTGGGGGTCTTGAATGGCATACAGAGACACTAGATTTAACTGACTTAGGCACTGGTTTCCCTTAAGTATGTAAATGAATATATTGAGGTACTTGTTAAAACTGCAAATTCCCAGGTCCCATTACCCCATATATATGGATTTGTTGGTCTAGGTGGGACCTTGGAATCTACTTTTTAAACCAACACCCCAGGTGAATCTGAAACAGATAATCAAGAGCACACTACTTTGAAAATCAGTGTTTTTTTTGTTTTGTTTGTTTGTTTGTTTTTATGACTATTCTGGACTATAAGGGAAAAACTGAAGCCTACTGTAAGGATTGTTCAAGAACTCTAGCAAAAAAGGGGAATCTGAATTAGAAGACTGATGAAAAAGGCATTATCACTGTTGGGGCAGAATTTATCAAACCTGTGATTAAATGTAGGGGGAGAGGACTGAAGTGTTCCAGAGTTCAAGCTTTCTCCTTAGAAAAACTAGGTACCTGGTATATAGGGACTAACCACATGGTCTACCAGGTAGTTGGAAATATGGATCTGGAACTTAGAGATATGCAAAGACACTAAACATCCTAGTTTGGTATTCCAAAGTAAACTCAAGACAAATTAAAGAATTAAATATAAAAAGTAAAACCATAAAAATTAGAAGAAAATTGAAGTGAATCCTTAATCCATCTCTGGATGGCAAAAGACTTTTAAGCATAAAAACAATAGAATTCCCAAAGAAAAGAATCTACACAAAAGTAACACCTATGAAATTAAAAGGCAAAGTTAGTTAAACATTTGACCAAAGGACAAAGATTACTATTTTTAAAATGAAGAGCTTACACAAATCACAAAGAAAAACACTGAGAACAGTTTCTGTATGGAAGAGTGAAAGTTGTTAAATGACTTGGCTTGGCAACTTAAAGCTCTTGTCACAAAATGAAACTTGCCTTACTTATCTTCACTAGAAATGATGGGGTTTCATGGCATATATCAGCAGGGCTCTTAGGACTTACTTTACCAGCAAGTGTTAACCTGAGAGTACCTAAAAAAAACCAATCTTTGCAACCTCTATTGTCCTGAGGGCACACACATTTTAAATTGCCCCCCTTGCTAGCCCTGCGGAAAATGTCTTTACTGCAGTCTTTCCTCAGGGTCTATGTATCTAAAATGGGTGAAGAGTTAGGAATGAGACAGAAAATAATTTCAGAATGTGAGCAGGGGCTCAAAGTCATCCTTTCAGCACAGAGGATGTATAGACTTTGGGATCAAGAGCCCAAATCTCTCATTTCACAGATGAGGTTCAGAGAGGATAAATGACTTACTTAAGATAACCTAAGTGGCTGGTTTTCGAAACCAAGTTAGGAATCCTGACTCTCAAGCCAGCACCCTTTCCATTTTGCAGTGCTGCTTCATCAATTCATAAATTCTGGCTTCTCATAACAATAGGCATTTAAAATACCAATTTAAACTCCTTGTATACTTTCTAATTTGTCACTCTACTCATTCAATTTGGTCTAATAAAAATCTATACTCCCTTCCCCAGATAAATGAAAAACCCTAAACAACAAAAATAATAAAAATGTTAAGACTCAAATAAAAATGGGAATAGATGAACCAAATTACAATTCACAGAAGAAATTGAAATGGAAATGAGTATATGAAGTGTTCACTCTTACTAGTAATTAAAGAAATGCAAATTAAATACTTTTGCTTATCAAACCAGTAAAGACAAAAATATATATATTCATTGTTACGAAGGACACACTAAGACAGGCACAATCACTGCAAGTGAGAATGTTAATTAGTCTAATCTTTATGAAAAGCAATTTGGCAGTAGGTTTAATATTTTTAAATTTTCATGCCCTTTGACCCAGTAATTTAATTTTGGAGAATCTAACCTAAAGAAATAAGTGATTTGTACAAAGATTTATGTATAAACTTATTCTCAGTTTTTTTTACTTAATAATGTAACAATCAAAACACCCAAGTGCACAGTTAAATTATGCAATATCAATACAAGAGTATTAAATAGCCATTAAAATATTTTCAAATGATTCCGATGCCATAAAAAATTATGACATAATGAAAAGTAAAAGTAGGAGATACAAAAATAAATCTGCTATAATAGTATGAGCCCAATTAGCTGTGTGTTCATGAGTGTGTGTGTGCATGCATGTGTATATATGAGAATCAAATTTTTAAAAAAAACTAAAAGGAAATACAACAAATGTTAGTTCTCCCCAGAACAGATTATGGAATATTTTACCTTCTTTATAATTATTTTTCTCCAAGTTTTCTATAGTGAGTACATATAGTTATTCTCTAAATGTGCTTGTATTTGTGAAAATAAAATGAATTATATGCATAAAATTTAAAAAGTTTTTTTAAAAAAGATAAATTTTCAAGTCACTCATAATGGAGGTGTTGAAGTCATGGAAATAGATCAAATTGCACCGGGAGAGAGTATAATGAGAATAAGATTCTGGACAGGGCCATAGCAAACGTTCACATTAGAGGGCAAAAAGGATGTGAGTTAGTGAAGGAACATGGGAGGAAATGGTCCAATTAGTAGAGAAGCAGGTATACAATCATGTCAAGAAAGCCAAATGAAAGGAAGAAAGAGAAAAGCTGTCCACTGGGTCAAATGTTCCTAAGTAGTAAGAAGGAGGACAGTGACAGAACCATTACAGGGAAATCACTGTTCTATGCATGGACAGACAGATTTCCTGTAATGCTAAGCAAATGTTACCTGTTTTGTAAAACTGACTATGATAAAAAGAATCCTGGGTCACTTGCTTAAATTTTGATTTATGGAAGAAAAAAAGATCGTGGAAATCTAAAACCAAGTAAAAGCGTATCAGGATTACTGATCTACAGGTAATGATACAAAAATTGGCAATACTTTGGTGTGCAAGAAAAAACATGTTTGAGGAATTCTAAGGTTTTCTAAATAGTAAGATCTGTTATAGGATAAATAAAGGAGAAAAAAAGCTCTACACTTGTTATCAGAAGTAAAAAAAAGTTGCATCTTTTTTTCTAAATATGAAAGTTCTTAGTTTTAGAGTAGCGTTGTTAAGAAATTCTTTGAAAAAAATTTTAAAATGCAGATTTTGTGGCAACATGTTAACTTCTTATGACTGGATGTGTGAAGTCTCTAGAAACATTTTCTAGTATAAAGAAATCATTTGACATGCTGAATAATAAATTGTTTGTTGGGTCAAACCTTGTACTTTTTACGAAAAGAGGTCTGCATTAGCACAATAACTTGACTGAATCTCAAGGACTTTGCATCCAGTCACAGAAATAACAACATATCAGTATGGTCCTACCAAAAGCATCATTTACCATAGAATTTCAATTCTACAGTCACTAAGTAGAAGCTACTCAATTTACAACCACTTATTTGTTACTAAAAAACCTTGAGAGTCTGTATTAAGTAATTTAACATCACCTGCAGATGACTGTACACAATTCAAAACAAAGTACTTCCTTTTATTATCAAAAAAAATATACAGTGAAAAACCATAGCAATCTTAAAAAAAAAAAAAAGAGTTTCTTATGGAAATTCCTGACTTAAGAACCAAGTTACACATTCTCCTATCTGCAGGAAGAGTACAATTCCAATCTAAATGGAACTCTCTATTTCTCAGTGTATGAAATTAAGAATGCCTGAAAACTAGTTTCACTGTCTACGTAAATAATGGCAAATTCTCCCAATTTGTGGTTAGGTGGCCTTTTATGGCAAACATGTCTAAAGACCTCCCACATTCTCAACCTTCTTTTTTGTCGGCGTGTATATGTCTTGAAAAATTTTGTACTCAAAAATATTATAAGAAAACAACATAATCATTATAGGTTCCCAAATTATAAGCACATATACCTACTGCCTTTCCAAATATTCCTGGGGGAGACCACTTTCCTAGAGTGCAAACAGAAAGGAGGTAAGGATTGTCCAAATAAATGTGTTCAGCAGATATTATGGCTCAAATTGCCAAACAGGAAAACCACCATCTGTATTATTAACTTACCATCTTTATGTAAAAAATGAAAGACATAATCATATAGAAGGGACCATGTCATATTCATCCTGTGTATACCAGAACAGTGGCACAAAGTAAGCAATTAATAAAAGCCTGAAATTACATGAAGAGCACTCAAGACTACTTATAGACTTCAGATCATCAAGACTCTACAAAGAATATTCAACTATTTCTCACTCCTTCCTCCTCTACGCATCTACCTAACCTGTCCCTATCTCCAAAGACAAAAGAAAAAGACATTTTGAGGTCACCTTAGCAAGAAATAATATCCTGTTTTGAAGACGTGCTGTCAATAGAATTGTTTTCACTTCTGCAGTTTTCTCTTCTCAGAATTATTAGAAGGTTGAAATTTGGCCCACCTTTAACCAGAGTCTAGGACAAAATTTGAATGTAACAAGTTAAAGTTGCACAATGGAGCAGTTTTTACAAAATGGTACTCCTTTCCTAATGTTGCCAGTACACTATTCTCTTTCCAGTAGCTCCACAGTTCAGTGACTACCTGGTAACAACACTTCCAGGCCCAGTATAGAACAGTGAAAATAGCTCCACCAACTAGTTACTGAACTGCCACAGAATTAACAATAGGACCTAACTCCATCTTCGAAAGGCCATAATGTTGACAGAACACAAGGTAAGAAATACGTGAACTGAAGAGAACACTATTACTCAGAGGTTTTTGCTATTATTGTTTACTTTAAGGAAAACTAGAAGAGTTAAAAAAATAAAAAGCTATTCTCTGTGCTCCTATAGCACTCTGGCTGCTCTGTAGTATAGCACTGACCTCATTAATACTATAAGTTGTACCTATTGATCTGCCTAACCCATTTGATTTTAAACTCTTTTAGAGCAAAGACAGTTGGAACTTTGACTCTGTAGTAGAACTGACAAGAGGCACTCAATGTTTTGTCTGAAAACTGAAATAAGTTCCTAATTACCTACTATGCTATATACAAAACAAGGAAATGTATATGCATGCACACTGTTTTTTTCTTTTAAATTAAACCTTCTCTCCTGATAACTCTAGAACTCCCTGAAGGGCTACCTAAGACATGATCATCCTTCATCTAGACAATAATGCTACAGGAACAAAAATGTTTGTTGAGGATCATCTTCTTTGTGTCTACTTTAGACCTCAGAAGAAAGTGCTATTTCCTGGTTCCTAAAATACTTGTCATTTTTGAATAGTGTTAGTAACTATGCAGATAAAAACAATTCCATTTAACCACATAAATCAAGAGCAAAATAAAGAATACCTCATGCAAAAGAAGACTTTGCATCTAACCCGGTATTGTCCTAAAGTCTGATAATTCCTTAAGTACACTGACTAACTTAAAAAATCAATTTTATAAAACCATCTGAAATGGGCAGTCTTTTGAAAGCTGGAATTAGGTTAAAGACAACAGTAGTTTGAATCTCTCACCAGGATCACTAAACTCAGTGGTTGTAAGCACCAGTAGAGGCAAGGACGGACGCCAGATGGTTCGCTCCTAGCACTTACAACCTCAAGTTCAGTAGGTGTAGTCAGTAGTGTACGGTTACCTTATATTAACACCTACGTATGTTAGTGACAGGTGCCAGCGATATATACACGATAGCGATTCGGGGATGACGCATCCAGCTGCAAGGACTGCTATATACTCAACATACCTCAAAAGGATACAAGTCTCTTAAACGGAGTTCTGTTGGAAGAATGGAAAAGGAGAAAAATAGAAGAAGGTGCGAGTGGCTGACAATGAAGAAAGGTAAAGAGCTGTTGAATAGCATAATACTTATTTCTCTGGTAGATTATTTTGAATTTTGGTGAACGGCCACCCTCCTCCATCACACCAAAAAAGTATGTAGTTAGAAAGGAGTGTTCCCGATGGACGAGGAGGGAGTTCCTATCGGGTCCCGCCCTCAGGCAGCAAAGGCTTCAGCCCTACGTTACTTCCAACCCCAGGGCAGGACCCAAAAGTGAGGAAAGAGCGAAGGATCAGAGGTTCCTCCACTCTCTCTTTCAAGGGTAAGGAATTCACGCTCCGTGCGCTGCCTCCGCCCCAAAGTCGCCGGCGAAAGAGGGTGTGGAGGGAAGCCGGGGTCTCCGCGCACTCTTTGGCTTGGAGGGTGTGGGATGAGAAGGCCCTTACCTGGTGCAGTGCCGCCTTTTCCCTGTGATGCTACCTGCCCAGCCGCGGGTCCCAGGCGTTCTGCCTCGCGCACCTGTCTGTCTTGACGTAGCCGCAACACCTAGAGCTCCTGCGGCCCCGCCCCGGCCCGGCGCAGGCCCCGCCCCCAGCCCCGCCCCCGCCGCGGGGGCGCGCACGCCACCCCGCCTCCCGCGCGGCCTCGGGCCGGGCGTGCGCGCCCCCGCTGCGTGCGCGGCCCGGGCCGCCGCCCGCCGAGCTCCGGCGCGTGTGGGTTTGGCTGCTCTTCCAGGGCCGAGGCTAACTCGCGGTTGCTCCCTGAGGAATCCGCAGTTCTTAACGGCCTTGGGCTCCGTGCTTCTTGACTTTAGCCTAACCCTCTGACTCAGAGTTACTGCAGGAAAGGCTCGGGAGCGCCTGGGAGGTTTGTCCTGGGCTCAGCGTTAGGCCAGCCCCCGACCGGTTCCCGGTGCTGTCGGGGTAAGTTCCGTGCAGGGAGGGTGTTTCAGAGGAGGCCGTGTCCTGTCGTGGACGGAGCTGTGGAGGAACTCTGGCCCGAGTGCTTGACGTTCACCAAGTCGCTTCACCTCAGCAGAGCTGAGTTCCTCATATAAATGGAGGCGTTGCACGCGGTCGGAGGTCCAAGTGTCCCCGCAGTTCCCGCACTTAGAAGCGGTGCGAAAGGTTTAGAGAACTTCACGAGGCCTATCACTGGGTCATCCTGCCCCTGAATTCTTGCCCCGGTTCCCTCAGCCGCATGAGTATCCTTTGGCGGTGTCCTTTCCTTTTCTTGCACACCAAGTGGAGTAAGGTTTCGGACAAGTTTTCTGAAGCTTTTCGCAATTCATGTAGTACTAGAGAGGCTCGTGGTGGTAGACGCCTGTTATTTCCAATTCCTCAAGCAGTTAAGGAAAATTTTAGAGACATTTCCAAGAGCAGATGCATAGACCACTTCTTCAAATATCCAGGCTAGACTGATTCCTGGACAGGTAGGTATCAAGCATCAAGACTCTAGCAAAACCAGCAGGCAGCATGCGGATGTAAGAGGATGCTACCTACTCCTTTGCATGTGGAGTTTTCTCAATTTATCCACCCGCCCCCCCCCGCAATTTTTTTTTTTTAAATCAAGCCAATAAAGGCCTTTATTCACTAAGAAACCTAACCTGGGTCAGCATTTGGACCTATATTTGAATATTGACAGCCCCAATTAGGCAAATTATTTGCTGTCCCAAAGCCTCCCTTATTGCCATTTTGAAAATAGAGCTGGTAGTGCAGTTTTTTGCCAATTTGTAGGGCCGATTGCTAAATTTTGAGGGGTTTTATGAGCCAGTTAAGCATAACCCTATTAAAAATCATATTATGTAAATTTATGGTTAAATATATTTAAAAAATAGTAAATGCTCAAAACATTTTTCTTAACTTTATTTTATGAATAACTCTGCTCTTGAGGTGAGGTTGTTATATATCTGTATAATGGAAATACTCTATAATTTACATATCTCTTCCCAGCTGTGTTCAGAGATGGCACATTTGTAGCTTGAAATTGACTGCAATAGGAGTATTTACACCATGGGACCTAGCACATGCTACACATCATATGTTTATTGGTTTTCTAGACCAAGTATCTGCAACTTTTTCTGTAAACAGCCAAATAGTACATATTTTAGGCTTTCCAGTATAATAATATTTAGTCTTTGTCACAGCTATTCATCTCATAAAAAAAATGGGCATGACCATATTCCAGTGAAGTTTTATTTACAAAAACAGGCAGTAGGCTTATGGCGGAAACGTTGACAACCAGAATTAAACCTAAAGGTGTGTCACATCCGAGGCCTTGACATAGTGAGAAGGACAAAAAAATTGAAGTATTCTTTTAGTATTCGAAAACTATTATGCAAGTCAGTAAAGAGGTAAGTCATGTCATGATAAATGAATGAAGTTTCAACATATCTCTTTACTGTTTCACTTTTGTATTACTGGTTAACTTAAATAAAAATATCAACCAACATCCATGTCGGAATCACTCTTCTGTGGTCAATGTGGGCATCTTTTTTTTGCTGAATCAAATAATAAAGCATTCATAGTCTGAGAAATATTCAAAAAAGAATCAAAACTAATAGTTGAGTTTCAAGAAATAGCAAGTCACATTGAAGGTATAGGTACAGATCAAAAGCAAGATAGGTATTTTAGTTTAAAATTTATGCTATTTCTAAAATCATATAACCATTAACAAAAATTTTATGATAGCTGCCAAGTAGTATTGTGAATTTTACTAACATAACAAAATTGTTTTTCAGATTCTGGTCCCTAAAATGCCAGAGTAACAGAGTTTTTTAAATCTGAAGTTTAAAATAAACACAGAAAATAATGGTATTGAAAATTGAGGGATACTTAAGCTAATGGAAATAAATTTCAGAATCATTGACCAATCATTGAAGAAAAATCAGCATGCTCATTAAAGGAAGAAATAGATAACCTTGTGCTTCCAGGTTTGGAATGAAAAACAAGTGTTATTGTTTTCAGAACAGTACAAAGGCTTGAAATAAAAGAATGTAAATTAGGATGTAAGGATTGTTTTATAGTTCCGTATTTAGAAGTGACAGCATAAAAGCATGTCCACAGTTTCAAGAAATGGAGCACATATTTGGTAACCCTAAATGGTCCTAATAAAACTTCGGCACATACACACCAAAAACTTAGGGAACGTTTTTTAAAGGCTGTACTAAAATTCAAAATTTGTTAGAAGAATCAACTACGGACTCAATTTTCAATTTAGTGTATAAATTTAAAAAAAGATATCAGTACTATCATAGAAGTTTTTAATAACCTTTATAGTTTAGTAAAACATAACAAGCCTTTATCTAATAGGAGGGGAGGGAAATAAGTTTAGAGGAAAAAGGCAGTTGTTTTCATACTTGATACAATGCAACAAAAACAGCAGAACATATTGCAAAAAAGTGGAGATGACCAATCATAGCACATATCTAGCATTCTCTTCTATATTCTTAAATATCTTCATATAATTTAGTCATCTCCACTTTTAAAGAAAAGCACCTAGCAATTTACCTCGAGTACACAGTTGAGTCAGTTAATGATATTTCTCACTTTAAAAGGACTGGTGTCAGCCATAACAGATATATCTAATATATTATTGTCTACTTTAAATGATTGTGGCTTTGATAATTAATATTGGAAAGCAAACTCTATTGCATTTTTGTTATAATGGTGTTCCTACAATAGTGGGAAGGAAGTCTGGAGTAGCTAAAAATTTGTTAGAAAATTTTCCTGTAGTCCATTTGGCACTGTTTAAATCATCAATTATAATACGGTATCTGAAATAAATTGTTTTAAAATATTCTGGATAAAATTCTGTTTATCACCAATCCAGTAAAAATAAAATTGAGTTAGAAACTATAGCTAAAGAACTTGACATTTTAAAAACTGATCATGTGCTAGGTTGAGATGGGTGGCCTTTAGTTTATGAATTGCCACTGTTGTATGTCAGGCATATCCTTTAATATATATGAATTTTCTCAATCTTTTTATTCTGGTTTGACAAAGAGATTAGCTAACAGTAATTTCTTGCAAGACCTTGCTTTAGTGACTGACATTCTGGAAGAATTTTCATTATTTTCAGTTGCATTGCAGGCAAAATTAACTAACATACAGAAATTTCATAAAAAATAATTACAAGTGTTCCATAAAAGCTTCGGACAATTTTAAGTTGGTAGTATTAACTGGATTATTTGACTTATTGAGTTGTAAAAATTGTCTATATATTCTGGATACAAATCTTTTTATCAAATACATGATTTGAAAGTTTTTTCTTCCAGTCCATGGCTTGTTTCTTAATTTTTCTTAATGGTTATCTTTCAAAAAGCAGTTTTAAGTTTTTAAGAAGTGGTTTATCAGTTTTTTCTTTTATGGCTTATGCTTTTTTCTTTCTACCTGAGAAATCTGTGTCTAACCCAAGGTCACAATGATTTTTGCCTATGTTTTATAGTTTCAGAAATTTTATTGGTTTAGCTCTTCTAGGTCTGTGATACATTTCAAGTTAATTTTTTGGTATATGGTCTGAGGTAAAGGTCCAGTAGTATTTCCATATGGATATCTAGTTGTTTAGCACCATTTGTTGAAAAGACTGTCTTTCCCCCATTGAGTTACTTTGGCTTCTTTGTTGAAAATTAAAGGGATATATTTGTGTTGGTCTATTTTTGGACATTCTGTTCTATTCCATTTAACTACGTAACTATGACAATCTTTTAATAATTAAAATAATTTACTTAAGTGAAAAGTATTCTGTAGTTATTCTTGTATATTATGAATTCTATACATGTGAACAATTTTCATTCTTCCCAAACATCTATTTAAAATTCATCAATTTTAACTAATTTGAAATGTATAGTTAATTCATTCAACTGACAATATATGTGTATTAAAGGTATTTTCCTATAAGTAATTCCTAGGATAGTGAAGTTATCTCTGTAGGGAATATACTTTTTTATTATTATAAAAAAGTAATTAGGCCTACTTTGCTTATAGCTTCATTTTCTAAGGATATAGAAAAGGGAATAAAATAAATTCTTGTTATGCAGAAATCTTTAAATAACCAAAACTATGTTCTATTAATGACGAATGAAATGATATTGAAAATTTCAAAAGATAAAGCGGAATAAATTTTGTTCTTTAGAAATAACAATTACATAAATATCACAAATCAAGGACAAGGATTTCCTGACTTCTGCTTCCAAACAATTCCAATAAATGAAGGAGGAAGTGATTTTTCTTTTTAAAAACTTATTGTTGGCAATTGGTGTACTTCCTTTTACTCTTAGGATTTTAAACACATGTACACTAATATCTCTGAACATAATAAACTTTTGGGATTTTGTCAGATTCTTATGCAGAATGTTAAATTGTTTCAGTAAAAAGTCACTCTTTTGTGGAAATGTTACAGAGGTAGGAAGATGATGCCTTATTGACAGTGTGGGGGAACACCCAGACATTAACACTTGACTGGGAGGTGATCCCTTGCTCTGGTGGAATAGCATAGGCTTTGGAGTCAGAATTCATTTGCATTTCATCTTAGACTTTTTAACATGAGTTAGGGGACAAATTTCTTAGCTTCTCTAAGTCTCAGCTTCTTTCTTGGCAATAATAGGTGACAGTGTTGTCCTGAGCATTAAATTAAATGACACCTCGTACTCTGCTTAGCATATAGTACACATTCAGTAATTATTAGATTTCTTTTTCATTTCTCCCAGTGGTTCTTCATATAGTTTGAGAAATTTTCTGTACGTAAATTACATACCCCTCAGCAGAAGTTGATCTGTTGTTGGGTTCTTACTCATTCTTTTAGTAACAATGATAGGAGTTTTAAAAGTGCTGGAGAACAGGAGAACATCTGAGCCAGGGGATCAGACTCTAGGATAAGAAACTAGTTCAACAGGAAGTGTGCACTGTCAGCCCCTTAAGGATCATATGCTCAAGGTGTCCAATCCTAGCTCATGTTTAATACCTCAAATGTCACTTGATGGTAGAAGACTCTCTAGGGAACCGTGTGAGAACAGTACCCAGCTGTAGTGGAAGGCTGACCTGAAAGCACCTTTTATTCTTTTTCTAGCATTCTTTGTCCTCATGTAATTTAATTATGTCCTCTCTTGCTTCAGCTTTAAAATTCAAAGACACTTATTAGTGTCTGTCACCTTAAACTACCAGATTCTGGCCGTCTTCACCACCTCCCACCTTCATCCTGTGAAAGGGACAATGGTACTGCCTAATTTAAACTGCTTCTGGTTCCTCCTCCCTGATCCCCAACAACTACCCTTTCACAATTAATTTTATTCCTAAAGGCAGGAAAAACTTTTCAAAATGCCCTGGCTGTTTATCAGGAGGATCTCCACATCCTTGTTTGTTAGTAAACAAGAGATTTTCAGTTATGTGTTCAAATATCTTAATGTGCTTTTGGGATATTGCAGAAAAATTATCAATTTTTATTTTGAGAATATCTGCCAAAACAAAATATTCTCAATCAGTAAGACTGATCATACTAACATGATTATGGCTGCATCATTATTCTCATCCTATTAAAGAACAAAATGAAGATTTCACTTTCTATATACTGTTTATGCACCGTATTAGGCCCTGAGAATATAAAAAGTACAGATTTGTACCTTATACTTAAATCAAAAGGAAGGCAAGCTAGGATTAGAATTCAAAGTCCCTAATTCTGTTTTTTTGTTTTTGGCATGTACAAGAATACTTGTTATATAGTGCATTGGATCTATCTCTGGCATACAAATACACAGAACACTGGGGAGTGGCTGCATGTACAGATGTAGCTTTACTTGCTAGCTCGCTGCCCACCTCTTGCTGTGTGGCCTGGTACCTAACAGGCCACAGAAGGTACCAGTCTACAGCCTGGGGGCTGGGAACTTCTGATCAAGAGTAAGAAAAACAGTCAGTCATTAACACTTTTCTGGAGAGAGTTCTAGTTAGAAGAAATACTTAAATGTCTATTGTTTAAGCCATTGTTATGTGGATATTCTGGTATAGGCATACTTCATTTTATTGGCTTTGCTTTATTGCACTTTACAGATGTTGTGGGTTTTACAAATTGAAGGCAAGACCCTCAACCAGTAAAACTATTACTACTCGCTTTATTATGATAACTCGCTTTATTTTGGTGTTCTGGAATGGAATCTGCAATATCTTCAAGGAATACCTGTGTTTGCTGCTGAAAGCACCACTAAGTAAATTTGGTCCATAGTTAAATCACCTGACCTAGATGGCTTTGTTTAGGTGTTCTTTCAGATTTTCAAAGACTAGATTACTTAAATTTTAACTAAACTTTTCCAGAATATAGAACAAATGGAAATATTCTCCAACTTTTTCTATAAGACTGTAAAGCTTTGATACCAAAACCAGATAGGAAGAGAAAGAAAAATTAAAGGCCAGTCTCATTATCATAGACACACAAATTCTAAATAAATCATTAGTAAATTGAATCCAGAAATGTATTAAATAGGTAATATCCATTATCTAGTTGAGTTTACTCCAGGAATGTAAGGGTAGTTTAATATTCAAAACAAAACAATACAAACTATCAATGTAAATTACCATATGAACAGATTAGAGGGGGAAAAGTCTATGATTATCTCAATAGAAGTAGAACAAGCATTTGATTTCAATACCCATTCTTAATAAAAGCTCTTAGCAAGCAAGAAAACTCCTAATTTGTTAAAAGAAATCTACAAAAAACTTAAAGTGAATATTTCCAACATTAAAAACTTAGATTTCTCTCCAACACCAGGAACAAAGTAAAGATGTCTACTATTACCACTTTTTTTTTTTAATTACCATTTCTGATCAGCATTTTATAGAAAGTCCTAGACAGGGCAGTAAGTCAAGGAAAAAAAAGAAATATAAGAACTTAAAAAGAAGAAACATTGACAAGCAATCTCTTTATAGAAAACTTGAAAATATATAATCATAAATTATTAGAAATAAGAATTGAGTTTAGCAAGATGGCTGGGTATAAGATTAATATCTAAAATACATTTCTATACTTTAGCCATAAATGGTGAGAAAACTTAAAATGCTGTTTATAATAATCTTAAAAATAAAGCATGTAGGAATCTAACAAAATAAGATATAAGGAGAAATTTTAAATTTTGTTGAAAAACATTAAAGAAGATATAAATGTCTAGAGAAATGTACCATGTTCATGTGTAGGAGTTCTCAGTATCAAAAAGATATTCATTTTTCCAAATTGATCTGTAAATTCAGGGCAATATAATCAAAATTGCAACTGTTTTTTTAGAAACTTGACAAGCTGATTCTAAAAGTCATAGTAATTAATACACAATATGGTATTATTGGTACTAGGATGGGTAAATCAATGAAACAATATAGAACCTAGAAACATCCTCATTTATAAGGATTAATTTGATATTAAAGATGTGATTAAAGATGATATTGCAGGTCATTGGCTCATGAGTTATTTAATAAGAGTATTGGGACAATTGACTATTCATATGAAAACAGGAAATAACATCCTATTTCACATCAAAATAAATTCCATATTCAGTAAAGTCTTAATATAAACAGCATCACAAAGAAGAAGTTAGAGCTGAGAGACAGTAAATAATAAATATAGTATGTTCCACCTGGTACTGAAAGCAGGACTTTCCGTCTCTCACCTGGTTAATGGCATTTATAATTTCATTGGCTAGTTTTACTGTGACTTGTCTTTAGTCCATTCTTTATACCACTAGAGTATGTGCTCTACAGTATGTTACTCTCCAGCTTGAAATCCATTCATCTCTTCTCATTTTCCACAGTATTGAATCTAAAAACCTCAACATGGCCTGATGCCTGCTTATATCTCTAACCTCATCTCTTAGCACTCTAACTTCACTCCCACTTCCCTGCAAAGTAGGTCTCAGTTCTTCTGACCTGCTGTAGAGTTTCAAATAATGTGCCCTTTCTTCCGTCCTCAGGACCTTTGCATGATAGTCTCTTGAACTGGAATACTTTTTTCTTCCCCTATTTCACTTGATTACAGTTGATCCTTGAACAGCACAGTTTTGACCTCTACATGCCCACTTACATGCATTTTCTTCAACAAATACTGTAAATGTATTTTATGATTTTCTCACTAGCATTTTCTTTAGCTTATTTTATTGTAAGAATACAGTATATAATACATATGCAAAATATGTGTTAATCAACTGTTTATGTTATTGGCAAGGCTTCCGATCAACAGTAGGCTATTAATAGTTAAGTTTTGGGAAAGTCACAGTTATATTCAGATTTTTTGACTCTGGGGATTGGAGACCCAACCCTCATGTTGTTCAGGGGTTGACTGTAAACCTTTTCCTCATTCCATTCTATCCTAGAGGTCATTCCTCTGGAAAACTTCCTCTGACACCCCAAATTTGTATTAAGCCCCCTTCTATAATCTTTTTTAGCTTGCAGATTTACCATTACTACCTTCTTCCAATCCATGAGAGCAGGAATTGTTTACCTGATCGTTCACTTGTTATATCATCAGTGCTTAGCACATTGTTGTTTAAACATTCAAATATTTATTAAATGAATAGTCTTAAATACAATTTCCTCATTCTTTTTCTTTCCCCATTAACTGCCCATAATATGGCTTTTAATTATATATACTTTGATTATCATATTTATCAAAAATATTTTTAGAAATATTTTCAAGATAGCTGAATCCACTAGAACAAGGGTCAGCAAATATTTCTGTAAAGGGCCAGTTAGTAAATACTTTAGGCTCTGAGACCACATGTAGTCTCTGCTGCTGCTTCTCCTCCTTCCTCTTCTCCTTTATACTTTTTACCTCATACCTTCATACTTTTTTAAAAATGTAAAAACTATTTTATCTTGTGAGTGGTGCAAAATAGGTCATGGGTCAGATTTGACCCATAGGTTGCCAACTCCTGCACTAAAATACTGAAAAGAAATTTTGTTATAATGAGCTCAGCCAACATTAAGTCATTAATGGCTGACCGTAACCTGATGGTTTAGAGTGAATATTACTATTGCCACTTTAGAGATTAGAAATTGAAGCAAAGTTAGGTGGCTTACCTAAGATCATACACTCTGTGTAGTACACCTCAGACTTGTTACTCTTGTATTATATATGTTTTAAATTAGTCTTAAAATATTTTATCTTTATAAATAAACTGTGAAAAGTAGAGTAAATGAAACTAAAAGTTTTAGTTATTGTAATAGTCAGAAATATTAACATTTTCTAGCATCTAACATAAAAGGAGCACCCAGAACCAGGTCCATTGGATTGTGTGGAATATTGGATTGTGTTAAAGCATATTGGAACAAATATGTATAATGTCTTCCGAAGGAAGAAAAGTTCAGCAATCTAATCCAGACTCTAGCCTTAAGGGAACTGACGTCATCTAGAAAGCAAACTGTTATTTCCAATTCTTAAATATGATGGAAGTTCATGATAATTGAGCTCTGACAACTGGTTCTAAATAGTGTTACACTGATTCTTTACCCTGACAGGAGCCCCAGACGTGCTCAGTTTATCTCCTTTCACTGGGAGACTTTTTCATTAGATTTATTAAGGAGATATAGAATTGTGTTTTGGGTTTGCTTGATTGATATTGTTTTTTACGTATTAGTTGATGCAAGGACCTGGTAAACAGGAGTTTGTGTACTTCTTTCTTTCTTAAAAATAATTCTTTAATTAATATTTTATGGTGACTTTGGTTAGTGAAATCCAATAAGTTTCAGCTGTACACTTTAACAGTAAGGCAAATATATATTTTCACTGTGTATTCACCTCCCATAGTTAGATTTTTTTCTGCCACCACATATTTGACCCCCTTTACACCGTCTACCTCTCCCCTCCCGTCTTTTCTCCACTCTGGTAACCACTAGCCTATTGTCCATGTCCATGAGTCTTTTCCTGTTCATTTGTTGCTTTTAGGTTTATATCCCACATATAAGTGACATCATGTGATTTTCAACATTTTCTGTCTGGCTTATTTCGCTTAGCTTGATTATCTCAAGGTCCACCCGTGTTGTCGCAAATGGCAGTATTTCATCTCTTCTTATGGCTGAGTAATATTCCATTGTATATGTGTACCAAAGCTTCTTTAGCCAGTCATCTATCATAGGACACTTCAATTGCTTCTATGTCCTTGCCACTGTGAATATTGCTGCTATGAACATCGGTGTGCAAATATCTTTTCGGATATGAGATTTCGTCTTTAGGGTAAATACCCAGTAGAGGGATTGCTGGATCATATGGTAGATCAATTCTTAGTTTCTTGAGGAACCTCCACACTGTTTTCCATAGTGGCTGTACCAATTTGCAGTCCCACCAGCAGTGTATGAGGGTTCCTTTTTCTCCACGTCCTCTCCAACATTTGTTATTACTTGTCCTGTTGATTAGAGCTATTCTAACAGGTGAGAGATGGTATCCCATTGTGGTTTTGATTTGCATTTCCCTAATAGCTAACGATATTGAGCATCTTTTCATATATTTGTTGGCCATTTGCATGTCCTCTAGGGAGAAGTGTCTGTTCAGGTCCTCTGCCCATTTTTTGATTGGATCGTTTGTTTTTTTTTTGTTGTTGTTATTGAGTTGTATATGTTCTTTGCATATTTTGGATATTAGGCTCTTATTGGAGGCATTGCTGGCAAATATATTTTCCCATTTGGATGGTTGTCTCTGTATCTTATTGTTTCTTATGCAGAAGCTTTTTAGTTTGATGTAGTCCCATTTATTTATTTTTGCTTCTACTTCCCTTGCCTGTGAGGTCAAATTCATAAAATCCTCATTAAGTCCAAGGTCCTTGAGTTTGGTTTCTATGTTTTCTTCTATGCAATTTATTGTTTCAGGTCTTATATTCAGGTCCTTAATCCATTTTGAGTTAATTTTGATGTGTGGTGATAGACAACAGTCTAGTTTCATTCTTTTGCAGGTGGCTTTTCAATTTTCCCAGAATCATTTATTAAAGAGACTTTCCTTTCTCCACCGTATGTTTTTGGCTTTTTTGTCAAAAATTATCTGCCCATCTAAATATGGATTTACTTCTAGATTCTCAGTTCTGTTCCACTGGTCCGTGTGTCTGTTTTTCTGCTAATACAATGTCAATTTGATTATTATCGCTTTGTAGTATAATTTGAAGTCAGGAAGAGTGATGCCTCCAGCCTCTCATTCTTTTTTCTGAAGATGGCTTTAGTAATTCAGGGTCTTTTGTGCTTCCATACAAATCTGATGATTTTTTATTCTATTTCTTTAAAAAATGCCAATGGGATTTTGATGGGGATTGCACTAAATCTGTATAATGCTTTAGGTAATATGGTCATTTTAACTACGTTGATTCTTCCAATCTAAGAACACTGAATTCCATCTTTCCATTTCTTTGTATCTTCTTCAATTTCTTTTGATAGGGTCTTATAGTTTTCATTATATAGGCCCTTCACATGTTTTGTTATTCTAGATATTTTATTCATTTTATTGCAATTGTGAAAAGAATTACTTTTTCCATTTCTTTTTCTGATACTTCATTATTAGAGTATAGGAACACTATGGATTTTTGAACGTTGATTTTGTATCCAGAGATACTGAATTTGCTTATTGTTTCTAGTAGCGTTCTTGTGGAGTCTTTAGGGTTATCTATATAGAGGATCACGTCATCCACAAAGAGTGACAGTTTGACTTCTTCATTTTCTATTTGGATGCCTTTTATATCTTTCTCTTGCCTGATTGCACTTGCTAGGACCTCCAATGAATAACAGTGGCGATAGTGGACAGCCTTGCCTTGTTCCTGATCTTAGAGGGAAGGTTTTTAGTTTTTCACCATTAAGTATAATGTTGGCTAAGGATTTGTCATAGATGGCCTTTATTATGTTAAGGTACTTTCCTCTATACCGATTTTGTTAAGTGTTTTGATCATTAAACAGGAGTTTTTAAATAGAAGGTGAATAAAATTAGAACTGTGAACTGTGATTAACTCATTTACCTAGCAGAATTGGTAGCTAGGGCTTTAGCTGCAGGTCTCTTGTAATTAATTATTCATTATTGGCTCTTGAAATGAAGGCTGACCATATTTCTTCATCTTGATTTCTGTTAGGTAGATCATTTATTGGACAGCTAAACTAGATAGAAAAGAAAGAAAAGATAGCCTTACATAAATAGTTTTTATCCTGGTTGATGATCATCACCACATGTATACAAGAAAGACTTGATATTTTATCCTCTTATTCTGTCCTCTGCTTGAGGCTCCTGATCAAGGCAAAACCCTTTAAATCGCAGCAGGAAGAGGTCTTAATCTTAAATTGCACAATCCTTAAAAGGTTTTTGTCTTTCAAACAAATCAGATAATGTTGGAACATTCCCATTAGTGAGTCACGTGGACCAAACATTGTTTCTTGTATTTTTTTGCTGTAACTTTTAAACATTCTCTTTCTTCCTTTCCCTTGCCTATTAAATCACTACCGAGAATGTGTGACTCAAAGGTTTATAGATCTTGTGTCGAATATTTTTGTGATTTAAGAAACTTCAGTTATCTGGGCGTTGACAGCAGACTATACAAAATTTTTTTTTATTTTAATAGAAAAACAATACTCTTTTTATTTTTTTTACTTTTGATATATTATCTGTGTTCATTTTAAAACACAATTCACAAATTTTTTGATATTCCTCCTTTCAAAAGATAGAGTCCTTCCCCTTGAACATCGATAGTACTTTAGGACTTGCTTCTAATGAATAAAATGTGGCAGAAATGACTGTGGCATTTCTGAGAAGGTCATAAGAAGGTATTGTGACTTCATCCTTTCTGTCTCTCTTGGATCATTTGTTCTGGGAATAAAATGATGTGGAAGCCAGCTACCACATCATAGGATACTCAAGAAGCTCTAAGGAGAGATCAATATGGCCTCTAGCCATCACCTATGTGAGCGAGTCAATTTGGAAGCAGATCCTCCAACCCTAGTCAAGCCTTCAAATGACTGTAGCCCCAACCAATATCTTGACTGCAACCTCATGAGAGACCTTGAGCCAGAACCAGCCAGCTGAGCTGCTACTGACCTCCTAAGCTGCTACTGAACAGATATTGTGAGATAATGTATGTGTCTTGTTTTAAGCTGTTAAATTTTGGGGATAATTTATTATGTAGTAATAGATAACTAATATACCATCATGTAACATTTTATAGTAAAAGATTGATAAGCTATCTGTTGTATGGTCTAACATTTTTTTGATCTCCTAAATTCTTAATTTTTTCTTCTTTTTTTTGTTATTTCTAAGAACTGTCTTGGACTGAAAGGTATGCATTAAAGTCATTATTAGCAGTTTTCTATTTCTCCAATCTTCTGTAGCTACTTCTTTACAAAAGTTGTTGCTATATTTTTTGTTGCATAGATGTTCATGACTATTATAGCGTCATAATGAGTTGTAGCCTTTAGTACTATAAAGTGTCCTTTATCTCATTTAATACTTTTTGCTTGAATGTTACCTTATCTGATATTAAGATTAAAATCCTTGATTTTTTAAATTTGCATTTGCTCAGTACATCTTTTTTCATTTTATCCTAGGCTCTCTTATATACAGCACAGAGTAGGGTTTTAATTTGTGAGTCAATTTAAAAATAATTTTCTTTTAATAAGTGATTTAAGCCTGTGTGTGTGTGTGTGTGTGTACACATACAACTGTTATGTTTTATTTCAGTTATGTCATCTTTATATATGCAAAACAATGCATGGTTTTCCAGTAAACTCTGTGTTCAGTTTCCTTTGCTCTTTGCTGTTTTTTTTCTCTCTCTCTCTCCTTCTCTTGATATTTAGGAAAATTTATATATTTGTTCTAATGATTCCCTTTATACCAACACAGAATACCTTGGTTCTCTTTTTCTTTACACATTCACTATTAGTTCCCTACTTGGAACACAATGAAATAACTTGAAACCACCTCCCTCTCTCTCCTCTGTGCCTGCCACTATCCAATTTTAGTTAATAGTATTATTTTTCTTAATGTTTATTCTTGTCCTCTTTCATATGTTTTGGTTTATACTATTCAGTTTGTTGGCTTTAAATGACATCCTTTAACTCCATTTTACCTGTTAGTCAGTGAGCTATTCTATTTCATCTCTCTCCCCTCTCTCATTTTTTAAAGTTATTACATTATCAGAGCAAATACAATTTATATACTACTCCTATTCCCACTTTTGTCTTAGTGGTAGATATATCTAAATATATTCAGTGTGTACCACCAGTCTCTCTGCTGAAGTTTTTCTCAGTCCTCAGTTGGGTTCAGTTTATCCTTAAGAAGGACTCATGAGTATAATAATCTCAGGTGTTTATCATATGAAAACTTTTTTCTATAGCCTTGCTACTTATAGAACAGTTTGTCTGCATTTAAAATCCTGGTGTACATTTTTTTCCCTTGATTATATTGTAAATGTTGCTTTACTATTTTCTGGCTTTGAATGTTGCTGACAACTCTGATGCCAAAGTGGTTTGCTAACCTTAGAAAGTGCCTTGGTTTTTCTGCCAGGAAGCACAATATTTTTTTTCGTTATATTAACACAGTAATTTTCTAGGATAAATCTAAGCAATGACCAATCTCGATCTTTTTAACTTGGTATATGGTGTGTCCTTTCAATAAATATAGATTGAGGTCTTCACCCCTTCCATACACTCTCCACCCCTAAGAAAAATGTGACTGAATTATAGTTGTAAATATTAATTCTATTCCATTATTATTATTTTCTTCTTCAAATCATCCAGAAATATGTGTATTGGTTGTTGTTTGTCTGATTTCTATATTACTTTACTTTTTCTTTGATCCTTTTAATCTATTTCTTTCACTTTGCTTTTCTTATTTTCATCCTCTATATTCTATAGAGTACATTGGTCTTAGCTGTTTTTTGTTGTTGTTTTGTTTTAGGTTGCATTCCCTGGGACATAGACTCTGAGACAGAGATATACAGAAGTTTATTGGCGAGCACCCTTGGAATCAACAATTGTGACACCTGAAGAAGGGAAGACTGAGCAGAGGAGATGCTGAACTGCAGTTAGTGGTATGCTGGTAAATGTTTAACAACCAATTCTCAAGGGGGAAAATATTCTCTGATTTGTAACAATTTCCAGCATATAAATTTTTTCATTTTGGCAATTTTAAGCTACCAGTATGACGTCACTGAATCTGGATCTGGGGAGAAATGCACAGTAGCACCTATACAGAAACAATAGACATAACCTCAAGAGCATAGATAACAGTAATGTAAAATAATTAGGAAGTAATGAATATTAAGTATTTATTACCTTGGTTTTAAATATAATTTATTTAATTCTGAGTTTATATAATAAGTTTTAGTAATGGCTATGTTTAACAACCTGCTTGTAAAATTCCTCAAAATTTTAACAATTGGCTCTCATGGGCCAGTAGGAGCCAGCTGCTTGTGATGAGTCACAACAAAGGCCTCAGGCCATCCCATCAGGAACTTTGAAGTTGGGATGGCCCTTCAGAGTTTTTCTATTTTGAGGCAAGGACCTCCGTATTTTGGCATGGACCAGTCATTGGATTCAGGTAAACCTGGAAATTCCCAGGTTCCCAGGAAATTCCCACCAACATTCTGGCAACTTGGGGTATGAGTATTTCAGTCCTGAAACAGGTATTTGGGGAGCACACCACAGGATCCATTACTGTAACTCATAGTTTAGTCTTGGTTTCTGCCTTAGGACAGCATTTTTTTATTGTATGCTTTCATCTGTCAAAATTTGTGATTGTTTTTGTGTGTGTGTTTTTTTCCTTATAGCAACTTAGTATGGATACTGAGTTTTTATTGTTTTTATGTTTGAATATGTTGGATTTTTCTGGGTCAGCTTTTAACAAATGGATCTTTTTAAGAGAATGGACAGGGTTTTTAAGGCCTTTTCCTGTTTTTTCAGCTCAAGCACTCCCTCTTCTGTTGCTATAGTGAAGAGCAGTTTTCTTAATTATAATGTGCTTTTTTTGTAAGTCAGACTTCTGATTCTCCTATTGTTTTATTTTCAGTGGGGTTACTTATTACCAGTTATTTCTTTTCTATTTTCATTCATCACTGGCTGCTGTCTCCAAGGAACTTGATTTTACTTTTCAAAATGTCTTTTTCTTCTTAAAGTTGCACTTTCCCAATACTGCCACATTTGTTCCTAAGAATTTACTAAGGCCTCATGTTTTGACTCCTTTTGCCAGGGCTGATCTACCAGGTTTCAGACCTGCTCTCAACTGTTCTTACTAGGGGTTGGCTAATTACTTTCTGGGAGTGTCCCTTGTTGATGTTATAGGGTTCTACCAACACTAAACCCTCCATATTTCTCATTTTTTTCAAGCAGATTCTGTGACCTCTACACACTTATAGGGGTTCTAGATGGTCTCAACTGTGTTTTTGCCAGTTTATATGTAAGTTGGAGATTATAGGATTTTTTTTCTGTATTTAGTATCAGTTGTAGGAACTTTTATTTGCTTTTCTCTTTGCTCTGTATAGTGTTAAGAAAGAAGTGTGAGAAGTCATAGAAACCAAAGAGTACATATTTGTTTTAAATATGCATAAATAATATTGTGCTTTAAATATTCTTGTTTTTTCTTTTTCACTTAATATTATGTGTTTATAATCTATCTGTGCACTATATGCACACCTTATTATTGCTTTTAGTTATTGCATTCCTTCCACAGTCTGCATTCACCCTATTTTATGTACCTGTTCTCCTGGTTAAAATACCTGTATTGCTTCTACCTCCCTGCTATCATGGAAGGAGCTGGACAAAATCTCGTATATGTTCCTATGGTAATCCACATGCCATTTTTTTTCTAGGACATATACCCAAGAGATGAGATCTTGGGATTACAAGGCACATACACAGGTTGCTTCCCAGAATGGCTAAGAATGAGAACAAGAGGTTGGTCTTCCCACACCTTATGCCAAGATTTGGTATTAATCATCTCTTAAATTTGTCATGCTGGTAAAATAATTTATTAAGTTTTGGCCTTAAATTTCATTTTGATATTTTATTTTAGCTTTTTTTTGAGGTATAATTGACCAATAAAATTGTAAGATTAATTTAAAGTGTACATTATAGTTATTTTAAGTTTTATATTTTTGCATCTTGTTTAAGAAACGTTTTCTCAAGTCACAAAGATATTGTCCACATTTTTTTCCATTAGTTTCATAATTTTACTTTTCCATTTACATCTTTAAGCCATTTGAAGTTTACCTCTGTAAGGTAGGGATCTAACTTAATTTTTCTTAATATTGTGAACCAGTTTTATCAACATAATTTTTAAGCAATCTGTCCTTTCCTCATAAAGATGGCTTTGCCATCTTTGTGGTGCTGCTTTTTCATATGCCAGGTTCTATATGTCATGGGTCTGTTTCTGAGCTTTTTATCTTTTCTATTTTTTTTGTTTGTTTATTTGTTCTTGTGCTCTGCTGGTTTTGTTTGTTTGTTTTATTTTTATTTTTTATGTCTATAGTGTGATAGGTCTTAATAGTTGGTATTATAATCCTCTTTTGAATTTTCTTTTTCACGGGGTACTCTTCCATAGACATTTTAGAATGAGTTTGTCAAATTTCTAAAAAAGTTGTAGCTAACATTTAAAAATAAGATTTGAACTTAAAGATTAACTTATGAAGAATTGAAGAATTGACATCTTTCCTAAACTAATTTGTCTTATCTAAGAACATAATTTATCTATTTTTTTTTTTTTAGAAATTCTGTCCTTTAATAAGTTAAAATTTTTTGGTAAAAAGTATTATGTCATATTTATGAACGATTGTTAAATATTTTGTAATTTTTGGTGCTATTGTGAATGGTAGTTTGCCATTTCTTGTTCATTATTGCTAGTATAGAAAAATATTTCTGTGTTTCTGAAGAAATTTGAAACATAAATGTTTAACTTTATCAAGTGTTTTATATTGCAACTCTTGGGATGATAATGTGATTTTTTTCTTTTAATACATAGATATGGTCAGTAACATTGATAGTCTTCTCATGTTAAGCCATTCTTGTGTTTCTGTAAAAATACCTTGACTTTTGAGTTCAGTTGAATAATATTTATTTGTAGCTATTTTTAAATCTATTTTTATCAGTAGCATGGGTTATGATTCTTCTTCTGATTTTAGAATAAATAATTAGGCAGCTTTTCTTCTTTTTCTATTTTATGAAATAATTTAATTGGTAAAGGGATTATCTGTCCCTTGAAGGCATGGTAAAACTCACTGTAAAGCCATATAAGCCTAAAGCTTTTTTCTGAGGTGTTAAGGTCTTTAATTACCGTTCAATTTATTTATAGGTATTTGGTCTGTTCATATTTTTAATTTCTTTTTACAATTTTGGCATTTTATGATTTTCCAAAAATCATCTACTTCATCCATTTAGTGTATTAGCCTGTAATTGACCATAATGTTCTTTTCTATCTCTGTTGTATTTATAGCTAGTTCCCTTGATTTTATTATATGATTTGATTATTTTCATCTTTTTTCCTAATCAACTCATTCGAGAGTTGTCCAGCTTACTCATCTTTACAAATTAGATGGTAAAAATAAGTCCTAATATAACATGTTATAATAAATGTTAATCAGTTAATCCCTCAGTTTCTGAGAAGGCAGATACTCAGGTTGGATATCAGACTAGGTTAAAAACTAAGATCTAGCAATATATTATGTGTAACAGACACACTTAAAATGAAAGAACATGGATAAGTTGAAAGTAAAGAGATATAAGTAGTTATATGTGGCTAATATGAAAACAAACCAGAAACAAAATAGGTAGCTATTTTATATAAGTTCGAGCTACAAATTTAAGGCAAAACTATCATTATGGACAAAACATAAAGAGTAAGTAGGCTTGGTGCAGACTATCAGGAACCCACCCAACTGATGATATCAAATGGATAATTGGATAAATAAGACTAGATTCAGGGGCAAAGTTCAGAGACAAAGTCAAAGCTGAGATATAAATTTGTAGTCATCAGCATATAGGTGGTATTTAAAACCATGATACTGAGTGAGACCATCAAGGGAGTGTAGACAGGAAAAGAGGTCCAATGAATAAACTGAACCACTCTAACATTTCGAGATCAGGGAGATGAAGAGGAACCAGCAAAAAGTTATAGAAGTGGCCAGAAAGGTAGGAGGCAAACCAGGAGATTGTAATGTCCTGGAACCCAGGTGAAAAACTATTTCAAAGAAAGAGAGTGATCAGCAGTTTAAATGTTGCTGACAAGGTAACATAAGAGAAGACTGAAAATGGACTGTTTGATTTAACAATATGGAGGTTGTTCATGACTTGCTAGGAGTAAGTCTGATGATGGAGTAGGGGGAAAGACCTGATTAGAGTGAGTTAAGAAGAGGAAAGAAATTGGGGACAGTGAATTTACCCAATTTTTGAAAGGATTTTCGCTGTGCCAGGGAGGAGAGAAAAGGGGCAGTAACTGGCAGAGGAAATGAGTCTGAGTTGTTTGTTTTTTTTTTAAGTTGAGAAAAATAACTGTGTTAGAGAGGAAAAAAATTGATGAAACAGAGAGAGATGGAAGAATTATTGAAGCATTGTCCTTGAAGAGAGATGTGATCTAGTGTGCAAGTGGAGGGGCCAGCATTAGATAGGAGTCAGATAGTCATCTATAGGTAACAAGAGAGAAAGTAGAATAGAAGGGTGCAAATGCAGATAGTTGGGGAGATATAGTAGAAGTATGTGGAGTTGATAATGATTGCTTCCATTTTCTTGGTGCAGTAAGGAGCTAAGTCATGATCCAAGAAAGGAGGTGAGAGAAGTTCTCAGAGATTGTAAGAGACAGGAGAAAATACAAAATTGTTGTTTAAGAATGTCATAGTGAATGGATTAGGGAAATATAATATGTTTTCTAGGCAGTAGTATGGGACCACTTGAGATTGATGACTATTTAAAGTAAGGCCAGTTAGCAAGTTTGAATATTTCCCCGAGGCCTCATTCAGCTGCCATGGTGCAGCTATAGAGTAGGCAGAGAAAATTGACTGGATTTAAGCTGGGCTGTGGTCTGCCAAGGAGTACTTCAGGGCAAGAGAAGAACAAGTGAGTTAGAGTTGAGAGACTATGTAAGGGGCTAATTATAATTATTGACCATGGAATTTATGCTGGGTTATAGGGTTGAGGACATGAAGAGGTAGGGACAGTAAAAAGGTGGTAGAACCAATGAAGTACAAGGTCCCTATGAAGATCAAAGGATTGTTGGAATTGAGGTACTAATGGAAGTGAGCTGTAAAGAGGTGATTTTTGAAGAATGAAATGTTTGCAATTGAGATTTTGGAAGGCGTGCAAGGTTTTTTTTTTTTTTTTTTTTTTAAATGACATGGTTAAAGGTATGACTAATGGCTAGAGGAAGAAATCACTAAAGGAGAACAGATCAAACATTACAAGGCCAGGTTTGGAAATATCTGTATGAATATTGAAATTGTGAGGGATTATTACAAAAGTACTGGATATAGTTACAGTGAGCAAAGAGGAGGTAAACAACTTCAACAGAAAAAGCAATGTGGGTGATATGTAGTCTAAAGACAGGAATTTAAAGTTGAGTATTATTATATATAAAATATAATATTTTATATAGTATATAAAGAGAGTAGGGGAGAATAATCTGGAAGTATCATTGAGGAATGAGGAAGACTCCTACTTCTTTTCTAGGCCATGTGATAAGAAAAGACATAATTTGAGAGGGCTGCAGGTGAGGCAGTATTACCAGGGAAGATTCAGGGGTCATTTGTTGCTTTATTTATTTTGAGGCTATAATGTTGTAAGCATTTACATTAACAATATAAATGTATTATATTACATATTCTTGTTCTATTGTCTCCCATTGCCTCTAATGCTGCTCTTTGCCTTAAATTCTATTTTTTTTCTGAGTTTTAGATGTCTGCTTGGCTTTCTTTTGGTTCTTAGGTACTTTTTCCCACCTTTTTTTTAACTTCTCCTATCCTTTCTTTTAAATGTATCTCTTGTAGACATTTTATTGCTAGATCTTATTTTTTTATATTGTCTGAGACTTCTGTCTTTTCTCTGGTGAATTTACCATCTTAATTTAAATTTTTTCATTTTTTTTTTTTTGCTAATTTCCTTAAACAAATCAAGTTTTCCGTGGGTTTGCATTTTATATTTGTTCTTCCTTTTTTATTCATAACTTAAGTCTCTGACCTGTATTTATTTGTTCTAATTTATGAAACTTAACAACACTTGTTATCTTCTACCTTACTAGGACAAATACTTTAACTCTCCCCCCACCCTTTATTTTCAGTATTTTGAAAATACTGTTTTCCTGCCTCTCATGTTGCTCTTGAGAAGTCTGACATTATTGATTCATTTTTCTTGTGAGTGAGCTACTCTTTTTGGAAAGTTTTTAGCATTTTCTCTTTATTAAATATCACTAAGTTTACATATCAACCCTATTTATTACCCTGCACACCCTTTCAATAAGTCTTTCTTTAGAAGTTCTCACTTGTGTTTTTCATACATCATCTTCCCTCTATTTACTTTTCTCTTTTATTAGAACTACTGTTATATAAATGGTATTATTTCTATGTCTAGCCTCCATATTTTTTTATTTTTCTATTTTTCATCTCTAGTTTCTTCTTAGTGTCTTCTGGAAAAGATTTTTGACCTGATCTTAGGCTATGTCTTTTTTTGCTGTTTATATCATCTAATGAGTTTATTTCAACTATATTTTGAATACTTGATTCTTTATAACTTTTTCTGCTTCATTATCAGTAACCTCTTTGGGAACATTTATTTAGCTTGTATTCTGTTAATTCTTGTCACCTATAATAGGTTATTCAGTTTACTGCCTTTCTAACAGTCTAACAGTTTTTCCTTGTGAGGTCCTTTTTCCTTATGGGTATCAGTTATCTTGGTGGGTAATGAATGGAGAAAGGAGTAGCAGTAATTAAAACCTAGGCCTTAGCTTATGCCACTCCCAATGAATAGGGAATCCAATGCTGAATATCCTCATGTGTGTTGCTCTCATCAGAAGGCTTTGCCCCTTGGTGAACTTCTCTATACCTTACCTTAGGCCTAGTTCTTTTCTAAGAATGTATTTATCTAGCCCTCTGGGTGAAAAGGTCTATGGGAGAAGGTAAGAAGAAACCCTTAGATGCTTGTTGGTTGAGCCAGCACTTATTGTTTATTTTTTTATCCTATATCCCAATAACGTTCCCTGCTATTGGTGTTGTAGTAGGGCTAATAGGGAAGGCAGTGATCTACTTTGAGCAATGTGGTGGGTAGAAAAAAGCCCACTCAAAATTTCTCTCTATGTCTACTCATGTTGGGAACCTGGCCTTCCTCTGTCCAGGACTATTTCCCTTCTATATGAAATCATAACCATTTCTGGCCCTCCAGGGTTTTCTGCTGGTTTTCTTTTCTTTTTATAAATATCTGGGGCGGAGGGGAAGGTAGACAGAGGGAAAATGTAAATTATTTCTTCAATTTAATTAATTAATTAATTAGAATAAAATAATAAAAATTATTAGAAACATCCATTCATTTTATTTCTGAGGCATCTTGGGTTTTGGGTTTGGGGCAGTAGAATGTGACACTTTACTTTTATTTCAAGGGTCATATGATGTTCCTTTTATGACAGCCTACCCTAGTGTTTGTTGAAACTTTGTGTTTCTAGTAATATAGAACAAAAGATATTGTTTCTTGAGTGGTCATGGTCATATTCTGTAAATGAAGATGTTTATCTTTGTAAAAGCAAAGAATAGGCAAAACAATGTATAAACATGAAAGACAGCATAAGTCATTTTACTGAAACATTGAAATTTACTTTCACCATGATTGTGTTTAATTTTACAGTCACTTGGGAATCTTCTTAAGCCTGGAAACAAGACAAGAAAATTAATTTATTACAAATTTCTCTTAAATACATTTGTGGGAATGTAGATGATTCATAGGGAATGTAAGAATGCTTCCAGAACTCAAAGTTAAACTAGTAATAATGATATGTAATCTACACTTATGTCACCTTAACAAGTCAGAATGTCTCCCAGGACCAAAATCAGGAAGAGCAGGGCTTAGCAATAGCTTATTATTTATCAGACAGTATTCTTATACCTAGAGTTAGAATATAGCCTAAATATTGACAGTGGTTATTTCTGGGCATTGACTCGTCTCTATTTTCCAAATTTTTATAATGAACATGCATTACTTTTGTAATTGGAAAAAAATACTATTTTAATGGAATTTTCATAGGGAAATTGTCATATAAATATAGAAACTCGTGCAAAGATTTGCTGCAGCATTGTTTGTAATGTTGAAAAATATCTAAATTTTTATCAGTAGGAGATACAGTTCAGTTAATTATGATATATCTACACAATAAATATCATGCATACAATAAAAATGATGATGTAAGTCTATATGAACATAGAAGATTTTCAAAGATTTGCTGTTACTTGAAACACAAAGCAGGTTAAAAAAACATGTCCAATATGAACCCATTTTTGCAACCGTAAAGGAAGTGCACAGAAATTTTTTGTAAAATCTATGCAAGATTGCTGCTACATCCTAACAACAGGTGAAAAGTTGAACAATCTGAAAAATCAGCAACTTTTTTAGATCCTTTAGGGAAGTGAGGTCACAGGGCACACTATTGACCTCAAGATTAGAGAGACAGACAGGCAGATGGTAACAGAGAATCACAACTTATTGAAACAGAAACCCACAAGCAGAAACTTCTGCAGAAAACAGTGCCTAGTAGAAAACCTGAGTGGTAATTGATGAATTGCTAGAGGTTCAGGATGGAGAACTCTGAGAGTTAAAAATTCCAGGGGGACTTAGTCACAAGGACATCCAGAAACTCTACCAGGTACTCACAGTGAAGATCAGAGAAAAATCTTATATTTTCCATAGGGGAAGGGGGCAAATAACCATTTGAAATAAACCTGAGCATTCTATTCTTAAAGTCTGCCCTCAAGGGAAACTATTTTACTAGAGCCTAACCTACTGGGGTTTTATCGAGGCCTAACCTATTTGGAGGAATGGAAATACCCAACTCCATTTGGCTCTAGCCTTCCACATGGGGCAGGGGAGGGAAATACTCAATTCCAGCTTCTTCTAGCTATCCTGTCTCACCTAAGGTATGGGGGAGAGGGGAGGGTACTGAAAAGGACTGGTAAAGTTCACAGTCAAAAAAACCAAGACCTAATCTTAGTAAAATGGTTTGTTTCCCTTCTTCCATACCTTATCACCACATTGCTAATGGCCTATTTACCAGAGTTCCTTTCACCTATTACATCATATCCTGATTTTAACAAAAATTAGAAGCCATTCTAAAAGGCAAAAGACACAGTTGTTTAAAAAGACTGAACAAGCATCAGAACCAGAGTCAGATACAATAGAGATGTTGGAATTTAAAACAACTATGATTAATAATACACTAAGGACTCTGATAAAAAAAAGTAGCATGTAGGAATGGATGGGTAATGTAAACAGAGAGATAGATATTCTAAGAAAGAATCAAAAAGAAGGGCTGGAGATTGAAAACACTAACAGAAATGAAAAAATGCCATTGATGGCCTCATTAGTAGACTGGACATAGCTGAGAAAAGAATCTCTGAGCTTGAGGATATGATAATAGAAACTTCCAAAACTGAAAAGCAAAGAGAAAAAAGACAAAAACAAACAAACAAACAAACAAACAAACAAATAAATAAACAAACCCACCAAAAAACCCCAGAATATGCAAGAAGTGCAAAATAACTACTAAAGGTATAACGTGTGTAATGAGAATACCAGAAGAAGGGAACAGAAGCAGCATTTGAAGCAATAACAATTTTGAAGCAATAATAGTGGAGAATTTCTCCAAATTAATGTCAGACATCAAACTACAGAGCCAGGAAACTCAAAACAACAGGATCAGCAGGAAAAATGCCCCCAAAACTACACTTAGGCATATCATATTCAAACTTCAGAAAAATTAAAGATAAAGAAAAAAGGCTTGAAACCAGAGGGAAAAAAACACCTTATCCATAGAGGAATAATGATAAGAATTACATCCTACTTCTCTTTAGAAACCATGCAAGCCAGAGAGTGGAGTATAATAGTTAAAGTGTTGAGAGAAAAACTGCCAACTTAAAATTCTATACCTTGAAAAATTATCTTTAAAAAGTGAAGGAGAAATAAAGACTTTCTCTGACATATAAAAATTAAGGGAATTTGTGGCCAACAGACCTGCCTTGCAAGAAGTGATAAAAAGAAATTCTTCAAAGAGAAAGAATGATACAGATCAGAAATTCAGATCTATGGAAAGATAGGAAGAGCATTAGAGAAGGAATAAATGAAGGTAAAATACAAAGTTTTTTTTTTCTTAATTTATCTAACAGATAACAATTTGTTCGAAATAATAGCAATAAGGTATTCAATGTATATGTGCTTATGTATGAATAAATTGAATGATAGAACTGGTAGGAGGGACAGGAGGGAAGAATTAGGGGTATTTTGTTATTATAAGGTACTAGTACTACCCATGAAGCAGTATAATGTTATTTGAAAGTAGATGTGGATTAGTTGTAAATGTATAGTGTAAACTCTAGGGGATTAACTGAAAAAAGTAATAAAAGAAGTATAATTGGTATGCTAGGAAAGGAGAGAAAATGAAATTACAGAATTTTGCAGTTGAAACTACAAAAGGCAGAAAAGTGTGGAAGACAAAATTAGGAACAAAGAACAAGGACAATAAACAGAAAAAATAACATATGGTAGATATTAATAGAACTATATCAATAATCACTTTAAATATCAGTGATCTAAATAAATTAAAAGACAGAGATAGTGAGGGTGGAGCCCAAAACAAGACCAAACTATATGTTGTCTACAAGAAACCCACTTTAGATATTAAGACACATAGATTAAAAAAGTACATGCATAGGAAAAAAATACCATGCTAACACTAATCAAAAGAAAGCAGGGACCAGGCAAAATGACATAGATTATAGAGCTTCACTCATCTCCTCTTGTGACCACATCAAAATTGAGATGGAAACATGGAGCAAACAGAAAGCAGAGTCACCTGGGGTCTAGATTAACAGAAACTCTAAAACTAGGGAGAGAAATAAATAATTCTGCAATGTTTGGAGGTAGGAGGGGGCAAAGATGCGAAGCTGAGTGAGAAAGAGGCTATGTACGGCAGCAGCCAGCAGCTGCAGATGCTTCTCAAAGGGTCTGTGTCCACAACCGAACTTTGATGGTGGCAGACCTACTTGCTCTGAGCATCAGTGCCAGGTCAGCTGCTTTGGGGACACCAGGGACTTACTGGGGGACACTGAGTTACCAGAGTGAGGGCAGGAGGTGAGGCTTTCTATCAGGCAGAATTGTTGGTGGTACCCATTGCTTCTCTGTTGAGCCCTTCCTCCTCCCAGTGTGTGGTGGCAGCACCACCACAGCTAAGAGTCATCAAACTAGATAACAGAGGTTGCTCTACCTACAGGATTCCCTGACATTACCTCCCCCAGCTCTCGGCCCCACCCAAGCCACATTCAGTTGTATCCTCTGTGAGTCCTGTGCCACTTGCTAAGCAGCACCAAGACTCACACTGGCAGCAGCTGACCTCGGGTTCTGGTGTGCCTTCTTGAGGCAACTATAAGAATAGCATTTGTGGATTGCTTGCTGAATCTTAACAGGTGGTCCTGGAAGGGCACACTTGCCCTGTAGCTATACTCCTCTCAGGACTGTGCCACTGGACACCTACCACACAAAGCCAAACTAAGACCAGAGACTTATGAGTTTTGCTTAGTACATAGAAACAGACCCAGAAAGGCAGCCAAAATGGGAAGACAAAGAAGCAGAAACCATATGAGAGAACAGAACAGAGATCCAGAAATAATGGAGTCAAGCAATCTCACAGATGCAGAGTTCAAAACACTGGTTTTAAAGATGCTCAATGAAATTAAGGGAAGTGTAGATGAACTCAGTGAGAACTTTAACAAAGAGATAAAAAAAACACCATAAAAAATGGAAATGGAAATAATAAAAGGGAGCCAGTCAGTAATGAAGAATACATTATCTAAGATGAACAGTATATTAGAGGGAATCAACAAACGTGGATAAAAAAGAGGATTGAACCACTGATATAGAAGATGAGGAAGCCAAGGACATGCAATCAGAATGGCAAGAAAAAAGTAACCAAGACTATAATAATAATTTAAGGGGCCTATGGGACAAAATTAAGGGTAACAATATTAATGTCATATGGGTACCTGAAGAGGGAGAACAAGAAGTTGATTATATAGTTGAAGAAATAATGATGGAAAACTTACCTAATCTGGTGAAGGAGATAGACATACAACCGCAGGAAGTTCAGAAAGTCCCCAAAACCAGGACTCAAAGAGGCTCACACCAAGACACATCCTAATTAAAATGCCAAAGGTTAAATATAGAGAATCTTTAAAGCAGCAAGAGAAAAGCAATTAGTTACCTACAAGTGAGCACCCATAAGATTGACAGCTGATTTTTCAAAAGAAACTTTGCAGGACAGAAGGGCTTAGCACAAAATATTCAAAGTGTTGAAAACCCAGGATCTATAGCCAAGAATATTTTATCTAGCAAAGCTATCATTTAGAGTCGAAGAACAGGTAAAGAGCTTCCCAGACAAAAATAACCTAAAGGAATTCATCAACACCAAGCCAACATCCCTACATATACTGCCTACAAGAGATTCACTTTAGATTAGAAAACACACACAGACTAAAAGGAAGGGATGGAAAAAGATAGTGCCTTGATGGACCTAGAGGGTATGGTACTGAATGTAGTAAGTCAGATAAAGACAAATACCACATAATTTCACATACATGTGGAATCTAAAAAACAAATTCAATGGAAACAAACTAATAGATACAGAGAATATTTTGAGAGCTACCAGTTAAGTTGGGAGGGAAATTTAGAGGGGATGGTGAAAAATGGCAAAGGGATTAAGATGTACAAATGGACAGATACAAAATAGTCATGGAGATATGAAGTGTAGCATAAGGAAAATAGTCAACAATGTTGTTAAAAATATGTAAAGGGGAAGGGGATAGCTGATTTGGTGTGGTAACCACTTTGTGAGTTATATAGATATCTAATCAGTATGCTGTACAACTGAAACTAGTATATGATTGTATGGCAAGTATAACTGAAAAAAAAAAAACCTCATCGAATTGTACAATGTAAATATGAGCAACTAATTGTCTGTTACACTTCTGTAAAGCTCAGCAAGAAAAACGGAAAGCAGGAGTAGCTGTAGTAATTTCAGACAGAGCAGACTTCATAGCAAGGAGTTATCAGGGGTACAAGGTTATTATACCATCTCACACCTCTTAGAATAGCTATTTTCAACAGGACAAGAAATAACAAGTATTGGAGAGGACATGGAGAAAAAGGAACCCTCATACATTGCTGGTGGGACTGCAAATTGGTACAGCCACTATTAAAAACTGTATGGAGATTCCTCAAAAAAACTAAGAATTGACCTACCATGTGATCCAGAAATCCCTCTACTGGTTATTTACCCCAAAGACTTGAAAACATATATCCAAAAAGATATTTGCACACCAATGTTCATAGCAGCATTATTCACAGTGGCCAGGACATAGAAGCCACCTAAGTGTCCTGCAATAGATTATTGGATAAAGAAGATGTGGTGCATATATACAATAGAATATTACCAAGCTATAAGTGATGAAATACTGCCATTTGCAACAACATGGATGGACCTTGAGATAATCATGCTAAGTGACGTAAGACAGACAAAGTTGAAAATCACTTATCACTTATATGTGAGATATAAATCTAAAAGCAACAGACATACATGACAAACAAAATCATGGATGTGGACAATAGACTAGTGGTTACCAGAAAGTAGTGGGGAAGGGAGAAGGTAGATGGGGTAAAAGGAGTCAAATATATGGTGACAGAAAGAAATCTAACTATTGGCGTCGAACATACAATGCAAAATATATATAATTTACTGTTGAATTTTACACTTGAAACTTACTAGATTTTGTTAACTAGTGTCACCATAATAAAAGAAAATGGGCAGGGGTATTATATAATAATAAAGGGGTCAATACTTCAAGATGACATAATAATCCTTAATGTTTGCCTAATAACAGAATATCAAGCTTCAGGAGGCAAAAACTGATAGCATGGCAAGGAGAACTAGATGAATCCACTATTTTAGTTAGAGACTTTAACACTCCTCTGTCAGAAGTAGACAGATCCAGCTGGCAGAAAATCATTAAGGATATAAGAGAACTCAATAGCACCATCAATCAACTGCATATAATTGACATCTCTAGACTATTTTATCCAACAGCAACAGATTGCACATTTTTTTCAAGCTCACATGGAACTTGAAGGTAATCTACATTTTGGGCCATAAAACACATACCTTAACAAATTTAAAAGAATAAAAGTTATGCAATATCTACTCTCAGATCACAACAGAATTAAACTTGAATAACAAAAAGATAGCTGTAAAGTTTAAAAATATGTAGAAATTAAACACACTTCTAAATAACTTGGGTCAATGAAGGAATCTCAAGAGAAATTTTGAAAATATCTTAAATAAAAATGAAAAGAGAACTTATCAAAATTTGTGGGATATAGCTAAAGCAGTGCTAAGAAGGCCATGTATAGCATTTAATACACATATTAGAGAAAAATAAAGATCTTAAATAAAAAAACTAAGCTCCTATCTTGGGAAACTAAAAAAGAAGAGCAAATTAAATCAAAAGAAAGCAGAAGAAAAGAAATAAGAATTAGAGCAAAAATCAATAGAGATAATAAAAAAATTTAATGGGCATCTTGTATTTCATCCAGCAATCTTACCCCTCATGAATAATTATGTACAAACCAAGTATGTAGGAGGAATAATAACAGCTAATTCAGATTTATATGGAGCAAGAAGGAAATAATGCCATCAGCAGTACACAGGAAAATTCACTCTTATGTGTATTTGTATTATATATTTTTAATTTTCGTTTTTTGGGCTTTTCTTTTTTTTAAGTGTTTAATTTCTTAGAATTAGTATTGCATATGCATATTTTTTTATATTACTATGCTTTTTGTTGTGTGGAATATTTATTATAAATATTTTTAAAATCTTCAGTAGCCCTCTAAAGTCCAAAGAACCTAAAATAGATTACAAACACCCTCCTCGCTTCTCTGGTCTTGCTTACCTCTCTAATCTTGTCACTTCCAGTTTCTACCTATCAGTCTAGCCATGCTGACCAATTTTCCTTAAAAGACCTCCAAGATTTTGTCATTCCCCTACCCCACCCCTATTACCTCTCACCTTCCTCTTGTCTTCACTCAGTTCTCAATATCTTTAGTAAAACTTCTCTGGCACTTTATGTCTGGGTTGGGTACTTGTACTTTCAGAACATTCAGTATTTTTATCATCACCACTTATTCATACCATATTGGAATTGCTCACCCTTTTTTCTGTATCTTCCATTAGAAAACAAACTCTAAAAGTATAGAGACCATATCTCACTTACCCTTACATTCTGGTCTTTGCCTAGTGCCTGGCATTAAAAGGGCCCTCCATAAATATTTACAGTTGAAATGAACAATGGGCTGGTTTACTTAACATTTTTGAGGCATGCTAAAATTTTATTTTTAATGTGAACCCTGTTTTATAATCATTATTTAGATAGAATTATAAAATGTTGCCACCCAATAGTATGTAGGTTAGAAATTATTACCTGAAATAAAATTTTCTTCAGTCATTCTGATTGGAAGGTTGGGATTCAGTATGGTCTGTCACCTAAGCTAGGTCTTGTTTTATTGTTTAGGATTAGCTCATAGATTGTACAAACTATTCTTAAGCATGTGTGGTAAAGTTCTTAAAATTGCTTTTTATTTTTAAAATTCAAATTTGAGGAAGACCAGGTGTTGTAGGTGTACAATAAAAAAAAAGGGATTGTAAGATGACAAGGTTCTTGCAATCTGTGAGGTCAACCAAGGGTTGCCTTGCCTAAAATATAAACAAACAAACAAACAAACAAATAAATTTAAATAAAAATTAAAATTTGATGACTGTAGTAGACATTATTCTGTTGTATGGTGAGTATGTGCTGATACTACTTGAATTTGTAGAATCTGATAAAAATGTCATTGTTACCTAACATTTCTTCTTAATTGGCTCTTTTGCTTCGTTTTCCTTAGAGTTCACGTGCTTCTAACTAGATAGTGGTTTACTAATGGTTCCTAACTTTATATGTAAAAACCAATACATTATATCTTAATAAAATAATGTAACTTTCCTTATCAAACAAAAATTATATGCCAAAATATTAGCAATGTTATTATCCCTGAATGGTAGTGGTCAGAAATAATTTTTTTGACACTCTGTCATTCTTTCTTATGTTTTATATGTTTTATGAAAAATTTTTGGTAAAAATATATCAAGTTTATACTCAGAAAAATAAGTTTTTTAAAATAAAAAGTGATGCATTTAAATTATTTAGGAAAAAGATTTTAAGTAGAATGGCAGATGTTACTATGAGAACAAGAAACGTAGGGTCAGAGAGGAGTTTGGAGAAACGGCATGCTGTATAGCCAACATAACTGTCCAGGTTGCTTGTTAGGCACAGCCTAAGAGTGGAGGTGAATCAAAATTATAATCTTATGTCACAGCCATTGTTGGTACATAAATAGCTTCTTCTGCCCTGATTCTGTATTTACCAGCCAACACTACAATTTATGATTTGTGTCCTAAGTAGTTTTTCCCCTCCTTAGGGAAAATGCTTTAACAAGTCAAGGCAAGCAACTGAACTATTTATTTTCAAGTGTGAAAACTTCCTGCTAGAATCATCTCTTAGGGAAATAAAGGATTATGATATATCACCCTATGTACCAACTTTCTCTACCTATAGAGAAAGATTTGAATAATGAAAGACAGGCAGTATGTGTATCTGTGTGCTTATGTGTGACAGAGGCATACGGTAAATGACAGAGAAATGGCAGATCCCATCAATCTGACCCTAAAACATTTGTATACTATTTGGTAAGACTTTTCATATCAGATGGTCTTTACCACAGTAAGAGAAAAAATATTTAAACAATTTTGCTTAAGATAAATTTAATGTGTCTAAAGTATGGCCTATAGAACTTGTTTGAAATTCTGGTTCTGCCCCAGCTTCCTATTCTCTAAAATGCTTACTGTATTTACCTCACTAGGATGGTTATGAGGTTTAAATTTGGTATTAGAATCACTATGAAAATCATCACACAATTGTGAAGTGTTACTGTTATTACTATTATTTAACTGATAGTAGTACTTCCGGTGATAAAAATTCCAGCACATATCCTATAACTTCCAAAGCTTCCTCTGCCCTAAGAGAGTTCTGTGGAAGATAGTTCTTTAGATAGTTGTTATCTTTTGTAATTTCTCAGGAGTTCCTCACTCCCTGCTTTAATTATTACCTCTTTTGGGACAAAAACATAGACTTATCCATTCATTATTGAACTTTTTGAATATCTCTAATGGGCCAGGCAAAGTGTCAGACCTCTGAGGATACAATGAGACAGATGTATTAACAGATACTTATAATACATGTGGTAAATACGATGGCAGAGTAATAAACTTAGGATATTGTTGGAGTGCAGAGAAATGGTATGTAAGGGCAATAGGGAGAGTTTGGAAAAGCTTTCCTGAGGGGAAGAGGTATAAACTAAATAAGTCAGTAACATTTTTGGCTTCAACAATTACTGACTAGTTAAGGATGGTTGAAACTATAAGGCCATTTTATTGCTCATTTAAAAAAGCCCAGAGGCAGGTATACTCAGGGTTGTTCTAGGAACTGGACGTCATTAAGGACAGGGATTTACTTATCTCTCTCCTCTGTAATTCTTGGTGTATTATCTTTTTGTCCCATGGTTATCACCTCAGTGTTGTGAAAGATGACAATACATTAAGCATCACATAACACATCAGGTAGAGAAGGTAAGGCAGGTAGAGAAACTTTAGTTCTTGTCACTCCTATTGGAAACAGGAAGAAAGGGAACTGGAGAGTAGGGAGGTTTTAGTTTATTTTAGAGTTTTTTGTTTGTTTTTTAGGAGATAAATCAAAAGCAGGAATGCACTATTGGCGCTGGATCTTTGTACATATTATTCCTTCTGTCTGGCATCCATGATCTCTTGAACTCTTCCCACATATTGTATCAGTGCCTAGTTATAGTACCTGTCACATCATTAGTGGTTATTAAATATTCTTGAAAGGAAAGCAGGCAGAGCAAAGGTAGAGACAATTGAACACAACAGGCAACTAATCTCCCCAAAACATATGTCCAAAATCAGGGGAGGTTAGTAATGAGGCAATAATACAGAATAGTAAGTGCTAGCATAGTGTTAATTATAAAATGGATTGGGAGCACATAGGAGGAGTCAGAGAAGACAACTCAGAAAGTGTGATTGTGTAAACTGAGAGCTAAAGATGATAGAAATAACTAAACCCAGAGGGAAAGAAAGTCTCTTAGTTTGTAATTTAATTGCCACAAAGTAAAATAATGTAATCTTTTTTGGGGAGAGGAAGGACTTGAAGAGATTCTAGTGAGAAAAAAAGAGGAGTATGGTAAATAATAATTGATCATATAGTGCCCATTATTACTAATTAAAGATGTCTTAAAAATTGATATATTCAGTATTCTATTTTTAGTGAAAATTACAAAATCCAAGACTTCAATTCTATTTCCTATAATATCTTAAATTTTTTTCGCTGTTTTCACCATTCTTATTCTGAAAGTTTTATAGGTATCTAACTCTACAAATTAGAACTCCGACTACATATTTTGTAATAGCATGTCAAATGGAAATTTTGGCAAAACACAATAGAAGAGTTGCCATATTAAATACAGGATGTCTAGTTAAACTTGAATTTCAGATAAACAATGAATAATTTTTAAATATAAAAATAAAATTTCATGGACCATACTTATAGTACTAAATCATTTGTTATTTATATGAAATTCAGATAACTGGTATCCTTTGTTTTTATTTGCTAAATCTGGCAATCGTAACAATAGATACCAAAGAGAAGTGCTAGACTAGAATTTACAAAGTAATCAACTTATTCTTTTAACTCTGAGAGTGTGTAATGGTTAAGGAGAAGGGAATTTTGAAAGCTTTCATTCCCTTCCTCCACTCAAGAGTTTAGCATAGAACCTTACATTTGGGAGGCCTGATTGCATCCTGAAAAAAATCTAAGGCAGATGACTGATTGACTAGCTGCTCTTATGGTAGAAATAAAGAAGCGACTGCTACTGCATTGGGATAAGCTTCAATCTCAGAGTTTATCTGGTCAAAGGAAGCTCAAGTGTTGTTTGTAAACTAGATGTGGACCACACATACACATATACCCAAAAGAGGTGGCATGGGGTTGTCTTGGATTCTATCCAGAAGGGCTGTCTAAAGATGCAAACATATCTTAGAAAGATGATGGACATATCACAAATGTAAACAATCAGTTGGAATAGAAGTGTATTTGCCAAGATCAAGAAATCTGTAGATGAAAGGTCTTCAGTGATGATGATCTCTAAGGAGCTCACATAGTGTACTCCATTGAAAGAGCTTTAAAATTTTGCTACATCCAGGAAGCAATGATGTTGAAAAATGCAACAGTAATAGTAAGAACTTTCCCTTTCCCCTTCTCTCTCCTCCCTTCCAGAGCTCTAATCTCTAGGGGGTTCCATAGTAGCAGTCTGGAAAAGAAGGAACAGAAGCACTAGCCCATAAAAGGGGAAAGAAGCTATTCATGTTCTGTTTCTCAGGCTGTAAGTTATAGTAGTCTACAATGGAAGAAATGAAATGTCATGGCACCATCTAGGTCTTCATCCAGAGGAGGATAAGAAATAGCACCACTGAATAAATGTAAAGAGATAAATAGTAACTTTGGAAAATAGGTGGCAGTTTCTTACAAAGTTAAACATATACTTATACAATCCAACAATCCCTCTCCTAGGTATTTTAGCTAAGAGAAATGAAAACTTACATTCACAGTAAAACCTATATATTAAATTTTATAACAGGTTTATTCATAAATGCCAAAAACTGGAAATTCAAACGCCCTTTACCTGGTGAATGGATAAACAAATGAGACACAGCCATACAATAAAATAATACTAGTCAGTAAATAAAAGGAATGAATTACTAATCCATGAAACAACATGGATGAATCTCACATGAATTATGCTAAGTGAAAAAGCCAGATTCAAAAGGTTACATACTGTACTTTGATTTATATGACATTCTAGAAAAGGTAAGACTATAGGACCTCATGATTAATAGTTGCCATAACTATGCATTTATCAAGACTCATAACTGTACCCTAAAGAGGATGAATTTTACTGTTTATACATTATGTGTTTTAAAAAAATCTATGAAACAAAAATATCTCTGATATTTTGATTGAATCCTTCTAAAAAGTAAACTGGAAATATGGGTCTCATTAAATCAGTAGGATTTAGCATGAGTAAGAAGTGGTTAGTTAGGTTAGGAGAATAATAGTTGAAGCTAGCTATGGAATGGAGATAAAAAATATTATTTAAAGAAAAATTTATACTTCTTGTCCCAAGCACTATAGTCATTAAGTTAGCAGTGTTTTTTCTTAAAATAACCTGTTAATTAATTTAATCACTCCAAAAAATGTAAGGGAAAATGAGAGATAAAGTTGCTTTCTCATTTTAACCTGTAACTTATGAGTCATGCTTATTCAACTTAATGGTTACATTTAGTTTGGTAATTTTTTTAAATGAACAGTTGTATTCATGGTATATTTTATATTGTATACATTATATAATAATATTTTGCTATTGTATTATTGTATTATATATTACATTATAGAATTTTAAATATCCAATTTCATGGTGTTTGCTGTCTAAACAAATTTGTGAGTTAATACTACTTCTTAGCTCAGGACTTGGATTTTATCAGAATAGTCAGACTGCTCCTTTGTAAAGGTTATGAAAGTTAAATTTTCTAACTTCTTAGTTTAGAACATTAGATAATTCTCTGCCCTGAAAGAGGTAATGCCAACTTCAAAATTTTTCACTTCCGCTAGAATGATTTCCAGTGGTTTAAGTGAGAATCTGGTTTAACAGAATTTGGAAATGTGGATCCTTGTCACCCACCTTACTTATTCTATGTCTAATTGTATTCTGGGATATAAGCACTTAGTTTACCTCAGATTGGGTCTAGATATGACAACTGAATTTAAAGTATGTTACTGAGCCATGAGGTGGACAAAGACATTCTACTATGGTCTTTCTGATACTTCCACTAATAAACCCCTCAGGGTGGAATTCCAAGTGGACCTATTTAGTGTTGGACTAGGTTTCATTATATTATAACTGGTTTCTTTGCTTATTTTATATTATTTTAGTGGTGACATCTGCAGGCTATGGAAAGAAACACTAAATGACTAACACTTTTGGTAACTCCCTGGTGGTGCAAAAGTTAGGGAAACAAGAATTACATGACCAAAGGCCCAATTTTCAGAGTGCTCTCCCTTCCCTTAACTCACTGTGATTGAATGGATGCAAGAGATTTCCTGAAGGTGGACTGGACATCTAACTGGAGCAGCATAGGAATAGCTGGGTACCCACCCAGCTTGGCCCAGAGTGAATTTATTGATGTTTTCTCTTCTATTGGGTAGCTTGAAGTGGACTGATCAGCATTCCAGATGGCTTCCATCTGGTCTTCTTGTCTAGAGAATCAGAGAGGGCACTGATTGAAGCGCCAAACTCTCTTGAGCTACATAGCCAATCAAAATATATGATTCTTAGTCTCCCTTCTTTTCTTTACCACCACCCTGTCCTATAATGCCCTCCCCTGTACTAGGAATGTTTGCTAGCCCCACTTTGAGAAATGGATTAAAGCAGCAGAATTTACTGAAGTAGCTCTTTTTTCCTTCCCTGAAAGCGGCATTTTCATGACTTCACCTAGTAATCCATTTTAAAACTACCTTCTTAGCTTCCTGGAGTATGCAGATCATATCCAGGCGCTGCCCCCTACCCCCGCCCCCAGAAACAATGTTTCCCCACTTCTTTACCAAAGCTCCTTCCTTCTTAAAAAAAAAAATAATAATACTTCTAAGCTTCTTCATTGTGTATTTGTTTCTTAGTAAGGAAGAAGCAGCTTCATTTTTTTTAAAGGAACTCAAAATTAGATATTAAATATTTAAGTAAAAAATATAAATAAGCCTCTTGCTAAACTAATTAAGAAAGTTAATACTCCTTTAGACTCTCCACTGTACCATATCATAATTGTAGGGAAGGGGAAGCTCTTAGGCAGAAAAAAAATCATTAGGTCCCACATATCATCCAAAGAAAGTTTAATGTCAGCCTTTCCTATGACATACCTAAATTTCTTGAATTTTTCAGGTTTTCTGTCTTCTTCTATTAATAGCTCTAGGAATGGTTGTTGAGCAAATTTGGTAGGGGCAGGTATCTGGTTTTTATTGATGATCAAAGGGATAGGTTGACTAAGATTCAATTTATGCATCTCTTGGAGCTAAAAATAAATAAAAAAAGAAACAATGAAAAGAACAGGCCAAAGTCTTTAAGATCTTCTGTGCCAACCCGAGCTAACCTATGACTCTTCCTTTTTTTATGGATTTACAAATATGCTTTCTCTATCTTCTTTCTCCCTTCCTCCAACCACTCTTCAACTCCACCCTACTCCAACACACAGTTTCAGAGGTGGCAGCTATGAATATATATAATCCTTGGTCCTGTGTAAACTCTGGACCTAGTCTTCTCATTACCTAGCTGTGTGACTTTGAGCTAGTTGCTAATTTTTATCTGTGCCCCTTTCTCCTCATTACTAAGGAAAAGATTATAGCACAGGGTTGTTGTAGGATTATATGATATACATGGAAGCACTTCATAAACTGTGAAGCAGTATGTAAATGTAATGATAGTTAACATTTAGTGAATATATACTGTATGTCAGATGCCTTCTATATATTAATTCATTTGGTGTTTACAACAACCATATGAGATGGGTTATTTTATTATCCTTTTCTTACAGATGGGGATCTGAAACTCAGAAACTTTAAGTGGCTTGTGAAAGGCCTCTTAGCTAGTATGTAATGAAGCTGATTTGAAAACATACTATCTGGTAGCAGAACTAACCTCTAGACCATTACTCTGACTCAGTGTAAGATATTTATTCATTTTTACCCTCTTCTCTGATTTGCTTTTTCTCTTCTTTAATGCCTTGATACCCACCTTATCATCTAGATTATGGCTTTTCTGAGCTTAGATCCATATTCATCCTATGAAATACCCTTGTCATTGGTTCTTGCTAGACAGCTCATGACATTGCCAATTCATCTTGCTTTATTCCATTACATTGGCCATATTTTTCAAACTAAAAACTATCAGAAATATCTATTTTATTTATCAAATAACTTTACTACTTAAAATGTAACTTCTGGAAAATTCAAATGTATCTGATTTTAACCAAGCTATCATAAATCTCTGTACCTTCTAAAATAACAAGTAAACTGTTCTTGTTAATTAATTAAATTAAGTGAAAGAAAAGGATACATATGATATAAAATGTTCCTAGATCTCCAAGATTGTTTCAGAACTACATGCTAGAACATGTAATAGGAGTATGTAATCCCAAAGCAAAGAACTCTAATCTCAGCTCTGTAACTTTTTGGAAGGTTGCTATAACTTCCAAAAGCATACTGATGGTTTTATCTTAGAGGAGTCTCTGAGATGTAGTGAGTGGATTGTCAGAGTTTAACAAGATCTACTCCTGGTGCTATGTTAAAGCAAGTTAAATAAATCTTTACCTCCGTTCTTGTAAAGTCATCATATTAAAACTTGCTTTCTGATCGTTGTAAGGTTATAACTACCATGAATCAGTTGGAGAGTAGTAACTTCAAGAGATTTCATATTTAGAGGCTGGTAGGTGCAGGTTGACTAGGAATGAGTTGAGCATTTCTGGAAGTCTCTCCTATTCTAATCTTTTTCTCATCTAGAGAATCCAGTCAGTATTCCTGTCGTAAATTTAGGGATTTCACTGGAGTAACAGTGTATTGGTTTGAGTGGTGAACCTCTCAGAACCTGTGAGTGAGGTGTTTTTGGATGTAATTAAATTAAGGATCTTAAAATGAGATCATTCTGGATTAACCAGGTGCGTCCTAAATCCATGATACACGGTTTTATAAGAGACAGAAGAGAAGATGTAATATATTCTGGGAAGAAGGCTATGGGAATTCTGGAGACAGAGACTGGAGTTATATAGCTATAAACCAAGGAATGCCAAGGATTGTCTGCAAACCACCAGAATCTAGGATTGAGACTTGGAATAAATTTCTCAGAGCATCCAGAAGGAACCAACCCTGCCTTGATTTTACAAACTGTCCTCCAGAAATGTAAGAGAATACATTTTTGTTGTTTTAAGCCCCAAAGTTGTGGTAATTCTTTACAGCAGCCATAGGAAACCAATATACATGGTACCTCCAGGTAAATGTTATTTTCAAAGCTTACCACTTCTATTAACACACTTGGGAAAGGGAATAGAAAACAGGTTACCTGGCTAAATAAGAATATCATTTTCCTCAGGCACTGATTCCGTTTCTGTTCTAGAGATTTCTGCTTCTTGGTCCAGACCCCCATCACCTTTTTCTGGTAGTCATCAATTCTGCTTAGCATTATATAGAGGTTCTGGGTTTCATAACCTTTTCCACTGTATTGAATGGCTTGTAATCGTTTGATTATGTTGTTTCTTGAAAAAATTAACAAGAATTGGATTAATATAATCACTGGCCTCAGTTACTTCAATTCTCATCTCATCCTTAGTAAGCAGAGAAAGATGGGATAAGGGGTGAAAGTTTTGCTTAATGAGATCTTAATCTAGTTCTCTGTATGACTAAAATTTGAAAAATCAGTCAAATTTTCATTAACGGTTCAAAGAGTTTAGTGTTATAATGGTGTCATTTATTCTTAATACATTAAAATTTTAGTGTTGGTATATACAAGACATAGAAAGTATGTAATACAGTTATGAGAAAGACAGAGTCCTTGCCTTCAAAACACTTACAAGCAAGAATAGACCAATAAATTGACTCTGTCAAAAAAAGAATGAAATAAATACTACGAAGAAATGTAAACATGCTGTTTGAGCAAATAGGAACACATAATTAATTTTAATAAGAGGAATAAAGAAGGCCTCATAGGAAAATGTTGAACAGGATCTTGAGGAATAGTCATAAAAATGTACTCTCCTATAATGTATACCACCATGTTTGGACCTTTTAAATAGCTGGTGTTTTCCCATCCTTATTCTACAGGAGAGGAAAAGGAATCTAGGCAAAGTTAGATAATTTTCTAAAGTCACATAATTAATAGTAGATTTGGAAAGTAAACCCAGATCTTCTTTCTTTCCAGAATACCAGTTTGTCTCAAAGTGTGGACTGTGATCACCTGGACTAAATCATTTATCGGGGGTGGTACTTATTGAAAATGCAGATTCCAGGGTCCTCCAGCAGAACTTTTGATTTAAAATCTTGATGGTAGGCTTCAGGATCTATATTTTAAATGGAATTACAGGTAAATTTTACCGTCACTGAAGTTTGGGAAGAAGGGGTAAAGAATTCCAGGTTGAGGGAATACTCTGTACAAGTGCAAGAACATGAAAATTATATTTTGGAAGTAGTGAGTAGTCTGAGACTTTTAGACCAGATACATGAAAGGATAAAATCTGGGAGGAGACTGGAATGGCTGGATTATGAAAGACCTTAAAAGTCATATTAAGGAGTTCAGATTTTTGGGGGGGAGGATAGGCAATGGGAACCCATTGAAGATGTTTTCTTGAATATATGTATTTGACATACATATACACACAGAGAATAACTCTTAACACTCTTGTGGGTCATAATTAATAGCTTAGAATGTGGATCATTTAATACTTAAATATATCAACTTTCAGAATTAATTTAGTATATTTTTAATTAAATTATTTTCCAATATCTTTGAGTTTTTCCATATCCTGAAGGTGATCTTTATTTTTTTCACTTTTATAACCATTTTTATTATATGTGTTTTTAACCACTTCCCTACATGCATTACAGAATTCCTATCACATCCATTCTCATAAATAATGTTCTCAATGAAGTAAGTACAACCATCTTTTATACTATTCAAAAATAGTTAATGTTATTATACTTCTTATTTTCTCTCCCATATAATGTTAGAATCTTCTTGACCTAGCCATCCTTGTTATGGAATCTTTAATCTATCAATATTTTATTATTACACCTTTTGGTGATTTGATTATTATAACATTTAATATGAAAGAAGAGCTTTCTGGAAAAATGAATGGATGCTTGATGGGATTAAAAGTACAACAGTATAAGTTAAATATTGTAAAAATGTTGATCTATATAATTCAGTTTTCAAATGATTTTACTGAAATAGGCCAGATTATGTCACTAGGTCTTTAAAATCTCCAATAAATCTAAACTAACAAATTGCCATATAAAAATTGAGAAAGTTGTCAAAGAACTCTCTTCCAAAAGTACTAAGCCTACATAATATCATAGGTGAAATCTGCCAAACCTTAAAAGAATAGCAAATTTTACTACTAAGTTGTTCCTGAGCATAGAAAAAGATAAGGTTCCACATTTTTAATGATATAAGCATAAAAGATACCCAAATTTGACAAAAGAAGTAAACCACCAATCAACTTAATAATTAATATCAATGCAAAAAAAAAAACCCTAAATAAAATGTGAGCAAACAAATTCCATAACATATTCAAAGAAGGATACACTAAGGGTGAATAGGATTTATTCCAGGAATGCAATGACAGTTTATTTATTTGTTTGTTTGTTTTTTAATTCTTTAATGTCACCACATATTTGACCCCTTTTACCCCATCTACCTCCCTCCTCTCCCCTCCCCTATGATGGTTTATTACAATTAATCATATTAATATTTCTGAGGAGAAAATCACATTTTCTTTAATACACATGAAAATGACATGCTGAAATTACATTTAACAAAATGTGATTTAACAAATTTAATAAAACAAATAAGGGAGCAAATGGATACTTTAATATGATAAAATGTACTCTGACTGAAATGCCAGTATATTTCTGACAAATACTAGAAAGATGTTCACTATCATCACTATCTTTTTAACCAATTTATACTTATTTTTAATAATTAGCAATGAAAGAAGAATTTACATTTTAGGAATCTGAGTTACACAGGAATGCAGAAAATAACAAAAAATAAATAAAATTGACTAAGCTTAAGGACATTTTGCAACTTTTTCAGAAAGGAGAATCCAAATGTTAAGTGACCCTTTAAACACCTTGAATATAAAAAAATACACAGGGCCATGGAAAGGCACTCACAGCTGTTACTTAGGGCAGTCAAATGAATAAAGATGGCCTTGTTAGTACCTGGAGGTACTAATCAATTTGGGTAGTCAAGAGATAGATGCTTAAAAATGGGAAAATCTAAATGTAAAAATTTATTATTTGCAGGTGATGATTATATACCTGAAAAATTTTAAATATCAATTGAAAAACTTTCACATGCTTAAATACAGTAAGATGGTTGCATACAAGATTGATGTAGAGAAATCTGGTCTTCATTTATTCAAATAACGAGTTAGAAGACATAGAAGAATGTCCATTTACAATAATAGCAAAAATAAAAACTACCAGGATATACACTTATGAAAGAATATGCAAGAGCTAAATGAAAACTTTAAAATGCTCCTGAAGGATACACACACACAGCCTGACAAAAAGAAAAGTATACCATGTTTTTTCATAGGAAGACTGTATTAGTAAAGATGAGCTAGGTTTTGCTATTTTAACAAATAACCCCCAAATCTCAGTAGCTAAAAATAAAATTTTACATATACTGCAAATCCATCAGGGCTTGATATGGACTGCTTCATTACATGCTCTAAGGAACACAAGCTAACAGAACAGGCATCACCTTGAATATTGTAGGTTTTAATGCCAGAGAAAAAGGAGACTCTGGAGGATCTCAAACCAGCAACGACAAGCTCAGCACAGAAATGACACACATCAATTCCGCCTACATATCATTGACAAGTATTAGAAAACAGTACTAATGAACCACAAAGACTCAGCATCATAAAAATTAAACTATAATAAATAATATGGAATAAAAGTGACTCACCTACATGCAATCAGTAAAAAATAATAGAAAGTCCAGATATGGACCTAACTGGTAAAAGAATTTATGATAAAGGTACATTCAAATCAGTGGGGGAAAGGTAGATTATTTTGTAAGTAGTAATGGGGCAACTGGGTAGCCATGTGGAAAAATAAATCCAGATTCATATTTCACAACAGAAAGGTGTTGTTTTTTTATGTTAATTTATTCTTATTATTTATGCCTACAGCATCTGGTGTTCCTAGGTGAACGCCCATCCAAGTACTAACCAGGCCTGACCCTGCTTTGCTTCCAAGATCAAGTGAGATCGGTCACGTTCAGGGTGGCATGGCTGTAGATCATTGATTGTGGCTCCACTGGGGCACGAATGCAGGACCTTCTGTGTGTAAAGATGATGTGCTAACTGCTATACTGTGGAATCACATCCAGAAAGTTTTAATCAAAGACTTAAATGTAAAACCAACAAATCTAACTACCACTCACAAAAGTACTAAAATACACCTAGAAAGGATTTTTAAATATTTCTCAGAGTGGAAAGGGCTTTTCTAAATATGGTACAATTCATTATTAAAATACATTGATGTAAAAATATCAAAATCAAAAATTTCTACAAAGCAAAACCACTAAAAGCAGAAACAAAACACAGCCAAATGGGAGAAACCTGGAAATTTATATCACAGGCAAAGGGCTAATTTTCCAAATATTTAAACAGGTACTCTAAATCAATTTTAAAAAACAACTTACAACCCAGTTGAAAAATGGGCAAAATATTTTAATAGAGTCTTCACAGAAAATGAAATACGAATGGCTCTTAAGTCTATAAGCTTAACCTCACCCATAATAAAAGTAATGATAAAGCAGTGAAATGCCATATTTCATCATATTGTCAATGAATAAGAAACTTGATAACAATTCATGTTAGTTTTGATGTGGGGAAATAGTCTTTTATTAAATGCTGACCAATATGTAAATTGTTACAAACTTTTTAGAAAACAATTTGACAAAGACCTATCACAATTACAAAACACCCTTTTATTTGGAAATTCTACTTCTAAGAATATACATCTATTTATCTATCTATCTATCTATCTATCTATCTATCTATACACACATATATATATACACATATATATATATACAAGATTGTTCATAGAAGTATATTTTTATAATGCAAAATATTGAAAACATAAATATCCATCAGAGATTAAGTAAATTCTGGTAAATCAAGACTGAATACTGTGAAGCTATAAAATGAATGAGTAGGCTCTTTATATATTAATACTCAAGTTATCTAATACCTAATATCTAAGTTATTAAAAAAATAAAATGTCATAACTTTAAAATATGTAAAAAGGGGATAAAAGAGCTTATGTACTTTTCTACATATGCAGAAAATGTTTCTGGATACACATACATTAGTAGCCCTGTGAAAGGGCCCTACTGGCCAGTGATAGGACTATTAAGGAGATGTTTCACTCTACCATTTGTATATTTTAAATATTGTACCAGGTAAAGGTACTACTTTTTAAAAAAAATTAAATATAACAAAAGAAAAAAGATAAAAGGAAACTAGAGAATGACCAGGAATATGTTATTTAAAATTCTCAAGTGGATAAAAGTATTAAACTGTAAAAACATTTAAAAGATTAGAAATATTCAGTCTGGAAAGAGAAAACTAAAGACAGGTATAGAATAAAACATTTTCCAACAAATCTCAGATTACTTAAACTTTGAAATTAAAAGTTCTGATTATATCTTGGATAAGTCTTTCGTTTGGACCTTGTTAGAATTCTTAGTTCCCAAGGGAATTCTGTCCTCAAAAATGTAAATTTCATAAGAACAGGGTACTTTTATTCATATCATCCCTAGTACTTAGAAAAATGTTTTGCACTTAGTAGGCACTCAACACGTATCTGTTGAATAAATAATATACTTGTTCCTATAATTAATGATAACTTCCTCTATTATAGTTTTTAATTGGGCTTCTTTAGTTAAACATTAAAAAGTTTCCCCTAAAAAATAGGTCAGTAAACTCAAAAAACAAATGCTAAGGATGGAAGGCCAATTGTCACTTTCCCCGACCTATTTCTGATATTTGCAGTTTTTAAAAACCAGGACCTTTACCTCTTTCTTCCACTCCAGCTACAAAGTTGCTGTGACAACACCTTATACATCACCTGCCATCTCCCATTTTAAGAATCATACATCTTCTGATGAATAACTGGAAGTATATCTAAACTTTTTAAGTTGATCTTTTGGAGATCAGTTATGATCCACAAAATTTATCTTAGCATCTCTGCTAGAGATGTAAATACATGAAATGGATCATGTTATATAACATTTCTTATTTCCTAAAAAAATCTCCTTTTGCTATCTTAAACAGGTTTCCATCTCATAGATCTTCCATAAGAGAATCTTTTAGAACATCTAATTCAACAAATATGTATATACTTATAGTGCAATGAGGGAGGATATTTGAAATCAGGACTAAATCAGAAATCTGGACATGTAACAGTTATATCTACCTTGCACGCTGGATCAGCCTGTAAGCAATGTACTTGTGGAACAGGTATCCCAACCGAACTGTGTCTGTATGAAGTGTTTCAATTATGAGGTTTTTAGCTGTTGCATGTAGCTCTGAAGGGAGTCCAGAAGTTTTTGTGGCCTGATTTAAGAGTATCAGGTTCCTTCTCTGAGCCTCCACATCAACAAAATATCTCTGCTCTTTGAGCTCTTGGGGAGAGGATGGGGGTACCATCTTTTTGGGTTTCTTAGTACCTGAAACTGAAGTCAGTATGCAGGACTTGTTTATATCAGGAAATCGGGATTTCTGGTCCCATTCAGAAGGTGAGATCTGTGATGTTTTGGGTAGCTTAGTAGTAAGAGAAGGTAGTGATTTTATAGCCTTCATGAGAGTGGGAAGGGCTCCCTCATGAATGTAAGGGGTTTGTAATACTGGAGTCCTATCATTAGTGAGATAGGATTGAAATGTTCTGGACTGTTCTGTGACAAAAGGTTTGCAGAATATTCCTCCTGATGTGTCAGAGACTTCTGATATTTGGAACTTCTCAGTAGTAAAAGGGGCTTGAGGTACCTTAACATTTGGAGCACAAGGGTGGCCCAATGCTGATTTAGATTTCATAGAAGAAATAAATGCCAATCTTTCCTTACTTCTCTTAGAAACTGAAGAGGAAAAGTCTTTCTGGGTTTTTCCAGAGGCTGAGGGGGCCCATAGTATTGGGGGATGCCCAGAGGTAGAAGGGATCCATAGTGGGGAAGCTTGTTCAGGAAGAGTCCATGGTACCAGATGCTGCCCAAGGGTGGAAGGGGCTTGTAGGTAGGGAGATTGCTCACAGGTGCCAGGGGCCAGAAATGCCTTGGGTTTCTCAGAGAGGGTTAAGTGTCCAGATTCTATGAGCTCTTCAGGGATAGAAGCCATCCCAGGAACCAGGGGCTTCCTAGGAGAGAGAGGATCCCGGAGACTGGGAATCTGTGAGGAGGTGGGTGTAACTGCAGATAGAAGGGGCTGCCTGGGGTCAAGAGGGGCCTTGGATATCAGAGGTAATTGGAGAGTCAGAGGGTCCATAGATATGAGGAACTCCCTGGAGTTAAGGGAACCCAGTGTAAGAGGCTGCCCTAAAGTGAGAGGGGCCCCAGATATTGGGAGATTCCCCATGGTGGGAGGGACCTCTGGTGCCAGGACCTGCACAGAAGTGGATTGAGTCTTAGAAACTAGGGTCTGACTCGAGGAAGGAAAAGTCTGTGCTGCCAGAAGCTTCCTAGAGTCAGAAGGAATCCCCATTCCTAGGGACTTCCCAGGGACAAAGAGGGCCTGAGTAAGAGGAGACCTTGATATCTGCAAAGGAGTAGAAGAGGCCTCAAATATAGAGGACTTTTCAGCCATAGGAGCAGATGATACCAGAGACTGCCTAATTCTTGATGTAATGCGTTGCCCAGAGGGGAGAGAAGCCTTTGATTCTTGAAATTGTCTAAGAGTGGAAGGAACTGATATGGGGGGCTGCTTAGGAATGTGAGGAGCACTTGGTTTGATGGAGTCATCAGTAATAGAAAAGATCCCACCTCCCAGGGGATGTCCTGAAGGAGGATCGGCCCAGAGTCGTGAGGACTGATCATTAATGGGAGGAACTCTTGATTTTAGGTTTTGCTCAGACATGGGCTGGGCCTGTTCTTGGGTGAAGGGGGCTCCCAAAGGTTGGACTTGCTTACGGGTAAGGAGAGATCCTAAGTCATGGGCTTTATCTGAGGTGAGAGGGACCCCCAAAGCCTGGGTTTGTTCAGGGGTAAGAGTGACAGGTGAAACCCAGATATTTGGGGGAGTAATGGGAACTTCCAATGCCTGGGGCTGATTCAGAGTAAAAGAAGTGCCAAATGCCTGAGCCTGTTCATGGGGAGGAATGATGCCCAACCTTTGGTTCTGATTACGAATGAGAGTGTTTGATACTTCTTGAACTATTTCTGGAGTGATAGAAACCCCCAATATCTGGGCCTGTTCTGTAGTGAGAGAGGTCTCTAATGCCTGGCCCTGGTCAAGGGTAAGAGGGATCCCTAATGCTTGTTTCTGCTCAGGAGTGAGAGTGATACCCACTGCCTGGGCTTGTTCATGGGTATGTGTGATACCTAAAGTCCGTGCTTTCTCAGGAGTAAGAGCGAATGCCATTGTCTGTGCCTGTTTTGTAAGAAGGTTCTGCAATGCTTGAGTCTGCTGTGGTGTGATAGTGACTCCCAATGCCTTGTCCTGTCCTTGGGTGATAGGGACCCCAACTATATTGGCCTTTTGAGTAGTTTTGGGGATCTGCATTGCCCAGGTCTGTTCTGAAGTGACAGATGGCTTTAATGTCTGTCCCTGGTTAGGGGTAATAGGGGCCCTCAATGTCCAGTCTTGTTCAAGAGGAAGAGAAGCCCTTGATGCTTGGACTTGCTCGTGTGTGAGTATAACTCCCACATCCTGGGATTTCTCAGGAGTGAGGTTGGCCATCAATGCCTTGAACTGCTCAGCAGTAAGAGTGATGCCCTGGGCCAGGGCCTGCTCAGGAGTGACATTGATCTCTTGTATGTGGGCCTGCTCAGGGGTGAAAATGATCCTCTGTGCCTGGGCCTGCTGAGGGGTGAGAGTGACCCCAAGTGCCTGAGCCTGCTGAGGGGTAAGAGTGATCCCCTGTGCTTGAGCCTGCTGGTAGATATGAGTGATCCCAATTGATGGAGCCTGACGAGGGGTGAGAGTGATTCCTTGTGTTTGAGCCCTCTCAGGGGTGAGTGTGATCCCTCGTGTATGAACCGGCTCAGGGGTGAAAGAGATCCCTCGTGCTTGAGCCTGCTGTGGTGTGAGAGTGATACCCATTGACAGAGCCTGCTCAGGGGTGAGAGTGATCTCTTTTGCCTGGGCCCACTCATGGGCAAGAGTGATCTCTTCTGCCTGGGCCTGCTCAGGGGTGAGAGTGACCCCCTGTGCCCATGCCTGTGTCTGTGCCTGCTGAGGAGTGAGAGCGATCCCTTGTGTCTGAACCTGCTCAGGGGTGAGAATGATCCCTCGTGGTTGAGCCGGCTGAGGGATGAGAGTGATCCCCAGCGTCTGAGCCTGTTGTGGGGTGAGAGTGATCCCCAGTGTCTGAGCCTGCTCAGGGGTGAGAGTGATCCCCAGTGTCTGAGCCTGTTGTGGGGTGAGAGTGATCCCTTTTGTCTGGGCCTGTTGTGAGGTGAGAGTGATCCCCTGTGCCTGTGCTTGCTGAGGAGTGAGTGTGATCCCTCGTGTCTGAACCTGCTGAGGCGTGGGAGTGATCCCCTGTGCCTGAGCCTGCTGAGGGGTAAGAGTGATCCCCATTGACTGAGCCTGCTGAGGGGTGAGAGTGATCCCTAGTGTCTGAGCCTGCTCAGGGGTGAGAGTGATCCCTTGTGTCTGGGCCTGTTGTGGGGTGAGAGTGATCCCCTGTGCCTGTGCTTGTTGAGGAGTGAGAGTGATCCCTAGTGTCTGAACCTGCTGAGGGGTGGGAGTGATCCCCTGTGCCTGAGCCTGCTGTGGGGTGAAAGTGATCCCCTGTGCCAGGGCCTGCTCAGGGGTGAAAGTGATCCCCTGTGCCTGGGCCCACTCATGGGTGAGAGTGATCTCTTCTCCCTGGGCCTGCTCAGGAGTAAGAGTGATCCCCTGTGCCTGTGCCTGCTGAGGAGTGAGAGCGATCCCTCTTGTCTGAACCTGCTCAGGGGTAAGAGTAATCCCTCGTGGTTGAGCCTGCTGAGGGGTGAGAGTAGTCCCCAGTGTCTGAGTCTGTTGTGGGGTGAGAGAGATCACTCGTGTCTGAACCTGCTCAGGGGTGAGAGTGATCCCCTGTGTCTGGGCCTGCTCAGGGGTGAGAGTGATCTCTTCTACCTGTGCCTGCTCAGGGATGAGAGTGATCCCCTGTGCCTGTGCTTGCTGAGAAGTGAGAGTGATCATTTGTGTCTGAACCTGCTGAGGGGTGGGAGTGATCTCCTGTGCCTGAGCCTGCTGAGGGGTGAGAGTGATTCCCATTGACTGAGCCTGACGAGGGGTGAGAGTGATTCCTCGTGCTTGAGCCTGCTGTGGTGTGAGAGTGATACCCATTGACTCAGCCTGCTCAGGGGTGAGAGTGATCCCCTGTGCCTGGGCCTGCTGTGGGGTAAGAGTGATCCCCAGTGTCTGAGCCTGTTGCGGGGTGAGGAATATCTCTTGTGCTTGAGCCTGCTGTGGGGTAAGAGTGATCCCCAGTGTCTGGGCCTGCTGAGGGGTGAGAGTGATACCCTGTGTCTTGGCCTGCTGAGGGGTGAGAGTGATCCCTGGTGCCTGGTCCTGCTGTGGGGTGAGAGAGATCCCTTGAGCCTGAGAATGCTGAGGGATGAGAGCGATCCCCTCTGCCTGGGCCCACTGAGGGGTAAGAGTGATCTCCTGTGTGTGTGCTTGCTGAGGGGTGACAGTGATTCCCAGTGCCTGAGCCTGCTGAGGTGTGAGAGTGATCCCCTGTGCCTGGGCCCACTCTGGGGTGATAGTGATCCCTTGTGCTTGAGCCTGCGAAGGAGTGAGAGTGATACCCTGTGACTGGGCCTGATGAGGCATGAGAGTGATGTCCAGTGCCTGTGCCTGCCTGGGAGTGAAATGGATCCCCAACTCGTTGGCCTGCTGAGAGATTATAGGACTCCCCAGTGCCTGAGCCTGCTCAGGGGTAAGAGTGATCCCTCGTGCCTGAGCCTGCTCATGGGTGAGAGTGATCCCCAGTGCCTGAGTCTCCTGAGGGGTGAGAGTGATCCCCTGTGCCTTGGCCTGCTCAGGGGTGATAGTGATCCCTTGTGCTTGAGCATGCTGAGGGGTGAGAGTGATATCCTGTGATTGGGCCTGATGAGGGGTGAGAGTGATGTCCAGTGCCTGTGCCTGCTTGGGAATGAAATGGATCCCCAGTTCCTTGGTCTTCTCAGAAAGGATAGGGATCCCCAGTGCCTGGGCCTGTTCAGGGGTGAAAAGCCTCCCCAATCTCTGGGCCTGCTCAGAGGTGGGAGTGATTTTCAGTGGCTTGGTTTTCTCAGGAATGACAGTGATGGACTTTGTGGGAAACTGTTCAAGAATTGGAAAGGGCCCAGGTAAGGAAGACTGTGTGGAGGTGGGAAGAATAATTGGTATGGGGTGCTTTTCATCAGAAAGAGTCTCTTTTGTCTCAAGATTCATTTGGAACTCTTTCCTTTTGTGTAACTTTGATACATTGTTCCATGTGTTCTTCCACCTGGGAGACAATGTCACTGAAGCATGGCTGAATATCTTTTTTAGGTCTTTAGAATTTTCCTCTTGAATCTTCATCTGATCCTTTGCTTTTTTCTGCCATCCTTCATGGTCCTCTATGTTGCTCAGTGGCTTCTTTTTTTTCTTCTGACTGCTCTCTGGCTCCAGATGTTTCACTTCCTTCTGAACCTGCCTTATCTTCTGTCCCTTTTCCAAGGGCCTCTCTTGTTCTTTGATTTTTTGGCCCTGTGCTTTCAGCTGCTGTTCCTTTTGCTTCTGTTGCTCTTCCTCCTCTTCCATTCGCTTTTGCTTTTCATCTTGCTCAATCTGCTTTTGCATCCTCTGTTTTTGCTGTTCCTTCTGTATCTCTTCATCTTGCCACTGATTTTGTTTCTGTTCTTGCTTTCCCTCCATCTGGAGCCAGGCATTTTCCTTCTCCATATTCTTATTTATTATCTCATATCTCTTCTTCCAGAGATTCTTTTCTTCTTCTTGTAACTGGTGTTTAAGATTCATGTCAAAATTTTTTTCTTGACCCTCTTGCAAATATTCCTTCTGCTTTTGTTTTTCCTTCTCCTTGTGGTCTTGCCCCACTACTGAGACTACTGGAGCATCTCTTTCACTTTCCATTTCAGTCAAGATCATTTCTATTAAATTGTGAATTGCTGGGTCCATGCTCTCATTTGAGAGTAAGGTGTTAATTTCAGACATTGCACTGATTGGCTTCTGAAAATTCAATTCTGGCATAAATGAAACTACCTTTTTTTGTTCCATAGCTTTTTCTTCAACTTGTGCATTTTTTATATCTTTGTATTTTCTCAAGATTTTTGTTACAGTTTCAGCCACATTTTGGATATATTCATCCATTTTTGCCTTTATAATTTCTAAGTTTTCAACTTCTGCTTTTTTTAATAGTAATTGCTTTTCTGGTGCAGTCTTTTTATCCAAAGGCTTGCTTATGTTATCAGTTTTCTCTTGCAGGAAAGCCATTATGGCTTTTTGAAATTCTTCTAGGTTACTCTGTTGACTTTTGTCATTTGAACTTCCTAGAGATCTGGTAGATTCTGATGTCTCTTTAGTTATCATGGGTTTTGATTTAACACGTTCATGAGACTTAAACTTCTTGGTAAACAATGATGTGTCCTCTCCAGTTAATTCTTCTTTGTTTGTGGTAGTTTCTGAAGAGCTTTGATGTTTCTTGCCTCTAGCTTTTAATTTCTCAGAGGAATAATCAAGTTGGACCAACCTGAATGGCTCCGCTTGGCTGTCCCTCCCAATTATGCTCTCTTTGTCTGTTGATTCAGTTGTGGGCTCCTTTTTATCCTCTGAAGAAATTTGGCTTTTCTTAAGTAAATGTTCTGCTTTGACCGTCCGTGGTTGTTCCCATATACTACTTGCTCTACTTTTGCCACCTTGGCTGTTTGTGTCAGTAGAAGGGATATCAACAGGGACATGTTGACCTTTTGATTCAATGGATGATTTTGACTTGGCTTCAGAAAAGGATTTTATTTCTTTATTCTTCTTTTCCAGTTTTTTTTGCTCAAAGTGGTACTCAACTTTGGTCTCTGAGACTGTCTGTTTACCTTCATTTTCACCCAGACTTGATCCAGAAGTCTCATGTACACGTCCTTTTTTATGCTTTCTTTTCTGTGATTGATACTGGTCAGTTCCATCTTTCTGATGGACATCACTTTTTTTCAGTAATATCTTATCTTTAGTGATATCTTCAGAAGGTGTTTTCTGTTTTTTTTCAGGTAAAGGAGATTGCTGTCCTGTTAAATCTGGAGTCGTTTCAGCTTGGGCTGTATGTAAAATAGCTGAGTCCCACTTGATCCCCGAGTCTTTGGTCCCTTTTCTTTGGGCCTCATCAACAATAGTTTCTAATTCTTTGGTCAAAATATTGTCTATACTGTCTTCTTTACCAGCTTTGCTAATGGGCATGGATGACTGTGGAGAAAGCTCAGATAATATTTTCAAAGTTGATGTGGGTGAAGCTGTTGATACTTTGGATCGAATGAGTTGCTCACATTTTTCTTCTACATCTTGAAGTTTCTGCTGAAGCATTTCATTTTTTTCACTGAGATCTTCTATTATCTTCAGGGAGAGTTCCTTTTCTCTTTCACTTGTCTCACTTACATACATGTTGGCGCTTTGGAGGTTAATAACTTTTACTTCATCATTTAGTGTACTCAGTGCTTTTGAAAGGTTTGCTATTGTTGATGATATATATTTAATAGCATTGTTCTCCAATTTATTGAACATTGCAGTACCTACAAGTTCCTGTAGCATACCTTGAATTTCTGAAACCTTTGTATTTGTTGCAAATTCATCACTAATCATCTGATCTGGTCTTAAAGCATGGGCTGTTGCAGGTCGCTTTATAACTCTTTCTTTCCAAGATTTCCAAAGAGTACCTCTAGATGCTAAAAAAAAAACACAAAACATAAAAGATGAGATTGTATTTCTTATTTTGTGTTGTGCTCTATCTATGTTTAAGTCTAAGGAAGTTAGCCTAAATTGACAGATAGCTATAGGATAAAGATTCCTCAGGAATCTTTGGCTCTAAAACAAAAGAATAACTTTTTCCACAATCACCTAGAACTTTGCTTCTAGAATTTAGGAGAACTCAACTAGGACCTCAAATTACCTTCCATTACAAGTTTGGGATTAGTTACAATGTAAGCCAAAATTTTCCTTTGGCTTTGATTATGCTTGGTGCTTTCCATTTTCTTTTTTGGGTTCCTATCTTTCTTTGTTCCTTTTTCTGAGTCAAAGCTAACTTTGGATCACAAAGAACAAACTAAAGTCAAACATTTGAAACAATTTTCAGAATGGCCGAATGAGAAGCAATGACAATACTGTACAAAACTACCCAAGATAAGCATTTTAGGACTTTGGAAATTGACCAAAGGTGCATGACAAATTTAAAAGCATTTATTCAAGAAAAATTACTGTACCTCAGTGAGAGAAGAAGTGGAAATCTTTGATGTTTTAGTCTGGAGCTGCCCCTATCGCCAACTCCCCAACCCATGGCCTATTAGTTCTACTAGAGGGATGCAGGCTGTGAGTATTGACAGCTCTACTGCCTGAGGGGATTGATTTCCTGTGGCACAAAGCTTGGAAAAAGCCGTGATTAGGGGCATTGTCTAAAATGGTGCTTTCTTAACCCATATACAGATCCATTAGCAAAGAATGGAAGCCTTACTGGGTCAATCTGGATGAGTGAGAGGCCAGTCATTGACTTACACTAAGCTATGCTGATGCAAAGGTGACCCCAAGGAATTCTGGCTTAAAAATAAAAACAAAAAGAAAAATAAAAAAAAAAACTGAGCCAAGATATCAGTGGCTGCATGCTATGAGGAAGACAAACTTCATCAAATTTGTTCAAGAAAGTCACTAAAAACCAAACCAACCAACTAACCAACCAAACAAACAAAAAACACAACAAAAACAAACCCTAGAGGTTGTAGGAAGACTCAGAATCTAGAGATGCTACAATATATAGTCTAAAATATCCAGTTTTCAACATAAAAGAGGAATGCAAAGAATCAGAGAAAAACATCAAAGAATTCCAATAAAGGGTCATCTTACAATATACCTGACTGATACTCCTTAAAACTGGCACAGATATCAAACACAAGGAAGAGTTTTAGAAACTGTCATAGCCAAGAAAGCCTAAGGAGATGTAACAACTAAATGTAATCAGGTACCCTGAAAGGGATCTTGAAACAAAACAGATATTAGGTAAAAATAAAGAATAATGAATAAATTATGGGTTTTAGTTAATAATGTATCAATATTTATTTATTAATTATAACATGTATCATACTAATGTTATTAATAACAGTGAAAACTATGGGGAGAAATATAGAACTCTATTATTTTCTCAATTTTTCTCTAAATCTAAAACTACCTTTAAAAATAGTCTATTAAAATATGAAGGTGAAATAAAGATATTCCCAGATAAGCAGATTGAAAGAATTTGTTGCTAGTAGACATGCCTTACAAGAAATACCAAAGAAGTCCTTTAGGTTGAAAGGAAATGACACAAGAGGATAATAACTCAAATTTACGCAAAGAAATAAAGAGCATCTGTATGTGTAGGTAAATATAAAAGACAATAAAAATATTTTATAAGAGGAAACTCTCTTAACTGCTTAAAAAGGCAGTCATATAAAACAATAATTATAAAACTATTGTTGGTCTTATAACACATACATATATAATATATATGTATTATATACATATTACCACACAGCAGGGGAAAGGAGTAGAGCTATTGGAGCAAAGAGTCTGTTTTGCTGGATTTAAGTTAATACAAATCTGAAGCAGATGGTGATAATTTAATGTGTATACTGCAATCCCTAGAGCAATCACTAAGAAAATTACTTCAAAAATATAGGAAAAACTGGAATTAAAATGGTACACTAAAAAATGTCAGTGTACGCTAATACAAAAGGCAGAAAAAGAGGAGAGATGTGAGCAATATAGAAAACAGACAGCAACATGGCAAGTATAACTCCAACCATATCAATAATTACATAAATACAAATTAATTAAACCTTCCAATTAAAAGTCAGGGATTTCTAGATTGTATTTTTTTTTTAATAAAACCATAAGATTTAACTATAAGCAACACATCTTAAAGATAATCTTGCAAACAGTAACCAGAGGGGAGTTGGAGAAGACATACTAATTTCAGACAAAATAGACTAGGACAAAAAAATGGTTTTAGAGACAATGAGGAACACTTTATAAAGATAAAAGGGTCAGTTCATCAGGAAACTATTACAATTATAAACATATATACCTAATAACAGTCTTTAAATACAGAAGCAAAAACTGACAGAATTAAAAGGAAAAATAGACAACAATAATATTTGGAGAGTTCTATATCCCACTTTCAATAATGGATATAACATCTAGACAGAAAATCAGTAAAGATATATATAGAAGATTAGAACAGTAATATAAATCAATTATAGACTAGTCCACCCAATAACAGCAGAATATATATTCTTTTCAAGCACTCATGAAACATTCTCCAGAGTAGACCATATGCTTGGCTATAAAACAAGTCCCAAAAAGAAATAAAGTATGTTCTTATATTGCAATGAAAAGGATGGATGGATGGATGGATGGATGGATGGATGGATGGATGGACGGACGGACGGACGGACAGGCAAGTAGGTAGATCAATCATATATAATCTACTGGTTCTGTTTCTCTGGTTGAACCCTGACTGATAGGCGTTTTTAATATAACACTAAAACCATGATATATAGAAGAAAAAATGATAAACTGATTGTACTTTATCAAAATTAGACACTTTGGAACTTCAGATTAAGAAAATGATAAGATGAGTCATGGTCTGGGAGAAAATATTTGCAAATCACTTTTCTGATAAAAGAATTTATATCCAGAATATATAAAGAACTCTTAAAACTCAATAATAAAAATAAGTAAGTATCTGAATAGTTATTTAATCAAAGAAGATATAGGAATGGATAATAAGTACATAAAAGGGTGCTTAACATCATTAGTCATTAGGGAAATGCAAATTAAAACTATAATGAGATATCATTTCAAAACTGTTAGAAAGGCTATAATAAAAAAGACAGACACTACCAAGTGTTGTCAAGGATATTGAGAAACTGAAACCCAAGTACATTGCTGATGGGAAATGTAAGATGGTGCTATCACTTGGGTAATCAGTTAACAATTTCTTTAAAAATTAAACATAAATTTACCAGCAAGAGATAAATTACCTAGTAATTCTACTCCTAGGTATCTATTGAAAAGAAGTGAAAATATATGTTCACACAAAAAATGAACACAGTGGGAAATATGGCGGAGTGAGAGACATCCTCAGATCTTTCCCCTTTAAACAACAATAGGCTAAACATCTAGAACTGAGCAAAGAAACACACAAATTGCACACCAGCATGTCTGAGCATGGGATCTGTGCATAAGAACTACCACAGGTCAGAAACCCAGATGTCAAGCGGAGGACTGAGAGAAATAAAGAAGCTGCCACTCACATCCACTGAAGCTCCTCGCAGGAGAAGGGGAGGGGTGAAGGTGCGGCAACTTCCCTGAACAGCCCTACTTGGAAGTACTGTGACTTCTGTGCTGCCGGTAGCAGGGCCCAGTCATCAGGGCAGAAAACAGAGAAAAGGGATGGACCACAAACAACAGTTCAGTTTTACTGGCCCCAGTTGCAAAACTGAGGCTGAGCTGCAGCCTCCAACTCCCAACCCACAGGGCCCCTCTCCCCATACTCTCTGAGACCAAACACCATAGAGCCCCAGGGGAAACTGAGCAAATGCTGCTGAGGTTGAAACTACCTCTCGCAGCCTCTGGAGCTCCCTGCAGGTGGAGGAGGAGGGGAGAAGGCGCGGCAACCCCCTGAACAGCCCTGCCTGGAAGTTCTGTGACTTTTACATATCTGGCAGCAGGGCCCAGTCACCAGGACAGAAAGCAGAGAATCAGTACAGGACCACAGAGAAACAACAGTTAGTTTTTACAAACCCCTAGTTGCAAAACCAAGACTGAACCATAGCCTCCAACTTTTAACCCAGAGGGCTCCTCCCCTTATCCTCTCAGAACTGATCACCATGGAGCCCCAGGGGAATCTGAGCAAATGCTACTGAAACTGTTGCTAACACCGATAGTGACTGAAACTGAGAGTAGCAAGTGTGATTAAATCTACAAGAAAATTAAAAAGACATTATTTAGGATTTATAGAAAGCCAGGATCCAAGAGGCTTAGACACCATCTACTGGAAACCAAAAGAAAAGCACCTTCTTTGCAGCAGGCTAAAGAGAGGCCTTTATATAATAAATCTTCTTTCTGGAAAAACACCAGATACACTTCCATTAATGCCCAGGCTGAGAAATAGTCCATTAAACACCATGAACAACTAAGGTGACAAGTCATCACAGAAAGAAAGATAAAAATCTCCAGAAAATAAGCTTACAGACAGACATAGAAATATGTGACTTAAATGACAGAGAATTCAGGATGGTACTTCTGAAAAACTCAGATCCAAAATGAGTCATATCAACAATTTCAAGAATTGAAAAAACAACTAGATGAGCAGGGCAAGGAGATTGAAACCCTCAAGAACAGAATAGATATTCTGCAACAGTTGAAAATGAAATAGCAAGCTTGGGAAATAGAGTTGACAAAATGGAGGAAAGGATCAGTGATATTGAAGACAGAAATCTAAAAATAAATCAGAAGGAAGAAGAGAGAAACCAAAGAATGAAAAATAATGAAAGAGAAATACAAGAATTAGCTGATAATATCAGGAGAGGAAACATAAGAATAATGGGTATTATCAAAGGTGAGGAAAAGGATCAGGGACTAGAAAGCATTTTCACACAAATAGTGGATGAGAATTTCCCAAATCTAAGGAATGAGCTGGAGCTTGGAATTCAAGAAGTCAACAAAACCCAATTATCTCAACCCAAAAAGGCCTTCACCAAGACACATCGTATAAAAATTATCAAAAATCAAAAACAAAGAATTCTTAGGGCAGTCAGGGAGAAGAAAACAGTAGCTTATAAAGGAAAACCCATTAGATTATCCTCAGACTTCTCAGCACAGACCTTACAAGACAGAGAGGAATGTAATCAAATATTTAAACTATTAAGTGAAAGGAACTACCAGCCTAGAATAATGTATCTAGCTAAGCTTTCCTTTAGATATGAAGGAGAAATTAAGACCTCTCTAGACATAGAAAAATTGAAGGAATTCTCCACTACAAGGCTTGCAAGTACAGGAAATAATGAAAGGGGGTAAGCTCACCTAAAACGAAATGAAAAAAAAAAACATAATTAGGAGTAAAAAGACTATCAGGCAAATAGAAACAGAGGAATGCAATCCTTACTAAGAACAGGGCATTATAAGCTTAAATAATAAGAGAATTGCTATAGCAAGATAGTAATGAAGGTTCAGCATCCATAGAGACAAATTGAGATAATGACTGAAAAGGGGAGGAGTCAAAGATCCAAATTCGCAAAGGGGAAAGGAGATAAGTCACATGCAGAAAAAATGGACTACTGTATATATATAACTATCCTTTTCAGATTCGTAATGCTAACCACATACCAAAGATTCAGAACTGAACTATTTAACATAAAACAAGAAGAACCAGAGGCAGACCCCACAAAAGCCAACCAAAATAAAGGAAACAGAAACACAAGGACAAGGAACCAATGGAAACACCAAGCTACCAGAAAACAAAAGATAAAAGGGCTATAAGATGACCTCATATTTCAATAATCACCCTAAATGTAAATGGACTAACCAATAAAAAGGCAAGGACTGGGTCAAAAAACAAAACCCAACCATCTGCTACCTCCAGGAGACACAGCTCAGCTCCAAAGGCAAATATAGACTTCAAAGCGAAAGGGTGGAAAATGATATTTCAAGCAAATGGCATTCAGAGAAAAGCAGGAGTAGCAGTACTAATATCAGATGAAATAGACTTCAAAATATAAAAAAATAAAGAAAGATACTGAGGGACACTTCATAATGATGAAGGGAATCATGCACCAAGAAGACATAACACATATTAATATCTATGCTCCCAATCAGGGAGCCCCAAAATATGTAAAGCAATTACTAACAGAACTAAAGGGAGAAACAGACCAAAACTCTACCATAGAAGGGGACTGAAATACCCCACTGTTGGATATGGACAGATCATCCAAACAGAAAATCAATAAGAAAATAACATCCTTAAATGACACATTAGAGCAACTGGGCATAATTGACATATACAGAACTTTCCATCCCAAATCAGCTGCTTATACATTCTTCTCTTGTGCACATGGAAAATTCTCAAGAATCAACCACATACTGGGACACAGAAGTAGCTTCAACAAATATAAGAGGGTTGAAATCATACCAAACATATTCTCTGATCATAATGCTTTGAAACTAGAGATCAACTGCTAAAAGAAAGCAGGAAGAACCACAAATACATGGAGATTAAACAACATGCTGCTGAAGAATAACTTGGGTCAGGGAAGAAATAAAAAGAGAGATCAAGAGATACATAGAAACAAGTGATAATGATAGTACAACATATTAAAACTTTTGGGACATGACAAAAGCAGTCATAAAAGGAAAGTTCATATCATTACATGCCTATCTACAAAAACAAGAATGAGCCCAAATAAATAACATTTCATTTTAAAAAACTAGAAAAGAACAAATGAAGCTTAAATTCAGCAGAAGGAAATAAATCATCAAAATTAGAGCAGAAATAAATGAAATTGGAAACAAACAAAAAAAAAAAAAAAGAAAAAATAAGTGCAACAAAGAGCTGGTTCTTTGAGAAGGTTAACAAAACTGATAAACCCCTGACTAGACTAACTAAAGAAAAAAGAGGAAGGACACAAATAAACAAAATCAGGGATGGAAGAGGGGAAATTATGACAGACACTGTAGAAATACAAAGGATCAAACAAGAATACTATGAAAAAGTATATAATATCAAATTTAATAGCATAGAAGAAATGGACCAGTACTTAGAAAAATACAGCCTTACTAGACTGAATCAGGAAGAACTGGAAAACCTAACTAGACCAATCAGCAGTATGGAAATTGAAAAAATTATCAAAAACCTACCAAAAAGTAAAAATTTAGGATCAGATGGCTTCACCAGTGAATTCTACCAAACATTCAAAGAAGATTTAATACTTATTCTCCTCAAACTCTTCCCAAAAATAAAAGAGGAGGCAATACTTTCCAACTCATTTTATGAGGTCAAAATCACTCTGATTCCAAAACCTGATAAAGATAACACACAAAAAAGAAAACTACAGACAAATATCTCTCATGAACACAGATACAAAAATCCTAAATAAGATACTAGCGAACCAAATACTGCAACATATTAAAAAGATTATACACCACAATCAAATGGGCTTCATCCCAGGGGCACAAGGAAAGTTCAATATATGCAAATCAATTAATGTGATGTACCACATAAACAAATTAAAAAATAAGAATCATATGATCATATCCATAGATGCAGAAATGCCTTCAACAAGATACAGCATCTATTTATGATCAAAACACTTAACAAAATCAGTATTAGAAGTACCTTAACATAATAAAATCCATACATGACATACCCTCGCCAACATTATACTTAATGGTGAAAAACTAAAAACCTTCCCTCTAAAATCAGGAACAAGGCAAGGCTGTCCACTATCGCCACTCTTATTCAATATAACATTGGAAGTCCTAGCGAGTGTAATCAGGCAAGAGAAAGATATGAAAGGCATCCAAATAGGAAACAAAGAAGTCAAACTGTCACTCTGTGGATGACATGATTCTCTATATAGAAAACCCTAAAGACTCCACAAGAACACTACTAGAAACAATAAGTAAATACAGTAAAATCTCTGTATACAAAATCAACGTTTAAAATTCCATCATGTTCCTATACTTTAATAATGAAGTAACAGAAAAAGAAGTGGAAAAAATATTTCCTTTTGCAATTGCAACAAAAAGAATAAAATACCTAGGAATAAATTTAATGAAACATATACAAGACCTATATAATAAAAACTACCAGATGCTATTGAAAGAAATCAAAGAAACCGAAAGGTATTTCGTGTTCTTGGATTGGAAGAATGAACATAGTTAAAATGACCTTATTACCTAAAGCATTATACAGATTTAATGCAATCCCCATTAAAATCCCATTGGCATTTTTTAAAGAAATAGAACAAAACATCAGATTTGTATGGAAGCACAAAAGACCTCAAATTGCTAAAGCCATCCTGAGAAGAAAGAACAAGGTTGGAGGCATAATTCTGCCCAACTTCAAAGTATACTACAAAGCGACAGTAATCAAAACAGCATGGTTTTGGCAGGAAAACAGACACATGGATCAGTGGAACAGAATCAAGAGTCCAGAAGTAAACCCATATTTATATGGGCAAATAATTTTTGACAAAACATCAAAAACATTCAGTGAAGAAAGGAAAGCATCTTCAATAAATGGTGCTGGGAAAACTGGAAAGCCACCTGCAAAATAATGAAACTAAACTGCTGTCTATCACCACACACCAAAATTAACTCAAAATGGATTAAGGACCTGAATATAAGACCTGAAACAATAAAATGCACAGAAGAAAACATAGGAACAAAACTCAAGGACTTTGGACTTAAAGAGGATTTTATGAATTTGACCTCAAACACAAGGAAGCAAAAATAGATGAATGGGACTACATCAAACTAAAAAGCTTCTGCTCAGCAAAAGAAACTGTCAACAAGGTAAAGAGACAACCATCCAAATGGGAAAATATATTTGCAGGCAATGCCTCTGACAAGGGCATAATATCCAAAATATACAAAAAACTCATACAACTCAATAACAACAGCAAAAGCAACAACAACAAAAAACAATACAATAAAAAAATGGGCAGAGGACCTGAACAGACACTTCTCCCTAGAGGACATACAAATGGCCAACAAATATATGAAAAGATGCTCAACATCATTAGCTATTAGGGAAATGCAAATCAAAACCACAATGAGATACCATCTGACACCTGTTAGAATAGCTCTAATCAACAACAGGACAAGTAATAACAAGTGCTGGAGAGGATGTGGAGAAAAAGGAACCCTCATATACTGCTGTTGGGACTGTAAATTGGTACAGCCACTATGGAAAACAGTATGAAGTTTCCTCAAAAAACTAAGAATTGATCTACCAAATGATCCAGCAATTCCTCTACTGGGTATTTACCCCAAAGACTTGAAAACCCATATCTGAAAAGATATTTGCACACTGATGTTCATAGCAGCATCATTCACAGTGGCCAGGACATGGAATCAATTGAAGTGTCCTACGATAGATAACTGGCTAAAGAAGCTTTAGTACACATATGCAATGGAATATTACTCAGCCATAAGAAGAGATGAAATACTGCCATTTGCGACAACATGGATGGACCGTGAGATAATCATGCTAAGTGAAGTAAGCCAGACAGAAAAAGTTGAAAATCACATGATATTGGTTATATGTGGGAAATAAGCCTAAAAGCAACAAATGAACAGGACAAACAGACTCATGGACATGGACAATGGACTAGTGGTTACCAGAGGGTAGGGGGTGGGGGAGGAGGGGAGAAGTAGAGGAAGTAAAGAGAGTCAATATTGGGGGATAGGGGTAAGTTGATGTGGGTAAAGGGGATCAAATATATGGTAGCTGAAGGAAACTGGACTTTGAGTGATAATCACAATAGAATATATAGATGTCAAATTATAATGTACACCTGAAAAACATATAATTATATTAACCAATGTTACCCCAATAAACTTAAAAGATTTTTTAAAAAGTTATACATGTGTGTTCATAGCAGCATTATTCAAATAGCCAAAAAGTAGAAAAAAATCCAAATATCCATGAACTGGTCAATGGGTAAACAAAGTGTGGTATATGCCTACAGTGGTATACAATTGGCAAAAGAAAGGAAGAAACTACTGATACATCCTATAATACGGCTGAACTTCAAAAGCATTATGCAAAATGAAAGAAACCAGATAAAAAAAGACCACATATAATTTGATTTTAGGAAATATCCTGTTGGGACAGGAAATAGATTAGTTATTGTCTGGGACTGAGGGTGGGAATAAATATTGACTGCAAATGGCCATAAGAGATCTTTCTGGGGTGATTTAAATGTTCTAAAATTGGATTGCAGTGATGGTTGCACAACTCTAAATTTACTAAAAGTCATTGAAGTAAGTGTACACTTTATAAAAGTGAATTTTATTGTATGTAAATTATACCTCAATAAAGCTGTTTTTTAGAAAAAGTAAAATCTATTTCCAATGTCTTAAAGAATTCTTACTTGTTTTTTTACTTTGTTTCTTCTTTTCTTCAAGCAGATAGGCACTAATTCTACTCAGTATGTTAACATTGCTCTCAATAGCTCTGAACGTTTCTGGTAAAATCTCCATTCGTGCTATCCAGTGATGGTGTTCATCAATATCAATTACAGTCATCTCAGACAAAATGGCATCTTGAAGAGAGTAAAACAATTACTTTTTTTGCAGAAAAATAAATAATTATAACCATATGGACTTATAATATTAGCTAACTACTCAAGGTAGTGTTGAGGAAGAAATATCTCATACTTATTGCTATTCTGAGGCTTTTCTCTATGAAGAAATGAGAAGAGGACATGGAGTAGAAAGTTGAATAGTAAGTCTTGGGCATAAAAATATGAATTAGGTTAAAAGGTGTCTATCTGGTTTAGTTCCCTGACTCCAGGGAAGTAAGTATCTAAAATGTAAATCCTAATTTACTTCTTTGGTAAGTTATCTAGCATTTTATAACCCCCATTACATGAGATTTCTTGCAACTAAATTATATTCTTCTTTTTTGTATTCTTAGGTTATTCATTGTTTCATTCAACCAACATCTCCTCTATCACATACTATTCTAGATGTTGAGGATACAACATTGAATAGAACAAATTCCCTGGCTTCATACTGCTTACATTCTAGTAAGACAGCCAGAAAATCAAAATAAAAACATTAATTATATGGACGTGGTTCCATAGTGTAGCAGTTAGCACGTCTGCTTTACATGCAGAAAGTCCTGGGTTCATGCCCCTGTGGAGCCACAGTCCATGGGTTAGGGCCATGACACCCTGAACAAGCCTGATGTCTGATCTTAGAAGCTAAGCAGGGTTGGGCCTGGTTAGTACTTGGATGGGAGACCACCTAGGAAGACCAGGTGTGTAGGCATAAATAATAATAATAATAATAAAACCATTAATCATATATTAGATAGTAAGAAATGGGATAGACAAAAATAGAGTAAAGAATAATGGACAGTGCCAAAGGGTAGGGAATGGGGATAGTTAGAGAACACCTCATTTTTAAGTGAGATATAAGCAGAGAATGATCCATGTGGCTGCCTGGTGGAAAATGTTCCAGGCAAGGGAATAGTAAGCATAAAGACACTTGGAAGGAGCAAGTTGGCATGAAGTTAAACAACGAGGCCAGAATAGCCAGCACTAAGTGAGCAAGCCTATATTTTTCTTATTTTATTCTTACTAGAACAGAGGACAGCTGTTCTTTGAATAACTCCTTAGCCTTTTTTTCTTTTATCTTCTAATTCTTCAAAATTTACTTATAGATTCTGTTCTCTAGTCATTTCATTAACTGTGGTTTTCCTTTGAACCACTTTGGAAAACTTACTCCATTCTTCCAACCAGGCCAGGATATGGACAAGAGTCTTTTCTCTAATTTCAGCAGAATTAGCATAAATAGCTATTTTCTCCAACAAATACGGTCTCCGTTTTTTATGTTCTGTAAGGGAGATTTTCCTTCCAGGGTGTATGTTCTCATCAAAGGTGTAGCGATTTATTGTCCGCTGCACATTTTGCATTATGTCATCCATCTGCATATTAATGTCCTATAAGAAGGGGGATATATTAATTAATTCTCAGCTTTACAATAAGCTTTGGTCACCTTTCTTCCTAGAATGTTAGTAAGAGTTATTATAATGTTCAATCAAATCCTTTACTGTGGGTCTTAGATTTTCCCTCTTAAAAATTTTTTTCTGCCTTCATCATCCTAGCATTGCTATGATATAATGAAAATAACCTTGGGTTTGCAACAATACCTAAATTCCAACTCTAGCTCCTTCATTAAAATGACTTTTAGTAAATCACTCAACAATTCTGAGCTGCCTCTGCCTCATCTGTTAAATGGTGGAGATACTAAATTCACATTGATGTGAGGTGTATAACATATGTGAACATGTTTTATAAGCTATCTCTGCTATAAACAAACAAAAGGAAGTAGCTTCTTTTTTCTTTCTTTACCTGGACCTCACACCTGGAAAACAGTTTTCAGAATATTCCTCAACATGACTTTTATTTCATTATCTCCCCTTCTCAAGAGTCTGTCAGCAAATTTCTTCTATTCATCACTTTATCTCAGTTCATGATAAGGGTAATTACTGCCTCATATATGGCACTTGGAAGTTTGTGGAAGCACTTTTGGTTGTAACCATATTGGGAGGATTTATTGGTAGTTAGTATAGGATGCTAAGAGACAGCCCATCCTATAATCCACACAACTAATGATTGGCCCAATGCTGCATAAATTTTGACTGTCCCTTGAGACATTCATGTAAAAAAAAAAAAATCTGTTTATCCAAGTAGAAACTTACTACTTTAAAAATATAAACACAAAGTATTTTTTTTGACTAGTTTAATTATATAACTGAAGTTTCCAGGAATGCAAATATATATAAATCAATGAAAAATGTTTTTTAGAATTTCTCCCATAAAATTTCACAATTCTGAAACACCACAGTACCAACAATGTACTGTCATTAATAGTATGGAGCTAATACAAAAAACCTATTTTTGTGTCAGTTTACATATATAACATTCACATTTATTTTAATTCTATGTACAGATGCAAACAGGTGCCTGCTTCTTTATTATATCTTCTAGTGAAGTTTGACCTAGAATTTACACATTGAGATGCATGTTATTATAAATTGCTTTTCTTTTATGTACTCTCACATGTATATTTCTTAAAATATTTTATGTATGAATTTCATGTCAGAGGGATGAAAGGAAACTTCAAATTATTTTGAAAAGGCACAGTAAATATGATAGAGCAGGGGCTCCTAAACATCCAAGCCATGGACCAGTACTGGACTGTGGCTTTTTAGGAACCAGGCTGCACAGCAGGATATGAGTGGCAGGCAAGCGAGTGAAGCTTCATTTGTATTTTCAGCCACTTCGCATTGCTAGCATCACCACCTTAGCTCCACCTCAGATCATCAGACATTAGATGCTCTCATAGGAGAACTGTCGCTGGTGCCAAAAAGGTTTGGTGCCACTGTGATAGATAAAGAACCACTTCTCCACCCTTTCTACCTTTATCAATTACTCTTTTCATTTGGCTTTAGACAACGCAAATTCTCTCTATGCCCTTTATAATAAAAGTAAGATTTGGAGTTTGTAAAACATGTCATCATGCCAAAGGAATAATCAATGTTAGGTGCTAGAAATATTGCAGTCAGAAACAGGTAATACAATTGCAGCAAATTTAAGTCAGGAACACAGGAGAGCACAGAGAAAGTATGATAAGCCAAGTGATGAAGAATAACAAGCTAACACATAGCATGGTGGTCAAGGGAAAAAATAATGCCAACACCTCATAAATTTTCCCAGAAAATTGAATTGGAGAGAATACCTCCCAACTCATTCTCTGAGGCCAGCATTACCTGATACTAAAGTCAGATAAAGACACTACAAAAAAAAAAGAAATGGAGACCAACATTTCTGATGACTATTGATGCAAAAATCCTCAACAAAACACTAGCAAACAGAATTTGACAGCACATCTAAAGGATTATATCGCAACCAAGTAGGATTTCTTCCTGCAATGCAAGATGGTTCAATATACAAAAATCAATTAATGAAATACACCAAATTAACAGAATGCGAGGAAATACCCACATGATGATCTCAATGCAGAAAAAGCATTTGAGGACTCAACACCCTTTTATGATAAACACACACACACACACACACAAACTAGGAGTAGAAGGAAACCTTTTCAATATAATAAAGGCTATATATGAAATATCCAGAGGCAATATTCAATGGTTAAAGACAAGGCTTTTCCTCTAAGATCAGGAATTAAGTAAGAGCACCCACTTTTACCATTTTTAGTCAAAATATTACTGGAAATTCTAGTCAGAGCAATTAAGCAAGAAATAGAAATAAAAGAGATCTAAATTGAGAAAGAGGAAATAAAATTATATCTGTTTGCAGATGATATGATCTTACATGTAGAAAACCCTAAACATTCCACACACAAAAAATTGTTAGAACTAATAAATTTAATAAAGTTACATGTTACAAAAGCACAAAAATCTTGTTATAGCTAACAATAATTCTAAAAGGAAATTAAGAAAACAATTCCACTTAAAATATCATCGAAAGAATAAAATATTTGGAATAAATGTAATCAAGGAAGCAAAAGATTTGTATGCATGTGATTTTCAGTACAAAATGTTACTGAAAGAAATTAAAGCAAATGAAAAGATATTTCATGTTCATAGATTAGAAGACAATATTGCTAAGACGACCAATCCACAGATTTAATGCAACCCCTAGCAGAATCCCAAAGGTATTTTTTGCAGAAATAAAAAAATTGCATCCTAAAATTCATATGGAATCTTAAGGTATGTCATATACCCTAAACAGTCTTGAAAAAGAATAACAAAGTTGCAGAGCTTACACTTCTTATTTCCAAATTTTAGTACAAAGCTACAGTAATTAAAAGCAGATTGGCATAAAGACATATATATGAATGTAATAGAATACAGAGTCCAGAAATAAACTTTCACATGTATGATCAAATGATTTTGAGAAGGATGACAAGACCATTCAATGCTGAGAGGGCAGTCTTTTGACAAATAGTATTAGGAAAACTGGATATCCAACTCAAAAGAATGAAGTTGAACCCTTACCCCACACCGTATACAAAAATTAACTCAAAGTGGCTAAGCAACCTAATCATAAGACCTAAAACTACAAAACAGAAGAAAGCATAGAGGGAAAAGCTTTAGGACATTGGATTTAGCAGTGATTTCTTGTATATGATACCAAAACCAACAAAAGTAAAAATAGAGAAATTGGATTAAATCAAATTTAAAATTTTTGTGCATCGAAGGACACAAGAATGAAAAGGCAACCTACAGAATGAAATAAAATATTTGCCAAATATGTATTTGATAAGGCGTTAATATTCATAATATATATACAACTCTTACAACATCAAAAAAGAAACTCCAATTCAAAAATGGGCATAGGACTTGAACAGATATTCAAAAAAGATATACAAATGGCCAACAAGCATATGAAAAAAAACTTAACATAACTAATTATTAGGGAAGTACAAATCAAAATAACAATGAGATTTTACTTCACACCCATTAAGATGGCTACTTTAAAAAAAACCAAAATAACAAATATTAGGATATGAAAAATTGGAACACTTGTGCACTGTTGGTAGAAATATAAAATGGTGTAGGCCACTGTGGAAAACAGTATGGCAGGTTCCTCAAAAACTGAAAATAGCAAATTATATAAAGGTCTAACCACTATGCTGTACACCTGAAACTAGTATAAAATAACATTGATGGTCAACTGTAAAAAATGTAAACAGTATAAATATTAAAAATAGAATTACCATGTGATTCAGCAATTCTTCTGGGTATTACCCAAAAGAATTGAAAGCAGATTCCTTAAGAAATATTTGTGCACCTATATTCATAGCAGCATTACTCATAATAACCAACAGGTAGAAGCAACTCAAGTGTCCATTGATAGATAAACAAAATGTGGTATACACATACAATGAAACATTATTCAGCCTTAAAAATAAAGGAAATTCTGACACATGCTGCATCTAGTAACCTTAAGACCTTATGCTAAGTGAAATAAGCCAGTCATAAAAAGGCAAATACTATATGTTTCCACTTTAAGTCAAATTTATAGAAACATTTATAGAATGATAGTTTCCAAGGCTGGGGGGAAAGGGAAATGGAGTGTTGTTTAATAGGTGAAGCATTTCAGTTTTGCAAAATGAAAAAGTTCTGAACATTGATTGCACAACAATGTGTATATACTTAATAGAATTAAACTTTACACTTAAAAATGGTTAAGATGGTAAATTTTATAGCATGTGTATTTTGCCACAATTACAATTAATTTATTTTAATTAAAAAAAAGTAATTAGAGCATAGATGATAGAAGCTCTGTTCATCCCTCTGGTGACCAGAGTTGTGACTGAAACAAAGAGCAAGCAGCAAGGAAAATAGCTTAAGATCTAGATGAACAAGCCATACAATTAGGAAGAGAACTAAGAAATCACTCTGCAACAGCAGAAGGTAGAACAGGGTGAGGACCCTAAGCTGTCCAGTCCCTAGCTGCTGAGTGGAACAGAGGCTGCAGCAGCCGCCTCTTAAAGGGCACTGTCCACAGCAGACTTTTGCAGTGAGACGGACCTGCTCGCTCTGAGCACCAGCACCAGTTCGGCTGCGTGGGGGCACCAGGGAATTACAGGGGGACACTGAGTTGTCAGAGTGAGGGCTGAGGGGAGACTCATTCTGTCCAGAAATGTCAACGGTATCCATTGTTCCTCTGTTAAACCCTCTCTCCTCCCAGTGCCCAGACTGAGCACCCTCATAGCAGAGACGTCACCCACCCAGAGGATTCCCTGAAACTCCACCTCTCCCAATTTGCAGCCCCACCCAAGCCACATCCATATGTTGCTTACTTAGGTGCCGCTTGGTGAGCAGCACCTAGACTCACACTGGAGGCAACAAACCTCGGTTTCTGGTGTGACCTTTTGAGGATTGCTTGCTGAATCTTAACAAGTGGCTCTGGAGGGGCACAAGCTGGGGCTTAATTTGGCCTGAAGCTGAACTCCTCTCAGGACTGTGCCACTGGACCCCTACTACACAAAGCCACCCTAATAAGACAAGGAGACTTATGAGTTTTGCTTAGTACATAGAAACAGACCCAGAAAGGTAGCCAAAATGGGAAGACAAAGAAGCAGAAACCATATGAGAGAACAGAACAGAGATTGAGAAATATTGGAGTCAAGCAATCTCACAGACGCAGAGTTCAAAACATTGGTTATAAAGATGCTCAATGAACTAATGGGAAGTGTAGATGAATTCAGTGAGAACCTTAACAAGAGATAAAAAACATAAAAATGGAAATGGAAATTGTAAAAAGGAACCAGTCAGAAATGAAAAATACATTATCTGAGATGAGAAGTATATTAAATGGAATAAACAAAGTGAATAAAGAAGAGGATCAAATGACCTATAAAGAGGATGGGAAAGCCAAGGACACTCAATTAGAAAGGCAGGAAAAAAGACGCCAAGATTATAATAATGATTTTAAGGAGCTATGGGACACTATTAAATGTAAAAATATTGTGTCATAGTGTTACTGGAAAAAAACAAGATGTTAAAGAGCTATCTGAAGAAATGATGATGGAAAAATTCTGTAACCTGGTAAAGGAAATAGACATACAACCCCAGGAAGCTCAGAGAAGTCCCAAGAAAGAAGAATTCAAAGATGCCCACACCAAGACACATCATAATTCAAATGCCAAAGGTTAACTACAAAGAGAGAATTTTAAAAGCAGCAAGAGAAAAGCAGTTAGTTACCTACAAGGAAGCACCCACAAGACTAGCAGCTGATTTCTTAAAAGAAACTTTGCAGGACACAAGGGCTTGGAACAAATACTTAAAGTGATGAAAACCCAGTATCTATAGCCCAGAATATTTTACAGCAAAGCTATCATTTAGAGTCAAAGGGCAGGTAAAAAGCTTCTCAGAGAAAAATAAGCTAAAGGAATTCATTGAAACCAAGTCATTATTACAGGAAATGTTGGAAGTACTTCTTTAAGAAGAAAAAACATGTATCAAAAACAGGAACAAGAATGGTAATAACTACATTCCTATCAACAAGTACCTCAGATAGAAAAGAATTAAGTGTTCCAACCAAAAGATAGGGTGGCTGAATGGATAAGAAAACAAGACCGCTGCCTATAAGAGACTCATTTCAGATTAAAAGACACACACAGACTAAAAGGAAGTGGATGGAAAAAGATATTGCCTTCATGTACCTAGATGGTATTGTGCTAAATGAAATGTATCAGATAAAGACAAATATCACATAATTTCACATACATGTGTATACTAAAGAAGAAAATTAACAGCTGCAACAAAAGCAGAGAAAAATTCATAGATACAGAGAATATTTTGAGGGATACCAGATTGGAGCGGGACTGGGGGGCAAAAAAGGGCAAAGGGATTAAGAGGTACAAATAGATAGTTGCAGAATAGACATGGAGATGTAGAGTATAGCATGGGGAAGATGGACAATAATGTAATAAATATGTAAGCAGGAAGAGGGGTACTAGATTTAGTGGGGTGATCATGTTGCAAGTTATGTGGATATCTGAACACTGTTTTACAACTGATAGTGGTATATTACTGTATGCCAGCTATAATTTAAAAAATACTCATTGAATTGTACAATGTAAATACAAGCAACTAATTGTCTATTTCAATAAAGACAAAAAAAATGCTGAGGATAAACTCTTTAAAAAAGAGTAATCAGATGTTAGGTTCTGGAAATATACCAATCAGAACTGAGGGGATCCAGTTGCCGCAAATAATTTAAGTCGAGTACACAGTAGAGCAGAGACAAAGTTTGCTAGGTCAAATGATGAAGAATAACATTACAAGCTCACCAATTGTTCATAAATTCTTACAGAAAATTGGAGAGGAACACTTCCCAACTCATTCTTTGAGGCCAGCATTATCATGATACCAAAGCCAGACACAGACATAAGAAAATTAAATTACAGACCAATATTCATCATGACCATTGTTGGAAAAATACGTAACAAAACATTAGAAAATGGAATCAAACAATATACAAAAAGATGACATCAGGAGCAAGTGGAGTTTACTCCTGGAATACAAGGCTGGTTTAAGACTGAAAAATTAATAAATATAATTTACCATAGCAACAGACTAAAGAAGAAAAATCATGTGATTATTTCAATAGATGCAGAAAAATTAGTTGATAAAATTTAATGTTCATTCATGATTTTAAAAAAATTCTATAATAAACTAGGAATAGAGAGTAACTTTTTCAACCTGATAAAGAGCATTTACAAAAAATTTACAGCTAGCATCATATTTAATGGTCAAAGTCTAAAGTGCTATAAGGATTCTATTCTAATCACTTTCATTCAACATTATGTAAGGTCCTATCCAGTGCAATAAGATAAGAAAAGGAAATGAAATAATATAGATTGTAAAGGGAGAAATAAAATGGTTTCTACTGACAGACAAAAAAAAATCTATGTAAAAATTCCCAAAGAATCTATAAAAAGCCACCATTGTTTAACACGTTCACAGGATAGGAGACCTGTATACAAATATCCAAACTACATTCTATACACTAGCAATAAACAATTGGAAACAAATTTAATAAAATGGTACCATTTGCAGCTACACTGAAAACATAAAATACTTAGGTATAAATCTAAGAAAATAAATTCATATGCCACATAATATTTCGGTCCATAACAGTCCAAATATGGTCCTATAAAATTACAATAGAGCTGAAAAATTCCTATCCCTTAGTGATACTGTAGGGTGGTAAATTCATAGCACAATGCATTATTCACATGTTACTGGTGAGACTTGTATAAACAAGTCTGTGTTGCCAGTTGTATAAAAGTATAACAATATAATTATGTACAATATACAATATTTGATAATAGTAACAAATGACTATGTTACTGGTTTATGTATATACTATACTTTTTATCATTATTTTAGAGTGTACTCTTTCAACTTATAAAATTTGCTGTAAAACATTATGCCATGTTATGCTCGCAGCAGCCTTGTACATCTTGTGTTTACCATGTCTCTTGAATGGTTTGTTTATTCTTGCACTTAGTTTAATCTCATGTTGTTTTATGATTTTAGTGCAACCTAAGTGTACAGTGTTTATGAAGACTACAGTAGTGTACAGAAATTGTCCTAGGCCCTCACATTCACTTACTACTCACTCACTGACTCACCCAAAACAACTTCTAGTTCTGCAAGCTCCATTCATAGTAAGTGCCCTTATACAGGTGTGCCATTTCTATTATCAATCAGTTTATTTATTCATTTATAAACTTTTAGAAACTATTTATTTTCCATTAACCTTATTTCTGTTTTGTTTAAGAATTTGTGGAAGGACCGTTTAAGACCACTCTGTGGTTGTTCCTACCCATTCAGTGGCCTGAGTAGTGGGGGCTGCTGACCTTTCTTCAGTGGCAGGATGAGCACTATCTTTTATATTATGTAAACACTGTACCTTTCTTGTGTTTAGATATATTTAGATACACAAATACCATTGTGTTACAATTGCCTATAGTGTTCAGTTCAGTAACATGCTATACAGGTTTGTAACCTAAGAGCAATAGGGTATACCATATAGCCTAGGTGTGTAGTAAGCTATTGCACCTAGGTTTCTGTAGGTACACTCTATGATATTCGCTCAATGACAAAATTGCATAATGACACATTTATAACATATTATTTTCATGAAGCAGCTTTTAAGTGCAAGATCTATATGTTAAAAAAACAAAGCACTAATGAAAAAAATCGAAGAAGATCTAAGTAAATGATGATAATACCAAGCACAGACAAGGATGTAGAGCAGCTGGAACTCTCATATATTGCTGGTGGGAATGCAAAATAGTAAAGTCACTTAAGATAACAGTTTGGTGATTTCTTAAAAATGTATGCTACTATGTGATCTTGCAATACCATTCCTAGATATTTTCTCAAGAGAAATGAAAACTTATGTTTATACAAGAACTCCAAAGTGAATGTTTGTAGTGACTTTATTCATAATTACTCCCAAGTGGAGGAAACAACCTAAATATCCTTCAACTGGTGAGTGAATGCTTTATGCTAAGACAGATTCAAATGACTATGTAGGGTATGATTCTATTTATATAGCATCCAGGAAAGGAAAACTGTAGAGACAAAAATTTATGGCTGCCATGGGCTATGAGTCGGGGAGGGGTTGACTTACAAAGGGGCTTAGGGGAATTTTTTGAGGAGATGGAACTGTTTTAAATCTGAATTTTGGTGGTAGTTACACATCTGTGTGCTTTTGTCAAAATTCTCAGAATAGTACACCAAAAAGAGTGAATTTTATTGTATGTAAATTTTACCATAATTTTTAAAAAATCCTCTAATCAAAAAAAAAAAAAAAAAAACCAGTATAGGCAGAATCAGACTACCTGGGTTTGATTCCAGGATCCACCATATAACAATTATGACCTTATGACAAATCTCAAGTCTCAATTTCCCTATCTGTGACATAGGGAATTATGATTAAAAATATTTATCCATATTGGATTATCATGGCAATTAAATGAGATACTCTACAAATAAAGTTTTCCCATAGGTAACATGGTAAACACTTTAAATGATAATGGTTATTGAGTGCTTATGGGTCATGGGGGTCAAGGAGTCAAAGAAAGAGGGTGGGTAGAGAAAGCACCATAATTTGAGCATCTAATCTGGAGTAGGATAGAACCTGAGAGGCAGATAATAGTAATAGTAAAATGAACACTTGTGTACCCATTCTTCAGCTGAAGAAACAATATCTTGAAAGGCTCCTGTGTTCTTATCAATTGTATCCCTTTCCCAATGTCTAGAGATAACTACTATCCTGAATTTTAGTATCTACACTTTAACACTGTAGTAGACAATGATGCACCTCCCCCAAACATATCAGGTCATAACCCCTGCAATGTGTTAATGTTATTTTATATGGAAAAGTGTTCTTTGCAGGTGTGATTAAATTAAGAGTTGTGAGGTAGGAAGATTATCCTGGACTTTTTAGGTGGGCTATAATGCAATCACAAATGTCCTTATCAGAGGCAGGTAGAAGGTCATATTATACAGACACATGCAGAGGAAAAGTCTCAATGTGAAGATGGAGCAGAGAGATTTTTGAAGATGTTGGCCTTGAAGTCTGGAGTGATGTGGCCACAGCCAAGGAATGCCCACTGCCACCAGAAGCTGGAAGGGGCAAGGAATGCATTCTCCCTGAGAAAGAGTCCTGAGGGTTCAGCCCTGCTGACATGTTGATTTCAGCTCAATGACACAGATTTCAGACTTCTATAATTGTGGGAAAACAAATTTCCACAACGGACAAAGATAGTGAAATACCAAAATATGCCCCCCCAAATATGCCTCTTTGACATAATTATTTTGAGCGGAAGGCAATTCATAAGCAGCAAATGCAGGAAAAGCTCTCTCTACCCATCCCCTTTTCTGCCTTAAAGGCAGGGTATAAATTCTTTTTAATGGAGACAGACTTGTCAACCCCAGAGGAATCTGCAAACAAACCTTACTCCATTAGTTTCTTCCCTCACATATTTACTTTTTAAGTTTGCCACGATTGCAAGCCTAAATCTGCTTTCCTTTGTCCTGTCATTTCTCCATAAATTTATTATTATTTTTGTTGTTGTTAAAGAAGCTAATATGAGCCACTTTGAATTTCTCTTCAATTAGGTTTCTCCCAGGTGATGTGCATTATGCTTGTTCATCAACTGTTTTTCTCTTATTAATTTGTCTTTTGTTAAAGAGTCCTAGTGGAAAACCTAAGATGAGTAGAGGTAAAGTTTTGCCTCTCCTACAGCAACTTCCCTCCCCACCCCTCACCCCTGCACACACACACATCTCTTAACAATAGACTGTGTAGTTTTGCCTGTTTTTGAATCATTCTCTATATTTTTCTGACTTGCTTTTCCCCTAAATGTGTTTTTTAGTTTATTAAGGTCGAAATGTATAGCTACAGTTCACTCATTTTCACTGCTGTGTCTTTAGTATGACATTGCACAGTGTTGGTTTGTTTCCGGTTTTGTCATTTTATAAACAATGACAAACATTTTTGATTATGCTTCCTGGTGCACATATGCAAGAGTCTTTCCTAGAGTTGTGCTGTCGAATATGGTAGTTCTTGCCACAAGCAGCTATTGAGCAATTGCAGTGAGGCAAATGTGATAGGAATACATTTTAAATTAAACTAATCGAAATTTTAAAACCGACACTTGATGCATTTATTGGAAAACTTTTAATTATGTTTGGAAGAACTTGGTATGTGAATCTACTTCTTCAACTAAATTTCATGAAATCTAAATGTAGTTCAAGTATTTCCAATGAAAATTTAGCATGCAATTTGAGATGTAAGTGCAAAATACATGACTTAGTATAACAATGTATATATCTCAATACTTTTTATATTGAGTAAATGTTGAAATAATGTTTTGGATTAAATAAAATAAATTATCAAGTTTATTTCACCTATTTCTTTTTTACTTTTTATATTGTGGTTTCTAGGAAATTTAATGTTATGTATGTAGCTAACATTAAATTTCTACTCAATAGTGCTGTTAGGGTATATGACTAATATTAGAAAAGTACAATTATAAGATGTGTGCAACAACTTTACAAGATGATGTTAAAGTATTTTCCAAAGTAATCATATTAATTTATACTTTCATGGCAAAGTATGAGTATACCTATTGCTTCAGATTCCTGCCAATATGTGGTATTAGTAAACTTCAAATTTTTTTTGCCAATCTGATGGGTATGAAATGATATCTAATTGTGAGTTTAATATGAATTTTCATGATAGTAAAGGTAATCATCTTTTTAAGTGTTTATGAAATGACTTGTTTTTTATTCAGCGAGATGACTTTTTACCTTTATTCATTTTCCTCTAAGTTTATTTTTCTTATTGATTTATAGGATTCTTTATATATTCCGAATACTATTTTTTTACTTATTAAGTATCTTTTCTCAGTTTCGTGGCTTGTTTCCTCTTCTCTCTGTAGTATCTTGCCCAAAAAAGATCTCTCTTTTTTTGTTTTTAACACCTACAGCATCTGTATTCCTAGGTGGTCTCCTATGCAAGTACTAACCTGGCCTGACCCTTCTTAGCTTCCGAGATCAGATGAGATTGGGCATGTTCAGGGTGGCATGGCTATAAACAAGATCTCTTTTTTAATATAATACAGAGGAATTCACCATTTTTTCTGTACCGTGGGTCATAAAGATATTCTCCTTCACATTTAAGTGCAAGTAGGGAACCAAAATCATTCCTGCAATAAACTTAACTAGTTGTCCCCAATATCATTTATTCAGTATTATCTACTTTGCCCTCAGATAGTCACTGCCAGCTCTATCATTTAACACATTGCATGACAGTGTATTAGTGAGTTCTCTGTTTCATGGTCTTATCTATCCCTATGCCTATGTCACAATGTTTTAACTAGAATAGCTATAATAAATCTTTATACCTATTATGGATAATACTCTACCTTGTTCTTCTTTAGCATTGTCTTGGCTATTCTTGGACTTTAACCCATCTGTTAAATTTTATTTTATTTTATTTATATTTTTTATTATTTTTTTTTGGTTGACCTCACAGATTGCAAGGACCTTGTCAGCTTACAATCCCTTATTTTTTACATCTACAGCACCTGAATAGGTGGTTTCCCATCCAAGTACTAACCATGCCCAATCCTGCTTAGCTTCTGAGATCAGATAGGATCAGGCATGTTTAGGATAGCATGGCTGTAGACTTCTGTTAAATTTTAGAATCAGCTTGTCATGATTCATGAGTTACTTTTTTTTGGATTATAATTGAATTTGCTTTAAATCTTCATTTCTGTTTGAGAATCATTGACATTTTGAATCTTCTTATTCATGAACATGGTTTGTCTCTCTAGTCTTTCAATAAGGTTTCATAATTTTATCTCTGTAAAGTTTTATAATTTGTACAAAAATGTCTTGCACATTGTTTTTTTTTCTAATACCTGTTACAGACTGAAGTTTACGTACCCCCAAAATTCATATTTTGAAATCCTAACCCCCAATGTTATGGTGTTAGGAGGTGGGGGCTTTGGTAAGTGGGTGAAGTCCTTATGAATGGAATTAGTGCCCTCATAAAAAGACTACAGAGATCTCGCTCAATCCTTCCACTACATCAGGACACAGCAAGAAGTCATCAGTCTGAAACTTGAGAGAGGGCTCTCACCAGAACTTGACTATGGTGACACCCTGATTGTAAACTTTCAGCTTCCAGAACTGTGTGAAAAATTTCTTTTGTTTATAAGGCACTTAGTCTATGGTACTTTGTTATAATAACCCTAAGACAGTAGCTATATTTCTATTGATATTATAAATTGTGTATTTTCTTAAAATTTCTGTTTCTTGGTAATATATAGAAAAGCAATTGATCTATTGTATTGATCTTATGATCAGTAAACTTTTAGGCCTTATGGTAATTGTAATATTTTGTAGATTTTTTCTTGTGCGTGTGCGTGAGATAATTATCTTTGACAAATGACTTTGTCAAATCTTTCCAATGCCATTCTTTTCAATCCTCATTCTTTTTGTGTCTTTTAGTCTAAATGTGTAGGCTAGAATTTCTAGAACCATGAGACTGAAAGTCATAATGGTGGGAATCTTTGTCTTTATCCACATTTTTAAATGTTTAATTTTAATATAATATTAAGTATGATGTATCCTATAAATTTTTCCTAGTTACAACTTATGAAGTTAAGACTATGTCCTTCTATTCCTAGTTTACTAAAAGATATCATGCATGAATTGAATTTAACAAATGCTTTTTATTTTTACAATTATTGAGTTGATCTTATGGCTTTCTCCTTTAATCTGTTAATACAGTGAATAACAATATATTTCCTGGAAAAAACCTTACTTCAACATATGTTATCTCTTGAATTCTTGCCTTCATTTTGTGTCAGTTTTCTGTGGCTACTGTAACAGATGCCCACAAACATGGTGATATAAAAAGCCAGAAATTTAATCTCTGGAGGACAGAGGTCTGAAATTTGTTACTGGTTGTGATCAAAGGTATCAGCTGGGCCACACTCCCTCTGAATGCTCTTAGGCAGAATTCATTTCTTGCCTTTTGCAAACTTCTGGTGGCTGTCATCATTTCTTGGCTGTGGCAACATTATTCCAATATTTAAGGTCATATCTCTCTGTGCTATGTCTTCACATTGCTTTCTCTTCTCTATGTGTCAAATCTCCCTCTGCCTTTCTCCTGTAAGGGCACTTGTAATTATGTGGGCCCACCTGAAAAATCCAGGATAATCTTCCTACCTCAAAATCCTTAATCACATCTGCAAAACTTCATTTCCATATAAGGTAACATTTGCAGGTTCCCAAGAATTAGGCTCTGATAATTTTCTTATGTGTGGGGGGGGAAGGGGCACATGATTCTAAAATTGATCATATATTTTTTTCCCTAGAAAATTTGCCATTTCACCTAAGCTTTTTATGTTACTTTCCCTAAATTGTACAAAATATTCCACAGCCTCTTACCATCTTTTCACTCTCTGCCATATTTTTGTTTTTCACCTCTTTCATCCTTAATAAGTTTCTTTGTGCCTTGTCTTTTTTTCCTTGATCAGCTGTTATGAAGACTGTTCCATTAGGCTTCTCAAAGAATCATCTATTAGCTTTCTTAAGCTCCTTCATTGTATTTTTTTTTTATGTTATTAATTTATGTTCTTAACTTTTATTATTTTCTTCATTCTATATTCTTGGGACTTAATCTGTTGGTTTTTTTCCTCCAACTTTTAAGTTGTTTCTTTAACTTACACATTTAACTTTATTTCCTAATATAAAGTATAAATTTCTCTGAAAGTATGTCTTTCCTCATATCTTGAATGCAATTTATATAGTGCATTTATTATTATTTTAAGTACTCTCTAATTTCAACTATGACTTCTTCTTTGACCTACGAGCTATTTTGAAGTTTCCCCATTTTTTTAAGCCAACTTTTGTTCACTAATTTATAATTTGGTTACACTGTGGTCTGTAATACTTATTCTTTGAAATTTTTGATATTATTCTCTGACCTTCAGTTTGGCCAATTTTGGGAAATGTTTCATCAGTGCTAAGAGAAAGTATGCACATTTCAGTTGATGTTTGTCTCTGTATATATCCATTAAATGAAGCTTATTATTGTGTTGCTCAAACCATTTACATCTTTAACACAATTTTGTTGGCTTAATCTATCAATTGTATTATAATAGATTTTTTTCTAAATTTTTTTGTGGTTTTTTAAATATATACATATTTTCAGGCCTCGTTACTAAGAGCATAGGTGGGCATGCAAGTTCAGAATTATCATATATGGAATTGAATCTTATTATCACATGGTAACCATCTTTATCTTTAGTTATACTTTTTCACTTAAAGTCTGTTTTGTCTGATAGTAATACAACTGCATCAACAGTTAATATTTGTCTAGTATACATTTTCCATCTTTTGCTTTCAACTTTTCAGTCTTTTCTGTTTTAGGTATAGGTCTTCTAAAGAAAAAAAAATTATATCCAGTTATGGATAAAAAAGGGGTTCTATGGAAAGTGGACTCACAGGGTGACCTGATCATACATTCCTAACTAGGAAGGTCATGGTGCATAGTCATGCTGTAGGCATATAACTTTTTTAGTGAAAGGTTTATCTTTGCCTTAAGTAAGCTCTGTCAATTGTTTTTGTCATCTAGGATTATACACCTTTGAAATAAAAACATAACCACCCTCAAGAGAATACATAATCTTGTTAACTACCCTGTAATCCAATCCCCACCTTGCTTTCTCCCACCTTCATGTAATCTTCCTCATGTTCCCTCCTTAATTTCAAATGCATTGAAGAAACTGCAAAACTTATTCTTTGAAGCATTTGCGATCTTGCTTCCCAGCAATCCTTGTCAGTTTTGGCTCAAATAAACTCATAAAAATTCTCTACAGGTTTGGACATTTATTTATAGAGTACTCCATTCAACAGAATACAAATTATATTCAAATGCATACATAGCATTTACCAATATAGACCATATTCTGAACCATAAAACAAATTTTAAAAAATTTACAAGGATTCAGATTATACGAAATAAGTGCTATGAATCCAATAAAATTAAATTAGAAATAAATAAGATAAGAAAATCTCCAAATGTTTGGATACTAACACTTCTAAAGAACTCATGGGTCAAAAAAATCAAATGGAAGAATATAGAAAACTGAATAAAAATAAACACAAAATTTTTATTTGCAGAGGAGGAAATATATGGAACAAAGCACTCATTACGAAAGAAAAAAATATCTCAAATCGAGGAGCTCAGTTTCTACCTTAAGAAACTGGAAAAAGAGCAAATTGTACCCAAAGTAAATAGTATAAATGAAATAATAAATATCAGTGAGGAAATGAGTAAAATAGAAAATAGCAAAGCAATTAGAAAAAATCAGTGAAATCAAAAGTTGATTCTTTGAGAAGATCAAAAAAATTGATAAAACTGTAGACTGGTAAGGGAGGAAGGGAGAAAAGAAAAATTACTAATATCAGAAATGAGGTGATATTATTAAAGATTCTACAAATAATGAAGGGATAGTAAGGGACAATTATGAACAATGTTAGACCAATAAATTCAACAGCCCAGATGAAATGAACAAATCCCTTGAAAGACACAAATCGTGAAAGTTCACTCAGGAAGAAATAGAGAAACTGAATAGCTCTGTGATTTTAAAAAAATTGAATTTTGCTGTTTAAAACCTCCCCAGGAATCAAACCCTGAGTCTAGATGGTTACAGTGGTCATTTCTCCTTATCTCACTGAAAATTGGTGATTTCTACCAAAATGTAAAAGGAAATGCCAATTCTTGATAAACTCTTAAAGAAAATCAGAGAATGTTCTACCTGAGCCTATAAAGCTAGCATTACTCTGATGTCCATACCAAAAATTTTACAAAACAATATAATTTATGTAAACATAGATATAAAAATTGTTAAAATTTTATCAAATTGAATATAAGATGATAAAAAGTATACTATATCATGAGTAAATGAGGTTTATCCCCAAAATTCAAGGCTTGTTTAATATTTACAAATCAATGTAACATTACATTCACAGATTCAAAGGGAAAAATCACATGATTTTTCTATTAGTTGGAATAAAAGTGTGCTGGCTGGAAAATTACTGCTAGGCTATCGCCCATGGGAGCATAGGCTATCTATCACTCATGGGAACATAACATCCTAACAATAAGCTTTCTGCTTCTGTACCCCCGCTTGCACACCCAACCTGTGGGTTGACAGGTAGTGAATAGAAGAAAAATAGACTTTTATGTTCAGATAGAATAAAGAATGGGGGTTAGGGCTTAAAAACCTTGTACCTCTACATTTCGTGGCTGCTTAATTTGGGGTCTGCGTATCCCTCGCAGACCCAGCTGGCTGAATAAAGAGTGTGTTTCCTATAACTCACTGATTTCTGGTGGTCTGTGTGTCTGTTGGGGCTGGCAGGTACAACAAAAGTTTTTGACAAAACCCAATACTAATAAGTTATGCGGGTGTAGTGTACAGAATGATGAATATAGTTAAAAATACTGTGCATATTTGAAAGTTACTAAGAGAGTAAATCTTAAAAGATTTCATCACAGGAAAAAAATTTTGTAACTGAATGGTAATGGATGTTAATTAGACGTATGGTGGTGGTCATTTTACAATATATATAATAATTGAAAAAAACCCTCAATATTTATTCTTGATTTAAAAATCTTGGCAAAATAGGAAAAGAATTTTCTCCAACTTGATAAAGGGCATTTAAAATGTTTATAGCTACTATCATACTTAATGGTAGAAGACTGAATCCTTTCCCCTAACATCAAGAACAAAGTAAAGATGTCTCATCACTTCTATTCAGTTTTATACAGGAAGGCTACTCAGTAGGAATGAAATTTAAATGCATACAGATACGAAAAGTGGAAATAAAACTGCTTCTATCAGCATAGGACAGGATTGTATATGTAGAGAATCCCAAAGAATGTACAAAGAAAATCTATGAAGACTAATAACTGGGTTTCAGTGTACAGGATCAATACACAAAAATCTATTGTATTTCCATATATAGTCGGGAACAACTGAGAATGGAAATTCAAACACAATAGTATTAAAAAAATTGAAATACTTAGGGATAAATCTCACTAAATGTATGCAAGACCTATCTATACAATGAAAACTACAAAGCACTTCTGAGAAAAATTAGACATAAACAAATGAAGAGATATACTGTTTTCAGGGGTCAGAAGACAATATTTTTAATGTTTCAATTTTCTCCAAATTCATCTATAAATTCAATATAATCCCAATCAAGAAACATGCTTTTTTACTTTTCTGAAAGCATTTGACAGACATAAAAATTTGATATGGAAATGCAAAGGGAGAAAGCAGTGTGGATAAAGACAATTTTTAGGTTATGAATGTTTGAGTGTGTCACTCCAGAGAAAGAAGCCCAAAAAGAAGAAAAGGGAGTAAAAGAAAGTTGTGAGAAAAGATGCTGGACATAACTAAAAAATTACAAAGTTGGAGAACTAAAATTATGTGATTTCAAGAATTATTATAAAAAGTCAGTCATCAAGACACTGTGGTAGTGGTATAAAGACAGTCAAATAGATCAAGAGAACAGACTAGAGAGTCCACTAACTCACACATATATGGTCAATTCATTTTCAGTAAAGGTGCAAATGCAATTCAATGAAGAAAAGATAGACTTTTCAACAAATGGAGACAGAATGATTGTAAGAACAAGATTAAGACAAAATGGATTATAGGTCTAAATGTAAAATCTAAAAGAATAAAACTAGAAGAATACATAGGAGAAAACATCTGTTACTTTGGGTTAGGGAATATTGCTTATATACTACACCAAAAGCATGATCTACAAAAGAAAACACTGATATATTGGACTTGGAAATTTCGTTCTTTGAAAGACACTATTAGAAAAAAAAAGACAAGCCATAGAATGGGAAAAAATATTTGCAAATCACCTGTCTGATAAAGGTGTTGTATTCAGAATACATAGGAATACTCAAAATTGAGTAATAAGAACATAGATCATTCAATTTTTAAAATATGGTCAAAATAATTGAACTACCAAAGAAGACATAATGAGGGCAAATGAGCCCTCATTATGGAAAGTTGCTCAAAGTCATTAGTCATTATGAAAGTACAAATTAAAACCACAATGAGATATTTACTATTATACACTTTTTAAAATGGCTAAAGTTAAAAAGACTGGCAACACTGTTGAATAAGATGTGAAGCAATTGAGAATGTCATTTACTGCTTGTGGGAATATAGTATAAAATAGTATAACCACTTTTTAAAAGTTTGTAGTTTGTTTTAAAAATTGAATATTTACATACTACATGATCCAGCCATTCCAAACCTAGGTGTTTATCCAAAAGAAACAAAAGCATAAATTCTTAAATTATAAATAAATACATTAATATTCATAGCAGCTTTATTTGTAATAACCCCAAACCTGAAACAACGCAAATGCTCATTCATGGAAAATACTCAGCAAGAAAAAGGAATGAACTATATTTATATATGCAAATGTGGAAAGATAATTATACTAAGTAAAAGAAGACAGACAGAAGTTGATACTATATGATTACACTTATATAAAATTCTTTTATAAATGCAAAATAACCTATAGTAACAGAAAGCGGATTGGTGGTGGGGCGGGGCTAGGGTGGGGGTGAGGCAAAGAGGGGTGTGTAGGGGCAGGAAGAAACTTTTACTGGTGGTAAGTAAATTATGTTGATTGTGATGACGGTTTCACAAGAGTTGTGTATATCAAAACATAAAAGATATACATTTCATTATATGTCGATTATACCTCAGTGAAGCTATTAAAAGCAAACACTGTTATTGTTTCTAATTGTGGGGAGTTGGAACAGGAGTAAGTCTATGAGGAGAATGAGAAAGCATAACTATTTAGCACTCCTTAAATATAGGAAAATATTTTCCCTGGATTCATTTCTGTTAATCAGAGTGATTTTTGTTGTATTATGAGAGAACACAGTGCACTATAGCCTTGTTTGGGGTCTTTTTGATATATTATATTTGCACTTTTTAAATTGTCTTTGGATTTCTCTTGGCCAATAAACCCCTCTTCCATGAAGTGTTCAGGGGAAATAAAAGAAGCTAGAATTCAAAACAATCTGTGTTTCTTCTTATTACTAAATATTTGATAAAACTCAGTTGAGAACAAATGAACACTACTGACTAAAATTAAATATAAAAATTAGCTATAGATGTTAATTTTTCTTTTATCCGAATCACTCAATAGCACATGTGATTTGTTTCTGTAAAAGCTTGATTAATTCTAACATGAAAGTGAAAGAGACTGATATAAAATTGGAGCTTGTTATCCAGAGTCAGGAAATTGTCATTTGAAATCAGTTACCTCAAACAGTCAAATATCACACATAAATTCTAAAAAAAAAAATAGCTGCTCATGGAAAGTTAAAACAAATAAGTTGCAACCTGTAACTCATTTACTACCTACCTGTCTGGCTCGAAGGAGTTGTGCTTGCTCAATTTTAGAGATGACTTGCTGTACTGTGACTGGGATTTCAAGTTTAGTGACCACTGATTTAGTTGGGGCTTTTCTGGACATGATGGTGGAACCCACAACTTGTTTATCTAATTCAGATTCACTGTCTTTCTCATTTTGCATTTTGATAAATATTTTTGAAAAGTTAAGTGATTTTGTTTCTTCTTTTTTCCCCCACAGAATATAGGCAAATGCTAATAAACGTGTCTGAGAGAGCTAGAAGAGGTCTTTCCTTCCCTCAGAGGTTGTGATTAACCCTGCTACTAAATAGTTTCTAACCATGGTGTTCCAGTCCTGGCGATGTCACAATAGACCCATTGTGATATTATCATTGACTTAAACATTTAAAGAGTGCTTACTATATGCAGAGAATCAGGCATTCTATATACTGTGATGGTAGAAGGGTGAAGGGGGGCGGGAGGGTAGAAAAGAATAGGCAACAGAAACGATAAAAGAAATAGAAGATATAGATAGCCCTGCTTAAATGAGCTTAAAATCTAGGTGTTAGAATTCAAGCTCCAGTGTATCAAATGTAATTCCTTGTTCTTCTTCTTCTTCTTCTTCTTCAAGTTTTGCTTAAGATTTTTTAAGCCTGTAATGGAATAATGGTGTTACTACTTCCTTAGCTGTCCCTCAACTTTTCCTAGACATGTAGTAACTTGGAAGATATTTGAATGATCATACTCTTTGCACTGCCTACTTACCCGTTTTTTCAACGAACCCGACTGAAGAAAGTTCTGAGGCTGGTTTCTAAATGAAAGAGGAGTACTTTGGGCAGTTCCTTTGATTACAGAGGAGGTAAAGGGATTTAGGAGACTGGAGCAGTTAAAGGACAGGATAGTTTAGTTGGCTGTGTAGCTTATTTTTTAATTTTAAAATATATGAAAAAGTAAAGGTAGTAATAGAACATATAGCCATGTGCCTATCACCTAGAATGAACAAATATTAACATTTTGTCATATTTGCTTCAGATACTTTTAAATAAAAGAAAGCATTAGAGATAAAGTTGAAGTCCCCTTTGGTGTTCTCTCCAGGTCCCTTCTTTCCCCTCTACACTTTTTTAGAGGCAATGACAATCATGAATTTGCTGTATTTATGTTGTTTGTATTTATATCATTTTACTACAGGTGTATGCATAAACTATATAATTTTGTAGGTTTTAGATTTTATATAAGTTGTGGATGTACCACTTAATTTCTCTACAAGAACATCCTATGTTGAGTCCTTATTGTAAATTTAGTCTTATTTTGAGTCCTTGTAAACTTGTAAAGTTAAACAATTTATATGTTTCAGGTCTTTGGAGAAAGGGAGCAGAGGATCATAAAGTAGTTGTCTTTAAAAAATATCAGTATATATCTATAAAGAATATTATTTTTCCTTCTCTTTAAGGTCTTTTGTCTAAGTTAATCCCTCCTCTTCCCAAAATACTTTGGAAACTTTCTATTATAGTACTTATCAAAGTATACCTATTTATTATTTGTCTATCTCCATTAGTTGTTGGGACTTGTCAAAAACAGATGCTATCCCTAGTTTTCTTTTTCTGGCTCGAACATTTGGTATATTCTTCCTCAGTTCCTGTACAGAAACAATCTAAAATTTGGATATCCATTATAGTTTCTGATTCCTCTCTTCATGGAAACATTTCTTAGCCCCAGAATACTTTCTTTTTTTGTTAGACTGCCCACCCTGTCCCTAGTCATAAAAGATTAATACCCCCTTTACTCTAAATCATAATAAAGTCTATTCAAGGAATTTCATGTTTTCTGAAAGGACAATTAAGGAGAATTATTTATTTTTATAAACATGAGGTTTGATTAAAATATTCATCATTATCCAGCATTTCTTGAGATTATCAGTAAATCTGTTTAAGTATTTGTTAATATTAGATTGTGAGATCCTTAAATAACTTTTATTTCTCTTGATTCCTTTACATTGCTTACTCCAGCAGGCATTCACAAAGCAGCCTACATGCTTGTCAACTAAATTAATTTAGGATTATTGTCTCATATTTTTTATGCAGCATGGAATTCATCAGCAACCTGAAATGAAGACTTGTTAAAGCAAATTTTAAAATCTCTCCTTCTCTTTCAATTTGACAAGAATTCGTTAAGACACTACTATGTGGCTACCATTATCCCGGACTGTGAAGAATATGATAGGGTACCTGTGAAGAAACTAAAAAACAAACAAAAAAAAGAAAATAGTTTAAGATAGAATATAATATACAAGTGCTAACAAGACATGAAGAAGAGACCTGTGGGGAGCACAGTCTTTGGAAAAATCTTATGGAGAGAGAAGGTTGATTGACAAATGAAGGCATTTCAGATAGGAAAGACACTTTGAGCCATGGCTTTGGAGGTGAGTGCTGAATTTGTATTTCAGGGAAAAAGAGAGGAGATTGGTTTGATTGAGATGAAGTAACGTAGAGTTTACTGAGAATCAGATTAGGAAGAATATGAGACATAAATAGCAATTCGATAGAGGAATTCATTTGGTATCTAAGTGAAAAAGTAAGGAGATGTGAGTTAAAGGGAGATTATGTGGGATCAGATATTGAAAATTCTGAAAGTGAGTAACACCAGTTAGGTGAGAGTGAAACCTTTGAAATAATAGAATGGAAAAAATCCAGTGGAAAAGATCAAAAAATTATTTCAAAAGATGAGTGTCTGCACTAGGGTACAAAAGTGAGGCTGACAGGGGAGGGATAAGTCGTACTAGCTATTGTTAAAAATAATAAGGAATCTGGATCATCTAATAGAAAATTGTAAATATAATTAACCTTTTTTTGTTTTTATTCTATTTCATTTGACTTGATGGCAGAACATCAAGAAGAGGCTATCCAGACTAAGTAGTATTAAGTAGCTTTATATTAAGCAGAGATGTGGGTATCGGATTCAGGCGAACAAGGGGCAAAGTTCTTTAAAGGTGTGTCTAAGGGAAACCCGCCCTCTGAGAGGGCTTAACTGTAAAATGGGGATAATAGTATTTGTTGCATATAATCGTTTTAAGATTAATTCACGTAAAATACTTAGAATAATGCCAAATGCATAGCAAGCATTTAAATTACAGCAGCTGCTATTAATGCATTTACTATTAGTGCTTTTTTTTTTTCCTTCTCTACTTTTTTTCTGTTAGCCACCACCTTTTCGGCAGGGCTGGGCGTTCCTTCAGAACGTTTCACACAAGCCCGGCTTTTTATCAGATCTAGATTTTGGGCTATGAAAACTGCAACATTACTATGGCCATGGTAGCTATGCGTTTGGCAGTGGATGAAATGCAGGAAGACCTTTACACACCACCGTAGCACAGGACGGTCCCTTCCGCCGATTGCTTCTCTCCTCCTCCCAGGACAGATGATAGGACATTCCCCACTGCCGCTGGAGTAGGTGGTGCAGAAGGCGAGCACGCCTAGGGCTTTCCTTTCTCCCGGAAGCAATTGTTCTTCAGAACCGGAAACAGTTGCTGCTTCGAGGGAGGTGGGACTGGGCGGGTCGGGCCGCAGCGGCTGACGGCGGGGGAGGAGCCGGGTCCACTGCCGGGTGGAGGGGCCGGGCGAGTGTCCTTATCCTAGCCAGCGTTTGGGGCTCGGGCCTGTAAGCCAGTTGGAGTAGCAGCTGCGAGAACGACTGGGCAGAACGGGGGAAGACATGTTGCTCTTCGTGGAGGTGAGTGGACCCCGTTTACCGTGCCCTGCTTTGAGGAGAGCAAGAGTGTGGCGGCGCCGGCCGGTCCCAGCGCCATGTGACTTTCCAGGCCGTACACGCCGCGGAACCGGCAGATAGGCTGACACAGCACCTGGGCCGTGCAGGCCTGCGGCCCCCTCTGCTGTCTCACGGCACTTTAGGAGGCTGCGGGAGGCGAGGGCTGGAGCAGGGGAACATTGAAGGCGGAGAGTCGAGGCTCGTCGGGTGTAGGATGAGGACCAGAAGAAGGGGAAAGTGTCCCATATGGATCTCCTAAAGAAGGCAAACGGGCGGGGGGTGGGGGGGCCGGGGGCGGAGTCTGCGGGGAAAAGGGTAATCAGGTGGGCGCGTTCTGGGGGGTGAAGCGCGGCCTCGCGGGGCCCTCTGGGAGGGAAGCAGGCAACATGTGGGGCCGCGGAGAGGGGAAGGTGAAGTTCGGAATAAGTGTTTGGAAAAGAAAGTTGAAAGCTGCTTTTTAGCAACCTCCACCACATTTTGTTTGATCCCCGTCCCCAGGTCTCTGGAACGTTCTCTGGGTGGAAAGTGAGTTACTGGGAACGAAGGAGAAGCCAGTAGGGCTTGGAAGCCTTGAAAGGCACCGCTTTGACCTTTTGTAAAAGTTACTCAAGCAGCGGCTCCGGGGTGAGGCATCGGCTTTTTGAACCGATAAAAGCCCTTTACAAGGAAAATTCCAAGAATGATAGAAACCTAGTCCAGTGAAGCTTTTTTTTTGGGGGGGGGATTGTTTCTTAACAATAGAAATTTATTTTACTGGAACGTCTCTTGGCCTGTTTTAATTTTGAAGGCAGTGGATACCTGTCTTACACAAATACGAGGTTTAATTTCTCTTTTTTCTGTCTTTCTCTTGTGTGCAGTGAGCATCAGCTGACTGCCTGGCCAATGCTTTGAGTAGATTCCAGATTATATTGTTTTTGCATTGTGAAAACGTCAAACCAGCAAAGCTGCAACTTCGCAACTTGGCACTTGTTAACTATGCCCATAAAAGAATCTTTTCAATGAGGGAAGGAATTTACAGGTTGTATAATGGATCAGAGCTGGGGTTAGTCAATGGCCTTTTTTTCAAAGGAAGAGAGAGATCTTACTCCGTAATATTTTGGCGTAAAGTAAATACATGCTCTCACTTTTTAAATATAATCAGTGTAACCTTTAAATTGGGTTTTAAATTGGCACAGCAATCTCAGAATATGTCCAACATTGATAATAAACATTCATCGGAGCATTCCAAGTAAACCGTGAAAAGATTTAAAGTTACTGAATCCATTTTGTTTACCATTTTTTACCTCATTGTTTTTTTTTCTTTGGGCAGGATAAGAAATCCGGTATGATTTTAAACAGTATCATTTTGTGTTAATAATGTTATGCTATGCAAGTGCTGTAGGTTTTTAGTACTTGTGTGATTTTGCTGAGCAAAAGGAAGACAAGTTTTATTTATATTGACATGAATTCCAAAATAAACTTTTGAGTCCCAAATTGATTCCTTTGGCTTTGTTAAAATGTGAATTTTAATAATAGCCCCATTTATTGAGTGTTTAAGGATCATCTCTTGTTTCTAAAACAACAATGTTTTACAGATTTGAGAAAACTGATGTGGTGAGCTAAAGTAACTTAGTAAAGTAGTGGAGTTGAGATTTAGATACAGGCATTCTAATGCCAAATCATTGCTCTCACTAAACTGTTACATAAGCTCAATGTTTCCATTAATCATTTTCTTGGTGAACCAGTAAGTAGTTTTAAATTTTTTTCAAAATGAGTTTTATCAAAGATAATGCCACTAAGTACTTGGGGCTGTGTATATGATATTAGAATCAGTAAAAACACACTGGTCATTGACATTTTGTTAATTAATGTAATCCGTATAATCTCATGCTATAGGAATTATGCTAAAGGAGCAAGCCCGAGTCCAGAAGGTTGATGTCTAAGGTCATTCAAGTGTGAATAATGTGGAGACTAAAGTCTGAAGTCTGGCTTCTAGAACATGAGGCTCTGGCTCTAAAACTTATTTCTGCACTTTCTCCTAAGTCAAGGGTTCTTAATTTTGGTTGCTAGATAAAATTGAGGAAGTTGGCAAACTTGATTGAGAAAAAAAATGTCTATTTTCACTAGCTTCTAATTGAAATTTAGAATTGAAAGAAATGAAAATTCTTGAAATTATTTTTGTTTTGATATTTTAGTGGTGCAACAAGAGAAATATTTTCATACCATGTTACAGTTTTTGCAGGTACCTTGAAATATCGTTTATTCTTATTACTCTGTTATATGTGAAAATCTTATTTAATGTGCAAACACATTACTAAATTAGAAATTTAAAAATATTTTGATGACTATAGTTGGTTTATTTTGTGATCCTGTGTATTTCATATACTTAAAAACATCATTCTGAGATGAAATCCACAGGTTAATTGGACTACTAAAGAGGTCTCCACAAGAGAGGTTAAGAACCACTTTACTATAAACCAAGTTGCTTGTGTATTGTCTTCGGTAGGACTTCTCTAATCTGGGATCTATGAGTCCTCTGCATTTATGTTCAAAATCTTTTACTTGAGTAAATTTTTGTGTAGAGACCCCAGCTTAACTAGATTATAACAAGAAACAGGGATAGATAATAGTAATGATAATAATATGATAATATACACATGTATTGTGCTTATGGTGTGTCAGGTATGTGAAGTTTTTTGCATTTATGCATGTATCTACAGCTACTCAAGCATACTTATGAGGTGTAACAGGTGGCATTATCATCTCCATTTTAGAGATGAACCAAGGCACAGAGAATTTAAGAAACTTGCACAAGATTAAAACCTAGTGAATTAAAAGCTAGTCAGAATTAAAGCTCTATATTACTTAGCTGTACTGCAGTCGAAATCTACAGGCAGACAAGAAATTGCAGTCGAAATCTACAGGCAGACAAGATATCTTATCTTAAATAATACTTAGATGTCACTTTTTTAAACTTGGTCTTGAAGACAAAGGTCTATATTGACTTAAGTTGTTCATTGTTTTTTTCTTAACCTCAATTCTGAAGGAGACACAATGTCTGCCTCTCTGGGAGAAGGTGAAAATGTTTGGATAATTCACACAAGTCTCAAACATGTCCCCACATAAATTCCATTTAAACTAATTCTGTAAGTTTGAAAGAGCTCCCTTTTGGCTGCTAGCGAGTTTAAATTTTTGAGCACCAAGGAGACAGTGTGCAATTTTTTAATGTTTTCCATGGCTGCTAACATTTAATTAATTTTTTAGATCATTTTTCCCCTCAAATATTTCAGCCAGTTATGTTTGCTCTAGTTGTTTGGCAGTGTTTTTTTTTTTTTTTTTAATTGAGTTTCTGTTTCTGAGTTTTTCCCTGAAAATGAATACTTAGAACCACTTAGATAGGTAGCAATGACTTTTATGCACCCTAAGATGCTTTAATAACTCTCACATAACTTTTAAAAATTGTTTTTAATTATAAAATACACATAACAAAATTTATCATCTTAATCATTTTAAAGCATACAGGTCAGTTGTATTAAGTACATTTACAAGGTCGTACACCCATCACTACCATCCATCTCCAAAACTCTTCATCTTGCAAAACTGAAACTCTGTACCCATTAAATAACTCTCCATTCTTCCCTTCCCCTAGGTCTTACATAATTAGAAAAAACATTATATTCCAAAGTTTTCTGCTTTTTTAGATGATAACATTTTCCATTTTAGGTTCTCCTTAGAGTCTGAAAATAGTGGAATATTTGCCTGGGTAATTTTTCATTAATGTTGTACTACAGTAGTCATAGGTAGTGTGCCTTTCGCTCCAAGAACAGTACTCAATGTTTTTCCCATTAACTTAAATAATCATTTATAAAAAGTTATTAGATGTCACTAACTGAAAACATTTTAAAAAAGAGACTTAGAAAAGAAGAAAATGTCTAAATGAATCGTGAAATGATTGCCAAATAGAATTGTAAATAAGTGAGTAGCTGCGTAGTTTTTGAACAATTTGATTTTGGAATCTTTATTGGAACTTGATTCCAATAAATTTAAAAATGAATAAAAGTATTTTTAAATAAAATATTTTTAGGTAGAATAGACTGAAAATGAAGTAGGAATGATTTTTGAAGTGTGAAAAGTAGAATAAAATACTCAGAATTGAGCATAAAGATGTACATCACAGTGCTTCAAAGTATAGTAACTAGAAATATTGGTATTCAGCTATTTTGTATCAATTTAGATTTGTTCAGGCTATCCAGCTTTATATTACTTCCCATCTAATGAAAGTGATCCATAATGCTTGACATGAACTTTTCAAATCTGTGATTTTGGTCCTCTTCCTAGGAACTTAAAAAAAGATTTTGACCCTGTGGTTAGAAATGGGATCTGAGTCTGTATTGCAGAAGAGTGGAAAGTAGAGGAAGTTGAGAAACACTAGTCCAGCTGTCCATGTGACGTCATAAAAAAGATTCTAACCTCCTCTTATAGCATCCTTAAGTGAAAATGAAAAATGACTCTAGCTCTGATAGTGTTGACAGCATTTTAATTTGTCATTTCTATATTCTGTGTTTTGTTTAAGCTTTAAAGTTTAATTCTTGAGAGAGGTTTCCAGTCTTGAAAACATTAGAAATTTCTGTATTAACGCACTATGATTTTCTGTAAGGGTTTTGGAATCCTGGGTTCAAATGTTAGCTGTATGACCTGGGACAAGTGACAACTTTTCTGAACTTCAAGTTTCTATCTGTAATTTGAGATTAATAATTTATTCTGACAGGTTGTGTTTGTGGGATTTGTGGTATTTATGTATTAAGCCTTGTAATACAGTGTAGATAGGTAAGGGTTGATGAACACTATCATTTGATAATCACAGAACTGTATTATGATGTAAATTGTCCAGTATATAAGTAGTTGCCTTCCAAAATGAAATTTGTGCTTTACGTATTAAATATTTCTGGAAATTTTATCAAAACTACATGGTAGTGGCACTGGTAATGACAATAACTACTATAAGATAACACTGATTTAAGAGATGGGTAACTTTTTGAGTTTTAATTCCAGGCTTGTTACTAATTTGTTCTGATTCTGAGTAGGCCAAACAAGGTAATTACCTCATTTAAATTTTTTTATAGTTTAATAAGAGTATGGGTTTAATTGTGCAAATAAAACTTTTAAAACAGAATGAAGATCACAGTTATGTTAAAATACAGACTCATTTACAGACTCAAATAGGCACTTTATATTTGCTCTTTTGGAAAAAAAATTTTTTTTAATGTATAAGTGTAAGTAAATATAAGAAAAAGAAACTTTTGAATATCACACATTCATATTTCCTCCCTTGTCTGTTGCCTTGTTAGACTCTGAACCAGTCTTTGGTTCAGAAAATATCTCTTTATAAATGGCTGACTCTAAACCAAAGACAGAGGATTACTTTAAATGAATATTTCTAAGGGTAGGACAGGAACTGTTGGCATAAAGCCATACTCCAAGGCTGAGGAGTTAAGTCTTGTTTGGTTTATATATTATTAAGGGAAGAGAAAAGCATAGTCTATGTTAGGGCACAAAAGTCACGAGTAATTAGGGTCTGTGTAACACATCGTTGGCCCGTATTTCATACCACTATATACCCTAAAAAATGGAGACCATACCTCCTGTTTTGTCCTGGACAGTCAAAGTGTATACTTATTTTCTGGAACAGATGCCTTACCCTGCTTCATTTTGAAAAATGTCCTAGTTTGTATGATAGGTTTAATTTTTCAGAAGAGATCAGAGATTCACTGTGTTTGTTGGCAGTTCCCCCCCCATCATTAACAAAGCAACATAGTGTACTTAAGATGTTACTAAAATATTTGTTGAATTGACTGTGAAAAATGAAAATTTGTAGGATTTACAAAAACTTGCAGTTGAGCAAAGTAAGAGAAATCGGATTATCCTAGTGTTTTGAGTTGGAGGAAGGAAAAAATAAGAGTAGAGGTTGAGTAATAATGCTGATACATATATAAAAGAGTGGTTAAGAACATGGACTCTGGGGTCAACCTGCCTGCTAAGTCTGTGCCACTTTCTAATTATTTGACCTTGGGTAAGTTGTTTCTTAGTTTATGAGAATAATGTTTATATGTATTTCATAAGGTTGTTCAGAGGATCAACAGTTAATATAAAGCACTTAGAATGGTATCTGGTACATAAACACTGTGAGCTGCTGCTTTCATATATACTTATGAAAGATAAGTTTCATCTCAGTTTTGTGGTCATTTTCATTTGAAAGTAACATGGTTTGCTGACTTGATTATATACAGGAATTAAAAGGCACCCTTTTCTGGGAAGGATTATTTTGATATTTAACATTGATATTTGTGGGGGGGGTTCTTTTTTTTTTTCCATTCGTATAGTTACTGGCATTATCAGTTGACCAATTTGAAGTAAAATGGCTCAGTATTTTGAGGACTATTTAAATTATTTAAATTCTAAGTATAAATAGGATTCTCAGTCTTTAATAAGGAGGTTCATGAATCTCATTGTAGAACTTTCTAGGGATAAGTCTATAGTTTTGATTGTATTTTCATTGTAATCCATGACCCCCTAAATTAAACCACTATTCTAGGAAGGTCTCAGTTTTGTTTTGTTTATTAAACAATTATCAGATGCCATTTGACTGAGGTATTGGGAATTTGGGGATATACGTAGTGGATATAAGGCTTGTCTTTCTCTTTAATATCAGAGGACCAACAGTAATAGCTTTATTGATGAATAGACTTCACATTTCCTTCCAGAATGAAGAGTAAATGAATCCTGATTCTTAACAACTTGGAGCACTAGGGGAAAATGACTTAGGGTGGCTTAGTTACCTTGCTGTTTATTCAAAGTTTGAGCCCCCAATAGCAGTGAACTTCCTTATGCCAGGGGCTTATTAGAATACACTCTCTGTCCATATGTCTGGGTGCTGAATCCGAATCTGCATTTTATCAAGATTCCCTAGATGATTCTTATGCATAGTAAAGTTTGAGAACCACTCATGTAGTACGTATTCATCCATTGATTCATTTTACAAATTTTATTGTTGGCCTCCTTTGTGCCTAATCACTGTTCAAGGCACTAGGGAGCAGTAAACCATAAACAAGGTCCCTGCCATAGTGGAGCTTGCAGACAAGATAATTCAATTTAGGATAAATGCTTTGTGATGGAGGGTAAATTTTATTGCATAAGCTGCCATGAATGTTATCTTTTTTTTTTTTTAACTGAAAATTAGCTGTACTTTGACCCTAGGGTAAAAGTGATTATGGAGCTGAATTGACTTCTGCCCTAGGGACCCTAGTTCTTATCTGGTGGCTATTTTCTGTATTCATTTCTTTGGGATTATCAGCTATTGTAGGCAGAAGTGGAGCCAGGGACCATTCAGCTTGGTGAGGAGATTTATACTATTTAAATAGTATATAACTAGTTACCTTAAAGTTTTCTCTAAGGCAACTGTGATGTACTGGTTAAGAGCCCTGTAATGTAGTGGCAGACTCCCTAGACTGCCTAGGTTCAGATTTTGGCTCTGTCTTACTAGCTTTGCAACCTTGGGCAGATTACCTTCAAGTAAAGTAACTTTTTCCTTATCTGCAAAATGTGCATGATAATGGTATTTAACTGAAGTTGTTATGAAGATGAATTAAATGTTTTCTAAATATTATTATTCTGTCAGAATGGGTGAAAAATTCCCAGATTAATTTTCATTTTTGCTTTCTGTAAAATACACCAAGCATGTTCTTTTAGGACTCTGAAAGTTTTTTTGTTTTAATTTTTATGAGTTTATTTGAGCCAAACTGTTGACATTTGTCAGGGAACAAGATCTCAAATGCTCTGAGGACCCTGAATTTTTATGCTGGATAAAATGACAAGTGTTCATTTTGTGTCTTTTTTTTTTTTTTTAAGTACTTGTAATTTAGTATTCTTCTCAATATTGGAGATGTAAAAATTAAATCTGGGAGATTTATCTGCCATGAAGCAAATAAGTTTACTCAGTTTATTTAATTTTTTTGTTGTTTCTCAGCATTTGTAGGTTTAAATGGCATAGGATTTCTGTTTCTGATAGTAAATAGGTGAAGAAAACAAATGGTTATGTACGTGACCAAAGAGATGGCTTTATCATGTTTATGGTGACTTTCCTACTCGTAGTTCTGGCAATCTGAATATTTAGGTGTTTTATTTTTTGAGAATATCTGTGTCCTTGCATACTGAGTGTATGTTGTCAGGTAGTTTCGGCAGGCAATTGGGCAGTTTACGTCCTTTAATAGATACATACCTGTAGCCTCAAGGACTATTTCTAGTTCTGTGATAGAGTTAAGGATTTCAGTGGAGTTCTTTATTAAATTTTAGTCAATAGATGAATCAAGTCTGGTTATCTAGAGTTTAAATGAAAAAATAAGTCTTCTAGTTAAACTGATTTGACAGATTCATTATTTGGTCATTTTAAAGACTTATAGAAAAACATCAACTTTTTTTTATGGACATTTTCAGTTTCTAGTTTTTGTTGAGTAATTTTATAAAGGACATCCTGTGTATAAAGCCCTTAGCTAAAATTCACTGCAGTAGGTCAAAGAATGAACATTTTTTGAGTTTTTCATATCAATATTGACAAATTGCTTTCCAAAAGTGTTACTATAGCCCAATTTACTATATCTTTTGTCGGCATCAGGCATTCTCATTTGTAAAAATTTACTACATAGGTTAAAATGAAGTAATTGATTTATTTTGTGTTCAATTACTAGTGTGTTTGAATGTTTTCCAGAGTTTATTAATTTTGGGGGTACTTTCTGCTGTGAATTGTCTTTTTGTTTGTTTGTGCTTTTCTTTTCAGTCGGTAGGTTCTATAAACTTTCTTCTTTGAAGACAATAGTTTTTTATGTCACTTGCCAAGAATGATTTTACGAGTTGATGTGTCTTTTATTCAGATCTCAAATTTTTCATTATGTATTTTCTGATTGTAAAAGTAATAGGTGTTAACTGTAGGAAAATACAAAACACAAAAATGAAAAGAATACTGCTCAGAGGTAACCAGTGATAACACTGATTTTTAATCTCTCCAGTCTTTTCTATGCTTTGCATTATTTTATAAAATTAAATTGTTTTTATAATAAGAACAGTTAGCTTTATTTTTTCCTCCAAGTTTCTGTGAACATTTCTGTGTCTTCTACAATTAAACTATTTTGAAACAACATAGACTCTCAAGATTTGCTCAAAAAATATACAGGGTGGTCCTATGTACTTTTTACACAGTTTCCTCCAGTAGTAATACCTTACATAACCATAGTACGATATAAAGACAAGCAAATCGACATTGGTACAGTCCACAGAACCTACTCAGGTTTCACCAGTTTTATGTACAGTGTGGTTTTAAGGCTCCGAGATGTTCTGTTAATGGCTGGGCTATAGTTATTGAACATACTAGCTGTAGTTTGGTATCTTAGACCATTTGGGCTGCTGTAACAGTATCAGACTCTGGGTAGCTTATAAACAACAGAAATTTATTTTGGGGAAGTCCAGAATCATGGTGCCTTTTCTCTGTGTCCTCACATGGTGAAATGGACTAAGGAGCTCTCTGAGGTCTCTTTTAGAAGATGCTAATCCCCATTTGTGAGGGGCTCCACTCTCATGATTTAAGCATCTCCCAGAGGCCCCACCTCCCAATACCATTACATTTGGCATTAGGATTTCAACATATGAATTTGGGAGGTATGCAAACATTCAGATCATAGCAGTGGGATGTTTCTAATTTTTCACTATTATAAAATTAGTGTGGTAAACATTCTTGTAGTTACATTTTTTTGTCTCTTTTGAGTAGAATCTGACAAATAAAATTTCTAGACCAAAAATGTATATTTTAAGGCTTTTGATAATTACGTGAATTACAGCAGTTAACTGATTGTTTCTTTTTATACTTGTCAAAATGGTGTTAAGTAGTTTAATAGGTAAAAACGATACTTCATAATTAACTTTTCCTGCTATCCTTTGTACATTTTCCGTGTTTGGCAAATACCTTAGTAATTTCTAGTTCTGTTGTTAATAGGTTGGTGGTGTAACTTTTCAGACCTTTTTTGTTTTTACATACTTTTAAATCTGTACAGTGATTTATATGTTGGTTAACATAAATGCTAAAACAAAGTACCTATCATTTTTCAACTTGATTTTTTTCACTGAACAACATATGTTGGAGCATTTTCAAAATAGTGTATATAGGCCTATCTCCTTTAACTTTTATAGTATTATATGTTACAAAATATGCTACATTTTATTTAACAATTTCCCAAAAGTGGGCTTTAGGTTGTTTTGTCTTTCCCTCATGGGGTCAGGTTGCAATATTCATCCTTATATATGTTGTCTTGTGTACATCAATGGCTTTTCGAGTGTATATTCTTAACTAGGCTGGTGACAATGTAAATGTGCCCAGGAGTACTGCTTGTTTATATGCCATAGACCGCACACTTTGATTATTCTTAGCACCTCTAGCAATGAACACATCAGATTCATGGATAGAAGTATGCTGTTGAAAATCATCTACTTAATTATTTTGATTGATTATTAAATGCTTAATGAAATAATGCATTTCATCAGTAAATGGTAATTTTTTAATCACAATTTCCCAACATTTGGGTATTTATTTAAAAATTAAATATATATAGCATAGCATATTGTGTATATTAAATATTAGCGCTAATCTCTTGTAGTGAATATTTATCATACTTGGGGCCAATTTGGGGGTAGATTTCTACATTTGGGTAGCTTTCAGTATGCCACATAATGAGTCAGTCCTCTTCAGTGTACCTACTAGTCAAAACTCAGATTCCCAGATTCTCATTTATCTAGGTGGATGCAAGCATATTACCGCAGAGCCACCAAACACATCCACAGATGACTTCTATTTGAAAATATACTCTAAGTCATTGAGGGTTCTATTCACAACTTCCATTTTGCAGCAGTAGTGGCAGTAGAGATGGTCAGCTTGAAGTGAATAGTTGTACAGTTGAGCTCCTAATGGAAAATGGCTTAGGTACTGGCAGTAGTAAAAGGTAGTGATGGATTTAAATTTTGGCATTTAGTGCTTGGTGGTGTTAGGGTTAGTGATTTCCTCATCAAGCCACTTCTGCAACATTTTTTTGGGTGATGTTATCTTTGCATCTGTTTTTTAAGCCCTTCTTTTGACAGTAACACTATAATATGTTACCTTTCTCTTTAGCCAGAGTGGATTCTGAATACTGATTAAAAACAAAAAAAAGCCTTGATAAGATACTTTTGGTACAGTACACAATGTTGGCTTGTTTACATAGTGGCAAATATAAAGATGACTTGCTTTCTAAAATTCTTCTGTAGAGTTTTTAAAATAGTACCTGGTACCTGTACTGGCAGGGCTAAATGGTGATTATATAAGAGAACTAATTGGTTTCCTCCCTGAGATAATTATGATATGAGTTAACTGTGAATTAACATCTCTAAACTAAAATTTTGCTATGATTATTCAAATGGAGCTATTTTCAAGATGCTTTTGCTCCTGCAAGTTTTAGCATTTTGTTACTGGTTTTGATGTTATTGTAAAAGCTTTTAGCAGCCCTAAAACTAAAAGCCAAGTAGCACATTAAAAAGGAAGAGTGTATTAACTTTGATGTCTAGCATGCTAGAAAGGTAATTGCAGTTGTTAAACATGAATTCCTGTTTTGCACCTATTCAAAAGACAGTTGGAAGTCTACTCTTGCCTGGTTTATATTAATAGCTGAAATAGAAGAGGAAGACCTAGTTTCTGCCTTCCTTGAGTCCACTGCCTAATTGTAAAGACCACATATTTAAATAAATTAACAAAATTGAGGTTATGTACAAACAGAAAGAAGAAAAGAGGATGTAGTGACCCTAACAAATGAGGTTAGGGGCACAAAATCTGTAGGAAACTATAAGGAGTTTGGTAGAGTAGGTGTTACATTTTTTAAAATGGGGAAACTGGGCCTAATAATTGCATAATTCTTGGGTGGCAAAACAAAGTTAATGTTTTTTCCTTTTATACCATAGTTGCCTCTCAGTCGTTGGAATTATATTTCCATTTAGCTTCATTAAGATAATATTGATACTTTTTTAAAAAAAATATTATGACTTAGATATTCTGGGAAATAGCTGAATATGTTGGTTAAAATATTTTTTTAAAAAGAATTATTAGAGGAGAGCTTTAAGTTGGTGAGAAAGCAAATGAAATCTTCAGACCAGAAACAATCAAAGTACTAATCCAGAGAGATGAGCAATAAACCCAGGGGCTGTCCTTACACATCTCTTGATTCTTAGTGGCCCAGAGCTTTGGTTTTAACTAACCATGCTTAGAGGCAGGACACAAGGTAAACTAGGGGGCGGGGGAAATAAAGCTTTCCCAGAGAAAAGGAAGCTTGACAGTTTTAGCCTTGGCTCTCGGTTGGTAGGGAGAAGTCTTCCCTAATAATTCTATACATAAATCCTCTTTGTTGCCAAAGTAGGGCAGAATTCACACTACCTGTTGTTGCCCCCAAAAAGCCCATTTTGAAAATTTAAAATGCCAGATTGATAGTCTTAGTGTGCAGTCATCTAGCATAAGGCAAACAAATCTTCTGCTGGAGAGCACATTTTAAACATAATCTTTAAAATTTCCACAAATGAAGTTCCAAAGAAAATGGGCTTACACTAAAAAATCATAAAACATGTAAGTAATAATAAGCCTGATTAAGCAGAAACAAGTCACAAACCATCAAAGATTGCTGATTTTGGAATTATCAAATATAGACTTTAGGAACGCTTAATATGCTTAAAGGAAGATACAGAAAAGACAGTCAAGAAACAAAACAGATTTAAGAAAAGAACCAAAGGGAACTTTAAGAAACAAAAATATATGGAAAAGAGAACTAAACCTCCAGGACAAGTTGAATACATCTTAGAAACAGCTGAGGAGAGAATTGATAAACTGGAAGATCTTAAGAAATTGCTCAGAATGTAATTCCTTAGAAAAGCAAAGAAATTGAAAATGGGAAAGATTGATACAAAGAAGTGGAACATGGGATGAGAAAGTGTAAAAATTTTATGGGAGTTCCAGAAGGACGTAATAGAGCAGTTGGTGGAGAGGTATTATTTGAAGAAATAATGATTGAGAATTTTATAGAATTGATGAAAGATGCATCAGATTTCAAAGAGCTCAGTGAATCCCAAGTAGAATAAATTATACTTAGATTTATGATTGCAGTACTCTAAAATACCATTGATAGAGATTCAGCAACTAGAGATAAAAGAGATTAGGAATGACAGCTAGACCAACGGCCAATTTTTGATCAGCAGTAGTGCAAACCAGAAGGCAGTGGAGATATCTTTAATATGCTGAAAGAGAATATGTGCCTAGCAAGAATTCTGTATACAGCAAAGGTAAAGAGTAAAAATAAAGATATTTTCAGAAAAACAACAATTGAGAGTTTACTAAAAAAAATCTTAATGGTGTCTTTGGAGAAGGAAAATTACTTCAGAAGAAAAGTCTGAAATGCAAGAAAGAATGAAGATCATAGAAAATAGTCAACATTTATGTAAATTTAAAAATAAACTTTTTTTAAGTAATAAGCTTTTTAAAGTTTCATGTTTTTTTATGACTAAAACTCAAGGCCACGTTTTAATAGAACATTTAATGAAATGCTTTACAAGGGATCTGGTTATTGTAGTAGATCAAGTTCCCTTCTAGCCCACATGTCCACATGTTTATGTACTTTTTGCAGTTGTAATAATCTATGGGTTGTAATCATTTTATGGTTAATACTGACCTCTTCTTAATCTCTGTGTGTCTTTAGTTGGCTACATTATTTCTCATGGGATAACCTGTAAAAGGGAGATACTAGTACATCTGAATTTTTTAAAATTGTTTTTTAAATTTTTTAAGTGAGGCAACCCTTGGTTGACCTCAACCATGTCAGTTTACAATCTCTTATTTTTAAAAATTTTTTATGCCTACCTCACCTAGTCTTCCTAGGTGGTCTCCCATCCAAGTACTAACCAGCCCTAGCCCTGCTTAGCTTCCAGGATTGGACTTGTTCAGTGTGGCATGGTCGTAGACCATATGGATATTTTTAAGAAGTAGATGAGATGATACATGTAAAGCATTCAGTGTAGTGCCTAGCCCACAGAATTGCTTAGCACATTCGCTTTTGTTATTGTGGTTATGTTTTTTTCCCCCTACTACATTGTGTGAAGGCATTTTCCATTTTTATTTTTTTCATATCTCATGAACTTTAATATGCACATTTGTTACACATTGTAACTTCTGAAGATTGGGATACATCTTAAAATATTTGGTATGTCATAGTTTAATCAATGGCAATTTTTTCTTTTTGACTTGTTAGTACCTCTTTAGATTTTATGAAATGTGATAATGTATCTTGGTAATTTTGAATGACTGTGTAGTACTTTACCATTGAGTGTGTTATAATTTCTTTGTTCCTTGTCTGACTTGGATTAGCTCCAATTCTTGGCTTTTATAATAATGTTAATATGTGGGAATGATTTGCACTATTTTACACAATCTCCAGTAAAGAATGAGTTTGCAAATTTTACGCCAATGTGGGAGTTATTTTTAAGTGCTCTGCTAATTTAGTAAGTGTAAATTTTTTTATTTTCATATTTGTGTACATGTGTATTTTTTCTAGAATTTTATTTTCTAGTCTTTAGTTTTTGTTAGTTTTATATTCTTTAGTCTGTCTATCTTTCATAATTTGTATATATTTCTTCAAAGCTAATTTTCTGTGACATAATAGTTTATATTTAACTTTTAACTTCACCTTGCAGTTATTTTGACATGATGTATTAGTGTTTGTGTTGTATACTTTTGAGAGTGAGACAGCTGAATTGCCTTCTGTTTAACACCAACATGCTTTATAAAAAAGAACATGGGGGTATTTATGCTGAGTTTTAATTGCTTTTCAAGTATTAATAGTTTAGTTCTTAAAATAAGAAATCTTACCTCAGTTTACAGCTAAGAAAATTGATACTCAGATGAGTTAAGAAATTTTCCCATGGTCACACAGTCGTTAATTTAGAGCTAGATTTTGAATTCAAGTGTGATTGTAGACCCTCAACCATTATATGGTTAAATAATAATTATTAACTATCTTTAAATAACAATTGCTATTTTGCTTTACTAAAACTACATACTACTCTGTATAACAGTTTTGTAAGTTAGGGATATTTCTAGTGGGTGTATGGCCCCTTCATTCTATCTTTTTCAGACACAGATTTTATTCATTAAATGAATTTTTACTTTTACATTGTATTTAAGATTCATAAGATCAGTTTTTCTTTCTGACAGCTATAATCTTTATTATTTTCCATTTTGTTGAGTAGGAACATAACTGGCCTCAGAATTGAGGAAAGTATGGGAAGGGTAGGTATGTAAATACATAGGTTTTCTTCTATTAAAATGCTTAATATCAGATTAAAAGCTGTTTACAAGGCAGGAAGGGTAGGTAGGCTATCACAAACTCTTTACAGTCCCATCAGTCAGAAATTAAGCTGTACCCAAATTCTCAAATCACAGTCAGCTCAGTTCCAAAGGCAAGGAAAATATGGGAAGGGTAGGTATGTAAATACATAGGTTTTCTTCTATTAAAATGCTTAATATCAGATTAAAAGCTGTTTACATGGCAGGAAGGGTAGGTAGGCTATCACAAACTCTTTACAGTCCCGTCAGTCAGAAATTAAGCTGTATCCAAATTCTCAAATCACAGTCAGCTCAGTTCCAAAGGCAAAGTGATAGGAGAGTGCTGCTGTGGTGAAAGCAGAAAGGGGGTTATTGTGTGTAGAGAATTTAAAAACAATAATAAATTGACTAAAAGGCATATGCTTGTTATTCTGTGCCTGGCAATTCTAATAAACTGTGTCGGCAATAAAATACTGCCACTTCGCCACCATTTCAGGCCCAGCTCTTGCTGCCAAAATGTGAATGAATTGACATGGAAAAGGATGTTGTATCAGAGCTCTCTCCTTTTTCTCAAATTGGGTTTCAGTTGCTAAGCAAAATTTAAAAAATATGGCAAGCTGTAGAGTGTAATTAAACAATAAATCAGTGTTTCATTGATTTATACATCGGTCATGTTATAATATTTGCACAGCATGGAAACTCAAAGTCAAGTAAAAAATTGGTTTATTAGATTAAAAGTTTACAGGGGAATTTTATGGGGCATAATTGCAGGAAGTATAGTTAGGCCTCCCAGAAGCTGAGTCTTCTGGTAACTCTAGAGGCTCCTCAGTTCTCCCTACTTGGAGTCACGCTTTGATTGCCCATATTTAAGTGTTCATTATACCTTAAAGGTTGATTTTTTTTTTTTTGGCTGCATGAATCAACTGAGTGTCAGTTTTAAGAATTCCCTCCATAGAGAACATATTACTTCTTGATAAGTGGCTTAACGTGTACTAGTTATTTTTCATGAAAGCAGAATTCCCAGTATTCACAGGTTATAAGCTTGAGTAATTCCTTGTCCTTTGAATCCACTTTCTGGTGGTACCTGCTGCCCAGGAAGGGTAGGCTATCATAAAAGAGAAGGGCCTCTGGCTAAGAGATAGTTAAAAGTAATTTTCTGGAAAGAGGATAAACTTTTCAAAGGGTCATTAATGTATTTGAGGAGGATCAAGACCTGTTTGGTTGAATGAGGTAAGAGAAGTGTATTTGTATATCCTCCTTTCTTTCTCCTTCCATCTTTTGAATACTCTTCTTCTCCCCACCCTCCATACTGTGATTCATTTCTACTTTTCACCTCTATATGTGTGTCTGCGATTAGATGATGTATGCAAAGGATCACTTCATTTTTTAAAATTTTATTTATATATTTTTTATAGTGACATTGGTTAACAAAAGATTATTTTAGATGGTAATATGGTAGTTATGTTGTGGACACTAAAAATATACAATTTCAGGACAAGTGGAAAAGCACAGTAAGGCAGATTGCTGTTTTATACTTGGGAAGAAATTTCCAGTGATAGAATCCTTCAGACTGAAAGGCATCTGTTACAGCTTGGATGGCAATAAAAATTATATATTCTGGAAAATCGCTCTAGGTAACTCAAAAATTTGCTCTAGATGCACAAATATATACTAGTATCAAAAATATGTGAATAGTTTGAATAAATTTTATGACATTTGCAAGTGGATTGAAGTAAAGCAGTGTTTCTACATTAATAGTATTTGAGATGTGTTTTTTTATTGGATAGGTAGGTGAATTTTACATATAGACATTTCAAGTTCATCAACTTAAAAGGTTTATATTTTCAAGTTGAGCCAAAAACAAAATATTTATTTAATATTTATTACATTGGGATTGTCTTCACATCTAAATAATGGAAAAAATCTCATCTAAATTTTTAGTGCACTAACTTTTAGAATTTACAGATAGATCCTTTGATTATTTAGCAGGTGACATCTAAAGGAACTGGTTTAAATCCTAATGCCAAAGTATGGCAAGAAATTCCTCCTGGAAATACTGATGCCACTCCAGTAACTCATGGAACTGAAAGCTCTTGGCATGAAACAGCAGCCACATCAGGGTCTCATCCTGAGGGTAAGTCCTAAATATTCCATCAGAACAAGTCACATTTTGATTAAAGATGTGGTCACACTGGTTTATAGATCTTTAGGGTATGTCCTTTGATTATTTGATTAAATATATTGCTGTGTTTAACGTGTAGTTTGTATACAATTCTCATATCTAATATTAGTGAATTGTCATTTCAAATAATAGCTGTATCTTTGGGTCCAGCATTGAATCCATTTATAATACAGTATTTGTACATTAGTTTTGATCTACTATCATTGGCAGTGCTCTTTACTCACTATTTTATATTAGGTAAATGACTTAAATTCTCCATGCTTGTGTCCTTCATCTGCAAAACAATAGTAATAATAATTATTATTATTTTTGGCTTAAGATTTTCTGAGAAATAAGTAAATAAAGTGAATGAAGCTGTCAGATAAATAGATAGTTCTATATAAGTTTAAGCTATTGTTAATCATTATAGCTTATCCATAATTGTCAAAACTTACTCCCTTGGGAAGAGAATGCTTAACTTAAAACCTTACGTATATTTTCCCAACTGGTAGAATTCTCTGAAATCATGTTGTACAAGACATAGGTCCCAGAGCTCATAAAGACAGGATTTGTAGAATTCCTATTTATTTTCAGTACTTTTTTTTTTTTTTTACAGGTAATACAGAGCTTTCAGATGATATATGTAAAGAATATGAAGTAATGTATTCATCTTGTGAAACCACAAGAAATTCTATAGGCATTGAAGAATCAACAGACGGAATGATTTTAGGGCCAGAAGATCTGAGTTACCAAATATATGATGTTTCTGGTAAACTTTATGGTTTTATTGGTAAAATGAGAGTGTGATATGCGCTTCTTTTTCCCTTTACAGTCTCTTTATCATTTTTCTAATAAACCTATGGCATTGATCAGTTTATTTTCTTACTTGAAAGTTTATGTTAATGAAATGTTAGTTGATTATTATAAATACTGTTTTCAAATGACTAACCATGAAAATTATAATTTAAAAAATGTTTATTCTATCAAAGGAAAGTGTGAAATCAAAGACAAAAGAAAAAAATAGTCAAAGTAGTTAAGAGACCTAAATTATAATCTTTCATAGGGTCCAAATTTCTTGGTCTATAAGTTGGGGTCATTGCAATTTTATCAATTTTTCTATCACTTTTGTCAGCGTGAAATGCATTTATAAATGTGAAATTGTGAGAATTAATTTTAAGGAAAAGGTTGTATTAAAAACATGGTCCTACTCTTCCACTTATGAAATATGGTTTCCTCACATTCATTCAACTGGCACAGATTAGTAGTTGATTAGATTTAAAATAGATGAAATTTGAAAGAAACTGAAAATAGACCCAAACTACCTAACTTTATTTTTCTGGTTTCTAAAGGGTCTCTTTGAAAAGTAAATGTAAAAGAAAAGGGAGTAGGTATTTTTTTTGCACCTTAGTTCTGATTTCAGTCAAGGTATATATACCTTTGTCATCAGTTTTCTTACTGGATTGTGTGTCAGCTTATAGGTTGATTTCTGAAGTGGAATGGGGTGATATTTCCATGTAATAATTTAAGGTGGTAGGATCTACTTCCTACTTTCATAATATACCTAACTACTGGCTACTTTGAACACAGTAGGTTTAAACGATGTGGCAACCAGTTGGCATTTTGAGTTTTCTATAATGATATTGAAAGTTTAAATGAAGTTATTGCTTATTTGGTTAGCATTTGGGTGGATAGATTTTGTATTAGAAGGATTGCATATACATAGAAATAGAATACTACTTATGTTCATTTTAATGAAGTTAATTTAATATATCACTCCAAATCTCGAGTAGTAAGACAAGGTAGTAAAATTATGCACAAAATATATTTATCTTTACATATATCCTGTTGTCTGTACTTAAAGGAAATTATTAATGCTTTTTAAGAAGACAAATGATATGCTTTAAGTAATAAAAAAAGTCTTATGTTCTGAGCTTAAATAATAGAAAGCATAGAAGATTGTTATAGAGTTGATCTGATCACTTTGGACATCTGAGTGCTTTACATATTCCTAGGAAGATAATGATGCTCTAAAATCAAGAAAGTGTAGGATAGTATTTTACAGTATAGTAGCCAAGTATGTTTAGTATAAATGGTGCTTTGTTAATTACTTGATAAAATAGTATTTAAACTGATGTGAAATTTATCCAAAGAATAAAGAATAGATAGGTTGGAAAAAGTTACACTTTGAGCTATCTGAATTCTAAAAATAATTAAATATAGTTTTGTGATAGTTTAATTTATGCATACTTTGCAGCTTATTCTGAGTGCAACGATAACTTATGGTTATCTGGTATTAACTTTTCCTCTCTTGTTTGCTACCATCAGGAGAAAGCAATTCAGCAATTTCTGCGGAAGACCTAAAAGAATGTCTGAAGAAACAATTAGAATTCTGTTTCTCAAGGTACACTATCATTTTTTCAATTGATATTTTTCATTTTTTGAATTGTTTGGTTAGTAAATGTAAAATATACCTGTGAAATAGAGTGAAGAATGGTGGTTTTGATTTTCTTTAGTGACATATTTTGGTATCATTCTTTAGCATATTTCTTAACTAGATTTAAAGATGTATAGTTGGATATGCAAAGGATATATTCTCAGTAGAAAGATAATGAAATTTCTTTAGATACTTTTTCTATGAACATATTCAGGTTTAGAGATGTCAAAAAAGTAGTTGTCTCTTAATTTATATTTTTAATAGTTGGCTGTTATAACCTTTGATAGCTTTCTTATTAGCAAGGTAGGTGGATAGGCACTGAATTTATATAACCAGTGTCTTCTATTAAATAAGAAGTTCTTTCAGGCAAATGTTTCAGGGTGTCTTATTTACAGATAAGAATGATGTAGGTATATTTACACCTTAGACATCTTAAAGCTTCAGTACGTAGAACTACCCTTTCCAAAATAAACAGAAGTTTTGATATGCATGCAAACATAATGCCTTCTATTTTTCCTATAATGGTAAGAGGTAGGATTAGTGAATCAATTTTTTTTAAGCTAGAAACATGGATTTTATCATAGACTTTTTCATTTCGTTACACATAATACACCCTTGACTCAGGTTTAATTGATTCTTCACTTCGTAAATATCTCCCTTTTCTTCCCCCTTTTTTTTTATTCTTTGTTGTCTTAGTCTAGTACAGGCCCTAGAACAAAATCTGGAGCCTTCTGGCTTCCTTTTTTCTAGTCATTTTCTGTAACATAACTTGTAATATTTATTTTAAAATCTTTGTCTATTAACTGGATCATTTGTATGTCTGCTTATAGTCTGATTTTTTCTCTTGATTCTCTGTCATGATTTCCTGCCTTTTTGTATGTCTTACAAGTTTTGATTATGTGCTGGACATTACATTTAAAAGTAGCTAGAAGCTGCAAGGGACATAATTTTTTCCTCCAGAAGAAATTTAAACTTTCTTCTGATAGAAGTAGATTGATTGTTTCAGTATAGTCAGGAGTTAATCTGGGTCAGGGCCAAGTAGCCATTTTAGTTATACTTGAATTCACCTGTAATTTATGTCTGTTCCTTGGGCATGACCTTCTGAGGTTTTTGATTTAGAAGTTGGCAGTTTTCAATTACCTCAGTCCCAAAACACCAAGGGAGATTTAGTTCTGTTCTTCTGAGATTTGAGGTTAACTGTTTAGCTTCATGTACCCCATGAGCTTCAAAATCTGGCAAATGTCTTATGGGAGAGATCTGTCTTAAATTAAGTTTGATGCAAGTTTCCTCCTTCCACTAGCACTTCTGCAAGAGATTTTATTCTGCCTTTTAAACCCGGCTCCCATTCTTTCATCTTTTTCCTTAGAATTCAGTAAACAGTTGTGTGTTGAGGGTTCTTTTAGCTTTTAATTTATAATGCCAGTCTTGTGCAACTGCTAAAGGTTCTGCTGGTTTTTCTCTGGTCCAGGAAAGAAATCTTTCTGGAATTTCATTTTGTCCTTGTAGCTTCCATAGCTCTCCTTTATCTTCAAAAACATGATTTTGGTAATTTATTCAGGCTTTTTTAGTTGTTGCAGTGGGAGCTCTTGTCATGACCTACCACATTCTCCTCAGAACCGTGATACAATTCAAACCAGCTGGGCAATTGACATTCGTAGCTCAGAAAAATTGCCATTAGTACATATCATATATTAGTCATGAATATTAAAATCCTAGGTGTTATATCCATTAATTTGACTGACTTCTGTGAGGTACAGTTTCTTTTAAGAGTTTGAAACACTGTTTTATAAGAGCAGACATGCTAAAAGTCAGAATTGATTTAGGATGTTAGATTTTAGTTATGCAAATAATATGTTTACACCTGTCTTATTTTCAAGTTCTTAAAGAATATCTTATTGATTAGGATCATAACAGTTTGTTCCTCTTTTGATGCTTCAGTGAGCTTAACCTTTGCTGGTATCTTCTCTAGTCTTATTTTTTCTTCCCAAATAGCCACCACCTGTTGACAGCTGTAACCTTGAAGTAATTAATTCTCTATTTTAATATGATTTGAATGTAAAGATCTTTGACCCTTCATTTTTGCTTGTCACTAGGCCTTTGAAACACATTTTTTAATATAGATCCTTCATGGCACCTGTATTCTGGGTCAGGGGACGCAAAACAATAAACATATTAAATAATCAACTTAGAAGTGGGTTAGGTGATAAGCACTATGGAAAAAAATAGGGCAGGGTAAGCAAGGGAAGGGGAATCTGGAGTGCTTTAAGTTTCAGCATTAAATAAGGTGGTCATTGAGAATGTGGCTTTTAATTAAAGATTTCTAGCTATTTGTAACTAGAATGCTTTAATAATTTGATGTGACCAAGATGCATTTAATTTTACTTCAGTTTTTTAAACAATTTTATGTGTAAAATAGAAGTATTTGTATCTTTTTTTAAAAAAATGTATCTTAGAGAATCATGTCTTAATTTTAAATGTTTCACATTTATTATTTAAATTTAAATAAATAGTCAAACATTTATTTTTAAAAATGCAAACATTCAGAAACAAAATTTTTCACGACCCAACTTTTGGTTTAAACTGCATATTCTAACATCAGTGATAGGATGTTTATAAGATGGAACTATAATATATATAATATTTGGTAACATTCTTTTGAATTTAATATTAAGCCTCATTCCATATCAGTATAATTCCATAAAATCCTTCATTTAACACTATTGAGCCCAACGTATTTGGGGACTGAGAAACTTTCTGGAAAGTGTTAAAGTATATTAGTTGTATATCATATATATTTTCATAGTTCACTGTATTATTTCTGATAATTTTTTCCCACTAGACTTAGTGATAGAAGTGAATAAGGTTCCTCTTTAGGTGCTGTTAAGGAATTGTTTGTTTTATAGAACTGTTCCTTCTGTATTTTTTTTCAGAGAAAATTTGTCAAAGGATCTTTACCTTATATCACAAATGGACAGTGATCAATTCATCCCAATTTGGACCGTTGCCAACATGGAAGAAATAAAAAAGCTAACTACAGACCCTGATCTAATTCTTGAAGTGCTGAGATGTATGTGTATCATACCTTTTTACTTATTTTTTGAAGTCAAAAAATTATTCTTTTGATGTCTAATCATACAGGGAATTGTTTTAACCCCTATGTTTTACTATTCTGTTTCAATAATTTGTCTTTTATTTTATTTTTACTAATATGTAGTTTCTGTATTAGTTCCATACCTTGGTGGTTCATCTTGATACCCACTTATGCATATAAGCAATTAAATCTTAAGGCAATTTTTCTTAACTGCTTGTTTTGTCTCCACTTGCCCTTTAAGTGAACTATGGTATATTCTTTCTGAAGGAACTAGAAATAAGTTTTGGCTATGTAGTACTATCTTCATTCAATATTTCCTCAAAATCAGCATCTGAAAGATGGCTTCTGAGTTTCTGTATAGTATGCAAATAAATACGTTAAAATCAAGCAAAAGGTTATAGTCATTTGTGCATAATTCTTGGTTTAACTGCTTAGATGGTAATTTTAAGAAGAACTTCTTTACATATGAAAGCTCATTACATTCCCTAGAATTTGGCTAATGCAAATATACTGATTTTTGTTCTCTTGAAGTAAAGAATTTGGTAATTATATACAGGGAAATTACCTCATTAAATAAGTGTTATGTGCTCTGAAGGTTTTTTCTAGCCTCAACATAGGGTCAAGTCACAAAGTCACAAAAATACTCTGAATGTTTGTTCAAAGAATATTTATTTAAAGAAGAACAACTTGTCTGTGGCCATGCCACCCTGAACACGCCCAATCTTGTCTGATCTCGGAAGCTAAGCAGTGTTATGCCTGGTTAGTACTTGGATGGGAGACCACCTAGGAAGACCAGGTGCTGTAGGTATAAAAATAAATAAACAAACAAACAAATAAATACAATAAAGGATAACAACTTAATTTCTTTAGGATATTAGCCTCTGCCAATTTATTCAGTTGGAAATAGAAATGAGTAGTTTTTTAATGGCATTAATATATCTGTTTATCACTTTTGAATGAAACCTTTTTAAATTTCAGCTTCTCCCATGGTACAAGTTGATGAGAAGGGCGAGAAAGTGAGACCAAGTCATAAGCGCTGTATTGTGATTCTTAGAGAGATTCCAGAAACAACACCCATAGAGGTAAAACTAAATATTCTTTTCTTTTTAAATTGGTGGAGCTAAACAAGCAAAATATGTCAATACCCTCATCAGTTACTGTGAATAGGATAAGTACTAATTTGTTTTGTAAATTTTGAAATACTTGAAGAGTTGGACAGAGGGAGGAAGAAGATATGATTCTATGTTCTTATAAGGATAGACTGAATATGGCACTGAGACTAACTTTCAATTTATTGATTCGAGTGAATGGCAGTTAAAATATACATAGACTCTTTTAGGAACTTGAGGATTCTTCTGAAAGAATAAACTTAGATATGAATGGAAAAGAAAAATATGAATAAGGACTAATGGGTAAAGACTAATGGTAAGCAAAATATAAAACAAAGCTGCTGCTATAAAGATGATATGGTACAGGTACAAAAATAATATTTGAATGAAATAATATAATCTAGAAATAGGCCCTCTTCTACAATAGTGTATATATAATAGTTATTTAGTAATTAGATTCTACGAAGTATTGCATAAAGTACTTTAAGTGTAAGGTTTTATTATCTCTGGTTTACAAAGTTAACTCAGACTTAGGATGGTTACATAACTTGTCTAAGGACACATGGGTTGTTTCAATGACAGTTGGTTTGAAATTGGTCTCTGATTCTGAATCCCATGTTTCTTAACCACTAAGCCACGAAGCTTCACACTAAGTTGTTATGTTAGAGATGGGAAGGATTAATCAGTAACTGACATATAGTAATTGATTAACCATTAAAATTATTTGGACTCTTGCTACATAAAACTTTTGACACATTGGTAGTTAATCTTTTTGTCCAGATTCGTTTAGTATTATATCTTCAGAAGAAGGTTTTCTAAACTTAGAATGAAAGAAATTAGAAAAAAAGACTGTCACTAGATAGATCTTCGATATCAAATTATGAACTATATATCAAAAGTAACAAACTGAAAGAAAAATTTCAGGATGCTAAGAATATTTATAATATTAAGAAATAACATAGAGTATGTTAGCCTGAACTCTAGAACCAAACTTCCTGGATTTGAACAGTTTTTTTACCTGCTAGTGCTTTGACCGTGGATAAGTTATTTAACCTTTTTTGCCTCAGTTTTATCATGTATTAAATAGTAATATGTAACTCGTAAAATTGTTATGAGAATTAAGTGAGTTAGTATACAAAGAGCTTAGAGCAGTACCTTGCATATAAAAAAACACGCTAAGGTTAGCTATTATTATTTTTGTAGTTATTTTAATTCAGTCTGAATAATACATAAGGAGCACACCCACACGAAAATCAGTAAGTGAAAGGAACAAGGCATGAACATACTGTTCATTTAAAAAAAAAAAAAAAGAAGTGCAAATGACTAAAATAGAAAGTCTTCGTAGGTAGTAATCATGAAAATTGGGTTGTGACCTTAAAGATTCTCTTGGAATAAATTTTTGATTACTTTAGATCCAGACTTCTCTTATATTTGGGAAAGCAAATATATAAACATAACTCTTCCTAAAAAATGATGAAGGCTAAAAATAGGGATTTTATTAAGATTTCAAGAACTTCTTTATATGTTTTAAGGGAATTATAAATAATTAGAGAATATTTATGGATTTTCGAAGGTGGAGATCAGTGAGTGGCAGGCAGTGTAACAGTTCCACAGATAGTTCAGAAATGTAATTCTGGACTAGATGGGAATTTTAAACTAAACTTGGTGATGTTTCACCACATTCACAAATGTTACGAGACTCAGCTGATTGATCACTTATTTATTTCAAATAGTATTTGACTCAAAATTTCATCACAAGTAGAGACAGTTTTTTAAAAAATTAAATGCATTAAACATTCGAGGGAATTAGAATACAGGTTAGACTTCACTGTTATGTTGATTGTCCAATCAGCTTAATAATTTTCTTTTTTTAAATTGATACCTAGTGATGTTTTGTGGGATAGTTTAACGAAATCAGATTCTTTTGATATTTAGGAATTATTGGTTGCTACTGAATTTTTCCTTGAACTCAAATAGATATTTAACAAAATGGAATTTGGAGCTATACAAATCTTGATTTGAGTTCCACTTTGTAGTTGTATGGGTAGGGTAGACAAAGTCATTTACTCAACTCTAAAATGGAAATGATAAAACCTTTGGCACAGGATTGTTTTCAGGAGTAAATCACAGTGCCTCACATTGGATAATATTTTAGCAGATATTGTTTCCTTTCGTTTTATGACATTTTGGGGATGGATATTTAATGTTCACTTTGAGTTTTTATAAATTTTGTTCAGGTTGTTAACTGTCATACACGTCTGAATTTTGGTAATCTTTTTCTAAATCCATATATTTCTTGGAATTTTAGTTTAGTTATATCGGTTATGGAAAAGAGAAAATATCTGCACAAAGTTTATGTCTATGAATGATTTTGATGTACAGCCTCTGGTTTGAATGAGAATGCATGAAAATACTTATTCAGCACCTAGAAAATGTTAATGGAGGACATACTTTTTTATTTTTTTTTTGATAATGGCAAGACTAGAGAGCTTTTACTGTAAGGAAAATTTAGCTTGCCAACTAGGAGTGAAATGCTTCAGTTTTGCTGATTATAAAATAAGGCCCTATCGCTAACTCATATGTAAAATTTGTGCTATAACTGTACATGTTTTTGTTTCAGAACATCATCTCCCAATAGAAAAATGGGCAGAAGGCATAAACAGTTAACAAGTAAATAAAAAGGACAAAGAGACATGAAGAGAAAAAAAACTCATTATTGATATATTTTTTAGAATTAACTAAAGTTTTCTTTTTTAGGAAGTGAAAGCTTTGTTCAAAAATGAAAATTGTCCCAAGGTCATAAGTTGTGAGTTTGCACACAACAGCAACTGGTATATAACTTTCCAGTCAGACACTGATGCACAAGAGGTAAGAAGAGAACTTTTCTCATTTTAAGCCCCAGTAGTGAAAGTAGTAGGGGGATATTTTAATTGAGAAAATATATATGCCTACAGTATGTTTGCAAAGATTATTGAGCACCTTGTTTACCTTTTTGATTTTGTTTATTAATAGGTTTCCTTTTTGTTATCTTCCTAAAGCTTTTTCAGTTTCACTTTAAGAACAGTTTGTTTTCTATCAATAAAAAAATTAACACTGTTTTAAAATTAACATGTGATTTGGGAATTATGTATTCAGTAGATAATATTTCTAATACATACTAGGTCCACAATAAATATATACCTTCCTTACTGATTCTTGGAATTTTGACATCATGATTTTACTCTTAATTGTTACCATATCCTACTTAAATATAAGAAATATTCCTTTGAGTCAAAAACATATCTAATAGCATTTTAAAACCACTGTGATTTTTAAAAAATTCTTTACCTTGGAAAGATGTCTGATCAAACCAATGTAAAATTGATACGTAGTGACATTTGGGACCGTTTTGAATTTTGTGCATTTTATCTGCAGTAATCAATAGAAACTAATCTATAGTAAATGTGAACTGTAGCTGAGGTCTTAAGTTTTACTTTCTCATTTCCTATCACCTGCATAATGGAATCACCTTCAGAATTTTTTGTTGTATAGTTTAGACATAGTTGCTAATACTGAACTCTTGATAGAATAAAGATGTTTTTAACGAAATGTTTGAATGCGAATGAAAGTTCCTTTCTGCTTTGTTAACAGGCTTTTAAATACTTGAGAGAAGAAGTTAAAACATTTCAGGGCAAGCCAATCATGGTAAGAAAAGAAACATTTGTAAGTAAGGCCATCGTGAAACAAGAATGTTTTTTGTTATTTGTTTGAAAATTTAAAAAGCACACAGATGGATAATATTTTATAGAACCGGTAATGATTTTAAAGAAACTTTTAGCTCTTGATGTGCCCCTTCAGAAAATTAGTTGATGGTGCATCAGAATACTTTTTATATAGCAATTCTTTCCAAAGGCACAACTTCAAATAGCATAAAGTTTTAGATGTTGATTAACAACATGTAAGATAATCCCAGATCTCAAAATGAGGAGCAGAAATATTTTTTAGTACTAGGATGGAAAATATTTGCAGTACTTTAAACCTCATCTTGGTTCACTGTATCATCACATCAACATTTTAACCATTTGGGAAACCTGGGAATTATCATTGATGGCACTTGCTCACTGTCTTTACATGTCTAGTCTGTCCTCAGATTCCATGAAATATGCCTTCAAAACTTCTTTCACTCATTATCACTATTGTTTAGACTTCAACAATTGGATAGCTTTTTAACTCTTATGTCTTCAGCTTTTTCCCTCTTACAGTCCATTCTCCACATTACTAGGAAGGAGAGCTACCATTCAAAATAAAATACTAAACATACATTTAATTTTGACATTCCCTATGTAGTATAATAATTAATATTTGTAAGTGCAATACATTGTTGTTACTCTTATTGAGCTCTTACTGTGTATCCATTTTTGTTATAAGCACTTCAAATGTGTAGAGTCATTTAATACTTGCAAGAACCTATTAAGGTGTAGGTACTCTTATTTCCTCTGTTTTACTGATAACGAAAGTGAGGTATGAGAATCACCTACCCAGTTTCACACAACTATTAAGTGACAGAACCGTGGTGAGAGAAGGTTTCATTATTTATTCAAAGTTTGTATGTCAGACACTATTCTAAGTACTTGACATATTTCTCATTACTTCTGTGTGGTAGGTGGTATTATTACTTTCAGCATTACAGATTAAGCTATCAGTCAGTTGTCATTTTATTTCCTCTGCCTATAATGCTGTTCTCCCTATTATTTCCTTTCCCTGCTTTCGGCTATGAAAACATTCTCCGGGTCTTCTAATAGCTTTAACGTTTGCTATGTTGTAGTTAGGTCTTTGAAATGTTTGGAATTAATTTGGTGTAGTATAAGAGAGATCTAATTTCATTTCCTCATCATATTTGGAAAGGTAATTGTCTCAATACTTATTTGTTGAACAATCAGCCTGTCCACGAATTGTGTATAATGTTGCATCTGTCAGATCTGTTTTGAGCTCTTTATTCTATCAATCTCTACTGAACCAAAATCACTTGCTTTAATTATCAAAGTTTTTAAATATCCTTATTTCCTTATGTAAGTTCTCCCTCATTATTTTTTAAGACTGTCTTGGTTATTCTTAGACCATTACTTTTTCATAAGAATTTTAGAATTTCTAATACCAGCAAAACAACCAAACAGTAACTGTATTTGGAATAAATAGAATTGCATTTAATTTATTGCTTACATTGGGGACAATTGACAGTTTACCCTACATTATTCAATATTATGGTAACATTTTTATGATATATTTGTCTATTAGTTCAGGTATACTGTTTTATAATTACTCCTTTAAAGTAATTTTTGTTGCTTTTTTTTTCCCTAGAAAGGAAAAGATTAATGGGGTGGATATTGGTCTCAACACTGTTCATAATGGTATCATAAGTGTTGGAAATACTATTTTTATAATAATTTTTATCTTTTAGTTATGGTTGGCATACAGTATAATTGGTTTCAAGTGTACAACACAGTGATTAGACATTTATATAACTTACGAAGTGATCACCCTGATAAATCTAGTACCCATCTGTCACCATACATAGTTATTACAATATTATTGACTGTGTTTCTTATGCTATACTTTACATCCCTATGACTACTTTGTAGCTACCAAGTTTTACTTTTTAATTCCTTCCCATTTTTATCCACTCCCCCAACCCTTCTCTCATCTGGCAACCCTCAAAATATTCTTTGTAACTGAGTTTATTTGTTTTGTTTGTTTATTTTCTTTAGATTTCACATGCAAGTAAAATCATGTGGTGGCTAATATAGTTCTATGTTTAGCATTTTGAGGAGCATGAAACTATTTTCCACAGCAACTGCACCATTTTACATTCCCAGCAATACAGGAGGATTCATAGTTTTCCGCATCCTTACCAGCACTTGTTATTTTACACTTTTTTGATAAAATCCATTTAAATTGGTATAAAATGGCATCTCATCATGGTTTGGACTTTCATTTCCCTAATGACTAATGATGTTGAGTATCTTTCCATGTGCATATCTGTTTGACAGTTGTATATCTTTTTTGGAGAAATATTCTATTGAAGTCCTTTGCCTTTTATGTTTGTTTTTTTTTTGTTTTTGTTTTAAGACTTTATTTTAAATATTTACGTTTCAACTGCTTGTTTCTAGTGATTTAAAGTACACTGAGATTTATTTTTATGGATTATTATTCTGGAAACTTACATGAAATCTAAGTCCATGAATCTTTAAAAAAATTTCAATTACACTTGATATTCAGTAGTACATTAGTTTCAGGTATACAGCATAGTGGTTAGACATTTATATAACTTACAATATGATCCCACCAATAAGTCTAGTACCCACCTAGCATCATACATAGTTTTCACAATATTATTGACTATATTTCCTATGCCATACTTTACATCTCTGTGACTATTTTGCAACTACTAATTTGTACTTCTTAATTCCTTCACTTTCCACCCAGTCCCCCACCCTCATCTCATCTGACAACCATCAGTTTATTCTCTATATCTCTGAGTCTGTTTTGTTTTGTTTTGGATTTCACTTAGCATAATACCCTCTAGGACCTTCTATGTTATCTCAAAGATTTCATTCTTTTTTATGGCTGAGTAATGTTCAATTGTGTATTCATTTGTCTAGCAATGGACACCTAGGTTTCTTCTATATCTTGGCTGTAGTAAATAATGCTGCAGTGAACATAGGGGTACATATATCTTTTGGGATTTTTTCAGATAAATACCCAGAGGTAGAATTGCTGAGTCATAAAGTAATTTTATTTTTAATTTTTTTGAGGTACTTACATACTGTTTTGCATAAGTGGCTACACCAGTTAAATCCCACCAACAGTACATGAGTATTCCCTTTTCTCCCCATTCTCACTAACACTTGCTGTTTGTTAAATTTTTCCTGGTAGCCATTCTGACAGGAGTGAGGTGATAATCTCATTGTGGTTTTAATTTGCATTTCTCTGATAATTAGTGATGTTCAGCATCTTTTCACATTTATTGGCCATCTGTATGTCCCCTTTGGAGGAATGTCTATTCAGGTCCTCTGCCCATTTTTCGATCAGATTATTTGTGTGCTTTTATTTTTTTGGTGTTGTATGAGTTCCTTGTAAATTTTGGATATTAACCCTTTATTGGATATATCATTGGCAAATATGTTCTCCCATTTGGTAGGCTATCTTTTCATTTTGTTGATGGTTTCCTTTGCTGTGCAAAAACTTTTTAGTTTGATATAGTCCCATATTTGTTTCCCTTACCCAAGAAGATACATCAGAAAAAATATTATTCAGAGCTGTATCCAAGTGTTTACTGCCTGTGTTTTCTTTTTAGGAGTTTTATGGTTTTGGGTCTTATATTTAAGTCTTTAATCCAGTTTGAGTTTACTTTTGTATATGGTATAAGAAAGTGGTCCAGTTTCATTTTTTTGCATGTGTCCAGTTTCCCCAACACCATTTATTGAAGAGACACTACAACATTGTATATTCTTGCCTCCTTTGTCATAGATTATATGACCATATAGGCTTGGGTGTATTTCTGAGCTCTTTATTGATCTGTGAATCTGTTTTTGTGCCAGTATCATGCAGTCTGATTACTATGGCCTCGTAGTATAGTTTAATATCAGCGTGATACTTTCAACTTTGTTCTTTCTCAAGATTTCTTTGGCTGTTTGGGGTCCTTTGTGGTTCCAGATAAGTTTTAGGATTATTTTTTCTAATGCTTTGAAAACTACCATTGCTTTTTTGATAGGGATTGCATTGAATCTACTGATTGTTTTGGGTAATGTGGACATTTTAACAACGTTAATTCTTCCTATCAATGAGTACGGTATATCCTCCCATTTATCTGTATCTTCACTTTCTTCAGTCTCTTATGGTTTTCTAGTGTAAGTCTTGTAATTCCTTGGTTCAGTATTGTACTCTTTTTGATGCAGTTGTAAGTGGGATTGTTTTCTTAATTTCTCTTTTTCACAGTGTGTTATTGGTGCATAAAAAATGCAGCTGATTTCTTAATGTTAATTTTGTATCCTACTTTACTAAATTCATTTATCAGTTTTAATTGTTCTTTGGTGGAATGTTTGGGGTTCTCTCTATATAATATCGTGTTATTCATAAATAATGACAGTTTTACTTTTTCCTTTCCAATTTGGATGCTTTCTATTTCTCTTCATTTTCTGACCGCTGTGGCTAAGACTTCCAATACTGTGTTGAGTAAAAGTGGTAACAGTGGATGTCTTGTCTTGTTCCTGATCTTAAACAAAAAGGTTTCAGCTTTTTACCATTGAGCATGATATTAGCTGTAGGTTTTTCATATGTGGCCTTTTTTATGGTGAAGTATGGTTCCTCTATCCACAATTTGCTGAGAGTTTTCATCAAAAATAGTTGTTGAATTCTGTCAAATGCTTTTCCAGCATCTATTGATATGATCATGACATTTAGCTTTCATGTTATTTTGTGGTATATCATGTTAATTGATTTGTGGATATTGAACCAACCTTACATTCCAGAAATTGATCCCATTTGGGTATGGTAGATGATCTTATTAATGTATGCTGATTCGGTTTGCTCATGTTTTGTTGAGGATTTTTACATCTGTGTTCAGGGATATTGGCCTATAATTTTCTTTTTTTGTGGTATCTTTGTCTTGTTTCTGTAGCAGGGTAATACTGGACTCAGAAAATGAGTTTGGTAGGCTTTTTTTCTCTTCAGTTTTATGGAATAGTTTGAGAAGGATAGGTATTCTTTGGATGTTTGGTAAAATTTTCCTGTGAAGCTGTCTGATACAGGACTTTTGTTTGTTGGGAGTTTTTTGATGAATGATTCAATTTCATTTATAATAATCAGTCTGTTTAGATTTTCTTTTTTTTCTTGATTCAATCTTATTAGATTGTATGTTTCTAGGAATTTATCCATATTTTCCAAGTTGTCTGATTTGTTTACATATAATTATTTATAGCATTTTCTTATAATCCTTTGTATTTCTGTGGTGTTGTCACTTCTCTCATTTCTGATTTCATTTGTTCTTTTTCTTGATGAGTCTGGCTAAAAGTTTATCAGTTTTATCTTGTCAAAGAACCAGCACTTTGTTTCATTGATCGTTTTTATTGTTTAGTCTTTCAGTTATTTCTGCTCTCTATTATTTTCTTCCTTTTACTCACTTTGGGCTTTGTTTACTGTTCTTTTTCTGGTTTCTTTAAGTTTAAAGTTAGATTGTTTATTTGAGATTTTTCTTGTTTATTTAAGGCCTCTGTTGCCATGAATTTCCCTCTTAGAACTCCTTTGACTGTGTCTCATAGATTTTGGGGGGGGGTCATTGTGTTTTCATTTTCATTTCTCTTTAGGTATTAGGTGTTTTTTAATTTCCTCCTTGATCTCATAGTTAACACATTTGTTGTTTAGTAGCATGTTATTTAGCTTCTACATGTTTGTGTGTTTTTCAGTTTTCTTATAATTGATCTAATTTCATACTGTTTTGATCAGAGAAGATGCTTGATATAACTTCAGTCTTTATAAATTTATCAAGAGTTGTTTTATGGCTTAACATGTAGTCTGTCCTGGAAAATGTTTCATGAATTCTTGGGTGAAATGTTCTAAAAAAATCAGTTAAGTCCATTTGGTATAATGTGTTATTTAAGGCTATTGTTTTCTTGTTGATTTTCTGTCCCATCTGTCCATTGATGTCAGTTGCATGTTAAAGTCCCTTGCTATTGTTGTTTTATTGTCGATCTCTCCCTTATGTCTATTTATATTTGCTCTATATCTTTAGGTGCTCCTATGTTAGGAGTATAGATATTTACAAGAGTTATATTCTGTTATTGGATTGATCCCTTTATCATTATGAAATGCCCTTCTTTATCTTTTATTACAGCCTTTGTTTTAAAGTCTGTTTTGTCTGATGTATGTATTGTCACACCAGCTCTTTTGTATCCCTTTCAGTCTGTGTGTCTTTCACTGGATAGTGGGACTCTTGTAGGCACCATATGTATGGGTCTTCTTTTTTTGTCCATTCCACTACCCTTTGTCTTTTGTTTGGAGTGTTTTATCCGTTTACATTTAAAATCGTTGTTGATACAGTATGTATCATAAAATGTTATTACCATTTTGTTGTTTTTTTTAATTGTTTTTGTAGTTCATCTGTTTTTCATTCTTTTGCTCTCCTCTCTTGTATATATGTAACTTTTTCAAACTATTTTTGCAAAGTGTGTATTCCTAGTTGTTTGAGGTCACTGAAATTTCTGTTTGATTGTCTCTGCATTCAGCCTGTGACCTGAGGAAGGTTTTCATAAATGTATGGCTCCAGATAGGGTAGTGGTAGTGATGAAGGATCCTGTCTCTTTAAATCTTCTGATACCTGTCACCAGCTGCGATGGAGGCCAGAATGAAGGCAGGCATCGGCACTAATCCCTTAGGAATCCACCAGACCAATGACAACACATCCCAAATTTTTGGAGGATAGTTTTCTTACTACCTACCTTGGCACCAGCTAGCCACTCCCAGAACATAGGCCACTGAGAAATGAGAATGGTAGCTACTTTCTTCTTACTTAGGAAAGATCAGCATCCTTTCCCTTCATTAAGTACTCCCCTATTTGTCATGAGTGTTTATGCTCTCCTGAGTCCTCCCTTACTTTTATAGGGAAATGATACTTTGTAATCTGCGGGCTATGCACAAGGAGTGGTTATGATGACTTTTTTGGTCATTGTTTATAAGTCTTTTCATTGGACAGAGCTATTAAATATGTGTTTTTCTTTTCTTTTTTTTTTTTAAGACAAAGTATGCCATGAATTTATGCTGATGCTTCCAGTTTAAATTCAGGCGACATTGTTTTTATTTCTTCAATCTCACAGCTGTGTCTCCTTTCTCCAATGTGAAAAGTCTCATCTCAATGACCTTAATATAGTTGCTGGTTTAATATATCCCAAAATCACCTGTAAATGTATCTGAATAACAATACCAGTAGCAGAATAATTCTGGAAATAAATTAAGAAATTTTCCATACTTTGCCTTGTGGTTTATTCATAACAAACAGTTGATTTTATTATGATTCAGAGTAACTTAGGATTTCTCTGTATTATTAATGGGATGCACATTTAGGTTCATTTTGCTTTTCACTTTTACAAATCGATTTCTTTTTATTTTCAATATATACATGGCTTAAAAGTAAAATATCAAAAACAGTATCTTAAATACATATTCACATATATGTGTGTATACAAGTATATTCATATCCCCATCTGGCTTAGCTAAAGAACAACTTAATATACATACTGTTTCTTGCCTTGCCTCTTTTTTTTTTTTAAGTATTCTCTGTATTCTGGAAATCACTTCATATTAGTATCTAGAGCAGGTCTTCGGTTGTTTTTGCATCAGCATGTTAACTGTGTGTATATACTGTGGTATAGTCAGCCATTTGATGGACTGTTGGGTTGTGTGTGTGTGTCAGAGAGAATTTTTCTCCCTCTCCCTGTTATAATTAGTATCAGTGAATAGCTGTGTGCATTTATTTTTTAAAACCTCTTTTTAGTCAGTGTATATTTGGCAAAGATTTCTAGAATTGGGATTGATGAGAATATAGTAAATGTATTTGTATTTTGTAAGATAATGCTAAATTTCCTTTTTTTAAGGGTTGTACTATTTTGTTTGCCCCATCATCAGTATATCAGAGTTTCTATTTTGCTACAGACTTATCAATAGACTGTTTTCAAGTTTTTGGACTTTGGCCAATTCTATAAATTAAAAATTATTTTTAATTGCATTTAGCTTATGAGCAAGGTTTAATATCTTTTCATATTTAAGAGCCATTTGCCTTTTATTACTGTGAATTCTGTTTTCTCTAGCTCATTTTTAAGTAGGATTCTTTTTTTTATCTTTTTATATATTAGAAATATTAGCCCCCATCTGTGCTAAGTTGCAGTTTTACAGTTTTGTGGTTCTACTTTGTTTGTTGTGATATTTGCCATGCCAAGTTTCTTTAATTAAAACTGCCATTTTCTTTGGCTTTACTGATTCTACAATAGATAGAAATAATATAGTGTGAAATGTTGCTACATATATTTATAAAAATATACAGTTAGTCCTTTGTAATTGTAATGTGTTCCTCTTCTAGGCAAGGATAAAAGCCATCAATACATTTTTTGCTAAGAATGGTTATCGATTAATGGATTCTAGTATGTATAGTCAGCCCATTCAAACTCAAGCACAGTATGCCTCACCAGTCTTTATGCAGCCTATATATAATCCTCACCAACAGTACTCCGTCTATAGTATTGTGCCTCAGTCTTGGTCTCCAAATCCTGCACCTTACTTTGAAACACCACTGGTAAGTAAGATCCTTCTAAAATAATAAAATTTTTCACTCAAGCTGAAAAATTTGAAGAAATCAGCTAGACTAGGGTTTTTTTGTTGTTGTTCGTTTGTTTTTATTTTTTAGTATTGTGTTGTTATTGGTTATGCTCTGGTTTTATAAGTAACAATAATATCTAATCCCCCATAGCAAATGTACACATATGACTAAGAGCTAAGCTATTGTTTCCTATAATTTTATTTAGATTTTGCTGAGTTAGAGACTGGTTAATTCCTGAAAGATTTAAATTACTTTCAGTTTTGTGAAACTTTTTCAGAGAAAAGTGCTCTTTATTAAGTAGTGAACTAAGATTCCTTATTTGTAAACAAGTGATACTTAAAGTATTACAAAAGTAAATAAGTAAAATGTTTGAAATTATTTTTGTCTTATAAAGAAATTGATGCTGTGTTAGGTCATCAGTAATTTCTTATGAACTTCACACCAGATTTTGGTTTTACAATTAATCGTTTTTAAACATTAAAATTTTCTTGTAGGCTCCCTTTCCCAATGGTAGTTTTGTGAATGGCTTTAATTCACCAGGATCTTATAAAACAAATGCTGCTGCTCTGACTCTGGGTCGACCATTCCAAAAAAATCGGTAAGATAAAAACATGGCTGGAATTTATTGTAAACAGTTCCCGATACTTCTTATAGAGTTACTGTTTGCATAGCAATTCTTATTTACAGACTCAATACATATGATTTTTTTTTAATAAAGAACAGAAAAAATATTTCATGGTAGCAACATAAGATCTGGTGTCTAAATGCCATTTAATGTGTTAAATAGGTAACATTTTGAAGAACTAGTATTTTTGAGGACAGAAATGTTACCTGAATTGAGTGATAAATGCTGGGAATGTGAATTATTTAGGATTTCTAAAAACTGACTTTTTGAAGTGATTTTCACAAACTATAATGTAAAAAAGACAATAGCTAACACTATTCGGTATTTAATGTCTAAAGCTCTGTTTTAAGGGCTTTATATATTTTATCACAGTTAATTTTCATAACTGTAAGCTAGATACAGTTATATGTGTTTAAAAATTAGGAAATTGAAACATGCAAGGTTAAGTATTATATCTACAGGCTATTTGCTAGCAGAGCCAAGATTCGAGCCCAGGCAGTTTGACTCCAAAGCCTACTCTTAAAACATGATGTCCTGAACAAATTATTGAGAACTCTGGAACCTTTTGCTATCATATAATATACTGATATGTCTCTCAAGTTTTATTCTTTGTATAAATGTCAACTGACAGTAATTTGGTATATATTATGACTTTTTGACAAAACATAAGTAACCAAAGCAAAAAGGGCTCGTGTGGTTTAGATGTATTTAATAGTTTCTTATTTGTCATTTTTTGTTTGCTTATTTTGTAATCCTCCTGGATTTTGTTTTTGTTTTTATGAAATTATTTCTTTTCAGTGATTTTCTCTTACCAGATCTTGTTCTCCCAGTTGATTCTTTTTGCCAAGGAGACCATACAGGGTATGTTTTTCCAAGATGACTTCTGGGAATTTAATTCTTTTTTGTAAGGTTTTTCTAAAACATACTTCACTGGAGAAAGAAGCCTTATAACAGGGGTTCCCAAACTCTGGGCTGCGGATCGATCTGGTCTGTGACCTGTTAGGAACTGGGCCATAGCAGGATGTAAGCGGTGGTCAAGCAAGCGAAGCTTTATCTGTATTTGTAGCTGCTCCCCAGTGCTAGCATCACTGCCTCAGCTCCACCTCAGATCATCAGGCATTAGATTTTCATAGTAACATCTGTCCCTGGTGCCAAAAAAGTTGGGGACTGCTGCTATTAAATGGTATTCTTCTGTCTATGGCCATACCCCCTGAACATGCCCGAACTCTTCTGATCTTGGAAGCTAAGCAGGGTTGGGCTTGGTTAGTATTTGGATGGGAGACCACCTTGGAATACCAGGTGCTGTAGGCATTTAAAAAATACATACATACATACATGCATACATACACACACACACACGTGTGTGTATATACACACACATACACACACACACGTATACATATATTCTCAGTGGATTCTAATAGCATTCATATGTACTACCCTCTGATAGTCAAAATTTTTATATTCATGTTAATTGACACATTTGGTTAAAGCATTTGAAGATCATTTATAAGTGTTAGGAAAATTTACTACAGATACATTCTTATTGCTTTATGAAGTTTCAAATGAATTCTCTTTATATTGTAAGAATTTTTTTAAAACTAAAGTTTATTTGTGCTCTTCTAGATGACTCTTACTTTGATAATACACTTAACAATTAACTGCAAAACTCAAATATTGCTAAGACATATGAGTAGAAGTACAGTGAGCCTTAAGTACACACATTATCCTCAAACTCCCATTCTGTTGTTCAAAAAAAGATTACTTCATTAGAGACAAGGATGTTAAATCTGGAAAGACCAGATTGTTATGATGTAGTTTTAAGTCTTTTTTCAGATGAAGAAAGTGAAAATTAAAGAGGACAAATATCTTGTGAGACTTAACAGGACTAGTTATTATCAACAGATCCGAGATTCAGAACATTTTCTTTTCCTCTACTATAGCTGGTAAAGTTTTTTCTTAAAAATAATTCAATTAGAGCAAGTGACAGTTTACAGTTCTCCTTGTGAAGAGATACAGGTTTTTCATGATTAGAAATAATAGCTTTATAAAAATATAATTAATTTCACATTTCTTTAATGGGGTTAATTTTGCTTTAAATAGTTAAGTTCAGTTGACATCTTTGTTATGAGGTAGACTAACAGCAGTTTTTAACTAAGAACTGAAAGTACTGATGTTTGCGGATGCTTGAGTAAAAAATGCATTAAGAGTGTACACAGTATTTCTTTATTGTCACTTGTCTTTGCTGTGTTTTCTTGGTGAAGGGGGGGGTAAGATTACAGTAAGAAAACCAAGAATGATAGTCAAGTCATCCTGGCTTTTATGGAGGTGTACCTGTGGTTTTAAAGATAAAAGGCCAGTTTATTATAATTTTGCTTGTTATTCAAACTTATTTGTGTATAGTTCTGTTCCATGTTTGACTAATACACGTTAATTTTTAGTTATAGAAATAGTACATGAATACTTCTTATAAAAATGCAAGTATTACAGATAAAACTAAAACAACTTTGTTTCCTTCTTCTGAGAAGTGACCATTCCCAGAGCTTTCTTTTTGTTTTATCAGTCAAGGAGAAAGTAACCTTTGAGAGCCCATTTGCAGTTTATTATATTATTAACCTTGTAACAGCCCGGTGATGATCACTAGACCTACTTAGAGAGAATAGGACTAACTTTCAAAAGTTTGGGCATTTTTCTACCTTTCATACTTTATCTTTCTGTCACTTTAGTTCTTTTTTTCTGTCTTTTATCACTTCTTTCTTTTGCCCAGACTTGAGATTGGAAGTCTCTCTCAGTGAAGGGTAAGATTATGAGATCTGAGGGCTGTTTAAACCTAATAACTTGTTCATTGAGTGTATTGAAATGCAGTGAGAAAATTTAGGTGAAAGTTTCTAAACAGATAATGTAAACAGCAAATCTACTTAATGAGGTTTTTTTCAGATATGATGGATAATATATTTTGAAAATTACTTTGTGTTAGTTTACATACTGTAATTTTGATTGCTATTAAAAACCTGTTTTGTGGCAAAAGTAATTAATTGGAAAAATATCATCTCACATTAAATTCAGGCCCAACTTTGTAGTATGAGTTTTATCTTTATTTTAAGAATAGTAACCCAATTCTTTATGTTCTGTAAAGCGTAAAATAGGGTAGCTGTAGATGCTGTTGGAATTAACATTTAATTGTCAGGCTTATAATTATTATGAAGTTTTAAATCTTTATTCAGAGAACTAAGCATTGGCAATGTGTTATTAATATTATGAATTTGTAACTATGAAAGTAGAGTTAAAAATGGAGTACATAAACTACAAGCAAGGGGCCAAATGTAAATCTCATAATCCTTGTTTAATCTACGGAGCTAAGATCCTTAGTTGCATGAACTGTCTAAATCTTTTCACTTGATTAAACTGCATTCTCTCACTTTTACTCTACCGTAGTTTTATCTGTTTACAAATTATTAGAGAGTTGGGTACATACACACATCATCCAAGATAAAAGCTTCCTTTGTTAAAAGTAGGTTTTTGTTTTGTTTTTATCAGATTCCATACTTTATTTCTGAAGTCATAGCAGGCTACTAATTGCATTATATTTCCTAGATTTCTGTCCTACTTATGGATCTTTGAACAACAAATTTTATTTGGTGAGGGATGCTTAGTAAGAAGCTGGGATTTTTATATATTCCACCATTTCTTGCTGTTTTTTTCATTATCACTTCCTGAAAGAGCCCTTTTAGATTTATTTTTCCTAATTTCCCATTATGAAAATTTAATACTAGAGACTGTGGTATATCTATTTATGTATATATGTATATCTGTGCTTTATATATAAGACGAGTAAGATTAAGATTTTCCTCCTACCCCAAAGAACCAATTTTTACTCCCTTTGGGGGTGATGTTGCCCAATTGAGAATGCATGGCACAGAATCTTTGATAACCTTAAAGCCTGACTGATTAGATGTGTCAAGACTGCAGTTTGTGTTAAAGAAAGCAACTAAAATCCTAGTTATATTCTGAGTATTGATACAGAAGTAGCTAGCTTCATCTTGAAGTACTTTGGATCTTCCCCCAAATGTCTCCAAACAACTTTTTAATGTAAATATTCTTTACCTTTTAAAAATCACACATCTGGGACATAAAAGTCTTTATATTTTTATGTAACAGTTTTATGTCTATGGACAATCAGGATACAGGAGAAAGCAATTTTTAACTTGGCTTATTAAGAGTTTGTGCCATTAAGAAGAAATATTTTCTGTCTTGATTTTTCCTTTCATGTATATAATTTTATATTTCTTATAGTGTGAAGCCTCATTTTAGGTCATCAAATGGTTCAGAACACTCAACAGAGGGCTCTGTGTCATTGGGGGATGGACCATTAAACAGATCTGGTTCAAGGAACTTTCCAACTGAACGGCATAACACTATAGTAACAGGGCATCAGGAGCAAAGCTACCTTCCAAAGGAGACTCCCACTTTACAGATTGAACAGAATGGGGACTATGGTAGGGGCAGGTAAGGAAATATGGTATTAAATATGGAAATAGGTATATGGAACATCTTTTTAGATTTAATTATTAGTGTATGCTAAATAAATACATTGTTATATAATGTGGGTTAGTAGTTTTTTATAATTATTAAGAAATTTACAGCATCCATATCGAATATAGCTCTGAGTCAGAGGTTTATAAAAGTTATTCTAAAGTTCTTTATACTTCACTGAGGAAAGAATGACTTAGATAAAAATCTCATCTTTATTATGGTTTTAATTTCTTACAAGTTTTAAACATGGGAATGGAGTTATATATTGTCTACCCTGCCTAAACAAAACAAAAAAAGTTTAACCCTCTTATGTTTCTGGTGTGGAGAGAGTGCTTCTAATAAAAATGTGCCCAAATACTTCATGGTGGGGGTGGTAGTAGTTGAAGTTTTTGGTAGGTTAGCCCAGTATCCCTTCAGAAGAATAGATAATTGTCTTTTAACAATAATGGAGATTTAGAAAGCATAGATACTTAAAATAGAAATTCACACATCTGTGATAGAATGTATAAATTTAAAGAAACTTAACAAGTTGTCCCTCCTACTGTCCTCTTTTTTGTTTGCCATTGTTAAAAGGAGAACTCTTTTCAGAGGTCGAAGACGACGAGAAGATGATAGAATCGCAGTAAGTATTTTTTACCTTTACTTTTGTTCAGTTTTTTTTTTCCTTTGTAATTTACTGTGGCATTGACTGTGGTCTACCTTTTTGAGTTATTTTATTGATTATAACATTCAGCAAAAGTAAATAGTCTGTGCTTGACAGTGAACTATAGATCCCTTCCACACCCACCCACTTCTTAAAGTACACATATAGTTAGGGATTTGACCTGTGGTGTTCAGTTTTTTTTTTGTTTGTTTGTTTTTTAATTACTTGAATACTTAATATTCAAGTAAAGTTTAAAAGTAAAAAATATGAGTTTAGCTCTTGCTTTTCTAATGGACATTTAGTAGTTTGAATCTCTTGATGTTACAAACAGTGCTATTACAAACAGTGCAGTGATAGCCTTATACAACCATCATTTTCTATGTGTGCAATAATATTTGAAGGAGAATCTCTAGAAGTGGGATTCCTGGGTCAGTTAAATAAGTTGCTGCCAAATAGCTTTCTTATAGGGGTTGTGCCAATTTTCATGCTAACAAACAGTGAACAGAAGTTCCTATTTTTCTATAGCCTTACAGAGTATATGATTTTTTGCCCATCTGATAGTGCATATTGTTCACTTTTAAAGCTCTGTTGGATGGTTCTGGAAACTGTTACACTATTTGTTGTTATTTTGGGCCAATGTTCTACCTACTGTTGGTTATAGTTCCACTAATCTTGTAAAGCCACCTAAAGAATATTTTTCATGGTTCTAGACATGTTCTTACTTGAATATTAACTTACCTAGCTTCAAATTATTCATATTTTGATTTTTGTGGTTCATTAAGACTGCCATCTCTTAACTGGGACCAAAAGGAGTTGAGGAATAAAAATGGTCTTGGAAGATATGGTGGTCTCAAGAAAACACTTCCTAGAATTTACAGATATCTCATAAATGTGTAATATATGCTTATTTTACATGTATAAGTAGTGAATTTTATACATATAAGCAATATATATATATATATATAGTTTACTATTTGGTATACATATTATATAGATATAAGTATACATATATCACATCATGAGTAGTGAAAACACACATTTTCAAAGAAGGAAATATTTTACATTATAATAAGTCCTTAAGTCATACTGTGAATGCTTTAAAACAGTGTTATTTTTCATTTCTAGCTTTCTGTACCATGGGCAGCCATGAGACTTTTAGGCAACAACTTTTTAAGGATATCATTATAGCAGTTACATCAATCTTCAAGTTGCCCTGAACAATTAAGAGAGGAGAGATTAGGTTTCAAGTCTGTTTAATATGTTGAAAATGGATTGATAACTGATGGTTGTTGAGATGAAGAAAAAGGAGACAGGCATGCTTTCCAGTAGGAAAGGTAGGGGTGGAGATGCCCTTGTACAGGAAGGAGATCTTAGTTAGAGATAAAATTTGGATTTGTCAGCTTATATACAAATATATAATTTGGGGGACATAGTAGCTTTGGCTGAAAAATAAGATTATTCAATATTTTTGAATTTTCCAAGCAAAATCTGAGCAGAGATGGTTGCTAGGTAAGTGGATGCCTGGGTTTACAGTGAAGGTCTGGGCTGAAAATATCTCAAGTGTACGATTTTTAGTAAAATTTCAGAGATGTGCAGGCAAAAAGTCACAAAAAGTGAAAAATATTGTTGTAAGGGTCACTCACATATAAATATTAGTTGTAGTCATGGATAATGGATATCACACAGGGAGAGTATGGAAAGTGAGAAGTAATAACCATAGAGAAATCAAAAATCAAAAGAAGTGGGCAAGGAGAGAAAAGCACATGATTGTCACGTCTGAGAATCTTGAGAAAGGGGTTTAACAGAAGCTGAGGGATAAATGAGCTCCCCAAGGAAAGAATGTCTACTATGCCAAATGTTACAGTGAAGTCATGAAAAAAGAGTCTGTCTGCTTTTGCATTGTGGAAGGCATTGTGACTTGTCAAAGCAGTTTTAGTGGAGTGCTGAGCACAGAGGTGAGGAAGTAGAGGAGGAGGTACAATGAGTGAGAGGTTTGTCAGAGGGAAAAGGGAAAGATGAGATTTTCAAGGAATGATATTTTATTCTCTCTTGAGACTATATGGAAGGAGAAAAGATGATGGCAAATTTATTTGAGGTAAGATTTTTTGTTTTTATTTTTGTTATAAAAGAGGGTATAGCAAATTTAGCAAATAGTGGAGATTTATTAGAAGGTTTAGGAGTGTGGCAAAGTTTGCAAAAGAAACAGAAGGAGCTGGCTAAAGATAGGTAGGATTGATGAAGACTAATGAGAGCTCAACTAAGATGAGAAGCTAAGAATTTATAGGGTAACAGTGCTGTGTGCATTAGGGTAGAGTTTGTTTTTTGAAGCTTTCAGCTTCTGTGGTCCAGGATTAGAGAATGAGATAGGCATATGACCTGTTCTTTGATTTGTGTGTTTTAGAGACCCCACCCTTCAACAACTGAAGCAAAGGCTCCAACACCAAAGTTTGACTTGTTAGCCTCAAATTTTCCTCCTTTACCTGGGAGTTCATCAAGAATGCCAGGTGAACTTGTTTTGGAGAGTAGGATGTCTGATGTTGTTAAAGGTGTCTGCAAAGAAAAGGTAAACACTGAAACATGCAGTCTTTTACCTTATGGGACTATATTAACCTGTTTTCAGGGTTATTATTTAAGTTTTTGTTTGTAGTTAATTAGTACTTCTAACTTCATGGGGTTTTCAGTATACTTTGAGTATGATAAAATGATTTATGATAAAGATACACAGGGTCAGTAGAATGTTTCTTCACTTTTGCATGTTTTTATATCAGTTGCTCAGTGTAATAGAACTGATTATTGCAAGCTGAATGGAAAGCAGCATTTCTACGTAAGTGCCCGTAATTAACCAATTTGTAAATTAATTCTAAGCTAGTTGGGTAAACTCAGTCTTTTAAATAATAGAGAGTTGATGTCAAAAGGTTAGGATGCCCCATCCTACAATATATGAGTGTATAATTCTCCATATGCTAAATCCTAATGCCCCCACAAATTTTTCTCATTTTCCACCTTTTTTTTCCTAATTCAATATTTATTTTAATAGTACATGTCCATTATATATCTAGGTTTATAATGAAAATAGTAATCCCCTGCAACCACTTTTCAACTTTAGCTTTTTCTCCTGACGTTTATCCCTAATTAACATGGTATTTCATATCTAGGATCCCATCAATTATAAGATGCCCCATTTTTTTAGTATCTCTAAATTGCCAGTTAGAATATGACATGCTATCATTTATAATTCGCATCTCAGTATTACATATTTTTTTCATAACCGAGCTTATAGTATACTGTTAGTATTTTTCTTTTTTTGTACCTCGGTGGCCTGCTGTACAGTTGTATTTCTGTGACTTCCTTTCACCATCATTCTGGGAATTCCTTTATTCTCCTTCATTGGATTCCCTCTTTTTCTTTCTTTTGTTTTACTTTCCCTTATTGATGGATCACAAGTTCCCAACCTTCCTGAATATAAGTGGCTTTTAGTATAAATTTCTTGAGATCTTGCATTCTGTAAATGTTTTTCTGTTGTTACACTTAATCATTACCTTATCTCTATAGAATTTGCTATTAGAAATCATTTTCCCTTGAAATTTTGAAGGCGTTTCTCAGTCTTGTTAAAAATATTATGCAATATTGTAGTTATTTTATTAGTTCTAAGGTAGACATTTTTTCATGTTTTTCACCTTTGAAAATCAGACTGTCTTAAAAGTGATTGTAGTTAAGTGACAGTGTTTTTTCTTGGTATATAAAATAATGGTGTTTTACAATTGATGGCTACTTGGATTTGGATAAAATATGATATACATGCACAGACATTTTTAAAGAATAATAATAAAGTATACTTCCCTTTTTAATCCCACTCACAATTGTGGACTGTAAACATCACCAGTATCTTAGCAGTGCCATGTGTCCCTCCTTATTTAGTTCTTCCTATTCCTCTTTTCTCCTCCTAAGAGATAAACATTATCCTGATATTGCTGTAATAATTTTATTGCTTTTCTTTATAGTTTTACTATTCTGGGTTAGGAAACTTTTTTCTGTAGATAGTAAATATTCTAGGTTTTTGAGGCACATACTGTTAGAAATTCTTTGTTTTTAAACCTTTTAACCCATTTCCTGTTTGCCCCAAGTATACTCCCCTGCTCCCCTTGCAGCGGTGGTGTTTACTCCGTTAATTTTCCGTTTTGTAGTCCTAACCTCACTCCCAAAGTTGGCCACAAAATATCTTGCTTTAATTATTATTTTTGTATCATTCTAGTATACTGATGGTCTTTGGAAACAAATAACATCATTCTACTTACAGCATTCTGTTCTTAATAGTGGTATTTCCATTTACAAAATATAGTAATTCTCAACTGCTGGAAATGTCAAATCCTAGAAAACGTAGCATTCCTATGTGTGATGTTAAATGAACGTTGGCAGTGAGCTGCACTATTTTTTTCTAAACGATAAAAAGGTTACAAACTATATAAACCATTCTTAGCTCATAGGCTATACCATCACAAGTCACCGGCTGAGTTTGGCCAGCACGTCTTGGTTTACCAACCACTAACCTAAACATATATTGTTGAGTGTGCTTGTTTTTGAACCTACATAAATGGAATTATACAATATGTATTCTTTCTTTTACTTTTTTCCTTCTGTATTGTATGAAATTCATCACTAGTTCATTTTGCACTGTCGTGTAGTATTCTATTGTAAGAATATAATATTCATTCTACTGGACATTGAGCTATTTTTTTTCTTGGCTATTATAAGCAATGCTGCTATGAATGTTCACACTTTTTGTTTATGTGACAAGAATGTTTTTAGGGTATAAACTACATATATGTACACATGGTGGTATTTTAAAAAAATTATTGTTGGAATTAAAGTATTTTTTCATGTTTATTGACCATTGGAGTTTCATTTTTCATAAAGAGTCTTTCAAGAATTTGGCAATTTTTTATTGGGTCATCTATTATCTTACAGATTCATGAAATTTTTTATGTATTCTAGAGACTAATCCTTCGTCTCTAGGTTTGTATATTGTTTTCAGTATTTAGGATTTGCGGGTGAAAAAAAGTTCTTAATTTTAATATGGTTATATTTATCACTCTGCCTTTTTATGGTTTGTTCTTTTTATACCTTGCTTGGAAAATAACCTAGCTTTCAGAGATTCTTTTCAGAAACTTACAGTTTTGATTCCTGATCCTTCTATGACCTGTTTGGTTTCTTTCTTTTTTTACCCCCTTACTAGAGGCATTTAGGATATTTTATTTATCCCTGGTGTTCTATGAAATTTCATAGTGATATATCTTTCTATGCTCTTTTCATTCATTTCTAGGGCCCTTTTTTCTTTTAATTGTGATAAAATACACAAAGCATAAAATTTACCATCTTAACTATTATTAAGAGTGTACCCTTCAGTAGTGTTAAATACATTCACTTTAGTCAACCAATCTCCATAACTCTTTTCATCTTGCAGAACTAAAACATTCTACCCATTAAACAGCAGCTCCCTTTCCCCCTTCCCTCGGCCCCTGGCAATGATAATTCTACTTTGTCTCTATGAATTTGACTACTCTTGGTTCCCCATAAAAGTGGAATCATAGAGTGTTTTGTCTTTTTGTAACTGTCTTATTTTACTTAGCATTTATACTCAAGATTCATCCATTGTTATAGTATGTCAGTACTTCATTCCTTTCATTGTGCAATAATATTCCATTGTATGTATACACAGTAGAATATCCTTATCTTCGGTTTCTCTTTCCATGGTTTTTGTTACCTGTGGCAAACACAGTCCAAAAATATTAAATGGAAAATTCCAGAAATAAACAATTTGTAAGCTTTAAATTGCATGACATGCTGAGTAGCGTGCCTGGGACGTGAATCATCACTTTGTCTAGCGTAACACACTGTATGTGCTACCTGGCCACCATTAGTCACTCTTGGTTATAAATCCACTGTTACAGTGTTGCAGTGCGTGTGTTCAAATAAACCTTATTTTACTTAATAATGGCATCAAAGCAGAAGAGTAGTGATGCTTGATATGCCAAAGAGAATCTATACATTGTTTCCTTGAAGTGAGGTGGTGCATGTACAAATATTTTGAGAGACCAAATCCCAAAACTTTTATTACAGTATATTATTATAATTGTTCTATTTTATTATTATTATTATTAATTTCTTACTGGGCCTAATTTATAAATTAAAATTTGTTATAGGTATGTATATATAGGGAAAATCATAGTATATGTAGGGTTCAGTACTGTGTGCAGTTTCAGGCATCCCTTGGGGGGGTCTGGAACATATTCCCTGTGGGTCAGGGAAGGCTACTGTTCCACATTTTGTTTATCCATTCACCAGTTGAGGAACATTTAGGTTGTTCCCACTTTCTATTATGAATAATGCTATTATAAACATTTGTGTATAGGTTTTTGTGCAGACATGTATTTTCTCTTGGGTGTGTACCCAAGAAAATAATTGCTAAGTTTTATAATAACTCTTGGTTTAACTTTTTGAGGAACTGCCAGACTACTTTCCAAAACGGCTGCACCATTTTACATTGCCTTCAGTGTATGAGAGTTTCAGTATCTCCATATTACCACTAACATTTGGTATGGTCTGTCTTACTGATTCTAGCCATCCTAAGTGAGTGAAGCGGTCTCTCATTATAGTTTTGATTTGCATTTTCCTAATTTTTAATAATGAGCATCTTTTCATATGTGCTTATTGGCCATTTGTATATTTTATTTGGAGAAGTGTCTAAGTGCTAAAAAATTTATTTTTCAGTTATAATTGACATTCAGTATTATATTAGTTTTGGGTGTATGGCATAATGGTTAGACATTTATGTAACTTATGAAGTGATTCCCCCAATAAGTCTAGTACCCACCCAACACCATTACAAAGTTATTATAATTTATTGACTGTATTTCCTATGCTGTACTTAACTATAAGTGCAATTTTGAAATATGTTTTTACTTTAAGGATAATGAAGAGTTGAGAGTTACTTGCCCATTGCCTGCAGAGGATGAGCAGACAGACTGTACCTCTTCCCAGCAACTCAATATAAGTAGCAGTCCTCCATGTACTGCTGAGCCTCCTGCATTAAGGTACAGGTTTCAGTATAAAAGATCTTCCACATTATGATTATTTTTTCTTCTGATCATTTGCTCACCTGTTTCTGTGTGCTATACTAAGTCTAATGTCAAGCTCTTTTTTCACTTAGCACAACTCAGCAAGAAAAGGATCTAATAGAGGAGTCCACTGTTCAGAAGGATGTTTTCAGCCAGACAACTATATCAGTTTCTTCCCCAAGTATTGCAAAGCCATCAAGGACAAATACTGCTTCACCATGTAATAGTAACATAAATGCAGCTGTAACTGTGGCTCTACAGGTAACTTGATGAATTTAGTTTATGTGAGCAAAATATATATAGGTTAAATAATGAAGAATTATGTTTTTCCTGTAACTCTTTGCTAGAGCAGATTCATCTGGGGCTGTCGTCATCCAAAAGAAGCTAAAGGAATTTAAAGTCACTGTAAAGAAATGGGAAATTTTAGCCATGTTGAGGGAGTTAAAAAGTTATTATTCATTGTTTCTTTTGATTGCTTTTTTTTCTGATCATATTATGGTTAAGTGAAGCCTCTTATTCAGGTTATGTCATATGTTTCATTTCTGGGCTAGTGTAAAAAGGCCTTGAGTCTCTTGATATTTTTTGTATGATACTTAACAAGTCTATGGAACCTCTGAGGGGCCCCTCTCATTTATATTCAATTTGTAGAATCATTTTTTTTTAATAATAATTTTTTATTTTTCAGTTATAGTTGACATACAATAGTATATTAGTTTCAGGTCTATAACATAGTGATTAGATAGATCTATAAAACTCACAAAGTGATCACCCAAATAAATCTAATGCCCTTCTAACACCATATAGTAATTAAAATGTTATTGGCTATATTCCTTTTTCTATACTTTCTATCTACATGACTATTAGTAACTACCAATTTGTACTTCTTAATTCTCCCCCTTCCCCCTTTTCCACCAAATGCTCAACCCGCCTCCTGTATGGTAACCATCAAAATGTTCTCTTTACCTATGAGTTTGTTTCTATTTGTTTGTTTCATTCTTTAGATTCCACATATCCATGCAATCATGTGACTTTTGTCTTCCTATCTGATTTAACTCCACTCAGCACACTACCTTCTAGGTCCATCACACAATGTTTTTCCCATCGCCTACATTTAGTCTGTAGTGTTTTTTAATCTGAAGTGAGTTTCTTATAGACAGCATATGTAGAGATCTTGTTTTCTTATCCAGTCAGTCACCCTCTATATTGAGTACTTGAGCACTTAATTCTTTTTCATTTGAAGTATTTGTTAATAGTTATGTAGTTATTTCCATTCTTTATTTATATTTTTGCTACCTATGTTTTCTTTCTAAAGAAGTTCCTCCAACATTTCCTGTAATGCTGGCTTGATGATGATGAACTTCTTTAGCTTTTTCTTATCTGGGAAACTCTTTATCTGTCCTTCGACTCTAAGTTATAGCTTTACTGGATAGAGTAATCTTGGTTGTAGATCCTGGGTTTTAATCACTTTGAGTATTTTGTGCCAAGCCCTTCTGTCCTGCAAAGTTTCTTTTGAGAAATCAGCTGCCAGTTTTCTGGTAGCTCCCTTGTAAGTAACTAACTGCTTTTTTCTTGCTGCTTTTAAGATTCTTCTTATTTAACCTTTGACATTTTAATTATGATGTGTCTTGGTGTGGGACTCTTTGTGTTCATCTCTTTTGAGACTCTCAATTTCCTGGGGTTGTATGTCTATATCCTTCACCAGGTTAGGGAAGTTTTCCATCATTATTTCTTCAAATAGGTTTTCAACTTCTTGCTCTTCTCCTCCTTCTGGTATTCCTATAAAGTGAATGTTATTATGTTTGATGTTATCCCACAGGATCCTTATATTATCTTCATTATTTTGTATTTTTTTTGTTGCCATTCTGATTGGGTGTCCTTTGTTACTCCATCCTCTATAATGGTGATTCGATCCTCTCTGCTTGCCCTACTATGTTGATTCCCTTTAATGTACTCTTCATCTCAGATATTTTTCATTTCTAACTTGGCTCCCTTTTATAATTTCCATCTCTATTTTTATGTTTTTGTTTTTTTTAAATCTCTATGTAAAAGTTTTCAGTGAATTTATCTACTCTAACCCTAAGTTTCTTGGGCATTCTGATAACCAGTATTTTGAACTCTGCATCTGGTATATTGCTTATCTCCATTTTGGTGAAATTTTTTTCGAAGCTTTGTTCTGTTCTTTAAATGGGACATGTTTCTTTGTCTCCCCATTTTCACTGTCTCCCTGTGTCTGTTTCTGTGTATTGGGTAGGACCCTTAAGTTTCCCAGTCTGAGTAGAGTAACTTTATGTAGTAGGTGTGCAGTAGGGCCCCTTGGCACAGACCTAAGAGGGGTCCAGCTGCAGGCCAATTTCATTTTCAGCCTATGTACCTCCAGGGCCACCTGATAATAGTCACTGAGCAATCTGCATATAGCTGCCACTGGTTCTAGGCTTATAGGTGCCTCATGGTGTCAAGTCCAAAACCGAGGCTGGCTGCTACTAGTGCAGGGTTTGGGGCTGCTCAGCAAAAGTTACCGGGCACACTGAAGCCAGATGCTGCTCCTTTGGTTTTGTGAGCCTTTGAGAGATTTTATGAAAGTTCACAGCAGGTGTCAAGATTGTGTCGATTGAAATCACTGGAAGCAGCTTGGGTGGGCCCACAAGTTGGGGAAGGTGGAGTCTCAGGGAATCCCCTGGGCAGAGCGACCTGTGTTATCCAGATTGATGTCGCCTTTGTCTTCAAGATGGGATCAGGGAGGGCTCAACAAAGAAACAGTGGCTTCCGCCTGTACCTCTGTCAGGGAACAGATTGCCCCTTAACCTCTCTCTGGAAGCCTGACAGCTCAGGATCTACCCATTTGTCCTTGGTGCCCCTCAAGCAGCTGCCACAGCACTGGAGTTCAGAGTGAGTCTGTTAGTAAGGCCGGGCTCTTTGGGAAGAAGGTCTCTCTGCTTTCTGCAACCCACTGTCTCACTCAGCCACAACCTCTAGTCGAGATTATGGGAACTTCTCTTCTTGGCACTGGAACCCTGATCTGGGGAACCCAGTGTGTGATTGGGGACCCCTCTCTCCTCAGGTGGGTGAGGGTCCTTTACAGCCAAGATAGCCATCCTGATCATCACCACTCGCAGTCGTGGGACCAGCCCATTTCGTGTCTCTGCTTCACCTACTGTTTTGAGGTGACCTATTGTTTGAGGTCACCTAGTTTTGTACAGTTTCCATTCAGCCACACTTCTGGTGACTCGATATACTGGTTGCTCTGTAATTTTGTTATAATTTTGGTGTGGTTGCTAAAGGAGGTGTGTACAGCCTTTACCTTCTATGCCATCTTGACTCCTAACCCTCAGAATCATTTTTATAATTAGGAAAATACAGAAAAGCAGGGGGAAAACCTTATAATCCTGGAAACAACCTAAATGTCTAACTTACCTATAAATTACCTATAATCCTTTCATTCATTGATACAACTAGTAGGATTTTGGTACATCTCTATTTTTTCTAGGTTAAGAACATTTTGTCTTGTTATTTAACAATAACAGTAGTAAGAATAGCAGCTACCAATTATTGGATGCTTACTATCTGCCAGGACTACTGCTAAAGACTTATTACATACTTTATCCCATTTTCAAGTCACCCTTATTCTTTTTTAGATGAGGTAATTAATTAGTCTTCTATTAATATATGATTAGTTTCCAGCTGCTCTGCTGAGATTCTTGTGGAATCTCTCTAGGGGTTCTTGATAGCCAGGGAAGAGAGAATGAAACCATTTTATTTCACCATATGGCTGGACCTTTATTAATTTAATCTGTCCTTATTATACATTTAGGGTGTTTCCAGGTTTTTTAACACAATAAACAATGTTAAATGAACATCTTTATTTCACATAAATTCATCAAGTGAAATTATTATTTCATACATTTTTTTTTTAATCATTTTCAATAAATGTGTTTTTTTTAAAGATTGTACTGATATACTTTAATAGCATTGTATATGAGAGTGCCTATTGCTCTTTCATAGAGGATAACTTCCTGATTTTGGGGGGGTTAATATTATTCTTTTGTACTTTGTTACTTAGAGAATGTCCACCATAAATTTTTTTTGTTATATTCATTTTAAAGGAACCCCGAAAGCTAAGTTATGCTGAAGTGTGCCAGAAGCCCCCTAAAGAGCCATCTCCAGTTCCTGTGCAGCCGCTACGAGAACTTCGCTCCAATGTAGTGTCTCCTACCAAAAATGAAGAGAATGGAGCTCCTGAGAAGTCCATTGAGAAACCACATGAGAAGCCTGAAGCAAGGGCTAGTAAGGATTATTCTGGCTTCCGAGGCAATACCATTCCCAGGGGAGCAGCTGGAAAAATCAGGGAACAGAGACGCCAGTTTGGCCATAGGGCTCTACCTCAGGGAGTGACTCGACGTAATGGCAAAGAGCAATATGTGCCACCCAGATCACCAAAGTAAAAAAACAAAGAAACTATTCAAAAACTTCTCTCTCTTCCCATTAAACTGTAGCTGCCGTGGCTATATTGAACTGTTTTGGAGGGGAGTGGGTAGCCAAGAAGGAAACAGGAGAAAATATGTCTTTAAATCATTATGGATTTTGGAGTTATGAGCAATAGAATCCCAAAATTCATCTCTAAAGTGATTTTAAAATGCTGGAGGATTCCAATCAGTATAAATATATATATATATATATGTATACATATATAAAAATATAATTTTTCTATTTTTGTTTTTGATTTTAATTTGCAGAGATCTTCTGCCTGGAATCAATTTTGAGGGTTCAGATTTAGCTTGGGAAAAAAACATATTACACATCCTTCAGTATAAGAGATGAGGGAGTGAGAGAAAATATTTTTTGAAGAAGCATTTCTGTAAAATTAGATATTACTTTTTTTAATCTATTTAAAGTTTGGCTTGGAGAATGCCATCTCTGCCTATATGGCCTTGTGTTGCAAAGCAGATCAGCGGCTGGGGTGCCTGTTGTGTGAGTGTGTGCAAGAGTGATTGGAGCCAAATCTGTTGTCATGTTAGCAAATGATTTGAAAACTGAATGTAATTCATACTTGAGTAGATTTTTTTTTCCAGTTTGAAATGTAGTCTCTTTTTGACTTTACTAATAATTTCTTTCAACATGAAGTTGTTAAACTCTGATCGTACTTAGAGATGTGACTACCAATCAGTTTGATACTCAAGGAAAGAATGGGGGTTATTCAAAAAATTGAAAATCTTTCTTAGAGCCGAATAGATAGGTCAAATGGACTTTAGAGGTTTAAACAGCCCTGTGATTTTTTCCCCCTAAAATAGGAAACTATTTATTTTTGTTACTTCATTTGTTACTCTGTTCTTTGACTACCAACCCCCAAAAGCAAAATAACCAACCACCTACATAATTGTATGTTTCTAACTGCCTCAACCAGTCTAATCAAATCATAAAACTGTTCTAAATTTCTGAATTGAACAGTGAAGTATTTATTCTTCTGTTCATGTATTTAGAACTTTAGATCCCAGAATGGTAGGGCAGACTGACCCTACAGTAATTTATTTGTGTTAGTGTTAAAGATGAAACATTGTAATTGACTCTCTTAAAGTGTTAAATAGTATAGAAGTAAAAATAATTTTTAAAGGCTTAATTTGGGGGCAACCTTTTCTATTTACAATGTATTTATCATCTGCCTTCATTTTCTTTCTCAAAAAAAAAAAAGTAATAAATACAGTTTGGAATTCACAAACAACCAGCAAGTCATGAGATTTTTAAGTTAAGGTAAGAGAGATAGTTGAAGAAAATTAATACATAGTTTCTCAGTGAATAAAGTTATAGCTCTCATATTAAATAGGCAAGTTTACATGCTGGTGTTTATAAAATGGCTATAAAATATTAAAAACCATGTTGCATTAATCTGTTTTAAGTCATACCATTTTCGGAGTTCTTTGTAAGGTGGGGTTTGTTTTCTTTTTAGGGATAGTTTGTAATAGTAGTAACTGTCCCTCATGTTAGTGAATTACTACATATGTACAAATTGAAACTGTAAATTGTGAACACTGGAAAGCACCATTGTGACATAGAATAAACATCTTAGTAATATATTAAAATGAATGTAAATGGAGGTTAAAATTACATTACTGTGAAACTCATCTTCCAACTCTAAGTTAAGCTTTGGAGATTTGTATTAGTAGGTAACTGTTCAAAGCTTTGAAAACACTGCACATTTCTGTACAAGCCAGAATCATCATTTCTTTGTAACTTATTCAGCTTGGCAATTGCTTTTGATTTGGTGGATTGATAACGTGGTATAATATATTTAAGTAGTTTGGAACTATTTGTTTCTACACACTATTTTTTTAAATCATCTTCTAGGTGAAACATACAATTAAACTGCCTGTGCTAAAATCTGGGGGAAGTTTAGGTCCTTTAAAAAAAGTATTAATAATCATTGACTACATCTATGATAAAAGTGCTTTTTTTGGTTTACTTAGATAATGCTGCAGTTGGTGGAAATGACAAACATTTAAAGTGTTAACACTCTGTGAATGCATTGGATTTAAGAGAATAAACATTTTATAAAAATCACTTGGCAAGGATTATAAACTTAATTATTGCACTTAAAACGAAACGTGACTTTTTTTATAATGTGTCACAGAAGTGGGCTTGTATTAGTTGTATGCTTGTGTGACTTACCCAACTTCTAAAAACTATACTACTTGAAACACAAAGAGTCTTCTTTCTGAAGAAAGCAAGTGCTTTTGCCCAAAATATTATTGAAAGTAGAAATTTAAAGACATGACCTCTTAAAATTTCATATAAAATATATTGTTTTAATTTAATTTGCCTCATTACAGCTGATAGCTCTCATTTTGATGGGGTGTACAGAGAAGAGTATGTGTGTGTACATTATATATATATTTATATATATATATTCACAGTATGTATTTAGCATTTATTTTACTACAGCAGATTTAAGGTTTGTATGTAAATGATGTTTATGAAAGTGGGCTTTCCCCCCCAGCATTACTCTGTAACTGATGAGGGTTGGGCATTCATTGTAGTTCAGCTATTTATTTGGTTCTTTAGAAAGAGGAATTTAAATGCCAATTTTTTTTTCTTCATCCTTATGGCTTAACACTTTCTTGGGTTGTTGGAGACTGAAAGTAGATGCAAATGATACTGAGTGTATGGTACAGTGATTTTCTGCCATAGAGTTCTTATTGCATGAAGTCACACAGGTTCATTACCTTACACTCCATAGAGAAGGTTTATAGAGATATTGCAAAATCTATCTCCATTTTCTATCTTGATAATTAAGGTTTTCATGATATCTAGGGCCTATCTCTAATCAGAGTAACTACATTTTTGTGTACATTGGCATTCAAAGAATAATTGTTTTTCAACTGGATTTTGGAAGAAGATAAAGTCTTTCAGTGATAATGGGTTTTTATTGTCGTTTTATGTGCTCAGTATACATGTGATCAAATGACATGCAGATTTTTAATTTATTTTTGGTTCCTATAATTAAGGTAGCTTGAATATTGTTTCACATTCCTTTTTCTTTTCAAATAACGAGGTTGGCTTTGTAAAAGGCTTAAATGGTGAAATATTAGCATCTGCTATAATAGAAAATAGTATTTAAAAGTTACTGAATACTTTCTCTGGTTTTATTAGTTATGGCCTTAATACTTAGTCTTGTAGCTTACATATCCTCTGGTTTTACTTTGACACAGTTGAGCAGCACTGGGGTTAAGTCTGATATTTATGTTAGCCATGTATATTAACCATATTTTTAAAGTATCCATTGTTCTTGTTTTTACAGAAAAGGTAAAATGTAAGAGGGCAAGATGTTCCTTTTGAGAGATTTTTATAAATTCTTAACTATGCGATGGGTTTTTTTCCTAATTTTTTATATTTCTTACAATTTGGTGGCTGTTAATTTAACTTAAGGCTTTTTGGTATATACTAATTTAGCTAGTCTCAGCTTCCAAGAAGATACATCGACATTTCAGTTTTCATTATCTGAATGAAGACATTTTAAGAAGTTAAAAAAAAATTTTCTAGTTGAGAATAAATTCTTTCAAAATTCATCTGATTATTAAATAATATAAAAGTTTTTTAGCTAAGAACTTATGAATTGCTGAATAGATGGTTCCTAAATAAAAGTACAACTCAGATACCAACAGGCTATGCTTAAAATGGTTTAATTTTCAGTTTTGTAGCACAAAACACTTATTAGCATATAATATAAAGAAACATCAACACTTGATTTTTTTTCCCCCCATTCCAGTGTCCCTTGAGCAACATCTTTTAGATGTTCCGGTTGACGGTCAGAACCAATTACCTGGCTTCTATTTTGTCCATTGCTTAGGTTTGTGCCTGTTGTTAAAACCGTGCCCCACCCCCCAAATAAAATGGTGTGACATATGCACATGCATATTATGTTAAAATGAGTACATCCTTGTATTTGTATTTTTGTTTTCAACATTGCTGCCAAGGTGCTATGGGAAATTAACAAAAATTAGAAAACAAAAATAAAATTATTTAAAAGCAGGACTGGTTTCCTTTTCTCCAGGTGGTTTATGTCTAATGACTACTTGTATTTACTTTGTGATAATTTTATGTTTCCCACTCTCTGATGACTACTTGTATTTAACTTTTTGATAATTTTATTTTTCCCACTCTCTAGTTCCATCACTATTCCTATCTCAGCTGGTTTTTATGTTTTGGGGTGGGGAGAGGAGGCAAGATAGATTTCATCTGTAATGTGAGGGTAGAGAGCTAGAAAATTAAGTATTATGATTCTGGAGTTTTCTTGTTATTTTTGTATTGAAAGCAGTTGAAGGAGAAAAAGTCACAGGATGATGTGCAGCTTAAGGATTTTGCCTTCATTGGGCAGATTATGACCTTGACTTGGGTATGTAAATTCTTGGCTTTTTAAACTTTTATTTCCAAGAAAAAACCACTAGGTTACCCTTTACTTTTCAGTCACATCTTTGTTTTGATAGTAGCAAACCCTAAATTGTTAAAAGGTTTTGGTAGCCTTTTAAAGGGCAAGTTCACTGGGAAATTTAAATGGGTCTATTAAACCTTTTTAAACTATGATAAGGCAAAAATGGAAAAATTGAGTGATTTTCTAGCTTTTTAACAGCTGTTGTCTGCAAATTAATGTGACAGGCCAACTTTCACCTATTAAATACAGTAGTTCCCCCCTTTGCTGCAGTTTTGCTTTTCATGTTAAAATGAATACATATTTCAAGGGTCTCATCACTGAGATGCCTCATATATTTATGCCTTGTTAGAAAATATTAACCTAAGTATGTCTCCAAGTTTAAATTTCAATGATATGCCAGGAAGTTTTTATGAAAATTTTAACATTACTACTAGAGAATTGTGAATTTCCTTAAAAGTCTCAAAACTATCAAGAATGTCTTTTATTTGTATGAGGGTTTAAAGGAAATGGGTTGTCTTTACTTTCTTCATATTGCTCCCAAATAAGGACCTTCCTTTTCTTCTGAAGTGGGAAGGAGTAAGCTAGCTAAATGTTACCTTTTAAAATCATTTTTGCCAGCTCTTGTGCATATATTTGAAGTTGTACTTCTGTTTCCTTCGTGTACGTACTGTATTGGACTTAATGAACTGTAGTAGGATTTCAGCCTCCCTTTAATATCATGTAGGCTATTATCTTTACACACTTGTATTTTGAATGATGCTTTTAAGTTCTAATTTTGCTTTTTTTTGCATTCCAAATTCTGTCTATACAAGTAACTGACCATAACTTGTCAAAACTGAGGGTATTGACTTAGTATTAAAGCTAATCATGATAAGGGAAGTGGTGATTCAACCAGTATTTATTGCATGCTACATTCCAGGCAGTGTGGTAGGCAGCAGAAATAAGATTTCTTCCCTTAGGGTGCTTAGCATGAAATAGTCATATAACTAACTGCAAAATTAGACCAGTAGTAAATATGAAAGCTGGAATTAGAATCTATGCTGTTGGAGTGGGGGATGATTCAGGAATAGAATGCTTCTTTGAGAAAGAGGGAGGAATGATAATTTAGGTGAGCAGGAGGCAGTGTTCGAGAGTAAGAAACAACTTGCACATACCACTTTGTAACAAACTGGAAGAATTGTAAGGTCCTGTAGATACAACATGGGGAACATTGTTCCATCTTCCAAACTGAAAAAGTAAGAACCAGGCTCTTGGGATTTAAAATTCGTGCATTATGGAGAACAAGATGGAAGACCAGTTGGGTTATACCTGATGTATAGTTGGAGCAAAGTAGAATATTTGAGAAGATTTTAGGAACAAGGATTTGAATTTGTTAGGAACTGGATGGAAGTTTGTGCCATTCATCACAATTGAATTAATCACATTGGCAAATGTGGGAGGGAAACGAGTATAGTACTAAAAGTCATTCTTTTTTAAGTTCAAAAGACAATTCATCTCTAGCTAGGGTGGTTTTCATTAGATTCTTTGAGCTAATTTTAAAAGTGTTAGGGACAGTGCTAAAAATTGGTTTATATATGCCCCTATTTCTCTAAGTTGTTACCTTAAATCCAATCATCCTCTCTCCCACCTGGGCCATCTCCAGGCCATTAACTATTGTACTAAACACTTAACATGATTTTATTCAAGTCCTCACCAATAAGGTCTGTGACACAGTACTGGATAGGAATAAAAGCATAAAGCTTGTCATGACTTTTTTACCTCTAAACATTTTGTTATGAACTTATTTTTCTATCTATAGATCCCGAAAAGACATAATTCATCCCTGCCTTAGCAAACTGTGTCCTAGAAATAATGTAACACTCATAAACATGGCTTGAAAGTTGTAGAATTTGCGTATCAAACTTTCTACTTTCTTGAATGAAATTATAGGGTCCATAGCTATTGCCAACTCTGCTACTAATCTTATTGTATTTATGCAAGTCATTAAATTCTCTCAGCTTGTTTACTCATCTGCAAAATTAGGGAGAAACTCTTCAAAGAGGTAAACACATTAAGTTTTAAAAAATGGTTGTGTCTTACCACTAACATTCTCTTGTGGGTGTATGGCTATTTGTGCTGCATTCCATTTTTCGTCAGAAAATAACATAACTCTCCATGACCTTAATTGTTGCACTTATGACCATTTTGATCTTAATATACCTACTCTAAAAGTACTAGGTGCACAGGATGCTAAAATTATGAAATTCTTGCCCTTAATAATTTTAGAACTGAGCATTATAAGTCAAAATACTGCTATTAAGTGTTTTGAATGCTTTGATAGTATTAGGAATACACAGAAAATAGTGGTCAGCCCTCCTTGTGATGAAATACTCATTATATATCGCCTGAATGAACTGTAACAGCTATGGTGTAAAAATAAATGTTGAAAGAGCAAGATAGATTGGCATGTAGCACTTGACACCTTTTATTTATAGTTTAAAATTTATATTTATGGATACATCCAGTAAGAGTATAAAAATGTACTAATATGTTTGGGAATGATACCAGCTGCAAGATGGTGGATACCTTTTATTTTCATTTTTGTTGATAAATGGGTTTAATGATACATTGCTCTTCACACAGATGGCTACAGAGACAAACTAGAATCCAGGAATATACTACTATGTAACATAGACCAATTAGCCAGATCTAAGATAAACTGGCTTCTTAAAACTACCTTGTAAACATCACAGCACTTCTATCCAAAATGACCCTAATTTCATGAAAACAGCCAGGGAACCAGAAACCTAGTTCTGTGGTCAAAAGGAAAAATCAAAGGAAAAATAGCAACTCCGTGGGTAGTTGGTTAAAGCAGGGAATCTGGTGGCCCTTCACTGTGCTGCTTTGGTTTTCTTACTCTTGCTCTTTTTGTCCCTCTTCAGCCCATCTATGTTAGCTCTCAGGTTTGAATAAGCCATCTGAAACTTACTCACTTCTTTGGAGCTTACCACAGTGCTGATTTCTTTTTCCCATCAGTAGCTCTTAACAGGCGTGTCTGAGGATTCAAAGCCCTCCGCAAAACCTCTATTTGGAATGGGTTTAGTTCTACCATCATACTTCTTCAGGGTGATGAACACGCTGTCCGACAAACGACACTTCTGGAAGAGCCTGGTTAGCTCTATCAGGAACTTCCTGCTCTCGAACAGCACCACCCCTGTTCTGCTGGATCTGCTTGGTCAGCCTAAGACCCATGCAGTTGGAGCCAGAATTTCCGCCCTTGGATACCTTTTAAATAACCATCTTTGGAGATGGAGGAAAGAAGGTAAATAACAGCAGGGAAACATGTATAGAGCCTTCAAATGTACCTATAATGTCTTTAAGTTCTGAAGCAGAAATCAGTGGTGAGATGGGTATGCAGATATAATTCTCTACACTTAGAAACATTTTCAAATAAAAAAATTTTTAAAATATAAAAAGTAGAGGAAAAGGAGTTCCCAAACGATACCAGCATTAAATGTTTTGACAAGAAGCAGGAGAAAAATGTTAAGGAAATTAAAGGAGAAAGTTCCAATATAGATACTCAAGATAAATGCCACGTAAGTGAGATGACTGAAGAGACATTGAATTTGACAATTGGGCAGTTACTTGTAACCATTACCAAATTGATTCAACAGACCATGAGTGGAAGCCTGATAATAGAGGGTTGAAAAGAGATTGGATAATTACAGGTGAACTAGTGGCTTACTTTAAATGTCAAGTGGTGGAGCTGGATCCAAGTGCATAGTCTTATGCTGGCCCTTACCTGTCTGTCCCTTTCCCTCTCTTTCTCTCCCACGTTTTCCTATCATGCCCAGTCTACTAGATCTGTGTTGGTTTCTTTCTCAAGTGGGCTCTCTCCATGTGACAGAAAATATTGACCAGTAGCAGTTATATGTTTACATGGTCTTGCATCAACTTCCAGATGACGAAAGAGTCTCTTCCCCAATGTCCATATAGCAAATCTTTCATACAACAGGACAAATCACCCTCAGGAGTTCTGGGCTTTTATGATCTCATAGCTTATGATCCCTAGAGATCAAGAGACATGACACTCCCAGCATCTATATATCTACTTATTTCTTACCTACTATGGCTAAAATTCTATCCTTGATTATTGGTGAGTTTTTAAATCTATTTGAATGTTTATTAGCCATTTATTTGTTACTTAATTTTTTATTAGGTTGTCATTTTTTTGTTGTTTATTAGTAAGGCTTCTTAAAAATATTCTGGATATTTCATTGTCAAATATATGGAAATGTATTCTTATCAATAATTTTTATTTTTAAATTTATTTTAGCTTAAACAACAAATTAATTCTCTCACAGTTCTGGAGGCTAGAAATCCAAAATCAAGGTGCATCAGGACCATGCTCCATCTGAGACTCTGAGGTCGAATCCTTCCTGGCCTCTTCTTGCTTCTCGTGATGGCTGGCATTCTTGGTGTTCCTCAGCATGCGGCTGCATCACTCTACTCTCTGCCTGTTGTCACATGGCCTTCTCTGTGTGTCACTGTGTCTTTACTTAATGTTTTCCCCCCATCTCTCTCTCTTTGTAAGGACACCAGTTATAGTTGGTTAAGAGTCCACCCTGCTCCAGTATGACCTCATATTAACTAGCTACATCTACTATGATCCTGTTTCCAGAAAGGTCTCATTCTATTTTTATCCATAATTAAAAAGAAAATTTAACTTCTGTATGGTGTTTTATATATTAATTGATTCTGAGGTCACATATATCAACCTTTTCCAATACACCTCTCTTAGGAAAGCCTTCACTATCCTGAATTTAAATATTTTTTTCTTCTAGTTTCATCTAATACTCAAATAACTGTTTTTTAAATTTTAGCTTTTAAGTACGTTCAGTTTTTTGGGTACATTATAAAAAGTATTTTTTCTGAATAGTTATTTGTTTGAAAATGATTTTGTGTTGAATACATAATCTTTTCTCTCTGATTTGATGTGATAATGAAATCTGATTTCATTAAGGAAATCCCTGGTAATACAAGAGTCTGTTTCTTCAATATTTATCAAATTCCTTTTATCTATTCCTGCACTAATAACATCCCTGTTTTAATTCCTATAACTTTTAGTATATTTCGTTATTTGAAAGGGCAAATTGTTCCCATGGTTGTTTTTGTTTAGAATGACTATTCTTGCAAATTTTTTCATTTCAATATGAATTTTAGAAGTACCTAACAAATTTTATTTAAAAAATTTTGTTGGGGCTTTTTGAGCCACTCTTCTCTTGCTCAGGCCTGCTTTCATGTATGGAAATATACTTTCTCTTTTAATAAAGATTTTTCTTTTCAGCTTTAAAAAAAAAAAGACTTCTTTTTATTGATACTGCATAGGAAATTTTGGGAGAACTGACACAAAAAATTGAGTCTTGCCACTAAAGAACATGCATGTTTATCTTCTCTTTCATCATTTAGAATTAATTTTTATATAGATTAATTAGTGTTCCTTCATGACTTATTGGTTTTGAGGCTTGTAGCTTTTTAGCATGTTTTCATAGTTGGTCAGGCAAATACCCCTTTTAAGTTTTTATTTTCAATTTTTCTTGACTTTTCTTGAAAATTTTATCTTTTACTTAACCTTTAGAATCAGCTTGTCAAGTTGTGATTTAGAAAATATTTTTGATAAAAATGACATTGATTTTTATAAATAAATTTTTGGAGTTTTGATGTCTATGATACAGAGGCTATCTGGGAATAAGTAACTATTATTAAAGTAATCATCATCATCTTATTTTCCCATTTAGTTCTTCTTTTATATCATTCAGTTATAGCTATTATAGTTTTCTCCATTTCAGTCTGGTACATTTTTTTTTTAATTAATTTTTTAAATGGTGACATTGGTCTCGTACATTTCTTGTTAGATTTATTACCACTTATGTTTTGCTGTAGCTGTGAAGGGACTTTTCTTTCAAATGATCATTGCTGTAACACAGGAAGGTTATTTACTTTTACATGTTGATAATCTTAAGCCACTTTATAAAAGCTTTCATAATAATTCTGGTAGAACTAGACTATAAGCTCTATGAAAGTATGGACCTTCAAACTCAAACACTATATGCCTAGCATCTAGACAGGGTCTAACATGTTACATTAACTCAGTATGTTTTAATGAATGAATGATGGCATTTTAGTTTATATTCTTTGATTTCTAGGTAGACAATATTTCCAGTTTTTCAACTATTGTGAGACTTTAAATTTGCTCTTTAGGTTCATGTTTTGAAGTACCCTTTCTCTTACATAGACACAGATATTAGATAAAATAGAAAATGTAAAATTACAAAACTATGATTTTATGCAGAAAAAAATATTTCTCTGTAATTAAAAAGTTTGGTTATAGAAAAATTTTAAATATATAAAAAAGTAGAATAGTATAATCAACCTATATATTCCCATTACCCAACTTCCATTGTGATCTCAGCCAATATTATTTCATCTATACACTGATCTTTTTCCCACCCCACCCCCAATGGATTACTATGAAACAAATCTCGGAATATAATTTAACCCATATATTTGAGTATGTTTTTCCTTTAAAAAGTATTTTTTTAAAGTTATATAATCACATTGCTATTACCATATGTAAATTATAACAATTCCTAACTAATGTTTAAATTTTCTTGATTCTCATAAAATTTTTTTTTTTATATCTCTGATTTATAGGCTCCATTTCCATCTGTTTATTTTCTTGGTAATTCATTTGTGATCTATGAATTTTAAATGCAATAAAAACATAAAGCAGCGAGCATAGATCCAAAGCTTTTATCCTGTGGAATTTGGGGGGCAAGAACAGGCAAAATAGGCTGAATTTGGATCCAGCAGGGTAATGGAAACTAAAATTTTTCTGTGTGAAGGAAGAGGAATCAAGGACCAGGGTCACAGCATGAGACTGGGGGATCTATAGTCAGACTCCCAGGTATTAACAATGTCAAAAAATAGTAATAATTAAATTAAATTTTAAAAAAGGAACTCACGTAGCTAACAACCTGCTGCCACCCAAAAAGAAGGTGAGGCTCATTCACAAGGAAAGAGCCTATAATACAATTTTCCAAAACATTACATACAATCAGAACGGCAGAATAAGAGCCTCTGTAAAGCTACTCCTCCATAAAAGCTAGTTTATTCTATTTTTCAACTGCCTGCAGCATTTCCCTTAAGATCATAGTGAGAAAAGATGCCTTTCTTTTTAAAGCAAACTTCAGCCTCTCCCAGTATCATGTCACACAACACACTTAGAAAAACCTTATTCCTAATATTTACCTAAACCTTCCTAAATTGAAGAGACCCTATTGTATGCTCCTTCTGTTTTCCCCAAGGTTTCAGATTGGCGAGAAAAAAAAATCTCACGTTAATAATGTGATGTTGGCTCATCTCACACAAAACTTTTTTGTTTGTGGAATGTCTTCCAGTTTACACAGACGTTCTTATATGGTTATAATTGTAAGTAGGTTTTATGTAACCTAAATTTCCCCACTATTCAGTTTAGGGATATAAGTGAGATCTTATTACCATGAATGCAAAGATTTTGTTGCTTCTGCCTATAGGCAAGAGACTCCCTGACACGATCCCCCACTTCTTCACCCTATTCTTCACCCAATTCAGGCATCTTTGAGTATTCCCAGGAGGTAGATCATTCCAGGCTGCTGCTTTCTGCCACTTCCTTTAGGACTCTGTGGCTGTCCCTCTGTTCCAAGCTTTTGTTTGCCTGTCTTGCCACTGCTACTGTCTTCTGAAAGTATAATTATCCAAAAACCTAGCAGAGTTCTCAGGATTTTCCTCAGATGTCTCCCTTATGAGAGAGAGAGAGATTTCCCAGAAGTCTGCTCCTTCTCCCCTCAAGACTTCCCTTTATGTCTCTTCGGCCAGGATGGAGTGATATGCTAATAATTTAGCAGCAGGGAGGCTGACAATCTTGTATTTTCAGCTTCTATGGTGGTAGGTGGACTCTCTAGACAAAATAGAAGAGGAAATAGACTTTGGGCAGACAGCTCACAGCCTCTGCCACAGCTCACTCAATTGTTGCAAACTTTTATTCCATTGTATACAATTTAAAATATGTGTATAATTCACTTACATGAAATCTCATCCCCTCCCTCAAAGGGAGGTAACATCATATAGCTATCTCTTTCAGGAATAAGTCCAGGACCTCGGAGATTATGCAATCTTCTTCTGGTCTGGAGATGAGTCCTCATGGACCAGCAATCGGAGTTACAAAAGTTAACTGTTTCCAACACAGCCAATGGTTCTCTGAGGGTGGTTCTCAAAACAGTGGCATCAATTTCACCATGAAGATAGTTACAAATGTAAATTATTGGGCCATGTCCAAAACTATGAAATCAGACACTCGAGTTGGACCCAGTAATTTGTGTTTGAATAACATTTCCACATGGTTCTGATACAAAAAAACAATGCTAGCAACCCCCCCCCACCACCTTTTTTTGGTAGGCTTTTGTTGTTTAACAACTGACGAAACTTAGCAGCTTATATTGGCAAAAATTTTTTGCTAATGTGTCTTGGCCATTTGGGCTGCACTCATACTTGTGGACTTATGATCACTGGGCAATATATGGCCTCACTCATATACTTTGCAGTTGTTTCGGTTTTGCCTGGCCTGGAGCAATGAAGGTAGCTGGTTCATATCCCTCCTCATCTTATAGTCTAGCTCATACTCCATCACGATACAGTGTTCTCAGATTCCAAAGGCAGAAAGAGAGTGAGCAAGCCCCAATGCATAAGCATTTTCCAAGTCTCTGTGTCAGGTTTGCTATTGTCTCATTGACCAAAGCAAATCATATGATCAAAAATGTATAAGAGGGGTCTACCTAAGGGTAGTAAATAGAAGTAGGGGTGGGTGTTATTGCAGCCTTTTGTAAACAATCTACAGTACTGTCTGATGGTACTACCTTGGCAAATGGAGTAAATTTGTTAACTAGTCTAGCAGCCTCTGGTCCTGATCTCTGGGGGTGTCTTAGTTACCCACTGTCCTTCACTGGCATACTTAATCTAGGCATTAAGTGTACGTCGCAGAATTTTGGCAGCTGTTTTCCTTTGGTGGAAGTTGGGAGTTTAGGGATTTTTTTAAATGTTGAACAATTAGAGGTACTTAAAGCCAGGTTCAGCGTATGTTTGGCAATACATTTGCTGCAAAAAGTTAATAGGCTTCTGGATTATTTAACCCAGTCAATTTCATGTGCTAACGAAGCAGATGAAAATTGCCTCTAAACCTGTGCTGTCCAATATGGTAGCCACTAGCCACACGTAGCTAGTCTGAATTGAGATGTGATGTTTCTTTTTAAAGTAGCTGCTGGAAAATTTAACATCACACATGTAGTTCATATGGTATTTCTACTGGGCAGCACTGATCACTGGTAAAGCCTGAGAATTTCTGCCTCACAGCTATTGTCCCTCTACTTAGCAAATACTTCTTTAGTTTAAAGGTCTGTTCCTTGAGATGATTTGAAATTAATGACCCCAGGGACAGAATACCACCCTAAGTCTAAGTTTTCTTTTGGTTGGTTAGTAGTCTTTACTCAGTTTAGCCCCTTCAAATAGCAAAAACTGATGAAAGGTCCTGAGGTTCTTCAGAGATCTGGAGCCCCAATCTCTTCAATTTTATCACCTGTTAAATCTCTTACATTCTTGATTCTGTTTATTCTAGCTTTTACTTGGGAATGGAAGAGGTTGGCTTCCCCAAACCACAAAACTCCACTCTGTCATCCCTGTTAATTTGGATTAAAGCCTGAAAAGCTTCTAAGCAAAGCCAAATGCTCCTCACCTGTCCTCAGTTGGAACATCTTCAGACTGTCTATATCTTTTATGAATTTACTGAAAGCCACATCAAATAGCTCACACCCCAAATCCTAAATTGTTCTGATCATTTCCCCTAGCAAAACAACCCTTGTGTATAATGGGATCTGTGTCATACTCTACAATTTGCAACCATACTTGCCATTTCATACTTGGCTCACCTGTAATATCCCATTTTTGGTAACAAATTCAGTATCGGATGAGAAGCTTTCGGTTGTAAATAGGAGAATATTGAACTAAAAAATGTTTTATACCTATTTTCTCATATAACAAGGAGAAGATCAATATAGTTGGTTCCATGATTTGTTATTTTAGCAGACCAAGTCTGTCAAGGTCTAGGTGATGTCTCTGTACTTTCCTTAGTTTCCTTTTATGATTGCAAGATGACTGTTGGTGCACTGAATAGGACAACATCTAAGGAAGTAAAAGCAGCAGTTTCTCCTTGCACATCTCCCATCAGGGAGGAAAATCTTCCCCAGATGCTCTCTTTCCAATAGTTCCTTCAGTGGATCACACACCTGTCAAGGAAGGTGGGAAAGTATTTGGCATATCCAGCCTTACCAGGAGTTGTTGTGGTCCACTGTGTAACAAACCACCCCAAACTTAGTGTCATAAAAGAATGACCATTTCATTATGCTCACAGGCATTAGGACAGGGCACAACAGGGATAGGCTGTCTTTGTTCCACATTGTTTGGGACCTCAGATAGGAAGACTAGAATGTCTGAGGGCTGGAGTCATCTGGAGGTTTCTTCATCCTGGCCTATGATGACTAGAAGGCTGGGACCACTGAGCAAGCACCTCACATGGGCTTCTATGTGGCAGCTCCCTGCATGGCTGCTGGGTTCTCAGAGTGTCCAGAGATAGGTTCTCTGGAGATGGAGCATTCCAAGAGAACCAGAAGAAGCTGCGTGGTCTTCTAGAACATAGTCTTGGAAGTTACATAGTATCTCTCCCACCATATTCTGTTGGTCAGAGCAGTCAGAAACCCATTCAGATTCAGGGGAGGGGACAAGAATCTCGCTTTTTGATGCAAGGAATGTTAATAAATTTGCAGCCTTAAGGAAAAAAAAAAAACTGCAACAGTCCTGTAAAACAGAAAACATACACGCCTATATTCCCAAAAATTCTCCTTACATTGTTGCAGTTAAAAGGAAATTTTAAAGTTTACCCTCAGTGAGACATGATGTCACATTCTTCCTTTTCTCAAGCTGAAATTCTTTTCTCAACTTAAAAATTTTTTTTCTTCCAGCCGGTAAATGATATAAAACACTGTTTAGAAACTCCTAATGGATAACAAATCATGGAACCACCTCTATTGAGCTTCTCCTATCAGAATCCCCCAAATTCTGAAGCGGGGTTTTGGCATTAAAAAAAGGTTCAATATTATTAAATAATGAATATGAATGACAATTTAAAGCAACTGTTCAGTAGCTCCTGTTTAAAGCACACAAATATTTGGATCCTCATATTAAATTAAAATATTAAAATTTTGGAATACCCCTTGTGTCACACCCTGAAGAGGATAGAAAGATAAGGACTAACTTCCTCTCTTGCACGTAGTTAGGAGACCAGGCAGGAGGAACTGGATTCTCTCTTCACTGTCCTAAGTGCTAGAACTGAAACAGAAACAAAGAGTTCCTGGCAACTGGAACCCGGAAGCCCCAATAAAAGAAGTGGCCTGTGTTCAAGTCCTTACAAATGGGTAGATGTCAACCACGGCAAAATGGAGGAAGGGAAAAGACAAAGACATACACTGCTAGGTGAGGAGAGCTGGGTAAAGCAGGGCTTCGTTCCACTGAAAGCTGTTTGCACTGGAGCTCACAGCAGATCCAAAGCGGCGTGTCCATGCCATCCGTTCCTTACCTGCCTGCGCCCAACTCGGGGCGGCGAGCTCGGGCCCGTCGTTCGCGGGGCTTCCAGGAAGAGGGCGCCGTGCGCCCGCGGGTCCTCCGTGCGGCGGGGCTGCGGGGGCGGCGCGTCCTCGGCCCGGGGGCGGGGCCGCGCGCTCACGTGACCCGCGCTCATGGCGGCGGCGGCGGCGGCGGCGGCAGCGGCGGCGCTTGCGGCTCTCGGAGGCCGGAGCCGGATCCTGTAGCCGGGGTGTGGACCCGCGTCAGTCCGTCCCTCCTCCGGCCCCCTCTCTTGTCTTCCGGAGTGTGGCTGGCGGAGCCGGCATGGCGGAGCGAGGCCTGGAGCCCGCGCCGGCCGCGGTGGCGGCGCTGCCGCCCGAAGTGCGGGCGCAGCTGGCGGAGCTGGAGCTGGAGCTCTCGGAGGGTAGGAGCCGGGCGGGGGAGCGAGCGCCCCGGCGCCGCTGCGGCTCGCGGCGCCTGGGAGACCGACCAGGTCTCTGCCGCGCGCCCTGGTGGCCGTGCGGCGAGAGGGGAGGAGGGTGCCGGAAATCTGGCCGGGGCTATGAAGAAGGGTCGTCTTCCCTCCTCTCTCACCCGGTGCAAGGGTTTCCCGTGCGGTTCATTGTGTTCTCGGGGAGGGGGTGAAGCAGCGGCTTGGGGGGGAGACATCCTCCCCAGGCCTGGGCTGCTGCTGCGCTCCCTGGTTCCCCAAACCCGAGACAAAGCTGCGACCTCCGCTTCTGTCGGGGCGTCTGGGCACGGTGGGGGTGGGGGCGCGGCTGCGGGCTGGATGGCTGACAGCTTTCTCCGGTTCTCTCCCCTTGTCGAGGGGAGGGCCCCACGCCTGTTCCAGTCCCCCTCCCCCCTTCTCAAAAAGAGAAAGACACATGGGAAATCCGCAGCATTGCTTCTTCCTCCTTTAACAATGCGAGATGCCTCTCTAGTGACAGGAGTGAGAGAGAGGCAGGGTGGGCCATTGAGGATCCTAGAGAGGTTGGAGCAATGGCATCAACCCAGAGAGAGACACACGGAATTGTCTCGAGACCACCTTTGTCATAGTTTTTTTTCCCCCTGGTGCCTGCATTCTGACTGAATTTTCCGCATCTGATCCCCTTTTAAAGTCTTTGAAGGAGGAAGGAGAGGTTACATGCAAAGGCTGGCGGTCACCCTCTGTTTTTGGACAGTAGATTTGGTACAAGGAGGGCTGGATTTATTTTGAGAATTAAAATAATGGAATAAATCAAACCACTGTTCTTAGAGAAGTCCCTTGGATAACAATGAGAGAAACATTGCTGTGTTGTGGGCATGTGATCAAGCTTCTTGTGCAGTTGTGATCAGTTCTCCATAAAGTTCCTGTTTTCATCCCAGGCTGTCTCTGAGACAAAAGCAGCATTTTGTCCAAGCTTGATGTCAGTACTGTGGTGGTGGCCCTAGAGTTGCACATTCTTTTTGAGTTCCTTGCCAAAGGCTCTCTTGACCAGCATTTTTCAAGTGGCTTAAAAATTGTTGGTTGGAAAAGAAGAATGTGACAAGTTCCCTGGAAAGTTCTGACTTTTTGTTTACTCATGGAGACATTATCTCCCCCACTCTCCCATCCTTTACAATTAAAAACCAGAAGTAGATTTGTGTTATAAATCCAGTTGGGCATGGAAGGAAATTATTATTAATAACCCTGTTAGGTTTTCCCAATGTATAGGGAGGTGCTGTTTTCATTTGCACTTAATTACCAACATATTATTTTTCAGTGAATCAGTTGGGAAGTTATTCTTTTGGCCATTCCCCCAAATCATTGGATGAGTTTGATTCTGTGAAATGTTTAGAGTATCACCATCCATTCTGCCTCTCAACATACATCATTTTCCTAGATGAAAGCATTATTTTTGAATATGTGATGACTTACATTCAAATTGACTTTTGAAACAGTTATTTCATAGTACTAAATCAGCTATCTTTGATTAGACAGAAAAAGAGGTTTGGCTGGATGTTTGCGTCAGAAAGATTAAAAATAGGAGTTGATTGCTTTTACACGGAGAGGGAAATCCTGGAAGCTCCTCATTCTTGGTATTTCTGCTTCCAGCTGATTATTGTTTACTTCTCTGTGTTTCTAGAGATGATACTGAGGAACTGTTTCTAGGACTCACACTGATTAGCTCACCTCTCTATTCTTCATGAAGGTGCGAAACTCCTACAAACTGTGAATGCCAGAGCTTAACCATTTTTAAGGACAAGTGTATAGTTTGCTTTCCAATACAGGATTGTTCGGGTTGGCATATGACTTAGTTTGAATTGGTTTCTTATGAATTTATACAACATTATTCTGTAATTCATCTCTTTTAGCAATGTCTATCTGGAAAAAATACAGTTGAAAAACCTCAGGCCTGCAGTGTCAGCATCTTGTTGGCCATCTGTTTTTCTCTCTTGCTTAACTTACAGGGGATGGTTGCTGGAGTAGATATTTTTAGGAATTTAAGTGAAGTCGAAACACCCAAACAGCCTCCAAATCTATAGCATGGTGTTATTTGTGATGTTTGTACAGTATTTGGAACCAACCTTTGTTTGTTTTACATTTTCTCTACAGTTAACAGCTCTGACAAAAGTACTTTCCTCTGAAAAAAGAAGGCGCTTTTAACTGTGGTTTATCATGTATTGCTGGCTTTGGTCCACTCATTTCTTGATTTTATTAATTTTTTAAGGTTCAGGCTGTAGTTGTTCGTAATTATTGCTATAGTCTGAGCTGTATACTGTTAAAGAATTTTCTTTTCTGTTTTCCTATGTTTTCAGCTGCAGGCTTTGGTCATAGATCAGCCAACTCTGTGCTGAAATGCAGGTTTGTGCCTCCTTGGGTTGTTTGCCGCAGAGCACGGTGCAGAGCCCAGTGCAAAGCCCAGTGCTGTGGCTGGTGCTTCAGGAAGGTCACCATGGACCTGGTGGTTAAAGTCTCTTGCTTCTGCATCAAAAAAGAAGAGCCTGAAACTCTCTGGAGGATTATTTAATATTGAACTTACACATAATTATGAGCTTACTTGTGGAGGAATTGAATAGGTAGATAGTTTATATAAGTATTCCCATGATTGAAAAAATTTTCATGATCCACATATATTATTATATGTTTGACAGTAAGCTCTTTGTCTGAACTTTATTCATGTTTTAGCCAAGTATATACACAAAATAGCACTAATGATGAGAATTATTGGTTTAAATCTGATAACACATTAGATTTGTATAATCTTATACATTATGTCATTTGAGCTTTATTACAACTTTGTGATTGGGTAGAATAGATACTACCACCTCCCACCTTTTTTTTTTTTTTTGGTTTGCTAGAGGAGGAAACTTAGATTTATAAGGGTTAAGTGTTTTGTCTAAAGTTGCTCATGTAAAAGTGACATTATCCTAAGCTGCCATGTAATTATGGTATCTGTTACCACTGAATAATTTAAATATCTTTGCTGTTATTGCGTAAGCTATTAACTTTAATTTTTACTCTTCAGGAAAAACTACAAAACAGCTGTATGCCACAATTCCAAATAGTCTGGTTGATTCTTTTATTGAAATCTGTTTCAAATCTATCATTCACGTATGTGATCCAGACATTTATTTTGTGACTGCTACATGCTAAGGATACAGAGGTGAGCAGGGTACTACTGCATTAGCTTTTAAGGAGCTCTGAGTCTGTTAGGGAAATCACTTAAAAATACCAACAGAACAGTAGGTACATGAGACCACGATGGAGTTCTGTACAGGGGCTGCCTTCTATGAAAAGAGGAAGCTATCTGTTCTGTCGTCGTTGTGAAAAGGAAGCAACAGAGTACTATAAATATGAGATTGGATTGGGTGGCTAGGATAGAGGGCTGTGATTTAGCTTGTGCAGTTCAGGAAAGAAGGACATAAATCTTATACTTCATGTGGCATGTCGGAAGGACTACAAGCCTTTCAATGTCTGAGAACAGCCCAAAGATGACAACTGGAAAGGTATTTAAGATGAAATAGCACATACAGGAAGGGATCCTCCCTTTTCTTGTTTGAACACTTCTCTGAGCACAAACACAACACAGTCACATCCTCCCTTTCTGCTGCTGTCTGTGTCATCACATCTTAGTGGTCCTTAAAGCCTGGTACTGGGTACACCTTCAAGGTGAAGGGATAAGAGAGAGTTGAGTCCTAGTAGTTGAAGTGAATCGTCTTTAAGAGTGGGAAAGAGGTGGGAGAGTTGAAGGTTAAATGCTGGATAGAGATTGTATTTCACAATCTCAGAAGCCAGCAACTAGAATTAAGCTACCAAGAAAACTGGCAAATCCCTCCTGCTTTATCTATAATGGGAAATTAGGCTACTTACCTCAAATATTTAGCAGATCCATGAATTCATAGGATATATCTTTATCAGAAAATGACTTCTAAGCAGTTGTCATACCTGATGCCAGGAGCATTAAGGAATGCAGGTGTGTGGATTTTTAAATAATCCAATCTGACATACCTAAGTAATCTACCCCCTAAAACTTGCATGCATGTATTTTTGGTGGGCTATACTCATCTTATGTTTGAAATCATCTTTAGGAATTGCTGTCAGAGGCTATGGCACATTCCTTTGAAAATCCTCATGGTGGCAAATTTTAATTCTCTGAGGGTAGAGTTTCATTTTGTGGTTACTTGCAGGCAAGTGGAGAAAATCTGGTTGATGTTCTTTTGGAGTCCAAACTAGTTGAGATTGAAAAAAATTAAAGTGATTATCAACTTATTTTAGTCATGACTGTCAAAAAAATTAGAATATTATAAACTAGTTTTGAGGGCCATTCCAGAAGAGACAGACAAATTCTGTCTGTTGGAAAAATGATTCACCTTATGATAAAGGAGTGCTTATTTGGACATCCTAGTTCTCATGTGTGTTTTGAAAGATTAATTATGTTGTTTGACAGTCCCATAGCATTGAGCTGGATTTTTTAATAAGAGAAGTCATTAATGCTTCACTCTTAGCCCAGCCCTTGGTGGCTACTTACTTGGCCTGGTTTAAGGATTAGCACCTAGGGTTGATAGTTCAGAGGCTGGCTAAAAAGGCCGTTTACTTTCTCTCCCTCCCTCCCTCCCTCCCTCCCTCCCTCCCTCCCTCCCTCTCCCTCCCTCCCTCTCTCTCTCTCTCTCTCTCTCTCCCTCCCCCCCCCCACACACTATATATATGTGTGTGTGTGTGTGTGTATATATATATATATATATTTTTTTTTCCCCCACAGTTTTTTTTTTTTTTAGGCGAAGCAACCCTTGGTTGACCTCACAGATTGCAAGAATCTTGTCATCTTACAGTCCCTTATTTTTTATGCCTACAGCACTTAGTCTTCCTAGGTTGTCTCCCATCTAAGTACTAACCAGGAATGACCCTGCTTAGCTTCTGAGATCAGACAGGTTTGGGCTTGTTCAGGGTGGTGTGGCCATAGACCCCACTACGCTATATTTGTATTATAATTACTACAGTTCTCCATGGTCTCTTCTCATGATTAATTCAGGAATGCCCTTTGAAATGCTCCTTCCTGCTTGTCTGAGATATTTCTCACAGTTCTTTAGGAATTCAGCTGAAGTATTACCTTTTTTTTGTAAACCTGACCCTGGCCACTGTGAGCTCTCTAGCTTCAAACCTTACAGCATTGTAGTTTATATCATTTTTGCTTATCTTATATTTTCTAATAATTTAAGTTTTTTTTTCATTTTCCTTTAATGTAAGCTCCTACAGAGGTCATTTATATCTTAAACTTCTTTAAATAACTCCCCAACAATTTCTTTCTTGTATTGTTTTAGGAGTGTAATAAATTTTTGCTTGCTTCAATTTGATTTGAATTGAAACATAAAGTCTCTGTCTTGGGGATTTGATTTTGGCACTAGGCAGGGTTTTGTAATTATTTCAAAGGCACAGATTTTGGCATTTGGTGGGCCTGAGTCCAAGTCCCAGCCTATCATTTATTAGCTCTGTGACCTTGGACAAATTGCCTAACCTCCCTGGTTTTAGTGTCTTCAATTCCTAAAAAATGGAATGAGAACCTCATTTGAGTTTTAAGGTTTAAAATGAGATAATAGGAGAAAAGCTGAGTGTAGTGTGTGGTATACACATAATCTTTATTGTTTCTGTTAGTGAATGGATGCATTCTTGATTTGGCTGTTTTAATATCTTGTGTGACTGACTGACTTAGTAGAATATGGTTATGTATGAAGTGAGGAATGGAATCAGTTTACGTATATATTTTTTAAAAGTAAGACTTTACTCCATCAATAGCTGTTCCTGTCCACACCCTCTACCCTTAATTCAGCATGTGTTGGGTCACTGCAAGCAATTGACTAGAGCAAAGAGTACCTAGTTTATTTCATATAGACATCTGGCATCTGTACATTTCCGAGCCTGTAGGTTTTGGCAGGTGATTCTGAAATTTAAGCATGGTTTCTGGGACTCAAGCATCTACAAGTCTTGAAAAGACACACGTGGGTGCTCAGAACCTTCAATTAGTTTTAAACTCTTTTTTTCCCCCTTACTCCTTCTTTTGTCTTTAGTGAATAAATCCCTTTTATTCTTCCTTCAAAAGTTTTCTTGCATCCTCTTTTCCTATGAAAAGAGGATTTACCACCACCCTTTTTCAGTCTTCTAACTTTAGACTTAATGGTCTGATTTTTGTCTCCCTTCACCTCTAGATCTTTCAGCTTTTACCTAAAATTATTACTAAATCCAAGGCTCTGTGACCCACTGTCTTTCAATTCTACATTTTTTAAAGGCAGAGATGGTCTGTATCTTTTGTCCCTAGAGAGTCTAAGTTAGTTTTGGACACAAATAGTCTATCTCTTTTTGGTGATTGCAGATATCACAGACTTTTAAGTGAGAGTGTTTTTATACCTTTGTGCGTCTAATGAATAAGTTGCTTTCCCATGTGGATGCTCTTTTGTGAACAAGATTGCTTCTGAAAAGCCATTTTTTGGAATTCCATAGCCTTACAGCTGACAGAATCTTTGGCTACAAGGGTTTGCTTCGTGGACCCAGAGATTCTCTGAAATGGTGTGCAGAATTTTGAGTGTGAGTGCTTATGTGCTTTTTCTGGGAGACAGAGTCTACAGCTTTTATAAGTTTCTTAAAGAAGACTATGAAGCAGAGTTAAGAACCAAGTCTATCACCTTTCATTCTCACTAGCTTGTAAGGAAAGCCAAACTCCCTCAGCTTCCTTCCTCAATACTCACAAACTTATCTATATCAGTTCCCACCCTTATCACCTTTCTTTCTTTTCTTAGAGGAAGAAATATCCCCTTCCTCTTCTATAGTGTATCTTACTGCATTCTCAGTCCCATCTTCTCTTTTGGGATCTTGGGAACTTACTTCATTGATCGGTTTATTCATTTGTAGTCTTTAGTCTTTTTTTTCATCATTAGTCTCTCATTTATACTTGCCTCTTGGCTCTTTCCCTCCAACCTGTAATAAATATGCTAAAGTTTCTCTCAGTCTTAAAAGTAGCAGCTTCCCACAATCTTGTATTGGAATCTGCTTGCTTTCGTGTGCTTGCATTCTCTCCCTCATGGATCCTGGAAGATGTGGCCGCCAGTTACTTTATCTTACTACTTACCTTTCCTCACTCCTTAGTTGATTGTTTTTGCCTCACCAAGCCTCTGAAACAACTGTATGCAAGGCCGCTAATGACTTCTACTTCCAGACTGAAAAGTACCCACTGGATTTAGCATCTTTTTCTGCAGCATTGGATACCATGGGCCTTTATCTTTATAAAACTCTCTTCTTTGTTAGCTTTTATGGCATCACTTCTTTCTGTCTCTAACTGTTCCTTCTTATGCTCCCTCTTGAGCTTCTTTTTCTCCCTCTTCCCCCTGAGTGTTCCTGATATCTGTCATTAGCCTTCCTCTCACTTCACATATACTTTCTGAGTCATCTCATCATGCCCAGGACACTAGCTGTCATGACTACTCCCTAGTCTGTATCTCTCTAGCCCTGACTCTCCTTTGCTCTAGACATCCCTTTCGTTCCCCCCCCAGACAGCTGTAACTTAGTATATCCAAAACTGCATTCCTTATTTCAGCCCATTCCACAATTACTCCCTACTTCGGAATGTCCATGTACTCAGGTCAAAAACTGGGGGTCATGTTTAACTTCTCATGGACCACTGACTCCTATTGATTCTACTTCCTCTCCTCCATTGACACCATCTTTTTCACGCTCCTGTCTCTTGTTGAGACCATTGTAGTAGTCTCCTAACTTATGGGTCTGCCTTCAGTCTCTTCTCCGTCCATTCCGTTCTTCTCTATTCTGTGATGGAATGATCATTCTGAAACACGGATCCAACTGTGTCCTTTTCCCTGTTTAATAGTTTTCATTGGCTTTCATTTTCCACAGGATGAAACCTTTTGTATACCAAGACCTGACTGTCTTTTTAGCCTCATTTCCTGCTCCTTTCATGTTTTTTTTCTCTCCTTTCTAGCCATGTTGAATGACTTGTACTTCCCAGAATGCACTGTGCTTTTTTCACTTCCATGCCTTTGTACACATTGCCTCTCTCCAAAAAATGCCCACCCTGGCTTGTTTTTTTGCCTTTTTCTGCCTGGTTAACTTGTGTTCCACACAATTTCCTTTTAGAAGCCAGCCTTTCCTAAGCTCACTTAAGAAATTAAGATCTCTGTGTATCAATTATTGAGTGCTTATTATGTAACAGGCCATGTGCTTAGCACTTTATATACCCTCATTTGCCAGAAATAAATAGCTCCTGTTATCGTGATGACAAGGGGACTGAGCTAGCGAAAAGCACCTGAACATTAAGTGAAATACAGGGTGTGCCACATCCTGCCCTGTTGCCATACATGACCTTTCCCTTTCTACCTACCAGTAACAGTAACATTCTGAAATGAATGGCAAAGGGGAAAGAACACTGGACTTGAGTCATTTGATACTGGGGTCAGGTCCTGCTTCTGCTGTTTACTATATGACTTTGGGCAAGTCTTTGAAATATGCTTCTAATTCTAACAACTCCTAAAGGTAGGTGTGTGATTTCTGTTTTGTAGAGATGTTAAAGAATATGAAGTCGGAAAATACAGTGTGCTGGGGATAAACCCAAGTTAGCTTGGCTCTAAACCCCATGGTGTTTCTACAATGCCATTTACTTCCATCTTCCTGAATTATGTTTCAAATAGTTCTGGCAAAATTCTCTTCCTTCTTGTTAGGCCTCACTTTTCTTAGGATATAGCTTCTATCTTTGGAGTTTTGGAGGTAGGGCTCCCTGGAGGAAAAAGAATTGGAATGTTCTCTTCTATTCCAGTGAACTTGATAGGAATAGGAGTGAGGTTGGTTATTTCTGACATTGCTTTGCCAGAATCAGCAGGGTTGGCACTCTAAACATTTTTGGAGAATTTCTTTCATCCAGCCAACTTCCTGCAAGATGTGACATCTTTATTTTTTAAAAGAGCAAAAAATACTGGGTACAGTCTTATAAGACTTTCACCTTATTATAAAGTGAAAGATAATTTTATGTACTTATATTTTGACATGAAATTAAATTTTCTTCCTTGAATTGAGATGGGGTTAATGAGAAGCTGAAAAGGGGAAGCCCAGAAAGAAAATATCTTGGGTGCTACACAGGAGAGCCCTAAATGAAAATCTACAGGTCTAGTGTCTTCGAAAGGTCTTTGGTGTGTACTGAATTTGAGCTTCTGGATTACAGATACAGGATTGTGGTTAACAGTCTGGTTCAGAAGGAGTTTTTAGTGTTGTTGTTTTCCTTAGATATTTAATGTTTGATTTTAAAATCAATTTATAAATTAAATATTTTTGTAAATGACATGTACTTAATTGATTTTTATTGGAGTTATTTCTTATTTTGTGAATGAATAGTTTTCTGATATTTATTTCTAAGAGGACTGTTGCTTTTTAGGGACACATTAAAGCATTTGTAGGGTTTTTCCTTTTAAGGATCTTGGATTATGTTGTCTCAGGTTATTCACAGGCTGTAACTTGTGGGTTTTAACTCAGGTCAGGCACAAATTCATTATACTGCTGACCAGTTTTGTTACTGAATCTCCTTTATAAAAATGAACCCACCAAGAATCATAAGGTAAAAGCTTTTGACAGTTTCTTGTTTAGTAAATCTGAGATTGAGGCAAATATGCTGTCTTAAAAAATTTTTTTTTGAAGGGCGATTGACATCAACATTATATTAGTTTTAGATGTGTAACATAATAATTCAGTATTTGTATATATTGCAAAATGATCACCATAGTAAATCCAATTAACATTGGTCACTATTCAGTTACATTACAATTTTTTTTCCTGTTTTAATATTTTAAAGAGTTGTCCTTTTTATCTTATTGGACTTCCTTTCTGGTTTGGAGAAACTTTCACTTGTAAATTGAACATGTAGAAAAATCATAGGCGTGAGTTTTCCTCCCATAGCTTTTTGCTAATGGTTTTTCTTCAAGAAGATCACGGGAAATAGTGAATGAATTTCCTGTTTAAAAAACACACACAAAAATGCAGCTTTCTCATTAGTTGGTTTTCTGAGCTCTGCCCTCTAACGTTGCTCCATATTATAGCTATTTTTCAAAATATCTTAAAGTTATTAAATTTTCATTTGCTTAAATATTCTTATCTCCCTTTGTAAGCTGCTTGAGGACAGCGTGTAATGTAACATCCTTCAGCGTAAGTACTCTTCAGTATTTATTCAACCAGTGAATGAATCTAGACTCATCAAACTTCCTGTCTATTCTTATTTCCTTATCAGTATCTGACAGACTCTTCTGGAACAGCCAGACTGGTTTCTTCACTCTTTTTATGACAGGCCCATTCTCATCACTGCCCCTTGCAGTGACAGTTTTCTTTGTTAGGACTACCTTTTCTCCTATTATAATTTACCCATATTTCACAGCCTAGCTGATGTCCCCTTCATCATAAAACCAGCTAACTGAGTTAGTCCATATTCATTTCTTCTATTTTTAGATCATTGTTGTATTCACTAACATAGTTTAACACTTAACTGACCACTATTTATTTGTTTCATTTATGTTTTATTTTTCTTTTGCCTCCAGTTGACTTTAGGTTTCTTGAGCATAATGACAAGGTCTTCTGCCTTTTAGAACCTCTAAGGTGCTGAATATATCAAATATGTCACTAAAGATGTACTGAGCACATTTATTTACAAGGTCTGTTAGAGGGTAAGAGATGTATAGAAGGCAGATTCCTTGTTTTCAAGGAGCTTTCAATCTAGTAACTCAGCAAATAGTTGTTTAGGTTTTTAAGATATTAAATAATTGTCTTCTGAGCACTTGGAAACATTTTTATTTTCTACTTGAGTGATAAAATAGCATTTCATTCCATTTGAAATGATTCTGGGAAGGTGGCAGCTTGAACATATCTCTGCTGTTTTTTGAACTCATTTCAAGTAAAATCATGACTTCAGAACTTAGAAAATACCAAGAGTTAGAATGGGAGCTCATGAAGGTAATGTTAAAGGGCTTGGAGGATAGATCCTAGAAACCTAAAATGCAAGTAATAAGAATTTTAGAAGGAGAAATGAGTAATAAAAAGAAATTTTCCTCAGTTGAAAAAAGATTGCAAATTGAAAAGACTGCAGATTGAATGAGTTCACTGTGTTCCAGGCAAGATTGATAAGAAAAGGTACAAACCTAGGCATATTTTGATAAAATTACTCAGTTCAGTGATAAAAAGAACCCTGCAAGCTTCAGGATAGAAACATAAATTGAAACTAGAACAACAACAAAACTGACTATTTGCAATACTATGACTTTGATAATGGTGTTGCAAACAGCCACAGACTGTTTAGTGAAAAGGTCTACATTCTAAGAATCCTAGATTCTAGATGTTATTAACCTTGTAGGGAAAAGGTTCTATGTGAGTTTGTAAGTGTTCAGAGATTATATCACATAGACTATAATCTAAGCAATACTTTAATCAAATATAATACAGAGACCCCAAGATAGAAGGAGGAGAGGAAACAGTTATGGACAATGGTAACCACCAGTTTGTTTCCTGTATCTGTGAGTCTATTTGTTTTGTTTCGTTTGTTTTGGTTTTTAGAGTCTGCCTCTATGCGAAATCATAAGGTATTTGTCTTTCTCTCTCTGACTTCACTGAGCATAGTACTCTCTGGGTACATCCATGTTGTCACAGATGGCAAAATTTCATTCATTTTTTTTTTATGTCTGAGTAATATTCCATTATATATATACCATGCTTTTTTAATCCATTCATCTGTTGATGGACGCTTAGATTGTTTCCATATCTTGGCTATTGTAAATAGCACTGCAGTAAATGGTGCATATATCTTTAAATTAATGTTTTGTTTTCTTTGAATAAATATCCATAAGTGGAACTGCTGAATTGTATGATAGTTCTGTTAGTAAGTTTTTGAGGAATCTTCATACTGTTTTCCATAGTTGCTGTACCAATTTACATTTCCACCAACAGTGCCCAAGGGTTCCCTTTTCTCTGCATCCTTGCCAACTCTTATTCTTTGTTGTCTTTTTGATAATAGCCAATCTGACAGGTGTGATGTGATATCTTATTGTGGTATTGATTGGCACTTCCCTGATTATTAGTGATGTTGAGCATCATTTCATGTACCTGTTGGACATTTGTATGTGTTCTTTGGGGTCCAACTTAATTTTCACAGAGCAGGCAAAGAAGGTAGGTTTGGAACTGAGAAGCAATAAATTGATAACTAATACATTCTTGATTCCTCTCTTTCCTTCAGTCCATCTCACCATATTTAGTCCATCTCTAAGTTTTTTGGTGTTGTCTTGATAAATACCCTAAATCTGCTTCTCTGCATTAGTGACCACTGCTCATCATTGCCTTGCCTTGCCACCTCACCTCTAGTTCCTTACCTAGTGTCCCTGTTTTCTTCTTTCTGACTTATTTTACACATAGCAGCTACAGTGAGGTTTTTACACTACAAATTAGATCATGTTGCTTCCTTGCCTTACAACCCTTCAGTGGATTCTCTTTGTCTTTGAAATAAAATTCAAACTCTATTCCTTGGCCTACACAGGCCTGTCTCATCTGTTCCACTCCTCTACTGTGTTTTAGTCACACTTCCTGACTTTTCTTTCTCTTTCTTCTTCTTCTCCCTCTGTCCTTCCTTCTTTCTTTTTCTCCTTGCTTTCATCTCTCCCTTTCCTTTTTCTTTCTCCTTTGTTTATTTAGTTGCTACTTATTGGATGCCTACTATGTGCCAGATAGGTACAGGAAATATAGCCAGTGGTTAAAGTAATATTCCTGCCCTTAAAGGGCTTACATTCTGTAGGAATAGACAGAAATTAAGAAGTGATAAATTATTGCCTGTCAGATGGTAAAATTTCAATGGAGAAAAATTGCATAGAGAGATAGAGAATACTGAGGCTGGTTCAGTGGATACAATTTAAAATAGGGTAGTCAGGGACAACCTTATCATGAGATGACATTTAACAAAAATCTAAGGGCAGTGAGGCTTTTCTTCTCTCCCTTGGGCTCACCATGCTTGTTCCTGCTTCTGTGTCTTGTTCCTTGCTTTTCTTCTGCCTGGAATGTTCTGCTGCAAGATCTGTGCTAGCCAACAGTTTTGCCTCCTTTCTGGAATTTTTGTTTAAATGAGCAAATCCTCTAATTTTTCCTCATCTCATCTCTCTTTTTACTTTTTTTTGTGTGTGTGTGTTTAAAATTTTCTTCGTAATACTGTCATGAAATGGTCTTGCTCAAATATGTATTTATTTATTATCTGATTGTGTCCCAATAAAATGTTAGTTCCATGAGAGCAGAGACCTTGCTGTCTTGTTCCCTGCTGTATGCCCAGGGCTTAGCATAGAAGACTCAGTAGACACTTGTTCAGGGAACAGATGGTCTTTGCAGGGAGAAGATTCCAGCAGGATTCCTTAGATGGTGGCAGTTTTACAGAGTAAAAAGGTATAGTGTCTGTCTGTCCCCAGACCTCTGCCAGGAAGGAAAAGGGACCCTTCTGGAAGCTGGCCAGGGCTGGAACTCAATGGCTCATGATGTTTCCTGGCATTGGTTAGTTTCTACAGTTTTTTAGTTTTTTCTTTGTTTCCCTCACCCATTTACCTGTGCTTTCCAATTTTCCATGTAACTTTTACAGTTGGATGATGTGTGGCAACTTGCCAGTTCATCAGCCTACTTGTCTGCTTTTTGTATTCAACTGATATATATCATGCAGATACTTAATAAAAGACATACCATCAAGCCTGGTTTATAGTGCTTTTATGAGAGCCATAGTCATGCCACCAATAGCCTCTGCTCCCTGCGTGGGGGGACGTATACCTCTTATATTTTATTGTGTTTTGCCTATGCGTTGATTCCCGCCCCCCCCACCTTAAATGTGTTATCCACAGGATTTGAGGCGTAGGCTAATTGGATGGATTATTCTATAGACCAGATGTTGTTAGCAGCTTTGTTTTTGGTTTAACTGGTTGGTCCTCATTGGGAAAAACTAAATATTTCCCATGCCTTGTTTTCTAACATCTTTTATTTACCACATTATATCTTTTGCAAAATGTTGGAAAACCAGGGAAGTGAAATAATACTGGGTTTGTTGAACTAAGTCAGACCTTTGGTCAATTTATCTAGCATTTGCAAACAGTGTGGCCAACTAGACTTCCGAGGACATTCATAGGTCACCCATAATATGCCAACTGTACACAAACAGCCTCCTGGTTTTCTCTCAGGTGTCTATTTGAGTACCTGTGTCCAAGATATTATTCAAACACTAAACTTATTGTAATTTTGCACATAGAAGATATAGTAAAATTTCAAATATGTTCTTTATTATCCTATAAACTTGAAGTTTCTGTCTGAGAAACAGAACTTACGAAACATATGAATAACTATTCTATTTCAATGAAAATTAAAAGAAACATTAAAATGATGATCATGTTGAAAATAGGACTAAAATGATTATTATATGTTAATTAACAGAGATCTCCATTGTCAGAGAAGTAAATTGCTCAGAATCCTGATTTTAATTTGATTATCATCTAACTTTTTCCTTACAATTGTAGAAATAGTTTTTCCTTAGCAGTGAAGATTCTTTCCTGTCGTTTTTTTTTTGTAGTCAGTTTTAGTTGTCTCAGTTTCCTTACCTGTAAAATGTGGATAATGTATCTGCCTATATATGTGAGAACTAAATCAGTTAATACATAAAAATATAGTGATTAGAAACTACCTGGTGCATGGTAAGCACTGTACGTCTTTATTATGCTGTTGTGATGCTGTGTTATTTTATATCCCCCAAACCTCTATCCATGCAGTTGTAATTAGTGAATGGAGTGACTAAACTGGGTATGTAAACCCATATTTGGTTTCCAGCTTTCTGAAACAGGATGATACTTAAAGCCACAAGAATAGATGAGTTCACCCAGGAAAGAGGGCTTAGAGTATTTCTGACAGACCCCTAAGAAATGCTAACATGGGCAGTGGAAATGAAAATCTGCAAAGAGGAATAGGAAGAAGTGGCTGGAAGTTTAGCAAGAAAGCTAAAGAAGGAAAATCAGGAGAGTTCCAGGGTCAGAAAGGCAAAAGAGGGAAAGAACAGCTGTTGCTGCAAACACAAGAATGGTAAGGATTAAGATGGCTTTATTGAATTTAGACTAAAGTTGGTTTTATGAATTTAGTGAGAGTGGTTTTAATGCAATAGTGTGGGGATCAGAAGCTAGATTATAATGGGTTAAAGAATGAATGGGAGGAAATGTAAGAATTTCAAAAACAAAACAACTTTCAGTAATTTTGACTATGCTTAGGAGGGACTGGACATGTGGTAGTTTTTTGTAGTTATTTGCAGAGATAAGATATTATGAACAGTACTTTATTGCATAATGTCATAAAGAATGCATGTACAAATACTGAGGGTGCTCAGGTGAAGGGCATTAATAATACACACCCATAGAACTACATTCTCTATAGTATTCTGGGAAGTCGTCCCTGAAGCAGAATCACTTGGGCTCAGAGTTAGCAGTTTAATAGTATTTTGGTTGGCAGACAGACAAGGGAGGAGGATAATTTAGGTTTGGAGAAAGGCATGGATTTGTGAATTATTGTAACGTGTTTGAGGAATTATGATGATTTAGTTATCTCTAGAACCTAAAGTATAAGTTTAGTAGGTCCAATAACCTGCACAGGTTAGCAGAGGTGAGTGCATGGCAGGGATGGACCTTAGAATCTTAAATTTTATCTTGTAGAGCCTTGCTTCCAAGTAGGGGTTTGTGTGGTTGTGCCGGGAGGTACTCGGAACTTATGGTAAACATGGTATATCTTGGAGTATGCATTTCAGTGAATTTTTTTGGAAACTTGCTGTATTAAAATATGAATATATTATAATGCAGAATTAAAATCTAGGATAAAATAAAACTTTAAATTTTAAAAATTGAAAAATAATATATTTTGCCCTTGTGGCTTGTTCCTTCAGGCTGTGCCTCTTCTAGATCCTCCATCCCCCATCATTTTCTTTAGGTGAAAGTTTAAAGAACATCTGCATAGATCATGGTGAAACACTGAGGAATTGTAGGCTGCATTGGATGACATCTGTATTTGGTAGAGCTCGCCCTAGAGAAGGATGATTTCAGGCTTCTGTGTCACATAACTATGGGGCACCATACCCATAGACTGCAATCAGAGTAGCCCTATGTTGATAAGAACTGGGCAAGAGGGCAAGACAGGAAAGGGAGACTAACAGGGAGGCTCCTGAAATGAGCTAGTGGTCTCTGCAGTAGGTTTAGGGGAGACCGAATGAAAAGAGGTATTTAAGGAGGCAGAATTGATGAGATTGCTGTGGAGAAGGAAGAAGGCATATGATGTGATTCCCAGATTTCTGGCTTAGCTTTTTGAGAGGAAGATGGCACCATTTCCTGATACAGGGAATAGCGGAAGAACAGTTTTGGCAGTGGCAGGAGATAAATTCAGTGTTATTGAATTTGAGAGGTCTTTGAGCCATGCAAGTGGGGATCCAAAGCAGGCAGTTGGCTGTGCATGTGTATGGAGCTCTTTAGAAAGGCTGGTCCTGAAGCTACACGTTCAATATTCCTGAATGGGCATCATGGAGAGTGGAAGCCATGGGTGTAACCGAAGTGGTCTGAGGAGAGCACAGCAAGTAGGAAGAGGCTAAACACAGAGCTCCAGAAGTGCCACCATTTAAGGGGGAAGCTGAAGAAAAGGAACCGAAGAAAAGTAGTCAGAGAGGTATGTGTGGCCAAAAGGGAGAAGAGCAATGCAATAGGGATTTTCAAGAAGTGCCTGTTGCTGTAGAGTTTAAGAGTGGACTGAGGGATGCCACTGAGAATTACAAGTGGAGGAGGTCCTTGGTTGATGACCTTTGCCTGAGCTGTTTTAGTGGTGTTGGAGGTGGACTGCGAACCTGTTAGGTGTAGGGTAAGGAATCTAAGGTGGCAGCAGGAGTGGAGGTAGAGGCAGACAACATACACTGCTTTTTCGAGGCTGTGTGAAGTGAAGAAGAGAAAGAGCAGTAGCTGGATGTTTATACTTTTAACTCTTCTTTCTTTCTCTTCTCACTAGAAACTACATTGCATGAAGGCAAGTACTTACTTTTATTCACTACTTTATCTCCAGCGTAGAAAAGAGCTGTTGGCACATAGCAGATGCTCATAAAAATTTGATGGCTGATTTTCTCTATCTGGAAGGACATTGGTATTAAGAGAAAATATAACTAGTATGATTTCCAGTGCTTTGACGAAACTTCAGAAGTGTGGCCTTCTGGCCAGGTGTCTGCGATTTCCTATTATTGGAGTAGTCATTGTATCTCTGGGGGTTGCAGCTTTCTATGAGTCTACTGTGGCTGAACCAAGGAAGAAGACATACATAGATTTCTACAGAAATTAGGATTCTGTGAAAGATTTTGAGGAGATAAAGATGGCTGGTATCTTTCAGAGTGCAAAGTGATTTTGGAAGGTAAAGAATTTGAATTGACTTCTATGGAAATTTGTCACTGACCTGTGTTCCTGAACTATGAAGCATGAACATCTGGCCTAAGGAATAGTTTCTCTTGATAAATAAACAATTAACAACAACAACAACAAAATGTGATGGCTGAATTAATGAATTATGTTACGAAGGGAGAGATTTGAGCTTATTCATTTGTGGGGTGGATGGGTAAGAAGTCTCGGAAAGAAGGGATTGACGGTCTAGAGTAGACTCCTGGTCTCCATAAGTCAGGAATTTTTGAGATTTCAGGTGTCTCTGTGTGATTATCCAGCATACCAGAAGGGAACTCTTTTCTGCTGAAAGAGGTAAGGAGAAAAGGATGGGAGCAGAGGCAGATATTTATAGGCAGAAGAGGAAGTTGAGGGTGTACTCTCCTGTTGGTTTTATGAGTGTTCTCTGAGTTAAAAATAAATTGTCACGTATGTATCCTTGAAAAAACGCTTTGTGAAGACATACAGAAAAGCCACCCTCATTTAAGCAGTTATGCTTACGCGAAAAGTCATAGATATAATTGTAGGTACACACTAGGTTGTGGTCAGTGACATAGAGGGTAGATGAGGTAAGGGTGCGCCAGAGAGGATGAGTAAGAGTAGGTGAGACAAGAGGTCTCTCTAGTCTTAGATGTAAATGTAGGGAGCGGTTGTAAGCTGAGAGAAGAGAATGTATACATTAGTGTGAACACCATTTCATTCTGCCCTGGAAACAGCAGGAAACTGTCTTTGGACTCTTAGAAAAATCTGGAGAAGGAAAGACAGTGCATGAGGTTCATTTTTTCCTCTTTGAGATAAAATGAACAGACACTTAACCTGATTGAAGTAGAGTTCCTTTTTGTAACCTCTCCTATGGTTCTAACCAGTCTGGTTTTCCAGTGATTTATTTCTGATTCATTTGACAGGAAACTGCTTTCCCAACTTTAGACAACCTGTTATCTAAAATGATTTGTCTGTTTAGAAGCAGAGGTAGTAGTGAGAAAGAGGATGTGACAGTGTCTCAGTGAGTCATCAAGAATAAGACATGACCATATTTGTCTACATCATCAGAACTGAAGGACATTAAAGTGTTCACTTTTTTCATTAGTAGTTGTTTAATAAGTTCTCACTTGTTCAGAATTCTCTGTTTTCAGTCTAATGGAGTTCAAGACTACAGATTTCTCAGGAACTTTCTGAAAGGGAAAATATAATAGTAAGGATGAGTTTTATAGTCTTCTAGACTTTGGCTGAAATTAAATAACCCAGCGAAGCTGCTTTTTTTTCTTTGCTATTAACCTTAACCATCATTATTGCAAGTCGACTTCTGACTGGCTATACAAGGCAGGGTAGAGTTGAACTTGAGTTCTTGGCTGCTTTTGACTTTGCATTTTCACATGTTAAAACATGTTCCCTTGAAGTGAGCAGAGGATCTTTCAGAAGAGGAACAGATTCTAAGAGTAAAGAGGTTTTGCTTAGAGCAAATTGCTAATTCTAATCACTTAACTGCTCTATCAGGGAAGAAACGTTTATAATGTAAAAAGCACCTGTCACTTTTTGGAGATGGAGAGGAGTAACTTTTTCTCTCTGACAAAAGGTGAATCCAGAGGCTGAATAAGATATGCTAATTGAACTTGGTATCACTATTGGCTCAATACTTAGAATTTATTCTAAGCCATCCCACTTCTGTTGGGGGATGGGAGAAACCCTATGCACCTCCACATAACTCTCCAGAATTCTGCGTTTTTTCTAGCCATTAGTTGATTAGTTAGAACTTCAGTTAGGCCTTGATTTTGGGGAAGCAAAATGACTTTATCAGTATTTTGGGGAGAACCTAGGGAAAGAGAGCCTTTTAGTTAATTCGTCATCAACAAGCTGAGGACCTATTTCTCATTTTTACAGAGAACTGAGTTATAATCAAATTGCTTTTTTCCTGGAATTCATATTATGACTGTGTGCATATGTCTAAGAGAACATGTTCAAGACTTTTGAAAGAGACCTGACGTCTGGACCCTTTTTACAGATTCTCATTTCTGTTGGCTTTTATTTGAATCACCTGGGAAATCATTCTGAGAGAGAGGCATGCCAGAGGCAGTGAGGTAACATGGAAAAGATCACTGGGTTCAGGTTCCATTTCTGCTGTTTACAAGCTTTGTGACCCTGGGCAAGTTATTTAACCTTTCCCAGCCTCTAGGAGATGAGTATCTGGTTCTTTCCAGCTCTTAATTCCTAAAATGACCTATGAGTATCTTCGTGAAATTATATGTAATGGAAATCTTATTTTAAATTAATTGGGACAATTACTATTGAAAGAAAATCCACATATTGTGAGAATCATCGATACCTAATATATAGTCAGTGAAAAGTTATATATTGAATTTTCTTAAATCAAGATATACATTGAATTATTCATTTTGCCTACTATTGTTCTTTTGGCCTGTGAGGGTGAGGGGATAGAACTTCAGTTCTGACTTTTACAGTTTACAGCTTGTTGAATTTCACTTCAGTCTCTCCCCTTTGTACCTTCCTCTCCCCAACCTTAGCATCCTGTGCATTTATCTTTTGTACTGCTCATCAGATTATTTTATAATTGTTTGCTTATATTTCTCTTCATCCTTCCCAGAGGCTGGAAACCATGCTTATTCATCTTTACTTTTCATGTTGTAAAACACTGAGGAGGAGAAAGATGGTGAGATGTGAGGGAATAGTAGCAGAGTCAAAGATGGCCCAGATTTTGAGTTTGGGTAACCAGGGGAATGATAATGGTATATTGTAGAAACAGCTGAAATGCTGGTTTGGGAGCTGATGATGAATATAATTTTGGACATGATGGAATTTATGGCATGGCAGGACATTCAGGTAAACTGTTCAGTAGGCAGTTGGAAATAGTGAATTATGTCCTGGAGTAGTTGAAGGATTTGGACATCATCTTCATGAGCTTCATAAAGTTATATCAGATCTTTGAAAGGGAAAGTAAAAAATAAAGTTAATGGGGAATGCCTATATTTAGGAAGCTAGAGGTGGAAGAAATGTCATCTGGAGTGCCAGTCCTGATCATAGAAGTAGGAGGTAGACTGGGAAGCATATTGTGCTTCTTTTATGGAGATAAATACTCAACAATGTTAAAGCTATGGAGAGGTTAGGAGAATCAGATGAGTGAATACGGATGATTGCATTAGTCAATTCCAGTCCTGTGGCTGAATCAGAGGTTAGAAAGTAATGAGGGCATAGAGAGATGAGTGTAGGCTTCTCATTTTGAAGCTGGGAAAAAGGAATGAAAGAACAAAAGCAGATTCAAAGGAGTATTTATTTTACTTTATTGTTATTTTTTAATAATAGAGGATACTGAAAAATTTTTATTGGCCTGAGGGGGCTAAGAAAAGACAAGACTGAGTTGCCTAGGAAGGTTTGGACACATTTTAGATCCCTCAAGGGTATATGAAGGTGAGCTTGTGAGCAGCATGCACGGAAGGGTGTGGCCTTATTGGAGTGGAGGGAGTATCCCTTTTTCTCTGAGACAGGAGAAAGGGTTTGGTAGAAAAAAATTGATTTGGGGAGAAGAAATTGGTGTGTGATTAAAGGGAAAAGGTTCTTTACAAAGATGGAATCATGGAGTTTTGAGATATGTGAAAAGAATTAGAGCTGTAGCTGTAGAAGAGCTTGAGAGGAATTAAACAATTAAAGCAATGCCAGTGTGAGACTGGAGCTAGTGTGGTCAGCATGAATTTGGAGTGGACACAGTTGTGTGATGTTTGTGTAGAACTATGAGATCAGCATGTCATATAGGGATGCTAACAGGATCTGGGGTGTAGAGGAAAGCAGAAGCCAGATGGTAAAGATGGGAACCTGCTTCGAGGAGTGATGAGCTTTAGGACTGCAGTGCCTTTGGCCTTGACTTCACACTTCAAACTGTCTTGTGTTGCTGATCATGGATGGAGCTTTTCTGTGTCACTGTTTTTGTGTGTATGTGTATAAAGCAGGGAAAAAGATGGTCTTAAGGGTTATTCAGGTGGGAATAAGGTATGAGAAATTCTTTTAAGAATATTATGCATTTTTTTCTATTAATTAAAAAAATAACATGGGAACATTGTTAAAAACTCTATAAAATAGAAAAATAGCCTCCTCTCTCCCACACCCCCAGTCCCACTTCCCAAAATGTAATCACTTTTTGTCAGTATTGTAGTTCTCATAGTTGATAATATAATTTTCAGTGATATTTTAAGTCAACTTTAGAAAGTATTTCTTGATTCTTTGCTATGAAATTTAGCCATTTCTAGTACTCTTCCCCTTCTGTTTTTGTAGTCATATTGTTCTTATATTATCAAAGTAAATAATGTTTATACTATTGTGTAACAAGATGTAGTCTTTATGCTCTGTGTATCGTTTAAACCTAAATGTTTATATTCCACAACTATTACTTTTGCAATATTATTATTAATAAATATTACTTACTTTAGAACCTAGAACTGCTATTGGACATACAAAGAAGGAAATGTGATGCTTTATCACCAAAGCTCTGCCTCAAAGAGAATGGCACAAACACAAGATCTTCTCAATCCTCTTTTAATTTTTTTTTTAGCTTTGTATGCTACTTCTAGTTCTTACTCAGTTGCCATTATTTCTCATACTTTACATTGTCATTTTTCTTTTTCTTTTTTTAAATTTCGAGTGGTTATTTTTAATATGGGGTGCATGAGTGCTAAACATTAGGTCCTTGCCTTTTAAAAATGTCTGTAATCTCATTTGTTTGACACTTCTTTGAATGTAATATTTTTATACAGTCATTGCTGCTTAATGATGGGGATAATTCTGAGAAATACATCCTTAGGTAATTTTGTCACTGTGTGAACATCATAGAGTGTACTTACATTTAGATGGTATGGCCTACTACACACTTAGGCTGTATGATGTAGCCTATTGCTCCTAGGCTACAAGTCTTTACAGTATGTTACTGTATAAAACAACATGAGATTATATTAAACACAAGAGAAAATAATGCAATTAAGAGAACGCAAGATGTATGAGAATGCTGCTGGTGTAATATGGTGTACTGTTTTACAGTGAACTTTTTTTTGTAAGTAAAAATAGTACACACTAAAATAATAAAAATATAGTATTGTAAATACATAAGTCAGTAACATAGTCATTGATTATCATTATCAAATATTTTGTACTATACATAATTGTATATACTGTACTTTTTATGTCTGTCAGAACAGTATGTTTTTTACACCCACATCACTGCAAAACCATACGTAATGTGTTGTGCTGTGATGTTATGATGTCTACAAAGTCACTAAGCAATAGGAATATTTCAGCATCATTATACCCCTCTGGGACCACTGTTATCTATACAGATCATCATTGACCAAAAGGTCATTGTGCTGGGTACGACTACACTGGAAGTTCTCAGGATTTGCTTTTCGTCCTTAGAGTTCTAAGTTTCATAAGGATGTGTTTCGGTGTGTGTCTTTTTCATCCTGTTTGGCACTTGGTACACTCTTTCAAACTGTCTTTATTGGCTGTCTTTCTATAGCTTAGAGGGATTTTGTTTTATTATTTCTTCCCTTCAGTGTATCATCTTTTCAATCTCTTTTGCGTTTGCTCTCTCTTTTTTCCCCTCTTTTTAAAATTTATTCTCTGTAACAGCAGTTTATTCTTGATTTTTATGGATATAATAGCTTCCTGAATCTCTGAGCATGCTACCTAGAAGTTTTTAATTCTTGAAATATCTTATATAGCAGGTTCTTGAATAACATTGTTTTGTTCAACTTGTTTTGTTATAATGTTGATAAGAAAATAAATTGATTTCTGGCTGGGGATACTTTTTGTGCAGAGTTAGCACATTCTTCTTATGTCTGAGTGGTTTGCTCCAGGGGCTCTGGTTTCCTCTCACATCTTAAAGATGTGCATGTTTAGGTAAACTGGTTTATCTAAATTGTCTCAGTCAGGGCGGGTGGGGTGGGGGGAGATGCCCTCTGCGATAGTGTTCTACCCAGGGTTATTTCTCACCTTTTGCTCTGAGCTGCAGAGTTAAGTTCTAGTCACCCAGAACCCTGAACTGGAATGAGTGGGTTGGAAAATCATTATCTTAGTTGTTTTTATTAATGTTTCTTAAATGTATGTGTAGCTCACATTTATTTTATTGTTTAATATTAGAAGTATTTGGGGTCTTTATTTAGAAGTAATATTTTTTGTGACCAGAAGATGCTGTAGGAACTTAACTTTTGTTTATATCAGGTAGCCTATAGTAAATTGGTTTTATTATACATCATTTAACGTAAAATCACAGTTTCTAAGAACATTAAGTGAGGACTTAACTGTATTTCCTTTGGTGAAAGTTGTTCCAGTGGTCCATTTTGGCCAATTTTTTTTTCCCCTTTTCTGTTGGGTTTCCTCAAATATCATGTGATTTGTGGTTATTCATGGTTAATGTGAGTGACTATGTTGATTAATATAGTTTTTGTGGTTTTCTTCTGGAGTTGAATTGGTCTTACTAGGTATTTAAACTTTTATTATAGAATATCACATAGAAAAGAATATATACAGTTGACCCTTGAATAACACAGGTTTGAACTCCATGGGTCCACTTATACACAAAATTCTTTTTAATAAATACCTGTACTGTTTTTGACCCGCAATTGGGAGTCCGTGGATGAGGAGAGCCAGCTGTATGTATTGATCTCTGCTATTCTATACAGGGGACTTGAGCATCCTCAGATTTTGGTATCCACGGGGATCCTGGAACCAATCCCTTAAGGATACTGTAGGGAAGTAAGTTTGAGAAGAATTAATGAAACAATGAAAGCAATGCTATAGTTGTATAGAACTATGAGATCAGCATGTCATACAGGTCATTAGTGAGAATTTTGATGGCTCTTATTGAGGCACAGTTTAAGTTTGGGGGGAGTCAGAAGTGTATTTTTGACTGTGAAGGTTGGCACCTGCCCCGACCCGCGGGACCTAGTTATTCGCGGGCTCGAAGAGGGTCCAGCCTGAAAGAGAAACGGGCGAGAAAAAGGAGCGGAGGCAAGACAGTATTCTGATCAAGCCTCAAATTTTTTATTTTAGAGCGGGTATATTTATACAGAAGAACAAAGGGGGGCAGGACTGACTAGGCAGGGGGATACTTGTTACAATTTCATTGGTCCTTGGTTGATGGGGTTAGGGGGTACAAAGGTTAGAAGTGAAAAGAGGAACAAGGAGGAGAGGGGCTCCTTGGGCAGGTCCACAGCCATTCAGTAGGTCCTTCCTTATCCGGCGGGTATGTTAATACATTGTGGTTAACTATTCCCTGGGACATTGTCTGCTCCTGCATTCTTTAGATAGCATACAGGTTTGTTAACGGCCAGGTTCTATGCCGGGGGCCTGGGCGGTCAGGATGAAGGCCTTTTGGCTCCCAACAGGCACCCCTAACCTCCATGTTGTTCAAGGGGTAACTGTATTATGCATATACACAGTTTAAGAAAGAGTAATGAATTGTTCAATATCCAGGTTAAGAACAAATACCTCTGAAGGCCCTGTGAGCAGATTGCATTCACCTCACCCTCAAATATCACCATCATCTTGAATTTTGTTATTCTTCCCTCATTTTGCTTTATAGTTTGTAAATGTCTCTAACAAAATATTATTTAATTTTTTAAGTTTCTGAACTTTATAAATGGAATCCTACTGTTTACATTTGTTGACCTTGAACAAATAGCTAGATATTTCTCCATCAGATGGGTTTATTCAGGAACAACAAAGAATTGCAGTTTGGGACATGGGGTCTAATGGTAAACCACACGCACATCCAGAGAAACAGCAAGGGAGGAGCTGCTATAAATGAAGAGTTCATTGGAGGAATCTGAAAGTTCAAAGTATAGTGACTTTTCATTGGCTGGGCTGTTACTGGGATAGGAGGAATCTTCTCTCTGCTGAGGTAGTTTTTGTAAGCAAAATCACTTGTCAGAGAGGCGAGGTGCATCTCTTTTGGGGGGTCAGCTGTGTGCATTGAGTGACACATGATAGTTCTCTTCTCAGTTTTCTACCCTAAATGAGGTTTATGTTGATTAATTTTTATGTGTTCTTCTGTGACTTGCTTCTCTTTGCTCAGCATTATGTGAGAGATTTATTCCTGCTGATACAAGTTATTGTAGATTTTTTTTTTCCTGCTGCTGCTATAGCATTCCAGTGCATGAATTCACCTCAGTTTATTAGTCTATTCACCAGTTGGTAGATATTTTAGGTGTTTCCAGTTTTTTTGCTTCTATAAACGTCACTGCTATGAACATTCTTATATGTGTCTTCTATTTTTAAATATATAAAAAGATACCTTTAGTCATGGTTTTTCAAAAGTCTGCAACGAAATAGAACAAAATCTCTGGATAAGAAATTGTGAGTGATTAAAAATTCTTTTACAACCTTTTTTATATTTTCTATAGTTCCTTAAATGTTCTGGGATTAAAAAAAATTAGCATAAACACTATTCCCTTTGGGGAATATAGAATATGGTCAGGGTTAATATGAGTAATTTGCATTAAAAAATATGGAAAAAAATCAGTGCAACTTTTGTGTGTTAACTACAATTTTTCAAGCTTAACGATTTTATAGAATCATTGGCAGTCCCATCTGTATCAAATAAGTCTATTGGTAAGTATCTCCAGGCTTGAGTTATGTTTTTGTCAAGTCTGTAACTTTTTAAACTTCTTTTCTGTTATGTTCCTTTTCATCTACTATCAAGTCATCAAATTTCCTTTGTCAGCATTATGCAAAATAGAGGAGACCTATCAGAAACTTTTACTAAGGAAAAAAATATTTTTAAAGCATTGAGATTTAAGAGATTTATTATAGGATAATTGGCTTTTGGGTTGTAAAGTTTTGGGGTGTTAACTTGTTTTTAGTGCTACAATTTTTCAGACTAAGGTATGCTATGCATTTGATTTTGACTTTTGCTACTTTATATTGTCTAGGCTTACTTGGGGTAACAATTTTTCTGTACCTCACTAACTCAGAGCAAGATTGAGCAAATAGAGGTATTCAAAGTAACTAATCACAGAGCTCAGGAAATTTGTACTCAATCTTAATTGATAATATAGCTGATTAACTTGGCTTCAGACAGAAGTAGAAATTCATTTTAAATACCTCTAAACTTTATGGAACAGTTTTGTGTGACCTTTATTCAAAGATGTGCCTCCTCAAGTAAACATCACTCATAGGCTCAAGAGATTAGGAAGGAAAAATTGGGGTTGATGATCAAACCGCTTGGTTCCTATATTGACTCCTAAAATGTGAGCACTTAATTTTCTATTTTATCTCCTTTTCATATTTCACCAGACAAAATATGTATGATCATTCTGTGCTCTATTGTGGGAATGCATTTTGGTCCTGGCTGACTTAAAATTATTTGTGAGTGTATTATAGAGCAATGTTATTTTTCCCATATGAGATATAATGCTCTTATTGATTAGTCACATCTCTAACAAATTTATAAAGTCTGGAGGAAAAAATGGAGCAAAATTGACCCAAAATAACATATTCGACATTTTTGTTATTTTTAAGACAATAAAGTAAGCAAAAGTTTTGAATGAGTCTAAACCCCTAGAAGTGCTTAGAGTGTTAGTTATAGTTGTAATTCCAGTTTGAAATTTGTACCACTGCAGTATGAGAACTGAACTGCTGTACTTACAGTTGGAGGGGAAATTTTTTAAAATTCACGGGCACAAACAATTTCTATTTGGAGAACAGAGAAAGTCAGACTAAGAGAAATGACAAAGAGAAAATGTTAATCCTCTATTGTGGCTCACTGTAGCATTTCATATTTTCTTAAACTTTGAACTAGACTTCTACCAGAATTCTGTCAACTTGAGGGGTATGTGTGATTGCACGCTGTCTGACTTTTCTAGGTTTAGGGCTTCCTGGAATCTAATTTCTTCTACTCTTTAACCTGGAGTATGAGAAAGTAACACACAGACACACATACACACAATTAGGGCAAGCTAAATTTTAGAGTGGCAAAAGGCTGCGGTTGTCTTGGAATTCATAAGCATGTGCAAAAACTAAGTATTTCTCATCTTTGTAGATGTGTGTTTTGGTAATAGTTTTTCCTCTCTTCATTTTTTTTCTCATTAAAGGAAAATATTTGATATTCTTATCGCTTTCCTAAAATCTCAGTTTTGCTCATATCTGTGCTATGTATAGCGAGTTATGTTCTTGCTCACGTCTGATGTGGAAGGAGAGACACCGACAGGAGAGTGGGTTACTGACTCAGAGAGGTGTAAATGATCTTATTATACTTGAGCTGCAACCACACCTAGAAACCTTGACAATAACAGGGCCTGTGTTTGATATACTTCACTTGTTAAATCCTGTCTGGGTTTTAGTATGTCATACGTGTGGTGTTCATCAGCAAAGCTGACTAGGTGCTAGAACAATTACAAAGCTTTAATCAGATTTATGATTACACTGTTTTTCACTTGGGTCATATAAAGAAGATGAAACATAACCAAAACAAATTTCTAGTTGTTTCTTGTATTGTTGGTTCTCATTCAGTGGTTTTAATGTTACATACAGATTCTCAACCAAGATAAATTTCATGGATAAATTCGTTGAGGTTAAGATAATATGAATGTCTGTGGCAAGCCGTTAATGTATTTAAAACAGTTTTTGCCCTATTATAAAATAACACATGCTTAATGAAAAAAAGAAAACTAAAGAAGAAAATGAATCTTTGCTTAAGTCTAACATGCAAATATAAACACCGATACTATTTAAGTAAATTTCCTTCCAGTCACTTTCTATTTAGGTATCTTTTTTTTTTTTTAAATTGAGATAATACAGTAAATTATGTCGACTTAAAAAAACTATTTAGAACATTTCCTATTTCATTATTCTTTAAAAACATGACTAATACTTCATTGGATATACTGTAATTGGATATTCACTACTATTGGAATTAGAGGGAGCTTTCAGTTTTTCTACAGAGAACTCTGTTAAAGTAAACTTTTTAATTGAAGTATAAGCTTATGTACAAAAAAGAGTCAATATAATAAACACATAACCTAGTGAATTTGTGGTGAATTTTAGTAAAGTGAACAAACCTATGAAGAAGAAAGAGAACATTAATTACCAGCATCCAGAAGTTGTGCCACTTCCCAGTTATTACTGCCCCAAAGTTAACCACTACTCACTCTAACTTCTGTCATCATTGAATAGTTTTGTCTGTTTTTTTTTAAATTAAAGTATTTAAATCCCCCTTCCCCAACCCGTCTACCTTTCTCTTCCCCACCATCCTCTGGTTTGTCTGTTATTTTTTTTTTTAATTACACTTAAATTGAATCATATATGTTCTCTTTTATGTGTCTGTCTTTTGTTTGACATTTTATATGTGAGTTCCATCCATGTTGTTACTTATAGCAGTAGCTAATTCTTTTTCATTCTGTACAGTATTTAATGTGACTGTTCCACAATTTATTATTCATTCTGTTGTTCATGGACATTTGATTTGTTTTTTGGCTCATAAATATTTTTATATATGTCTTTTGGTGCTCATATGTTTGATAGATACCTAGGAGTGAAATTGTTTGGTCATAGGTATCAATATGTTGAGTTTTAATAGATATTATCAAATAGTTTTCCAAAGTATTTATATCATTTTACACTCTCATCAACAATGGATGAGAGTTCCCTTTGCTCCTGTACTTACCAACACTTAGTATTGTTAGTTTTCTACTTTTAACCAGTCTAGTACATATGTCGTAGTAGTATTTTCTAGTGGTATTAATTTGCATTTCCTTGATATCTCATGATATTGAGCACCCTTTTAGGCATTCTTTAGATGTTCTGGATATAATTTCATCAAATAATCAGGCACAAGTTCAGAATTTTCCCAGTTGGCTCACTATTTTTTTTTCTTCTTCTTTTTTTTTTTTTTTTTTAGCAGTTTGTTCTAATTGGATTGGTCAGTGCTTTTTTGGCTGCTGGGCCTTATTTCTGTTCTCAGTGTACTATATTTGGACATTGGATTTAATGTGTGGCTATTTTATAATCCTAGGAATTTGAATAGGGGACTGGAGGGCAGTGTAAGAATCTTACATGAAGATACAAGGCCAGTTTGTGGCTCTGATTTATTTGAATAGGAAGAAAATTAGTGCAAATCAGCCAGTGGACAGCTGTCATTCTTTAAATTTCACAAAGATTGCCCTTGCTTGCTGTTGTTGCCACTCTCCCTCCAATCCTCCCTACTGTACTTCTACCTACTCTGCTTCCCTGGATGTGTTCAATCGATATCTAAAATATTTTATGTTGTTTTGTCTTAAACTTTGTTCTGACCCCTACTTTGGTCTTTGCCTCATTGTATTATAATGATCTTTTTGCTCACTTTTCTTATCTGAATGTAATCCCCTTGAAGGCAAGTATTTCTTTGTTTATAGTTAACAATCCTAGTACCTGGCACAATTTAAGTAGAGTTAGTGCTCAGTAAATATGGAATTAGAAACTAGGTTTTCTTTATTAATATTAATTGTTATTATTTATTACAATATTTCAGATCTATTATAACAACTTCTTGGGTTAAAATAAGTCATGATAGCTAAAAATCTTCTGTTAGGCATTGGCCTTGGCTCTTTACTTGAATTTTCTCTAATCCTTATAACTCTAATGGGAAAATAGAATTCCCATTTTATATTTGAGGAAACAAGCTCAAGAGGTTCAGTAGTTTTCTCAAGGCCGTACCTGTTCATGCTTCTCTGGCTTTTGTGCCTGTATTCTTTCCATTACACCACACCTCCTAAAGGGTTGATGTGTTTGCTGAGGGAGAGAGTGATATGAAACCTAGCCCACTGCTTTTGCCTGCTGAGATAGAGTCAAGTTAGAGGTCCGTTATCAAGAAGGCAATATAAAAACAGTTTCCATGAAGGGACTAGGGAGATAGGAAGTAGACCAGGAAATAAATTGGGAGGGTCAAAGCAGAAAAAGCTGCTTAGTTAGACATCAGATTGGAAGGATTAGAGCAGATAGGAGGCTGGAGAGGGTAGGATCAAGGTACAGGCAAGTCACAAACTAGTTTCAGTCCTCACAAACATGGAGTTCCTCTAGCAGCAAGTACCCTTAGAGCACAGTTTGATGTTACTTGCTGGGCTAGGCTGGATCCTCAAAGTGAGACACCAGACTGAACAGAGCACGAGAGCCAGGAACCAGGAATGTCTAATCAACATGCTTAATCGCTTTTATGGTTCCTGACACACAGTGGATAACTTCATACAGAGTTTTAAGTCAGTGATTTATTTCTAATCTTTTAGAGTTGCTGACCTTGGAGAGACACTGAGAACACTGTAATTTTTGTAAAAATGGATTTTGTACTCAAGCAACAATACTCAAAAAGGAAAACAAAATGGCTCAACTTGAGATTTAGGACAGAAATTTAGGAGAAATTCTGAGAGAGATGTTCAGAAAAGGAATTTCATATTTGGGCTTTGAAAAGAAAGAAGGAGCAAAATGGTTGAAGTTAATGACTTGGTACTTTGTCACCAATATAATTAAATTCAATAAATGCCTTTTGAACACCTGCTAATTTGTCAAGACAACGTGCCATATATTGTGCTATTCTAAAATAGGAATAAATTAGAAGCACCTTCTTTGGAAACTCACAGTGTAGACTAGAGGGAGACATCAAAAAACATGTGACATGCTTATCATTGGTGTTACTGTGAGAATATGCCAAAGGATGTACAGGAACACAGACAAGTTCTATATTCGTTAGAAATAGGTTCAGCTGAAATAGACAGAAAACTCAGATTAACAGTGGTTTAAATGAGAAAGAAGTGTGCTTCTCTCTTATGCGGATGTTTGGTTAGGTGGATTGGGATTAGTATGGTATTTCATGATGTTTGAGTATCCATATTGTTGCTCTACCATGTGTAGCCTCAACCTCAAGGTCTGAGATGGCAGCTTTTTCATTCGTTTAGACAGTAGGATGGGGAAATGAATGAAGAAGAGGATGCAAAGATCTGTCTCTTCTGCGGAAGAAAGGTCTTGTGCTTACATTACATTGGGGAGAGCTTAGTTGTATGACTCCACATCTACTCATGTGTTTAATTAGCTTATTTATGTGTTTCCCTAATTTAGGAGAAGGGGAGGATACATTTTGCAAATTAACAATCTCTGCCACCAGTTCCAGATTTTACTTTTCAGAGAAGGTAATGCTTAAATTTAGACCTGAAGATGATTGGACTCTAGCCAGGTGGACAAGGTTAGGCAGATGGAGGATACATGGGGCTGGAAAGGAGATTGGCAGGCAGTTCATGAAACTTTAGGTCTTAGATTTGGCTTCAGCTTTGGGTAGGTAGAAGGGAGTGGCCTCAGATGAGCCTGAAGAATCATTGAAAGCTGTGTCTGTCGTTTTAATGAGTCGTATTTTATTTTGTAATCAGTGAGAGCCATTGAAAAATTCAAGCAAATGAGTGGTATGAAATTTCTGTATTAGAAAGGTGGCCCTTGTTATTTGAAAGACAGATTTTGAGTTTGGTGAGTACACTTTAGCTCAAAGACCACTTAGTTGTTGTTGTTGTCTGGGGGAGAAATGATGAGATGAATTTTGATGTGATCACAACCAACTACTTTTAGGTCCCTAAGCATGCCAAAATATATATATATATAAAATATATATATTTTAATTTTACTTTGGTCTGTCAATTTTTAAAAATTGAAGTCATATACCATAAAATTCACTCTTCTGAAATATACAAATCAATGATTTTTAGCATGTCCATAAACTGTGCAATCATCACCACTCCCTATATACAGAACATTTTCATCACCCCCAAAAGAAACTTACATATTAGCAGTCTCTCCCTATTTACCCCTCCACCCAGCCCCTGTAACCAACATTACTTTCTGTCTCTATGGATTTGCCTATTCTGGATATTTCATAGAAATGAGATCATGCAATATGTGGCCTTTGTGTCTGGCTTCTTTCACTTAATGTCATGTGTTCAGTATTCACATTGTATTATGTGTCAGTATTTCATTCTTTTATTTTTGGCTGAATAATATTTCATTGTATGGAAAAACCATATTTTGATTATTTGTTTATCAGTTGATTGAACGTGTGGGTTGCTTCTACTTTTTGGCTGTTATGAATACTGTTTCTGTGAACATTCACATACAAGTTTTTGTGTGAACATGTATTTTCAGTTCTCTTGCGTATATACCTAGGAGTGTAATTGCTGGGTCATCTGATGATAACTCTGTGTTTAAGGTTTTGAGGAACTGGTACTGTTTTCCAAAGTGGCTATACCATTTCAGGTTCCCATCAGCAATGTATGAAGGTTGCAATATTCTGACATCCTTGCCAGAATATTCTGGATGCTAGACTCTTTTCAGATATATGTGTTTGTGAATATTTTCTCCCACTGGTGGGTTCTTTCTTGAGAGAGCAAAAAATTTTAACACAAAAGCTTTTAATTTGGACAAAGTGCAGTGATCTATTTCTTTGGTTGCTTCTACTTTCAGTGTGATATCTAAGAAACTCTTGCCTAATCCAAGGTCATGAAGATTTAATATACCTATGTTTTCTTCTAAGAATTTCATAGTGTTAGCTTTTACGTTTAGGTCTTTAATACATTTTAAGTTAATTTTTGTATATGGTGTGATGTAGGGGTCCATATTTGTTCTTTTGCAGATGGATATCCAGTTGTTCCAGCAACAGTTTTTGAAAAGACTTTTCTATATTGAATTGTTTTGACGCCTTTGTCAAAAATTGGTTTTGAAAAACGAAAAGTATGAATCCTTCTATTTTTGTTCTTTTTCAAGATTGTTTTGATTGCTAAACTGTTTCTTGCTTTCTAACTTTTTATTTTCTTTGTCTAGAAGACTTACTCTGTACTTGTTTTTTGGAGAATTTTACTTATCCTTGAAGATTCAAATCAGCACAACTTCTGTGGAGCATTTTGTTTTTGCTTTTGCAAAAATGATTGCTCTCTTTCAAGCCACCACTTTATCTCAGTCTTCACAAGTGTAGGAATGGACAAACCAGGACCAGAAGGCCAAATCCAGTTAGTTATGTTTTCTTTAATGACCCAGAAGCTAAGGATGATTTTTCAGTTTAAAACAATTACACTTTGAGTGGATATATAATAGCCTTGATTTTGCCTTTTGGCCCATAATGCCTAAAATATTTATTACCCGGTCTTTGAAGAAAAAGTTTGCCAACCTCTGCATTTATCTTACAAAGTATATGTAATATTTTACATGTCTCTCATACTAGACTGAGATTTTTAAGGAGAACTGAATCTATTTTTCTGTTGCTATTGTTTAGGAAAATATTTGATATGTAATAGGGACTCTGTGAATGTTTTTTGAATGATGTGACAAAGTGGTATTTTAAAATCATAATTTAATTTTATAATATCTTTTGCATTTTTTGCTTTATATAATTAGTTACATTGTTTTTAATTATTAATAAATAGATTTCAGAATTGTTTCACACCTTAAAAATGACTTTCAGAGTGTATTTATATAACACCTTTTCACAAAGAAAAATTAGAGTACAGATTAAGATTTATTGAGGAACTGTATAGCATGTTAGAAACAAAAGCAGAATTTTCTTCTTGATTTTGCAGTTCTTTCTATGGAAAAGATATAATAAGTACAATTGAATATAGCAGGCTGTCCCTGCCAGTCAACTTTGTTTCCACTCTGCACCGATCCTGTTATCTTACCTTATCCTAGCCCAACCAAATATGCTTCCTTCCTCAAATAAGATGAAAACCATTCATTGTACATGTGCACTTGTTCAGGAATATACACAAACATAACAAAAGTTGGTCCTGCCCTTCTGGAAATATCATTAACTCACATTAAGTGAGAGGTAGCATGGTGTACTTCAGGGATGGCATGTGGTTTTAGATATTTATTCCTTCCTGTTAGATGGAGTACAAGTTGTAGAGAATCCTGAGGCCATGCTTGAGATCACTGAATAGTAATTTAATATATGCTCTTGTTGCAGGAGAAGTGACATGTATTCCCTTATCTCTTCCATAGCAGGTAGAATGAAGCACAGTATGGAACCTGACTGATTTAGATATTTCCAACACTTATTTTTAGGCAAGTTATAATTTCTTTGGGAGTTTCAATTTTCTTATTTGGGAAATGGGTCCAGTAATACCACCTTCACATACTTGTTGGGATTAAGTAGGGTAGTACAAAGTACCCAGAGCTTTGCAGATAATAGGTGCCTAGCAAGTGTTAGCTCTCAAATAAGGATACTTTTAAATGAAGAGCAATTGCATCACAGCCCTAAATTATGTGTAGATAATTTAGAAATGCATTACTTCCAAAACAATTTAAAACTATACCACTCTCCATTTGGCTTTATTCCCTGCTTTACAGAAGTTTCTTACTCAAAGATTAATAATTCACTTTGGCTTATTTTTAATCCCCTTACTCATGGCTACACACTTTGTTGAAGCCCTTTCATTCTTTAGCTTCGGTGAAAACACCACTTTCTGAACAATCAATTTTATTCTTTTTAGGGGGTGAGGGGAGAGGTTGTTCTTTTTATAGTAGTGACAAACTTGTATGTTTACCTTTAACCATTGATTATTCAATTGATAAAGTTTGGCTCAAAAAGTAGAAAGGTTTATGAGAAGTAATAATTTCCATGAGTAATTGAATGATGACTATACTACACAAGAGTTATTTTATAATGCTTAATGGAAATATTAATTGGAACCATCTTTTTTAGAAGATAATTAGGCTGCAATTCAGAGCACAGTTAATTTTGTATAACCTAGGTCTCAACAATTGCATGTCTAGCAATATCTCGTAAAAAATATCATGGATGATAAAATATATATTTAGCGAGATGTTAATTGCATCATTATTTGCAAGAACAAAGTGGGAAATAACCAACCTAAATCCTCGACAATGGAAAAATAGTGAAATTATGACCAATCTTTACTATTCATTTATTTTAAAAAATGATCTAAAGCTATATATGTAATGAGTTAAAAAATGTCTGTGATATTTGAAAATAATCAGACTGCGACACCATGTGTATAGCATGTTTTTATTTTTGTTTGCAGACAATATTGTGTATGTATTAAATTTTTTATAAACAGGAAACAGCACATTAATTTTAATGCTTTTCTTTCTCTGGGATTGAGTTTAGAGTGACAGAGTAAGGAACTTTGACTTCTTATTAGATGTACTTTCAAAAAAGATGATAGTTATTGAATGACTTACATTTTTTACATGTACTTTTTGTGATTTTTTTTTCAAATAAAATGATCTTAAGAAAAACAAAAGTTAATGGAGAGCAGTAAGGGGGAGATACAGACCCATCTAGATACTTTGTTAGATTTTAATTTAACAAGGCTGTTGTTTAAAATTGTATTTATATGTATTCTCATGTATATATGTATGTATATTTATATATACATGCGCAGCTTGACTACAATTAGACATTCAGTTGAACTGTAAGATGCATTGTATTGATATGCATTTTAAAGTACAAGTTATGAAGTGTTTTTTCACACTTGACAGTATACAACAATCTTAAGTTCTTTGCAAAGTGATAGGATTTGTTCTAGAAATGTACAGACAGTTCTCTAGTGTTATAGTAATATATGTTCAGGTTTCTTTAGTACAGGTTACAGCTTGTTCATGTCTCTAAGCTAAAGTTTAAGTTTTGTGGTAATTAACCAACTGACCTTTGAAATAGCAAAGAAAGTATTCCACAGCAGTAAAACACTCTCAGGAAAACTGCTCCAGGTTTGGACTATAAGTTGGAATGCCCTTCCACTGGTCAGGTCAGGATTGAGAGTGGCGGCTATTTAAAAAGCTCTGTGATTTCTGAATTTTATGATTAAAATCATTTTATATTGATATCCTTTACATGTAGAAATATGTAGCTCATGTCTATTTGTTCTTAATTTTGTTTCATTTGGAATAATTTTTAAAGAATTGAATTTTATGACATGTTCTTTTTTAGATGTAGAAATTTAAGCTCCTTATGTAATGAAGGAAAAGTTCTATTCAAAGTTTAATAATCAAGGCACCTTGTTGTATCAGATTAGGAAATTAAACTTTTTTTTAGTGTCATTGGCAATTTTAATTTTTCAGAGGCTCTTCAGTTCCCAAGTTCTCTAGGCTTCTATTTTTCAAAACCTTTTACCCTCTTCTGTCTGTGGAATAGCAGCCATTTGCTTTGTGTTAGTTCTTTGCCTAGTGAAGGAAAATGAGATGTCTAGAAACTGAATTTTGTTTTTTAGTTCTGATTAGGTTTGTATATAATGGATAATGAGTTTTTAAAATTTCCGTGAGATCTCTTGGGTTTTAAATTTAGGGTGAATTAACAGTGTACTCAGGGGGCCAGCTTGCTTTTTGAGACTTGAAGTTTCCTGCAGATTTTGACAGTTTCTTCATTGATCCCCCCCCATTCATCTTTTTCGTGAGACCATGTCATTCACAAGTGAATTGAGAAATTGAAGTACTCAGAATCTAACTATGAATGTTTAATGAGAGACACCCAATCTTAACTATTAGCCTCTCAGATATTAATTTATAACCATTAATATATGAATAGCTCTATAAAAGTTTACCATATTCCAGGGTTCCTGAGAGGAATGGTCTGGATGATCTAACAAGCTTTTGCATCTCATGATTTATTTTACCTTATTGAAAAATTATCTTAAACAGAAGGAAATGAATAGGCCTGGTGGAACCAGATTCTAAACAGTGCTGCTTCAGCGGGAAGGGATTGATCTGTCAATTAGTGCTTGTGGTGGCTGGTAATCCACAGGCAGAGCACTGGCCAACCTCTCTTCATATAGTAAACACTACTGTAGCTGGTGACAGGTGCTGCCTACACACGTCTCAAAGCAAGTGACAAATTGTTATTTTTCTAGGGATTCCATTTAGATACAAATTTAAGGTTTATCAGTAGTGTTTTCAAAACTATATTTTGAGGACTAGATTTCTGGCATTTATTAAATGTTTTGAAGTCTGTAGTCAAAAGCAATTTATGTAATGTATATTTTAGTACTAGCTTCTGTTAATTGACTACTTGCTTTTGGTTCATTTTTGCTTTCCTTTACTCTTAAATTTTTATTGAAATTTTATTTTTATTGGTGTTTTACATGTACATATTTGAAAGAGTTAAACAATTTTATAAGATTTCACCAGAAACAGTAGTTCTCTTCCCATCCCTTCCATGCAAGTTCTTTCTTCTCAGAGATAATAATCTCTTGTAACTGATTCTTTTAGGTTTTGCCTTTATACCTTTAAATAACACACTATTAATTACTTCTTGATTTTCAGGTTTTTGCATTAAGTATTGGCTTCCTACCTCAGGTACCCACCCACACTTTCCATATCATCTTCCTCTCATATAGTTGTCGCATAATTTTGGTTAAATATTAAATTGATAGTGTTTATATAATTATGACTTTGTAAATGCTATTAACAACTAAATCAAGTGCTTTACCATGATTATTTCTTTTCTTTCATGCTCAAATTTTGTTGTCTCAGGAATTGTTAGGTTTTTTATTTGCTTATTTTCTGTATATTTATAAGTGCTATGTCTCTGAGCTCTCTCCCAGTTGCATGAATCTCCTCTTTGTAAGACTATTCACATTGTGTTCTGTCATTTTTGCCTTTTTGAACAAGTCCAGCCTGGATACTTCTGACCTGCTCTGGTTTTGATGGGTTGACTCTCTGGCTGTGGCACAGCAATAGAATGGATCGCCCTTTTCTAGCTTCCTAGGAATTTCCTTTGCTTCATGTGTTGCATCCTCTATTTTTGTGTCCCATGTCTTCACCTTTTTTGGGTTTACTCCTTCACTTTGGCTGAGTGCATCTCTGAAAGACATCTCTACATGTCTCTTTCTTTTTTCATTATGGGGTCCTTGCCCTCAACTATGCCTTGTATCCTCATTCTAAACACCTGTTTTGCCCTTTTAGATAATCTGTATTCTTCTGCTAGGGTCGGGGAGTGGTGGTGGTGGTATTCTCTTACCTATGTGGAGGAAGAGAGAGAGTCTGAGAGTCTAACATTTCTTAAACTCTCAACAAATCTTCCAGTTTGTACCTTACTTTTACCCTCATTTTCACAGGGAACTGATCCAACCCATCCCTGAGCCTTTGGGATTTTCATAGTGTAAATCACCTTGCTCCCTCCTTGCCACTTAGCTTTCTTGGGTCTATTGTCTGTTATCACTGATCCACTTGATTTTCAAATTTCAGAATTTTTTTGCTGCTGTCCCTTCAGTTTTTTTTTTTTTGTCCTGTGGGTTAATGCTTAATATTTTCCCCCTTTATAGTCATTTAATGAGGTATGAGAAAGAACAGTGGCTGTGCACATATTCTGCCATCTCTGACTGGAAGTTCCTGAATAGTCCTTTATCTCTACTCTGCCTCTTGTGCTGGTCTTCCAGTCACTTTTTATCTATTTGTTGCCTCTGGCTTCCAACTTTTACCATCATCTTGTTCCAACCCAGGATATCTTTATTTTTCCAGCTTATTGGACCTTTTACCCCATGCTCTGCTCCTCTATTCTCCTTATTTCTTGGGGCCTCCACTGACTTTATTTCTCAGTGCCTCCACTGAGCAGAGTAACCTTTCCCTTTGCTTCTTGTCAGTTTCCCTGAACCCCGACATACAAAACACATAGATCAAAGGGTAGGTTCTAACCATATTTTGTTAGCTGCTCAAGAAACTATTCTGAACAATAGCCAAACACACACACAAATCTTTAGAAATTAAATCTTTGTGGATTTAGCACATCCTGACTTTGCTTTTCTCTCTTTCTTGCTACCTTTTATCCTGTGTCATGTCTCTGACTTCTCATCTTTATACTATCTACTCATTTATTGATATGTCTTCCTCCTTTCAGGGTTTTGCCACCAAGAAGAAAGGTATTTACTCTTTAAGTAATATAAACACTATAAATAATAGAACAAACATTATATTAGGAGGGCTGAATTTATTATCCTAAACGATGTTATGAGACTTTCTGAATTGCTAAGTCTTGATCCTTTGTAAAGTGAGGAAAATAATTTCTTCCTACTTTATGGGACTTTGAGAAGCAAATGAGATAGACTGAGCTTCTGTGGAACTCTTCAGAGTAGAATAAGTTAAATTAGCAAACCTATAAACTCATTGCATCTAAGATGATGGAATACTTTTATTTATGGAAATGATATTGCTGAGAGGTTGTCTATAAAATAATTTTTGTATATGTAAATTTGTTTAATCATATAATTGGGGAAACTAATTGATTCTGACATACTACTATTTATTCTCATTTATAATTATTAGTCTGTTCCTCTTTGAGGGGTTCTTAATCTACTAGTAGGGGCCTATTTTTAATCTCTGTATTGCTAGGGCCATTAAGTGCTTGTTGAATGAATTAAATAGTAAATAATATAATATCATAATTCAGATATTTGGAATCACTTTCCAAAGTGACGTACGAATTGTGTTAGTTACCTCTCTGACCTTGACAACCAGGGAAAAGCTTTTGAATAAAAAGAGGTAGTGGAGGAGGGGGAATCTGTTCTTTCAGATTTCTGAGCAAGTCTTAAATAGTGGTTATATGTGAGGGAGTGTATATGGTAATAAGGATATGAAGGAATTATCATTTGGGTTTCTTCTGTACACAGGATTGGAGCAAATGCTTAAAAGCATAGAGCAGAGGTTTCTCATTCCATTTTAGAAATGCTGTTTATATATTTAAAAGTTATAGAGTTAATTTTCTTGAAAAATATCCTCAGATGTTTTTAAGTCAGATTAATTTGTCATCTAAATAAACAGTTCATTAATATGACTGTATAGCCAATGTGAATAGGATTTGAGGGAGAGGGACCAATTGATTATAATACAATACTGAAATGTTAGCCAAGAGAATAATTTTAACTGTTATGGATCATCAAGTCCATTTTAACTACCTTGTAAAATCAATATCTTTGTTGACTTAGCTGCCATAAAGAAACATTTAAAAAAAAATAAAATTAATAATAGAGTGATTGTTAAAAATTTTAAGATTAAAAATCACAGTTTGACTTATTCAAGGAACCAATAGAAGAATAGTATATTAATTTTCATTCAGGACATTTGTTTGGGAGCTGCTGGTTGTTTGGTTTCAATGTTTTGTTGAGATGTAATTTCTTCTACTTTGTTTCCTTTCATTTTTAATACTATTCTGTGTACCTTAACCTCTTTGATCCGTAAGTCTTGAAACTTTGACATGGCATGTGATAAATTTATTTTTCAGTCCTTGGGTGGTGAGGATTGAGCTAATCATAGATCTCAGTTCATGGCACACCATCACTATTGGTCTGTGCAAGTCCTTTCTCTTAATTTCCCTTTTACCTTCACTTCCCACTTCTGTTCTGAGTCCTCCATGGTTAATTGTTCTAATGTGTTTGAAATATATCCTTGTGTATATGTATTTTTGTAAATACTTTTTTTGATGTATTGTTAAATTTACATAAGTGGTACTGTACTGTAGTTTTGTTTTGCTTCTTATTCCCACCAAGTTCCTTTACTGTTCAAAGATTAAGGACTATCTTTGTTGCTGTATGTATGCCTAGTTTTTTTGCTTCTAACTGCCACCTACTCTTCTGTGAATGATTTGTTCTCTTAATCATGGACACCCCAATTACCTTCAACTCTCAACTACCACAGACAATGAAAAGAACAAACAGCCATGTGCTTGTTCTGTTATGATCCTGCAGGAGAATTTCTCAGGACATATGCACAGGAATAGATTTTTGTGCTTAATTTGATTAAGCACTGTCAGATTCAGGTCTTGGTCAGTGTGGGTGAAGGTTCTATAACTCAGTCTTTCTGACAGCACTTGGCTTTATCCATTTTTCTAATTTTTGCCTATCTGATAGGGTAAAGAGGTAACTTAAGTTGTTTTAACTTGCATTCTGCAATTACTAATGAGTTGCAACATCTCTTTGTATATTGTTAGGGCCATTTGGAATACTCTTTCACTGAATTACCTGTTCATATATCCTTCGCCCATTTCTTTAATTAGGGTTCCTGCCTTTTCCTGGTTGTTTTACAGATGTCTCTTGTCTAGTTTAGAACGTTAGCCTGCTATTTGCCTTTTCCCAGCCTGTCATCATATATGTCAGTTTTGTCAGTAGTGCTTTTTGTTGAACAGAAGCTAACTTTGATGTAATCCCAAGTCTGTAATTTTTTACCTAATGGCTTTCTGGGTCTTGTTAAATATAATAAAGATATTCTGCATTTTTAATTGTATATTTTATTATTCAACCATTCACACCACGTCTTTAATCCATATGAGTCAGTTATTGTATATGCTTTGAATAGTATCCAATTTTATTTTTTCCATGTAATGAGTTTTCCCAACCGCATTAACTAATTTGTGGTATTGGTGTTCTTATATTTTATATATCATATTCCTGTATTTCCATGGTACTCTAAGAGTTTTGGTTTGTTTTAGTGGATATATTTGGTTTTTCTCACATCAATACCAACTTTTTATTACTCTCTTTTGTGCTGTCTTGAAAACTGATAGGTACAGGAGAGGAAAAAAATGATGGTGTAGATGATAAAGGCTTTGTTCACTTCTCTTGAGACCACATCAAAGTTGTGACAGAAACACGGAGCAACAGCAAGCAAAGTCACCTGAGATCTAGATGAACAGAAGCACTATAAATAGAGAGGAAAATAATCAACCTGCAAAGGTAGAAGGTAGGAGGGGACGAAGATACAAGGTTGCCAGTCCCTAGCAGCTGAGTGGAACAGAGACTACGGCACAGGCAGCCACAAATGTCTATTAAAGGGCCATGTCTGTGAGTGGACTTTTGTTGTAATGGACCTGTTCATTTTGAGCAGTGCTGGGTTGGCTGCACGGGGAGCACTGGGGACTGACGAGGACACTGAGTTGCCAGAGTGTGGACCGAAGGTGAGGCTCTATCCCAGGCAGATATGCTGGGTGTATCCATTGTTCCTCTGATGAGCACTGCATCCCCGCAGTGTACCTGTGCAGTGTAAACTGAGATGCCTTCGAACTGAATAACAGAGGTCCCTCTGCCCCCAGAGGATTCCCTGAAATTCTGCCTCCCCCATCTCGAGGCCCCACCTAAGCCACCTCCGGTTGTGTCCTCTGTGAGTTCAGTGCTCCTTGGTGAGCAGTGCTAAGACTCACACTAGTGGCAGCTGGCCTCTGTTTCTGACGCAGCCTCTTAAGGCAACTATAAGTACAGCATCTTGGATTGCTTGATGAAACTTAACAGGTGGTCCTGGAGGGGCACACTTGCCCTGCAGCTGAACGTCTCTCAGGACTGTGCCACTGTACACCTACCACACAAAGCCATGCTAATAAGCCTAGGAAACTTAGGAGCTTTGCTTAGTACATAGAAGCAGACGCAGAAAGGCAGCCAAAATGGGAAGACAAGCAGAAACCATATGAGAGAACAGAACAGAGATCCAGGAATACTGGATTCAGGCAATCTAACAGATGCAGAGTTCAACACTGGTGATAAAGATGCTCAGTGAACTTAGGGGCAGTGTAGATGAACTCAGTGAAAACTTTAACAAAGAGGAAAAAACATAAAAATGGAAATTATAAAAGGGAACCAGTCAGAAATGAAGAACAGATTATCTGAGATGAAGAGTATATTAGAGAGAATCAACAGAGTGGATAAAAAGAGGATCGATCCACCAATATAGAAGATGAGGAAGCAAAGGATACTCAGAATGGCAAGACAAAAGAAGCCAAGACTATAATAATAATTTAAGGAGCCTATGGAACACAAATGTAAAAATATCTACATCATAGGGGTAGCTGAAAGGAAACAAGAAGTTGAAGAGCTATTTGAAGACATAATGATAGAAAACTTCCCTAACCTAGGGACAGAAATAGACATAAAACCTCAGGAAGCTCAGGGAGTCCCATAAAAGATGAACCCAAAGAGGCCCACACCAAGACAATCCTAATTAAAATGCCAAAGGTTAAATACAAAGAGAATCTGAAAAGCAGCAAGAGAAAAGCAGTTACTTACAAGGGAGCATCCATAAGACCGGCAGCTGATTTCTCAAAAGAAACTGCAGGACAGAAAAGTTTGGCATAAAATATTCAACTTGATGAAAACCCAGGATCTACAACCAAGAATACTTTGTCTGGCAAAGCTATCATTTAGAGTTTAAGAACAGATAAAGAACTTGCCAGATAAAAATAAGCTAAAGGAATTTGTCAACACCAAGCCAGTATTACAGGAAATTTTGGAGGAACTTCTTTAAGAAAAAAAAACATGTATCAAAAACATGAATAAAGAATGGTAATAACTACATTCCTATCAACAAGCACTTCAGAAGAAAAAGAATTAAGTGCTCCAACTAAAAGATAGAGTGGCTGAATGGTTAAGAAAACAAGACCCCTACATATGCTGCCTACAAGAGTCTCACTTCAGGTGAGAAGGCACTCACAGACTAAAACGAAGGGGATGGAAAAGATATTGCTGTGATGCACCTATAGAGTATTGCCCTGAATGTAATAAGTCAGACAGAGAAAAGTAAGTATTGCATGATTTCACATACATGGGAAATCTAAAGAATAGAATAAACAACAACTATATGGGAGAGGAGTTGGGGATGGCAAAAAAAAAAAAAAAAAAGGACAAAGGGATTAAGAGGTACAAATGGATAATTGCCAAATAGACATGGAGATGTAGAGTGTAGTATGGGGAAGATGGTTAATAATGTAATATGTGAAGCAGAAGAGAGGTACTAGATTTAGTGGGGTGATTGTGAGTTATGTAGATCTCTGGTCACTAGGCTGTACAACTGAAACAGGTCTATTATTGTATGCCAACTATAATTTTAAAAAGGCTCATTGAAGTGTACAGTGTCAATATGAGCAACTAATTGTCTATTATGTTTCAATAAAGCCAGAAAAAAAGAGATTTTCTAATTATACACACTCTTGTATGTTTTTCTGTTGAAATAATCTATCTGTCTTTTAAGAGTGTTTACATTTACCTCATGGAGTATGGTTATGAAAATTTTCTTAAATTCTTTGATAATTCTAATATTTGTTTAATTTTGGTTTTGGTATCTATTTGATTATTCCCTGCCCCCCTCAAGAATTGGTTATATTTTCTTGGTTCTTTGTATATTGAGTAATTTTGGTTTGTGTCCTGGACTTATTGAATGCTATGTTGTAAAACTTGGGTCCTGTTAAAATCCTCTATAGAATGTTGAAATTCTTTTCGTCTAGCAGACAGTTAACTTGGTTAGGTTAGATCTCAAGTTTGGTTTCACCTTGTGTGGATGGAGATTCTAGTGCTACTTCTGTTCTCAGCATTCGCTACGCTGTTTGGAAATGGTCTGTGCATTCTTTCTTTGGATTTGTTCTGTACATGCGAGCTTTGGGGTCAGCCAGAGACTTGGATTTGTTTATATATAGAATTCAGGGTCCCCTTTCTAGTTTTCCCCTGTTTGATGTATCTCCCACCTTCTTGGGTTCCCAAGGGTCTTTTTTCCCATGTTGTTCCATGCCTGGACCTGACCTCATAGAGGGCCAGGAGAATGAAAATAAAGGGAAAGAAAAAAAGGGAAATTTTTCTTTTTGCTCTTGTCTTGCTTTTGCTCTTTTTCCCAGTTCTCTGGCAAGAGGAAGTTTCTCTCAGCATTTTTAATGTGCATGTCTGTTGTGCCATATTGTGACTTGGGCTACCTGGGTTAAGCCATTCTTAGGTCAGATGTGGGAAGTAAATGAGTGAAAAGAAAAAAGAAATCACACTGGTACTATAATTCAAGTTTTGACTTCTCTTACCTATGTACCTGCTATTTCTTTACTGTTCTCAGTACTCAGGTAGTTTCTTTTTGTATTCTCAGAGTTTTTAGTTGTAATCAGAGAAGTAGGTTGTAGTGGGCTTACTTCATCTTGGCCGACACCAGAAGTCTGTATCATTTTTAAAAACTGTATCGTATTTTTAAACTAAAACTGATAAAACAACAATTTTACAAGTTGTAGGAAATCAAGCTTTGTATGAATGATTTCAAAAGACATTGCCTTATTCTTCCAAATTAGTACAGAGTCCTGATAAGCTTTGCTTTAAAATGCTTTGTTATTTTTTCTGTATAAGAATTTATCTCCCCTTTTATGTGCTACAAGGGGAAAATGGGGCATTCCTGCGTAGTCTGCTTCATTCCCCATACAATTAATTTGAAATAGTCCCTGAGTTAGTCACATGGTGAAATTTGTTTTGGTATAGTTTGTTAATTTAAGGGCAGGAAAAGTATCAAATAACAGAGAAACTAGTTAATGGCATGGATTTGTGGAAGCTGAGAGCTAGCAGATACTCAGTATAAGTTTTCTGTGGAACTGTCAATCTGGGAGAATGTTGAGCTGTTAGCATCCAGCAATGTGATTACTGCTGTGGAGAGATTTGAATAGTAAGTTCGGGATGCAGTAGTGCCTGGTACACCTTTCTGTAGACCAAACCTATTAGGCTGAATCACGTGAAATAGTGATTTTTTTAAACTCAGAGACAGTCAAATATTGGCAATTTCAGTATTTAATTGACTCAAGCTGTATTTAACTCAGTTTTGCAATACAAAGAGAAAATGCAACCTCAAGTTTAAATATCATCTGTGTTAAGGCAATACTTGCTGTGTTAACAGACCAATCCAAAATCTCAGTTGCATAACAAAGTCCAAAATGGACATTTCTGTTGTTGCTCAATTTAGGTATTCAGAGACCTAGGATGGTAAAGGCTCCTGCATTGTTCATATATGGCTAACTGGTGTAATATGGGTTGATATCAAGCCAGGATACTGGGAAAGAGAGATGGTGATGAAAAGAGAGAGGGTGACAAAAGCATACCCATTTCTTAAATCTCAGCCAAAGTGGATATATTTGGTGAGCACCAGCCTAGATGTGAGGAGAGTGGTGGTAGGGGACAGGAAATGTAGACTGTATTTGTTGGCTGCTTTTCAGCATGAGTTGTGAGGGGAGTCATGAATCTGGTGGGCAGCTAACCATCTCTGCCACACCACTTCTTGATCACTTGGGAAGTATCTTTGTACTGTGTATATTAGTTTGCTAGTGTTGCAGTAACAAAGACCACAGACTGGATGGCTCAAACAACAGAAACTACTTTCTCACAGTTCTGGAGGCTAGAAGTACAAGGTCAAGGGGGCGGCAGCAGCACAGAGTCTTCTCAGTGTGTTCCTCAGCTAGTCTTCTACATGTGTGCATATCCCTGGTGTCTCTTTGTGTCCAAACTTCCTCTTCTAAGAATACCAGTTCATTGGATTAGGGCCCAACTGAACAGCCTTATTTTAGTTTATTTTTTTTAAAGGTCCTGTCTCCAAATACAGTTACATTCTGAGGTTCTGGGCATTAGGGCTTCAGTATATGACTTGATGGGGACACAATTCAGCCCATTACATATACTATATATTATAAATGATTATGTTTTCACTAGAAGTGATTATGTTTTCACTAGAAGTAGACATACTTCATTAGACAAAAAAAAAAGGAATGTTTGATCTATGTTATAATTATACTTTTAATGGATCTGTAATAAATCTTGGATTATATATATTAATGAAAATTGCCAGTGTCTTAAAGATATTATTCTTTATTTATTAGCTAAGAAAAAAAGGATAATGATGAAGATGGTCTAGTTTTTAGTGAATGTGATCATTGTTTTTTTTCTCTCTCCCAGGGTCTGCTAAATATTGAGTCCTTATTGTATCTTATCCAAGGGATCTGTTAATTACTGGGACAGTAAAGAGAGTTACTAAACATGTCACCTTAAAGAAATTCTACACCATGGGCCATTCTCTCCTCGCCACCCTCTACAGTGACATGTTAAATGATGTTTTGTTACTGAAAAACAGGGCCATGTTATATGGTTGGTAATGTTTGAACTATTGGACTCCATTCCTTGGTGTGCTGTTTTTCAGTTATTTGGGGGTGGGTTGGGGGTGAGGCTCTTAGGAAAGGATAAATCTTTCAACCCCTTTATAGGTTATTAGAGATTACTTAGCCTCACTTAGACTGTCAATCTCTTTTTTTGACTTCTCAATACTACCTTTTACCAAATTGTGACTTAACAAAATTCAGTTCTCTTAACAAAATTATACTCTACCTTTAAATAAAGTATAATTGTTATTTTAAAAGTTATATGGATATCAGATAAGTATTGGTCTAAAGCTTTTGTGTTATACTTGTTTTCATAATTATTATTTTAAGAATTATATAACAATCAGATACATACTGGTTTTTAAAAATATTTTATTTTTATATGTTACTATATTGTGAAACTAATAAGTTTAAGAACCATCTAACTTCTAAGAAGGAGTAACAGCTGAGCTTCTGTGTTGATACTTGCTACTAGTTGTTAAAGTCAGAAATACTTGGCAGTTGGTTATAGAAGCTTGTCACTTCTATGAATGAAGTTCTCTGATTCCTTTATGAGAGATTCAGAAGTTTGGCTGAGTTATTTTTCTGTCATTATCCTTTTATCACTTTTGAAAGTCACCTTTAGAAGTTTTAAATCCTGATTAAAAATGAGAAAGTTCTCTGATATTATTAAAAATCGTTATATTTTGAAAACAGATCTAGAGAATTTGTCTTTTATGATCTATAATGGTATACATTGTACACACACACACACACACACACACATATATTAATCCCCTCTCTTTAAATACATACATACACACATTGCAACACATGGAGTATTCGAGATGTATTAACTGGATCAGTAAATATTTGAGCACCTACTAAGTGCAAACATTGTTCTTCATGAGACAGTTTCCAACATTCTAAGATAAAAAGACATAGCCAGGCAATATGTGGATATTTGATGCAAAAACAAATAATTTTTTTAATACCTCGGGTAACTTGAAGACTTCCTTTGAATGAGCAGCCTTAAATTTGTAAAAGATTATCAGAAGTTTGGGTTCATTCTCTCAAAACATATCGACTGCTCACTGTTTAGTAGATACTGGGGATAGCTGTGACCCAGTTCTTGTCCACAAAGAGCTCACAGTCTAATCAGGAACTGATTTGTAATAAAAAGGAAATTAAAATTTGATTATATGCTAAGGCAAATGATAATAGAGGTATGAAAAGAAAATTACATGACAATATAAGGGAAGGGTTGAGGAAGGATGAAATTACTAGGAAAAGCCTCACAGAGAATGTATTATTGTTGGCAGCCTCTCAATGTTGGCCGTAGGTAGGTGGGAGTCAAATTCTCTGTGACCTTTGGTAGCTAGCCTTTTAATTATTCATGTAACTTTAACATACATCTAGGAGTAGGAGTTTATTTAAAAGATGCACCTGTCTTTCTAATTTAACCTTTAGTTTAACTAGTCCTTTAGGATAAAACATTTATGGGTACAGCCATATCACACAGCATCTACAGATGTTTGCTCTTCAGTGCTCCTTACAACACAGTGCCAGTTCACTGCTTTGCTTAGGTTGCCCTTTCCTTTTTAACACAAAATATTTTCACTTGTCTTAATTCTGTACAAACAAAGCAAAACTTAAAATAATCACACACATACATAAAAACAACAACAAAAAATCACAAACTTGGATCTACTGTTTTACTTTATCATCCTCATGTGTCTTCCTTATCTCTTCAAAACTAAGATGTCTGTCACATGCTGATCAAATATTACTCCCAGACTAAGACCAAAGTTACCTCTAACTTTGCTGAGTTAAGGCTCCTTTTTTAAAAAAATACACCTTTATAAAGCATATTCTTTTATTAATTTATATTTTATGAAGTTAGGATATATTTCTTAGAGAAATATTTTGCTGTAAGCAGAACTGAAAGCATACGCTAAGGAGAGAGTCGAGAGTTGCTAAATGTGTGGCGTGCTGGGTTGGTAGTGTCCTGAGAATGCTTCTGCAACAATTTGATTCAGCAAACATTTACTGAATGCTGTGGTCAAAGGACAACTGCTAGACCCTCCAGCATGTAAGAAAGTGAACAAACCACAGGCCATGTTTTGAATCTCCTGTCTTTTATTTTTCAACTTTTCCATTTCTCAAATAATGAAAACTAATTTATCAAGTCTGTGAGTTGGAAAATTTATAAAATTAGTTTGTTTTATATACTCGTTGCTGGTTCTTCTTTAGGCTGCCAGAATTTAAAACAATGGAAAACATTTTGGTGTCCTAGTGCCTTCTTCTATAAATTATCATTTACATAAGTGGCTGCTTTTCATAGAGCATCTTGATCCAGCCCCTCTTATGCTGTGATTCTCTTCATAGACAGTATTAAATCAGATCTGAGCGGCACTAGGAGACAGTTGAGAGTTTGAGAATATTACCCGGTGTCAGCATCTTGGTTAGGGTGTGCTGTAGAAACAAAGAAAGCTCTTGGCACCTAAAAACTGTTTAGACTTATACCATTCTACATATGAGTTCTAATAAGTAAAGACACATAGGGTGTTCTGTGTTTTCATTTGGGTAGAAATAAATGGTTATGTATTTTTTTAGGCTTCCCCCCAAACTATCTTATACTATAATCTAAAAGAAGTAAATTCTAAAAAATCTCCAAATATAGCCACTTATTCAGAAACCAGAGTTTCTACAACTCTCAGTTCCATTAAACAGATAATATGTAAAGCTTTGTGTTGGGTGTTTCAGGGTGTAAAGAGACAAGTAAGATTACCTGTCAGATAGCTTACAGATTTAATAGAGCACCCTTCTTTAGTTGGTCCACCTGCCATTCCATTCTGAGTCCATTTCTTTCTGGCCTACCCTGGTCTTTGGCCACCTTCAACTTAGTGACCTAGACTTATTCAGTATGCTTGTTACAACACAATCTGTATGACCTTATCTGTAATGTACAGTAGATGTTAGGAACAGTAGAGATGCACCTTGAGCTCTGGACAGTGTCTATAATGATAGATGGAGAAGCCCATAGTACTTGTACTATTTTAGGGCAATTTTATTTTTCTAATGGAGTCTCATGATTGTCATAGTTCAAATAGGCAGAACCCAAATGGACTAAAAACAGTCCAATTTTGATTGTTTTCTTTTTCTACATAATGTGTATTTTCCCTTCCTAAAAATGGCACAATGTAATGTATAATAAATAGTGTGGATGGTATTTTGTATGAAATCCTATATTTACTTATTCAAATAATTTATCTTTAGTATTTTAAAAGTGACCAGAGATAAATATTTATAAATTATATTTAGCACTTGGAGGGCATTTTAAAGATGTGTTTTTTTTAGGAATAGAATTGTGCTGATTTCCTTGACTATGTTTTGATGATATGAGAAGTTTTTTCCAAAATCTTGCAATCTGAAAATGGATGAAGAGTTTGAAATTGATTTCAGCTATAATTATACCTTTAATGGTGGTAGTCTCTTCCCTGTTTCATATTATAAACAAATGTGAAGTACAACATTCTCACTATCAAAATACCTAAGAAACTCCATCTAACAGAAAGATGGGGATCTAATGTAATCTCTTTAGGCAGATCTATACCCTGGTGACAACAGTAGTGCTGGATTGGAGAAGGCATATGTAGTATATAAACCCTCCACCCATCCCAGCTCCTGCTGGCAGCTCGCTTGTGTGAGGAAGAAGGGCATGGCTGAACTGTTAATATTTCCCAAATTTTCACATCAGATCAGTTGCTTCCCTTCCCAAGAGAGAATCATCTCAGTGACACAGAAATGCCAGAGAGGTTAGAACTGGTGGACCTCCATTAATGGAAGGAGACTTTAGAAGTGAGGAATAAACTCTCCCTTCTAGCACATGGCTGCTTCTTCCATACGTGGTTTACATGAAGAATGGGTTGGTGCCATGGTAGGAAACGGCAGCATAGCTCAGCCAAGGAGTAAACCTTTAGTTTGGGAAAGACACCTTATAATCATTGCCCTTTGGAAATTATAGCAAGTGTTTGTTTACCAGAATTATGGGAATTGTTTGTCCTTAGGCAGTCCTGACTGCCTTTCTGAAACATCTGATTTAGCATTCTTTCCTGGGTAATAAACGAAGGTCCACAATTTGGTTTTCTGTCATACTATAGAATTTAAAAATATACCTACCTCTGTCTCCTCTTTGTTAAATTTCTTCATAGATTCCTTTTGTTCCCCACCCCCACCCCTAACCCCACTGTTTCCCATGGCTGTAGCCAACTTTCTTTTACTTGACACTCTCACCTTGGCTGTCAGCTACTTAAACAATTTTAACTTTTGTATCCTGATGATTTCCAAATCTCTATCTATTACCCAGTCCTATGTTCTGAGCTCCATATTTATATATCCAACACTGTTTAACAATTCCACCTGGGTCATCTAAAAATACTTATCTCTTCCAAAACTCAATACCCTTGCTTTTTATTCTGCATTCACAGCCTTTGTGAGTGGTATGGTACCTCAGCCTATCCACAAGTTTAGGCCAGAAACCTAGGTGTTACTTAGGCTCCTCTTCCTTCATTGCTTATCTCCCTGGACAGGGTTCAGCAAGCTGTGGCTACTGGGTCAAATCTGACCAGAGACCTGTGAGTGAAGAATGGGTTTTACATTTTTAAGCAGTTGTTTAAAACAGGCAAATATATATTTGTGGCAGAGACCCTGTATGGCCTGCACAGCCAAAGTACTTACTATCTGATCTGTTACAGAAAAAAAACTGGCCACCCCTGTCCCAGGCCAGCAGCAAGTCCTATCAGTTCTTCCTTCAAAACGTCACTTTTAATTGTTTCCTTCTCTCTGCCCCTGCTGCCTCCTTACATCTCATCTGCCCTGTTTCTCCCTTGGACTAGCCTCCTAACTTGTCTACTTCTCCACACTCAGGTGTCTTTATAAAACAGAAATCTAATCATCTCCTCCCTTGTTTAAAATTCTTCAGTGTATGTTGCCCTTTTCTCCTCTTTGTGTGTGTGCAATAACATCTTCACCCTTTAGGACTCTGATCAGTTGTCACTTTTTTCATTAGTCCACCCATCTCCTATGGAGTTATGCCCTCACTCAACTTTGTATATACTTCTGTGATGGCATGTTCTAGATTGCATTCTGAGCATTTGTCTGCCATGCAGTCATTCCTACTATACTATGTAAACCTTGAGGGCAGGTTTCATGTCCTGCTCATCTTACATTCTCTTTACCTAGCAGTATCTGATATATTGCAGGACTGTAATTAGTCCTTATTTAATGGGTGCTTTGAGAAATATTTTTTATTTCCAAGATATGAAAAATATTAGCAGTCTGAAGATATCATTAATCAGTTTGAGTTGGTAGGCAGAATTTAATTTTTGATAGTCATGCTACATTCTATTGATTTCTCTGTTGCATAACTTTTTAAATATCAAATTTTTTATTTTGATATAATCTTAGAATTACATGCATTTGTAAGAAATAATACAGAGATCCCAGTTACCTTTACCCAGCTTCTCTGGTGGTAATATTGCAAAACTGTTAAGTTCAATAACACATCAAGGATACTGACATTGATACAGTCAAGATACACAACATTTCCATTCCCACAAGGATCCCTCCTTTTGCACTTTTATAGCGACACCCACTCCCCTTTCTACCTTAGTTCTCTCTACCCTTCCACAGCAACCACTAACCTGTTCTCCACTTTGTAATTTGTCATTTCAGGAATGTCATGTAAGTGAATCAGATTATGTAAACTTCTGAGATTGGATTTTTTTCACTCAGCATAATTCTCTAGAGATTCATCCACACGTTGTTCTGTGTGTCACTAGTCCTTTATGTTGCTGAATTTTCATAACTTTATAAAGATGAAACTCTCTTATTTATATATCACTGAAGTTCCTTTAAAGGCTATTTAAAAATTTTACCTGTTTTTTTATCTACAACAGTGCTTTTCAAACTTTATACTCTTAAATTATTGAGACTCAGAGCTTTTGTTTATGTGGATTATGTCATTTTTTACCATATTAGAAATTAACACTGAAATATTTTTAAAATATTTAGTTCATTTAAGTAATAAATCTATTATATGTAATTATAAGTAATGTATTTTCTGAGAAATAAAACTATTTTTCAAAACAAAAATTTTTTTTTAAATTTTATTATTATTATTTATGCCTACAGCACCTGATCTTCCTAGGTGGTCTCTCGTCCAACTACTAACCAGGCCTGACCCTGCTTAGCTTCAGAGATCACACATCGGGCTTGTTCAGGGTGGCATGGCCATTGACTATGGACTGTGGCTCCCCTGGGGCACAAACTCAGGACCTTCTGTGTATAAAGCAGATTTGCTAACTGCTACACAATGGAACCACCTCCCCAAACAAAAAATTTTAATAAGAAAAGCACTGTTTTACATTTTTGTGACCTTGTCTAGAGTTTCATATCTGCTTTATTTATTTACTCTGTTATGATAAATTGTTTTGGGCAAAGCATATGAAGAAAATCTGGCTTCACACAGCTAGGTAGTTGGAAGAGTCAGGAGTAATATAATACTTTTAGCAGATAATTATAGATGTTCCCCTTTGATACTACACCCAAATTCAAGTGGTAGATTATTAAAAGTTAGTTACAGTGTGGAATGTAAAACCATATGGATTAATTTGCCATACCATTACATTAAAATCCATATCCATTTATCTGTTTTAATAGAATAGATGTTAACTATGTATGATTTTTTTTTAATATCATACATTGATTATTTGGAAAATATTGAATCATTGAGTTATGTACATCTTTCAAATTCTGAACATTTCATTATACAGTATCAAAAATTTTATTTGTTACTATCTCAAATCTCTAGAAAAAATTCTAAGTATCGGGAAGCTGTCAGGCTCAAATTTTCCAAAGTTTAGATTTTTGCTTGAAATCGCTCTCAGTTCACTGTAATTTATCATTGTCATCAGTGCTGCCAGTGACAGGCCTACTTTTTTTCATTTTGAAGAAAATGTTTAGCAGGTACTTAAGTCTGAATGACAATAGTTTGTCCACCAGTTGTTCTCTCAAATAGAAGTGGTATTAAATAAAGAGACAAATAATGTCTAATATTATTATTAAAATATCTTTTACTTTGTGAACTTCTGTAAGTTTTTTGGGAGACCCTGAGGAACCCATGGAACTTCTGATTTCCAATAAATTAATTTCTGACTTAACTTATTTCTTTCTTTGTTCTTTAATTTCTTCTCTTTGTCATACTTTTGCCAAGTTAGACCCTGTTGGAGGACTGATCTGGACTGAATGTCATTACTAGTTTGATCTCTACTCATGTCTGGCAGTCTCAGCATGGACACTACCCCAATGCTGGAAAGGACCTTGGGCACAAAGAAGAAAACCAGTTCACAGCCTCACCTCGGCCTTGAGGGACAAAAGCAACAGGGAAGGGCCACAAACCTGCTCTCCTTGTTGGCTTGCTGTCTGTGCATTCAGAAATTGTCACATCACATGAACCTGGGAGACGTTAACTATGAGTCAAGAGCTTTCCTTTAAAAGGAGTGTTTCAGGCTCCAGTGGGGGAGAGGTTCTGAGGCTAAAACGAGTCCTCCATAGGTCTCTCAGACTTACACACTCTAGTTTCAAACCTTCTGAGTCATATCACAGTCATTTCATTCTAATTATCTCCAGGAAAGGGCCTCCAGTTTCCTGGCTATAATAAACATTAGGAATTAAGAGGTTTTTTTCTTATGGGTACTCTAGATGCTCCCATTTGTAACTTAAGTCCATATTCTTTAGTTTGTTTTTAGTAAATATAAAGAGCCAATTAACAGTGTTCCATTTGTTATTTTCTATATTGTCACCCTCAGTGTACTTTAGCCTTTCTTTCTTCTATTTTTAACTCAGTTCCTTTAGTCCATGGTTCTTAATTGGGGTGATTTTGCCCCACCCCTGGGACATTTACAATGTCTAGAGACATTTTTGTTTGTCACAGTTTTGGGGGATTGCTACCTGCATGTGGTGGATATAAATCAGAAATCTTGTTATCATTTCAGCAGAATCACTCATTATGTTGTTATAATAAGGTTTTCACAGAATTTGCGTTCAAATGTTAGAAGCATCCTACAATGCACAAGACAGCCACTATCAACAAAGAATTATTTAGCTCAAAATACCAATAGTATCATCCTTTAACGACCCTGCTTTAGTCCTTCCTTATAATTTTTAGCTCTTTATTAATGTGTTTTGCTGAATTAATAATTCAGCTTTATTTTGTATATTGAGAATTATGGTTTTCCTTTAAAGAAAATATGATTATATTCAAATATATTAGAATACATTCAAATATTAGAATAACTAAAGATTTTGGAAGTAGGTCACTCTTGAATTTTAGGACTTAAGTTTGTATCTTAGGTTGTTCTACATCATTAGTTTATAAACCTGAGTGAGCACAACTACCTGACGACTTTTGAAACCATAGAGTTCTGGGCCCCAACCAAGTCTTTAAAAAACTCCTCTAGAAATTCCTAAAATTAACCAGATTCAGGAATCACTGAAATAGATATGTATTCATAAGCTGAACAACTGATGGACTTTTAAGACTGCTATTCCAAAGAGAAAATGTTCTTTGTGGCTTTCAAAGATAATATATACTCTCCTGGGCAACCAGTTCTGTCAGTAAAACCAGTCCGGTAGCCCTCAGATTGGCAAGGCAGAACTAGAGCAGTGGTGCCCAATAGGATTTTTTGATTCTTTCCAGCCAAGTGGTGTCCAGTTCATCTCATTTGCCACAGGTTTGGTTTTAGAAAAGGGGAGGGGTGATTAGAGACGTGGGGAGGGGATAGAGGAGGATTGCTAGTAGAATCAGAGAAGTACTGTATCCCAGGAGAGGAATTACTCAGTGCTGATTTCTCTTCCATAGCATCCATTTGCTACCCACACTCACCATAATGGTAAGTGTCCTTAAAAGCTACCTTGGTATAAATTATCCTGGCTAGGCACCAAGGACACTGGAAAGCACAGAGCTGCATCCACTCTATTCCTGCTGTCAGGGGTGCTCTGGTCCTAGCCCTTACTTTACTTCTTGTTTGCTTAACGGGGAGTTAATGAAGGTGAGCTTGTTTGTTGCAGTGATTCCATGATCTGTGGAGATGGCAAATTTGTTGAGGAAGGAAAGAAAAAATAACTTTATTCTACCTTTTTTCCCCTCTTTTGGGGCAGGCTGTTGCCTTAAATAGTGATAGAGGGAGAGCTCACTGTGAGAGCCAGGTGAACCTGCAGCTGAATTCCCCCAGTCAGGCAGTGGTGACCCCTCAGGCTGCACTGGACCTGGGCAGGCCTCTCACAGTAAGACATTTAGCCTGGTGAGGCAGGCTTGATCCTGAGAAAAGGCAGGAGGGAAGTGTAGCCACTTTTGAAACAGTTTTATTTGGAAAGATAATAGCTTCTTTTCCTGATTAGTTGTTAAAGAAGCAAACTACACTTTTATGAAACTTTGGAATATTGTTTTATATTGGAAGAATGAAATAAATATTGGTTCAAAAAAAAGCATTCTAACTTTTTTTTATTATTGTTTTTACCCTTTTTAAATGGGGATTTTGAATCATACTAGAGTAGAGAGACTAGTATAGGGAATATTCCTGTACCCAACTCCCAATATCAACAGTTACCCACACATAGCCAATCTAGTTTCTATTATACTCTCTCAACCCCTCCCCCCATTATTTTAAAAAAATGTATTCTGACTGTGATTTATGCTATGTAGACAGATGAAGCAGGCTAAGGGAGTGAAGTGGAGAATGCTATCCTTAATAGTGGTCAGCAGAGGAGACCTTTTAACAAGGATTCCAGTGAAGAGAGAGAGCATCATGTGAAGACATAGGGAAAAGTATTCTATGCAGAGGGACTAGTAAGTGAGTCCCAGAGGAGGAACAGGCTGGTGCCTTGAAAGACTAGTCATCAGCACACATGGAGCCAGAGTTGGGTAAGTGTGGAAGGGAAAGGCGGAGGGAGAAGAGCCAGATCACTGAGGCCTCACAGGCCACGGTAAGGGGTTCGGTTTTTATTCTGAGTGTGAGAGCTTTGGAACAAGGTATAAGCATGATCTGACTTACATTTAAAAAGCATCACACTGTCTGCTATGTGGAAAATAGTGCAGAGGCCAATAGAAGACACAGAGAGACTACCCAGAAGTTGACTACAGTAATCTAGACCTGAGAGGATCATGCCTCTTCATTATGTTGGGTATTGACTTGCTTCTTTTCTAGAAATATATCTAGAAATAAAAGCTTTCTGAAGTCAGGGATCTTTTCTCTATCTACTAAAGTTCTTGATACCTAGCATAGAGTCTGGCCTTCAGTAAGTATTAATGAATGAATAACTTTAAGGTTCCCACATAATCATCTGTGAATCTGTGCATTCTAGATGTGGCCTGCTTACTTTCCCTCTGTGGGTTTCAGTCTTTTCAGTGTGGGCTGTTCAATGAGGGGATCCAACTCAGGAAGTGATCTCCAAAGGCTGCTAGCCTCACTGCAGGTGATCATGTGCCCTGTTTCTGGTTTCACTGAAATCGTTAAAAAAAAATTGCTAAAGAGTTGAACATTCACATAAAAAAAAGATTTACATTTAAAAAATTATTTCATCTACAGTCCTGAGTACAATGGCTTGGAGGAGGCAAGAGGATGGATTACATATTTGGAGGATGTGGAGGGACAGGGGCAAGTCCAGGCAAGAGCTGATGATGGTGGTCTGGACTCAAGAGGTGCCAAAGAGATAAGGGAGAATTTGGTATTTTCCAAACTTTCAGAGTTGAGGCTAGAATCTGGACTTCATAGACTAGCATGAACTCTACCACTTCTCTTGATACTTTTAAAAATGTCTTCAAGAAGTCAGTGCCTTAGAAAAGTTGTAACATATGGACATATGTGATGTCAGTGCGTTTAGTTAAAACAGAGACTGCTTTTTAAAAAATATGCATCTTTGGGCAAATTCTCTGCAAAGAACTTGACTGGAAAACAAGAGAGGGAATAATATTTTCACTGTATGTACATTTTTTTGTATCTTTGGATTTTGAACTATTGGTGAATGCGTTATAAAAACAAGTAGTATACATTAATTAAACTTATGCTGGTCTTCTGTTAGGTTTCTCTTTCTTCCAGATGCAACCACTTTGTTCTTACACCTGTGTACTTTAGACAGGTGTCTTTCTTCACTTTGGAAGTATGTGTGGAGCCAGTTGACTTCTAGATAAAACCGGAGATTGACACAAAGTCAGGGGCCCTTTGTCTCTTCTCTTACCCTTTCCCTTCTGTTCATTTATTTCAGGGTGTACAGTGTGATGATTTAATATTCCCTTGTCTCCTTAAGTTCTATGGATACTGTGTTCTTGACTCTGCCTAGCTTTTAGATCATACTCTTGTTTCATCCTTCACTTGATATATGGACCTTATTAAAAATATTTACTTAATGACTGATTAATGTAGTTACCTTTTGACCACTCATTCTTTTGAATACCTGCCTTATTAGAGGTTCTGGAGGTGTCTTTGATGGGGAGGGAATATTTTTCATGAAATAGTTTGTTACCTTCTGTCCAAAATAAAACGGACATTTTAATTGAGGTGCATAGAAATGTCTTATGCCAGATTGTGATAGCCTAGAAATTTGCCAGTACCATTTTGCTGGCAGTAAATTCAATCCTAGTCTGTCTATTGTCAGTTTTTTCTTCCTCTCCTCAGTGTCTCCTATGCTTTTAGATCTCATATGGAAGCAACAACTCTAAAAATATTTTAACCTTTTACAGTTCATTTTTGAAAGCTGAAAATCCACATATACTTTGCATGCCACTTGTGCTTTTCTCTTCTGCTTTTCCCATTGGTTTTTTAAGTTTTCTGTTTCTTTGTCAGATACTGCAGTTGTTCTGCCTACATTTCTGTTTTGGGGTTTGTCCAGAGACCAAAAGGACAAGCAGTGTTATATTTTAAACTCTGTCCTTGTTGTGTTTGAAAATTAGGTATAGGAAAGAAATTTTAAAGAAAATGGTCTCTTGAAGATCATTTCATTTTATAAAAATGTGATCTATAGGCTTAGGATTTATTTTGTTAGTTTTAAAGTACCTATGGATGAAAGCAAAGCTAGACTTAAGTGTTCAGTTACTCTGCCCCCCCAAAAGAAAACCAACCTCGAAATAATACATTGGTGAAATTGTTTCGTTAATACTTCTACTGTACTGTACTTACACAAGATTCAGAGCCCCATCGTACATTTTAAAATGGATATACAGTAGTTATTTCCTTAATAGTCATTTCACTGAAGATCAAGACCTTTTTTAGGGAATGCTGTCTGAATGAAGTATCTTTCTATCCTCTAGATTATATACCTCTACTGGGTGTGGGAATAGGCGTTCCATAACAAGACCATGCTAACTAGAATTCTATTTGAACCCAGCTGCTTGGTTCGATATTTATAGCCCATACTATCTACCTAGATTTTATGCCTGTTTCTGTAGACCATTATAAGTGTGAATGGTGGGGGTGGGGTCTGGTGAAGTGAAGTGAAGTATTACAGAAATTTTCTGAATGTTCAGAATTTACTTTTCTTCACCTTTAAAGTCACTTGGTTGAACGAAGTGATTGTAAAGTGTCTTATTAATTTAAAACTGTGATAATCCTCCTGGTTGCCTTAAAATGGCTGATTTTCCTTTGCAAGTAGTTACTATAGTCATATTATTTGCTGTTTTCAATAAAATAAGGTAAAACTGCTGAATTAGAGTGTGCTGCTTTCTCAAGGGTTGTCAGGAAGAGCCTTTCTGAAGAGGTAACATTTGATCTGAGACCTAGAATGATGAGAGGGAGCTAGTTCATAAGAAAGTTTAGAGAAACTGTTTCAGGTACGAGAAATGATTGGTACAAGGATCCTAAAAGTTGGTGTATTTGAGTGAGGCTGGTGAGTTTGAAAGAGGTGGTGGGAGATGGGATCCATAGACATGGGTAAACAGGGAACAGATATTGTTGGCTCTTGTGGGCCAGGGAAGGATTCCTCACGATACCTAAATTTTTAACAATCAAGTAAGATTTAGGACTATCAGGAAGAAAAATTAGAAGAGATTAAGAAGAGAAACTTGAATATTATAGTGAAAATATATGCTAATTGTCTTCTAAGAACCTCATGCTGCTTTTTTCCTTTTCTCTCTCTTCTACCTCACAACTACTGAAAACAAGGAGGTGAAGGAGATAGGCAGAATAATAACATGTACAGCGTTTCCTTTCCTCTTTAAAGATGCTGTTGTGGTCCTCCCTGGAGAAATGGTTGAGGGTTCAATTCATATTTGTGGCCCAAGGAATGAATCATTTGTTTGTTACAGCACCTGCTACTTGAGGATTGTTTTCATGATCATCATTTCCAGTGAAAACATTTTCTTAAAAACTAGAATTTTGACTTAATATAAAGTCAAAATTTGAGTGATCAAATTTTGATGTTATAAAATTTTTTGCCTATTTTTGGACCAGGATTCACATTGGAAGCTCTTTGTAGAAGTTAGATATACCTACCATCTTTTCAGAGTAGGAATTAAATAATTTGTCTCACTTCTCCATGTACTTTGAAGGCCAAGAAACTGAGGGCTAAGTGATGTCCAGTTGTTATTCTTGGTTTTTATTGATATTTTGTCTCTCTGATAGGTGTTGTTTTAATTTTTTCTCTTTACTAAGCCAAAATTTCAATTTGAACATTTTTTTTTGCACTTCTACAGCCTTTTCTCATTGTTTTCTACCCTTGCTGGAATTAAAACCCATACACTAAGAGGAACTTATATATAACACTAGTCTTAAAGACCTGGCGTTAGACCAGACCTGAGTTTAGTCTTCTAGAAATATGGGACATGTTGACTTTACATTAAACACAAAGCAGCAACTCATTAAAGATACATTCCAACCTTACAAATGATTTAACTCATTTTGCATATGAGACCTAAGGCTACAAATGGAAATGATATGTGGCATTTTTGGGAAATCTATAGTTCCTGCTGGGGACACACCCCTTTGTTTCATTCAAGTATGAGGTGTTGGAGCCCAACCAACCCTTCTCTGTTGCCTCAGTAATTAGAACACAGAACTAAATGCCATCCTGAGTTTGAATCTGAACCATGGCATCTTTTGCTCTTTTCCCTTGATCTGATTCTTACACCTGTAAAGATCATGTTTACCTCAGGAATTTTGTGAGAATCAATTTAGGTTTAATTTTTAATTGATGAGTCCGCTAGAAAGAAAGAAACTCTTCCCTTTTTCATTTGACTGATGTTTAAGCCAAATTTAGAACCTAGTAGAAATTTCTTTTAATTTATGAGGTAAAGCCAGTATTTGTTAATGTGAAGCTTGGTACATGTATCACCTCATCGTGTGATATAGATTAAGACTTACATCAGTATAATGATTTATGTTGAATGCAAAGCAGTGTGATCAAAGTATTCATCTGTAGCTCAACATTAATTGTCAAATAGGAAAAGGTAAGAAAGATTAATATGATTTATTTAAAAGTTTAGCCTGGTTCAAATGTAATATACAGTAAAAGGTATTTATAGTTTGATATGTGATAAAATATATTTTGTTTATTCTTGGTATATCAGCTTAGATGTTTTGCTGTTCTTATTTTGCCTGATTGGCTTTTAGATAAGATTATCTAGTTAATTTTAATAACGTAAAATGACAGTGTCATTCCCGGTTTGTCTTGAATGACAACTCTTAAAGGCTTATCTTTCAGAATTCAGGATATGCCTTTTAGTTTTTAGTTGTATTCTAATTCTTTTGAAACCAAAAGACATTTTCTTCTTATTAAGAAGGAACTCTACTTTTAATAACATGATATGTTTAAAAAATTATTTTCATAATGCCATTAAGTTAAATTGGCCATATAATTAATTGATCATGGAGTTCAGATTCAAGGTCTAAAAGGAATATCACTTTGGCCGCTGTTGGTTCTAATGAGAGTAAAACTGTGTCTACTAATGCATGTTAGTAAGCTAGTGGTGCGTAGGGCTGGTAGGTTTCCTGTCTCTTTGTTTATTGGTGAATAGATTTAGAAGTTAACCAGTAAGGTTTGATTAACAGAAAGCTTCAAGTACACAAAGATTATACTTAATTGTGGCCATTGAGGAGCGACTACATTCATTTGCTCAAGTATGATTTTTTCTTTGTAACAATTGAATTAATCTAAAAGCTGTGTGTTTATATTATAAAGTAACCATTTATTCACAGAAAAATCTCCAGATAGACTGAACTAAAAATATATGAGAAAGAATAAAATAAGTGGTCTCTGGTGCATGGCCTTCTGGGAATTATTCAAGGGCTCCTACCTTCTACCCCTTTATTCTCAGTCATCTCTATTCTACTCTCCTAGAGTAGGATTTCTTTGGGCCTTTGTGATTTTATAATTCCAGTTCCACTCCTGGAACATGATTTCTTTCCTGCTGTGTTTTAGGAATTCACAGTGTTTAGTAAAGCTGAATAACTTTATAGCACTTTGTCAACAAGTGTTACCATCTTACACAGAATATTCTAACCTGAGAGCTTCATGGCTTTAAGACATTAGTTCACATGAGAATTCATTCATTCTTATTTATCAGTGTCTTGTATAGCTTAGCATATAAAAAGAGGCCTTTGGCGGGGATAAAGTTGTTTTAGAAATATAAAATAAGAATCACAAGTAGAAATGACAAAGTGAAAAATTGTTAGAGGGTCTTGGAGACAAAGTTCTAACTGTATGAGTTGTATTATCTCTGTTTTGCATGGTGGGAAATTAGGTTAACAAAAGCCGTGTATACAAGTAGTTGGAGAAGGATCATTACTATGCATAGCAAGTCTGGGGCTGTTGAATTTTAGAGCTTTGACATGTGTCCAAGATCAGGAAACTTTCAGAGTGCTGACCTGGTTTGGATGATCCTAAAAAAAGAGAGTTTTCAGCTGGAACTAAAATAGACTGAGGATTCAGTAACTAAGAAGTTCGTTAACCCAAGGTATGTAGATAAGTCTGATTTGCATGTTTTTAAAAATAGCTATCACTTGTCTTGTTTCTTTGAAACTTGGTTATTTTTACTTTTTGTGTTAGAGTAAGTAATATTTACTTTAATGTAGTCATATATATATATAAGACCAGTGAAACCACTAAGCTCTTTAAAACAATTTTTTGTTATATAGGTAGTTTCAAACTCATATATTTCTCCAGTCTTTTGTGAATCATTCCATTAACTTGCCCGTTAGACTAAACTAGCATATACATGCAGAGATACGTTCTTTATAAGGAAGGGCTCCGCTATGAAAACTCTTATGTATTTTGTTTTCCATTTAGTATGTATTAGAGAACTTTCTATATCAACATACATAGATTTACTTCATATTTTTAGGGGCTGCATAATGCATATTGGAATGGGAAATTCATTACTTATTTGACAACATAACTTCTAAATCACTAAAAATAATTTAAACAATAGTGTTTGAAAATCTGGCATCTTATTTATTATATTGAAATGTTTGGATTCTTTGTTAGCATTATGATATTTATTAAATGATTTTCTGAATTTATCCATTGTGTTCATAGAGTTTGCAGACAGCAACTACTTCACTATTTTGGTTACTCTAGAGAGGGAAAAGGTTAAAAGTGAGAATGTTATCTTAATATAACAGTATTAGGTAGTGCCGTGGTCGTCTTTGCATGGAGGAAGGTTATTAAAAAATGAGCATCACTTCTTTGAGTCTCTGGATGGTGTTGGGATGGGTGATGTCTGAGGGAGTTTGAGAGGAGGGAGTGTCATGAGAACTCACCCTGGGAGTCACTGAGGGGCTCTTGGATCTTTCCTGCGCCATCCTGGACTTTGTCACAGATGACAGAGAGTGTCATGTGTATAATGAATGCTGACTCCTGTTTAGTTGAAACAATAGGGTGCTTGAATAATATTTTAGATCTTTTCTTTAAATTTATTTTCAATCTTCTTTGTGGATATAAAGTATATGTTATTTACAGTGAATGCTTACATTTAAAGGAGAAGGTTGCACACTGAACAAGTTATTTTGATAGTTTTACTCATTGGCTTAGTTGTTTTAAGCCCCTCAGAGTTTCCTTTATCACATGGACAAGTATATTTTTCTACTTCCCATTGTCATGAAGTGAGCACTCTTGCAGAACTCGTGGTCACACTTAATTCCGTCAGGTTGGGTCCAAAGCAGCCAGCCATGTGACTGACTGGTATAAGATTCAGAAATAACTCAATTTCTAAATATGTGTTTCATTTATTTTCCTTTCTTTAATATCATCAACTCATTTACTCATTACTGCATTAATGAGTAAAAGACTTTCTCGTTTTTCTTTAAAGGAAGGACAAACTTGAATCTTGATGATTTATAAAAACTGGGTAATCCACTTAATTAAGGTAATGATAATAGTGTCTTGGAAACGTGGCTGTAAACTGCATCACAAGATGTGCTCTTCTTGAATATATTTTTGTTAAGCAGTCTTAATCCTGGATTTACACCCATCAGGAGAACCTTAACATAAGTCCTTTTGTTGACCTGCACCCCCTACCTCACACAAATTGCCTTTCTTCTCTAGTACCCTCTCCGCCCCATCCTTCTTCTTTCCTTAGAGACTTTTGGAATATGTTATTTTACCAGGCTTTTCAACTACTCCTCACATTGCTTTAAAATGTATTCTCATACAACTCCAGATTCTTCATGAATGCCACTGCTTTATGTTTCTGGTCATAAATGGATAATTTTACAAAGCAGTCTGGTTTCATTTTCTCCTTTATCTAGTGAGAATAAAAAATACCTCCTTTCTCTTTTTTATTTTTTCCTTTAAATGCAACTTTGATGATGATCCTTTACTAACGTCTTTCAAAAGGTTTTCAGATTTATTATTTTGCATGTGCTTGCATGTGCTCTTGCTCTTTCATGCATACACACTGTGAGGAAGATAAGTTGGATATTCATACGTACAGATGAGCTCACTCACTACAGAGGGTTGGACATGATTTTCTTTTTGCTAGATATTCTTTTTGCTAGACATATAATATTCCAAACTAATTTTTTAAAAACTGTTCCTGGTTGTTGAAATGAACAGTTAGATTTTTCAGTTTGTCACTATAAAAATAACATCAAATGGACAAATTCTTGTCTTTCTTTTGGGCAGATTCCTAGAAGATATTTTGTATCAAAACATATAAACATTTTAAAGTGTCTTGGCCACTGCACAGTTGTTTCCCCTGAGAGGTATTCTGATTTTGTTATTTCTTCATATTAACCAGCTATTCATATATTATAACAGAAAGCTTGACGGGGTGTAATTATAGCCTTTGTCTAGAGAGATTGGAGTCTCTGGTTGTTATTTATTAGTTTAACTGTTATCATCAACACCATTTCTATAAAAATTACCTGTTTTTTGTGATGGCAATAGGAGATTTTGAGATTATGATCTTTTGTATTGTTTTGCTCTTTTCCTGATTGTGTAATTTATGACAGCAGTTCTGTAAGGACATCCGTATTTACATTCACATTCAACTGCTTCCATTTCCTGCAGCTCTACTGAACAGGAAAAAAAATTGAAATATTTGGAACCTTTGTTTTTAATTAGCAAGCCACCTCACATGGCTGGGAGAAGGTGTCAGTTTATAGAACCAGAAAGAGCCATTTTCATGATGGTTTGTTATTGACATTAACTCACTCAGGGTAGGAGACAAGTAAACACATCTCCTTCGGCTTTGTACACATGGCCAGGACAGTTATTTTAGACATCTTCGGACATTTCAAATGATTTCTAAAACCCTATTTGGCCCCTTCTAGTTAGTATGTGATGAGGACAAAATATTTACTTAGAATTTACTGTTTTAATTACTATCAGTATTAATACTAAAATAAGTTGATTGTTATTTTCCACAGAAAAGCCATTGTGTAGTGTGCATAAATGTGGGTGTCAAATAACACTTCATAAATTAGAAAACAAATTTCCCTTTTGCCAGTCCCAAACTAGATGTGCTTCCTGTATGGGGGAGCAGCCCAATAGCAAGCAGTGAGATGAAAATCTACTTCCTAAAATGCAGATTGGGACAGGCATGACAGAGGAGTGGCCAGACTGGGCCATGGGAGCCTGGCCTGGCATTAGCTGCCCATGGGTTCACTTCTTTACCCCCAATGAGTAGTTTAAGAGGGTGTTTACCTATCTGTTTAGATAACCATTTTAATTGATTAGTTTTTAAATCTGTGGCTTGCTTTGAAAATGTTTCTATAAAATCCAGGCATTTCTTTTATTTTTTAACTATCTCAGAAGATTATTTTCCAAAGATGAGCAAGTATTTGGGAGAAGTCTGATATTTGCTTCTAGAGTTAAAGCTTAAAACATCTTTAAATTTTTCAATTCATTGATTTGCATAACTGTTTCTTCTTCCTGGAAAATTACTACCAGAAAGTTCTTCCCAAGATGTCTGTCTGCATGGCTAACTTCTTTAGGTTTTGCTCAACGCTCACATTCTCAAATGAGTTCTGCTTGATTGCCCTAGCTAATATTACAGCCTGCCTTCCTCATCTGAATCCCCCATACCCTGCTCTCCTATTTCTCTTTCTTTTTCTTTCTTTTTTTTTGTAGCATTTCCGCCTTCTACCATTTTATATAATTCACCTAGCTATAATGTTTATCGTTTGTTATCTGTTACTTCTCTCAAATATAAACTCCACAAGGAAATCTTTATTTGTTTTGGCACACTTCAAGTGCCTGGACCAGTACCTGACTCTTTGCAGGAATCTCACTGGCTGAATGAGGGATTAATTACACAGGTATATGTGTATTCCTGTGTATATTTATATAAGTAAATAGACAAAATGTTTGAAACAGGCTGACCCAGGAGAGCCTTTTTACATAAAGTATGTTTCTTTTTATATTTTATATAAAATATTTTATGTATTTGCAACATCTTAGGCAGTTCAATGAACACTTCTCTTGTCTCTGGAAGCTGTTAGTAAGTGGCAGAGCCAGGAATTGAACTCAAGCATCTGGCTCCAGATATGGGGCACTAACCGGAGTGTCACATTGCCTTATAGTAGGCTTTTTTTCTTGGCCTTTGTAATGCTTCTATGCATTCTTACTGTATTGTGCTTTATATTTAACCTGTTATTTTTATTCTTGCACTTAATTCTTACCCTGTCTCATGCCCAGTTTCTAAAGAACCAAATCTGTTTGTATATGATTTTTGGTGCTAGGCACCATCTTCACCCTGTGTTTTCTGCTCTGTCCTGTCTTGGTTTGCTATAGTTATTGTTCCTTTTATAGAACTCAGTATTTGAATCCTGTGACCAGAGCAAATATTCTCTCACTCTTGTTATTAGCCACTGAGGGCTGGATCACAAAGAAGCTCTTGAGGTTCTGGAAATCCCCCTGTCAGCCTTAATCAGGTTCATATATTTCAAACTTCAAGCTTGTATATTGATTTACTGAAGTAGTTTCCACATTTTCTCTTAGGAATCTATTAGTAGAAAAGAGGCAGAAATAGAGCAGAACTTTGTGTACTCACAAATGATATGGTAGTACCAAAGTTCATGTAATTTAATACATATAGATTTCAGCAATATAATTGATATTTGTTTAAAATTCAATATTTAATCAAGTGATGCTGATTTAAATAGAAAAATAGTCAAGATCATGCCTTTTCATAAGTTAGCAAAGAATATAGTGTTGCCTTTGATATGTCCAGGTCTTAAAAGAGGACTGGGCAGGGTAGGGAGAATGGAAAAAGAATATCTTAGTGTGAGAAGAAATGGACACTTATGTCTCCAGTCGATGACTGCCTCGTCTAATAAAAAGCAAGTAAAGTAGTTGAGAATTGGGTCTTATAAGAAAGAGTCAGGTCATTCAGTCACATTTAGTGGAGAAAAAAGAGGGGAGAGCTATGACAGCATACTGTTTTAATGATGAAGAAGATTATTGGCTGTCTTCAAGATTTTTAAGCTACTTGGTCGCCTCAGGCGATTGAGCCCGGTCCCATTTTTCTCCTGGGATAGGACCCAATGGAAGTCTTTTCTCAGGAACTGCTCAAGGATAAATCCACAATGATGATAAAGTCATGGACTGCTTCCAGGTCTTCGCTTGCTGAATTAGAAGAACATTTTGGAAAAATGTCAATCTTGGCACTGACCAGAGCACCAAATTCCTTTCTCTTCATTGTTTTGCATCTCATGCAAACTTCTAGTGTATTGTATTGTCCCAGATAGTGATAGTACACTGAATACTCTGCTAAATACAAAATAAGCTTTTGAAAGAATTAACTGCAGTTGAGGTAGGCAGAAATTATTTATAGTACAAAAAGATTTACTCCATGAATTCTTTAAGTAGCAAAGTCCCTCATGCTCCTAAATATGATTGATGATATACACTTTTTGAGAAATGTGTATTAAATATAACAAGGAAATCTCTTGGCAGTATTCAAATATACTACCAACCTCATCCCATTTCCTTATGTACTAACATTATTAAGTGGCAGGATACATATATTACTTGCATAGTATATAATACAAGTAAGTAAATGGCACAGTAGTAGACTGTTTTTTATCATTGGCCTTTAAAAAAGTTGTCTTTATTGATTTATAACTTGATTACAGTGTTGACAGATGAAATAGTCTGTATGATAACCAGCTCTTTGAAATTTTTATAATTTGATTTATGGTGTAATAGTGGTCAATTTTCATAAATACTCTATGTGTTTAGAAAGACTATATATCAATCAGAGTTCCACAGAGATTTAAGCACTGCAAAAAATTTTGTGGCTCTTCGTAGTTCTCTCAAGTATGGTACATAGTTGCTATTGTTTTAAATGCACAGGAGATAAGAGATCTGTTGTATGTAATAAGTAGAAAGAAATAAACATGAGATAAACTGCTAAAGAGTCTTATAAATGAGTTAGAAGTATATATACACATATCCACCGATGCAGTCTATTTTCTAGGTGACAGTATATTTTGAATAGTTGTGATTTGATTTATTGAGCTTTATTTAGTGAGGTTTTTTTCTAAAGCCCCATTGAGATATAATTCACATGCCATACAATTTACCCATTTAAAGTATTCAATTTAATGTTTTTAGTAAGTTCACAGTGTTGTGCAACAATCTAATTTTAGAATATTTTCATTACCACCAGAAGAAACCCCATGCCTATTAGCAGCCATTTCCCATCTCTCTCCCAAACGCCCACCCTGGTGTTCCAGCAACAGCTAATCTATTTTTTGTCTCTATGGATTTGCCTATTCTGGATGTTTCATATAAATGTCTTTTGTGACTGGCTTCTTAGTATGTTTTCATGGTTCATCCATGTTGTAGCATGTATGAGCACTTCCTTGTTATTGCTGCATAATATTCCCTCATTTAGATATACCACATTTTGTTTATCCATTTGGCAGTTGATGGGCATTTGGGTTTTTTCTACTCTTTGGTTATGAATAATGCTTCGGTAAACATAGACGTATAAATTTTTGTGTGAATGTATATTTTCATCCAGAGAAGTGATTTTAGTTGATCTTCAACATAAATATCACCCATTGAGAAAAGGAATATGAGAACCTTTTCATTTGTAACTTGTTCTGAGATTTTGGTCATCTGTGGTAGGGCCAGAGTGGATAGAGAGAGGAATTAACATTTATTGAATGTCCATTGTGGACTAATCACTCTACTGGGAGCCTTGAGTACATTATCTCACTTAATCCTGTTAAGAGTCTTGTGAGACAAGTACAGGTTTCCTCATTTTACAGATGGAAAAAATAAGAACTCAGGATCCTTGAATAACTTGTCCAAAGAGACAAAGCTGAGAAGTGGTGAGCCAGGCTTACAGTATAGATGTGTCTGATTTTCAGAGTATCACAGAGAAATGGAAGATCCAGAAAACTTTCAACATTAAAAATTTTTTAATGATAATCTTACTCTCTCTTTTTTTTTTTTTTTTTTTTTTACCAAATCAGGTCTTTCCACTGATATATCTCTTTCCTTTTCTTGATGGTATTTCTTCTCTACTACTAAAAGAAAAAGGCCATTTCTCTTTCCCTATTAGCTATATATTCAGTAGTTTTAAAGTCTTTTGAATAAAGTGAAGGTTTTTGTCCAAGCAGAGTCTTATACTGAAGCATGATTGAGTATAACTAGTAAAAGCAGAATTGCTTTGGTAGAAGCTTGGAGAATTTCCTGGAATTACAAATGGCTCTCGTACAGCAAATTTTTAGTCTGAAAACAGAGGAAAAACATCATTTCTCACACAGCTTGCTTATTTCTAGGCTATATTTCTTCAACAATTGGTAAATTAGTAATTGGAATTTATGTTCACAAGTCTATTTTTAACCAATAGTTTATTTAGATAATATTTTGATGGTGGAGCTCATAGCATATCAAATGGTTGCTGTTTTAACTTCAAGAATGAAAATAAACACAAGTACAATGTGGAAATGCCATTTTGATTGTGCTAAAATCTTTTGTGCAAATGGCATCTATCAGAATTGTTAACACTAGTACAATGTATTGATGGATCCAGCTCAAGGGTCTTAATGTGTGTACTTTGATAATTTTATATGAGTTTTAAGAGTTGCTTTGAAATAGTCTGATTTCAAATAAGTAAGCCATATTTGCTTTATAAGAATTCAGCCTGGATCAAAATTTCATTGATGTAAGACTGGGTGTGAAAAAGATTTAGCGAGAGGATTAACAGTAAAAAGTACATAAGGGTATATCTCACCTATGTAACAGTTAAACTAGCTTTTAAAAGTTTCAGTACCATGGTTTGTGGTTCTGGAGGGGACACCGAATAGCAGCAGTTTTGCTGCCACTGACTGGAAAGCATCTCATTTACTATGTATTTTTCAGATTGTGGGTTTTACTATATATGTAACAGAGATCCCAAATAATAGATAATAAACAAGATGGAAGGTGATTTCTATGTCATTTAATAGCCTGCATTAGTATGGCAACTCTGCTTCATGAGATCTTTGAGCTTTAGGCTCTTTTTGTTGTATTCCTTCACTGTCTTTTCATCTGGCTGTCACCCATGGTCAAGATGGCTGATTACGACAATCCTATTTTAGTCATCAGGAAGGGAGAAAAAGAGGGGACGTGCCCTTTCTCTTTAAGAGCAGGACCTGGAAGTAGCGCACATTATTTCTGTCTAGACCACATTGGCCAGTACTTAGTTATTTGACCACACCTAGCTGTGTGGGGACTGGGAAATATGGTCTTTCTTTATTCTGAGTGATTGTTTTACCCAGTTAAAAATTTTTTTATGGAAAACAAAAGAAGAGATGATGGGGGCACTTGTTTGTCCTTAAAACATTTAGCACACAAACTATTTTGCTTGGCTTTTTTTTTCTTTTATGCTTGGCTTTTATAATGATGTTTCCTCATCTTTTATGTTCTGTTAAAACATTATAATTATATTCTTTAAAACTTTTATTCTGAAAAAAAAACTGCATTACAACAACACCTGTTTGAAATGGAAAAGGGAATAAGGAAATAGTTTCAAATTGTCAAACTATTTTTTAATGCAAGAATTTTAATAAAGTTTTTCAAAATTTTAAGTCTACAGCTATAACACCTAAACATAGTTGAACATATCCAACATTTGATTATTTCTAGCTTTTCTTCTGAAATAATGACTTCTCTTATTATTACCACTACTGCCATTATGAGGAAAGTATATTCTACTTATTCACATTTCCATACATTGTGAATGCACACAAAGTTTGTTATTTTGTTATGTAATGTTATATTTAGATACATGGCAGCGTTTTGTTTTTTCTTGTTTGAGAAATGAGGAGAGGAAAAGAATGGTGTACTGGGTTTTTCATTGTTATTGAGGGTTAGTGGCAGTAGTGTTTTTTTCCTTCTAATTCCTAACTTTGATTGTGATTAGTACATTGAATGAAGTACAGGAAGTATCTTTTCAAACTCTGAAGTATTATTCCTTGCATTGTTGTGTTTGCTATTTTAGGAGGAGTTTGTTGTTGTTTTTTCTTACAAGTGAAACTGCAGGAAAATAGATCTTTTGGTAATGATGTTGGAGATTTAAATATCTCTAGGGGAACAGTAGACACACACATTACAGAAAGAGCCAAACCATACTACCTCAGCCAAAGCAAAAGTTGTAGCTCCTCTTGGGTTTAGGAACTCCCCCCCCACCCCCACCACTGCTGCTGATGGTTTCATTCTCTCCCTCCCCTTCTTCCTCCCTCTGCCTCTTTCCCTAGGAATTCCATCCCTTCAATCACTCTTTCATAGACCTGATTCCCCCCCCTCAACTTCCATCACGGGATCTCCCAAAGCTGTTTCTTGCACCAGCCACACTCTTTTCATTTTTAGCCTCTGCCCATCCCCTAAGGCCTTTAGGACGAAATGCCAAAGAATATTTCAGTTTCAGTTTTTAGTGTTTCCTCTAAAGCATAAATTAATAGTTGGCCTTATATTCTTTATCACTTTTTCATGGCTTTTGTTTTTAACAGGTTTTTTTTTTTTTGATCTTTAATGGGTTCAAAGTGAGAAAAGAAGAGCAGATATGAGAAGTAGAAGAGGAGAATTAGCCTAGCAGGAAAGTTTTATAATTTTCCTGATTTCCCTTTTTTGATTTCTTTCATTTCTCTCTGGTCTTGGAATCCTGTTATTTCTTCTTAATGTTGATATGTTCTGCCATTTCAAAATGAATCCTGAGTGTTTTTCTCATAGAAATTTTAAAAAGTTATAAGTTAGGTTGGTAGTACTGAAAATCATTATTCAACAAGTGTTTATCATTGATTGATTGATTATTAATCAATAAGTACTTGCTGACCTGATCCCATCATCCTCCCTTCCATCCTCCTTTCCTATTAAACCCCTGCTATAAATTATTCACACCGTCACCCTTTTCCCAGGGACTTCTGGAGAAAATCACAAAACTGAAATTAGTGCCACTAAAAGTTCTGTTCTCTTGTCTTCCTGGACCCTCTAAAGTGCCTGACACACTCCACATTTCTTTTAATTCCCACTGTCATTAGAGTAGCAGCTGTCATTGAGGGCTTACTCTGTGCTAGGCACTAAGACCTTTGCAAATATTATCTCTTTAATCCATATAACATGTATGTTATCTTTGTTTTACGGTTGAGGAAATTGAGGCTGAGAGAGGCTAACTTTTTCAGACGCTACTACTGGCCAACATCTGGCAGAGCTAGGAATACAGTGTATGGCAACTTTAGAGCATAGGCCTCCAATCCCCTCAGTGGCACTCTGTATCTCTGCTAAAACCCTCTCTTCCAGCTCTTCATTTCCCTCTCAGCAAGGAGAGGCAGCTTTGAGTAGCAGTTGGATCCTGGAGCCAGACTATCTGGTTTGAAGCTGGCTCTCTCACAAATGTTGTGTCTTTGTGCAGGTCACTTATTCTCCCTGTGCCTCACTTTCTTACCTGAAAACTGGGACCAATAATAACACCGTCCTATGGGATTGTTTTGAAGATTAAATGAGTTGATAAATGTGAATGCTGTAGATGATTGGTACCTGGCATGAGATAAGGACTAAATGAATGTTACATGGGAAAATAGACAATCTTTACTCCGACTCTTACATGCAGAAATTTAGAGGTCATCAGATGAGAGCCCTGCCTGCCTCCTGCCTCCCCCTTTGCTCCCCAACATCAGTACATACTTGTCTATCTTTGTCTTCTTTCTTAGAGAAAAAGGTATCAATTAAGTCCTACAATGCTTCCAACCTTTTACACATCTTGACAAACAGAAAAGGATAATATTTGTTCAATACAATGGGATTAAAAGGCTCTTTGTCTACTTGAGGTGACTGCCCCAGGCTTTCCAGCTCCTCTAAGTTTTGCCAGGCTGCCCCAAGGGCTGAGGGTAAACCTTTCCACACCCATAAAGCACTCACAGATCAAGGACACAATGCATTCCCAGTGTAGGTTGGGAGGCCCTGGAACTAATCCTATGAAGTAATCTATGCCCCCAGCTCTTGACCTGTTCCTTCTCATCTTTTCAGGAACTTCAGTCTTTATCAGTTACCTTGTTTCTTTGCTATTTTTGGTTATGTTACTCTCCTGCTTAAAAGCCCTGGCCCTTTCTCTCATTTATAGTAGAATCCCAGATTTTTCAAATGGGCCCTGTGGGATCTGGGCTTCTGCCATCTCCTCAGCCTTGTCTTACTCCACTTGTAACACTGCCTTTTAATTGTGCTCCAGCCCAGACTCACTCAAAGTCTTCACAGGGAATATATACCACTTCAGGCCCATAGTCCCCTACCCCCCAATTTTTAACATATTTTTTTAGGACTCAACTTAAATATCACTTCCTCAGAGCATCCTTTCCCAGCTGCGCAGACTAGGTCATGTCTGGAGTTTGAACCTGCCTGCAGGTTTGCGGTGAGTAGTGCGCCTGCTGAAGTCTCTGTCAGAGCTCTCTCAGCCCTCTGGACAACTTTGTGTAGCCCTTATCAGACTTGTAATTAAGTCATTAACTATATCATTATTTTTGGATGTCTCTCTGTGCTAGAAGAGACTATATATATAAACCTCATGACCATGACTATAAATTTTGGGACCATGTCCATCTTTTCTGTTCTATATCTCTAAAGTAGTGCTTCGTAGGTAGGAATTTCAAATTTCAAATTTGTTCAACTTTAAGAAACGAGACTCTTCTTGACTATGTAGACTTCTATAGATACTGCTTCATGTATTGTTCAAATTATAACAAATATTGAAAGAAAAAAATCTGTTACTCTCACTTCACCTCTTTTCCATTCTTCAGTACTCTAAATCTGTCTTCCTTTACTGTTTCTTAACTATTCTTAACTGGGCCACTAGTTATACAATTGCCAAACCCAACGAGTATTTTTCAATCCTTATTTTACATTTGTGACAGGATACATTATTCGTCTTCTCTTTTTCTCTTTCCCACTACCTCCTCTTTCATTACCCCTTATTTTTTCCTGGTCCCCTCCAGTATTTCAACTTCTTTTATCTTTTATCTTTTTTCTCTATCTAATATTTAAATTTTAGTTTTCTCCAGTATTCCTTTTCTGGTCTTCTCTTCTCATGCAGCATTCCTTCTAATGATATCATTTACACCCAAGCCTTCAGCTACCACCTCCTACACTGAAGGTGAAATATCTGTATATCTGTCCAGGAGCTTATCTGTTGCCTACTGGGTATCTTCCCTTGGTTTTGATTTACTATACATAACAGTGCCAAGTAAGTGACATTTATCAAACATGGACTCAAAAGCAGCCTTAGAGCTCATTTGACCCTTATTCCTGCAGATGGGGAAACTGAGGCCCAGAGAGGTATAATGGCTTGCTTAGGATCGGAGAACTAGTTTGGAGCAGAACAGTGAGGGGAAAATATGTGTCCTGACACCTGGAATCAGATTATAGATCTGTGCCAAACACAAAGATAATCTGTTTTCTGTCTCGTTGGAAAGGCCCTTTCCACTCTGACCTAAATAAGCTGCTTATTTTGTGATTCACACACTATAGCAGTGACAATATTCTCCCTACTTATGTTTTACCCTGTGCATCTTTTACTTCCAGAGCAGTATGACTCAGCTGTCAACAAAAATCTTTATCTGTTTAAAAAATTTTACTTTATTTCTGTACTTGCAAGAGGACAGGCTTAGATTTTTGATCTGTTGTTAATTTTATCTACACCATTGATAAAGAATGCCTGGCACATTACTGTTTAATTCAGATTCCATGATTGGTATGGATGTTATTACTTATTGCCTAATTAAAAAAAATTTATTCTGATGGATGCCAGAATAAAGACAGAATAATTGAATATACTTAGTCGTTCTTACAAGAAACAGTTTTCTAATTTTTTTGAGGAAAATTAAAGATAAAAGGTAGGTAGAAGAAGAAGCCATAAAGAAAAGTGCCTTTTTTTCCTGGCTTTTTTTCTTTCTTCTTCTTCTTTTTTTTTTTTTGGTGGGAATTTTCCCCTAAGTATTTACAGCTTTAGCCATAAATTGAAATCACAGTATCCATAGTTAGATATGTGTAATCTTGTTTTTGTGAATAATGGTACTGTTTTATTTGCACACATTTACATATATTCATTTAAACTAATCTCTACTCATTTCCAGTTTAGATATTTGTACCTCCTCTTTGATGTAAGTTTCCCTTTTAGACTTTAGCACCCAAAGGTACTAGCACAGCTTATGTTTACTCTTAACTGCTGAGGATCTAACACCATGTGACTTTATAGATACTTAATGCATTCTCTCCTGGTTTTTGTTTTGTTTTTTTAAATGAGAACCTACCAATTTAGAATTTTCTAAATAACTCTTTTAAGGATAAAGTTATCGTTTGGACTTAAAGGTAGGGCTGGGGCTGAGGTGGTGTCAAGTAGAAGTAGTTGAATGTGTGCGATGTGCCAGGGACTTTTGCATTGATTCCCTCTCTCAAGACTCACCATAAGCACTCAGGGTAGGAGTTATTCCAGTTTTACCTATTATGAAACTGAGGGAGAGTTGTTCAGTAACTTGTCAAGGAGCCAGTAAATGGCAGACTCTGGGTATAAATCCACGTCTGCCTCAGGCTAGAACTCTTGCTTTTTCTACCAACCGAACCATCCCAGGGATCCTCTTGCTCTGTTTAAACTAAACATTCAGGTCATTTGTATAGCAAATATCTTATTTGCAGACATAGTTTTTCTGATGGACAAATGTACATACCTTTTGCATTAGATGGATTAATTTAGCCAGCTGCCTGATGATGTAGTCAGATTTAGGGTTCAGTTTCTCAGTGTGTTTCAAATGTTTTACTCTGTTGCTTTTTGTTTGTTTGAACTTGCTTGGTGCCTGAGGTGAAATACCATCTGTAAGAAGTCATATATATATGACCTAGAAAACAGAACAGTGCAGCCAAAACAATTCCGTGATTTGAGTTTTGGGAGAAAGCGATCTGGGCTTATTCTCAAGTTCTTGATGTGGAAAATGTCTAGTTATTGTTTTAAATGAAGTGAGAGGACATCTACTGAGAATGGATATTTGAAAGTCCTGAAATTAATTTTCTTGCAAATTTTTGTAAGATTAGCAAGTTTGATTTAAAAGAAAATAAGCTAGATCTTTTAAGGCTGCTATTTGAAGACTTTTAAATAGAACCACTGAATTTTCCAAAACCCCAAAAGATAAAAACTAGATAAAATAAAAATTCTTATTGTCTTTCAGTAGATTGAAATATTTTGATAGAGGTTTATTTCTGGCTAAGCTATAAAAATATTGCATCTTTTCACCCTCCTTTCAACATAAGATTCGTTCTACCTACGTGTACAAAGAAGCTATAGAGAGTTTTAAAAATAATTCAAAGTTTTTAATTCTTTGGATTTCTCTTGGCCGCTTTCAGTTCAGATATAGCAAGAAAAATATAAAGGGGAGAGGGGAGAGGGAAAATAAGAAAATTAAAAAATTAAAAAAAATTTAAAAATTATAGTATGAAGAAAAAAAGAATAAATAAATAAACTGGCTTTTTTAAAAAAGAAAGAAAGAAAACTAGATAGGACAAGACAAATGCCAAATGCACCCTCATTGCTTTCAGGGTTAAGGGTATTGTTTTATGTAGCTATGACCCTGTATGTATGTATGTATGTATGTATGTATGTATGTATGTATATATGTATATGAGCCTTTATATATCACCTCTAAAAGGAGAACGTTTGGAGGATGAGTGGCTGCTACATGTATGTAATTCATTGAGTGGAATTATTGTTGTAGAGAACATGATAAAATTTAATAATAAAAATTTTTCTTATAGCCAGTGTCTCCTGGATATGATCCAAATCTTCTGCCTTTTTCATTTTTGCTAAGATTGACCTCATTCACATTCTCAGCTATTATTTTGGCTCTTTCTCTGTATGTGTCTATTTATTTATATCATATATGAATAGCCATAGTCACAGTCCTATGCCCCATCTCCAACCATAGCCAACATGTACCACCTTCCTGGTCTAAGATTTACATATGGAGGATAGAATAGGTTTATTAGATACAGTTACAGATTTGAAGGTGATGATTCTAGAATGTTTTCTTCTTAGTTTCATTTCTTTCCTTCTTCTTAAAAATAAAGGCCACATTCTCTCTTAGCTGACTATTTAGTAATGATGTATAATGACCTCTTGCTGACTTTTTAAACTAGACTTGGACACAGTTGTCACAGTTGGCTTTCTCATTTAAAAGATGATTAAGGGATAATTTATACAGGGTCCTTTGGGGGCGGAGTGAGGTTTTTAATGCCTTTTGAAAAGTCACCTATATTTTGGAGTGAGTCATACAAATTATCCCATGTTGTTCATTTTATGAACAATAGGTTAGTGTTATACTTTTGTTGTATTTGATTTAGGGACCACCTACAAATAAACCATGGTTGAAGAACAATAAGAAGGCCAGAGACTCAGATTCTGGTCTAGCTGTGTATCCCTAATCAAGATATTTTTATCTTTCACATCTCAGTTTCTTGTTCTTTCAAAAAGGTGATATCTTTTGTTTATTGAAGAGGATTTTTAGGAAAATTAAATGAATGGATGACAGACTATTTTGAAAAGTTAGAGTGATGGTTATGTTATATAGAAACATTTAATGACAAGGGAGGAAGGATGTAAATTGATAACCCGTGAAATAAATATCAGCCCTAAATTCCAAGTGTCTGAAGATTCCATGTTGAGGCACAAATAGTGGAGTCTTCTCATTTGTCTGGCGCAGTAGCAGAGCCAGCATCCAGTTCGTCAGAGATTGAATTTACAGCTTTTATATCTTTCCCTCATTCCAAGTGTGTACTCTTCCACAGCTCTGGATTCCAGAAACTGTGCCTTCCGCCTCAGTGTCTGTCTCTCCTGACAGTCATCTTTCAAGACTTAACCTGAGAGCAACCTCTGTGAAGTTATCTCAATCTTTCTGAAGCCGAATTTGGATCTTATTTCTGAAAATGAATATAGGGTAGTGTTTAAGAAGAGAGGCCCTGGAGCAAGGTCTGCCTGGGTCCAAATCCTAATCACAGCACATACTAGGTATGACTATAGCAAGTAGCTTAAATTTCCTGTGCCTCCGTAGCCTCTCCTATAAAATGAAAATGATGATAATATCACCTTGTAGGGCTGTTGTGACCCTCTTGGAACAGAGACTGATATAAAATAAGCCCTTGATGATTGTTATTTATTCTTATTGAGTATTAAATTTTATCATTATTTCTTTTGTACTCTCACAGGACTTTGTACATAATTCATAGTGTAGCACTTGTCACTTTTATTGTAATTATTTGTTTAACACCACATGTCATCTATTCACTGCTCAGAACTATTTTTCATATCCTCAAAGTACCCCCAGCCATTGCCACTTCTGTCTGAATAGGTGTGACTTTGAGGCAGGGCCCTAGTGGCACATACCTTTTTATTTTAATTGGAGTGGAAAGAGTTTATGGCTGGAGCTGTAATCCTTGCTTTCTGTCCATACATAGAACCTGGTGACCCTCCAGAATTTCCAGAACTCTCTGTTTATTTAGCACCTAATTGCTTAGGGTGCTGTATAAGTTCATCTATGAAAATTATTTAGCATTGCCCTACTTTTCCCTGGGAGATAAGAATCCTAAAAGAACTGCCAAACATGGCCATATCCATACAAAGCTAACAGCAGAGGAAAATCAGTAAACCACTAAGTAACTGCATCATTAGGAGCTTATGCTATATTTCTGATATTAGAATGAAAGATGAGACCCAAACCAAGATGTTCCCTCCTCTGTAAAGCTTTTCTCTCCCTACCCAGGCAGAGATCATGATGCTTCCTTTTGATTCCCACACTGCAGTTGGTATGCATCTCTCCCATGGCACTTACTGGAGTATGAGTAATGCTTGTTTGCCTTAGTCTCCTTTCTTTGTGACATAGTTGCCTACTCTTACCCCCACTTGGTCAGTAGGGTAGGCTTCAGTAGATTTTTAGTAAAAGTTTGTTGATATTGGTACTTACTGTAGTCCAGACTCCATACTAAGTTCTTTTAATCACAATAAAAATTTTGCAAGGTAGATATTATTGCTCCCCATTTTACAGACATAGAAACCGAGACATATCAAGAGATCAAGTAAAACTTGTCTAGAGTCAAGTAGCCAGGAATTGATAAAGCTGTACTCCAGATGTGGGTCTTTTGAGCTCCAACTCTTACATTATTCACCACAGCATAGTGCCGCCTCATCTACTAAAGGTACACTCTATGGCTAACTGATTTGTAGGACTATTCCTCCTACCCCGCTGATCTTTAAGAGGCTTGGATTGGTTGGCAGGCTCATACACACCTCCTACTCTGTCAGTCTGCTTGAAGATGATTTGTCAACTACTTATACCAAGCCATTTTCATTGATTTTAAGTGGTGAGGAGAAAAGTTGGGAACATATTTCCTTTCTGTTCTGTACCACACGTGTATCTTTCCACATGTCTAGTATTGGCTATTCAAGATTGTGGTGGTGCTGGGGCAACTAGACGGATATAAGTCATGTGTGGGTCTTTAGCTGCTCAGGGCTTGTCTCTTGGTTGTTCTTACCAGATTAGGTCCCTCCACACCTGCCAGGCACTGCAGACCCCTGAAAGTGTATTTTTCTAAGTGTACTCTTGGGTGGAGAAATAAGTTACAGTAGTGGGTGGGAAGGCTAATCCTCCCTTTATTTGTTTAGTTCTCAAAAAACTTGAACAACAGGTTTAACTCAGATCTATGCCATTTTAATGCAAATTTTATACAGGTATAGTTATGGCACTCCTTTTTGTTTATATGCCAGATGGCAAAAAAAATCTGTTCTGAGTAAGAATGCCTGTGATGTGACTTAGTGTTTGTGAGCTCCTGAGGTTCCATGCTCTCCCTTGAGGCTATGTTACCCAGACAACATTCTTCCTCTCATCTTTCTCATACCCTCCTCACATTAAGTCAGCAGGACTGCCCAATACACTTTAGACATGATTCTTTAGTGAAGCAATTTCCAAACTTGCCCGATTTTAAAGACTCATTGCAAGGCATTTGTTAGAAATACAGGTATCTGGGTCTTAACCCAGACGTAGTAAATCAGAATCTTCATGAGAGGGGCCTGGGAATTTGTATTTAAAGATGTGATTCTTAAAAATTGGTCAAGTTTAGAAAACATTGCTTCACTGCAGCAAAAACTATTTAACTTCAGGTGGTGAGAATGCTAAGGACACAGACTGTAACTGGGAGATGACAGAAATGTGGAATAACAAATTCAGTTATGTGGGATAACTGAATTCCTCTGTCTGGTCTTGCTTTCTGGCCAAAAGATACATTGATATCTGATGGAGCTCCTTTGCTTTTAATACCCAGTGATTTATGTACTATTCCTCTCTTCAGGCTAGCCAAGTGTTGCTTTTTTGGCCACATTTGAGGTCTAGCTGTCAAGTTTCAGTAAACTCTTAGTTCACTAAATTTCTCTCTCTGAGCCTTTTGGATCCTGCTAATGTAAAGACCTCTTTTTCTCCCATTTCCAGTTTTCCACCCAAGTACACATGTCTCTTTGATTTATTGTTATCTCACTGCCTCTATTTTATTAATTCATTCAGTCCCTCATTCAATAAGTGTCTATTGTGCCAGGCTGTGGGTGGGCTACAGAGATGAGCAGGACACAATTCCTGCCCTCAAGTGCGCAGTCTAGTAGGGACACATGTGTAAACAAATAAAATACCAGTGCTGTGCTAAGTGTTATCATAGAAGTGTGTGCAGAGTTGTAGGGTCACCAGGAAAAAGTAACTAACAAGTGGTGACTGGCATCACACAGGAGGTGACTTTTGAGTGGGGCCTTGTGGTCATAGAAAAGGGGGAGGAGATTTTTAAGTTAGTATGTGGCTCATCACTGTAGTCTTCATATTCTTATTGCAGTTCATCTCCTAAGTCTCCTTAGTGTCTCTGCTTGTTTATAGTTCCAATGGAGCTAATTGGCGTGGCTAACTTAGAGTCTCTTAATGACTTTTCAAAACTTGAGATGGTTGATTAACATTCAGGATACCACGTCTAACAGTCCCATGATCATTTTCTGACAGTGAATGATTGAAACTCTAAGCACTGAAGAAAGCTTTTAAAGGCCTTTCATTTTATCAGAAGTATTCTGAGCCAGCAGAAGTAATCTTTGTGTCCTCCAAGGAGAGAGAGAGAAAGGGAGGGAGAGAGAGTTTGGTGGAGGTAGGGGAGCTTGAGAGTGGGAAATGGGACAAGAGAATGCTCTATTGTTTCTTTGAGGTTTCATTGATAGGCTCCCGAATCTCTATTAGTTGTGTGTGTTGTTGAAGTGTTGTATCACCATAGTTCTAATATCAAGCCTTGCGCACAGTATGTCGTCCGTAAATATTTGTTGAATGAATAATGGAATAAGTAAATGAATACTGGTGATGTACCAACATATTTCAGTGAAGTCTTTGTTTCATTTTCTGCATTATTTTTGAAAATTTCTCCCTATAAAACTAGTAGGATGATATAGTAACAGTCAATTTAAAATATCTTAGTGAACAGATTATATAATGTGTTAATTTGACAAGGTTTGCTTTTTATTTTCAAAAAATATACTGCGGGTTTTTTTTTTTTATTTCACTAGACAGACAGAGATGAAGGGCCATTGTGATTAAATTTGTATAGCTTAACAAGTAGTTATGATTGCAGTTTTAAAATATTGTTCCTTGAAATAATAGATATTCAATGTAGAAATATTAGAAAATACAGGCAAGCAAAAAAGGCAAAAAAACTAAAACCAACCCACAATCTTGCAAGCCGTAGCTAACCACTGTTAATATTTTAGTGTATAAAATTCAGATTTTTTTCTATGCATGTGTGTGTATAAAAATTCTAAAAATTGAGTATACTGTACAAACTGTTTAATATCTTGCCTTTTTTTTCCTGTTATATACTGTGACCATCCAGTCTTGTTAAATCAACCTCTTTTAAAGTATGTAGCACAACTGAAAATCCCCCATAATCCTGTCTCCAAAAGGGTAAACATTAATTTAGTATATATAGCTTTCTAGACTATTTTCTGTTTATATACAAACATATCTATTACTATTCTTTTTTTTTTTTACAAAATTAAATCCTATTATACCTACTATTCTGCAACTTACATTTTACCCTTAAGGTATCTTCCTGTGTCAGTACATTTGGAATACCTGCATATTATTATGTACATCAGAGTTTCTCATTCTCAGAATTATTGACATTTTGTACTGGATAATTTTTTGTTATGGGGCTGGCCTGTGCATTGCAGGATGCTCAGCAGCATCCTTGGCCTCTATCTACTAGATGCCAGTAGCACCCTTTCCTCCAGTTGTGACAAAAATGTCTCCAGACATTGTGAGTTGTCCCCTGGGGGACAAAAATCATTCCTGCTGAAAGCCACTGATATAGATGGCCTATAATGTAAGCATCTAGAGTCCAGTTTTTTCATTACAAAGAATGAGTGAAGGAGTATTCTTCTATTGACTTTTGTGCACCCGTGTGCGTATTGTCATTGAATAAATTCCTAGAAATGTAGTTGCTGGATTAAAATTGATAAAAATTGTCAAATTACTCCAAAGAGATTGTATCTATTTGTTTTTCAACTATAGCCTTATGATTCCAAATCTGTATCTCTTTCTTGAGTTTTAGATCCATCTGTCTGTTAATTGGACATCTTGTATATCTCACAGACCTTTCCTAAGCTCAGCTCTCATTTACTTCAATCTGCCAATATGGCTGGCAGCTTCTTGCTGTATTTTTTTGTCAATCAATATCACCACCAACTGCCTGGTTGTTCAAGCTGGAGAAATCTTCACAGTATACTCAACTAATCATCAAATCCTAACCTGTCTTCCTCCCTAATGTCTCTCAATCCATTCACTTCTTTTCATCCCTTTTACCACTCTCTTTCATTTAAGCTCCTACTAACCTGCCCAGATCACTGTTGTAGCATTAGGGCAACAACTGATCTCTCTGGCTTCTACCCTTGGTCCCATTCTTCTCAGAAAGAGTGAACTTGCTACACTCTGTGATTGTTACGCTCCTGTATAACCTGGTCAGTGAGTGCTGCTACCTGTTTACCGTCTACTCTATTAGATGCTGAGGCCAACAGCAACTGACATCACTCTTGACTTCAAATCTCTGTGTTCATCAAAATATGCCCCCTGATGCACATTGACTATTTAGTAAGTCAATGTTTAAATATGAATATGTAAATTACTTCTTATACTAAAATCTGACTTTTGCATAAAGTTTTCTCTAACAAAAACCAATTCTTTTTTGGAAAACAATGAATGCTCTGTCATGTCACCTCACCACATATGTTTATTCCCTCCGCTTTGAATTACTGTCTTCCTTGAATGGCCTGTTGTTCTTCTGTGTTTTCTATTTCTTTTGATCCTGTTCTTTACCCATTCATTTGCTACTCTTCCTTTAATTCCTAGCATGTTTCTTGGCTTCAACCACACATATTCTACTTTATTAATCAGTTTATTCTTATTGCACTTCTTGTATGTGTACTTTTTATGTGCTTCATGTGTACTTTTTAATTTAATCTTGTGAAAAAGATGTACATGTATATAAATAATACAGACCAGTCAACTGAAGGGAGAAGATGTGGGAGTTCTAGCTTCAGGTTGCCATTCAGGTACTAGGGTGCAGAAGGGCCTTTCAAGTATCCCATCCAAGTGCCTGAACCTTGACTCTCCTCGAACCTAGACTTTTGATTTTACATGGATCAATTAGCAATATAATTGAATTGTATTCATTTGATCAAACTGAAATTTTGGAGAGAAGACCATTTTTCTGCCAGCCTTGCAGCATTCCATTTTGGTGTATATTAAATACCAAAGAAACGAGGGGCGCCTAGGAACTTGGGAACCTCTGACATGGTATGCATCATATTTCTATGCTAGATTGGTATAGGGACAAGCCCTACAGTTTTCCACAAGAAGTCAGCTCCAAGGCTGTGGGAAATCACACACAGCAAAATCCCTGGCAAAGAACTATACATTTTTTTTCTATTCTCTATGTGGTAATTCTATAGCACACTGTAATTAATTTTATTTTTGTAGTGAACAACCATAGTATAAGAATAATACATAACCTATTTCTGTTTCTTGCTATTTTAGGGGACATCACGCAGAAAGGATATGAAAAGAAAAGGTCAAAACTGCTGTCTCCTTACATCCCGCAGACACAAGGTAGGCAAAGAGCAGTGATTTTAACCTTTTCAGTATTTTTACACTAAAGAATGCTATTTTATAGGAGATCTGTCTGTTGTTGGTCCCCCCCACACACTCCTTTCTCGCTAGGGGAGAAAAAAACAGAAGGAAAGAAAAGGAGGAAATTAATCTTAACTGAGTATAAGCTGTGTGCTAGGCACTTTTAAAATACCCAAGGTCATAAAATCATTTACACAGAGCTTGAGTGCCAGTGTGTCTGTGTGTAGCAGACACGACTCAATGGCAGAAAATTCTAGGTCATAGGAAAACTGCATCTTATATGTGCCCGAGCACGGACTGTGATAGAGAGGAGCAAGGGAAGCAAAGAGGAGGAAGGACAGAGTCAGTATTGCAAGACAGCTCAAGGACTAGGGTACTTGAGGTCCTGGGGGTAAGAACCCTAAATAAACTTTTAAATTTAAACTCATTCACAGCCAGACTTATTCCTTCTGTAAAGAGACTGGCATGTTATTTATATATCAGAAAGTCCCGAGTCACTTTTGTGCTTAGTTCCAGAGGGGTTGCTGTAACCAGGCAAGGCTTTCTGTTTCTAAGTCATCATATTTTTAAAGTTACTCAGATTCTAGGATTTTCTTTGATAGCCTATTTTTGCTTTAATCACTTTTATTATAAGGAATTTTTCTTTATTTCAAGGTCCGCTTCCACAAGCCTTTTCTTTGTGGAGCTAATTGCTTTTATTTCTGGCTTATAAATACTTTTGAGTACTTTGTATCCCCCACAGTTCTAATATCAAGCCATGCACAGAGTATATAGTCTGTAAATATTTGCTCAATGAATAATGGTGGTATATATTTCATTGAGGTCTTTGTTCAATATATTTCATTGACGTCTTTTTTTTATTTCCTGCATTATTGTTGGAAATTCCTCCCTACAAAAACTAGTGGATTGGTGCAGTGATAGCCAATTCAAAGTGTCTTAATGAACAGACAGTTATATAAATGAATTGAGAGAGAGGAGGTAGAAATTGGGCCAGTGACAGCTAATTAAAGCCAGCTCTTGCTGAGCAAGGCATGACAGAGAAGGAGAGCATTCTGATTGGCTACTTAATTGTGGATCTGGCCTATGCCATTGCAGGCCTAGAGATTTACTTTAATCATGTTGTGCAAAAGCTATCAGATCCTGAGAAAATAATTTAGTAAGAAATACAACTATAAAAGGACCACGATCTGTCTATTATCTGTAGTTGGCCTACGTAGAAACCAAATCATGTTCAAAAGCTAGTTTATCAATATACTATGAGAAACCACTGAGACATACTCAAGTCTGTGTGGTCAGCACATTAGTGCCCCACGGGGAGCCAAATCACATGTAGAAGGTTGCTTAGTGAATATGGATTTGACAAATCATATGTTTAATTGCAGTGGGCCAAATGAAGGTGACGTAGCATCTCATGGTATGGATGATGTTGCTGATGACCTCATAAGAAAAATAAAAGCCATTTGATTGTGATTCTTTAGTTTCCTGCTACCACACTTCATACTTGACACATCTGTGCTCAAATTGTTTACCTTCTTCTGGTTAAAAAGGTGATCTGTTCCTCTTATCCAAGGACAGTCCTTCTGTTTGTGCTTTAAATTGCACCTCTTCTCCCTTCTCATAAACTTTGTACTGTGGTCTAGTGACATAGGGCATTTGGAGTGGGCCACCTCCAGTGCAGGCAGTCAGGGGTGCAGGATTGATAGAAATTTCAAAAGTAGTAATAAAACCAGTAATAAGTTGGTCTTCTTTTTATTGTCACCATGTATAGCAGTTCTGAACACTGTCAGTAATAAAATGTTCCTTTTGCTGAGGCAGCCAGTTGCATTGCCCCCTCAGTATGCCATCACTGTCACTTCCCCATCTCTCTTGTACATTTTTTCCTTCTGAACCAGATCCTTCCTCTCAGCAGTTCATCATGCTCATTACTGTTCTATTAAAAAAAAATCTTCCCTTGTCAACCTCTTCCACCTCCACCCTCTCTTTCTCCTTTATGATCAAACTAATCAAGCACTATCTGTGTTTTCTCAACTCCTTCTCAACTCATTTCACTTCCTTCTGGAGCTATCTCATAAGTGATAACTCAGTAGTATTTGCCACTGTACTTCTTGAAACACTTGAAAAATTTTTTTTCTCCTCTTCCTGTTGTACCCAGTAATCCTTGTAGGCTCATCTTCCTCTGTAAAATGTTGAAATTCTCAAGGCAAGGCCCAAGGCCCTCTTGACTTCTCACTCTATATTTGTAGTTCTCAAATTTTAGCCCATATCAGAATCACTGGAGGGTTTGTTAATATAAAGCTGCAAGACCTCACTCTCAGGGTTGCTGATTTAGTAGGTCAGGGGTGGGCCCCCAAATTCACATTTCTGTCAAGTTCCCAGGTGATGCTGAGGTTGCTGAACCAGAGATCACACTTTGAGAACTAATCCTCTATCTGCCTAGAGTATTTCAGCAATATCCTGTAGCTTTAATTATCTTTTAAGTACAGGTAATTCCCAAATGTGTATCTTCACCCCAGATCTCTCCTGAGCTCCTGATCCATAGATCCAACTGCATATTTAACATCTCCATTTATATGTCTTAAAAAGAACCTCCATTTCAACATATCCAAACATAGCCATTAAATTTATGACTTATGCACACCACTCCTGCTACCAGCACCAACCCTTCCCTACATGTATACACATAAAACAAAAAATAACCAAATAAAATGATATCCAATATGCTCCAATACTTCTTTTTCAGTTTCTTCCTTCTGAATAAATAGAACTCACATCCATAAGCCTGACAAATTAGAGTCTTAAAAGTTATCTTTAGCATATCTTTCATTCCCTACCTCTTGTCTGTCACCACGTTCTACCAGTTTTCTGTTTCTTTATGAACCGGTTTTGTTAATTTTTCTAGGAAATTGTATATTTTGTATAAGTTTTAAAATTTATTATTTCTGTTACACTAATCTCTTTGTTTTTAAAAGCCTTTGCTTTGTTTATATTGTTTACTTGTACCTCTTTTTTTTCTCTTGATCAGTCTCCTCAGAAGTTTGTCTTTTCAATGAACACGCTTTTGATTTTATTGATTTTTTTTAAGCATCTCTTTTCTGATTTATCATTTTCAGCTTCTATCTGTTTCCTTCCTGTGTTCTTTTTGTTTACTGTTTAGTACTTTTTCTAAATTTCCCGAGTTGGATACTTTTATTTTCTGTCTTCTTTCCTAAGATAAGTGTTTCTTAGTTTCGCTGTGGCCAGAGAACATGCCTATACAAAATCAAGTCCTTGTTATTTGTTAAGACATGCCTAGCATTTGGTAAATTTCTATAACTCATCTATTTGTGTTTTATTTGTGCATGGTTCTGGTCCATTAATTCAAAGTAGTCATTGTGTTGTTCAGATCTTTTTTATTCTGCCTAACTTTGACTATTTTGATCTATCGATTCTGATAGAGTATGTTGAAAAATATGTACCATGACTTTGGCTTTGTCAGTTTTTTCTGTAGCTCTGTCAAGTTCTGCCTCATAGTCTTTGTTTGTTTGTTTGTTTTTTCCTTAATAAGTTTTAAAGCTATGTTACTAGGTACACACAAATTAAGAACTATTATGTTTTCTTTGTAGATTGTTCCTTTTATTATGAGTGACTCTTTGTCCCTGTCATGTTTTTATGCTGACTTAAAAAAAAATCTAGACTCTCTAGCGTTGTGTTTTCAGACATCTTAATTCTTCTCCTAAAGAGCACAAAGACTTTAAAAATGCTTTAATGTTGATAACCATCACTACCCATCTGATATTTTAGTACCACCTTGTTTACATACCCACTCAATTATCAATTATTATTTCATATAGTTAATAGTAGTTAATATTGTGTCTATCCACTATTCCTTTGTATATCTTCTTTCTCTCAGTTCAGTTTTCTTTTTCCTAAAGTCTATCCTATATTAGTTACATATTTTAGTCACTATTTCTTAGTGGTAGATTCTCTCAATTCCTATTTACTTTCTTTTCCCACCTTTGTTCTTGAACCTATTCACGTGTTTCCCCAGAAGGAATTTGTTGTAGGGCTGAGTAATCCCCATTCCACAGGTTCAGCAGCAAAAGTGATTACCCCTTGGCCTGTTTATCATATATCTTTGTAGATTTTGAAGAAGGCATTCAGTTTGATTTTTGAAAATGGCATTAGAATTAAATTTTTAAACTTGCTGCATTTTATTAATGTCTGATATAGAATTAAATTAAAGTCAGTTTTAGCACTTTGGGTTGGAGTTTCCTACTTCTTCTAGAAGGATTTAATCTCTTCCAAACTCTTTCTATTACCTTGTTAGACTTCATTCACTCCAGTTGTGATATGCTTCACTGTGAGGGTGGCGACTTGAGTGTCATGTATAACATCATCCACTAATCTTTTGAAATAAATTAACACTGCCTGCAACACTACTAGTAATTGTATTACTAGAACAATTTATATGAACATGGCTTACCTAAAAATGTATATTTAAAAGTTTAGCGAATGACTTTCTGTATGGAATTGGTCTTAGGTTGCATATTTATGTATGTTTCAGATTTCTTTTCTCAAATGTTACATACATTTTAAAAACAGGATTTAAAAAATTAATGGTGTAACAAGGAGATAGGGAGATATTGAAAAGAATAAAGAGTTGAAAATACTGGGAAATTAGTGGAAATTGAGTAAGGACAGTTTTGGTTAATAATAAGCATAATGTAATTCACTATTATCACAGGGATTAGATTCTAAAGTTACTGTATGACACAAATCTAATGTGTCAGAATTATCCTTGAAATCACTTAAACCTCCCAACTTTGAAATTGATTATAGTTTCTTTAGTTAAACAAAGCCCACACTTTATCTGGTATTTAAGGCTCATGCTGTATGAAAAATTCATATCTTGATAAAGGTTAAAATCATACTCAGGGCCTCAGGATGCTCTCATTATGAGAAGCGTGGGAGAAATGAAAGTATGGTAAATTCACATCTTTTCATTCTGAGCCATATGTTCTCTGAAAAGAATTGTCCATAGAACATCTTTCAGTAGTTAGAGCCTGGATAAAAAGTTTCCCACATGCTTCAGTTAGTAGACTTTCAGGGAGAAGAAGCCAGAAATTAACTCTTTTCTGACATGGTCGGAAGAATTGGATTTTCATACCACACATGCTCTAACTCTGTAAATTAATCACCCTTGGAGCTGCAGGAAAATGGACAGTTTTATGTTAAGGGAGGCAACTCCCTTGAGCTGATGCTATGGTCTGATCTTTAAGTTATTACTTTAGATATAAGTAACTGATAATTCCAACTAGCTTTAATAGAAAAGAGTTTATTCTAATGATAACAGGGATTACTGACAGAATCTTGAGCCAACACATATTTACCAAGCACCACCTCCTGTGTTCAAGTACTGTTGAAGCACTGGAAGGTAGACAGCATTGTACAAGACCAAAGAGGCTGCCCAGGAACCCCTGACTTGCTCCCTCAGTCTACTAGGGTATTGCTCAGCGAGGACTTCCACAGAGGATCCTTCCTTGACCAGTTCTATCAAAAAGAGTTCCTGCTCCCATTATCTGAGTTACATTTTTAAAAAGCTCTCTTATGTAGATTATGGTTTTGTTCATATGTCTCACTCTCCTGTTGGACTCTTAAAATCAAGAACGTCCTTTTATTATTTTTCTTATTATTCTTATAATTATTCTTCATGTGCCTAGTTTCTAGCATGCCTACTTCCTGGCATATAGTATAAATATAAATGTTTATGGAACTGAACAGAAAGGACATTTAGAATTTTCAGCATCTCCTTTAGTAAACACATCTGTGAAGATGAAAGTATTGAGTAATGAAGAAGCAGATTATTGGTAGATTGGAAAGTGATTGGTTCTGGCAGCTTGTTTTTACCTTCTATTTATCTTTTAATTCAGATCTACTAAACCTTAAGGGACTGTGCACAGTAACATCTGAGATTTAGCATTTCTCTTTATTTAACCTTTAAATGAAATTAATCCATCTATTTTAAATAATCAATTGGTACTAGGAGGTTTGTAACAGCAAAAATAATCAGTGTCCTCTTCTTCCTTAGAGATATCTTCTTTCAACTCTTTTAACTGTTTCTTCTGGTATTTATTCCTCTGTATTTTTCAGTAACATTTTATTAGTTTCTTACCTTTTTTTTTTCAACTTGAGGCATTATTTATTCATTACTTACTGTAAATGATTAGAATTTTTCTCTTACATACTCCTCCCTCAACCACAGATACTACACACTTCCTTTTTCCCTTTACTCCTGTTAAGTCCTCTTTTAGTGTTTACATTATTATGATTATGTAAATATTATTCAAAGCTAAGTCACTTGGTTTACTAGGATTACATCTCCCCACCCCTTTTTTTTTTGCACAGTTAATCTATCAGTTTTATTATTATTTTCATGGATACAACTTGGTGCCATCTTTCTTCCTGCATCCATCTGAACTGTTTATTTTCTTGTCCTGCTACAGGCCTTCATTATCATTCTAGTGGCATTTTGGGAAGGAGTGAGGATAGATTAAACTGCTCACTTTTAATCAGAATTTTTATTCTAACATTTCAATTTAAGGATTGTTCAAATTGATTCAAAGATAATTTCTATCAATCTAAAAGATCTCAAAAGCCTTAGTATCTCATTTAGTTGTTCGCCAGCAAGCCAGCTTAGGTGTTAAAACTGGGTGAGGCTGAGAAAAGCCCTACCTCAGCTGATTTGCAACTCTCCACTGTTTAAAATTGCCCTTGATTCAACAGTGGCATCTCATCTCTTGTACTCAAATCTTTTGCTTTAGGACATTAACTGCACCTTCTGTTTTTGATGGCATTGGTGTAATCATTCCATTCTGTCTTTGCGTATTTGAGATTTGTGACCTTTGTGTATTTGTATTTTATCCTTTGAAGTCTTTCAGTTCATTTAATTGTGTTTATCTGCTGAAGAATATGATCTCACCTTTTATGTGTTTCTTCTTGGCCTAGTTTCCACAATGTTTTCACCCCAAACCCTTTATCTGTTGCCCTTTTAGGGATAAGACATATTAGCTTATTAATATGGTTTTATGCTGACATTCTCTGCTTTTTCCTGATAAGAAGTTCTGGTGACCCAAAGATTTTTTCCAAACGTGGATTACTCTTGTGATTGCTGTTTATTTTGCTAGAAGGTATTTGTTTACTAGTATTTCAGTATATATATACATATGCTACCTTCATTTGTTGTTGCACACTCTTTTCATCATAGTTCTTCTAAATTCAGTCCTGCCTTTGAGATTATGCAAGTGTGTATATAATTTGAATTAAAATGAAACAAAAGAAATCCCTGTGTTTTATCCTCTCTCTCTAAAGCCTCTGATAACTCTCTGGGGATAAAGGCCTCTTAATGACCTCATGTAATTGTAATTATATGAAAATTGTGAGTGGCACACGTTTTTTGCATAAAACTTGCATGGCTTAGAGATACACAAATAATCAGGCTTTTTAGTTTAACATTTAACCATATCTTTTAAATTGGTATCTCTCCATTTTTTTGTCTTTGTTTTTCCTAGCTACCCACTATCATTGTTGGAAGTGAGGAGACAGACAAGATCTTAATTTTTTATTTTATCCAAAATATTGAGAGTAGGCAATGTATAAGACCAAAGCCAATTATTGCAGGAGAAACAAGATGATTTGAGACCAGGCTCTGACCTCAAATTATTTATACTCTAGTAGGTGAGATAAGACAAGGTATACAATTCAGAATCTTAAAAGATAAAGTAAAATAAGCATTGTTAGAGAGTTCTAAACAAAGAACTGTGGAAATTCAAAGGGACATGAACTTAAAACCAGCTATTGAAATCAGGAACAACATTTTGGAATGCTATAAAACATTTCCAACTGTATAAATATTAAGTAGGTGGTATGCCTCTTTGTGTGTGGAGGAGCGGAGAGTGAGATCTATTGTATTTGATCCCATTTTGATTTAAAAGTTCCTTCTCAAGTGAGGATCACAGCAAATGAAAATAACATGAATTTTTTTTATTCCAGTTCTGCTCTTTTCTTTGCTAGGTTTGGGTAGTATTATAGTCACTATGAACTGCAGCACAAATTGCAATCAGATCTGTCCCCATATGCCTTATCAGAAGGAAGTCCTCTCAGGGCTTCTCTTTCCTCCTGAATTGTCCAAGAACCTCCTGGGATATAGGTAGTGCAGAAAGAATGGTGGTCAGTGCAGCTTCCACACCCAGAAGGGAAGAGCCTCATTGTCAACTGCTTCTCAGTGCCTCATGGGATGCTGTTGAAAACTGGTCCTTATCCCATGACCAGTAATGCTGACCTACTGCTAAACCCACTTCCTGCATCAGCCACTCCGATGATTCAGCTCAGCTAAGGTACCCACTTGGATTCTCTTAGTATTGTGCTCTTTTAGCCGCACGCATAGCTATTTTGCTGATTACAATTGCCCAGAAAGCTCTGGGTCAGGATCTCTTCAGATTCAAGCCATTTCACAGTCTCAGAACCCCCAATCCCCTCCCTTTCAGGATCCATCTCTAGCAATCAGATGGGCCACCCCTTTTTTAGACTCCAAATGCAAACACTCATATTTTCCTGCCTTTCCCCAGGCAGTGAGATTAACTATCCATCCTTCTGAGGAATGCTCTCCTCAGTGACTCAAGGTGCTTTGGCTTCTAGAGGAGATTCCCTGAGTGATTCAAGGTACCCTCCTCACCCACCTTCTTGTAAGAAGTGGAGGCTATATTTCTAATGATTTCAAGGTGATTATTGAAACACTCTCACTAAAGAAAAACAGATTTAATCTGTGGTTGGTATCCTGTTTCCTGACTGGTATCTATCAGATAGTATTATTGTGATGATGAAATGAATGAGATGGTGTCATGAAAGTTAAAAGAGCCATAGAAATGTATTATCATTGTTATTCTGTCATTTCCTGTTTAAGTCCCTTCAAAGCCTGCTCCTTTGGCTCACACCAAGTGACCTGACCTTGCTTTCTTCTCCAGCCCCATTTTGCACCACCCCACCCACCTCTTGCACTGTGCTTTAGCCTAACCAGTCTTTCTTAGACTTGTCAAGTTTTTTCTCCTTCATTGGACTTCTACAAATACCAAGCTTTTGTTTAGAGGCTTTTCTGTCTCTCTGCCTAGCTAAAGCCTACATCAATGTCTCCTTTTCACAGATCTTCCCTGAAACTCTAATACAAATTAAATTCCCCATTATGTGGCCTCAGAGATCCTTCTTTTCCTTCTCTGCACATATCACAACGTAAAAGATATATATGAATTGGTGACTAATATATTAATATATTTCTTTTCTGGACACCAGCACCAAGACCAGTGAGCAGGTCTGCTCTGTTCACACTAAAGAGTTGAATTGTGTTACTTGGTTCTCTGCATATCCTGTCTCACTGTATTATTACTCTTACAGGTGAGAAAATCTGTTAAAACATTGGCAGAGTTGAAAGATGAGAGGCTGAGGTTGGCTTTTTTTCATCTTCCTGAATGGAAATTTTGCATAGTTTTATACTACTAAATAGCAGCTTTTTAAATGTTATCATTATTATTATATTAAAACAATAGAATTATAGAAGACTCTAATGTCCCTTTCTACATAAATTATGTACATGTTGATCATTAAGAAAGAAAGCTTTGTGTTGTAGAAGAAATCAAAATTTGTGGTTTTTCTTAAACTTATTGTTAACGTTATGACACTATAAACATAATGGTGACCCCTAGTGGATATTGTGTATAACAGACCGAAAGACCAGGAACCCCCAAACTGAAGGTGTCACTGTGTAATCAGAGATTAATCTTTTTCTTTGTCTCTGAAGTATGTTTAACACTAGAATTTAGAATTTTTGAAGAATACTTGATTTGTGAAGTTTGCTGCTCTCGTTCTAGCACTTAACTGTATTGGGTGCCTTTTAAAATTACTTTGATTTTACACATAACTTTCTGTAAACAAACAATGACATTGTAAAGAACTCCAGAATACCTCATTCCAGCTGCCAGGGGATTTTATGTCCCATCTGATTTTTATAAGTACATAGAAAAGTTTTTAACATATACACAGTTTTAATCATATATATGATATTTTTATGTTCTTTTATGACTTGACATCGTTCCATTTAGACCTTTTCACATGTTTGCAGTCAACATAGTTCTCATTTTTGATGGCATTTAATATTGATTATGTTGATACGTGAGTTAATTCTTTTAGCATCTTAACTATGTCCTTTTAGCATCTTAACTATGGTAGTGAAATTATACACATCCTATTCAAAGTAGAGAAATCTCTATTTTGGGGTCCCAGATAATTCCTGAGATCTGGTTGGAATGCGAAACTCTGGCCAGGGAAAGACTCATCTTTAGGTAGCATTTTGCCTGCCCAGCTGACACTGGACATGCTGTGAAATAGTGCCCTACTGTGCTCCTGTGTCCCCAGACCCCTATCCTCTCTTTGATGAGACCTGAGGTATGTTGTTTCCTGCCATTTCCATGATAAACTGTTGCCCTGGCAGATAAGCTAATGTGGGAATAAACCTTCCAAAATTATTTTAATTCAGCTAAGACAGTTTTTTCCTGCTGACCTCCAAATATGTGTTGATTTGCCAGTTACTTTTGGAGAAAGAAAAAGGAGACAATGGATTTTTAGAAGATTGGAAATCCTGCTCATGGTGTCATAATTTATCTAGAAAGCTGACAACTGTATATTATTTTAATTTATTTTAGTCAGAATCTGCTCTATATGGTATGACTTTCAATTTAAGAAAATTTAATACTTTTATCTTTTTCTTTACACTTAACTATTACCTTGATGTTCTAAAATGAACATATATTATTTTTATAACCTGAAAAGAGGACTTCTTAAAATTATAGAAAAATCAGTAAAGCCTGTGGAAAAATATATAATCATCTAAAATTTTATCACCTAGAAATAGCTGCTGTTAACATTTTATCCTATTGCTTCCAGTTTTTTTCAATGCATATATAAAATATATTTGTAAATCATATATCCTGAAAAATAAACTTCAATATGTGGCAATAAAAGGTTTTAAAATTTATTTATAAATTGGAGAGTGATTATTTTCATTCAAAAAGATGAACTACACCTTAAACCTCCTCTGTTTATAAAGTAATTTGATTCCTAGGAATTCATTTTACTTTTTTTTCCCTTTTCTTTTAAAGCCTCTCTAAAAATTAAAGCAGGTATGTTACACATTTGAACCAAAAATGTTATATCAGAAATCCATGTTTTTGCAGCATTATGCTTTGGGCACTTGAGGAATGCTCACTAAACAAATTTGTCAGCCAGTTATTGAAACTGCAAATTGACCTTTTGGTTTTATTTCTGGCAAGCTATAATGAAATGTTTGTCATGATTTTAGATCCAAAAGAGTCTTGCTCTGCTTGGATGACTAAATTCCTGAGGGAACTGAGATAAACTTTGCAAAGCATCATCCTAATGTTGCTTGGTGAATAGGGTGCTGTGAGACTTTTTTTTTTTTTTTTTTTTGGTACCAGTTCAGTAGATCTCTTGGCTGGCTAAGTGTCATCTGACTTTCAGTTCTCATTAGATGCCATTATTTGTGTTAATTTCCTTGTGGTTTGATCCGTGATAACCTCTAAGTAATCTGAGTGGGAATGTTCATTCTCTCCAATTCTTCCTCAAACAAATGTATCATCTTCCCAGTTCCCCTGTCACCTCCCTATCATTTCTTTGTGTCAATTTTTTATTCTTTACCCAACCTTATCTTCTTTTTCCTAATTAATTACATTTACAAACATAAAGTAAAAGCCTGAGTAAGAGAGAAATTGTAAAAAATACATAAACCATTTGTGTCCATCCTTTGTGAAATGAGAATCAACATTCCTTTTATACTTTGGATTATTAATATCTAATTTGAAAGCACCATGTTTTTTAGCAGTGTGGTTTGGTCTATGTCAGCAAATCTGTTTATTTTTTAAAAATCAATGATCGGTAATTTATATATTCACTGTGACCCTTTCTCCCCAAAGTAAGGTAAAACTAATGTTTTAATGTGCTGTCTGTTTAAGCTAAGCCATTTACTCTGTGCATATTTGCAAGCAATGTAGCTCATGTGTGCTAATATGATTTCCTTTATATATCATCTGACTATACAAATAAAAATAGCCCCTTTCTGTTTTTTGTTCTCTAAGGTTGATTGGAATGTTCTCTAATGAACGGTCGCAAACTATGTGGAGGGGTTTTTTGCAGAAATTTTCACACAAAGGCAGGTGATTAAAAAACAAAACAAAACTATTGTCCAGCTGCTGACTATAAATCCTGAAGCATTTAAATACTCCTAAAGTAAATGATTAATTCTGATTATTTTCCTCTTAAGAGTCTTGGGAAAGTTTTCATAACCTTTTTAATAACTTTTTCTGGTTGAGAACTGGTGAAGTTAGACTGGGTTTGAATCTTGGTTCTGTCATTCTCTGGCTCTGTGACTTTGGATAAAATAATACATGTCTCTGTTTCTTTTTCTGTAATAAGTTGATAGTGGTAGTGCTGACTTGGTAGGGTTGTTGTGAGGAATAAATAAGAGGAATAAAATGTGAACACTTTTTATATGTGCTTCTCTATGCACAGTGCCTAGCACAAAGCAAGTACTTAAATTTTAGCTTTTATTATTATAGACTGAGGGTTGGCAAGTTTTTTCTATAATTGGCCAAATAGCAAATTTTTCAGGCTTTGAGGATCATATAGTCTCTGTGGCAGCTAATCAACTCTGCCTTTACAGTGTGAATGCATCATAGGCAATATGTAAAAAGATGAGTGTGGCTGCCTTCTGATAAAACTATTATAAAAAACAGATATGATATAATTTGTTGATTCCTATTGTAAAATAATAAAACTAACAAATTAAATAATGTGTTGCAATATTAAGAATTTAGTATAGTTCTTCTGTGAAATGGATTATCAAGAGAATTGAGATTATTTAGAAACTTCAGTTTGCAAACTCAGACATTACCTTTCAAAATCTCAGTGTTAAAACATGTTCTGCTCCATTAATGTATTTTATAACATCACCTACCATCAAAAATAAACATTTCCTGATCCATAAAAGCTCTTTATTGGAGAACATCCTGAAATCCTAAAATGTGTTCTTTTGCCTTCTTAAAAATAGTGTAATCTTAACCATTTAAAAAAATAAAATTCTTTAGATTATATCCTGTGATTTTGTGAGTCAGGAATTTGGTCAGGGCTCAGTTGGGTGATTTTTTAGCTTCTCATGGTGGCAACTGGGATCACCAAGTGCTTTTCCCCTAGTGTATAGGCTGGTCTGGAAAGTCCAAGATGGCTTCACTCACACGTCTTGGCACCTTGGCAGGGGCAGATGGAAGGCTAGGCTCAGCTGGGACTGTCATTTGGAGCTCTTACACATGGCCTCTCCAGCATGCTAATCATTTTTTAAAAATGATATGGCATTTTTAAGTACCAGTCATTATGAGTCCCAGTTTCTGTAGCACCATGATACCCACATCCTTTACAGAGGTATGTGGGACTGGTGCTTTCAGTCTGCTTTTTAAATTTTTGGCTTTATAAGCTGATTATCAGCTGTGGTCTAGAGCAGTGCATTTGCTGGTTAGGTTACACGTTACTATTGTGGGCACTTGATTTGTGTAAGCTGTCTTACTGGGCACAACTAAGTGCTGTTAAAGAAACTTCAAATATGCTTTTAGAAAGAAGGAAATCCTGCAACATGTAACAACATGGATGAACCTGGAGGATATGATGCTGAATCAAGTAAGCCAGTCCTAGAAAGACAAATACTACATGAATTCCACTTATATGAGGAATCTAAAATAGTCATACTCATAGAAACAGAGTAGAATAGTGGTTGCTGGGGCTGAGAGGATGGGAATGGGGAGTTTCTCTGCTAATGGGTAAAAAGATTTAATTATGCAAGATGAGTAAGTTCCAGAGATCTGCTGTACGATTGTATTGTGCACTTAAAATGTTTTTAAGAGTGTGTCTCATGTTAAATTTTCTTATGTTTGTTTGTTTGTTTTTTAATTATGGCTTAGGATTTAATACCATTTGAAAAAGGCAGTTAAATATCAGAACTTAAGGTGTTTTTCTTATTATTGTTTTGCCTGTTTATTTCTACTTTCCCCATATTCTCAAGACAGCAAATTTTGGGAGGGCAAAGTATGAGGACAGGCCAGGGACTGGAAAGGGGCAGAAGTTCAGGGGTGACTCCAGTTGGAAGAAGGACTAGTAGATATGGCTTGAAGCTATGTTTGCATAGTAAGCACCCTACTTTTGCTTAAATGATGTGTTTATTTGGAATACCTAATGTTGGGGATGCCAAAGCTCCTCAGTTCTCCTTTGTACCACTGTGCAGGATTAGGGGGTCATATACGTCCCCCCAGCCCCACCACTTTAATAGTTCTTGGAGTCTCTGGAATGGCTTATTCGCTTTACTGTATTTATGCTGTTTCTCTCCTATCTCTCATTCACAGTTATGGCTTTAAAATGATTTTTTTTAGCCTAGATGTCTTTGTATTATTTTTCTGTATGTATATTAAGCTCTCTAAACTTTTATTACAAATGAGGTAATAGTACCTACCTCAGAGTATTGTGGGAATTATGTAAAGTACTCTGAAGCCATTAGCTATTATTGTCATCAGATAACCATCTTCCAAACTTCCTTTTTTAGAAACTGATTCAGCAGTACAGAAAGAACATAGAAACCAGACACCTGCTCCATCTGCAGCTCAAACTTCTGCTCCTTCTAAGTACCACCGAACTCGATCTGGGGGAGCCAGGGATGAACGATATCGATCAGGTGAGAAGAAACTGACAAATATCAGTGAAATAGCTTTTACTGACTTATTGTGATCTGTGTATCCAGAGAGCTTTTAATGTTTGTTTGTTTGTTTTCCCCTCAGCACCAGCATTTCTGTGTTTATTCATTCATTAGTCAGTCATTTATTAAGTACCAATTATATGCCAGGTATAGTAGATACTCAATATTTGCTGGGGATGCAACATCAAATAAGACATTTCTTCCCTCAGGGCAGGGATGGGGAGCCAGATAAGTACAAAGGCAATGTGAGTAAATAAATAATTAAGTAGGGAGAGCCAGGGTCTTACTGGGTGGTATGTAGGGAGAGCTCAATGGACTCTATTGGAAGAGTCAGGCCCTTCTGTGTTTCTTAGAGTTGTTAATTGAGTCTCTTAACTAAATGGAGCTGGAACAACAACTTACAGTGAGATTTCAGAGTAGTAAATCCTTAAATTTTTTTCTTCTGGCCCAAAAAGTACCTGTGAGAAGGGAAAGGCAACAACACACTGTGGCTGGCAATGGAAGCATGTACCTGCCATACCATATTCAAGACTGATGAGCAGAGAAACACATCATATACCCAAGCCCTGTTTCCCAGGCACCTAGTGTTGCCTTTTGTGGCTGGGGCCCAGGTTCAGTAGCAGCGTGTTCTGACTGAGTGGGAGGGGTTTAGTCTTTACAACTCTCATCCCTGGCCTTCTAGGAGTTTTTGGCTTTTTTCCCCTCCTTTGTTTGTTTGTTTGTTTGTTCTTACAGCATATAAAGGCATTAGTAAAGAACAAAAAGATGGTTCTCTACATTCTGTGTCCAAGCTGACTGCATTTACAAAAAGGCTTAAGTGAGCTCCTTCAGCAGTGTAAAATTTAACCTTCATTAACTGTGATCCTTAGCGCCCCGCCCCCGCACCCTCCCTTGTTTCTTTACACCATTTTTTTTTTTTTAGATTTACTCTAAATATCAGAAAGTGTAGTTTGTGAATCACATACTGGTTAGCAGACTGTTCAATGTCTTGGTTAGACACAGGGGTATTGAAAAAGGTTTAATAGTCAAGTTTTGGATATTTGTCTCACAGAGAACCCTACCCCCCCAACCTTTTAAGGGTAGGTATGAGATGTAGGTCACAGAGGAGGTAAAGTAGGGAAGAGAGGGTTATTTAAAAACTCTGAAGATATTGAAAGCTATGAGAGTACTCCAATAATGTCATGAAGGGGAATAAGAAAGGGGAAGCATGCAAGCATGAATTTTGAGAAGATCACTTTTTTCAGTATATTAGGAATTGCTCAATTAAATAGGAATTCCTAATTCCACAGGAAAGCTCAGCACGTTCTGAGAATTGTGGCTTCCATGAATAAGAAGAAATCAACAACAGTAGCAGAAGAAGAGCAAATAAGTTATAGAAATTGAGGGGAGTTGAACTTTACCACTCTGACACTTCATTCATAGGAAGGATTACATTTACAAGTCACATGCAAAAACCGCTTAAGAATGTATGGTATGTTTTGTGAAAATCATAAGCATTCCAAGTAAAGTGATAGATACACAGAAAGATTTAATATTGATGTCAGTAAGTTCAACTAGAAGATCCTTTCATTTCATGGAGGTTTATTAACGCCTATGATATTGCAGCCAATCATATTAAAATCTTAAATAGACTTAGTGTCTCATGTTTCAGATTCAGTGTAAAGAGTCTGTATATTTATTCAGAGTTTAGATCATCTGACCTAATTCTGCTCTCTGCTTAGCTAAGAGAGTCTCCCATTTCAAATACACGTTTTAGGAACTCTTTTTTTCTGCACATCAAGGCATGATATACCTTTCTAGATGCATGCTATGGTCACAAGTGTAGAAAATACACAATGCCTGAGATGAAAAGTGATCTGATTCTAAGTCATTCTGACAACTCCTTTAATGTTAATCTTTTGAGCAGTTAGCCATCTCAAACAAAACAAAACAAAAAAAACAAAAAAGGACTTTAAAGGAACATTTGTATCGTTTTATTCAGCTCAAACATTAGTGATGGAAAATGATACCCAGCTCTCATGTGCTTCTGGCAGAGATATCCAAAGTCAGCTATGTCTGGGGACTGAACTTTGGAAGTGATTTCTTTATCAAAAATCAAGATGAATTGTATGCTGGTGAGTAAGTCAAATCCAGTTGAGAGAGCTGAGCTGCTAGTTCTTATTAGGCTTTGCTAATACAGTAACTATGAATATCTCCTTTTGTTTAGGCCAGGGTTCATGTTAAAAAATACATCAGTGTTTTGATTTGTTCTGTGATCTGATGTTATGAATCCTTGCAGAAGAGAAAAAAGTGCTCTGTAATTATTAATTATCCAAATTTTGTAGGCCTTCTAAAGCTTGTTTAATGTGAATAATTTCTTAGTTTTAGCAAGTGTGCTATCCCATGTTAAATGTCTCATGGAAAAATATACTTTTGGAAATTTATATTTAATTATTAAGTGTTAGCATTGATTTGCTGTTGTTCTTTTGTTGAGAAGGTGCTTTTTCTCTGGATAAGCAGTTAATAATTTGTTTTCTAAGACAGCTAAGAATCATATATAATCTAATATAAAAAGAATGCTTTTCACATTTTAACATATCCAAGATCAGGATGCTTTTTATAAGATGGCATCATAGATTCAACTAAATATGACATTCTTGATTCAACTAAATTTCAGGGAAACTAAAATAGTATAAGAAACATAAACACAATGGAAATTATTTCACTTTATAGACAAAAGTAAGTTAGTACCGTGGTTTTAAAAGTGATAGCACAACCGTTTGGCAATAGCTTTTAAACTTTAAGTATTCATACACTTTGACCCAGATATTCCACTTCTAGGAATTTATTTATGTAAACACCTACAGATATGCGTGCATATACACACATACACACACACACATTGTTATATTATTCAGAATAATACAATGGTTAAATAAGTTATAGTATATACAGTGGAATTCTATGAAAGTTGATTTCAAAAGTTTATGAAGTTTCATAGGCAAAAAGTCAGGTAGATCTATTTGTGCAGATATGAGAGATGTACCAAATATATTTCTAAGTAACAAATGCAAGATAATTTGTAACATATGATCCAATTTTGTACATGTTAAAAACAATAATTAGTATGTGCACAGACACAGAAACCTAGAAAAATATGTACCAAACTATTAAGGTGGGATTATTTTTGGAAACTGGTGTGTCTAGGGAAAATTTTCATTGAGGATTTTGTGTTTAGATCTTTTTCTAATATGTTTATTAATTCTTCCAGTTTTTATTTTTTATTGTGGTAAAATAAAAAATACATATAACAAAATTTGTATATTAATTTTAAACAAAAAAAAAGACAAAGATAGTTTTAAAGTTCTAGCCCTGGATAAATAATTTGAAAAGTTTTAATCAGTTTCTTAAAACAGTTATTGTTTTCATTGATTTTTACTTTAAATGTGTGTTCTTCTGACTCAGTGCTTGGAGCTAAATGTAACAGTAACTTTCTCTGTCACCCAAATTGAGAACTTTCCTATCTCTGTCTAAATATGGTTTCTGCCTTTGGTCACATTTGCTAAGATGACTGCCACTGGTACACCCGGATCGTTCTGTTTCTATATTAATACATTTTTTTATACCAAGGAAGGTAAATTGAGTTCAGTTCAGCAAGCATTTATTATAGACCTCCTATGAGTCAAGCACAGTTTAGAGGCTAGAAAAACATAGATGAAAACACAAGAATCTTCTATACAAGAGGCAGCATAGAAGAGGGAGCTACAGAGGACAGAGCCTGGCTACTAGACACTATCAAGAGCAGGCTTCATGGAGGTGGTGAAGTCTGAGCCATTTTGAAAGATGGCTAGCTGTTTGCTATATAGATGTTCTAGGCTCAAACAAACAAACATACATAATTCATAAGGGCAAGAGAATGTGAAATGCAAAATTAAAATTTCACTGCCCCTCTCCACCAGCACACAAAATAATGCCAAAATTAATCTGATATGCTAATGTTCCAGAATTTAGTTGGTGCCTCTGCCTTAATTTAAAATGTTAAAGTGGTTGGTGCCTGCCAGTGTCCATTCATCTGTCCATTCGTCCTTCTATTTGTCTATTTAAAGTAATGTCCTAATAGTTAAGGGCCCCTGGTCCTTAAAGCCCAGCTGTGCCACTTATGTATGATGTCTTAACTACTTTATAAAAACAAGCCAAGAAGAGGAGCACCTACTATAAAACTATTAAGTAACATTTTCCATGAAGATGAAAATGAAATGATTCAGTGTTGTCCATCGATGTGGGGATATAGACACTTTATTGCCTTGCTGGTAGAGATACTATTTCTTTTATTAATAATGGTATTGGACATTTGGAGATGTGTTTATTATTGATTGGTGTTTCTTCTATAAACTACCTATTCATTGCCTAATTTAATTGGGTTCATTTTTTTTTTTGTATTTATTTATTTACAAAATCATTTTTTTTTCTTTTAATCTTAAGGATGCTAACATTCAATTTCTTTACTAGTTATAGGTCTGTTCAGATTTTCTATTTCTTCATGATTCAGTTTTGGTAGGTTGTATAGTTCTCAGAATTTATGGATTTCTTTAGGTTATCCAATTAGGGATGTATGATTACTCATAGTAGTATCATAATTTTATATTTTATGGCATCAGTTATAATGTTTCCTCTTTCATTTCCAGTTTCTTGAGTCTTCTCTCTTTTTTTCTTAATCTAACTAAAAGTTTCTCAGTTTTGTTGATCTTTTCAAAAAACCAACTCCTATTTGATTATTTTCTATTTTTTTTATTCTCTAATTTGTTTATTCGTTCTCTAATCCTCGTTAGTTCCTCCTTTTGATAACTTTTTTTTTAGTTTGATCTTTTTTAAGTTCCTTCAGGTGTAAAGTTGTCGATCTGAGATCTTTCATAAAACTAAAAAAAAAAAATTACTTTTGCGTGGCAATAAGCCACCATATCAAAAGACAAATGACAACTGAAAGAAATATTTCTAGTATGTGTCAGATATAAAGGGTTCATATTCTTTACACATGAAGAACTCTTAAAAATTAACGGTAAATAAGCTCAGAAACCCAGTGGAAAAATGACCAGGTAATAAGAACTTTCACTTTACTTATAAACAAACAAACAAACATTAAATGGCCCTTAGGTTCTCTGTAAAGATGTTTAATCTCATTAATGATAAAAGAAGTACAAATTTAAAGTATACCAAGATACCATTTCTCAGCTACCAAACTTGAAATAGTCAAAAAACTAGACAACACACTCTGAAGATTAGGCTATTGGGAAACAGGCACATCTATATATTGCTAATAGTAATGTGATATGATGAAACTCTTTTGGTGGAGAATTTGGAAGATGTAGCAAAATTAAAAATATATTCACTTTTTGATTTAGGAGCCTCATGTATAGAAATTTACCCTGAGGATACACCCTCATCAGTATAAAATATATTTACACAAGGCTCTTTGTCACATCATTATTTATAATTATAAAATATTGCAAACACTTAAATGCCCACACGTAGGATAGTAGTTGAATAAACTATGATATAAAATGGAGTGCTCTGCGGTTGTAAAAAGAATAAAGAAGACCTCTAGTAGCTTATATAGAATGATCTCTAAGATATATTGTTAAATGAAAAAAGCATAGTGCAAAATGCATGTGTAGTATGCTACCTTTGTGTATGAAACATGGAAAAATGAGAAAATAGACATGTATCTGCTTATTTTACAAAAAAATATAAGAAGGATAAACCAAAAACTGAGAAGATAGTTTGCCTATAAAGAGTAGGCAGAATTAAGGTAGAAGTGATTGTTGGGGGCAGTGAAAGACACATCTTTAAGTTTACCTTTTGGAACTGTCTTAATTAAAAGAAAATTGTTTTTCTCCGTCACACCACTGCTGACAACAAATGTGTGAGTTTTCTACATCAAGCAATTCACCATTTTTCTGCAGACACCAGTTAGGTATCCTACAATTTAATTCAATTCTGGCACTATCTGGAGTTATTGCAGACTCCACCAATTAAGAGCATATTCCCACAGGACTGCCCCCATCTTCAGATGACAGTTGTAAGTAGTAGGTTCCCCGTTACCCACATTTCTTTCTAACTTGTCTCTAAATTGGGATTCCCATGATCCCCTTCTCAGGTTTGATAATTTGCTATAACAGCTCAGAGAACCTAGGGAAATACTTAATTTACTATTACCAGTTTATAAAGGATACAAATGATCAGCCAGATGAATAGGAACATAGGGTGAGGTCCAGAAGAGTCCCAAGCCCAAGAGTTTCTGTTCCTCTGGTGTTTGGAGTACCCACCTTGCTGGCATGTGGATACATTTACCAACCTGGAAGCTCTTCAAGCCTCTTTGTAGGGTTTTTACAGAGGTTCTGTTAGGTAGGCATACTTGATTAAATCATCAGTGATTGACTCAATCTCTAGCCCTCTCTCCTCCCTGGAGGGGGAAGAGTGAGGCTGAAAGTTCCAGGCTTGGTCTTTCTGGTGACCAGCTCCCATCCTGAAGCTATCAAGGAACGCACCAAGAGTTGCCTTATTAGAACAAAAGATATTTCTATCACTAATGGAATTACAAGGGTTTTAGGAGCTCAGTGTTAGGAACTGGGTAAAGACCAAATGTATATTTCTTATCACATCACATAATGTTTAATCTGCAACATTGGGAGGGACCTTGGAATATGAAGAAAAATAAGTGAGCCTGTTATTCAGTAGAATAATATAACTATACCAAAAGGGGAAAGGGTGAGAACTAACCCAAATAGCTTTTTAACATAGTATTTTAACTCAGTCTAAAGATAAAAAGAACTGCAAATAAATATTGAACTCTAGTTAGAAGATTTATTTTTCATAGTAATATGAGAGTAATTTCAAAACTACTTTTTGTTTTATAGGATTGAATGAATAAGTAAAATACATTAAGGATATTGTGAACCAGGTAGCTTACTGTTAGAGGAGAGAGTTACAAATAGAAATGGGGGAGATCAGAATGAATTCTATTGTATTGAATTGGAGTTGGGGGTATTAATAGGAACTCATGGTTTTTAATATATCGATGGAAATTAATGTAGGTATGTGTGAATATTCATTTATGTTTACATTTATATTCTTTTATCCACTGAAAGGACTTAGAAGAAAGATACCGCAATAGCCCTGAGCACTCTTGGTTTCTAACTACTATTTTCCACTAAGAAGAGCCAGGACTCCTTGGAAAAATGTATAATTCCAATGTATATCAGGTGGAGCGCTGAATTCTTTTGTGGCCAAAGTGGCAATCAAGTACCATTAGCCCTTATATTTTAACAAAAATGATTTATAGAAATCACCTAGACATCCCTTTTCAACAATTAAAATAGTAATAGGTCATCTTACAGAGTGAACACTTTAAGAGCCAGGAACTAATGATTGCAAATTTTTAATCTTTCAGATATCCACACAGAAGCAGTTCAAGCTGCACTGGCAAAGCATAAAGAACAGAAAATGGCTTTGCCCATGCCAACCAAAAGACGGTCCACATTTGTTCAGTCTCCTGCAGATGCCTGCACGCCCCCAGGTAGGTTTATTAGAACCTTTCTCTTTGACAATTGTTTCTGAAATTTGTTCTACTTTTTCTTTTCTGCAGAGGAGTGAGAACTCTCTCCTCATCAAAGGGATATAAAGTCCACACTGAAGGTGGCAGGTTTTGGTTATTGCACTATAAACAACACATAAAAAGAAGCTCTAATAGTGAAGCTACTTAAAGAAGTTTTTTTCTTCTGAATTTCTGGCATATCCTTGTTGTAACCCCCAAACTCATATAGCCATAAATAGATACAGGCTAAAGCTTAGGATCTGAAAAAGTCCTGCTGTGGTTAAATAGCAGTTTTCATTAACATCCAGAATATGACCCATAGTCATATATTTCCTTAACAAATTACACTCCTAAATCAGATACTTTGTCTCTGTGGTAGTCATAGGGGTAAGTAGATTTAGGACAAAATTTTGTGTGTCATTAAAGATGGGAGAGCCGTCATGCAAAGTTGTAATAAATTTGAAAATTGTGTATGTGTGTTTATGTGTATGTGTATTAATGTATTTTATATACATTTATATATACTTACGAATCACTTTCTATAATGGGGTTATGAGATCAGTGGGAATTAAATGTCTTTATCCCATCTCCTTTCTCCAGGCTCAGAACGCTTACTTTTCCTAAAGTAAATTTAAAAGTTGCAACTTCACATTTGAGGAGCAACTGGAACGACTTTAAGTTGTCTTATCTATTTAGAAGCTTTCTCAAAGTTTTTAAAACTTAAAAAAAAAATTTCGTTGAAATCTCAGCCACGATCTCACTATAGGCTCCTGAGACTAAAGATAGTACATCTATTTTAAAGCTTCAGTGTAGCGTCTGTGTCCCTACTGTCATGTTACTGATAATGAAATCTTTGGGTCAGAAAACTTCCCCATACTGTTTTGGTCTAAACTACTTACCATCTCTTTTTGGGAGATTCCCAGGAAGGTTACATTGCTGTGGTTGACTTTGATTCACAGCTGTCAAGTTGAGCTATTCATACTGATCTATTTCCTGACGCAGGTTCATAGTAATAGTTTTCTAGATTTGGGTTAGCTTTTCAGAGCATTTGGGTGTGCTGTGAGCTCATTAACTGTGTGCTTTTTTTCTTTACATCTGTGGTGTCAATATGTTTGAAAGAGAAATAGCTCTGTGGCTTCAAGTGTTTCTCAAAACGTAACACAGGATACCTCTAGCAGATCATCACAATGAGACGTTTTGTGTCTATAATGGTACATACTTTCAGCCCACTCATTCAAAAGCTTGGATGATTTCCCTCTGCATTCGCACAACACCAGTCGGGTCTTCATGGACAAAGACGGCTTCTCAGTAGCTATTCCTTGTTGGCAGACCATGCTGCAGCGCAGCCGAGAGTTCAGTCGTAGCAAATGGCAAAGGGTAGGGAGCAGTTCTTGGAAACAATTCTCTCCTGAGCTGTATTAAAGAAATGCAGTTTCAGAGTAAATGGTCTGCCCTCATGGCCTAAGGTTAAATGTGAGAGTGCAGCAAAAGATCTTGAGAATGTTCAGAAGGAATGGAAACCTTTTTTATCCCTTTTTACAAAAGTCACTGCCTGAGGGGAATTCACCAACTCTAGAAACAAATTGTGGCTGTTCCAGGCTGAATGAGACTATAGTCCTTTGGAATTCACTACAGGCCTCTGTATATATGAATGAGAATGTTCTATTTTGTCTACAGCCTTGAAGATATGGTATAAATGTTCTTGATCACCTTACATGTTTTAATAATTTTATCATTGTAAAGATTCAGTCCTCTCTCCTAAGACCTTTATTTAGCAGAGCAGAATAATTAAAAAGGTTCCTCTCCATTTGCCTTCTGTTCTGAGGATCTCAGAATAGTATATGAGAAACCTTGATGTGCTCTTAGGGATATCAGTGTTGTCAAATAGAGTCTTTCCCATCATGAAAGAACATGGAGAATACTCTCCGTAGTGATTTCTCACATGCTGCTCATATGGAGTTGGATCTTGATGCTCTTGGTCAATAAATATACACTTGCCTAGGACAAATACTGTGGGGAAATGTGGGAAAAGCTTAATCATAAGGTGTCTGTTAGCATCTTTCATTTTGGAAGATAGAATTTGCTGTTCCCAAGTTAGGATTTGGAAACCATTCTCTCCTAGCTTCTGAGAGACACCATTTAGAGACTTAACTGTCTCCTATTCCTATTACAGTTTAAACTTACATCACTGTTTCCCAGAACCTCTTACAGTCTGACCCAGGCATGGCAGGTAGGTTTCATCTTGTCTATTTACCTCGATTTTCCCTGAAATACTGGCGTTTAGAAGAATGCCCAGGCTTCTCTGAAGGGATGGGGAGGAAGAAGAGAATTGACATTAATTATTGCCAGCTAACGGCTGTTTTTAGAAAACCAGGTTCTGGGCAGCTATAAAAATGACTTCCTATGACTTTGCTTCTAGGAAAGTTATGCCACTCTTGCAGTGCAAAATTAACCTCAAGTTTTATAGTATTTTAGTTGTGGTTTTCTTTGTGCACTGAGAGGTGATACCCACAACACATGACTCTGGTCAAGGATGTTTGACCTCTGAAGGCCCTTACCCTACATGTGTTGGCCAGTGTGAGCCTACTTTCTGGGATAGCTACTTGAGCACATTAGCCAGTCAACTTCTTTGGGGGCAGGGAGCACTCAGCACATAATATTGAAATTACTGAATTGATGGCAATATAGAACTATTTTTGGAGGGGTTTAATAACAAGGATTTAAGGAGTAAAATATGTCATAAATCTTAGTATTATGTAGTCTGGAAAATATGGTAAACAGTTGGCATAGGAAATAATTTGTTCTTTGATCATAAATCATGCTCAAATAATAAAGTTTCAATCAACTTAAAATTTGCTTATTGATATATACACTGATTTCTTTCTTGTAGATTGAAATTTTTTAATTCTCCAAGTTAGTAGCAATCTATGATTCTTTTAGTGTCTGTGTCCTTTTTCAGAGTCTTTTAGACTGCTTGAATTACTGCCATCCAGTTCCCTTTATGTGCTGAAATCATTTACTAATGTCATGAGGCAATTACCTCAGCTCTTTCTTTGTGGGGGTTCTTTGTATAACCCTATTACTCATTCACAGGGATAAACACAGTGCAAAAACTGCAGCATATATTTTTCCCCCTCTAAGCTTTTTCTGCACCCATGTGGACTTACCCTACACTGCATTCCGAGGGTGCCCGACTGACCATATTGACCACATAATGACCCAAAAGCACAGTAAGCTATTTCAACTGGCTTGGGTAGAATGAAGCTTAAATTTAGATGTCTGTCTCACACAGAGCCCTGCTTGAAAGTGACTGTAGTAGTAATTTATAGGGCCAGACAAGAAGAATTTTACCTATTTTATGCTTTGTTATGCTTTTAGCATATTTCAATAATATACTGTAATAATTACAGCATATAAAGGACTTTCACATACCCATGGCTGCCCTGCCTGACTTACCCCTTACAAGGGCTCTGTGAAGCAGGAAGAGCATATTCCTTTAGAAATAGGTTCATAGTCATCTAGGGATTTGCCCCAGGTCAGACAACAATTATGCATCAGACTCAAGTCTTCTTGATTTGTTTTTCACTCTACTATCATTTCATGTTTGGGAACTCTTTTTTTACTTAATAGATATTCACGTATGCATGACATTGAAATAGGTATTATTCCAAACAAATTGAATATCTATTGCTCTCTGAAAGCATATAGTTCCAAGCATATACCAGTCAGTTAATTTTAATTTAAAAGAGATTACCTGCCTTAATTACCAACTTGGGGAGTTTTTCCTAATTATTCTAATGTTATTCAAAACTGCAAAACAAACAACTGGCAAACCAGACCTCTGAAAATGTGTTCTAATTAATAGATTTGGACCATTTTAATAGCATACTTTCATTATTGGTATGGGTTATGAGCAGTTGTTCATAGTTACCTGGGAAGCTAGTAATATTTAATATTCTTTAAGCCAAAGCACAATACAAATGGACTCTATCAGGCTGAATTTTTTATTTCAATAGCTGGTTGTAAAATTTAAGGTTTGCCAATAAAAGTAATTTTATATTTACCATTTATTGAGTATCCTCTCTGTTCTAGTCAAAGGGCTAAGTGCTTAATATATAGTTTTTCATTTTTAGTTCTCTTGATGATCCTCTGTCCCATTTTACAGATGAGAAAACAGGTTTAGAGAAGCTCAGTAACTTTCCCAGACTTCTGTTTCTAGATAACCTGAAAAGTTTCTCCTAGAAATGGGGGAAATAAAACTTCCCATTAGAAATGCTGGATAAAATATAACCTGCTTCCTTTTAAATAACATTCAGGGCTAAAGTGAGCACAGTCACTGAAAATTAGAGTGGTGAGATGAGGCACACTTTGGCTGCACTGGGGAGAAAGAGGCAGTAAACCAGGGACCTAAGTTTTAGTTACCATAAGGGTAGAAAAGATAAAACCTTGGACCTATGTAAGGTTGGAAGCTGGACTCGAGATCCCTGGAGAAGCTTATATGTTTAGCAAAAGAGTGTATTTGAAAAAATTAAGCTGCTGAAGATGTCAGGAAGGCTTGCCTTGAACCTGGCCTTGGGATAATGGGCACAGGGACCTTCTTTAAGAATCTGTGGTCACTGGATACAAGATTTAAGTTTCACTGTTGCTTCTGATAAGAACTAGATTAAAAAGTGAACTATCATAAAAGGGTGATGATGGCAACCCTCTGGCGCAAAGGGTTTCTGGAAGAATACAACCTCAACCCAGGGACTTGGGGTTCCCACAGATAAAAATCCACTGAATCTGAGCAAGCAGTTCAAAAATAGAACACACCCACTGTGAGAGAGAATCCATAGGTAAAGAACAACAAAGAACAGGATTAAGACCCCTAGAACCAATTAGCCCAACATCCAGCAGTCAGATTTTAAAAGCACATTATACCACTTGGCATATTACCTATTATTCTACTGTATTGTTAGTAAATATAGTTTTGTTAATTTTGGAGCTTTAATAATTGCTGCATGTTTAACTTTGCAAATAGGCAATAAGTGAAAAAAAATCTCTCTCACTCCAATATAATTAGTAATATTAATTAATCTTGTAAACCATTTTTTTAAAATATAGATATGGGAAAATACCTAGAAAAACAGAGTCTGGAGATCCCTTATAGGTAGAATGGTCCTGGAGTGATTATTAATAGTGAGTTAGTCTTCTCTCAGAAGTATCCCATTTAGATGTTAATGGTCTGACAACTCATGGACCTCCTGCCAGTTAGGCTCTAAATACTGATTTTTAATACCATCCTTTCTCTTTGCACAGAGACAGATTATTATGGGATGCTAAAAATCTCTTGGGTAGTTCTGAAAGTCTGTCCCCCTAAGGTTTGTCTTGTAAATCAGAACCTGCCTTGGTTGGGCTTTGTGCTAAATTAAGCTGCTCAGAATTGTGGTCCAAGGTAGGCTCAGTTTGGCCTGCTCCCAGAACTAACCTTTTAATCTTCTCTTCCATATATGCTTTACTTCTATGCTGCCCTCCCTTGGGTCTCTAAAGACATTTTCCCCTAAGCTTCAAACTTTTATCTTGCCTACAGAGAAACTTCTTTTGCCTCCTGTTGTGTAGACTGACTCCCAGATGATACCATCCTCTCACCAAAGTATCATTTTCACCCCCATAATTCTTTTTAAATTAGTTTTTTTACAGCTTTATCAAATGATAATTAACATAAAATAAATATTTATAGTGTGTCTTTGCTAAACTTTGACATAGCAAAACCATGAAATTATCACCACAATTAAGATAATGAACATATCCATCACCCCTCCCCACTGCCCTGAGTGTTACTGAACAGAAAATGTTGGTCTACCCAGTGCTAGCAGTCAAAACTAAACACCAAGAATTGCAGTGGAGGAATACTGGCTGTTTTGTTATGAATGGCGCCATCCAGGAGAATCAGAAGCTAATGCTCAAGAGCTTGAACTCCTCAATGGTGTGTAGGTTACAGGTTATATAGGCAAAGTCACAAGACACCGAGAGTTGGGGGTACTGGGTCGTGTTGGGAACTGATTGGTCAGAGTGGTAATGAATCATTGCTTCAGGTCTTGAGGACAGTTCTGAGGTCTTTTCTGGAGTACCTCTGTCTGATCTCATAGGAAGTAGCCAAAGGGTCGTTCTACCTTAGGGCTCAGGAACTAAAACATAAGTTAGGTCAAGATGTTATCTTTATCCTGCCAGAGGTCCAGACAGTGTAACCAATAGTCAGGTCTGGGCTACTATCTTATGCTAGGGTGTATGTGCATGCGTGCGTGCGTGCGTGCGTGCGTGCGTGCATGCGTGCATGCGCGCTCTTTGTTGGAGATGATTTCTAGAGCATAAAGTTAATCAGTCTTAAGGACCCTGGATTTCACAGGTTTCCTAATAACCCCTTTGTAATCCTGCCTCTCTCCATCACTATGAGGTAACTAGTGATCTGTTTTCTGTCACTATACATTTGTTTGCATTTTATTGAATTTTATATACATAGAATCATATACAGTGGTACTTCTTTTTTGGGAGGTTGGGGAAAGATTTGGCTTCTTTTACTTGTTGTAATTATTTTTGAGATTCATTCATGTTGTGTGTGTTAGTACTGTAGTTCGTTCCTTTTAATTGCTGAGTAATGTTTTATCATAGAAATATGCCACAATTTATTCATTCAGTTATTGATAGATATTTGGGTTGTTTCCCGTTTTTAGCTATTACAAATAAAGCTCCAGTGAACATTCATATACAAGTCTCTGCTTTCATTTCTTGGGAGTGGAATGGATATGGTAATTGTTTAAATTTAATTTAGAAATTTATTAATTAATAAACATTATTTAGATACAATAAATATATTTTCCACCAAGAAGAGAGGAGTCATTTCCACACATGGCTAAAGACTAAAAATGCTACAGCAGTTAAGAGCAGTTAAGAGCAGTTAGTAAAGTCAGGACTTTCTTTAAAATTAGCAAACTAATTGTTTATGTTTCCTAATTGCCTATAAATGGAGTTTAGGCTTCTGGTGATCAGTGTTAAAATTACACCAAAATAACTTAAAATTAAACTAAAGGGCAAATCATGTTTTCAAAATTATTTCCTGTTGTGTAGACTTATTGTCTTCTTAACATACAAGAGCTTAGGCAAAGGACTTTAGTTATGACAGCAGTTGTGAATTGATGTTCAACTGGAGCAGAATCAATAGGAAAATGATAGCTTTATTTCTATTAATATTAATTTAATCTTTACCAACGTTTTACTAATCCATAGCAATTTCCAGGGTGATAATTACTTTAAAAAATTATCAGATAAACATATAAATATTTAAGAGAGCCCATTTCTGTTTTTATAAGGATGCAATCTCAAGGCAGTGCTTACATTTTGTGTCACCTTAACACATCAGCTTTAAGCTTTGCCCATCCACAGTTTTGTGTCTCTAGGTTAATATAGAGTGAGTTATTTCAGGAGGAGAAGGAGAACTAATGTTTCTTGTTCACTTGGTATGTGCTGGCACTATGGGAGTGCTTTCTGTACATTGTCTCATTATGTGGTCTCTCACCGCAGTTAGCATAAAGGTGAGTTTCCTTAGCATGGCCCTTAGCAACTCAGTGCTGTCCATTTGTCCAGCCTTATCTTTTATCACTACTAGTTTTGTATTTTGTACTTCAGCTCATTTCTTTTAAATCTTCAAATGTGCTTTGTTTTCTGTCCCTTCCCAGCTTTCTCACATACTGTTTCCTCTACCTGACACTTCTCTCTCCCCACCTTTATGCTCCTAAGAACTGATTTTTACATATACTTCTCGCCTAGATTTAGGTCTCCCTTCCTTGGGTGCCTGCCCTGAACTCCTATAAGACTCTTTAAGTTCTTTTAGAGTGGGGCCTCTGTGTTCTTGTGTACCATTTTATTCCTATCAAATGAATCTAGTGCTTAGTATTTGTTGAATGGCTGAACAAATAACCAATCTTCTCAGATGGCTAATTTTATCCACAAGTCTTAAAGCTAGTAAGCAGTGGACCCTGGAGTTCAAATGGAAGATGGACACCAAGACCATGTTTTTCCACTACTCTAAACCAAGCTGCCCCACAGTTGTAGTCACTAAACACTCTAAGGAGGACTGGCAGGCAAATGAGGTAATTGAATTGAAACAATACACCAATTTACATAACTGATCTAATATAGAAACACAATGAAGCCAATTTTCCATAAATCTAATCATAAAATACTGCTCTTACTGTCTTTGGAAAATTGAGTTATTCTGATTTTAGACTTAATGCAGATTTAAATAAATGATTCAATAAAGACAGCCTGCAAATCTAGTGGAGTTCATGGGATCAAGAGATGTGTTATGGTGAAAATACTTTATTCTTAAGGTCAGATTCACCTGTCCCATTTCCCCCACCCCCCACCTTTTTTTGGCATGTTTGCATAGACGAATCTCTCTCTCCCAAGGTACAGCTAAAATGTTAGAATAATTTCTGGAAATTATGCAAAAACACTTTCCTTAATTGAAAGGTTACAGATGCTGTTACTTTTCTTTCTCTACATTTCCTTTAGCCACTCTCCTGCATTGTAGATCTCGTTCCCCTTTAAAGAACCTCTTTGTTTTATCTCCTTTGGGTCTGGTCACTATCTGCTTCTCCAGCCTAATCTATTGCCCCTTACCTCCTCAAAGTCTTCGCTCCATTTACACAGAAGGACTTGAAGTTCCCCACTGAAATTAGTGCCCCAGGACTAAAACCTTTGCTTAGTCTGTTTCTTAGCATTTGTTATATTCTTGTGTGTCTCCTGTACTAGACTGTAAGCCGTTTTAGGGAACTTAACTGTCTCATAAGAACTCATATTATCTCAATCCCCAGAACCTGACATAGTTCCTGACATATGTTGTACTTCTATAGTACATTGTAAAAAATAATAATAATAAAATAAATGTTGGGCCTCAGATCTTCTTCAATATGAGATAATAAGTTGGAGGTAGTCCAGGGCAGGAGGAATCAAGGATAAACTCTCTCGCTCTGAGCGTGCAAAATTTGACTTCTAGATTAAAGTAGTCTTGTGGTTTTCATTGTCTAGTGCTAACAGTGTTATCTCTTTGGCTCTTTGAGTCAGAGGAGAACATTGACTTATAGTTTTACCTGAGTTACAGGAAAGTATTTGTTAGGACTAGCTACGGAATATTTAATTTTAAAAAAAATGAATGAAATTCAACCCATAGGCCATAAATTGTAATCCCCAAAATAATTTAAAAGGGTATGTCTTACATCAAACCAAATGTCCCTTTACCTTGTATGTCCTGTCAGTTTAGAGCCCTGGAATAAATCTCTGACGTCCGCTTCCTTGACTGTCCTATATTTGGTTGAATGTTCCTTTTTCTGTTTTTTTCAACATGCTTTTCTAATTTAGGCCTTATTTTCCTGAAGTCAGAACCAGACTAAATACAGATATCAGTAAGTTTCTCACAATTCTCCTCTGAGAATTAAGGAGAGAAATGCAGATCAGTGTCCTCTCTTACCAGCTTTGGAAAGCCTACCTGTGCTGAGTGACCAGCTGGGTTTCCACTAAAACCTTGACTGCCTTTAGGCTAAGCATTGTTTCTTATTCCACATCAGTTTTCCAGCACCTTATTCACTGTTTGACATTTAAGTGATTGGTAACAAAATGAGTTTTTATATCTTCCTATCATGGTCATTTCCATTTAAGTAGACACTAATTAATAAATACTTGTCAAAATCAGTGTAGCAGCCTATCACAAGGTTCTCTAAGAGACTGAAGATTATATATGCACTTCAGAAGTATTTGAACATAAGATAAACCAGAAGAACTTAGATACTGATTAAGCTCAGAAAAGAAAAACAATGAATGAAGTTTAAATGTTCTAAAAGGATTTTTTAAAAATAACTTAAAATTACCTCCAGATCTAGGCTGTTTAATTTTGCAGGCTTTGGTCCATAGACCTTTCCTTGAGATTCTGTAGAAACTTAACCTACTAGTACCTTAAGAGTGAGAATGTTTTGCTGGTGTCAAAATTGAATGTGTGATCAATGAGCAAGAACTCGAAGGTCTCTGTTCTAGGCAGGATCGAGAACAACTTTTTTTCTAATTCCACACAGACACGTCTTCGGCCTCTGAGGATGAGGGCTCTCTGAGACGCCAAGCTGCGCTCTCTGCTGCCTTGCAACAGAGCTTACAGAATGCTGAGTCCTGGATCAACCGTTCAATTCAGGGATCGTCCACTTCTTCATCCGCATCTTCTACGCTGTCTCATGGAGAGGTCAAAGGAACCAGTGGGTCTCTAGCTGATGTATTTGCCAATACTCGAATAGGTAGGAGTTGGGTCTACCCAAGAAGCCGAATTTATGTTACATTTGGCTCCCAGTATCCAGAAAAGAGTTTATGATTTGTATTAGGTTTTCAGAGTGGCCTAAAAAAGTAGATTCACAAAGACCATGACAGTTAATGAGGCAAAGAAGGAAACACCAGCAATACATTTAGAATGATAGCTATTATCTGCATTATTGGTACATAGTATTGCCCACCTGAAGCCATAGCTATTTCCATAAGCAATACTCAAGCTGCAAGATACAACACCAGTCTTAGAGCATGGGTTTCTCTGTTGAAGAATATTCCATCTGTTAAAACGTGTTAAAATATAGAACATCCTAGATTTTCCCAGGATTGTTTTCTACGTTATCTCAAACAAAAGACATTAAACCTGAGCAAATTCTGCACTAAGGCAATATCAGTGGGGCCTTTTTGTCTTTAGCACAAAGACTGGATTTATTGTCCTTGCTGCTGTGTTATTGCTACAACTAGAGTGTGCATCCTGACGATGTTGGTACTCTGGGAGCTGCTACCTGCTGCTGATGCTTTTGCTTGGCTCTGCTCTGTGTTTGTGTGTATGTGTGTATGTGTGTGTGTCTCTGTGTGTGTGTTCTAAGAGAATGTGACATCTGTAGATAAAGATATAGTTAGGATCTCTGCTTTTGCTTAATTGGTTGGTACACATTGCATTAAGTGATGTATATAAACATCATGAATCTGTGATACTTCTCTTTTTTCTTGACGATCAGTTGCATTCCACTGTCTTAATTTTCATATCAGTGACCTTTCTATATCACTTCCTGTATATCTTTGTTAATTGATTTATGAATAGAAAAACTTGAGAAATTTTCAGTTCAAGCCTACAGTTTTTAAAGAAAAAAGCTACCTTGAGGGTATAATTGCCCACATTTAAAAGCCAAGTGTCAACAGCAGTGACTTGTCTTGCACTCTTAACTCTGCCCTATAACTCACTGAACCTCCTAAAAGCAGCTGCAGGTGAGCATGCTCACCAACTCTTCCATTTGGGAGGATAAGCAACAGCTATTGTTGAGTCCGTTTTATTTTCACGTTTGTCTAAAAGAGAGCAATTTCACTTCTTAAAAATATTGTGCAGATACCTAGTTAACTTTATATGAATTTTTGTTTACAAAGTGATTTCATCTGACCTCGTATTTTTCTCTTGTTTTTGCTATGTGAAAAGTTATTTGTTCAGGTACTCATAAAAACCATCTTATCCAACATTATTGCCTTTTGAATATTTGTTTAAAAGAAGTAATTCATATTTGTAGTAATTCATATTTGAAAAATTTGAAAATACAGATAAAATAAAAATAAAATAATGAATAAACCTACTTCCCATGGATAACATTTAAGTGTATATCATTCTAGACTTTATTTGCAAATAAATATTTAGAGTTTTGGTTTTATTTTTACAAAAATACACTTGTACTAAACATAATGATCATAACATGCTTTTCTTAGTAGTGTATCACAAACATCTATTATATCATTAGTATAGGATTATACTGTTTAATGGTTTCAAAATATGCCACTATATGGCTATGCCCTGGTTTATGGCATTTCCCTATTTTGGACATTGAAGAAATGTCTAGTTTTTTGCTATTCTAAAAACTGCTGGCGTGAACATCTTTGAACACACAATTTTGTGCACTTTTATGATTATTTCCTTAGGACATATTCCTTATAAGTGGAATTGCTGGATCAAATAAAAATGTCTGTTCTTAATGCTTTGTTACCACATTATCCTACAGAAGGTATATACTGTAATATACTTGTTCTAATAGTATATTTAAAACTTTAAAAACTATTAAACTAGTAATTACAGACTCTTTGGGCATAGAGACCTTACTTTCAAATTGATTTTAGAAATTGTTTATATTGTGCTTTTTTCTTTTTTCATAGGAAATGTTTTAAGTGGCTTTTTATTCTTGTGAATTGTATATTTTACTTTTTCTAATTTTTCTACTTCTCTTTATATTTTCTTCTAAATTTTTTGTAACATATCCCTACTGAATGGCACTCTTTCAACTTTGGTTGCTCAGTTTCTTTATATTAAGAATCCCCAATTTGTATCATTCATTTTCTTTATATTAAGAATCACTACATGAGGCAGAGTACAGGAATACTAGTCATGTTTAGAGCACGGGAAGCACCTTCCTTGCCTGTCAAGTAGATCTGAGTTATCTATGGGTTATTTTATAAATATTAGAAGTAGACTTATCTGGTCTTCTTCATCTAGAAACTTGAGTGATCTGACCTACTCCCAAGAAACTGTTTCTGTCTTCAGTGGAAGAAGAAATATTATATACATAAACCAACATAAACATGAAGAAATGCACAGGAGACTAGAATATTAGTAGCCATATGATCATACGTTGGTTTCATTTTGAAGTCACTTGGAATTTTTATTTCATTATGATTGTTTTTATACGACATTGGATTTCTACCATTCTTTCTGTGTAGAAAAGAATGTTTCTGAGAAACATTTGATATGGGATTTGTTCTTACTAAGGCTACTCAAGTTCTTGAAAATAATAATTGTGGAAAGCTGATAAGTTTTGGCTAACCGCTTTCTCTCTTATTATATCTTGCTAGTAGAATTGGACTTAAAAGGTTGTTTTACAAGTGATTATACCCAATTTACATAGTTTTTTGTTAAAAAATAACAAAAGATTTAAAGATTCTTATTTTACTGTTACTGTAAAATATTCTAAATTTTGCTTTCTCCCCTCTTAGAAAATTTCTCAGCTCCCCCTGATGTCACTACAACTACCTCTTCTTCATCGTCATCTTCCTCAGTACGCCCAGCAAATATTGATTTGCCCCCCTCGGGGATAGTTAAAGGCATGCACAAAGGATCGAACAGGTCCAGCCTTATGGATACAGCTGATGGTAGGGAATTCTTTTTGGTAGCTAAATAAGGAATTTTAGTTACACTGGAAAAATTCAAATTATAAACAGTAGTGCCCGACCACTCCAGTAGTAGCAGAACTATGCTGCAGTAAACCCACTAACACAAGTCATCTTCAATGCTTTCTTTTCAACACTGTGGCAGCACTGTCACTTGTTCAGGCTTAGTTTATACTTTCAAAAGACACTTTGAACAAAAAATTTGGTATGGAAAAGGAAAAGTGGTATAAAAGAAATGTAGATTAGTTGAAATCTTTAAGCAATAATAGCACCATACTTGTTCTCTGTTGTCATAAACTTGTCACATGCATATTTGTATCTGTTTGACCCAATTGAAATAGAATGAGACTGTGAGCAAAGGCCAAACATCATTAGAAATTAAAAATTCCAAAGACAATTGAGGAACTAAAATACCCCTAAAATTAGTCAGTTTTAACTAACCATTTTTTCCCTTATAGGTGTTCCTGTCAATAGCAGAGTATCCACAAAAATCCAGCAGCTTCTCAACACTCTGAAACGACCCAAAAGGCCTCCCTTAAAAGAATTTTTTGTGGATGACTCTGAAGAAATTGTGGAAGGTAGTAATAATCATACTAAAACAAACATTTCTTAAGCAATTACTACATGTCAGGTACTATAGGATTTAAGGGTGAACAAGGCATTGTTTTTGGTTAAAAGAGTTCATAGTTCTCTGCTCTTTTTATCTAAAGAGAATTTGTATTTTAAATCTCAGATGAAAAATAAGGAGGGAGGGAGAGGAGAGCAAGTCAAAGAGATAGCCATAGAGCATAGAACTATCCTTGTAAATATGCTCTTTGAAATTAGGGACTTTCCCAAATACACACTTTTAAAAATTATTTATGTTTGGCATTATATATATCTGTTTTCTGTAAGATAATATGGTAGATGGTGAAAAAGTTCACAAAAGTACTGTCACTTTTTTTTTCTTTAATGTTGTTTACAGTTTAGATCGGTGCTGAAATACATACATATGAAAACTGAGTTTAGCCACTAAGTGTATTTCAGCTAATATAGGCAGTTGGAGAAGGGAAGAAATCACTTCCACCTGTGTACTTAAGGAAGGTTTCATCAAGAAAGTAGTAATAGTCAGTGATTTTTCATTTAATAATTAAAAAAATATTTATGGTGAAATCATATGATGTCTAGAATTTAATAGGAAGGATTAGAAAGGGAATGTCTGGGCATATAGATGAAATGAAGCTAGGTACAAATAGATCTACCTAACAAAAGCTTTTATCAAAAGACCTAAACCTTGGTAGCTTTGTAATCAGTTTTTATGTCTTCAGACTAGTAGTAGGCTTTGATCACATCTGACCTGTTAATGCAGCTAGGCACATGAATAGACTAGATTCTGTGTGAGCCTTCTTTATGCAGCAGGAAGCAACAAGAAACCTGACATATAAGGTTAGTTGAATTTCTGTTTCTTGAGGAGTTCTAAACCCATTGAATTATGGACATCTTTCTCTATGCACTAATGTTCAAGGTGCTCATGCCAGTAAGAGCCTTGCAAGTCTTTTCAGCATTGTGTATTGACCAGGGAAATGAAGGTCAGGGTTCAGTTGGAATCATACTGGAACAATTTTCATTGGCAGAATAGAGCTAACAGCTTTTCACAAATTATAAATAGGAAAGAGTTGTTTATTTAAATACTTGCTACCATTTGTCTTTGGAAGTCTGAAAGAGTGCGCCCCAGGGTCCTCATTGAGGCCTACTGGATGGCAATAGTATATAGACCTTTATGACCAGAAGACTATGCCTACCATTTATATAGTCTGTAAAAAATAAAACTATTTATGTAGAATCACCCATGTTCAATTTTTTGCTTAATGTGGTGGTTTAGGGTTTGGGAATATACAAAGTAGAAGGTCAGCTGAAATATTTACCTAAGGCAGTGATTTGGGAAATGAAATTATTTTTGGTAGTTTTATGTCAGTAGGAAAATGAATCAAGATGTTTTAAGTCAGTTTCCCAAGTATGTCGTTAACTGAGCTCTAAAATACAATTTATTTCCTGTATCATTTGCCCATCTAATTCATTGTCTATTCTCCCTCTATGCCTCTTCTCTTACCTACCATTCACTTGGCTAATTCTTACCTTTCTTTACGACTCATCTCAGGTATTACCTCCTCCTAATGGGGTCTCTCAGCCCCTAAGCTGGGCAAAATGTGGCCCTCTTTTGCCCTCTCTATACTTATCTCAGTCATGCACTGCTCATGTTTACTTAGCTTTGGATATGAATGTGTGTCCCCATTGTACTCTAAATATTCGTAGAGAGCATGGATTCTGTGTTCCTTTCACCTAGTTTTATTAGAAACAATGTTTGTTCAAAGAATGATACATGCAATATTTATTTTCTCAGTGTTGATCACATCCTCTGCACAGAATTGGCACCCAGTAAATACTTGACTTTTTTGTTCCAAGTGTAATTTATCTTTCAAAAGAATATGAGATTTTTTTTTGCTTTTTATTATTTGAATAATTGTTTATTGTAGAAAAATAAGAGGACTTTAGTTTCATCTACATGAAAGTATATGAAATATTATTCACCTTCAGTTTCTGGAATAACCATGTTAATAATCTAGAGTTTTTTTTCCTCTCCCAAATTCAGTTCAATTTAATTAACATTGACTGAGCAACCATTATGTATTAGGCACTATAGGCACTAAGAGGAATAAGAACCATGCCTGCTTTAAAAAAAAGCTGTTAGTCTTAGGGGGAAAAAACATGTATGGTAATAGAAGCCCTCGAGGATCCTTGATGTTTTAATAATGATGGACTACCACATAGTGTGGGAGCACTGGGGAAGGAATGGCCAGGGATGGGCTTTTTAGGGAATGTGCTGTTGAAGCTGCATCCTGAGAAGGTTGTGTTTCCTCAGAGACAAAGGGATTGGCCATATGAGATGTGTTCAGGGGTGCAGAGACATGGAAGGAACATTTGTGCCCATCATTGGTTTGAGTCTAATACTGACCCTGTGGTATAACTGTTACTGTCCCCATTTTATAGATGAGGGAAAACAAAGCTCAGATGACTCAGTTCGCCTGAGGTCACACAAGTGAAAGTAAACTTGGGTTTCCTGACTCTCAGTTCAGTGCTTTTATCAGGGTCAGGGTTTGTTGCATAGAATGTATTAAATGTGATTTTACAGTTATGTGGGAAAATGAATTAAGGCCCAGTTTGTGAATTGCCATTTCTAATGATGTCTTTTTTAGAGTGAGTTCAAACCAGATAAAGGGAAAATAATATATATTTGAGATTAGAGACCTATGTTTTGTTAGTTGATATTTGTACTTATTTCAGATCTTATTTTCATAACCCATTGGATTTTGTTGGTACAGTACCTCAGCCAGACCCCAACCAGCCCAAGCCTGAAGGACGGCAGGTGACCCCTGTGAAGGGGGAGCCCTTAGGAGTCATCTGTAACTGGCCTCCTGCTCTTGAGTCTGCCCTGCAGCGCTGGGGTACCACTCAGGCAAAGTGCCCCTGTCTGACTGCACTGGATGTGACAGGGAAACCAGTTTACACTCTTACATATGGTGAGTTTACTTTTCTCCTAATAGTTCTTCATGTTTTCATAGGTGGTGTTATTATTTTGATATATAGCAGTTGCTGATTGTTATGTTTCTGTAGAAGTTTTAAGTTATTTTCATAGGATCCTAAGTTCTAAGTATACTTATTACCAAATATTTTCTTTTGTTAATGTGACATTTACAAGCCTGCTAATATTTAAAAGAGCAAAAAGAAGAGACTTTATAGATCCACTGATTTTTAACATTAGAGGATTTTTAGGCAGACATATGAGCAGGATTGATAGTGTATGGTAAAAACCATATAGTTTCATCAAAAAATTACTTTTTAGATCTTTATTATTTACTTTGTCCTGCTTCTTGCTTATATTAGGTATGATCAGTTCTTTTCCATTAGTTTTGGATTTTCCATTTAATTTTGCATCCCAGCTAAACTTTTTATTTTTCTTTTGAAAATGACCTTTTAAAGTAACTGATTTTTCTTTTATAAATTCGTTTAAAAATAACTCTATTTATTTATTTGTTTGTTTGTTTGTTTGTTTGTTTTTAAATAAGAAGAATGGATTTAACCTGGACTATGAGATTTTGTACTAGTTTATTCAGATATTTTCCTCTTTTCTCTTTACAAGTGGAGCACATAGTCCAAAGACCTGTATATGAATAATTTTAGAGGAAAAATAGTTTTTAGTTAAAAAATTATGCAGATTGAAATGAGCTTAAGCCTTAGATGTCCCTCTTAATGAATTGTATGAAAAACTAACATCTCTATTCAAAATAACAAGATTTCTATGTTTTTCATAGTCTAAAATAATTTCTAAGGGTGGTTAAGGGAAGGCAGCAGGAGGAGGAAAAGAATAGGCTTACTCTACCTCCCCAGAAAATAATTTTTAGCATTCATTTCAGAAGCTGTATATTAATTTCATCCATGTAACCTTTAAAGCAATCGGTTGGCCAATGTTTATTTAACATCTTTGAGTATATCCATGTTTCACATAGTTAATTTTCATTTTATTGTCTCTTTTCACTGAAATACTATGGTATGGAATACTTAATTATTTGAGTCACACTTTTGCTTTGCAGTTACTTCAAGTATCTAATACCACATATGTAAATAGTTCTTTAAAAAAATGATTAGAATAATGTAGTCTTCTGATTTTCAGTCCTGTGATAAAAAATTGTTCCTTCCTTTAAATATGACCAGCTCACATCAACCTGTTTTCTAAGGATATTCAGATTACTTCAAAAAATAATTTGAAAAATTATCTAAACCAGAATGAGCTAGCTTCTGGTAATGTTTTATTTTGTTTGGAGGCAGGACTGGCTCCTAGAGTGACTATAAAGCCTTTTTGTTCAGGTGGGGATCTTCCTAGTGGGGGTGAGGCTTGTCTAATGTGTCATTGGAAGCTGCCATTGTCTTATTAAATGTGCTTAGGAGCTGAATGTGCTTTTGCTGAGATAGGCCTGTATTTTTCTATATCGCAGTTTTCTTTTCTTTTTCCAGGAAAGCTGTGGAGCAGAAGTTTAAAGTTGGCCTACACCCTGCTTAATAAACTGGGGACCAAAAATGAACCTGTATTAAAACCTGGAGATAGAGTAATTGTTTTTCTTTTGTTTTTTGTATTTTTGTTTTTGTTTTCGGTTTTAGGGAGATGATGTTTTATTGCTTTCTGGCATGCACATTCTGGACTTTTAATATAGCACAGTACAATTTACATAAATTATTCTTAGAAATTGAAAATGGTTTGGTTTCAACCCAGGTTGGCCCAATGCCAGGTGACAAGTCTTACATTCATAGATTGAAGGAAATTCACATCACCTCCTGTAGCTGCTAATCAGTAAACTCTTGAGGTGCTACTGAAAGAAAAAGAAGCCTAAGTTTTTCTGGAAATAATATTTCAATATTCAGACAACAAAAATAGCAATAACATTTACTCTGATTTTTTTCTTTTAAAAAATGTTCCATAAAATTTTTAAAGCAATTGTCTGTAGTTTTATGTAGAAAGGGAAGGAGACAAATGCTTCTTCTAAGAAAAAACGTGACATCATTTAATTTTTTACATAGAAGTAACATTTAAAATACATATATTCTTTTAATTTTTGAAGGTTTTTTCTATCTAAATATGATTACTTCTTACTGTCAAACATTATTTTTCACTTGGAATTTGTAGAATTAAACACCAGCTACACAATAGACTTCTTTTTATGAGGCTCATGATTACAGAATCCCCTAAACTAGCCTTGTAAAAATATTTTTGCATGGTGGCAGAGGACATGCAAAGAATGGCTTCTACTTATAAATGTGACACATAAGTGTTTCCTAGTTCTCCTGGAATCCTGAGAAGATTCTTCTGTGACTTTCTTGCAACATGGACACGTGTGTGCAGAAAGAAAATGGGTTGTTTAAATGTCTTGTGGAGTTCATATTTTTTAGAACTAGAAATTTAGAACCAAACTTATTTTGGGAGTAAGTTTAGAGAATATGGAAATAAATGAAGAGAAAACAAAGAGTCTGGTGACATAATTAAGTTTCAAATGTTAATATGTAAATTTCAAAGCCAAGTAACAAACTCCACAGTAATAGTGACATGTATTTTTGCATTCCTTGAATAAATTAGGAAGAGTCTATTATCATTATGATGTAATACAGGTGAGATCACACATTTGAACATATTGTAGAGGTTTTACTGTTTATCTTTTGTAAATGAATTAATTTAGTGCCCATAATGGTTTCTGCCAGAATTGCTTATACCTATTACGAAATGCCTTAATGCTAGAATACTTGCATTGTTGGTTTGATGAGTAAGGATTAATACAATGAATTTGTTAAAGAGTAAGAAATCTTAGGTTGGCCCTAAGGTGGTAATTGAGTCATTCAGTGCTTATAGACTCTCTATGAGAGATGAAAAGCTTATTCTTTAATATGCTGGTCTGTCTGGAGAGATCTGTTACATTTATTTATTGCTTTAGCCCTACACTAAAATAAATTGCCTTAGATTTCACAAGTAACTAACTTACTACTTCAAGTGAGTTGTTTACTACTAAATCACCAACGGAATTAAATGAAAAATTCTTATTATGGTGATCAATTGCATTATAGTTCCCAAAATGTGTCTAGAATAATCATGGGAGTGAGAGAGGTCTTTTTAAGTTTGTACATCCTTCTCATTAACTTAATTTAAATAATTTGATTTATTTTGTTCACAATAGATGTTTTATATATACATGTATATCTTAGAGAATGATATTGAAAGCATTAGTCTTGTTTTTATTCCTCTGTTATTGAATGTCATTATGCATTTTAGGTAGCCCTGGTTTACCCCAACAATGATCCAGTCATGTTTATGGTGGCTTTTTATGGATGTCTCCTGGCAGAAGTGATTCCAGTGCCTATAGAGGTACCTCTTACCAGAAAGGTAATATTGCTAAATTTAAAAGGAATATAGCCTGATGTGACATAGCAGGCATTGGGTTCTTGAATCGATTGACTTGGTCACAACATTAGAACCACTCTGTTTTATATAGTACTCGGCTTCACTTTCTAAAAATATGAAAGTTGTAGAAAATTATTTATTAACATTTAAAGCTTTCATGAGAATAACATATTTTCAGCTTAGATAGAATATTTCACACTTGATCTCAGCCAAAAGGCCAAAAAGAGATAAGATAGAATATTTATAGTATTATATGTGACTTAAAAATCATGGAGGCATACTTAACTTTTCAATAATTACCCGTTATAAAGAGTACCATCTTTTCTTCAGAGACTATAGATAATTCACATTTACAATAGGTGAGGTCTTTTGTAAAGGGATTTACTTTAACTGTATTGTACGACCTAGGATTTTCATTAAGCTCCTGGGTGATTCAGTGATGTTACTACTTTAGAATATAGGATTTTACTTTGCCAATACATCATTCTTACTAAAATGAAGTATATGTAGCAAATTTAACCAAATAATTTCTTCATGAGCTGTTTGACCCTAATTTTCTCATGCAGTTTATTATTGAGAGTTGATGATAAAGACAAAATATGATGGAGAAAGTGGATTTACAGGAAAAAATTATTTTGTGAAAGGAATAAAAAACAAATTGGCAACATCCCTGAAACTCTAGTTGATAAGATATAGTATCTTCAGATTGTTCAGGAAATTGTAGAGTTGTTCTTGTATTACTAAGTTGACAGTGTTTGTGTGATTTCGTAATGATACTTTTTTAAGATGACCTTTTAATGGAAATACCTTAGATTGTATCTTTTGTTTTTTCTCTGTTATTATGAGGCTCAAATGTACCTCTTTTTAAAATAGAATAAATAATGAGTATATGGATTTGGATATAACTGTCTATTCACTTTCATTGTAAATTTGGACTTTTGGTGTTCAGTTACATTATTTTATTCTGACCTGACTTGCCTTGCTTTGGGGTTTGGGGATATGGCTAGGTCAAGACAACTTAACCTTGTTTGCATTTATTTCATTTGCCTGAAATTAAAAGAAGAGCATTGCTGATGTTTGAATAAAATGGTCACATTTGACTGGCAGAATTCATCATTAGCGATGTCAGATTAATAAAATATTTGATTTACATTCAGTAAATCATTGTATGGTAGAAATTATTTGTAAGGACATATTGTCACTGGATTTTGACAATTGCCAGAAAACAGTGGGGTTCTATGAATGTTGTCACAGGAGTGTCAGAACATTACCAAGTGTTAGATTTTAGGCATGGGAGTGCTCACATTCACTACTTTTCCATGCTCATTATCTTTTCTCCACAGGATGCTGGAGGGCAGCAGATTGGCTTTTTGCTAGGAAGCTGTGGTATTGCCTTAGCTCTAACCAGTGAAGTTTGTCTTAAGGGACTGCCAAAAACTCAGAATGGAGAAATTGTACAGTTTAAAGGTTAGTAATATTTGTACCCAAATTATCAGTTAAAAATTAAAGCTGAGTGCTTTAATTAGCATTTTAGCTTAATAATAGCTAAGTACTTAACATATATTTTCTTAATTCTCACAATCTTATGAAGTAGGTACCATTATTATCCCCATTTTACAAGTTAGGAAACTGAGACACAGAGAGATTAAGTAACATGCCCAGAGTCATAGCTAATAAATGGTAGAGCAGCTTTTTGAATTGAAATCTGTCTGGTTTCACAGCCCATACCCTTAACCTTTATGCTAATGGTTGGAAAAAGCTACTACTCTGTTTATTAAAGCTAAATGCTACATGTAGAGAGAGAGGATAGACCACTAACCTCAGTGGACTTCCACTGCCAAATGGATTTCCCAATTGTTGAGGTAATGTCAAGGCCTGGAATTATTAGCATGTGGAGCGATTGTACTTTTAAAAGAAGGTATAATTGTCTGGTAATTTATCACTAAAAACTAATAAAAATAAAGTATTTTACTGATGATAACATAACTGTGATTTGGTCTCTTGAAATTTAAAATGATCAATTCAATATGAATTCCTTTCTTTATGGCTCAGGCATTTCGATTTTTATTTTGGGTTGGATTTAGGTTGGCCCCGGCTCAAATGGGTTGTGACAGATTCCAAGTACCTTTCAAAGCCACCTAAAGACTGGCAGCCCCACATCTCACCTGCTGGCGCAGAACCAGCATACATTGAGGTAAGTGCTAAGGCCAGAACATACATTATGGCTTTTCTTTAGGCTTCAGATGTTATCTTACAAAATTTAAAACGAACTTCTTACAGTTTTAATGTTAAAAGATCCTCCTAATCTGTTAGGTTTCCATCTTTTGGCTCATAAAATGTCTTGTAGTGGCCTTCTTAATTATTTTCAACATAAATACACATTCCAGAAAAAGACAGTGAAAAAATTGATCCTTGCCATGTAAGAAAGTAACAAAAGACTTAGAGAAAATATTTTTCTGCTGCTTGGGGTTGGGGATGGGAAGCAAGAGTCTGGAGAAATGAGGAGGATAAATAGCTGTACTTAATAAGAACAAATTAAACAGAAAAAAAATAAAAGAGCAAGAAAAAACAAATGGCCAGAGGGTTTGGTATTAAAGGTTAGTTTAGGAATTTGATTGCTAGATAACATGATCCAGTTGAGGAATAAAGTCCTACTGCATAGAGGCACCAGGCTAAATGTTTTAAATGTATTGTTTCAATCAAACCTGTGGGGTGGGAACTGGTATTAAACCTTTTATAAGTGAGGAGACTAAGACTTAAACTTTAGCAACTAACCAAAGGCCATATGGCTCAAAAATGGCAGAACTGGAACTCAGACTCACATTTGTTTCACTCTGAAAGCTATGCACTTGACCTGCTTGAGATATATTAGTAAATGCTTACCAACTGTTTGCTAAATTAATGAATAAACAAATGAATAATTTTTAAAAGAAGATTTGGGGGGAAAATCTACCCAACTGTGAGCCCTGTGGGGATAACTTTGGTTATAATAAGGAAGAGAGTAGATAATAGCTTTGAGAGGTGATGTGGTAATGTTGACAGCAATAAAGGTTGCTTTTAAAGATAGAAGAGATCTGAATATGTTTAAATGACAGACAGGTAAGCAGGTGATTAGAATACCAAATTTATCCGTCAACTCTCAGTCCTTGTCATCTCTCAGTGATGACATGATTCATCACTCTGTCCTCCTTAAAGCTGTTCACTGGTTTCCTTGATTACTCTCAGTTCTTCTGCCTCACTGACTACTGCTTTTGATCTTCTTTATTGGTTCTTCCTAAAAGGTGAAGGGCCTTACATTATGTGGTCCCTGCTTAGCAGTCTGACCCCATGTAGAACTACCATCCTCTACATGTGTAAGCTTCTGCTATTCTGAATTAACTTTTTGGGACTCTCCTATTATAACCCACAGGACATTGATATGAATTTAAAGTATCCTGTGGGTAATAGGAAGCTATTAAAGGGTCGTCAGCAGCAGAGTGATAGTAAATGTATTGTTAAAATATTTATCTTGTTTGTTGGGTTTGAGAAGGGAAACACAGTTATTCAGGTGAGCTCAAGCTTGTGGTGATGGGAATAGAAAAATCCAGATGGAGTTGAGAGACAGTAAGGAAATAGAAGAGACAGGGCTTGGAGGGGTAAGAGGCAAGAAAGACTCAGTTTCCTGCCTTGGGCACATCCCAAGGTGCCATCCTTCACTAACATAGAAAACATAGCAAGAAATTTTTATGGGTGAGGGGCGAGAGTGAAGAATATACTGTTGGATCTGCTGGATCTCACAGGACTATGGGTTATTTGAGGGAAACAGTTGACTCTACATCTGAAGAGAGGTATGGATTGGAAATAGGGAATGGGGAGTTATCAGGAATATGGTACCCTGTTTGAATAAAGTGAAAAGAGAAGAAGAATGGAACTTTCAGGGAATGCCAAACTTTAAGGAATGGGCAGAGAAATTGAACACTGTGGGGGCAGAGAGAGATAATATGTATAGGAGAGAGGAGTATCACAAAAGCTAAGGAAGGAAAAAGTGTCAAGAAAGAAGCATCAGAAGTTACAGATGGTCTGATAAAGTATACAAAAAATGCTTTTGATTTAACAATAAACAGCTTGCTGATCATGGTAAAAAGCAACTTGAATGGAACATGAGTTAAAAGCAAAATTATAGTTGATTGATTTGTAGGAATGAATAGGCCATTTCTAGGTCCCCCTTCCCAAACTGGGAGCTTCTAACCACATCTGATGCACTTTTAACTCTGCAGTGCTAGCCATGTATTTGATACTGCACTTCTGTTAATGTAGCTCAAGTTGTTTGTTTTAACTTCTTTAACAGCCACTTTACATTGATAACTAATTAAACTTTTAAGAATTTAAAATACTTTTGTTGAACTTTATCATTTCCTAATCCTATATTTGTGTGATTAGAGTTTGAGGCCCAAGTACACAGTGTCAAATATTCATATGAAACATGTTAAAGTAAGCCTATTATCATGGCTTATCTGGGTTTTGTGTTTAAGATTCTAGTTTTATCATTGGAAATAACCTATTTTATTGTGTTTCTTATGTTTTTGTTTTTTTGTGTGTATGTTTTTTCATAGTATAAAACAAGCAAAGAAGGGAGTGTAATGGGAGTTACAGTGTCTCGCCTTGCAATGTTGTCTCACTGCCAAGCTCTGTCCCAGGCCTGCAATTATTCTGAAGGTCAGACTTCATCCCATGACTGCCCTCATTGTGAGCCTCAGATATGTGTGACTGCGAGCAGAATGCTCAGTGATAGGATTGCAGTTAATGACCAAACTCAGAGTGAAATGTTCTAAGTCACATTCTTGGCTTGCTTCTTTTTCACAAATATACTATAATTTAAAGGAACTAAAATTCTGGGCAAACCAAATATGTGAAGTATGATTTCTAGAGTGCAGAAATAGAAAGCTAATTAAAATCATGTGTTTTTTAAAACCATTATTAGCTGTGGAATGTCAGATATCTCCATCTTCCCATGTATATAGGCCACTAGCTTTATGTTTGGCATTAGAGTCAAAGAAATTCAGTTACCGAAAAGCACAAATTAAAACACAAAAATGTATTCTGTAGAATGCTTAGATGTATATGTGTGTGTGTGTGTGTGTGTATACCAACATTTTTTATTTTCTCTGGGAAATATAATTTTTTACATGTGTTTGTGAAACTTCCGAAGTTTCTAAAATAAACATGTGTTCCTCATATAGTTAGGAAAAAAAGTATTACCTCTCAGAAGACAGTGCCTAAGTCATAAGGAGTTTTAAACTCATTGTCTCTTCTGTAGCCATATCACTATCTGATCAGTTCCCCAGCCAGTTTGAGGGGATCGTCAAGTAAACAAAAGACTCAGAGCTTTCAGCGATCTCTTTAAAAGTACTAAATCAGCTGTTTTTTAGAGGCAAGTGACATGATTTTGCTATTTAATGCTAAAAATAATTTCCTTGATTGACTTTTTAAAATTTTTTTTCTATTTTAGGGGAAACAGTAGTAAATGTTTTAGACTTTAAGAAGGATGCTGGGCTGTGGCATGGCATGTTTGCGGTAAGCTACTTAGAATTAAGGCCTTTATAGTTAATTATGCTTATAATTCAGGTCAGTATGCATGTTGTATAAACCAGAGCATCTCTCAGTGCTTGTTGGACATTTAAGCCCCCAAAAGATAAATCATATTTTCCAGAGGACTTTGATTTTATGATATAAATGGTAATTTTTTAAAAGGAAAATGTGATTCTGTTCGTTCTTCATTGTGTAGTTAGGCAAACTCCTTACATATAGTATATGGGAGAATTTAGGATCAATTTTTAAAACATCTGCTATGATGGCTCAAAGCCTAAAAGGTTCTACAAATGCCTATATATTTATTTATGATTTTAAAAAGTGTGTTTGAAATTTGCTTCTTTCTGAAGAAAGGATTACATAAATATATTTAGAACTTGACAACTGTGGGTAATAACATCAAACCTTTTCATTGGATAAAATGTATTGAATAACTTCATACTGCAATTAAAGAATAGAGTTACAAAGTAGATTGGGCTACCTTCCATAATTGAGGAACAGGTAACATGCTGTGAGAGTTAGAGGTGAATTCTTTTCGGCCTTGGCATCAGGCTGTTTTTATGGAAGAGGTGCCAGTTGAGTTGGACTTTGAAAAATGGGTAAGATTTAGCCATATAGAGATACTTTCGTGGTAGAGATAGAGAGAGGGGACATTTCAAGTGGGGAAAACTGCCATATGTAGCATGGTGATTAGGAGGGGAAAGAGAAGAGAAACAGGATCCTAGAGCTGAAAAAGATCTTTTGAGAGTACCTCATCTGGCTTCCTTACGTACTGCAGGAGTCTGAGAAAAGGTAGAAATTCATGGGGGAAGAGGAGGAGGATCCCTTTTCACTCAGAACCCATCAAATTATTAAGACTCTTATTCCTTGAGTATACATTCTGGCTCTTTTCTGAAGAGCTTAAACACCTTTGTGAGGAGTTAGAGGGACATGTGTGAAGTCTTAGTTATAAACACCATTCTTTCCCTGAAATCCAAAAAGTAGTCACCATAATTAGAAACTTGGGGCAAAGAGGAAAAAGAGGTTACCAATGATATCTTGGTTTCTTTGGGCTACTTTGATGGTGAGCAAAATGACCAGCCTAACTAAGTACCAAGACTTAGTTACTCTGCCAGGCTGAGTATCTTTGCGGACTGGAGATCTGGGTATATTCATTCATGTGGATGGCAGGAGAGACACCAAATGCATGACCCCTTCAGCTCACTCAGTTTTATCTACTCAAATACCCAATAGGTCTGGGCAGGACCTCCTATAAGGAACAGGAAATTTTGATTTCTTATTTTGTAATATCCAACCCTTTGTGGTATGTGGCAAATGCAAGCATGATGAAAGCACTACTGTGTTGAGGGGCAGTTTGGCAGTATCTGTTAAATTTACAAAATATATATCCTATGACCCAGCATATACCCAAGGAAGTAAGAATAATTATGTTCCTTGAAACATTGTTTATAATAACAAAAAAACTGTCGATAATAGGGAAATGTCTAAATAAATCGTGGTATAATACCACTATGTGGTATACTATGCAGTAGTTAAAAAAAAATTAGATAGATCTCATATTCATGTGCATAGATTTAGCTCTAAAACCATTTAAGTGAAAAAAAGTATGTTGCAGGCATATGTATAGGATGATGCCTTTTATGTTAAAAATACTTTCTGTTTCTATGGAGACAAACATATATGTAAATACATAGAAAAAAGACTAGAAGGATGCATGCCAGATTCATGACAGCATTAATCTCTGAGGTGGAGAGAACCAGGTTTGAGGCTAGGTAGCAAAGAAGACCAACCTTATAGATAATATTTCATATTTTTTTCAAAGAGCATGTATTTGGGTATTTATTTACATGTGTGATTAAAATTTTTAACAAAAATATCAGTTCAGTTTTAAAATGCTATGTGTGTATTCAGTGCTGATTACTTTTTATCTTTCGTTGCTTTTCAGAATGTAATGAATAAGATGCATACAATTAGTGTACCCTACTCTGTTATGAAGACTTGCCCTCTCTCTTGGGTACAAAGAGTACACGCCCACAAAGGTAGGTACCCATAGCACCTACGCTTCAATTATGTGACTGTTTGAACTAAGATTTTACGGATTTTCAAATTGCCCTTGTAGGGACATAATTCTATACTTTGGTGGCTTGTCAAATTTTAGAGTTCAATTGAGAGTTGAGACAAACTGGGGGAGTGTTTGAAATCTTGCTCCCCAGCATGTGTCATCAGTTTGGCTCAAATAAACTTATAAAAATTTTACTTAAAAGAGCTGAGAGAAATTTGCCTGAATTTAAGCCCTAAATTAGATTTATTGGGTGCTTTGTTGGCTAAGATATGTGACCCATGCGTATAGGTCACAGTGAACAAAACAATTATGTATCTAGTTGGTGGCTGCTGCCTTGGAGCACCTGGCATAATTTCTTTGAAAACTTTTTTATTTGCTTTATTTGAAAATCATGATCCCTAAAATAAGTAAAAATGTTTTTATTATAGCATATTAAGTATCTACCAAATTTAGCATGTATATGTATGTTAAATTTATCCCTTTTGTTTGTAGCCAAGGTAGCTTTAGTAAAATGTCGAGACTTGCACTGGGCTATGATGGCACATCGGGACCAAAGAGATGTGAGCTTGAGTTCCCTCCGGATGTTAATTGTGACTGATGGAGCTAATCCTTGTGAGTATTTCTAGAGTGTGGTTCTGGGATTGTTTATTCCTTTGGTAGGTTGAGGTTTTTGCCTTCTTTCTATAAGCATTTTTTTAACATTTATTAAAAAGAAACCCCATACCCATTAGTAGTCACTCTCCATATTTCCCCACTGTCCCCTAATCCTAAGCAATTTCTAATGTATTTCTGTCTCTGTAGGTGTACCATTCTGGACATCTTATATAAATGTAATGATATTATATTGGTCTTTGTGCCAGGCTTCTTTCACTTAACATAATGTTTTTAAGGTTCATCCATGTTGTAGCATAAGTCCACACTTCATTTTTTATATTGCCATTTAATATTCAGTTATATAGATATACCACATTTATTTATATGTTCATCATTTGATAGATTCATACACTTTTAAAACCACTCCTTCTTGTTCACTCATTTATTTCCTTTTACTATCATGTAACTAAAAAGAATGATAAGAAGGTGATTTGATATAACCAGATCTCTGGACTTTATGTAAATTCCCCCTAGCAGCAAACCAGATTTGCAAAAGCTTTTAGAGATCTACGATATTATCTGCTTTTTCTTATAAGCACAAACATCCTGAGCATCCACATGATAGAATCACGTAAAACGTTAGCTACTATGCTCTTCATTATGGATTTTTGCCAGTAGTCAACGTTAATCATTCTTGTAGAAAACACAGAAATGAGATTGACCTTAATATGCAATAAATCAGAGAATATCACATAAAAGAGGATGGAACTAAGCCAGAGTGTTAATACTGCACTGGCAAAATAGTTACTTCAGGAAGAGTTGCTCATTTCCGAATTGGCCACAGTATCTCTCTGCTGTTGATTGGACAGTTTGATGGGAGCAGCTTTATTCCAAGTTGTATCTTTAAATAGTGTCAGTGACCTTTCATGATCTGGATGACAGTTAATTTGTCCTTGAAATATATCAGTCATCTCACAGGCACAGTAAAATGTTCGGATTGAATTAATGATGTACAATGCGAGTTGTCATGAGAAATATGTTGGCTTTTCACTCTTTACCAGTTTCCTGCAGTAATGAAAATCATCATTTCAGCTTTCAAGTTGATCTGTTCCAACTCCTTAGGGTCTGTGTCATCCTGTGATGCCTTCCTGAGTCTGTTCCAGAGCCATGGACTGAAACCTGAGGCCATCTGTCCATGTGCTACTTCTGCTGAAGCCATGACTGTCGCAATCCGCAGGTACTGTTCAGAACAGTGCTCTTCAATATGTTACAACTTTTATCAAATGTGCAATATTTACCAGGCAGTGACAAGGGGTGTTAACTAATTTTCTGCTTCATGAGTCTAAAAGTGAAAATGACTTTGTAAAGTAGTTTGAAGCATCTCATTTATCCTTTCCACTCTTGCACTAAGTGTAACTGATAAACTGAAAATTTAATTTAATGATTCTCATCTTGTATTTGTTAATTAGTTCTTTTTCTGTGTTGTTTTGCTCTTCAGCATCCTTGGTTATCATCCTAGACTAAAAATAGGCTGTTCTTAATTATAGTGTGATTATGGAAAGTACATTCATAGTACACTCAAGACCAATGTATTCTGAACAACTGATTAAAATTTACTATTCCATGCTTTGTACATGTGAATTTGATTAATTTGGCATGTCTTTGGTAGAGAAATTATTTTGTGTGTGTGTGTGTGTGTGAAATTTGCTTTCATACATATTCCTATTTTTCTCTTGATATTTAATTTGCTAAATTTGATGAGTTTATTTCGTTTTCAGACCTGGAGTCCCAGGGGCCCCTTTGCCAGGAAGAGCCATTCTCTCAATGAATGGGTTGAGCTATGGGGTAATACGAGTCAATACTGAAGATAAAAATTCAGCACTGACGGTCCAGGATGTGGGACACGTAATGCCTGGTGGTGAGTTCTCAGGAGTGCCATTGGTTTTTCATAAAGATATGTTATTAGGAATCCAAAATTTAGTGCTTAGTTCGTAGTTCGTTTCTAAGTTTCTCTGTTAAGTGATTCTAACTATACTTACCTTCCAGTGGTATTGTATGATTTAACTGAGAATGCTAATTATAGTTGTTCACATGGAAAGCTAAGTACTGAGTGATATCAGTGTTGTCTGGTTTTTACTATAATTGCTAAGCCATTGGACTGGCAGAGAGAGCACACTGCTTCTGCAAGTGTTTGAGTTTGATCTGCCTAGGGGTAAATAATCTAACTTGTTTCTTTGGACTTGGCAGTCATTTTTAATATGTCACTATCTTCAAAAGCTTCAGTCTACATCTGTTGTGTGTTTTATTTGCTGAATTAAAAAAAATGTTAGGGCTAAAAGACAAATTTTAAATATATAGTTTCAGGTCTATTTTTAACATTCTATTTGATATTCTTATTTAATAAGCACTCAGTGAATTCAAAACTTTCCTGGAGTCACAAGGATGAAGCTGTTATTTTGCAAAGGTTTTCCAGGATCCCTGTCCCTTAACTTTATTTTCTGTACACTAGGGATAATGTGCATTGTGAGACCCGATGGACCCCCCCAACTCTGCAAAACAGATGAAATTGGAGAAATCTGTGTCAGCTCCAGGACAGGAGGCATGATGTACTTTGGGCTTGCTGGTGTGACCAAAAATACATTTGAGGTACATGATATTAAAATTTCACAGAAAAAAATGTGTGATGAGGGTATCACTAGGGCAGATTAACTGCTAAATAGGAGCTAAAATAGTGGTTTGAAGAGTGTGTACTCCAAGGCTAGCCTGCCCAAGTTCAAATCGTAACTCTGCCACTCACTAGTTGACCTTTGGTGTGAGTTGCTTAATCTCTCTGTGCCCCAATTTCTTTATCTTTAAAATGTGAGTAATCATAGTGCCTATCTCTCAGGATTATTGTAAGAACTGAATGAGTTGATGTTTGTAAAGTGGTTAGAACAGCACCTGCATACAGAAGTATTATTGCTTATCTGTTAAATGAACAGTAAGAGTCCTCACAAAAATTGCTCTGGTGAATATGCCATGGTTTGGGCTTTACAAGCCCAAAAATTTAATTGTGAGAGTATATAGTGAGAATGGATCTCTCTCTCAAGTGTAGTCTCAAGTAAACTGAACTTACAAAGACTGATGTCAGCTTACTAATGAAAAATGAAGAGCTATCACAGGGGCAGAGATTACTCTCATTATTCAAACTTTCACTCAAACAGATATTTATTGAGCACCCTCTATATATCTGGCACTGTTCTAGTTGCTTGGATACATCAGAAGAATAAACAAATAGTTCTTCAAATAGCTCATATTCTAGTGTAACTAGCATATAGGTTTTCTGTAGGCAGTTCTTCATGTGAAGCCCAATTATAACGAAAGTTTGCCTGGTGAGCCTAGAAATTAGACAGGCATAATTAATTTTCTGTATTTCATAATTGGTATTTACCTGACTCAGGTTACCTTTTAGGGAACAGAGAACTCCAGTTTATGGGCCATGTCTTCTTTACACTATATAGGGTCTATATGACCACTGCCAATTTTCAGTTCTTCAAGTTTCCTTCTTTTGTAATCTAGATTGGTGATTCTCAATATGGCAGGGCACACCTGTCTGCCATCCCATTTAAAAATCAGAGCATGTAGCTATGTAATAATAGATGTAACTGGCAGAAGGGTGTTATCTCTGTAAATGGTACAGTACCTGAAAAGGTTAAGAATTCCTGACATGACCATCATTTGTGTTTACAGAGCCTAAAATGGTATAATATAAAATTATTAAATTCCTGTCTGTTATTGCCATCATTGTCACTGTTACTGCTGCCTTCTTGCCCTACTGTCGAAAGTTACGACCAAATCACCTTAATAGGTATAGACATTCATAAACTCTTCAAGCACATGTTTACTGACAGGTTTGCTTTTAGGTGACAAATTACCTCTGCTGAATATACATATATTTTACTAATTTAAATCTCACCCTGTTTATTTTAAAATGCTTAGACTACATATATTTCCAAAACCTGAATTTTTCTTTATTGCATTTTCCTTACTGTAAACAAGATCCTCAAGCAGTGTTTGAAGAAACTGATAATATTTTTTTTATGACTCTTTCCTATGAGGACAACTGCCTAACCACAATTCTTATTTAATACCAAACTGCTAGGTCCATGGTCCATAGTGATGAAGAAATTTTGAAATCTGTGGAATAAATGTAATGATAGTGAAGTAGAATAAAAATCCACCCAAAAATTTAATTTGTTTTGCAAATTAAAGTTTCTCATTCTTACTAGGTTCTTATAATTAAACCCTTAAGAGTTTTCCAACGTAGTTAACATTACACTAGAACAAAAGACCTAGTAATGACTGGTCAGAAAAGAAAAGTGCATTTTAAAAATAAGCCACTGGTGGGAAAAACTTATGTAACTCATAGGAGATCAAAGAGCTAATTTTCCATTCCAAACTTACTAGTTGTTTGATCTGAGACAAATGAAACTTTAAAAGATTTTTATTTAAATTAGTTTCAAGTATACAGTACATTGGTTAGACATCTATATAGTTCATGAAACAATCCCTCCAATTGCTCCCTCTCTACCCTGGCCCTCCACCTAGCCATCATATTAACGCTAACTACATTTCCTGCTATGCTCCCCATCGCCATGACCAAATATCATCTACTCATTTATACTTCTTTAACCCTCACCCCATTAGACAAATGAAACTTTCTGTGCTTTCTCATCTATAAAATGAAGTAATAATCTTATTTCATAGTGTTGTCTTAAATAACTGTAAAGCAACTGGCCCTGTGGCTGGCACATAATAAGCATTTAATAAACGTTCTTATAATTTTCTGTATATATATAGAAATTTAAAAAATTAAAGGGAAAAACAATCAAATAGAAAAAATAAAAAGGAGGCATAAACAGACTATTTATAAAAGAAATACAAATGGCCAGTAAACAAAGGACAGAAAATTCATCCATAGTACTAATAAAGAAATGCAATTAGTAACAGTGGGATATCTTTTTTTGCCTACCAGATTAGCAAACTTTGGAAAGTTGATAACATGTAGTAAGAGTCAGAGTATAGGAAAAACAAACATTCTGATATGGTATTTGGGGGGTGTAATTGTTATAACAGTTTTGTAGAAAGACAGCCTTTTAAGAAAACTCATGCCTTCTACAAATGCATAAAATTATACATAGTAGTATTCAGTAAAGCACTGTTTGTAATAGTGAAAAGTTAGAATGATCTACATAGCCATAAAGACTAGTTACTTTCTAATAGCTACTAATTCTGATAGTTTCTTGAATACTGATTCTGTGCCAGACACTATGTTTATGTCTGCAAATGTGTTTACATTCCCCTAATCTTTACCCTGAGCCTGTGAGAGGCATTGGGAATTTCATTTTATGGCCAAAGAAACAGATTTAGAGAAGTCCAGGAACTTCCCCAGGGTCCACATTACTAGTAAGTAGCAGATCCAGAAATTGAACTTACGTTTGATTCCAAGGGCTGTGCCATCCTATCCTCCATGCAATGTTATGTTACAGAACTATTGTACAAAGGGAGCTAGATGGACTATTACCAACTTGTAAAGCTATCCAAGATAGGTTATATGAAAAGGCAAGTTGCAAAGCAGTATATATAATATGATCCCTTTAAAAAAAATAATTCTTACTATGTAAATATATGCATTGTAAAAAAGTCCAGAGAGATAAATAACAAATTGTAAATGTTTATTATCTCTTAAAGGGGTAGGATTCCTATATTTACTATTTATATAATTTTAGTTTTCAGCAGGTAGGTATTACTTGTAGTATATAACTTTTTAAAAGACTTAAAAAAAAACAAATATATATTTTAAAAAGGATCAGATTTTCACTTTCTTCTTTCTATCTTCTAGGTGATTCCAGTAAATTCTGCAGGCTCTCCTGTTGGGGATGTGCCATTCATTCGATCAGGATTGCTGGGGTTTGTAGGGCCAGTAAGTGATGCTTTTGTGTTTGATTTGGTGCCTCTGATCCAAATATATGGACTTTAATTCATAGAACAGAACAAATTCTGAGTAGTCCAAGAATATTATAAGGTCACTTAACTTATATTTAGAGCAGTTTCTGTAAGAATGTTATTTTTATTACCCAAATTTATTTGACTCTTATATTGACATTATTTTTTACTTTCAAAAACTCTTTTCACTTATTCTTGCTACCTTCCTTTGACTTGATTAATAAGTTTCAATAAGTTAGATGAATGTGCAGAAGAAAGTCACCTTCAGGAGCAAACTATATTAAATAGTGTACAAAACATTTTCATCCAAATTTATTAGCACTATAACTTGTGTAGTAGTAAATTCTTTGAAGGAAAACAATTTGTTTTCCAGCAAATAATTTTTACAGTCACTGGGTAGACACGAAGCTGTTCTCAAAGAGTTTACTGTTTAGCTTCTTGAATCAACAAGAAGGGTAGAGAGCCAGATTATGAAAGGCCTTGCTAATGGGAAGTTTGGATTTTATTTTATAAGTGATAGTCATTCGTTATCATAGTGAAGCCCGTATACTTCCATTCATCTCTACCTCCTTATCCACTCTTCTCTTCTTAGCAGTTTCAGTCATATAAGAAAAGACCTAATTTTATTTCATTTTCCCCACCATTTATGGGAAGTGATGGGGACAAGGACATACCTCTAGGAGAATCACTTTTGTAGAAAGATGTCTATGGGTCTATACCTGCTGTCTTGATTTCCTCACCCAACACCAAAAAATTCTCAAATATACAGCCTTTTTTTTACCTTATTGCTACACTGTTGATGTCCAAGATAGAGCTCCAGCCACCACATCTACATTCTAGGAAACAGGACAGAAGAAAGGGCATGGTCCTACTATCTCTTAAGGGAGATCCCCTGAAGCTGCTGAACAGCATTTCCACTTATATCTTATCATTCTGAACTAATCACATGGAAATGTCTAGTTGCTAGGGAGGCTGAAATGCAGTCTTTATTTTGATTAGCCATGCCCAGCTAAAAAAATATATTACTGTGAAAGAAATGGAGAAACGGACATGGGAGACTAGCAGTGACCATCTCATTTCTTTTTATTTATTTCCTCTATTGCACTTTTCAGGCTGTGTTGGAGATGGCTGGTTCTCTTTTATCTTCTGGGATGGACTAGTAGCTTCTTGAGACTAGAAGTTGTGTCTTACTTCCATAGCCTAGTCACTGTGTGGCACTGCATTGTAAATCAATGAGTGACTTTCACATAGAGATGACTATTAGATAATGAATAAATGTAAATGATCCAAGAAATCTAGGAATTCCGTAATGAATGGGAAAAGTTATTTTATTGTAAATGGGTCTGGGAGAATTATTGATAATAATGATATTAAGCAATAAAATTATTTATACAGTTATGCTTTTAGGACATTGACAGGAGCCTTTCCTGCAGCTCTATTATCTTACTGAAAAGGAGAGGTTCCTACAGTGTTTCTTTGACTTTTCCTCATTAGCCTATTTCTAATCTTGCCAGATGGAAACAACATTACCCTTATAAACCTGAAGTCGTCAGTCTCATGTTAAAACTGTTTTATTTTCTTCCTAATTTTAGTATTAAATAACTTAATATTTTTCTCTGCATCCATCCCATGATAAGTACAGAAGATGAACTAATACATAATCGTGGCTGGGGAAGTAAACTGTGCTTGTATGCCATCCTAGTTGCTTTCTTATAAAATTCCTCCCTAAGAATAAATATGAATGGATTCCCCTCTTATCTACTGTGAGACCTCATTAATCATAGGATGCCACTGATTTTTCCACTGATTTCCAAGATGTTGAGATGTGAAACACTTTCTTAGAATCCAAAAAGTATGGTTTTTTTTTTTTCTTATCTTTTTGATAAGATTTATTTCAAGGCAGGAAGTAAAATGTCTGTTTTACACTGTAAATTATGGAAATCAAGATAAATCATTATTACCTTTCAGGGCAGCTTGGTGTTCGTGGTTGGAAAAATGGATGGGTTACTGATGGTCAGTGGTCGAAGACATAATGCTGATGACATTGTTGCTACTGGATTGGCTGTTGAATCAATAAAGACAGTTTATAGAGGAAGGTGAGTAGTACAGAGTTCAAATGTTAGCATTATAGGGTGATTTGTTTGAGTTGTATAGATTCTCTTTCCAAATGATTAGGTTATTTTTGGTTAATAAGCATAGTAGAAACCAGGCTTTGAATATTTGTCTTAAAATATCTGGTTCTTTGGCTGTAATTGAGAGGAATAAGGTATACCCATATCCTGTATTTTAGTTTTCAATGATTACTATTTGTCAAGTCCTAATGACTCAAGGAAATTCTATGTTCCTACAGTCATTCCTTCAGTACATAAGTAGTCCCATTCAGTCTGATGGAGATAAATGCTACTCTGCAGGATTGTTTCTGTTACTAACTTATTATATCATCTTTAACACAGGGATTGACGTAGTACATAAATGCTAATTTCAAATTCCATGGATGAAGTCAATTAGATATCCTTTTTTCTTTGCTTTAATTCAAGAAAAGATATTTGGTGTATATTTGAATAATTGTCCTATTCATTAATTTACAATCATGAATATATGTCTTTAAAGCAACCTTGGTGTATCCCTTTAATTTTTAAAGAAGAAAAATTAAACCAACAGAAAACCAGTTTCTGAAATGTGTAGTTCTTTGTAATGGTGTGGCTTCTTATGAAATGTAAGCTATGTGGAGCACTAGACTGGTCTTTGGTCACAGCTGTGTTTCTAGCACTGAGCACAGTTCCCGGCTCACAGTAGGTGTTCAATAAATATGTGTGGATGGAAGAAAAGAAAAAAAGGAAGGGAAGGAGATGGTTAGGTATGCTACCAAATTCAACTTTCCAGGGACTTCCCATTATTTCATGCATTCATTCAACAAATATTTATTGGGTGCCAACTGTGTCCCACTGTTCTAGATGCTCAGATTGTGGCAATGGACAAAACAGGTCTCTTGGAGCTTATATTCTCCTTGGGAGAAAAAGACGGTAGCCACATAGGGAAATAGATTGACATGTGAGATGGTGATAAGTGCTATGCTGAAAAGAAAGCATGAGGGTGGGGAATGTGCTTGCCAGTTTATATAAGGTGGTCTGGGAATGCCTCACGAGTAAGGGGACGTTTGAGCGGAGACCTCACTCAGAACATCCCCCTCCCCTTGGCCTACCAGGTCCTCCATGGCCACCCTGGCCTGGCTCTGACCTCTCCCCACCGCTTTCTGCTTCACCACTCTGCTCCAGGCACACTGGCCTTCTTGCTGTTCCTCAAACCTGCCAAGCTCGTTCCTACCTCAGAACCTTTTCGCTTTCCGTTCCTTCTGCCCGGAAACCTCTTCCTCCAGATCTTCGCATGGCTCGCGTCCTCACTTCATTCAGGTCTCTGCTCCAGTGTCCACTCCTCAGGGAGGCGCTCCCCAACCACCCTGCCTTCATAGTACTCCCTGCACACCAGTCCACCCCCTCGCCCTGCCTTAGTTTTCTCCTGGTGTATATTACAACATGACATTATATTTGTTTGTTCTGTCTCTCTGACATGCAAACTCCATGAAGACAGGGCTTTTGTCTTATTTATCACTGTGTCCCAACATTCACTACAGTGGTGCTTAATACATGTATTTTGAGTCCTTGTTTTGATAGTAATGATTGTGACATTTTCTAAGCTGCTCATTCCTGGGTAGTGTGGTGGGGATGTCTCCTCTCTATATTCCAACCGAGCTAAGCAAATAGGACTGGTTGTAAAGGGAGTCCTGATGTGTTTGATCTGTCTCTCTTAGAATTGCTGTGTTTTCTGTGTCTGTATTTTATGATGAGCGCATTGTGGTGGTTGCGGAACAAAGGCCTGACGCTTCTGAGGAAGATAGTTTCCAGTGGATGAGCCGTGTGTTGCAGGTGAGCACACCTTAGGTCTTTGTCAGGGCAGGTTGGCTTTGTTGTCAGAGGCGGTGGCAACCACTGCTTAAGCAGTATTTCTTGGATGAACTAGTTATGCCACCTTATTTTTTTTTGCCAATCACTACTTAAATATTCTTGATGCTATTAGAAAAATCAGATAACTAATACCATTTCTCCTTGTGAACCATATAATATTTTTCTGCTCAGGTTGCCAAAAACAATTAAATTGACTTGCCTCACAAATCCTTTTTGTGCCTGTTTACAACCTATGAAAGTTTTAACTGTCCATATATGGAAGACATCTCTGACAGTAGTAATTCCACTTGTCAACAACTATAATCTCACTATATGCTGTAAGTGGTGCTTAGAGTGCAAGGGATCCAAGAAAATATAAGATGTTGTTCCTACTTTGAAGAGGCCTTACTGTGGAGTTAGAGATCTAGGTGACATAAACCATTAGGGAAAGAGAAAGTATAGGGATATATTTCTAGAGGGGTTAGGCTAGAATGATGGAAAGAGCTTAGTCACCATTTAGAATCACACTTAGAATCCCAGCTCCACACCTTGCCACATATGTGCCTTTAGGCAAGTTACTTAACCTCATTGGGTTTATTTCCTAAACCATAAAGAGGGCATAAAATTATCTAATTTACAAAGCTATTAGAAGGGTTAATAGATAGTAATTAGATAATTGAATATTTAGTGCCTGCCTTCAGTAAATGATTTTGGTGGTTATTATTAATAGCAAAAATAACAGTCAGAAGCATAATCTTCAATAAGGAGTTTGGAAAGGCCCACTCTATCTTAAATAACATTTCCTTTCACTCTGTCCCTTGACTCTGTTTTTCTGCTTAGTATTTATCTCCCTTTAAGTATGTTATGTTTATTGTGTTCTACATCCACTATAACATAAGCCCCGTGAAGGCTAAGACTTTATCCCTTTTGCTCCCTGCTCAGTCCTCCTAACCTGTTAGCTGGGCCAGCAAGCACATCATCATAGTAGGCTCAGTAAATGTTTGTTGGATAAATGGAGGTTCCAAAGAAAGCAGAGACTGTCCTTGCCATAGCAATTTACCTATTATTGTGAGTGTTCCCGGCACCTGTAGCTTGTCTGCTTGGGACATTTGGGTTTATTAACTGCCAGTTAGTAGTAATGTAGAAATGATCCAAGTGTGAGATGAATGAAAAGATTTCTTCCTATCCTCAGGATCTGTGATTCTGAATTATCAACTAGTATGGCATAGGCTATTTGTAATAGAAAATCAGAGAAAAGAAAGAGAATCTATTGAAGATAGACTAGACAGCAAAGACTGTGAAGAAGGTGAGACTGGGCTGATCTCTGAAAGATGGCTAAGAATCAGACCTTCAAAGAGAAAAATTTCTATGCCGTTCATGTTTTCAAACAAACTGCTTATTTCATCCAGAATGATTGGAGCATAATGGTGAATCTTGTGAATTATACATTGTTTTCCTATTATAGGAAACAGAAATTCCCCAAGATGTTTCTTACTTTTCCTTGGAAAGCAACTATGAGAATTAAATGCAGTGCTGAATTACTACCCAAATTCTTGTAAAAGTCATTGGAAGTCTGATTTGGGCATGAAATAAGAAGGCATTATTTTTCCAGTCTCTGTAGCTTCTCAGCTTGGGGCACTTGGATCCGTAGTAGAACAGTAAGAATATCATATGTTTTGGTCAGAAGATAGCAGAGGTTGTTTAATTCCAGGTCTATATGTATAATAATCTAAATACCTAACTCAACACCTTCTAAGGAATGTGATCAATAGGTGACTTAACAGATGGTGTATTTTCAGTGGGGAAGCCAGGCTACATTTGCTAACTTTCATTATATTCTCAGATACCAGAGACTTAGGAACTCTGCCAGACCTACCATTTCCCAGTTGCTTCTGTGGGTTAATAGGATAGTCTGAGGAGTATTGATTTTTAATTATTCCTTTGACCCTCAGGTTGTTTCAATGAAGGACCTTATTCGTATTTTATGACTGTTGATGCATTCTTCTTCTAAGGCTGTATTGCCTTTTTAGTTAAGATTTGTGGTTAATACAATAGAACCCTCTCAACTGAATTGTTTGGAACTGGTTAGTTTTAAAAGGTAGTTGAAGCAGAAAATCATAAAAATAAGAAATTCTTCAAGTTTTTAATTTTAACACAAAACATAAATGTGCATTCACTTCATATAGAGTAGTGTGTATGCAAATAAAGTATACCAGTTTGAGTTTTAGGTCAATTTTTTTCCATAAACTACATCCAAGTGCATTGTCTTTGGTTTCTGTTTCCATTTCTTTTAAGTTAGATGAGAAAACAAGTATTTCAAAAGAGACTGGAATACATAGTTTTTACTTTTAGAATTAACTTGTCCACCTAACAACAGTAGTCTTTTAGGAGCTCACTTTTAATGAGCCTTTCCAAAGCCTAACTTTCTCTGTCATTTTGCACTTATATTCTATCAGTCAATTTAATAGTTGATTAAATTATGTGAGCATAACAACAAGAACAATTGGCATAAAAGGTATTAAAGCAAGCACAGCTGACACTAGGCAAGCACACAGGTATGTGGCTGGGAGCAGGATGCACTGAGGGAGCTGGTGGCCTCCAGGGCTCAGTGTGTGATAGGCCTTGCCTGAATGTTTCTCACAGGAGAGTCCTGTTAACCTGGTGAACCACTTAAGCAGGGGCCCCCTAGAAGAACTTCCTTTGTGTTCATAACAAAAATACTTGCTTCTACTTAACTGAATACGTTGGACAGCTAAAATATTAAAAGAACCAAAGCAGATTTCTAGGTTTTGAAACTGTCATTCAGAGAAAATATTGAGGCTTGCAAATCAGTGTTCACCTCTGTTCATTTAGAGTGTATCTTACCCTTCTTCTATTGTCCTCTGCCATCACTGAAAGGATTAGGTACCTTGAGATTTATATTATCTAATAATCTAGGTCTAGATTCTAGACCTAGATAGAGAAAGAAAGATCCTAGAATAGAATGATTATATAAGGAGGATATCAAATATAGTAAAATTAATCTCACTGAATTTTTTTTTGTATTTTTCTAGGCAATCGATAGCATTCATCAAGTGGGGGTTTATTGTCTTGCTCTGGTGCCTGCTAATACATTGCCAAAAACTCCACTAGGAGGAATCCATATATCTCAAACAAAACAGCTCTTTCTTGAGGGATCTCTGCATCCGTGCAATATCCTCATGTGCCCACATACATGCGTGACCAATTTGCCAAAACCCCGGCAAAAGCAACCAGGTAATATGCTGGCTTTGAAGACATAATATTAAAATTTTAACTTCAAGAAGCTGAGTTCTTTCAGAATGATTCTTTTTCCAGAATTAGATTAGCAACATAGTAATAGTTATCAGCTGACTGAAAGCAAGTAGGACTGAGACCCTGTGGAAAGGCTCCTCTGGGTCTACTGTTGGCTCCCTCTCCTGCATAATTCTTAGTAATGTTCCTCCATTTCCTCTGGATATAAGGTATGGAGTCAAGATGATCAGAATCTCACTTGTAGAAATAGAATAAAGCAAGTCCTGTAAAGGAAGGTTCTGATAATAAGAGTAGATAGTACTTATTGAGTGCTTACTAAACACCAAATATTAACTAATTTTTACATTTTACAAATGTGATCCTAAGGCTTTGCCCCTAGCTGTGGAAAGTAAAGAAAAGTTAAGAATTTTGCCCAAAGTAATATAGCTAGTTAGTGGCAGAAGTGAGATTCATACTAATTGTAACTAAAATCCATACTCTGAATCACTGTTGTACTGCTGTTGGGACTCTGTTACTTAGAATCATTCCTCGATCCTTTGTACCTTTTGGGGTCTGATTTAACCTGTAACACCTCTGGGTGGGTGAGATACTTAATTCAGAAATTTCCTGGATTGTAAGCACAGATAACTAACAGGATTAGTATTTGCCGTATCCTTATGTATTCAGCATGCAAATAAGAGTATGTGAATTGTCATGCAGAAAAGAGGGGGGAAAAAACCAAGTAGTCAGTTTCACTTTTTTCTTAATTTTTGACCAGACCTAGGTTATAGTGCTGTATAGGAGGCCAAAAGCAGGAGTAATTGATTGATAATCATGTTAAACTATTGATTCAATCCAACATCAAATCATTACATTTTATTGATGCTTTTTGATTTTAATTGAAAAGTTAATGAGAGGTTCCTGGTTTCCCATATGCCTGAAAATACATGAGAGCCAAAATCTGGCCTTTACAGATCCTGCTGCCACCACACATGCACTCACAAACACACACACTGTGTATGTCAGCACATTAGCCTCCAGATGTGTTGGGAAGTGAAGATAAAGGTGGGAAGATTAGGAAGGAAAAAGGGAACATGGCATTTAATTATATTTCTGTGAGACAACTTTGCTGAAAGGTAAGCATGTACAATAATAAAATATATGTAAGCTTCTGACTTTCTAGGATATTTTTATCAGGATGTTAAAATGTTAATATACTCTGCCCTGCTGTAGTTATTACTTCAGTGGTCTAGTGGCTAAGTTCATATCATAATTGTTTATCGATGTTATTGTTAACTCACCAACTAGCCTTATCTTAGTAACTGTGTGTATAGAGCTAAAGTATATGTGATACTTATCTATCTCTGCTAGTAGAAATAAAAGTTTATGAAGGCAAGTAATCTAAAGGGGCAGTTAAAATCCAGAAGTATTTACATTACTAATCAAGAAATATGTTAAAAGAAGTATCTTCATAATACTTACCTAAGTATCTGACAAATATATAAAACAAAATTTCTCCATCTCAAATCCTGTTACATTGAAGGCTTGCTTAAATTTGTCATGAGTAAAATTCTATTTTAAATAGCACTTAATCTAGAATTACTTTAACAAAACTTTCATGCCATAGTAGATGCTTAAAAGATGTTACTTAGAGACAGTAGATGCTTAAAAACATTGCTTTTGCTAGCCAATTTTCAACCAATTTTATTGAATGATAAAACCTATATAAAAGATTTATTGTAAGCCCACATAGGCATAACATCCACCTGTTTGATCAAAGCATTAGGTTTGGATTCTGAATTTTTGCTGTCTGTTGTGATTGCCTGCTAAGATCTTAGTGGAATATGTATGGGTCAGACCAAAGCAGTTGGAAAATCATGGCATAGATGAGGTAGAGACTATGTGGGGATAGTACGACAGGTTAAGAACACAGAAAGTGGAGATGAGTAGGAGTGAGATAAAGAAAGGAAAAGAAATGGAAAACAAGATGGTTGAAGCAGACCAGTGACAAAAATATCATTGAGATGCCATTAATGCTGTTGTGTAAGCAGGGGTCCCCAACCCCCAGGCCTTGGACCAGTACCTGTCCGTGGCCTGTTAGGAACCCAGGAGGTGAGCAGCGGGCAAGGGAGTGAAGCTTCATCTGTGTTAGCAGCTGCTCCCCAGCACTAACTTTACCACCTCAGCTCCACTTCAGATCATCAGGCATTAGATTCTGGTGTCAAAAAGGTTGGGGACCGCTGGTATAAAGAATGGGAATGTGTTAGGACTGGTTTTGACTGCAAGTTTCAGAAAAGCATAGCAGCAACTTAAATAGGAGACAAGTTTCTTTCCCAGGTAAAAAATGCAGAGCTAAGCAACCTAGGACAAGGATGGTGGCTCCTCAATCACCATAGTTCCAGCTTCCCATCTTTTTGCTTTGGCGTTATATCAGTCATTTGTTTTTATAGATATGCTGTATACCAAATAACACTAAAACTCAGTGGCTTAAAGTAAGAAGCATTTATTTTTCTCTCATGGAATATAGATCTGCTGAGCTTAGCTGGTATCAAATTGGCTTGGCTTGGCTCCAGGCTGTAGGTTAGGTTAGGAACTATTCCAGGTGCCTTCTCATCATGGGACCAGCAGCTCCCTGGGCCATATTTTTCTCAAGGCAGATGGCAAAAGCAAGAAAACAAGCCAAACCACAGAAGTATATTGAAAGCTTCTGTTTGTATTATGTCTTCTAACATTTCATTGTTCCAAACAAATCGGATGATACTCAAGATCAATGGAACAAAGAAGTATTCTCCTCCCATGTAATCACAGCAAGGACAGAGAGGAAAGATTGTAAAAGAAAATAATAGTAATATAATTTGCCACAGCCATTTGTAGCATACAGTCTCAGTCCTTTTAGGTTCCCTGACCACCAGCCATCATTCCTGCATTTTAGCTAGGAGGTGGGAGAAAAAGGCAAAGAAGGGAATACCCTTTTCCTTTAAATATTTTTTTAAATAAATTACATATATTATTGCATATTATTATCCAATACTAAAGGATATAGTTTTTATTCCAGGTATTTGCCCAGCTAAAAACTGGGCATTCTGTTTTTAAGAAAGAAGAGGATAATAGATATTGGGGTTGATGACTAGCAGTCTTTGCGACAGGAAATTTATAGTTTTGTGAGAAAAATAAGGCATATTTATAGGTACAACAAAGTATCAGCAGTTAGCCTTTAGATGTTATTGCTTTCAGTTATTTTTCACTCTCTGTGACCCAAAATCTCAAGAAATACACATAGAAGAACCTAATAAAATGCTGCTGAATTATTTTTGTAGTTTTAAACTACTCTGAAAAGTTCACTTTGTAAAATGTCACACTTATTTTGCAGTGTGAATCCAGAATCGGTCAATTTACACAGTCAAATACACAGAGGCCCTGTCAATATAAAAGCCTATTTCCAATTGGATATATCTGTAATTTGTTATGCAGTTTCTTAGGAAAGAATTTTGCATATTATACTTAAAATTGCAGCACTTTGTAAACTAAAAATGTTCAGCAGTCAGAGTGGTGGAGTACTTTACCCTTTTTGAATTTTTATTTGATGTTTACAAAATTTTTATGTTTTATTTTGAAATAATTTTTCACAAAAAAATGTCAGATAGTACAAAGAATTTCCTTGTACACTTGTCCCAGTTTCCCCAAATATTTAAAAGTGATTCTACAATTTAAGTCATTTTTTCCCCCAGCTGTTTCAGTATATTCAGGATCAACAGATTTTGGCAATAAAAGATTTAATATTAATCTCAGCATAGCATCAGCATTATTCAAAACTCAGCTGGCAATGTTATCTTTCAGCCATCTTCATAGTTTTATTCAGTAGAGTCTTAATCAAGTGACCACCAGAAAGGCATGTAGGACATTAGCTTTTTTTTTTTTTTGAGAGAGAGAGAGAGTGAGAGTTCTCACTTTTTATTTTGAAGTATTAAAGCTATGGGAAAGTTTAAAGAATAGTATAATGAACACTCATATCCCTTCCCATAGATTCACCAATGGTTAACATTTTTTTACTGAACTCTTGGAAAATGAATTGCATATGTCATGATACTTCCACCCCTAAGTATTTCAAAAGTGTATCACCAAAGAACAAAAACATTCTCCTAGAATTTTCCTAATCAACCATAATGTTATTATCCTATTAAGAAATTTAACCTTAATATATTTTCATCTTATAATGCCCAGTCCATATTCAAATTTCTCCACTCGTTTGTTATAGCTGATTTAAAAAAAAAATCCGGGATCCATTAAGGATTATGTATTGCATTTGGCCGTTGTTTCCTTTAATTTCAAGGTCCCGGCCTTATTTTGTTTTTAAGACATGGCTGTTTTTGAAGAATCCAGGCTAGTTGTCTTGTAGAGTGTCCCACAATGTGGGTGTCATTGTTCATTTTTAATTAAGCACTTCTGATATTCCTGATGAACCCACTTTCAGTCCATGTAGATGGCAGACTTCTTTCCAGACTAGTTATTCATTACTGTTAAGCTCACTTTTAGAGTTGTGTTAAGATTGGAGCAGATGAAACGATTTATCAGTAGGAACCAATGCAACCAACTGTCACCTACTTAGAGTGAAAACTCCCCTATACCTAAGCTTCAGGAGCCCCCTCATTCCCCTCTACCCACTAATCCTCAGCTCTCCTGTGGTTCTTTTTTGATTTTGTATTTATTTGTGTATGTACATATGGGTTGCCTTTCCCCGCTAGAATTCAAGCTATTTGTCTTGCTTGCTCCTGTGTTCCCAGTGCCTAGTAGAGTGCTCAATTTGTTTGAAACAGTTTGGAAATGCTTTAGGGTAGGTATTTTGAATTACCGTCTCCAGAGAGTTGATTTTTGCCTTTACTTAACAGGTGTAGGCCCTGCTTCTGTGATGGTTGGGAATCTGGTTGCTGGAAAACGCATAGCACAAGCTGCAGGAAGGGATCTTGGGCAAATTGAAGAGAATGATTTAGTGAGGAAGGTAAGTGTTCCAGAAGTGTTGATTTTTACAAGTAAGTCAAAGACAGAACTTAAACTTCAGGTAACAGATGTGAGATGTGTTATCCAACTTTTAAAAAGGTGCTGACTCTGATACTTTTTCTGCTTAATGACTTTAGCACCAGTTTCTAGCGGAGATTTTACAGTGGCGAGCCCAGGCAACTCCTGACCATGTACTGTTCATGCTGTTAAATGCAAAGGTATGAAAAATTCAGTTGTATTTCATTCAAATCAGTTGAATATTGTGGGAGTATCTTAGACACTGCTGACCTTTCTCTTATCAGAAAATTTCTGTTGCCAACTTTGAGGAAGGAGTTACTGCTTTTTCCTTGTTATGACATTTGAGGATAAATTGTGCAATCACTTCAAGGTTGAAATGAGACCTCCTACAGTGCTATTTAATACTGTCTCTTCTTATGTTACAATCCAGTCAGCTTTATTCAATTCTGATAAGAACAGTGGGGCCAACAATAAAATTACGTAGATCTACAGATGTATAAAATGCCTTATGTCATGTGATTTTTTTTTTCTTTCCCAGTGTGACTCTTAATTGTTTGATTTCTGCCAGTAAGAAAGTGACTTTAGGTCAACATTTTAAAAACCGAATTTATTTTTGGTACAAACTTAAATGATTTATTACTTCACAGATAAAAGGCAAATTGAAAACTATTGAAGAGTACATTCAACTATTGCTTTCTAATGATGGTTCAGCATATTTTTTAAGTTATACATTCTGTGGGAGTCTGCTGAGATCTGTTTGTTTCAATGGCTGAGTCAAAAGTTAAAAGTACTGTGACAATAGCATGTAATAGTATTTCTCACCAGCACGGGGAAGATTGCAGAGCCTGTTGGAATTTCTTAGGGAAGACCCAAATTGCCCACATCTGCCCTGGCCCCCCTAGATTCTAATATATTTTATGCACACATAGACACACCTTCGAGAATTTATGCAGTGATGGAACTTAGTGAGAGGAATATGCTGGACATCTTAGTGAGAAGTCATTAAAAACCTTGAGAACTATGGCTATATGGTAGAAAACTTTGGGACTTCCTTGCTCTCTCTCTGAATTCATTAGGGTCCTTCCATTTCAGTAAGAAAATGTCAGTCCAGCATTCTTTCCATTCCACTTCCAAACTTGGCTGCAAAGTTATAGCCCTATAAAATCTCTACCCCAGATATTCGTTAGTGAGTATAAGTTTAAATTTGCTTATTGGTTAGAGAAGTAATATATATGGATAACTAAAGGACATGTAGTCTGTTTATTCTTCTGCATATTCTAACATTTTACCTTAGGTTAGGCAAGACCACCAGAAATCTTAGTAACCATGTAACATTGTTCCCTCATGCCCAGAAAATTGTTTTTACTGAAGTTTAGTTTGCTGCTATACCATGGACCAAAAAAGAATATTATAAGAAATGGCCTTATGAAATTAGCCTGACTTTAGCCAAAGAAATATTCATTTTAGTGTTATAATACTAATGTCTAGCAGCAGACAGTTGAATAAATAAATTGGCATATAAACATGATGAAATACTATTTAGCCATCCAAAACAATGTTATAGAATAGTTAATGACCCAGAAAATATTCATATGTAAGTAGAAAAAAAATAGGATATATAAAACTTTAATAAAATTTCAATAATAATAGAGTACTTACTGAAGACCTTGTTCTGGGTGTTTTATATTTCATAGTTCATTGCAATGTTGGGGTAACTATGGCACAGACGTAAAATAACTTGCTTCTGGTCACAGAGTTATTAAGTAATAAGGCTAGGAAATTAGCTCTTTGATTAGAACCCAAACTAGCTTCAGAGCCCACATTTTTAACTAAGGCACTACACAGCCTCTGGCAGATAATATAATACACCATTTTTTAAAATACTGCTTGAGAATTTATATATAATCCATACTCATTTAAAAAAAAAAACCAGAAAAATATACACTGAAATGTTAATAGTGGTTACATCTTATATTTATTTACCTATATTTTCCAAATTTTCTATGCTAAACCTGTCTATTTTATATTGCTGAAATAAAAGTTAGTTTTAAAATAATCTTAAGTAAAACATGTTTTTGTCATGAGATTTTTTGAGACCTATAGTTAAAGTAATGAAGAACATGTGGTGGTATTGGCAGGACAGATCAAGAACAATTTGTCATTAAGTTGAAGGTAGGCATACCCAGTGATTCAGCATTTCCATTTCTAGATCTATACCTGACCAAACTTATATATTTATACACCAGGAAATATACAAGAATGAGTGTCCATCAGCAGTAGAATGGATTAATAAATTGTTGTATATTCATACAATTAAATATACAACAATAAAAATAAATGAGCTATACCTAGGCACAGTAGCACAGATGACTTTTAATGTTGAGAGAAAGAAGCAAAGCACAAAAGTATATACAGTACAGTTCCATTTCTGTAAAATTCAAAAATGTCATGAGTGATAAAAAGAAATTAGCAAGTAACATGAAAAAGTCAAGCAAGTGGTTACCTATGGTGGGAAAGAGAAGGCTGGTCTGAGGAGACTCACGTAGGTGCTTTTGAGCTGCTGGCAGTGATCTTTTTCATGTCATGCTGATTCTTATACAGATACTTGCTTTATAATATTTCATTAAGTTATACATTTATATTTTATGTATTTCCCATTAACTGGAAATTTTTACAAGGGAAAGGGGTTCAGAAAGCCCAGCTCAGTGAAACTTGAATTGATAATAAAGATATTTATGAAGACCCACAGGAGAAATTATTCTCAGGATCAGGAATAGTTGGCCATTTTCTAATCTGCTAATCTTTATTATTAGCTAGTGACTGATTCATTGTTACTGTTTTGTCTATATCTAGAAATTCAGAGACAAATTTGTTCTTTCTGTCCAGCAAATACACATGACCACATGGCCAGCATTTTTTATCCTGACCTCACTCCTGCCCTCAGCCTGCTTTATTTCCCCTGTTTTCCTTGTACTCTTATTTCCTCATTTAACTAAAAAAAAAATTCCCTATTTTTAAAGCTATCTTAAACGAGAATGACTGTATGTTGATTTAAGTTAATGTTTATATTCCCTAAGTACTTTTAGGCATTGAAAAAGAAAAGGAATACTATATATATCTTTTAACACTAGAGGGAATTTTCACTGAAATTGATAACTAGCTAAAAATAATCTACCAAGGCACAAGCCTTTTAGGTATTGTGTCAAATGGACTATACTTGTTATTGTTTTATTCTATTAATGACCTTTGACCTACTATACTTCCTTCTGTTTAAAGGGCACTACTGTGTGCACAGCTAGCTGCCTTCAGCTTCATAAGCGAGCAGAGAGGATTGCATCAGTTCTTGGTGATAAGGGACATCTAAATGCAGGAGACAATGTAGTATTGCTTTATCCACCTGGTAAGTGTTAGTAGACTTCATTACTAGACTGCAAACTATAAGGACAGGAATGCAGGGCCACCATATATGACCATGTAGGCTGTGCACTTCTCAACTCGGGGAGTACCGTGCACATGGGCTGAGGTGTGAACCAAGCCTCACCCCCAGAGTCATGCAGCACAATGGCTTGGCTGGGACTGCATCTGTTGCATTTATTCTTGTATTTCCACTATCTAGCATAGTGCCTGACACTAGGGTAAATCTTGAATGAATGAAGACTTCCTGACTTTTGGAAACTCTCAAAAGAGCATTCAGGAATGGGGACATTTCACCTAGTTTCCAAAAGAATATTGTATGTGCACTCTTTTAACTTAATATTCTTCATATCATGATTGATGTTTAGTATTCCACAATTATTGCTGCTTGCAACTTCCATGTTCTAACAACTTTTTTTTTTCCAGTAAGAGGAACTCAGAATTATTTGATGACAGTTTGGTATAAATATTCAAATTTTTAGATGAAATATTTGAGTTGTCCCTTTCTTTGTTCTTTTGCCACCTAACCCACTTGTACATCCAGCCTTCTTTGGTCTTTATCCCCTTTAATTCATTTTTCTCTGTGATTTCTAATGCTATTTACATTAATTCTAAGATTTCTTAGAAGATCATTTGGTAAAGGAATTTTTCCTGTTGGGTTTCTATGAGATTGTCTTCCATCTACCAATTAATGACATGGTGATGGAGCAGAACACTTACCGAGACTTAACCGAGGAGGCCATCCTCCAAATTCCGGTATTGCAGGGTCTTCTCAACATCCAGTTATGCTTTGTCTCCTGAAATCTTGCACCTGCTGATGTAATGACATCTTAGAAGTCTAATAGCTCCTCATATAGCGGCCTTCTAAATATTTACAGAAAACTCAGGTGTTCCTCATCTCTCTTTTCCCCATTTTATTTCCCAAGTTCATCCCTAATTTCTACAGTTATTTCTCCTAATATCAAATAGTGATATGAAAATACCTTCTTCAGGTATCTTTCAAGAGTTTTCTTCTGACTTCCTTTCTTGTTATTCTTGGCTTCTCTATATTTTTAAGTTATTTTATATGCTTCTTCCTTTATATTTTTAATTTAAAAAATTTCTTCTGCTAGTGTCTCTGTTGAATTATGATCTACATCACCTATCCGGCACATGATTTAATAAACTCATTTTGGAATAAGATCTGCCTTATAGTTTCTCAGTAATACTAGGCAGCTAAGTGACTCTGTCTTTCAGGCATCGAGTTAATCGCTGCGTTCTACGGCTGCCTTTATGCGGGATGCATACCTGTGACTGTCCGACCTCCTCATGCTCAGAACCTTGCTGCCACGTTGCCCACTGTCCGCATGATTGTTGATGTAGGTAACAAGAGTATCTTGCCCTGTCCTCCTCTCACAAACTGAGGATCTGTACTAACTTGTCAGTTCTGTTGAGTCAGGAAATCAAATCTCTTCCGTGAGAACTACCTCTTTTTCCTTAATGTGACCAAAGTGATCAGCACTGTTCAGTGAAGGAATGTGGAAAAGTGGTTATTGGCAAGGTACAGAATTGTGTGTATTTATCATGAGCATTAGAGAAGTGTCTATGATTAGTTAATTCTCCATAAAACTTGTTTTTCCTCCTCTTTTAAATAAATGTTCTAATATTTTTTGTATACAATAACTAAGGTCATTTTATATGTCAAACCAAATTCGCCCCAGTTGTCAGGTCACTTTTATTTTTGTTAGTTTTATAAATTCAGTATACTATTTGGTATAGTATTAAAAAGTGTCCAGATCTTGCACTGGAGGTGATAGAAGTTTCTAAAGGATGTGAGAATTGAAGAAAATAAGATAAATATTTATTGCATCATATCCTAATGTATTTTAAAGCGAAGAGTTACAAAATTCCAATTTATGTAACATTTGTCCTTTTAATTAGAACCTGCAGTGTAAAAGCCATGTTTATCATAGATGTTTTTATTACAAAGTTCAGTTCAGCAAAATGTCCTTGTCATATCCTGCAAGGTCAGCCAGAGCAGCAGGGCTGGAAGTTTCTTTCCATTGACACAGTTTGTGTGGGAAGTTGGTCACTTTGCACTTCCATGTGCAGGTGAGCAAGAAAAGTTAATTTTTGTGAAATCACAGAGTTCTTCAAGTTCACGATATATTCTATGTCTAGTTAGTTTCACCATTCTCTAGACCATTGTAAACGCTAACTCCTTCAGAGATGACCATTTGACTCCTCTTATCCCCTGAGCACTACAAAATCCATGTTTTTATTTTATTATGGTCTCCATGAAACCAAAAGAGATCCATACTGAGTTAAATTACAACTATGGAATATTTGAGAATCACTGTTGTAAACAAAACCTGTATTTTAAATAAGTCCATTATTCTGAGGTGATTAAGTGTTATCAAAGGGCATTACCACAAGGACAAATGTAAGAAGAAACACCTCCAATGTCCCTTGTGTGTTCTTTGAAAAGCTGATACTGTCCTGTCTGGTATGATACACAAATTTTGGAATAAGATCTGCCTTATAGATTGCTTTTGGTAGCAGCCAGAGCCTATGAGGCTACATGGGCACTAAGCTTCTTGGTGCTTATTTCTGTGCATTTGTTTTTTAGGTCAGCAAAGCAGCCTGCATTCTTACCACACAGACCCTAATGAGGTTACTGAGGTCCCGAGAGGCAGCAGCAGCCGTGGACGTGAAAACCTGGCCAACCATCATTGACACAGGTGAAAGAGAGATTTCTCCAGAACTGTTGAAGGAACATTTACTCCCTAGAAGTTCCTAGATTCTCATGCCAGAGATGTTTACATGGCTTTTATGTGACAACATTTTCCTTCTGCTAAGACAGAGGGAAAACTTAATACCCAGTAAGCTTGCATTACCAAAGGGCTGGATACTGCAATAGCCAGGTCCAAAGAAGCAGATCACAGTATGCTTATGACTCTCAAAACAAAAAGTCTCCTGCTGTTACTCTTGGCATCATTAAATGGTGGTTAGGTTTTTAAGCTGAATATCACCATATACATGTAAGGCCATATAAAATGTTGTGAAGATCTGATATAGTCTAGATCTAGATGTGATATAGTCCAAACAGTAATGGTTGAGGAATCAGAAGATCTGGTTCTAGTTTGAGCTTCAGTAGTTCTCTGTATAACCTTGTCTGAGATTACCCTTTCCTAAAATATTACCTACCCTTGCCTGAGTCACATATTTATTGAAGATGTTAAATGCAATATAATATGAAAGTAATTAGAAAACCATAAAGTATGTGAATTTTATGCGGTATTCCTAATTAAGAAGGGCATAAGAGATGGCTGCCTGGAGAATGGTGGGGTAGGAAAGTGTGAGTTGTGGAGTCAGGCAGACAGTGTTTAAATCCTGATACTCTGTTCCTCTCTGAGTATCCTACCAGCCTGGAAAAAACTACCTACAAAATGGGTTGTAAAGCACATCACACGTAATCTTAATATCTTCAATTCAGCCCTTCGTATGCGCCAACCATCTAACTTGTTTTACCTAATTTTATCCTTATACCAACCCTTTTAGATTGGTGCTATATTCGTCCTCATTTTACAGATAAGGAAACTGAGGCACAGGGTGGTTCAATAAGTAGTAGCACTGAGATTCAAACCCAGTCTGTTTGGGTTCATTCCCAGCCTCTAACCTTTAATTTCCTCCTTAGCCTATTTTCAGTAAGTGCCACATAGTGTCCACCTCAGGGACATTTACATGGGTTTAAATGCAGGGATCAGATATATTTGTGGTTATTATGTGCTAGATGCTGAACTAGATTTTTTTTTTGCGCTCATCACTTAAGGACATAAGCATAGTCAGATATAATACATAACACATATGGATTGTGTGTGTTAATGATGCAGATCGATCTACTATAATTATTGGACTCAATCATATTTCAGGAAGACCTGAAATAAGGACTGTGATATAGATACCAAGAAGATTTCTTTAGGCACATGAGTGACCTTATCCTATACGGAGGTGGATTGAAAGTGCTAAAGTCTGGTTTGACCAGAGTTGGATGACCAATGATGCAGAGATTTAAAAGTCAGAGTCAGAATTGTTTCCTGATCCAGAAAGTCAAAGGAGCCATTGAAGAGCCATGGTTGGGGCCAGAGACATCCTTGACATTTTTGGTTTTGACATACTTAAAAAGCAAATTTAGGAGGAAGGAAGAGGTATATAAATAAATGAGCAAAGGAAAATAATTCCCAATTCTAGATAATCATTCTTAAAAATCTGCCATGTTAACTTGGAGAAAAACGGCTTTTATAGCAGTCCATGATTGAGAACTCACACAGTGCTTTGCACCCTAGCATTAAAAATAAAAAATAAATAAAAGTAGGACAGTCCGTGATAAATATAATCTTTAATAAAACTGTAAATAATTAACTTTAACTTGAAACCAGCAAAACAACAACTAAAGCTTTTTGAGCACTTAGTTGTTTTCAAATTACTTCATGTGAATTAACTTCCCAACAATTCTATGAGGGCAGGTGTTATTACCGTTTTAGAGATAAAGAAACAGACACAAAGAGGTTAAGTAATTTCAAGGTCACATTACTGGAAAATGGCAGAGCTGGGATTTGAACACCAGCAGTCTGCTTCCTTAGTCCATGTTTTCAACTACTGTATTATAGTACCCCTCACCTTCTAGTAAATACATTTGCCTGATGTAGATTTGCTTGTTTATACTATCTAGCAGTGTCCTCAACCCCAGCCTGCCTTTAAGAGTGACACATTTGAGCTGCTTGGTTAAATACAAGAAGCCTAAGTTTTATCAAATGCCAGAAATTAAATTAGGCCATAGCAAGTCCACAGAAAACCAGCTGAAGAGCAATGATTTTTATGTTCTCATATCTCATTGACATCAGGATTTTTCTTTTCCTTGCAGATGACTTATCCAGGAAAAGGTTACCTCAGCTGTATAAACCACCCACTCCTGAGATGTTGGCGTATCTTGATTTTAGTGTCTCTACAACTGGCATGCTTACAGGAGTGAAGGTAGAGTAGTCGGGATATATTCACTCACTGGATGCTGGTAAAATGCCAGGCCTGCAAAAAATAGAGATGACCACTGCCCCAGGGACTTCAGATGTAGAGGCCAACTGGTTATATCAGAGACCAGTAGGCGGAGGATCAAGGGTCCCTGCTATATTTAAATAAAAGTATCGGTTCTTCCGGAATAAGCTATCCCAAGGAATTTGTGTTATGCCATGTTCTGAACCTAGCATAGAAGCTAACAGATAATAAGAGTTATGGTTAAAGCCAGGATGAAATTGCAGATTTATATTTTATAAAACTCAGTATTGTCTAATGAATGGAAATTTGTTAACCATACATTAGACTTAGATTAGACTTTTTGAACCAATAAAAAATATACATTATTTTGAGGAGTTTGGGGGAATTGAAACTTCTCAAATCTATTTTAGAGCTGTTTTTCTGCCTGTGGGATGCCGGTTCCATCCTATTCTATGTTCCTTACTTTCCAGATGTCCCACTCTGCAGTCAATGCTCTTTGTAGAGCCATCAAGCTCCAGTGTGAGTTGTATTCCTCTCGGCAGATCGCCATCTGCCTTGACCCTTACTGTGGACTTGGCTTTGCACTCTGGTGTCTCTGCAGGTAGGAATGGGAAAGCAAAGAAACAGAATGCATGGGCTTTGGGGGCTATGCCCATCTCATTCTTCCCTTTTTCCTTCATTTGGTAAAGTTTCAATAAAATGTTGATGTTTCTAGAATTTGTGCACCTAATATATATCTGATGTTCCTTTAGTTTTGTTTGTATTCCCTTTTTTTTTTCTTTTAGTTATATTCCTCATACAAAAGGTCAGTGATCTTATTACTTGCTCTCTGTTTCATCTTGTAATTCTCATTTTAGAAGCAGAGCCAAGTAGAAGGATGATACTTGGGTGAAATATGTCATGCTTTGACAGCCAGAACACACCCCGTAGTCTTGGCAGGAAGGAATATAATGAAATGGCATGACAGCGTGTGGCTGGAAAGTAGCATGTCCATGTTGGCCATAGTATTTCTTGTGGAATAGCATAGTTCCACTTCTTCCACTGTTCACCCAGGGAACCTTATCTCAGACCTACATTTTCACCTCCTAGGGGACATCTCCATGAATTCTTCATAGATGCGTGCACTCAACATCCCTCTGTATCCCCATCTTTGTTAGGATGGGATCATCCACTTAGGGGCCCACACTAGGAACTTGGGCATTATCTTCAACTTCTATATCTTTATGTCTCACATCCAGTTAAATATCATGTCCTTCGGTTCAGTTGTTCCTAAACCTATTTATACATAGGAATCACTGAGGGGTCTTAAAAAAAAAATTAATGGACCTTTCCTAGACTACCTAACTTAGATCTCCAAAAGTGAAACCACAGTTCTGGTATTTTTTAAATACAAGATTCTTGGGCTCCTGGCGATTCTGATTTATACTCAGGTTTAGGAAGTTGAGGACTCATGGCTGTAGATTATACACATAATGTGTGACTCTGCCATTCCTTCCTTTTTATCTCGGCTGCACTGTTGGGGTTCAAGCCCTCATCATCTCTCACCTGGACTATTGCAATCTCTGCTAACTGTCTCTCAACCTTCAGTGTCCCTCGTGTCTCCAATCCCTCCTCCATGTTGCTAGTTTTGCTCCAACGTAAAGCTGCAATGACTGCCTGCTGGGTAAAGTCTAAATCCATCATATGATAGTTAAGGCCTTTCACAGTTTGATCCCAACCCTTCTGGCCTCACTTCTTACCACTCCCTCATGCATCCTGTGCTCTAGTATTTCACACTGTATACAACTTCTGACAACCTTAAACACACCATGTAATTTTATACCTCTGTATTTGCATATTCTGTTCCACTGTCTGGAATGCTTTTATCACCATCCCTGCTTCCTCTAGCCACTGTCAAATTCTTGCTCATTCTTCCAACCCCAGCTCAAGTGTCACCTACTCATTAAAACACCCACAGCCCCACCTTTCCCAATATGAATGACTTGCTTTTTTTTCTATGATCTTGATGTCCTCTGTTCACATCTCAGTTTCTGTGCATACCACAGTATGCTTTATTTTATATTTGTTGTATCTTGTGAGTTGTATACAAACAAGGTTGATTCTTAGACCTTTATATCTAATATGATCATATGCTGTTCTTCATACTCAGTAAATATTTGTTGAATTGATGCTGTTCTAAAACATCAAGAGATCTAGAGATCTAGAGTGAATTGATAATATCACCTCTTGTCTTTCTTTATTGCAGTGTCTATTCAGGTCACCAGTCCATCTTAATTCCTCCTATGGAGTTGGAAAATAACCTTTTCCTCTGGCTCTCCACCGTTAACCAGTACAAAATAAGGGATACTTTCTGCTCCTATTCAGTAATGGAGCTCTGCACCAAAGGGCTTGGAAACCAAGTGGAAGTGCTAAAGGTAAGAAGCAGCTACGACAAGTAGGCAGTCTGAGAGGTTTTAAAGAAGCGCGGGACAGGCATGATGATATAGAGTAGGGGTTGACAGGCATAGCAGCTTGTTTTTGTCTAGGCTGTCTTATGGGTGTTTCATAAACCTCAGGAAATTCATCTCCACTTTCTAATGTAATGCACTCTTTCAGGGTTTAATCTGAGTCTTTGTAGAGAAGGTAAAACTGGTAGGGACGCTGAATGGTAATGACTTTATGTAAAAATGAAAGGGAACTGTGACCTCCAGTAGGATTTTCCCATTAAAATTTGCAACCTCATAATATTAGAGATTGGGGACTGCCCTAAAGACAAGGATAACTCATTCCTTGTGTATCCAGTAATCATCTGTCTATCTGGCATGTGAGAGGGTCAGAAAACACTGAATATTCTTTAATAAAGAAATATGACCTTAAGAAAGAAAAAAAAGAGACAAGAAATTTACTCTCCAGGTTGCTAGTTGTTTTTTTTGTTTGTTTAAGTCCCACCTCTCCAGTTTGAAATTCTAAGTTACGGAAATGGGAAGGGATAAAAATGGACTGCTGAGAAACCTTAAGGTTTTTAGCTGAAAGAGAAAAGAAGTAGAACATGAGCACATTTACCAGTAGGTAATGACTTTCATGGAATGCCTTGGCATTTTCTGAAAACTTTTGTCTTTCCTTGAGTGTCTGAGGTGAGAATACACAATTTCTTGGCTTTTCCTAACCCAAGAGATGGAACAGTGGCCTTATCTATTCATTTCTTTTATGATCCTGCTAACTTTAGCTCATGTGCTTGGTGTCTTCCAGACCAGAGGAATCAACCTCTCCTGCATCCGGACATGTGTGGTGGTGGCTGAGGAGCGGCCCCGCATTGCCCTCCAGCAATCTTTCTCCAAGCTCTTTAAAGACATTGGTCTGTCTCCTCGGGCTGTCAGCACCACTTTTGGATCAAGAGTCAATGTAGCAATATGTTTACAGGTGACTATCACAAAGTCTTGCTTGGGAACAAATGGAAGGGAAAGGTATGGTGGTCTGGAGCAGAGGCTTTGAAGCCAGGCTGCCTGGCATGAGCCCCAGTTCCACTGACTTGCTATGGGACTGTGGGTTTTTTTATTTGGACTTTGCTGTGCCTCATTTTGCTCATCTGTAAGATGAAGATAATAGTATCATCCTTCACAGGGTTGTTGTGTAGAATCACTGAGTTACTAGGTGCTACACAGTTGGAGCCATGTCTGGCATTTGAGTGCCAATGTAGATGTTTACTCTTGGTAGTAGTCATATAGTCCATGACAATGACTAAAGATTTCTGAGTCTTATTGGAATCTCATTTTTATTTTACTTTCTGTCTCCATATTTTTATAACAACTTTTTGCAAAGGAAGCACAAATAAACCTGTATTCTTTCCTCCAGCCAGATAGTAACTTTGCCATGTTATTCTTGGTGGATAAATAACAGAAAAGGGACTGAAATAACAAAAGAACTGCGTCTGGTTTTATGTGGCTTAGAGGCTATTAAGGTAAATATAGGCATGGATGAGAGTGAAAGTAAAAGACGGTAGCATACATGGTGGATACTTTCAGGTATTCTGTGACCATGGTCAAGTGAATTTTAAGTAGCATCATCATACTTTAACCTTGAAGCTCAGTTGCGGGCCCTTTGCTATCAGCTTGGGCCAGTGTTGCTTTTGAAAACCTGTGGATGCTGGCCCATCTCGCCCTTGCTTTGAGTACAGAGATAAAGACCCTCCTTAGCCTGGTAACCTTTCAGTGCTGCTCTGACCCCTGTGAGAAGGCCCATGGCCCACTCTCGCAAGGGAGGAAAGGACAGAAACATGAAACTAAAGCCACGCCATGAAGTCTCTTTTAGGTGTTAACTGTACACCGTGTCATCTGTTTGAAGAGAGGGTGGTGAGCTTTCAAAATAGAGTTGGATTTTTTATGTATATGGATAAATTATCTGTTTCTCAATTTGAAAATGTGAAATATGGAAATATTTATTTAAATAAAATATTGATTTACTTTTCTTTAGGGAACCTCAGGGCCTGATCCAACTACTGTATATGTAGATCTGAAATCATTAAGACATGACAGGTACAGTAGATGTATTATGTTCATTACCTAAACGTAAAAGTTCTGAGCCTCAAGAAAGCCAGCACTCTACCTCATCCTTTTGTTTGTACCTTAGGGGGTGAGGGTAGAGGGAAGGAATTTGTTTTCACTTTTAATATCTGATAAGATTTACATTTATAAGAAGAAAGCTATAATTCTCAGTTGCTACATTGTTCTTTAATATTAAGATGTAATACTTAGTTCCTACCTGTATAAAAGTTTTTTTGTAACATTTAATATAAATTAAACTAAAATAGACTCTTTCCTCTAAAAGTTTAAAAATAAATGAATGATGAGATAAATGAAGCAGAGTATTTACAACAACACTTTATCAAAACCCCTGGAGTAAAAGCCTTCCTCCTAGTCAGCTTAAGGGAATTTTAGCACCTGGCCCGAGGGCTTTGGGACCCTTTCTCAGGTCCCACTGACCTTGACTCCATGTTCACTGGTGTGCTCCTGGCACTGACCCAGCTTATACAGGTAGGACATCTCCCTAGTGCAGTGGTTCTCAGCCTGGAAAGATTTTGCCCTCCAGAGGCATTTGACAACATCTATAGACATTTTTGGTTGTCACAACAAATGTGTTGCTACTGACATCTAGTGGGTAGAGTCCTGGAATGTTGCTGAATATCCTACAATGAACAGGATAGCCCCTCACAAAAAAAATGATAACAAAACATTATCTGACCCAATATGTTAATAATGCTGAGTTTGAGAAACTCTGCTCTAGAGTAAGAAGAGACAAATTAGAAGTCTTGGAAAAGCAATATATACCTGTAGTAGACGTGCTATTATTTTTCAAAGGATTATATATAATAAATATTGTTCTACAGGGTTCGTCTTGTGGAACGGGGTGCCCCCCAGAGTTTGCTTCTCTCAGAGTCTGGAAAGGTAATTTGTTCTGTTAAAAATTGGGAAGGTGGTCTTTATGGAGAAGTGGTTCATTTTAAAGAAACCTGAAGCCATGTTATATATTAGTATTCAGGGCAAGATTTAATTGAAATCTGGAGATGATTCAACAATTTCAACTGATCCAGTACTTTCAAATTTACATGGGTACATAGACAAGAAGAATACTCAACTTGAACTTTCTAATTTCCAATAATTTTTTAAAAATCCAACTGATGTGTTATTCTAATTTGAAAGAGCAGCAAAATTCAGTGTTCATTAAGTTCAAGATAGAGTGATAAGCAACACTTAAAAAGAGCCAATTCTATCTTTGTAAATGTTACAAGAAGAAAAATAGAGGAGCAGTTAGGGGGTATAGTTTAAGATCAGAGAGGACATACATATTTATAGTTCAAAGAGAAATCAAAATGGAGAAGAGATTAAAGATATTTGAGAGTGATTATCTATTGGGATAAGATTTCTTAGATTAGAATGAGGCTTTAAAATGTTCAAGGAGAGATTTAGTTACCGTCTTAGTCTATTTGGCCTGCTGTAACAGAATACCATAGATTGGATGGCTTACAAACAGCAGAAACTTACTTCTCACAATTCTGGAGGCTGGGGGGTCAAGAACAAGACACTAGCAGATTCTGGTGGGGGATTTCTGGTTCATAGATGACTGTCATGTTGCTGTGTCCTCACATGGTTGAAGAGACAAAGGAAATCTCTGGGTTTCCCAAAAGACCCACCTTCTAATACCATCACATTGGGGGTTAGGTTTCAGACTACAGCAGTTTTGAAAAATTTACTAATGGTGCTTTAACATCAGCATAAGCAATCAAGTTTCTCATCCCTTTGAATAGATTGTGATGATGCCTCAGAATCCCTTCTAGTAGTTCAGAAAGGCCGAAGCAAAGAGAAAATTGGGAAGGAAAAAAGGCTCCTATCTAACCTATCCAGTGGTGTATCAACCCTATGGGGAGCTTACTCCAGTGTCACTCTCCCATTTAAACTCTTCGAAGTGGACTTGGGTTGATCTTATCACCTTGTCAAATCATCTACCTCAGCTAGTGGTTGGGCACCTCAGGAGCCTTATATCACGGTGCCTGGCCTGGACTAGTGGGAATGGTCTTTTCTCTTCCTTCCTTGAGATTTTAGATGTATGAGCCAGATAATCATTGTAGGGTTTCTCAAGTAACTGCATGCTCTAGAAAGCCAAGATGAAAATAGAGGTTTAAGGGGCAGGAAATGGGTAATCAGAGAGACCTTGAGCCATTTTCTCAGTACCTGTTTCTCCCCTTTCCCTCCTGAGGGAGATCCTGGGCATGTGATGTCTTTCCATTCTCCTGCAAAGCTGCCACTATGTCCTCCCTTACTCTTCAAGTTCCTCTAACTCTAGCACTCACTGTAGACTGAAGTGGAGACTATCGGAGATCCCTCCCTGCTGCCCTTTCTGCTTCAAGGGGTTTTACTGCCATCATTCCAATGACCAGGATAGATCATGGAAAAGGGCAGTTACATGGTTAAGTAATTCTCCAAATTCTTACTGTTATGGTTCTGGTCTGAACTTTTTCCTCCCTTTGAAGAGCAATAGACTGATTGGTTCCCTTGTTCATTTTGGTACCTCCGGTCTTTACTGATGATGATCCTGATCTTCTGAGTGCCATCTCAGTTAGCTCATGCCTTTGTGCATTCACTTGCCTCACTAGAGGGGAGGGAGGGCAGGTCACTGCATTTCCTAGAGGTCATTGGAGTTAATCAAGTCTTTGTGTTTTCCCTTTGATTCTTAGATTTTACCTGGAGTGAAAGTGGTTATTGTTAATCCTGAGACCAAAGGGCCTGTTGGAGACTCTCACCTTGGAGAGGTGTGTAAATTTTCACCTGTATTCTGAAAAGTCAGCAGCAAAAAGCTTTAGGGTTCATATTTTGGAAGTCGTTAAAACTGGATTTAGCTTTTATCCCATTCTGAATTTGTAAGGCACAAGACTGAAATGGACAGAGGGGAAGATTGAGACCAGAATAGAGAGAAGATTTAGGCACCCAAACTAGAACTAGTCCCAGATTTGATCACTGAAATTTTTTTAACTGAAAATTAAAATGGGCAGATCCTCCCTCTTCCCACCTATTAAGGAGCCACAATATTAAATTTTAAAACTTCATGAAATTTTAAAAATTCATGTTCTATTCCAAAATGTATCCATTTTTGTACTCATGTAAAGTGTTTTTAAAGTCTTAATTTTTCTTCCCTAAACCTTCGAGGGACACTGATGTTTTATTCCATAGTTTACTGGAAGGACTATCGTAGGTAAAGGAGCCAGATGCCCTGGGCTCTGCCAGTCTTCTCAATATTGGGCAAGTTAACCTCTCTGGCCTCACTTTCCTCATCCATAGATAATAATTTCACCTACTTCACCTATGTAGTAGAATTCCACGGCAATTAAATCCATTTATACCTGTATCTGTAATGTATATGGAGCAGTGCCTGTCACATAATGAGTTCTCAATAAGTACTAGTGTTATTACCATTGTGAGCTGTTCCTGTGTTTACATGGTAAATTCAGATACTTTGTAGTGTTTCCCTGAGAGCTTTATACCTTAGTTTCAGAAGCACAGAAATGATCCTGTGATGCCTCTGGGGGACTCCTGAAGAGGCTGAAAAATGAGCCAGGGAGGCAGTGTAGCGTCATGGTTGAGCTTGCCACACAGTCTTAGTGTGAGTCTCCTAGTTCCTGCATTTTAAGCAAGTTACTTAACTCCTTGTTTTTTTCATCTGTAAAATGGGAACAACTATAGTATGAACTATATTGTCATGTCATATGTGTCAGGATTGATGAAGATAAGGCATATAAATAAAATACCTCACTGTTCAGCACATGGTGAACATTTGAAATGTCAGCTGCCTTTATTATTGCAGTTGTGTTGTTAATATAAAACCTCAGCTTGCCTTTGGATTAAAAAACTACAATCATCTGTCCCAAGATAATTGAATTGATACATAGTACATGTTCCTGGTAAAATGTGACTGGTGCCCTTTTCTTGTAGATTTGGGTAAACAGTCCTCATACGGCCAGTGGCTATTATACCATTTATGATAGTGAGACTCTTCAAGCTGATCATTTCAACACTCGCCTCAGCTTTGGGGATGCTGCTCAGACACTCTGGGCTCGGACAGGATACCTTGGTTTTGTTCGCCGGACTGAGCTCACAGCAGCTACTGGAGGTATTTCCCATACCAACACTTCTCCTTTGTCCTACTTTGCATTTCACACAGTAGCACTGGCTGGTCTTCCTCAGCCTGCCTTTAGGAGTGTGTGTGTTTAATTACTCCCTCCTGTGACTCTTGAACCCATATTCATATTCATTTGAAATAAGACTGCACCTGAAAAGCACCTAGAAGGTAAGCAGCCATGGCACCAGGTCAGCACTCCTGAACTGGATTAGCACAGCCACAATCATAGGGATATGACTGATGAGCAGTGAATGCCCATGGAAGAACACAGAGCCCTGAATGAGATACTGACCAGGTATTTCATAGCTCTTGTAGCTCTTCTTCTCCTATGTACCATTTTGGGAGCAGGAAGAACAGCCCTAATCCCCGTGAGAGGAAATCAGTGTGGAAGTGCCATCTTGTTGAAGTGCTCCTCTGTCCCTTCAGAGTCTCATGTTGGGTTCCAGACTGCTTGGAAAGGCTGTGTAAGCAGTTGCTTCAGTCATCCTCTGCCCAGCTGATTGTCATGGTTTCACTGCTGTCCACCTTTAACCTGTCTTCCTGGTGGCATAAATAGCATATAAAAATACCCAACTTTAACTATATCATGCACTTCAAGAACCAATACAGATAACACAATGACACATGTTCATTTCTTCTCCATCTCAGGTCCTCTCTCTCCTTCCTGCAAACCTCCTCCAACCATCATCTGGCTAATTCCTACTTAACATTAAAATCTCAGCCTGGCTTCAACTTTTCCAGGCCTCTCCTGAACCCTTGAGCAGAGCTCAGGGGGTGTCTTCTACTCCCCTCTGCATATGTCTATCACTGGGCTTATCACGTTACAGTGCACACCTGTTTTTCTGTTTCCCCCACTAGACAGTAAGTATCCAGAGCAAGAATTGTGTTTTGTCACCTTTATCTCCTCAGCACCTGTCACAATTCCTGGCACATAGTAGTCATAGTTGTTGTTGTAAACAATAATAATGATAATAGCTCATTTCTAGCACTTCTGAGGCATCATAAACTACCTTACATGGATTATCTCATTTAATCTTCATAGCAGTCATTATCTTGTCTCACAGAGGGGAAAGCAGGACTCAAAGACTTAAGTGATTTGCCCAAAGTTACACAGCTAGTGAGTGATGGAGCCAGGTGATGGGGCTGGCAGACCAAACCCTGTACTCTTAACTCCAACACTGTATTGCACTCAATATGTATCTGATGAACCACATTTCTCTTTTCTTTCTGTCAGAACGTCATGATGCATTATATGTGGTGGGAGCTCTGGATGAAACGCTGGAGCTAAGAGGATTACGATACCACCCAATTGACATTGAGACTTCGGTGGCGCGAATCCACAGGAGCATTGCTGAATGGTAAATCTCTCCTACAGAACAGGCTTCCCACCTCAGTTGTAGTATCAAGTAAAATTAATCTGAGTAGTCAGCTGTCTGCACCAGATACCACCTACAGACAGAGCTCCAAGGGGAATAAGAAAATAAACAGACTGATTCTTGTCCTGATGTGCCATCTGCTATGGCAGATGAGGCCATGGAAATACTGAGACAGGCTCTAAGGGACCACTGTGGAGCTGAGTCCTTCTTAATGATAGAATCTAACAGTTGGAAGGGCTATAACTGATGATCTGCCTCTGGAAAGTCTGTGTATTACAGTAGAAAGAATCATGACTTCAAGGTCAAAAAACACAGCTTAAGGGCCTAGCTCTTCCATGTAGGCTGCTTCCCTCATCTTTAAAATACTTTCTCTGTCATTTCATGACTATTGGAAAAATCAAATGAGAATGTGCTTATAAACTGTAATAGTAAGCAGACAAAAAGGATCATTATTTTGATCTCATCCAATTTCCCTCCCAATGCAGGAAATTCCCCAATATTATCCCCGATAAAGGATCATCCAACCTCACATTGACTTAAATTTTTTTTAAAATGAAACTGTAATTTTTTCCTATTGGCTTTCATTCTGGATTCTCAGCAATACAGATTCATCCAGTTTCTTTTCTATATATTTGTTATTTGTCTTTACTCATTTTTTATTTGTTTTCCCCCTTGCTAAATAGATACATTTCTTATAATGATTGCTTATGCTTTCCAGATGCTTCTCTGTCTAAAAATATTCTCACTTTGGTCAGAGTCTCTCCCCAGACATAACAATGCCCATGAGATATAAGAACAATGCAGAGGAGCTGGGTACCATGGTTACCCTCTAATTTTAGATATTTGACTTTTAATGCAACCAAATATTGTATACATTTTTTAATGATTGGGTTCTATTTGTTAAAGCAGTTTAACACTGCATATATCACAAGCCAAGTCATAACCTCTAACCCAGCAATCCCTCTCAGAATAAGATGACTTTCTACCCTATGGCACTTTTATGACATAATAAGAGAGACACTTGTGTGGGTACGCAGTTCAGATGAAGCGAGGCTGACCCCCTTCCTGTTGGGTATACGAATGTTATCTTAGTCAAAGCTCTTCTGCTGCAAAGAAAGATACTCTTTTCAAAACACCATGCAAAAGAGAGTTAATGCAAGGAATAACTGGCTATCTCAGAATTTCCTAAAAGTCTCCAACTAACTCTGGATCTCCAGAAAAGTAGAAAAAGGCCATCAGGAACCATTATCCTCTTACTCTCTAGAGCCATGTGGGCATCTACTTTTCTTTCTCTTCTCCCTGAAGAACCAGCAGTCTCTATGCTTCTCTGCATACCTGGCTACCCCAGAACTTCAAAGTTTACATGTCCTTAGTTCAAGTGATCAGATAACTTTCATTTCCACTTCCAAACCCAGAAGAGATTTTGGATGGCTCAGCTGATCAACTGTGATCGTAGGGACAAGGTTATTTATTACAAATGTGGCTGCTAGCCTTCTGATTGGATCCAAGAGAGATGGCAGTTCTCAAGAAAGTGGGCATAAGTTTTGGGCAAATACTATAAAAGATGACTGGTAAATGTAATGGCATGTTAACTGAATGTCATTGAAATTTCAGTGCCGTGTTCACGTGGACCAACTTGCTTGTGGTGGTTGTGGAACTGTGTGGCTCCGAACAGGAAGCCCTAGATCTGGTTCCTTTAGTGACAAATGTGGTCCTGGAAGAGCATTATCTCATCGTTGGCGTCGTGGTTGTGGTGGACCCAGGTGTTATCCCCATCAACTCCAGAGGAGAGAAGCAAAGGATGCACCTCCGTGACAGCTTCCTAGCTGACCAGTTAGACCCCATCTATGTGGCTTACAACATGTAACCAGCTTTGTGGAGATTACAGGGGGCCACCTTGAAAAACCACAAGGGCCAAAGACCCATGACTAGGAACAAACTTTCAAGTGATGTGAAATAAGCTGAGATGGCTACATTATACCCTTCATCTCATCCTGTGTGATTCTGTAATCACATGACACATAGGAAAGGGAATTCAGTGGTGGCAAATGATAAAAATGTTAACAGTGTGTTAGTCATGAGCTTTGATATAGCGTGAGCAGCACGTTACTAAAGCAATTACATGCATGTTGCATATTTTTCATCTGTTGTATATACTTGTATTTTTATCTAATGCCATTTTAGAATTTTGTAAGGGAGATTAATGAATTCACATAAAGCGGGTAGCCTGAGTTACACAGTTACCCGCTCTGTACTGTATTGCCATTTTACCGTAGCTAGGCATTCTGCGGGTTTTGTTAACATGGAACTACTCAGATTACTTTGTTAAGCAAATCAGATAACCTATAAGCAAATCAGATAACCCACTGAATATGAGAATAACCTATAAGCAAATCAGATAACCCACTGAATATGAGAATTACTTTATATGTATAATTCTTGAGTATAAAACATTTTGACCAGTGTTTTAAACATGTAAATAAGAATACACATAACTTAGCTAAAAAAAAAAAAAAAATTGAAGAATTGGTTTGTATAGTTATAACAACCAAATTAGAAACATTTCTACTTTGAGAGAATTTCAGTATTCTCTTAATGTGGTGTAATTGGGTAACTAGAAAGTGCAAATTGTTTGCAGGTTTTGCTGCACATTGTGCTATGTATCTGTTGGCTGGTATATTTTATAAACTAAAGCTGCCTATGTTTGTTTTTACAGCTTGCATTCCAAGAATCAGCTTAAGCTTTTAAGAATTCAGCCTGTTTCTACAAGCTGAAAAAAAAAAATCTCAGTTTAAAAATCAAAATGTGAAAAAGCTAAGATTCATTAGATTCCACCCTTTTCTAAAGAACCACAATAACTCACTTTGGTCCCAGTGTTGAAACTGTCTTTCAAATTAAGAGTGATGCGTAAGAATTTAGAATTTCCTCTTTTTCCAGGCCCATTGTAAACTGTGTCTACAGTTTATACATATAGCTTCTCTTTTCTGAAAACTGAAGAGTGTCCTCTGTTTTTGCAGTTCATGAGGGCCAGGATTTTAAGAACAAGAAAGATAGGCTGAGAAGGCAGTGGGATCAACATCACATGAAACTGTAAGGCCACATAACTATACATCTCAAAGCCGACCAATTTGTGTTGCCAAAATGCCAGGCTTATGCTGAAATAGGGGAAGTCTGATGTATGCAAGAAACTTTTTTGAAATAACTGTGGTGCCCGGGCCAAGTGGACTGAGCCTAGGACTGAGTTTGGCCTCTGGCTCGGTGTCCTTTCTTTGGTCTGATACTTCATGTATTTGAATATAGTTGAATTTTATTTTTTTCTTACAGAAATATTTTTAAAAATTAAAAAAAATCAAAGTGAACAGAGTTAACATGTTAAATCAGAATGGTTCTCTTTGACCCACTCTGGTCTATTGTGTAAATATTTATTTAGACTATTTTAATAATACATATTATTTACCCCACTGTAACATCATGTAAACTAAATGTTTTTAAACAATTTTTAAGACTTGTAATTACCCTGAAAATAAGGTTTATAATGCAAAGACCAGACCCTTCACCATGGCAGCACTCTTGGGGGCTGCCCTTACACAATCTGTGACTCTCTTTTGACTCCCTTTTACATCATCTTTTCCTCCCACCTCATTCTCCACAGAGGGCAGACCTCAAGACATTTTCCAGTTCCACATCTCTTTTTCAACATTTTGGATTAAATTAATTTACACATGGGAGAGGTTCTAGAATGTACAGAAAAACACTTACATTGGGGCAAGAAATCTCAGTGACTAGCAGTGGCTTGGTTTGCAGAGGAAACAGCCTGCTTATTTGGAAAGTAACTTTCTTAAAACAGTTCTTACTGATTCACTAAACAAAACAAGGGACCCTGAGGAATGAATAATTCTATCTCCATAATCCACAAGTTTTAAGAAAAAAAATATAGGCAATCTATCTTGGGTTGTTTTGATCATTCTTACTACATAAGTCAGGGTGTCTGCCAGAAGTATCATATAAGCCACATCTGTCATTTTAAAATTCCTAGTAACCACATTTTAAAAACTGTAAAATAAACTGGCAATATTGTTTTATTTAACCCAATGTATCAAAAATATTTCAATGTAGAATTAATGTAACAAATTGAGATGTTTTACTTTCTTTTTTCCCTATTAAGTCTGAAATCCAGTGTGTATTAAGGTTGCCTCTGTTTGAACCAGCCATATTTCAGTTTGTCAATAGCCACATGTAGCTGATGGCTATGATAATGGACAGTGCAGATTTAGACTCATTCCTTCAAATAAGATAACCCATTAATCTCAAAGTGTGGCCAATTTCTAGTTACTTAGGGGCTGTTTACCTAGTTTTAATAGTTCCTCAGTCTTCTGATTTATCTTTATTTTTGCATTCTGGCTTGTGGGTGACTTATTGATCTTTTGCATATCCCCAAAGCCAGAATATGCTTGTGGAGGAAAGAAAGCAGAGACATGTCTTTGGGCAGCTTCATCAGTAACTCTGGTAAAATAGCTCTGGAAGGGGAAGAGAGTCCAGTCATTAGTTTAGAGGGATTTGTGCCTAGTCTGTTGCAGACTTGAATAAGAAAACTTTCTCTGAATGATGGCACAACGTTCTGGCCCTTTCCACATTAATTAGAACCTTTGTGGTAAAACAGACTCTTCAGACAGACCCAAAATGCCATTTATTAATAGAAATATCATCGCCAAAACTCTGGAACACCTGTCTCGATTTTTATGCCTGTGATAAAACTAAATTAATAGCAAGCCCTTGTTTCAGTTAAGAGCAATCTATTGATCTGAAAGTTGTTGAGCCTCTTTCTGCCTCTCAGCAGAAGTAACTGAGGTAGGTCAGGAAAGGGGATTCCTCTGAAAAAATTCCTAGGCCCTGAGGATTCTCGGAGCTGCACAGATGCCATTTCCTGAATCAGTGAGACCCTTGGAAAGACCAGCATGCTAATGGGCATCAGAGAATCCAGTCATTACTTCCTCCCTTTTAAAGGGTCCTGGTTCTCCCAGTACCAAGTTATTTCCTTATGAAGCTGTGCTGCCTCAGGCTATTTAGGGACCATTACCTGTCTAAGAGTATGTTTCCTTAACTTCAGTTCCTGGGCAATGCTTGCTTAATGCTTGTGTTGAATCAACAAAGGGCCTGAGGCCTTATGGCTTTTGTTGTTAAGGTCTCTGCCCCAGGCATGGTGCTCTATATCTTGGCCAAATAAATTACTTTCCTTGAATATCTGGGAATCTTTTAGTCTAAAGCAATGAGGAGTTAACACCTCACCCTCAAACTCCAACTGATATATGCCTTAGTGTTTTTGTTGTCTGCTTTGATGTAAAATCAAGAGTATTTGGAGCCAGACGATTCAGTACTCCAAATATACAATAGGCCTTTTCTTTATCATTCATACATTTCTGGTTTGTAGATGGGCCATGTTATTTGTCCAGAGGAAGAGAGTGTAAAGATACAAGAATAATTTTTTAGTCCTAAATTGTTTACTTTCTGTCAAGATATTTACCAGTGTCAGATTCAAACTATAGTGCTGTGTAATTATGTATAAAGGTTTTTTATTTATTTGAAATTAGACTAGATATACATTTTTAAATTTAACATCTGGCTGGACAGTGTTCTATTAACTCATTGAATGTGTTTCCTTTGTCTTGTGTTAATAAATATTGATGCCTGATTGTGTTTAATGCTTCAGATATTGGGATAATTGAGAAACTGGAATTGATAAATCCTAAATTTAACTGCAGATGGTAAGACTAAAGATAGCTAGAGTGGTCCAAGGAAAGTGAACACAGAGATCAAGCAAAGCAAATCAGTGCTATAAAAGGAGGCCAGCTTAAGGAAGAGTCTCATTTTGAAAACTGAGAAGGCTTTAATCTCAGGAACAGTTACAGCTTAACTTTCCTCCTATCCAGGTGGCATTTCATAGTTTTAAACTATTGATTGGAAATTTTATTTTTTTTAATCTGTAATTGGGCTGGATTTCAGCCTTTCCTAAAGGGAGCCTATCGAATTTGTGCATGTTCCCAGACACTAAAACTGGTCCCTGAATTATGGTTCAAGCTATTTAAGCAGCTGAGAACTTTTTTTTAACACATGTATTGAATGCCTGCCTAGTTAGTAAAAGCACTGCAATAAGAACTGAAGCTAGAGAGAGAAAAATATCAAGTCACTGCCCCCAAGGAAATACAGGAAAACAATAGAGAAAGGATTACAAGTAGAGGTGGACTGTGGGAGCAGGTGGGATAAGCACCCAATCCAATGAAGAGAATAGTGAGGAATATATGCTAGAGAAGGTAACATCTGAACTGAGTTTTGAAGGTTGAGGCAGCCAGATGAGATTGAGACAACAAAGGGAAAGATGAGGTTGCATATTGTGGAAACTACAATTCATTATTAGGATGTAGGGTTTGAAGGGAGAAAAGTAAAGGATAGTTATCTAGGCAAGCTTGAGCCAAGGACAGATCACTTAAGGGCCTTCTATATGAATTTTGGACTTTTATCCAGAAGGCCAGCGAGAGCCATTGAGGATTTATAGCGAGAGAATAACATGCTCAGATTTGCAACACCGATTATTCTGGTAGTCATATAGAAATAGATTGGTATGGATAGGGAAGAAAGGACTATAAAACCTGAGGCAGAGAGACCAGTTGGGAGGTCTTAGAATAATTGCAGTGACAGAACAAGAACATTTCAACCACTGCAGTGACAGGATGGAGATGAGAGGCAACTTGTGCAAACTTGGGAGACAGATTTCAACCACTGAGTATGCGGGGTTAGGAAGGAGGAATTAAAAAAACTTCTAGGTTTCTGACTTGGGAAGTCAGGTAGCTGTGGGGCCTTTTATGAAGACAGGGAACAAAATAGATTTGGGAAAAATGCTGTGTTCCATTTTGGTTATGTGCATTTGAGGTGCAATGGAACATGTAAGTGAAGAGGTCCAGCAGGCAGCTAAATATTTAGGTCTCTGCCTCAAGAGAACTCGCCAAGAACTGGATATTTGGGAGACATCCTTTTAAAAGTAGTGGTTGAAACAATGGAAGTGGGTGATACTGCCAAGGAAGATCATGTAGAGTGAGAAAAGGATCAATAACGGGAGCATTTAAAGGCTGGTGGATGAAGAAAAGTCCACAAAAAGTAAGGGAATAACTGGACAGGTGGGGGAAAACCAAGAAATAACATGGGCAGAGAAATCACAGTGTTTTAAAGAGTAGGGAGTGGTCAACAATGCCAAAGACTTCAGTGATGCTGAGTAAAAGAGGGACTTGTTAGCATATGTTGTATATGGTATCTACGCAGTCACTGGTGTGATTGGTCAGAACTGTTTTGTTGCAGGTATAGAAGCAGAAGACAGAAAACTGGTTCAAGAGAGGTGTGATGAGGTGTTACTAAGCAGAGGCTACTCTTTCCAGAAGCTTTAACTACATAGGAAGGAAAAAGATGGGACAGTAGTTAAGAGAGGGATGTAGACTTGAGGAAGGCTGCATTCCTTTCAAAGATAGAATAAAAAATTCTGTGTTGGGGAAAGAGCCAACAGAAGGAGAGTTTCCAAATATAACAATGAGGGATAACTGACAAAGAAAGGTCACTGAGGAAGAAGAGGTGGGGTGGCAAGTGAGGTTTCTTTTTTCTCACTTCTGAAGTCCAAGATTTCTGTTTTTCTTCATCTAGTTATTTCTCAAGGTTCACAAGAGTGATAGGTACCGCCTGTTAACTTCCATAAGAGAATCAAGGACTGTGGGAATATTTATGAGTGGCGGTGTTGCATGGCATAATACCTGATTTAGACTTAAGACATTACAGGTGGAAGATTTTGATGATAGCAGTGAAATTTAGTTTCTTTTGATAGTAACATTTTTCAGTTTCCCCACCCCCTCTTTTACTAATTAACATTTGTTAAACATTCTGTGTTCCAAGGAAGAAACAAAACCAAAGAATAAACATAGAACCATTCTTCCAGCCACTAATGTTCTGGATTCTCAGTGTAATGACTGACACTGAGAAAGGCGAGATACCTGAGAACCTCTTCCCCACTCCTTACCTTTTTAAGGGCGTTTTACTTTCTATGATACGTATTTTGATTCTTTAAAAAATTCTGGGACATGGGCTGAGTATTATACTTTTCTTAACTTTGATAAGGAGAAGACAAGCTTAGATAGGTTGGGTAATTTGCCTAATCAAAAATCTAAAATAAAGCCAGTCAACCTGTTTTAGCTTTTAACAAGTAGTCAGTCATATTTGATGAATAACAATGGTTTGTGGGCTATTAGGAGTGTCTGGCCCACAGTAACTCTTGAGCTTGAAATTACATTATCTATCCTTAAAGGTCAAAACCAGGAAGGGACTCAATCTATCTACTCGAACAGTCTCCTACATTGGAGATCTCAAACTAGAAAAATTTGAGAAAAAATCTGGAACTCTTTTTGCCAAGAGCATACTAAAAGGTTTCTCACTTATCATTATCCCTACAAAGCCATAAAAGAACATTTTGCAAGGAAATGGACTAAATATTAAGAACGCATAATCCCTATCCAGAGGTAGACACATTAAAAAATTTTTTTAAAGTTATTAAAAAATGACGGTGCAACAGTTTATTTCACGACACTCCACTACGTAACTTTTCAAAATTGTTTTAACAGTTGGGGTCAATCTGTGCTTCCACGTGACACGCTACGGGCACCTTGTTTGTTTGTTTCAAATCACTCCTGGTAGAAACTCATATGGGATAAAGGATACAACTCCTAACGCAACTTCACGGGGACAAAAAGTCTGGGTGAACTAAAGCTTGCTAGGACAAACCTCCCAGCTTGAGTCCCTTCTCTACAAGAAGCGTGGGTCAGGGCCAGGGCCGACAACTTGGCCCGATCATCCAACCCGGAGCAAGGAGGAGCTGAGCCGAGAGCGATGCCCCTAAGCGATGAAAGCTGCCCCCCACCGCGCGGCCTCTGACACCACAAAGTTGGTGCTGGCCGGCCTCCGAAAGCAGACACGTGGGAGGAGTGCCCGCAGAGCCGCTGAAGCGAAAAGGAACCGCAAGCAACTCTCATCAAACCTCTCCCGGGCAACACTTTCCCAAGGAGCAGCTCGCAACCCGGAGGACACCCGGCCCAAGATGGCGGCGCACCACGTGAGCAACGTGGTGACGTAGGCGGCGGCCCGCGCGGAGGCACCGCCCTAACCTCACCCCCCCACACGCTCACTTAACTCAGTTTGGGCCCCCTCCCTTCCCCGCCCCCAGCCTGTTGTAGGTAATGCCGCCAGTGGCGGCCCTGACTGCCGAGGAAGCGGCAGCCTAGGACGGTTGGCCGAGTGACACTGGGTCTCCCCGCCCCGCCAGACGCTAGAGAAAGAGGCACGTCCCCCGCCGCGTGAGGGGGTGGGGAAGTAGGTAGTGAATTCCGATCCACCTGGGAGGGGGGAGTGCAAGTTCCCGCCCCGGACAGCGGCAAGGCGGCAGCCACAGGTAAGCGAGGGGCCGGGGTGGGACGTGTTCCCGAGGCCCGGGCGGGGGCAGAGCGCGTGGATGCCGAGCTGCGGCGGCGCCCAGCCGGGTCCGCGCCGGGTGGGGGTCGCGTGCGGGGGCTGCGGTGGGGGAGGGGCGCGGGGCGCGCGCGGCGGAAGGGGGAGGGCCTGGCCGCTGTCCCCGCGCTGGGCGTGCTTCCGGTTCCCGCGCCTTGGCCACCCCGTGTCCTTTCTGTCGTGCGTCTCCACCTCCTTCCCCTCTCCCGCCTCCCCCCCCCCATCAAAATAAAACTGAAGCCCTCCGGCCGCGTGGTGGCTTTCGCCTCTGAAACCGCCGCTCCGCGTCTGTGAGGCGAGCGCCCTCCGGACAAGATCTCGGGGTTGGGCCGGGCGCCGGCGCGGCGAGGTCCGCGGTTCGGGGCCCGGGACCGGTCGACAGCTCCCGGGGGCGTCCCGGGTGCCCTCGGGCTGCCAGGCCGGGGGCGGCTCAACGCGGAGGGCGCACACAGCCTTACTTACCTTCGTGGAGATTGTAGTCGAGTGGAGGGAGTAAGAGAGTCAGACGCACGAACACTACCGGGAAGACGCAGCAGATGAGCAAGGAATGAGTGTGGAACGATTGAAGTTGGTCTGTTTCCCTCTAAGACGCTTAAGTCGAGGAGACCGAATTTCTCGTGTTATCATACAATTAAGCATGATATTCCACAGCGTCAACTACGCTGTGGAGCTTATCGCTTTAAAGTTATCACAGATGTTAAATAATGTCTAGTTATTTTGTTAGCTTTTGAGGAGCAATGGGCTAATAAAGTCATTGAGAGTCTTTCACACTTCTGAGCCTCTTTCAGCATAGATTTGGCAAGCATCTTTGTCAAGCTGGCCTCGTTTGTGATGTTTATACACTATGTTTGCAAAACGCATTTTATCCCGAGAATATTGTTCCCAACAAACATGCAGTTTTATGTAAATGCTTTTTTCCTATGGACTTTATAATGTGCAGTGTTTCAATTAGAATCAGTTCTGTTGTCCGAAAGTTGAGTGTGTTAGCTCTATTTGTAGTTATCCTTTAAGGTTATGTTTAGTCTCTGATACATCTGTGCAGTACTGTTGTGTCACCACTAGACTAGTCCCATCTAAAAATGGTTTTGTTTTTTCTTTTCACACATCACCCTATTTTTGTAAAATGAATTTCCAACACGCAAGTAGGGTATTTTCTTGTGCCTGAATTGTCCTGTTTGTAAAGATGGGCTGAAGTAATTGTCTAAAGATGTTTTTTTAACCATTATTTCTGTCAGTCTTCAGGGAAACCCAACTAAACACATTAACTTATTCAGCAGTATTAAAAGGTGCAGAATATTAGTACTGTATTGGGAACAGGATGTGGTCTGACTCCGTGGAGCTTGCATTCTCATGGGGGAGACAGAAAGCAGATAATTTCAATACTTCTATAAGTTCCATGAGAAGAGGGTGAACATGTGCCGTGGGTATACAGCCCGAGCTTTTAAACCAGTCTAGGGGAGTCATGAAAGTTTGCCCTGAAGAATAACTCATAGGAATAGGCCAGATGAAGAGAAAGGGAATAGTGTATGTAAAAGCCTGAAGGTGAGAGAAAGCAAGGCAGGCACATTTGAAAATGTGAAGGAAATTCTGTATGATAAGAACAATTTTGAGAGAAGATCACGAATTCAGTTGTGGAAATGGTGAGCAGGAGACTCCTTGCCCTCAAGCTTATAATAGTTCAACATCCTCTTCATCTATCAAACAAGAATACTACACTTTGTTTCTTGATGTTTACTGTGAGGATCTCTGCTAGGCACAGAGCATACATTTACATGATACAAGCCCTGTGCTTAGGTGCCTTGAAACTTAGGGAAAACATGCCAATAAACACAGTTCACGGTGTAACCTTATTAGAAACATCTGCAAAGCACAGTTCAGAAGGCATTAAGGAAGGCGGGACCTGGAGCAGTCAGAAACATCATGTTTGAGACATAACTTGAGAGCAGAGTAGAAGTTTGTCAAGTGAGCAAGTTGGGAATGTGGGGGTATTGTGGAATAAAAGAACATGAATTTTGGATTAAAAGTCTGGCTTCCGCACTTGGTGTTCACATCTTACTGTGAGATCCACAGTAAATGACAGTTTCTTTGAGTCTCAATTTAGGGAATCCCGGAGATGTTAATATAAAAAAGCTTTCAGTTGTGTTTTTAAAAGTTTTCTCATAAGTGCCATGCCTTTACTTAAATTCTCTATATGTCGGCAAGATCACAGCCTGCTGCTGTTTCTCAGCTCCCCATATTCATGCCCATTGACTGTACTTGGAAGCTGTTTTACTGCCCCCTGTGATTGTGCCCTACTTTAGTGTCTCATTGTTAAGCTTCTAGCTGCTGCCTGGGGCTTAATTTTTACAGAAAATGCCTTTGTACACCTAAAATTCTGTGTTGAGCAGGTTTTTTTAACAGATTGTTGATCTTATCCTCACTTTAAAATGCAGCGTATGGTTTATAATGACATGAAATTAGAAAGCTGTTTTCATTTGGGGGAAAAATGCTGATTAGTTGATTCTTCTTTATAGAAAATAGGTTATCTTCTTTTCCATAGGAAATGTGGTTGTAATAGTTGTCCAAAATGTTCGTTGCTGACTTGTAGCAGCTTTCACTAGGAAATCTGTGTTTTGTTCATATTACTTTCCATTAGATATAGGATTTCTTAATGACATTTTGGGGGGGGGGGTTGAATCTGACTCACAGTGAAACAAAAATATTTCCAGTGATTTCACAAGGTTTTAAAAGTGTTTTATAGTTTCTTTCAATGCTGTAGCAGTACATCTTTTTTTTGCCCTTCATTTGCTCCATATTCTAACTTAACATCTTCTGAAATGAAGTGTTTTAAATGCTTTTTAAATAGAGATAGATGTAGAAAATATATGATACCACCTTTGATGCTGTCTATATGTTTACTCTCTGAGATTACACTTGTATTAGTACAGATTAAAAATCACTGCACTCTTCCTGAAGAAGGGACTATATGGAGGTTTAATAGCAGTTGATGATGTTAGAACAAAGGAAACATTGGATGAATGTGTCAAAATTAAACGTTTTAAGATAATTATAGTTAGGTCATACTGGAAAAATTATTTGTATCAACATGATAGAAGTAAAATTTATATGAAGAAATAATATAGGCTAATAAGAAAAACACTTCTGGTAGATGGATGGATAAATAATATGAGCAGATAGCTCACAGAACTTATGGAGAATTAAAGAAATGTAAAACTATACCATTTTTCACCTATCATGTTAATAACGACTTCTTTAAACATTCCCATTGTTTTCTCGTGTGCTTCTGATGGACTATAATTCTTTTGGAAAATGTTAAATAATCATATACTCCTTGACCAAGTAATTCTGCTTTTTGAAATATATCTTAAGGAAATAATTTTAATTACAGAAAAAGCTTTATGTACCAAAGGTATTAGTTACAGTATTGTTTTGTTTGGTTTAAAAAAAATTATGTACATTCACTGGATGGAATATTATGTAGCCTTTAAATATGTTTATTTAAAACTTAGAAAATATTCGTGAAAAGTGGAAACAGGATACAGAATGTGGAATACAAAATTGTACATGGAGTATGTATATGACTTTAAAAATTGTGGAAAGAGAAGACTGAAAAGAAATTAGACAGTATTGTAATTAAGATCTGTCATTCCTTTTTTCTTTCTGTTGTTTATTTTCCATTTTAGAAAAAAAAAGGCTAATGACATATTTAGAGAGAAAGAATTAACACTTTCTGTTCGAGGTGATTTTATACCTTTTTCAATGACTAAAAACAATAGCTTTAGTCCAGATGTTAATGAATTTCTGTTTTCTGATGTCAAAAACAACAACAACAACAACAAATATGTAGGCTTAAACTTGACAGTTTTTAAGTCAGTAATGCTATGGGACAAGTAAGTATCTAGTTGCCCTCTGTCTTTTAAAACATTTTAAATTGTGGTAAAAGACACATAAGAGTTACTGTCTTAACCAACTTAAATGTAATTTACTAGTGTTAAGTACTTCACATTGTGCAGCCAATCTACAGAATTTTTTCATACCCATTAAACAATAACCTTTCTCCCGCCCTGTAGCCCCTGGCACACACCATTCTACTTTCTATTTCTATGGGTTTGAGACTTCTTAGGTACCTTATATAAGTGAAATAATACAACATCTACCTTTTTATGATTGGCTTATTTCACTTAGCACGATGTCCTCAAGGTTCATCCATATTGTAGCATGGGTCACATTTTCCTTAGATTTTTAAGGCTTAATAATCTGTGATATGTATATGCCACATTTTGTTTATTCATTCATCCGCTGATGAACATTTGGGTCACTTCTACTTTTGGTTATTGTGAATAATGCTGCTGTGCACTAAGTGTACATATATTTCTTTGAGACCCTGCTTTTAATTTTTGGACATGAACTCAGTCATATTGCTGGATCATATAGTAATTCTGTCTTTAATTTTTTGAGTAACCATCATACTGTTTTCCACAATAGTTGCACCATTCCCAGCCACAGTGCACAAATGTTCCATTTTATCTACATCCTCGCCAACATGTTTCCTATTTTTCAATTTTTTGTTTTCGTTAGCCATTCTAATGTATGTAAAGTGATCTCTCATTGTAGTTTTGATTTATATCTCCCTAATGATTAACTGTATCGAGCATTTTTTCATATTTGTTGACCACGCCTCTTTTTTTATGTCTTTGCACATAACCATAGAAACCTTAAATTCTACCTCCCCCCTTTTTTTTTTAACCAGTCTCTAAGTAGTGCTTCTCCCATTTGAGATAGTTCATCTCATATAACCTATTTATTCTCATCCTTACCCAACTTGCATATCCTGCAGTTGATTATCTAGACCATCCAGATTTTTAGAATCTCTTTAGGTATAGTTTTATGTATGTATGCATGTATGTATGTATGTATGTATGTATGTATGTGTGTGTATGTATGTATGTATGTATGTATGTTGTTCAACTTTAATAAATTCTTTATATAATATGTACAATTGGAAACTAACTGTTCCCTAGAATGGAGAAAGGAATGCTGTGCCCATGGACAGGAAGACTCATACTTCTTGAGTGGTTAGCATTTGAAAATTTAATCTCAACAATTTATGTCCACGTGGATCAAAATTCAAAATATTTAAAAGAATATGCAAGGAAAAGTTTTCTATCTTTGTACGATAGCTACCAGTTTTCTTCCATGAAAGCAACCAGGTTATCAACTTTTACACAGCTCTGCAATATATATTATACATATTCTGTAGCCCTTTTTATTTGCCATTTTTAAGATCTTATAGTTAGATTGCTACACATCTAGAGCAGAGTTTTGGGAGCATGTTGAGTCTGGATGATTTGAGCTCAGCCCACAGAACAGAAAGGCTTTGACTTTTTCCTCTGAAAAAATATGCATGGTGAGAAAAAAAAATCTTAAAAGATTTCTTGAAAATGAAGTTAGGAAGCATCTTTTAATTGATTTTTTTTTCCCATTTACAGTTGATTATGGAAGATTCCCACAAGGGTAACACTTCAGAAACAACACCTCAACCTGGTTCAGCAGTTCAGGGAGCTCATATTTCTCATATTGCTCAACAGGTAAGGAAAGGACTAGCCAAAATATTGAGTCAGTTAGGAATATTTTGTATGGGTTGTTTCACATCTCTAATTACTAATGTTCAAAAAAGAATTTAACACAAACATGGCAAACAAAAAAAGAACCTGGCAGAAAAAAAAAGGTAAAATATTGAAGTATGTGGAAAACAGATTTTATTTAAATATTTTGTTATGATGATTCAGTTTTATTTTATACAAAATATAGTTAATGTTGTTTTGATAACTATATACTGTTCTAAACTTAAAAGATTTCACTTTATGTGGTGAATGATTTAGATTTTAAGACTAATTTTGTTTCTGTATAAGAAAAATGAAAACTTATTTGGCTCATTGAGCCAATTTGAAATAGACTAATAGTTTCAGGAGGTAAATCATCTTCAACTCAATAGACTTATTATGGACATATGGAAAATAATTTGTTGAACTGGAAAATAGGTATATTCATTAGAGGATTTAAATTGACAGGCATGCATATTGCAGAACTGATGATATTTTTCAATTTTAAATTGTTTGATCCATGCACCTGACCCACTTTAAGGAAAACAACACAGTATTTGTTGCTAGTGAAAAGATTTGGACTTGCAAGCAAAAATTAGAATTTTGGAACACTTGTATTAACCATTGTGAACTTGACAACTTCTCAGTAGTTACAGACTTTATAATTACAAAATTACATTACAAAGTCATGTATGGGTAAAAGATCCATTCAGAGTGCAAGATAGACCAGTGGATTTTAATGTTAACAGAGCACACAAATTCAGATTGTACATTACAGACAACATTTTAGAAACTGCATCAAAGAATAGCCACAATTATCTGAAAAGACTATTAAAACTTTTCCAGCTATACATCTGTGTGAGGCCAGACTTTCTGCATATACCTCAACCAAAACTACATATGGCAACATATTTAATGTAGAAGCAGTAAGAAAATTCAGCCATTTTCTGTTAACTCAAACATTAAGGAGATTTGCAGAAATGTAAAACGATGCCATTTCTCTCACTAATTTTCTTGGGGGAAATTTAGTTTTATTAATGAAAATTGTTATTTATGCTAACATGTAATGGATATATAGTTATTTTTAAGTGAACTGTTAAATATTTTTAAAATTTCTATTATAATTTTAAATGTATTAGTAGATTAAAAAACCACATAAATAAAAGTTCTTTGGGGTTCTTAATAATTTTTAACAGTGTCAAATGGTCTTGTGACCAAAAAGTTTGAGAACCAAGGACCTAAAGGGTCATTCCTTCAAGCTTGATGCATCCTTCTCTATTGTTTGGCTATACCTGTGAAGGATAACGATATCTTCTCCAGATGGTGCTAGAAGAACAATGATGGAGTCCTTCAGTTTCCTTTCTGTATTTTGAGCCCTTAGCAGAAATTTTTTCATCTTAATTTTGCTTATTTATATATGTTATTTTGGTTACATGTGACTGTTTTCCAGATTTGCTCAGAAACATATAATGAGATAGAATAAGTATATTTATAGTTGGTAAATAATTTTACAATGATTTAAAAAATGCGTCTGATTCTATATCTGAAGTATTCTTGTGGCTTGACTGTTAGACTGAATTCTGTGAGCAAACAGTATATAATACATTACTAGTTATTCAGTTTAAACTGGGGATATAGCAGTGAACAGAAATCTCAAGTCTCATGAAACTTACATTCTGGTTTTGAGGAGACAGTAATAAAATGGATATCATTGTCAGTATGTGCTGTGGAGACTACTTAAGTAGCGTAGGAGGGATAGGGAGTTGTCGCTGGGGACAGGAGGACTTGCTCTTTTATATAAGGTAGTCAGAGAAGGCCTATCTGTGGAAATACTTCTTCAATTATATGAACTAACAGTTGTTAAACTGAGTCTGTTATGTGCCCAGCATGGTTACAGAACAGGAAGGAGGCAAGTGTTGTGGGAGTGGGATGAATGAGGAGAGTTATACAAGATGAGGTGGAGAGGTTTGGGGTAGAAGGGAAGAGCACCAGATAATGTAGGCCTTGTATATCACTGTGAGATTTCTGGCTTTTAATCTGGAAGTTTTGGAGTGTTTTGAGTAAAAACATTATCTGACTCATATTTTAATAGGATCACTGGCTGTTTTGTGGAGTAGAAGCAGGAAAACCAGTTAGGAGGCTGTTAAAATAATGTGCAACAGTTGTGGCTTAGACCAAGATAGTAGCAGTGGTGGTGCTGAGATAATTAGATTCTTGGTATAATTTGTTGTAAAATCAAGTGTTTGATTTTGGATTTGACATCAGTTTTGAGGGAGGGAGGGAGGAGTCAAGATTGACTCCATAGATTTTTGGCTTGAATAAGAACAGAGCAGCCATTTGTTGAGACAGACAACACTGCAGCATGTTTTTCTTTTCTTTTTGAGGGGATGTTGGCAATCAGAAATTCGGCTTGTTAAGCTCATGATAGCTATCTGTATTCATTTTCTATGCTGTAAAACGTTACCACAGATTTAGTGGCTTAAAAGAAGATACATTTGTTGTTTCACTGTTTCTATGGAGTTAGGCATGTCTTAGTTGGGGGTTCCCTGCACTTCAGAGTTTCACCAGGCTGCACTCAAGGTATTGGCTAGGGCTGGGTTCTGGAAGTTAGACTGAAGAACAAGTCCACTGAGGTTGATGGCAGAATTCATTTTGTTGCAGCTGTAGAAATGAGAGCTTCAGTTTTCTGTTGGCTGTAGACTACCCCCAGCCCTTAGAGGTTACCCACAATTTGCTGCCAAATGGTCCTCTCCATAAGCAGTTCACAACATGGCAGCCAGCTTCTGTAAATCCAACAAGAGTGAGAGTCTGCAGCAAGAGAGAGTCAGATAATGTAACATAATCAGGGGAATGATATCCTACCCCTTTGCCATAAAATATAACATAATCATAAGAATGACAGTCCTTCATCTTTGCCTGATTCTGTTGGTCAGAAGCAAGTCACAGGTCACTCCCACATTCAAGGAGAGAGGATTACACAAAGATATGAACACCAAGAAGTGGGGATCATGGGGGCCACCTTAGAGTTTGTCTGCCAGGCTATGTAAGTAGATTTGTCCAGTAGGCAGTTGGATATATATATGGTCTGTAGTCCACGGGAGAGGTCCAGACTAGGCATGTAAATTTAAGAGTTGTGGATTTATAGATGATTTTTAAACTCATGGAGTAGTGATTTCTGGCTTTCACTTAAGATATAGAAAGAAAGAGCATTGTTCCCATCCTAAAATAAGAATAAGCTGTAATACAAAATTATAACTTTCTCAACCCATCAGAGGTGGAATTTGAGAATGGCTTACCTATAGCACGGGACAGGAAGAAGGCATGGCTACCATACAGGGGAAAGAAGAATTCAGCTAAATTTTTAATGAATTACTAAAGTCTATAAGTGTAGGCTAGCATGAGAATATAGAACCCTTGTGGACTGTAGACAGACACAAGGGTAAGGAACATCCACTTATAGGCTTTCTTCCAATGACCTTCAACAGTTGCTCATAAGAAAGACTAAGAGAAGCAGAGGAGATCAGCAAAAGCCTTGCTAGGTGGTACAGCCTACCTGGACCCTTTTCCCCTATGGAATACAGCTTTAAGCCACTGGAGGAAGGGAATAAACCCCATTTTCCATTGTGGCTGGCAGACATGAAAAGAAAAAGAAAAGCCATAAACCCTGAGGGAAGAGTAGGAAATTGTCCTGTGTTCAGATCATTAGTTTTACTATTACTGGGAGAAAGCCCCACCCCTGAAACCCCAGGATGTGGGGCTTGCTTGAGACTAAAACTGGGTCTGCATAATAGAGAACCTCCCTTTTCCCTGCTAACAAGTAAAGCAACAGCAGTTTGCCTCCCTGGGGAGAGGCAAGAGTATGGAGCGAGCCTCTGGGGCAGGTACACAGAGAAAGCCTAAAGCTGAGAATAAAAACTCTCTGGCAAACCAGTCCCCACTCTAAGCAGAAGGTGACACTAGAGAAATTTGAAATTGGTAATGCACTTAAGGCAATCATGGTGACAAAATCCAAACCCAGCTCAATTCCTGAATAGATTAACTCAACCCCTGCCTCCTCTCATCCCCCACTAATAGCTAGTTGAAGAGGGGGCTTGCCCATTTTCTGGCGTCAGTACTGTTTCCTCAGTCTGTACTGTCTTATACTGACATTCACCATTTAGGCAAAAATTATGAAACATAGAAAAAAGCAAGAAAAAACCCACTGTCAAAAATAAAAATAATCAATATACTCAAGATGACCCGGTTGTTAAAACTATCAGATAATGAGTGTAAAATAACAATGAATAACAAAGTAAAAGCTCTAATGGAAAAGGTGGACAACATGTATGAACATAGTAAATTTCATCAGAGGATGAAAACTATATGAAAGTGTCAAATGGAAATGCTAGAAATAATAATTGTGACTTAGATGGAATATATTTGGGGGCTTATTAGTAGACTCAACAAAACCAAGGAGAGAATAGTGAACTTGAAGATAGGTCAACAGAAATTATCCAAACTTAAAATGAAGAGAAAAAATTGAGACAATATCTATTTAATATCAGTTTAAAGTCATAGAACTAGATGAAATTAGTGTGAGGTGAGTATAGTCAGAAAGGAGGTCCGTGGATTTTACTCTGGGGCTCCAATTGGATCCAAAAGCATGAAAAAAGAAAGGAGGAGAAGATGAGTATAGAAACTCATTGACAGTAAAATGGATAGAGAGCTAAGAAGTACTGGAGGGGATATAGGTTATAGAAGTTTTATTTTTATTATTTTTAAGATGGGAGGAATTAACAGCCTGTTTGTATACCAGTGTAATAGAATTGGGAAATTTGATGATACCAGAGAGAGAGGTCAATCCTGAAATGATGTTCTTGATGGAGATGAGAATTAGTCTGCAAGTAGAAAATTTTATTTTATATGAGCACAGGTACCTTATTTATAATAAAGTAAATACATTTGGGTCAGTAAATTGAGGATGAGATATCCTGAAAGTTTTCTTTTGATAACATCTTTATTTTTCAGTGAAATAAAATGCTTTGAGAAGATAAAGAGGAAGGAGAAAGTATGAAATTGTGTGCTAGAACAGTAGAAGACTTAAGTGGACTAGGGATATGTAGTATGATTGCTAGAGAGCATTAACAGTCTACCTGAGGTTACTGATCATGGAATTAAAGTGAGAACATTACGTTTAGTTGTGTGTTTTTCTCCAGTCAGACTCAGGTACTTACATGCAGGTTACAGGCATAGAGTAGGTGAGTTAACAGGGTTGATGTTTAGTTAAGGGACTACAGTAAAGCAAAAGCAAAAAAAAAAAAAAAAAAAGGACATTGGAGGTGTATGTGACATAATGCTGGCATGTGAAATTTAAGCTGTAAAGATAGTAGGCTCAATGGATTATAGGTTCCTATGGAGTCCAAGAATTGTTGGAGGTAAGTGGTACTCAAAGAGAGGGATTTTTGAATTTGAGATTATGGAGAGGTGCATTTACTAGTGATGATAAGGTTAAAGTGGTTCTAACTGGAGTGGTACTGCTCCCCCACTGCAATATCTAGAAATATGGGCATGGTGCCACTAGTACTTAACGGGCAGCTGCCAGAGACGCTAAATGTTTTGCATTGAGCAGGGTATTCCCACACATAGAAGAATTGTCCTGCCTAAAATGCCTCTTTAGAAACCCTGTAAGGTATGACAGTGGGAGTGAGTAGCCGAGGAGGATAGAAGACAGGGTTTTGGAGAGGCATCAAAAACAGAGGCTCTGGCATGGAAGGATACTGGATGTTGTATATTGAAATCGCCACAAATTATATATTAAGTCTTGAAAAATGAGGATGTGACTTCCACATGGACTGCAGCTATGAAACTCTAAGTTTTGAGTTTTAAGGAAGGATTTTGACAAGGCAATGGTCTGGAAGTAGCAATGAAAAGCAAAAGAAGCACCCATCCTATCTATGAGAAATGAAAGAGAGATAGAGAAGAGGCAGTGTCCTTCAGAGAGACAAGTTTTGATTATGGCAAGAAGAAGAAGGGGAGGGATTCAATGTTTGTTTAATTTTATTTAATTACATAGTATATGTACATGGAGAGGCAGTCTTGTTTTGTAGAAAGAACAATGGATACAGTCAGAAGACCCGGCTTAAATCCTGGTTTTGTCACATAGTGACTGAAACATTGACTAAGTCACTTATTTAGACTTGATGTTGTAAATTAAGGAAATCCGACTTCGTGATCTATCTCTAAGGGCTTTTCCAGCTCATAACTTTTAATTCATATTGTAGAGAAATTTGTATACTTCAACCATGTGTGAATGGGGAAAAAACAGTAATGATAGTTAACAACTAACATTGAGTGTCTATTGTGTGCTAGGTGTATTTCTAAGCATAGTACATGTTTTAATGCTTCATACCTCTTATCAACCTACTTTGCTTTTATAATCCCCATTTTAGAGGTCATACAACTAGTAAGGCTTACAGATATGATTTGAATTCCAATGATTTGACTTCTGTCACAGTTTGGGTTTTCCAGGAAGCAGACAGTGAGTTGGAGATTAGCATGCAAAATGTCTGTTAGGGAGTCCTCTTGGTATTACCACCTTTGTAAGGGAAAGAAAGGAAGAAAAGGAAACAGGGTGGAGCAGAGGGAGGAATTGGATGGTGATTCAGAATCAAGGCCTCAACTGACCCCATAGAGCACATTAAAGCTGACATAGCTCTTAAGAATTGAGGTAAGGGACTGGCCAGGTCTTTGTATCCCTGCATGAGCAGTCATTGAATCTTGACTGACCTGGGAAAGGGCGTGTGCACTCTCATCTGAAGTGACTCTCATCAGCTAAGGCGATTCCTAAGAGAGTTGACAACTGAACACCGCTAGCAGCTGGGGAAGTCTTTTACTAAGGGAATTTGGGAGTTACATCATAGTGTCCACTTCAAAATCTATAATCACTGCAGTCCTTTATTGTCTCTAGGAAGAGGATGAGGATAAATAAGGATAGTTGAAGAAATTACAGATAGGCCTGACTCCAAAACACTTTTAAAGCAGATTGATCTTCATTCCAATCGTATTTTTGATATGAAAACCCAAAGTTTTTCCAGGGATAAGCTAAGAATGAATGTCTGCACATCAGTGCTTTTGGTAATCCTTTCTTACTTGGAGGTTCTTCATCTAAAGTCTTGAATATTCTTGGTCATTTGTGGGGGGGGGTGTTTGTTTTTTCTACTTTTTGTTAAAGGAAGATTTTCCTATTGAGTTAGAAATCTAGATGAACTTATTTGGTTGTTTTCAGCATGGATGGTATAGGGGACTAGAAGAATAATTCTCTTTTTTAATTGCTTAACAGGGTCTTTCACAGAGCCAAAAGTTTTAAGTTTGATTAGGTCTAATTTGTCAGTTTTTTTCTTTGATGGATTGTGCTTTTGGTGTCTCAGAACTCTTTGCCTAGTCCTAAATTTCAAAGATTTTTTTCCCTTTGTTCTTACTAAAAGTTTTATACTTTACATATAAATCCATGATCCATTTTAAGTTAAGTTTTGTATAGATTCGAGGGTTTTTGCTTGTTTTTGTATGGATATACAACTGCTATAGCACCATTTGTTGAAAAGAATATCCATCCTCCATTAAGTTGCTTTTGTACCTTTATCAGAAATCAATTGGGCAGGTTTGTTTGTCTGTTTATGGGTTTTCTTTTTGTGTTCCATTGATCTGTATGTCTGTCTCTCTGTCAACACCACAGTCTTGATTACTATGTATAGTAAGCCTTACCATAAGGAGGAATTATTCCTCCCATTTTATTATTATTTTTCAAAATTGTTTTGGCTATTTTAGGGCCTTTCTCTTTCCATATAAATTTTAGAATAAGTTGAGTATAACAAAAAAACTACAGATGAATTTGAGGAGAATTGACATCATGTTGAATCTTCCAGTTCTTGAATACAGTAAATTTTTCCAATTATTTAATTTTTATTTCTTTCCATAGCATTTTGGCATTTTCATCATACAGATCTTATATATATTTTGTTACATTTGTACCCAAGTATTTTATTTTCTTTGGAGTAATTGTAAATATTGCATATTTTCTTTGGAACTATTGTAAATAATGTGTTGATTTTAGATTTCAATTGTTTAGAAATGCAAATGAACCTAATGCAAATTTTAGTCTAGGAGGGGTGATTTTTTTTTAGATTCTTGGGATTTCCTATGTAGACAATAATGTCATCTGTGGATAGAGATGGTTTTATTTTTTTTTTTTTCTCAATCTGTATGCATTTAATTTCTTTTTCTTGCCTTATTGCATTGACTAGAACTTTCAGAATTATGTTGAATAGAGCAGTGAGAATGGAGATCTTTTCTCTTGTTCCCAATTTTAAAGGAATGGCATTCATTCTTTCATCATTAAATCTGGTGTTAGCTGTAGGTTTTTCAGAGATGCTCTTCATGAGTTTGAGAAAGTTTTGTTTCTAATTTTTGGAGATTTTTTTTGCATGAATTGGTGTTAAATTTGTTGGATGCTTTTTCTACATCAATTAGTGTGACCATAGATGTTTTCTTCTTTGGCCTGTAATGTGATGGCTTACATTGATTGATTTTCAGATGTTGAACCAGCCTGATATACCTGAAATAGCACTTGATTTTAATGTTAATATTCTTTCTGTATGTTGCTGGATTTTATTTGCTAATATTTTGTTGAGGATTTTTGCATCTACATTCATGAAACAGAGGTCTGTAGTTCTCTTATTTTATGATATCTTTGGCCTCATTAAATGAGTTGGAAAGTATTTCTCTTTTCTAGAAGAGATTATGTGAAATCAGTATTTTTTCAACGTTTGGTAAAACTTTCCAGTGAAACCTGGTCCTGGAAATTTGGGTGAGGAGGGCTACTTAGGCTATTTCGTGGTAGCTTGAGTTTTGGTGGTTTGTGGTTTTAAAAAATTGATGCATTTCTTCGAGTTCATAGTGTTGCCTTGTTATCCATGTAATGGCTGTGGGGTCTATAATATCCCATTTCTCTACTTATACTGGTGATATCATGTCTTCCCTTTTTTTATCTTTGTCAGTCTTGCCAAAGGTTTCTAGATTTTATTGATTTTTTTCCCCCAGAGAACTAGCTTTTTGTTTTGTTGGTTTTCTCTATTGTTTTCTTGTTTTTAATTTACTGATCTCTGCTCTTATGTTTATTATTTTCCTTCAGCTCACTTTGAATTTTTCTTTTTCTCGTTTCTTAAGGGAGGAACTTTCATTATTGATTGGAGATCTTTCCTCTTTGATATTGAAAATATTCAGTGCTATTGTTTTAGATGCATCCCACAAATTTTGATTTGTGATATTTTCATTTTCATTCACTTCTGTGTATATTTTATATTTCTTTTGAGACTTCCTCTTTGACCAGTTGGTTAATTAGGAGTGTGTTGTTTAGTTTCCCTATATTTAAAGATGTCTCTGTTATCTTGTTGATTTCTAGCTTGATTCCATTATGATCAGAAAACATACTCTGTATGATTACAATTCCTTTGAATTTAAGGGTTTTTTTAAATTATTATCTAGGATATGGTTTCTTGGTGACTATTATGTGACTGCTTTTAAAGATCACTTCATTTTGAAAGCATGTTAAGAGTTATGAACAGCTCAGATTTTTCTTATGTATCCATTTATTTTGCAGATAGTGTGAAATTAAATATTTTGTTGAATGGAATGACTTGGGAAAGTATGAGAAAATGTATTTATAAGGAATATCTAATTTCTTCAGTGGGATTTGAGAGTAGTTGTGATTTACAAATATTATTGCTGTAATAAAATTTTACCTATAGTAGACATTTTAGGATAATTTAGATACATCATCTTATAATAACTATGTTATAATAATGTTATAATACTCTGGACTTTGCCCTTAAAACTGTAAGGTTACATCCCTTTGTTGCATAAAGTAATATGACTGAACTAATAGACCAAAGGTGTTTATAATTTAAGTTAATTAGTATATATGGAAGAATTTAAGAATTTAAGAGATTTCGTCTTGTTGATAAGAGATGAATGTTCCCCCAAATACAGAGTGAATGTTCTACAACTGAAGTGTAGAAGTAACAAAATAGTATTATAATGTGTAAAGAGAGTTGGTGAGGGTACTGAAAATGTCTGGCTATTGGAAACCCAAGAGGTCTTGAATATATATGAGTTTTTCCAAAGGTAATATGAGTATACACAGCCGCACTTTTGATAAAAGAGGCTTTTGTGGTAGTAGGACTAAGAACAGTTGTGCCTTAGAGGAAACTTTGGTACATTGTATCACTTACAACTAAGTATTCAGAGGAACCAGGACCAGCAAGATTCTGACCTTGAGGTTAAGACTCCAATTTTGCTGAAATCATTAAAAAATATTGTTTGTATCTCAACATTTTCATATTCAGTGCATTTTTCTAAATAATGATATAATTTTGAGTACTTGTTTTACTTGAGAAGCAATTTTGATATCTCTGCCCATGATTTAATAGAATGTGTATAATTTTAGTTACAAAATTAATGTTAGGAACTAATTTGCAATACACCTATACTCTGATGATATCTGTGGTAAATAAAAAAAAAAGTTTAATGTGCACCTGAAAAGGAGGTATATTCTGTAGTTTTTGGTTTCAGAGTTTTATATAACAGATCAATTTTGTTGGTTGTGTTGATTAAATCTTCTGTATATCGCCTTTCATCTGTTTTGTTACTGTATCTTTCGTTATAATTGTGGACTGACTTTTCTTAGTGGTCCATCAGTTTATGCTGATTGTGCACATGTTATGAGCTATGTTATTAAATGAAGGTAGATTTTTTAATTATTGTATATTTCTGGAGAATTGTTTCTTTTATTTATGTCTTTATTTCTAGAAATGTTTTTTACCTTAAAGTCTAATTTAATACAAATTTGGCTTTAATTTGGTAGTATCTTAATGACATCTTTTTTCCTGCACTTTTCACTATCAAACTTTTTGTGTCCTGATAAGTGTATCTCTTGTTAACAATATTTAGCAAGATTTTTTTTTAATCTAGTCTCCTAGACGCTTTCCTCCCAATTTTTAGATATGAATTGTGCTTGGTGAACATTCTTGTACATGTCTATGGTACATATGAATTGCTTGGTCATAGGATATGCAAACGTTTAGTTACAGATGATTTACAAATGTGTGTCATTTTACACCACCAGAAATGTATGAGGACACTGTTGGTCCATTTAAGTTCCTAAAATTGGTATTGTGAGTTTAAGTTGTAACCATTCTGGTGGATATGTAGCCATATCTTATGGTTTGCTTTGTTTTTTTAGAGTTATAATTGACCTGTACTGGTTCCAGGCGTACAGCCTAATGATTGACTCAATATTTGTGTTCACTGTGAAATGATCACCAGGAAAAGTCTAGTTAATGACTGTCACCACACCTACTTAAAATTTATTTTTTCTTGTTGTGAGGACTTTGAAGATTTACTCTCTTAGAAACTTTCAAATATGCAGTACAGTATTAACTATAGTCACTATGTTGTACATTACATCACCATGATTTATTTTATAACTGAAAGTTTGTACTTTGTGAGCCTTTCATGCATTTTATTCTCCCCTACTCCTCACCCCCCACGTCTTTGACAACCAAAAATTTGTTTTCTGTATCTGTGAACTTGTATTCAGGTTTTTGGATTTTTTTAGGTTCCACACATAAGTGACATCATGTAATATTTGTCTTTATCAGCCTGACTTATTTCACTTATTAGCATAATGCCCTTAGGGTCCACCTGTGTTGTTGCAAATGGCAAGATTTTATTTTTCTTTTTATGGCTGAACAGTATTCCATTGTAGTCTTCTAGTCTGCCATATTGTTTGTGCCTTTTGACCCATATGTTCCATGTTTCTTTTTCTCTCCTTTCTTGTCTTTTGAGTCCATCCCACCATCACTTGTATTATTTTGGACTGTACATAAAATAGGTTACTACTTTTTTGGTGATTATCCTAATTACAGCATGCTTACTTAGTAAAGTGTAAAGTTAATCAATGCTTTTACAGTCCTCTCAGACTATCTGTTGACCTTAGAAGATTTATTTTCATTTATCCTCTTTGTAACTTGTTGCTGTTGTTAGAACTTAAATTTATCTTTTTATCTTGTAATCCCACAAAACATCATAATTATTTTATGTAGTCAACATTATTTGTTTTGCCCCATATATTTATCACTTTTGTTGCTCTTCTTTCTTTGTTCTATTTGAGGTGGCTTTTATTTTAAGTATATATTTTAGAAAACCCTCAATGTTTTAGACATTTTGAGCTGATTATTTTCTGGTTGTGGGGGACTGACTGTGCTTTGTGGATGTTTAGCAGTATTCTTGGCCTCTGCCCACTAGATGTCAGTAGTGCTCCCATTTGACAAAACCCCCAAATTCCCCAGATGTTGCCAAGTGTTGGTGAGAGGCGGTGGATCATTTCTGGTTGAGAATCACTGCTTTAGAATTTCCTTTGCTATAAGGCTTCTGATGGTGAGGCTGTCTGTTTTTGTTTGTAGAAAATACCTATTTTATCCTAACTTTTAAAAGATATTTTCTTTGGGCATAGTATTCTAGGGTTTTGTTTTGTTTTTTAGCAAGTTTAAAATACTATTCTGCTGGCTTCTGTCTTCCATTGTTGCCTTGGAGAAGTCAGTAGACTATTGCTGTATTAAGTGTAATCTTTCTACTTTGGATGTTTTTGTAGTCTTCTTTTTGTCCTTAGTTTTACATATTCCATTATGTTGCATTTAGGTGTGCAATTCTTTTTATTTATTCCCTGTGGAAATTATTAGGCTTCTTGAATCTATGGATTGATGTTTGTCATTATTTATATAACATTTTCAGGCATTATCTTGTCACATTTTGCCTCTGACCACTTTCTTTGTCCTTCTCTCTCCATCTTCTTATGTCTGTTGACGTATCACGTTTTCCACTTGTTTGCCTCTCTGTGTTGCAGTTCAAATTATTTCTTCTTACCTATCATTTAGCTCACTAATTCTTTTTAGTTCTGTCTAATCTGCTGGTATATCTGAACAATGATGTTTTAAAATTTCAAGCATTACATCTCTATTTACAGAAAATCTATTTAGTTCTTTTTCATATCTACTATGATTTTGTTTCCTAAAGATATTTTTAAACTTGCCCTGAAATATAGTTTCTTTATAAACATAATATGCACAATTATTTTATAATGTATCTGATAATGCCAGTATCTAAAATCACTTGAGTCTGATTCTGCTGCTGTTTTTGTTTCTTATTAATGGTGCCATGTGTGATTCGTTATTTTTTATTCTTTATTGTCCATTAATCTTGAAAAATTGAAAGGGAATTCTTTGTGGTCAAGGATCAAAGTGCCTTTCTTCAAAAAGAATTTAATATTGCCAGGTGCCTGGAGAACCACTTTCAGGGTTTAAGGCTCATGCCTTTTTGGACCATATAGGTGATGTAGAATTGGGCTGTAATTCTGTTGGACAGCTAACTACATCTTCTTCAGCCCTTCCCAACTGTACACCCACACAACTTTCCTTCTGTTACCTTACTCTGAGTGTGTGGCCCTTTGCAAGTCCCAGTTTAATAGCAGGTCCCCTATCTTTACCTAAAAAAAAAACCCTGGCCTTTCTATGTACTTTATTGTTTTTTTAGCTCTAGCTCAGATTTTTGCTGGTGATTTCGAATCTAGAGTCTTTAAAATATAAGTGAAGCAGAGGACAGTGAAATGTCAAGAAATACAAAGGATCTGAGACTTTACCTTGCCTACAAGGTAATAAGTTAGACTGCCTCAGTTTTGTGAATGCTAGCAGAAGACATGAGAATCCTAGTCTAGAGAAAAAGGACTTTAACAGGTGTCCCAACCCTCGGGTCACTGACATATGCTGGTCAGTGGCCTGTTAGGAATTAGGCTGCACAGCCAGAAGTGAGCAGCTAGTGAGCAAGCAAAGCTTCATCTGTATTTGCAGCCTCTCCCCAGTGTTAGCATCACCACCTCAGCTCCACCTCAGGTCATCAGGCATTAGATTCTCATAGGATCTCCAATCCCTGATGCCAAAAAGGTTGGGGCCCGCTGCTTTATAACTCATGGCACAGCAAACAGCATGAACTTCACGTTTGCTCAGAGTTTTCCTTGTCTTCTAAGTTTCATGGGGTAATGCATAGTGACTTAGGTGGATGCTGCACCTGCAGTGGGTTTGTATCATTGCTGAGGTGAACTCTATGTTTAGGGAACCCCAGACTATAAAGAGAGCTCCTAGCAAACCTGTCCAACCTTTGTCCTAGAGGGAGACATTTTTATTGTTCTGGACAGCAAACCTCTGCCCTTTGCACTGAAGGGAGGTACTAATTTGTTTTCCAAAGCTGTGCACCGTACAAACATCCTTGAAAAGATAGTCCAGAACAAAAGTTGTCAGTGCCTGTGCATAGAAGACTCACAGAAACACCAGACCCATAGAAAATTGTCTCTCAACCAGGAGGATATATTTCCTTTTTGTCCCACCTTCTCCCTATTTCTAACTTCCCAACATTTTTTTCTAGATGACAGAAAACTAGATGGTTTTATTATTTTATTTTGCCATACATATCCCCCATCTCTTTCCACACATCCCTAAGCACTCTCTCATACATTTATTTGGTGTGAAATTTTACTTTTCATCCAGGCTTTCAAGAACAAGTAAATGCCATATGTTGAGACATATATGTACTGAAGCAATATATTTAAAACTTAAATTGGTATCTTTGTGATTGGTTCTTAATACAGTAACTAGTTTTGTGTCTGTCTTTTTTATCTTGAAGGTTTAGCATAGCACCTGGACTACAGGTTAACATTTGTTGTGTCTTGTTCTATTTAATCCAAACACTTAGTCCTAATATTCAAAAGATAATATTGCTTAGATTTGGATATCTAACTACCACCCCCTAATTCTCTAGAGTAATATTTCTCAAAATATGGTACACATTCCAGCACTGGTGGTATTTCAGTTCTCTTTAGATAACGTGGATGAACATTTTTATTTTAATGTGTTAAATTCAAATATATCATCTCTCCCTACTAGTTGAATGACTGGCTTCTTTGAAAGTTTAGGGCATTGGCTGGAGCAGATACCCATGGCCCTATTAAAACTTAGAGCAGAAAACATTTCTTCCTAGACATACTGGCTTGAGAAAACTGAGGTCCTGAGAGATTAAGTACTCTGCTCCAAAGCCTGTGTACCAGTCTGGAGTTAGAAGACTATGGATTCAAACTCTAAAAAGAGACTTCTTTCCCATGCCACTCTACTAATTCTTCGTTCTCCCTCATCCAATTGTTTATAGTCCAGGGATCCCATGATTTGGTAGCTAAGGAGTATGCTAACTTTTGCCAGTCACTTGTAAAAGTGGAACTTTGGTCAGCAACCCTATGGAGTGAGAGGAAATCAGGGTCTTATAGTCACTGATTTAACCAGAGCAGCTCCATGAAAATCCTTTTCTTTCTCTTGTTCTGAAATCTCTTAAGAGGAGTTCTGTGGTTGGAGCCATAGTATACTAGCAGGTTCAACATCTCTAATATCTAAGAACTGCACTGTTCAATATGGTAGCCACTAGTCACAGTGGATAGATTTTAATTTAAATAACTTAAATTAAATTTAATTAACTTAAACTAAACATCAGTCCCTCAGTCACACTAGCCTTTTCAAATGCTTGATATTCAGTGTGACTAGTGACTACCATGTTGGATGGTATAGATCATAGAACTTTTACATCATTGCTGAAAGCTTTGTTAGTGCTGGCAAGTCCTGGGTGGAGGCAGTCATCTGTATTTCAAATTCAAGTTAGAATTGGAGGACTAGCTCTGTTCTTCGAAAGAGATCTCAGGATTTATATTATTAAGTTTGAGAGAGGGAGTGGGACGACACCAGGCTTTGGGACCCTGAGTAATGAGCATTTTGTGAGGTTAGAACAGTGATGATGGGGAAGGACTACCTAAAACAAAATCTGGTGCCTTTTCTCCTTTTCTACCTGCCAGACCCAGGGTCTGCACCAAACTAAAAGGATTGCTGGAAACCCTGGAGGAATGATTGTTTGTTTGTTTTTTGTTTAGAGATGTAAATTAATTCATCAAGGTTCTCCCTACTAGTTGAATGACTGGCTTAACTTGGGGTCTGAAAGGTAAAGGGAGGGGGATTTTCATTTATTAACTGCACATAGTTGTAATTCTAGAGCTGGACTGTTAAGATTTGTGAATTCTCTGTTTATTTTTACTCTTTAATTTCTGTATCCCCATATTGAGGTACTGTCAAAGAGAAACAGAGCTGGACGTTTGTTAAGGGCAGCAGGATAGATTAATTGAGGCTAATGCATGAAGGGAGACTCCAGCATAAATTGAGCTCAACTCTGCTAAAACAAAAGGTGGGAGCCTTTTAAAACACTGCAGTGTGCTAAAGGAAAAGTGCTGGAGATGTTAGGTGGGCAAGTTGGTCATTGTGATTAAGCCATCTGTGTTTTTGCAAATTGGTGGTTATTAAAGTTAGACTCCTACCCTCCCACTGAGACTAGAAGGTAATGGCACTATTCTTCTTAATGATTGTATTTCAAGGGATGGCTCCCCAGTCCTTGTGAAAGAAATTTCTGAGTTGTAGAATAATTACATCCTAACAATCAGAGAAAGTATTTACAGTTGCAAGTTTTCTAAATTAAATGCTCCAAGAAAAGTGAGGTTAGGAGCCTGTAGTCAGGTTTTGGCTAGAACAAAAATAGCATTAAGCTTTCTTTCTCAGCAGGCATTTTAAGGGGGCTGGGGTCATCCTAGGGACATGGCCTTGAACTGATAGAAGCTGTGCTAGAGTTTGGTCAGCATCTTGGGAGTAGGGGGAGGTTGGATGGAGTTGTTTCTGCTGAGAATTTAATTTCTCAGTATCTGGATAAAATTTTATATATAAAATTTCATGACTTTGGCACTTTGGGGAATGAGAGACTGGAATTTAATTCAGTCTCGGCAAGCAGAAAAGAACCTTTGATGAAAAGGAATAAAGCATTGTTTATGGGGCCTAAAGCAAATAGGAGAGCAATCAGGAAGGTGACTTTCAGGACTGGAGAAGCAACCGTGGAATTTATTTTGTGATTCAAGTCCAAAAATGAATGGTATGAAACAGAGTAGTCCTGAGGAAGGCAAGAACTTCCTAGAATTGAGCTCAGCTTTGAGGGGTGATAGGTGGGATTTTCTTGGTATTTCCATGAAACCCCATCTAAATTCCACAGAAATAAATTACAGTTTTCATGGTTCAGTTATTTACCTGAAATATATTTTTTTAAGATACTACCCAAAGGTGATATTTCCTTTACTGTTTGACTCCTGATTGGTTTTCAACCAGGTTTCTTCAGAATAACATGTAAAGACTCTGTTTTTGCAGTTAATTCCTCTGCCCGAAATGCCTTCCAATCCCATTCTCCATATATACTTTCAGAGAATTATTTATCCTTCAAGACCCAGCTGAAGTAGCACCCTTTGTTTCTAAAGCATAGTACTTTCTATTTTTCCTCTTATGTTATAGCTCTTACTTCTGTTTGTTGTAATCAGTTTGTAGTTTCAACTCCCTAGTCCCTGTCCCTGGCCCATAGAAGATATCTAACATTTGATTAATAGGTGTGGTTAAATAAGTTCTAAAATGTGTTTTCCAGTGTTAAGAACTCAGGTATCTTATGTGCATAGGTATAATATATATTTTGTTAATTGGATTTTTATTTGTTCTTAGATGTCATTAAGAGGATCTGCGCCAGTGACAATTGTACCTCTTCCTGGAGAGCAAGTACAGGTTCAGGGGGTCATCCAGACAGCTCAGTCTTCTGTAATTCACCCACCACACGTGCAAACGGTACAGAAATTCAAAGACTTAGTGGTTGAGAGAGGGGAATTTTGTACCCTGAGTTGTTGGACACATTGCAATTGCTGTAGTTAAGATATTATAGACCAAGATAATAAAGTTGTCATACAAATTAGACTATAGAACAAATGAGGCAAATAGAAAAGTTTTAGAATTTCTAGTTTCATGCATATACTGCCCAATGAAAACAGAAGGCAATTTAGGGGGAAATTATTGCTTAGAATTTAAGGAAAGGATTTTCTTAAGAGAAAGCGCTTTTTTTTTTTTTTTATCCCAGTGGTATCTATCCTTCATGAAAAAGAGAATTCTGAGGCAAGGGTGATGATGTGAGTATTTTAGCAAAGTAAGAAAGTGCCTTCCTTATGTTTTATGGAGGTCAAATAAAAGAGTTCTCTCATAGTAAAGCAAAGTCCTTATTTAGATCGTATCTACCTTCATATTAGCTCCTGACAACTCTAGGAAGGAAAGAGCCATGCTGGGTTCCTTTTCTTCCTATTCTTTCTCCCCATTTTATCTTCTGGCTCCTGTGAACCTCATAATGCCTTTGGTCATCTCTCATTTTTAGAAGCAGCTATCCTAGAAGAAAAGCTGTGTACTTCATTTTTCCTCCTGAATGTATAACATCTGGCAGTGTTGTCAGCTCCAGAGCTGCATCTTTATATTGTTTTCCAACATGAAAAGTGGCTGCTGCATGGGTTTTTTAGTTTTTGTATGAAGATTTTATTCTTATTTACTAGTGTTGTCATTAAAGAGAAATACTTGATCTTAGTTATAAGTAATCTCTTAGTTTTATAAATTATTTTCTTAGAGTTCAGTTGGAGGTTTTAGAGTAAACTTAGGGACAGTGAAAACAGTTGGAGGTTTAGATTAGAAATGGTATATTCATGATGCTCAAGGAAACAACAGATTTTTCTTAATTACTACTGTTATTATCCATTACTGTTATTTCTTAATTACTTTAGGTTGCAATTGTTTCTATCAAAAGATTTAATGTAAGATTTAAGAAGTTTTACACTAGAACTTGTTTGTGAAGGATATTACAGAATATAAAACAAGCTTCTCTGGAAAATTAAGATCTAAGTCTAAATAATTTAGCTTTCTATAGATAGTAATAATAATGTAGAGAATCGATTTGTGTCCTTCTTGAAGCCTACTGGGATTTTTTTTTTAAATAAAGATGAAGTTGGGTATCACAGTGCAACTTTGGACACATGTTGGGAAATGTAATACATTTTAAAAATTAAAAATAACTTGTTTTCTCAATTGTAAGATATTGTAACTTAAAACTTGCTTATGGTTATTGTGTTGACATAGTTTTAAAGGGTTTATTAATAGTTAACATTTAATTTGTGCTTGCTGTGTGCCATGTACTAATCGCTCTACCTGTATTAACTCATTGAAACTGTGAAGTTAGATAAAGTTAGAGATTTTTAAATTACATATGTTTATACCTGCCTTTGCCAGTGACCTCTACTTGCTAAATCTAATGGTCTGTTCTCAGTCCTTGTTTTACTTCACCTGTTAGCTCCATTTGGTATGGTAGATAATTCTTTTCTCAATACACAGTCTTCCCTAGTTTTCCAAGGACACCTGCCTCACTGGTTGCTTGTTCTTAGTTTCATTTGCTGGTTCCCCTTTTCCCACCTCAATGTTAAAGTGTTCTTGGGTTTTGTTCTTTGTCCTCATCTAGTCTTAATGGCTTTAAGGACTATCTAAAAGAGCTATGACTCCCAAATTTATATGTAGCCCAAACTTTTTCCTTAACTCATAGGCTTGCATATTCAGCAGTCTCTTCAATGTCATTATCTAATATTAGATATTAGTTGGATATCTAATAGCATTTCAAAGTTATCATGTCCAAAATCCAAATCAGATAACATTAATGATTAAAAAAAACAAAACTGAGTAATGTGCATCAGTATAGAAATAGGGTGGAGATCAGAGATTGGTCTTTACCATTCTAGTGAAATAGTATTCCTTTATTTTGGGGATAGACTTTCTTCTTAGTTTTGAGCCTGCTATACTGACTGTTCTTTTAATTAGTTTGGGCTCCTGAAATAAACTCTCCTTTTTCCTTTTTTTTTTTTCTTTTTTGTTTCTTTCTATTAGACCTTAGTTTTAATGACAAGTGAATTTGGGTGGTAGGAGACAGATCATTTTAAATTCTTTTTCCACCTGCATTGTTCATCATAGTAAAACCAGTTCTGTTTTTTAGGTATCATCTTTATCAGAAAGTGAGGAGTCTCAGGACTCATCTGATAGTATAGGCTCCTCACAGAAAGCCCACGGGATCCTAGCACGGCGCCCATCTTATAGGTGAGTACTCTTGTATCAAACCCTGCATGTGCTATAATATACAATGATTTCAAATGGTGCTATGGAAAAACAAACTATATAAAGAGGGAGCATGTGTTTGTATAGGAAGGGAATTATTAAGAGAAATAGATTTGAGCCAGGTTATGAAGGGTCCAAGTAGCTGTGCCAAAGAGAAATTTAGACTTACCTTTTGGTAAAGTATTAGATTTCCACATTTACTTTCAGGTAGTTAATTTTAATAGCAGTATTAAAGCAGAATTACTTTGTATTCCCTTTCTTAACTTTTAACTCTTGGCCTTTGTTACTTGTTTATCCCTTTGCTAAAACACATTGTTCTACATTCTGCATATACCTGAGGCCTCATTTCTGTCTGGAAGCCTTCTCTGATTGCTTTCTCTCCAAAGCCCCCTAGACCAAATTAGGGCTTTCTTCTCTGGCATCCTTTTACTGATCCCTGTTATAGTACTTATCTTCATCTTGTTGGAATTCCAGTTTAAGGGCATGGCCCATATATTATTATTTTTGTGCGTGTGATCCTGGGGTCTAGCAGAGTGACCATACAAGAATAGTATCAGTAATTACTTGCTGAATGATGATCTGGAAGAAGTACACCTAAGTGACAGAGAGCTGTTGAAATAATCTGGATGATTTAATATGGGTAGTAGGATAGCTTTGGAGTAGGTAGATTGAGACTCTTCTGTAGTAGAATTGACATATTTGGTGACTAGATGGTAGGAGGAAAGGGAGACCAAAAAAAGGGCAAAACCCTGTCTTTGAAATACATAAACAAATGCAGTAAGATTTTAGATATTATTAGAGAACCGTGTGTATGGCATAGTCATTCCTGCCTGGTGGAATGAGTAGGAAAGACTTCATAGAAGATGTGATTAGTTCACCACCAGTCTGATAAGTTTTGTGAGATAGGGGCAGGGAAGGGTTTTATAAGGCAGGGAAAGAGCTGCTCAGGCTGAAAGAACACTGTACTCAAAGGTAGATTGAATTAGGTTGGCTTGTTCTGGGAATTGGGAACTTAAGCTACTGGGAGAAAGAGGTTTGACAACAAAAGATAAACAGGAATCACATTACGTAGAACCTTGTTACAAAATAGAAAGAAATGTAGGAGACAGAAACATGTAAGACAAAAATGGTCTTGGTTCACAAATTGGACCCTGTTATACAGAGGGCCAGGAGAAACTAAAGAAAGAAGCAGACCACCCGATGATAGGTGGCAGGGTTAACAAGCAAGAGAACTTACTAGATAGCTACAAAATGAGTAGATCTTTGCCCTGCCTGCCAGAATCTTAAAAGTTTATATGGAGGCTTAACTGGGTCCAGTCACATATATTGTTACTTAGGAGTGATCACCAGCCAAACCGATGTGAGTTCAGCCCCCTGGCTGCTGCGGTTTATTCCTGTTCCTAGGCATCTGTTTGTATACCAGGCATCAGCAGGAATTTCCCTCATCTTTCTCTACATGCCACAGGGGCTGCCACAGGAATAGGTGTGGGCACATTGGGAGACTCTACAAATGTGATCCTAGTAGCACTCATATTTCTAGAGACAATGGGCTGGCAGACAGTGTACTTACTCCTCTGCAAATTGGTATGCTACTTAGTCACAGTGGGAGTTTGAGCATCACAGAGGTGGATCAATAGAACATGTTCTCAAAGCCCACCTCTTACTCAGAGGAGAGCTGTTGATCTATGGGGGTATATTGGGTTTCTGCCCCCTTCCAGAGCTGGGACCAAAATCGTAGGGAACTGTCTCCTTCTGTTGTCTCTCCCACAGTGTCCAACCTATATACCTTCTGGAGTCATTTAACTAAATGGTAGCCTTTTTTTAGGAGATGCCCAGAGCTTTAATCTGCTTCACTAGTATTTTTGCCTTCTCAAAGGCAGCTTGCTGCTCTCATCTTCAGTCCCACATGTGCCCTTTCTTCACCAGGCTATGTAAAGGACGAGGGTACTATGCCAGATAGGTGATAAAAAACCTCAAAACCCCCAAATTTCTACAAAGGCATGTGCCTCTGTATAGTTTTTAGGGGTTTAATAGGGTTGTACTTCATCAATCACAGCTTCTAGGACAATGCACATCTTACCGACCAAAAACGTTATGGTAGTGCCTGGAGTGCCTGGACCTTGAATTTTCTGTGGGTTCACTGCCTATCCTCTCCCTCACAGATGTTCAAGCAAAGTCTGCAGAGTGTCCTGCAACAGAGGCAAGTCTTCACATATTAACATTATATCATCAGTGTAATGGTCCTATTTTACTGATGTGGGGAAGGAAAACAGGGACTGATATTAGGTTACCATCCATGACATGTTGTGAGGTTGGCAGGTAGTGTTGGGTAAGCACTTGAAAGGTCTATTACTGTCTCTCCTGCATGAAGGCAAATTGATCTTAATTACCAGATACCTGTACTTGTCAGTCTTTCCCAAGAATCTCCTTGGAGATGAAGCCCTTTTGCAGGAACACTTGAAAAAGCTTCAGAGTAAAACAGTAACTATCTATAAATGATGAAACATTTAAAAATGATCATAAACTAGATCTCTTTGAGTATTCATTATAATGCAGTTGATAAGGAAATTGGTTATTTCTGTCACATTTTAAAATTATGACTGATGACACTGTTCCAGGATATATGAGATTTTTAAGAATTTAATACAAATATGCCCTAAAGAAAGTTCAGAATCACTTCTTATTTGACAATGCATTTGGTATAATTTAGCATATCAAGTAAGCCTAATTAGTTTAACATCTCTCTTTTGAAAGAGAACACATCTTTTGAGAAATGTTCTAGGGACCCTATAGAAAATCCCAGAGTTACTTAAAGGTCAGCAAGGCTTCATTTAGAATTTATTTTTGGGAAATTTGTCAAAAATATCAAAAGGTTTTAAATACTTGATTAAATAGGATCATGCTTATATTATCTATTTGACCAAAGTGACAAAGTTATATTTAAAAAAAAAAAAAACAACTTTTCTAGAAGAGAAGACTCAGTTTGTTTAAGCAATCAAAAGACCTGATTAAGACAAATGAGTCTACGGTCATGTCATCCTGAACACCCTGATCTCATCAGGTCTCAGAAGCTAAGCAGGGTTGGGCCTGGTTAGTACTTGGATGGGAGACCACCTAGGAATACCAGGTGCTGTAGGTGGTTAAAAAAAAAAAAAAAAAAAAAACATGAACCACAGAAATTGTTTTAAAAAAATACGGAATCTTTGTTTCCTAGGCAGACTACTTAAAAGGTGAATAAAAGCTTTTTGAAGTCTTATCAATAACAAATAGTCCAAGAAAACTTTGTCCTTTTAGTAGATGAAAGAAAATTAAGATTTAATTACAGTTGACTTAAAATATTATTAGTTTCAGTATACAACATAGTGATCACCCTGATAAGTCTAGTATCCATCTGACACCATACATAGTTATTACAGTATTATTGACTGTATTCCTTATGCTGTACTTTACATCCCCATGACTATTTTTATAACTAGCAATTTGTATTTCTTAATCTCTTCACCTTTTCACCTGCTCTCCAACCCCATTCCAATCTGGCAACTAACACTTAGCATAATACCTAGCATCTAGGTCCATCCGTGTTGTTGCAGTGGTAAGATTTCATTATTTTTTATGGCTGAATAATATTCCACTGTCTGTATGTACATTTTCTTTATGCAGTCGTCTACTGATGGGCACAGAGGTTGCTTCCATATCTTGGCTATTGTAAATAGTGCTGAAGTGAACATAGGAGTGAAAACATATTTTTGAGTAGGTGTTTTGGGTATCATTAGATAAATACCTAGAAGTAGAATTGCTGGGTCATAAAGTTAGATTTCTAGTTTCAATTTTTTGAGGAACTTCCAAACTGTTTTCCATCGTACGTTTGTGCCAATTTGCAGTTTTACCAACAGTGCTTGAGGGTTCCCTTTTCTCCACATCCTTGCCCACACTTGTTTGTTGACTTATTTGTGATAGCCATTCTGATATGTGTGAGGTGGTATTTCATTGTGCTTTTAATTTGCATTTCTGATGATTAATGATGTTGAACATCTTTTCATGTATCTATTGGCCATCTGTGTGTCCTTTTTGGAGAAATGGCTATTCGGGTCTTCTACCCATTTTTTAAACTGGATTATGTTTTTTTGAAATTAAGTTATCTGAGTTTCTTATAATAAACTTTGGCTTTTAACTCTTTACCAGATATATCATTGGCAGATATCTTTTCCCATTCATTAGGTTATCTTTTCATTTTGTTGATGGTTGCCTTCACAGTACAGAAAATTCACTTTGATATATTTCCATTTTTTTTCATTTGTTACCCTGCCAAAAGAGACCAATCTAAAATTCTCTCACACACACACACACACATACACACACACACACATGTATATATGTATACACACACATATTGCTAAGAGCAATATCACAGAGTTTATGTTTTCTTCTAGAAGTTTTATGGTTTTGGGTCTTACATATTTAGATCTTTAATCCATTTTGAGTTTATTCTTATATATAATGTAAGAAAGTGGTATTTTTTTTGCCTGTAATTTATCCAGTTTTCCCAGCACCACTGTCTTTTCCCTAGTGTATATTCTTGCCTCCTTTGTCATAGATTAACTGATCTTACAGGCATGGGTTTATTTCTGAGCTCTCTATTCTGTTCCATTGATGTATGTGTATGCTTTTATGCCAGTACCGTGCTGTTTTGATTACTATAACCTTGTAGTATAGTTTGATATCAGGTCACGTGGTACTTCCAGCTTTGTTCTTTCTCAAGATTGCTTTGGCTATTCAGGTTCTTTTGTGGTTCCATATACATTTTAAGATTATTTGTTCTAGTTCTTTGAAAAGTACCATTGGTATTTTGCTAGGGGTAGCATTGAATCTACTAGATTGTTTTGGGTAGTGTGGACATTTTAATGATGTTAATTTTTCCTAACCATAAGCACAGTATATCCTTCCATTTATTCCCATCTTCAAGCGTTCTCTCAATATTGTTTCATGGCATCTGCAAATAATGAGTTTTACTTCTTCTTGTCCAATTTGGATGACTTTCCTTTTTTTTTTTTTTTTTTAATGCTGTAGCTAGGACTTCCAGTACTATGTTGAATAAAAGTGGAGTGAAAGTGGATCTCCTCGTCTTGCTCCTGATTTTAAGGAAAACATTTTTAGCTTTTCACTGTTGAGTATGACATTGCTGTGGGTTTGTCATATGTAGCCTTTATTATTAGAGGTATGTTCCCTCTATTCTTACTCTGCTAAGTTATTGTTGTTGTTTTAATAATGAACAGCTACTGGATTTAAATACTTTTACTATCTCTACAGACATGACCATGTGATTTTTATCTTTTATTTTATTTATGTGGTGAATCATGTTATTTGATTTATGGATACTGAACCAACCTTGCGTCCGAGGAATAAATCCTGTTTGACCATGGTGTGTGATCTTTTTAATTTATTGTTGAATTCTGTTTGCTACTCTTTCTTTGAGGAGTTTTACATCTCTTTTCATCAGGGATATAAGTCTGTAATTTTATGTTTTGTCTGGTTTTGGAATCAGTGTAATAGTGGCCTTGTAAATTGAGGTTGGAAGCGTTCCCTCTTGAAATTTTTGGAATAGTTTGAGAAGGACAGGTGTTAATTCTTCTTTGAATGTTTGTTAAAACTCATTTGTTAAGCCATTTGGTCCAGACTTTCATTTGTTGGGAGTTTTTCGATTACTGATACAATTTTGTTTGCAGTAATCAGTCTGTTCAGATTTTCTGTTCCTTCTTGATTCAGTCTGGGAAGATTGTATGTTTCTAGGAATTTATACATTTCTTTCATATTGTCCAATTTGCTGGCATATAATTCTTTAATATTTTCTTATAATCCTTTGCATTTCTGTGGTGGTGGTGCCACTTCTCTTTCACTTCTGATTTTATTTATTTGGGCCCTGCACGCCCCCCCCCGCCCCCCCGCTCTCTTTTTGATGATTCTGGTTAAAGGTTTATCAATTTTGTTTATCTTTTCAAGGAACCAGCTCTTGATTTCATTGACCTTTTGTACAGTTTCTGACTCATTTTTCCCCCACTCTGATCTTTATTATTTCCTTCCTTCTGCTCACTTTGGGCTTTGTTTGCTGTTCTTTTTCTAGTTCCTTTAGGTGAAAGGTTAGATTGTTTTTTGAGATTTTTCTGTTTCTTGAGGTAGGCCTGTACTGCTATGAATTTTCCTCTTAGGGCTGCTTTTGCTGTGCCCCATAGATTTTGAGTCATTGTGTTTGCATTTTCATCTGTCTCAAAGTGTATTTTGATTTCTTCCTTGATTTCATCGTTAACCCATTCATTGTTTAGTAGCATGCTATTTAGCCTCCATGTGTTTGTGTTTTTCCATTTTTTTCTTGTAATTGACTCCTAGTTTCATATTGTGTGGTCAGAGAAGACGCTGAATATGATTTCAGTCTTCTTATATTTACTGAGACTTGTTTTGTGGCCTAACATGCGGTCAGTCTATCTTGGAAAGTGTTCCAGGTGTACTTGAAAAGACTGTATATTCTGCTGTTTAGGGTTGAGATGGCTCCAAAAGTATCAATTAACTCCATCTGGTCTAGTGTGTCATTTAAGGCCAGTGTTTCCTTGTTGACTGTCTGGAAGATGTGTCCACTGGTGTCAATGGGGAGTTAAGTCCCCTACTATGACTGCTACTGTTGATCTCTCCCTTTATGACAGTATTTGCTTTATATAGTTAGGTGCTCTTACATTGGGTGTACAGATATTTTGAGTTATGTCCTCTTGCTGGATGATCCCTTTATTGTTAATGAAATACTCTTCTTTGTCCTTGTTTTATAGTCAGTTTTGTCTAAGTATTGCTGCCCCAGTTTTTTTCATTTCCATTTGCATGAAATATGTTTTTCCATTCCTTTATATTTTTAGTTTTGTTTGTCTTTTGAGCTGGAGTGGGTCTCTTATAAGTAGCATATATATATAGGTCTTGTTTTTTATATCCATTCAGTCACTCTGTGTCTTTTGATTGCAGCATTTAGTCACTTGACATTTAAAATAATTATTGATAGATGTATGGTTATTATTACTATTTTATTGTTTTTGTGTTTCTTTTCTGTTCCTTCCTTATTCTCCTGCTCTCTTGTACATGTGGATGACTTTCTATAGTGTTATATTTAATTCCTTTCCCTATATTTCTTGTATATCTCTTGTAGAGTTTTGGTTTGTGGTTACTATGTGCTTCCTATCTACCAGCCTATATTTATAGCAGTTATATTAAGTTGATGGTCACTTAAGTTTGAACACATTTTAAAATCCTTACAATTTTGAATCTCCCCCCCTCCATATGTATATTTTGGTCATTATTTTTTTACTTGTTTTGTGTGTATCCCTTAATTTATTGTTGTAATTACACATGATCTTCCTACTATTGCCTTTTAACCTTTATACTAGTTTTATACTTGGTTGATCCGCTGCTTTTATTATATGTTTGCCTTTGTCAATTAGAATTTTTTTCCTGTATTTTCTTACTCATATTTTTTGATCTTTACATTTCTTTAAAAAGTTTCTTTAACATTTCTTATACTGGTTTAGTGGTGATGAACTCATTTAGTATTTTCTTGTTTGGGAAACTGTCACTCCTTCAGTCTAAATGGTGTCTTGCTGTGTAGCCTTAATCGTAGGTCCTTTGGTTCATCACTTTGAACATTTCATACCAATCCCTGCCTGCCTGTATAGTTTCTGTTGAGAAATCAATTGACAGTCTTATGGGAGCTCCCTTGTACATCACTAACTGCTTTTCTCTTGCTACTGTTAGGATTCTTTTTGTCTTTAACCTTTGGCCTTTTAAATTATGATGTGTGTTGATATGGGCTTCTTTGGGGTCAGTTCATTTGGGATTTTCTGTGCTTCCTAGACTTGTATGTCTATTTTCTTAGCCAGGTTAAGGACTTTTTCAATTATTGCTCTCTCTCTCTTGGTACTCAATGACACAAATGTTGGTATGCTTGACATTGTCCTAGGGCTCCCTTAAGCTATCTTTTTTCTTTCTTTTTGCTGTACTGATTGTTTTCTGGATGGTTGGTTCGATCCTCTGTTTCATCTCATTTGCAGTTGATTCTGTGTAATCTATTCTTTATTTCTGCCTGGTTCTTTTTTTATGTTTCTTATCTCTGTTGAAGTTCTTGCTGAATTCATCTAGTCCTTCCTAATTTCAGTGAACATCCTTATAACCACTGTTTTGAACTCTGCATCCGGTAGATTGCTTTCCTCCATTTCATTTAGTTCTTTTTTTTAGAGTTCATTTGGGACTTGTCTTCTCATTTTGGCTGCCTCCCTATGTTTGTTTTTATGCATTAGGTAAATCTATTATATGTCCCAGTCCTGGCATCTTGGTCTAATGTAGTAAGGGTCAGTGCACAGTCTTGGTGGTCACCTGAGCTGGGTCTTTCAGGGGTTGTGTCCTTCTGGTATAGTTGAACCTTGATTGCTATTTGCTTGTCAGTGAATGGGATTGGCTGTGACTGCAGATGAACTGTTGTACAGGGGCTGACCCCATGGAGCACAAATTGCGTTAGCAGGACTCTGCTCCCAACCAAGTCTGCCCTTCAGTGGGTCATTTGTGGAGCTGGTCAGGTGGTGCTCTGATGTGGTCTGAAGCCAGCCATGGAGTGTGCTAGATCTAGAGCCTATTGGGAGGGGCTTTGGTTCAGGCCAAGGTCAGCCATCACTTGTGACCTCCTGGTAGTAACTACAAAGTGATCTGTGGTTGGCTGCCAGTGGTGTCAGGCTTGGGACCCATTGGTGGGTACCATGCTGTGAGCTGAGGCCAACCACCACTATGTGGGTATGTGGCTATTTAGTTGAAGCTACATTCCAAACCAAGACTGGCTGCCACTTCTGTGAGGCTCAGAGGCCACTTAATGAGAGTTCCAGTGGAAGCTGAGACCAGCTGCTACTTGTGCTGGGTGTGGGGGCCACTCAGCAAGAGGTTTAGGACACAAGCCAACTACCGCTTGTTTTGGGTTTGTGGACCTTTGAGAGATTTTAGGAAAGGTCACAGCACAAGCCGAGGGAGGCTGCGTATGTGGAAAAGCCACTTGAATGCTTCAGGCCAGGTGCACAAATTTGGTGGGGTGAATGGTGTTAGCCAGGTTAATGGAGAACAGAGATTTGGTTGGTGCCCACCTGCGCCAAGATGGCTGGGTGCAAAGAGTACTCCACAAAGAAACAGTGGCACCTGCCAGCACTTCCATCTCTGGAGAGAGCTGCCCTGATCCTCCAGCCCTCACATTGAAACTAGTCAGTTCAGTTCCTATCTGTCCCTTGCAGTTTTCGAGCTCTTTCCCTTGCATTGATCCCTTTTAAAGAACTCCCAGGTCTCCAGTAGCCCTCCATCTCATTTGGATGCAAGTCCTGTTAGTTTTCACAGCCACGTTATGGGGACTCCTTTTCCTGGCACTGGTGTCCCAGGCTATGGAGACTGGTGTGGGGTTGTGATGCCCTCCTTGCTCCTCAGAGTGGATTGCTGCAACATTCGTCCCGTATCTTAGTCACCACACCATGGATATTGTACTTGCCTGTTCTGTAACTCCATCCCACCTACCAGTCTTAATGTAGCTTTTTCTTGAGGAATTCCATTCAGCTAGTCTTCAAGTGGTTGTCAGTAATGGTTGTTCTATAATTTAGTTGTACTTTTGATGTGTTTGTGGGAGGAGGCAAGTACAGTGTTTACCTATTCCACCATCTTGACCAGGAGTTGAAAATTTAGTTTTACATAAGTACACTGTCTATATTAAAACTTATTTTTCTTCAAGTCCATTAAGTAGAGCTCTTTTACAAATTAATTTTGGCAATATACTCTAGAGTGGAAAAACATTACGTGTTTATAACATATATCCATAGACATACATGAACAGAGACTCCATTCTTTCACCTAAAACTTTAGCCATGAATTAGGTACAACAACATAGTTTATAAATAACAGTTGAATTTAAATTGTTTCTGGCAGACAGAGCAAGTTACCTGCTTACATGGCTAAAGCTTTTCACTGGTATATATGGAGAAGACTTTTAAGATTTGTATTTGCCCTTGAGTAATCTTACAAAGGTTTTTGGGCAAGGAGCTTCTACAGCAGTCTGTATTTTAAAAGTCTCTCCCCCCACCCCCACTTTTTTTTTCAGTCTCTGTGGGCAGTGTTTTATCTCCTGGGGTGTTTACATTTCAAGCATAAGATTTATAACTTTAGGGGACAAAAAGAATGCAAGTTTTTTCCTACATGTTTTGGGATATATTTTTCTGTTATCAGAAGTCTAGTGTAATTAGTATTTAAAATGTTCCTTTGTATTAGGAGTCAGGCCACATAGGTCACTCTATTCATTTCTTTGTCAATCACCACTCATCCTCCCCCCCTTTGCTCTCCTGACTATCTCGGGGATTTTACCTCTTAGCATTCTCATCAGGCTTTGTCACAGTACTCAGATCTTATTCTATGACAGTTTGTGACGTCTTAGCTTTGCAAAATGGCACATTAAGGTGGCTTTTTTTTTTTCCTGCCACCTTTTCTTCTAGTCCCGAAGCTAGCAGAGTAGTGGACACCTGCACATCCTTCTCTCACCTCAGCCCTTCTTCAGAATTTCTTGAGCTAAAGCTCAAGTTGGGCATTAGTGGCCAGCCAGACTGCCCACAGCATAGGCCAGCCCACTGTGGCAGCCATTTGTTTCTTTGCTGCAATGAGCTATGTGCAGTTTCTTAAAAGCCCTAAAGAAGCTAGTGTTTTGGGGATATCCCCATACTGATGCAGTGATTCATAAGCATACAAACCACATAAAGGTCAGTGGCCAACTCAAGATTTCCCTTGCAGATGCCTCTTTCCCAAGGCCTATTTCTCCAGTCTCCTGGCTGGCTTGCCAAATGTTAGTTCACAAACTGGCCTGTACACAGAGGGCAAAGGGAGACTAAAGAAAGAGGCAGACCACTCCAGATTGGCAGGTAAGCAAGGGAGCTTACTTATAAGGCTTGTTTGGGGTGGCTGCAAGGTGAACAGATCTCTTCTCTACCACTGGAACCTTAAAAGTTTATATAGAGGCCTTTACTGGGTTCGGTCACACGTTGTCCAAATGGTCTCAGCAACACCTTAGTTTTCCAAGGCTATGTCCTTGGAAAAGCTCCCACTGAGAGTGGTAGGCAGTGCATACATTCCAAGGACAGGGGAGGTGATGAGGAGCATTTGATTGTCCAGGTCTAGCTTATGAGTCAACCAGCAGTCATGTCCTCTGGTTTACCTCCTCCAACAAGTCTGTTGAAGTTTGTATTAATTACCTTTAGACTTAGCTTAGACTGTTGTTAGTGGCAGTCACCAAAAGAGTGCAAATAAAAAGTTTAATTTCTAAACAATGGGATTTCCAAAAATTCCCAGTGTAAAACAGTTAGAAATCTCATTACCCACCCTCCCCAGTAAACAATAAAAACAATATATTTTCAAGTACACAAGCTGAAACCGGAATGGGAAGTTAGAAACCAGCATCAAATCCAAGATATACCCATTACTTTAAGTCTACTGCAGTAAGTCTGAACCTGAGATTTCTGTATGAAGCTAGAATACCTGTAAAAAGCTAGAGCATCTGAAAAAAAGTTTCCCCGAATTAAACTTTCTGGATTACCATAGATTAGGATCAATCAAATATGAATTCAGTCAAAAATCATCAAACTGATTCTCAGCTCAAAAAATGCAGAGAAAATGTTTGATAAAACTTAGTACCCACTTAAATTTTTAGCAAATCAGGAATAAAAATGAGCTTCTTTAGCATACATTGACTTTTAGAGCTGAATATATATATTGGAAGATGATGGCTTAAAGTCCCAGACTGGCCACTACATGGTGAACACATGGACCAGATCAGAACTGCACTGCAAAGCCTTTGAAATCTGAATTGGCTTTGGAATCACAACCCATACAAGGCTGACCAGAACTTGTGGCCTGGATACAACCAGGTTGACAGCCTGCTAAAACAAGAATATGAAAAGTTCTTTATTGAAACAACTGAGTAGGATACCACAATATTAAAAATGTCCAAAATTACTTGGCATACAAAGAACCTGGATGAATCTAACTTGCATAGGACATAGCTGTCAGCAGATGCTCTCTCCTAGATGACAGATATTAGAATTATGTGACAGACTTCAAAGGAGCGATTATTAAAGTGTTCTAACAAGTAAGGGTAAACTCTCTTAAAATGAATGAGAAGATAGAAAAAGAGAACGATATAGAAATTTTAGAGCTGAGAAATACATTAACAGAAATAAAACCTAACTGGATGGGTTCAGTAAGAGAATAGAGATAAGGAGCTAATCAACTTCAAAGGTAGCTCAATGGAAATTATCCAATCTGAACAATCTGAAAAAATTAACAAATTCTTGGGAATTTGTAAGACAGCACCAAAAGATCTAACATTTGGGTCATAGGAGAGGAAAAAGTATGTTGCAGAAAAAAATATTTGATGAAATAATGGCTGAAATGTCCCCAAATTTGATGAAACCTACGATTTAAAAAGCTCAGCAAACTCTAAACAGGGTAAACACAAAGAAATCCTTCTTTCCAGACACATCATAATCAGACTGCTGAAAACTAAAGACAAAAATCTTGTGAGCAGAGAGAGAAAAATGACACATTACTTGTAAGGGAACTATGTGAGTGACTACAGGTTTCTTGTCAAAAACAATTGAGACTGGAAGGAAAGGAAATAGCATTTTAAAGTTCTGAAAGAAAAGAATTATCAATCCAGAATTCTGTATCTAGTAAAAATATCCCTCAGAAATGCAGGTGAAATATTCTAAGATGAAAGAAAACTAAGAGAAATCATTGACAGCAGAACTGCTCTAAAATAACTGCTAAGAAAGTTCTTAAGATAGAAATTTGGAAGATTAGGAATGAAGAAACAGCAAGATTTGGGCACATATAATGGACTATTCTACTGAATTCTTTAAAACATGTTTGATGGTTGAAAAAATACATCATTGATGGGGTTTTCGATGTATGCAGGTGTAACAAATAAGATAACAACATTGTAAGGTATGGAAATGTCTAATCACTATGTTGTGCACCTGAAACTAACAAAAAATTTGTGTCAACTATAATTTAAAAAAAAAAAATTTTTTTAAGACAACTACAACATACAGAGGGGAGGATAAAGAAATTCCATATGATGGTATGATTTCTAAGATTCACTTGAAGTGGTGAAATAATGATTCTAATTAGACTAGGTATGTATGTGCATTATAATACTCTAGAGCAACTACTAAAAAAGATACATAAGATTTAGTCAGATAATTCTGAAAAATCTTTAAATAACTCAGAATGCAGAATAATTTAAAAATAAAAACCAGAAAGCAAATAATAAAATTGTAATAGATATTAATAATTATACTAAGACATGGCTTATAATCACTGGATTATAAAACTATAATACTCCTCATGAATCTAAACACGAAACCCTAAATAAACTATTAATATATTATAATGATCAAGCAGGATTTATCCCAGGAATGCAAGATTGCTTTAACATATTCATAGAAAAAAAATGTATGATTATCTCAAGCTTAAATTTCTCCAGTTTTATTGGGTAGAACCAGCTTTGGGCCTGATAAGGGCTCTCACTCTTCAGTAATTGCATGGTTTGCATTTTGGAATTTATGGATGCCTATTCCTGGAAGTAGATGCTGTTAGGAATGTAGAGAGGGAATTTCTTCATGGGCTGGAACATAGTAGAAACATGAAAGCTCCCTTTTAATGCTAAGGGATTTTTCCTTTGTGATTCTTTTTTGTTAGCTGTGTTCACACAAGTATATATCAGTTTTCCGGTTTTTTTCCTACAGTGAACATGGAATTCTTAAGTCGATATTTTTCTTTTATTTTTTTCCAGAAACAAATAATGCTTATTTCTTCCTCCTCCCCTGATTGTGTTTTGGAAGACCTTTCTTTTCAGCACGGAAGCTTTTACCATCCCTTATTCCTGTCATGAGTCCCATTTTACCAACTCTGAGGGATACTGTGGGATCTTATTTGCTGCTGCTTGTTAAAATAAGCAGTTTTATCATCGATACTCTGTATTTTTTAAGTATTTCTAATATTTTCTTTTCCTAAAAACCATGGGCTTCTCTTCCACTACAGAGTTGAAGGTTGAAAAAATAAACTTGATCTTTTTAAAACAAGGTCACTGACACTATTTAGAAAATGAATAGTACTTTGCTAATTAATGAAATACCTCAAAACGGAACTTTATCTCCTGTTGGAGAAAATTCTATTTTATACCTCTATACCTTTATACATCTAAAAGCACTCTGTATGAGTTTTCATTCAGTGTCTCTTTTCAAATACTAATGAACTAAAATATAACTAGCCTGCTGTAGACCAGAACAATAGTATTTGCTAGACAAAGGATTCCTTGACACATTTTTTTGTGCCTAGTAGGTTACTGTACTTTTAACCAGAGATTTAAAATGGTTTATTTAAGTTTCTTTTCATAAAACTGACCTTATTACCAACATTAATAGAGTTGTATTATTCACAGAAAAATTTTGAAAGACCTATCTTCTGAAGATACACGGGGCAGAAAAGGAGACGGAGAAAACCCTGGAGTTTCTGCTGTTACTTCTATGTCTGTTCCAACTCCCATCTATCAGACTAGCACCGGACAGTACAGTATGTATAGCAATAAATTTCCACCTGATAGACAAAAACTAACTTTTCTGTATAAAGAAGTGGTGTATAGAAAGACTGTCATACTTTAATGGTGATGATTATTAAAGGATAACATTTGGGGCCAGATACAATGTAAAGTTCTTTTTCAGCATTCTCTCATTTACTCCTTACAACAACTTTGTGATGTAACAAGTTATCACTTTGTAAGGGGAACTGAGGTTTAGAAAGTTAGATAATGTCCCTAAAGTCACACAGCTTATAAATGATACACTTACTTTGGATATAAGTCCATGAGTTTTGACAAATGCATGGAATTGTCTAACCACCACCACAATCAAGATATAATTCTGTCACCCCAAGAAATTCACTTGTGCTATCCATTTGTAAATAATCTCTCTCTACTCCAAACCCTATTCTTCCAGTCTAATTGCTTCTTGCCACAAAATATAATCTACCATCTGACCACCTCCCACCATCTCTAGTCACTACTACCTTAGTTATACTCATCTGAATTAATGCAACAGGCATCCAGTTGGTTATCCTGCTCTAATAGTTTTCCATTCTGCAAGCAAAGCGATTTATTTTAAATGTCAGTTAGATCACACCACTCTTGATCAGAATCCTGTGATGACATCCCATCACACTTGGAATAAGTCCTACAAGGCATTACATTCAGTCCTTGCCTACCTGATCCCATCTCCTGCCACTTGATGGCATTCTGGCCACACAGACTTTCTTGGTATTCCTTCAACACAAACTTGTTTCTGCCTCAGGGTCTTAGGAGTTCTCATCCTCACTGCCTGGCACGTTCTTCTCCCAGATCTTCACATGACTTTCATCCTCGCTTCTGCTCTGCATAAATGTCACCCCAAAGAGACTGCTCTTTTTAATTATGGTTATAAATTAGCTTATTTATGATCTATTCTCAAAAAATATGAGTTCCTTGATGGGAAGAACTTTGTCTTGTTCACAGCTGTATATGTACCCTTGGCATATAAGGCATAGCATATAGATTTTTAGCAAAATTTGTTAAGAATAAATGATTTAAAGACTGTATATAGAGTACCTCTGGGAGAACACATAAACTGGGAACAGTGGTTGTAAGGAAGGAAACAGGAGCAGAGGTCAGAGGCAGTTGGAAAAGTTCACTTTTATTTCAAACAAAACTGAATTTTTTTTACATATATTACTGTTTTCCCCCAGATTTTAAGGCAGCATATTAGCAAGTTAAAAATTATCATACATTTGTGCCCTACCCCCCCCCCCACCCTTATCCACAGGGGATGCATTCCAAGACCCCCAGTGGATGCCTGAAACCAAGAATAGGTGGATGCCTGAAACCAAGAATAGTGCCAACCCCTCTAGATACTGTTTTTTTCTGTGAATACAGACCTATGATAAAGTTAAATTTATAAATTAGGCAGCTTCACAGATAGAAGATTAATTCATGCCATAGATCTTAGTAACTTCATACAATTTTTTTTCTTTAAGTCAAAAACTTTTTCACTTAACAGAAGCACTTTACAGCTTCTCTTTGACATAACCAAATTGCCAGCATAGTACTCCTGCACTTAGTGGCCATTCTTAAGTAAAATGAAAGGCTATTTGAACACAAGCACTGTGATACTGTGACATTCTAGCTGATAACCAAGTCGGCTATTAAAGGCTGACAGGCAGGTAGTATATACAGTGTGGATATTCTGGAATGATTCATGTCCTGAGCAGGATGGTGCAAGGAAGGAAGGAGATTTCATCACACTACTCAGAATGGCATGCAGTTTAAAACTTGAGAATTGCTTATTTCTGAAATTTTCCACTTAATATTTTTAGACAGCATTTGACTGCAGGTGGCTGAAACTGTAGAAAATAAAACCATGACTAAAGAGTGTCAACTGTATATGTTATTAAAATTAGTATAATACAACTAGTATTTAGGGCAGCATCATCCAATAGAACTTCTTTGATGAGGGAGATGTCCTATTTCTGCACTGTCCAGTACAGTAGCCACTAAGCCATGTGTATGTGTGACTCTTAAATACTTGAAATGTGGCTGGTGAGACTGAAAAACTAAATTTCTTATTTTGCTTAATTCTAAGTAATTTACATAGCCACATGTGGCTAATGACTACTGTGTTGGACAGTGCAGATTTAGAGTAAATTCAATCACGTAAATACACATGCTAAGAACAGAAAAAAGATTTGCAAAAGTGAAAACAGTTCTGTATTATCACATATATTTAACGTCGAAATATGTATATCTCTACAGTGTATAGATATATTAATATAGTTCACCCCTGAACAATATGGGGGTTGGGCATACCGATCCCTTGCACAGACAAAAATCCACATGTAACTTCTGACTCCTCAGAAAGTTAACTACTAATAGCCTACTGTTGACTGAAAGCCTAACTGGTAATAAATAGTTGATTAACACATTTTTTGTATGTTATACATATTATATACTGTATTCTTATGATAAACTAAAGAAAATGTTATTAGGAAAATCATAAGAGAAAATATATTTATAATACTGTGTATTTACTGGGAAAAAAAACCCTCATTTAAGTGAACAATGCAGTTTAACCCATGTTGTTCAAGAGTCAACTATATTATCAGTCTGTGTGAGCACAGGGAAGAATTAGGAAGGATGTACACCAAAAAGAATGGTTCCCTTAGAATGGGGGTGAGGGGTGGCCAGTGGAATAAATAGGGATAGATAATGGAACATTTTCTATTTTATTTGCATAAATACGTGTGTGTGTGTATGTGTGTGTATAAAATGTTTGTTGTAGGTAAGGAGATTAAAAGTAATTGTGCTAATATAAGTTTAAAATCTCTGCATCTAAAAAAACTTAATGTTTTTACTTCTAAATTCATATAAATTAAAATATGTAGGAATATTTGTTGTGAGGCAGTGGAAGAGGGATAATTAGGAAACTCCTGAAAATATTTTTTTAAATTAAAACAGAAAGGGAAGGCAAGTATATTTTAGCTTCCTGGTAGGGAAAGCATAAAGGGGGGAGGGGAAGGAATGTGTAATTATAATCTGAAAAGAGGCATTAGATTCTGAAGGAGGCTTATTACGTGAGAATTGCCTAATGCTAAAATGTTTTCTATCTGGTCATGCCTTATGGATGTTTCACTTAAGGTTTTAGGGGAAAGCATTAACATAAATATAATTCTGTGAGAAATGTTCCTGGGGAGCTTAGTAGTGTGATCTACAAAGTGGCTTTCTGATAACTTTATTGATTTTTGCTAGGAAATGAGTGAATATGTTACATTTTTAAAATATCACTTAATAGTTTAAGCTAGTCTCTATTAAGGGTAAAAAGAAGCCATATCGAGACTAGTAGGAGGGACAAAAATGCAAATGGGCTTGGCCTACATCCATGTGTGGCAGTTGAGTATAGGGAGGAATATGGCTGCAGAGACAGAAGAGCTAGGGGTCCCAGTCCCACATTGGGCTCCCCAGCCCAGAGCATCAGTGTCAGGGAGAGGAGCTCCCACAACATCTGGCTACAAAATACAGTGGAGATTCCATATGTCTGGATGAGACAGAAGGCTGCTAGAAATGCAGGTATCCTCTCCAAGGGCCTATGCACAGACTCTCCTGCTCCATGGCGCTCACCCTGGACTCAAACAGAGGGACAGTAGCTTGGGAGATGCCAGAGGCAGACAGGGAGAGACTGAGTTGTGTGGCTTCAGGGTGAAGGCTGGAGAAGGAATAGTCACCATTGTCTATGTGTTGAGCCCTTCTCCCATGCAGCCTGCAGTGGGCTTCTTTCCTGTGTTGACCCTTCCCCTGACATGGCCAAATTTGAATCTTCATTGGCCTGGTGAAACCTGCTTGCTCCATTCCGGTAACCCCCTGAGACCCTGCTTCACCCAGTTCTCATACCACAAAAGGCACTTTCAGCCTCAGTTGGCTCCAAGTTATTTGCTCAGTGGCTCCAGCTCAGCACTGGTGCCAAACCTGAATCTGCATTAACCTAATGAATACCAGTCACCCTGGTGACTCCCTGAAACCCTAACCATACCCAACTCATGTACCAAGGCTTTTTCAGTTAGTTGCTGAGCTTTATGGGCAGCCAGCAGATGGCAGCAGGCCCTCGGGGTGCCCTAGGATTTTTGCTGAGCTGATCCAGGCCTGGTACTGGTAGCAGCTAGCCTCAGTTCACAGTGTGACCTCTCTCATACCCTTCAGGTCCAGCACAGGCAGCAATCAACCACATATCTCTTTGCAGCTCCTACCACGTAGCCTCAGGCCAGTCACAAGCTGTGGCTGACATTGACCTGCACGGGAGCCCCTCCTAAGAGGCCCCAGGACCAACACACCCAGAGGTGGCGTCAGATCACGACACAGCACCACCTGATCAACCCACATCTGGCATATTCATAAAGAGTGGTCTTGGCAGGCACCAGAGCCTACTGGAGCAAATCGCACTCCATGGGGTCAGCCCCACACACAAGCTCCCACACTGTGGGCATAGCCAGTCCTCAAGAGCCAGTCAGCCTGAGAGTCAGTCCCACCCACTGATGAACCAACACAAAACAAGGCTTAGCTACAGCAGGAGGACACACAACGCACACAAGGGACACTCCTGTAGCACCCAGCATAGGTGGTCAGAGACTGCACCACTGGGCCCCACGGGGTACCTACTTATACAAAACCACCAAGCCATGACTGAGAGACATAGCAGGTCTACTTAATTATATGGAAGCAAACACAGAGAGGCAGCCAAAATGAGGAAACAACCATGTTCCAAATGAAAGAAAAGGAGAAAATTCTAGGAAAAGAACTAAACGAAATGGAGGCAAGCAACCTACCAGATACAGAGTTCAAAACACTGGTTATGAGGATGCTTAAGGAACTTAGAACTTCAGCAAAGAGATGGTAAGAATAGACAACCATAAAAAACAACCAGTCAGAAATGAAAAATACAGTAACTGAAATAAAAAAAAAAAAAACTAGAAGGAATTACAGATTAAATGAAGAAGTTCAAATCAGTGATTAGGAAGACAAGGTAGCTGAAAACACCCAATTGAAATAGTAAAAAAATAAAAGAATCAAAAAAAAATGAGGATTGTTTAAGGGATCTCTGAGACAACATCAAATGTACCAACATTCACATCATATGGATACAAGAAGGAGAAGAGAAAGAACAAGGGATTGAGAAAAAAATGACTAAAAACTTCCCTAACTTGTTGAGATAGACTTATAAGTCCAGGAAGTGCAGAGGGTCCCAAACAAGATGAACCCAAATATGCCAACACCAAACGATAGCATAATTAAAATGACAAAGGTTAAAGACAAAGAGAGAATCCTAAAAGCAGCAAGAGAAGGGCAGCTAGTTACTTAAAAGGGAGCTCTCCCAGTAGACTGTCGCCTGATTTCTCAACAGAAACTTTGTGGGCCAGAAGGGATTGGCATGAAATATTCAAAATGATAAAAAGTCAGTCCCTATAAACAACACGATTCTACCCAGCAAGGCTCTTTGAAAATTGAAGGAGAAATACAGAGCTTCCCAGATAAGAAAAAGTTAAAGGAGTTAATTACCACCAAACCAGTTATTACAAGATATGTTTAAGGGACTTCTTTATGAAAAAGAATGGGGAAAACATAAATGTGAATAATAAAATGGCAATAACTATGTACCTATCAATAATTTTAAAGTAAATGGATTAAGTGCTCCAATCAAAATACATAGGGAAACTGAATGGATAAGAAAACAAAGATCCATCATATGCACTGTTAAGAAAGACCCACTTCAGATCTAAAGACAAACAAAAACTGAAAGTAAAGGGACAGAAAGTATAGACTGTAGTATGTATTTTCATGCAAATACAAATGTAAAAGAAAAGCTGGGGTAGCATTATTCATATCAGACAAAACTGACTTTAAAACAAGACTATAAAAAGAAAAAGATGGGTATTTCATAACAATAAAGGGATCATCCAGCAAGAGGACATAACTCAAAATATCTGTACACCCAATGTAAGAGCACCTAACTATATAAAGCAAATACTGTCATAAAGGGAGAGATCAACAGTAGCAGTCATAGTAGGGGACTTAACTCCCCATTGACACCAGTGGACACATCTTCCAGACAGTCAACAAGGAAACACTGGCCTTAAATGACACACTAGACCAGATGGAGTTAATTGATACTTTTGGAGCCATCTCAACCCTAAACAGCAGAATATACAGTCTTTTCAAGTACACCTGGAACATTTTCCAAGATAGACTGACCGCATGTTAGGCCACAAAACAAGTCTCAGTAAATATAAGAAGACTGAAATCATATTCAGCGTCTTCTCTGACCACACAATATGAAACTAGGAGTCAATTACAAGAAAAAAATGGAAAAACACAAACACATGGAGGCTAAATAGCATGCTACTAAACAATGAATGGGTTAACGATGAAATCAAGGAAGAAATCAAAATACACTTTGAGACAGATGAAAATGCAAACACAATGACTCAAAATCTATGGGGCACAGCAAAAGCAGCCCTAAGAGGAAAATTCATAGCAGTACAGGCCTACCTCAAGAAACAGAAAAATCTCAAAAAACAATCTAACCTTTCACCTAAAGGAACTAGAAAAAGAACAGCAAACAAAGCCCAAAGTGAGCAGAAGGAAGGAAATAATAAAGATCAGAGTGGGGGAAAAATGAGTCAGAAACTGTACAGAAAGGTCAATGAAATCAAGAGCTGGTTCCTTGAAAAGATAAACAAAATTGATAAACCTTTAACCAGAATCATCAAAAAGAGAGCGGGGGGGGGGGGTGTGCCGGGCCCAAATAAATAAAATCAGAAATGAAAGAGAAGTGGCACCACCACCACAGAAATGCAAAGGATTATAAGAAAATATTAAAGAATTATATGCCAGCAAATTGGACAATATGAAAGAAATGTATAAATTCCTAGAAACATACAATCTTCCCAGACTGAATCAAGAAGGAACAGAAAATCTGAACAGACTGATTACTGCAAACAAAATTGTATCAGTAATCGAAAAACTCCCAACAAATGAAAGTCTGGACCAAATGGCTTAACAAATGAGTTTTAACAAACATTCAAAGAAGAATTAACACCTGTCCTTCTCAAACTATTCCAAAAATTTCAAGAGGGAACGCTTCCAACCTCAATTTACAAGGCCACTATTACACTGATTCCAAAACCAGACAAAACATAAAATTACAGACTTATATCCCTGATGAAAAGAGATGTAAAACTCCTCAAAGAAAGAGTAGCAAACAGAATTCAACAATAAATTAAAAAGATCACACACCATGGTCAAACAGGATTTATTCCTCGGACGCAAGGTTGGTTCAGTATCCATAAATCAAATAACATGATTCACCACATAAATAAAATAAAAGATAAAAATCATATGGTCATGTCTGTAGAGATAGTAAAAGTATTTAAATCCAGTAGCTGTTCATTATTAAAACAACAACAATAACTTAGCAGAGTAAGAATAGAGGGAACATACCTCTAATAATAAAGGCTACATATGACAAACCCACAGCAATGTCATACTCAACAGTGAAAAGCTAAAAATGTTTTTCTTAAAATCAGGAGCAAGACGAGGAGATCCACTTTCACTCCACTTTTATTCAACATAGTACTGGAAGTCCTAGCCACAGCATTAAAAAAAAAAAAAAAGGAAAGTCATCCAAATTGGACAAGAAGAAGTAAAACTCATTATTTGCAGATGCCATGAAACAATATTGAGAGAACGCTTGAAGATGGGAATAAATGGAAGGATATACTGTGCTTATGGTTAGGAAAAATTAACATCATTAAAATGTCCACACTACCCAAAACAATCTAGTAGATTCAATGCTACCCCTAGCAAAATACCAATGGTACTTTTCAAAGAACTAGAACAAATAATCTTAAAATGTATATGGAACCACAAAAGAACCTGAATAGCCAAAGCAATCTTGAGAAAGAACAAAGCTGGAAGTACCACGTGACCTGATATCAAACTATACTACAAGGTTATAGTAATCAAAACAGCACGGTACTGGCATAAAAGCATACACATACATCAATGGAACAGAATAGAGAGCTCAGAAATAAACCCATGCCTGTAAGATCAGTTAATCTATGACAAAGGAGGCAAGAATATACACTAGGGAAAAGACAGTGGTGCTGGGAAAACTGGATAAATTACAGGCAAAAAAAATACCACTTTCTTACATCATATGTAAGAATAAACTCAAAATGGATTAAAGATCTAAATATGTAAGACCCAAAACCATAGAACTCATAGAAGAAAATAAACTCTGTGACATTTCTTTTAGCAATAATTTTTTTGGACAGGTCTCCTCAGGCATGGCAACTAAAGAAAAACAATGGAACTATATCAAAGTGAATTTTCTGTACTGTGAAGGCAACCATCAACAAAATGAATGGAAGAAGATATCTGCCAATGATATATTTGATAAAGAGTTAATATCCAAAATTTATAAGTAACTCATACAATTTAACTTGAAAAAAAATCCAGTTTTTTAAAATGGGCAGAAATGACTTCAAATTATACTACAAAGTGACAGTAATCAAAACGGCATGGTATTGGCAGCAAAACAGACATGTGGACCAGTGGAACATAATAGAGAATCCAGAAGTAAACCCATATTTATATAAGCAAATAATTTTTGACAAAAGCCAAAAACATACAGTAGAAAAAGGAAAGCCTCTTTAATAAATGGTGCTGGTAAAATTGGAAGGCCACCTGCAAAAGAATGAAACTAGACTGTTGTCTATCACCACACACCACAATTAACTCAAAATAGATTGAGGATCCTAATATAAGACCAGAACCAATAAAATGCATAGAAGAAAACATAGGAACAAAACTCAAGGACCTTGGACTTAAATAGGATTTTATAAATTTGACCTCAAAGGCAAGGGAAGTAAAAGCTAAAATAAACGAATGGGACTACATCAAACTAAAAAGCTTCTGCTCAGCAAAAGAAACCGTCAACAAGGTAAAAAGACAACCATCCGAATGGGAAAATATATTTGCAAGTAAAGCCTCCGATAAGGGCCTAATATTCAAAATATACAAAGAACTCATACAACTCTAACAAAAAAGCACACAATCCAGTCAAAAAATGGACAGAGACTTGAACAGACTCCTCTTTCTAGAAGACATACAAATGGCCAACCAATATATGAAAAGATGCTCAACGTTGCTAGCTATTAGGGAAATATGAATCAAACCACAATGAGATACCATCTGACACTTGTTAGATTAGCTCTAATCAACAGGACAAGTAATAACAAATGTTGGAGAGGATGCAGAGAAAAAGGAACCCTCATACACTGCTGGGGTGACTGCAAATTGGTACAGCCACTATGGAAAACAGTTTGGAGGTTCCTCAAAAAATTAAAACTAGAATATACTTTATGACCCAGCAATTCTACTTCTGGGTATTTATCCAATGAAAACTAAAGCACTAATTTGTAAAGACGTATGTATTTACAGTAGCCAAGATACAGAAGCAACCTCTGTGTCCATAAGTAGACGACTGCGTAAAGAAAATGTACATATAGACAGTAGAATATTATCCAGCCATAAAAAACCATTTATGACTACACTGATGGACCTAGAGGGTATTATCCTAAGTGAAATAAGTCAGAGAAAGACAAATACCATATGATCTCACATGTGGAATCTAAAGAACAAACTAATGAACAACAAAAAAAACAAACAGACCCAGAAATACAGAGAGCAAACTGATGGTTGCCAAATGGAAGGGTAGTTAGAAGGCTGGTTAAAAGGTGAACGGATTAAGGAGTACAAATTGCCAGTTATAAAAATAGTCATGGGGATGTACAGCATGAGGGATATAGTCAATCATATTGTAATAACTATGTATGCTGTCAAAATGGGTGCTACACTAAGTGGAGATCACTTGGTAAATTACATAAATGTCAAACCACTATGCTGTTCACCTGAAGTTAATATAAAATAATACTGAATGTCAACTAATTGAAAAGTAAAAATAATTTTTAAAATATCACTAATAACATTTAATATTACATCTAACAGCAGTTACCACTAGAGTGGAACTAAGAAATAGTATGAATGTTTATTTTTTCATTAGGTAACCTTTTATTTGATGTGAATTTTTCCATGGGCACATTTATCTATTTAAAAATATTTTTGTTAACAATCTTTTTAATGCTTCTTTTAAATAAAAATTACAAACTATGTTAATGTTTCCTTCTATTTATCTTTCTTATAAGGTTAGTCATTGATGCAATCCTTTTAATACTTCAGAACTACTGTGACATTAGCAATTAGCATGGATTGGTCCACAGAGCCCAAAATGTTTGGACCAATTATGTTGTATAATTTGAGATTAAGATTAGTGCATCTGAACTATAAAATTTTATAAACCAATGCCATTTTATTTCTTTTAACATATAGTTCACCTAGAATAGTCAACAGTTATCAAGTAGAACTGCTTTCAAGCCTGTTTTTAATAAAGTGTTTTTTTCACCAATCCTTGCAATTAGTGCATTGTATATAGCCTTACAATAGCTATGTTCTCTCTTTGGTTAAAGTTGCCATTGCCCCAAATGGAGCCTTACAGCTGGCCAGTCCAGGCACAGATGGAGTACAGGGACTTCAGACATTAACCATGACAAATTCAGGCAATACTCAGCAAGGTACAACAATCCTCCAGTATGCACAGACTTCTGATGGACAGCAGATACTTGTGCCCAGCAACCAGGTGGTTGTACAAAGTAAGTATGCTTAAGTGTCTATGGAAAGCACTCCAAAGTACTTTCAAAGACACTTATGAATTAACTCATTCTTTTGGTCACACAGCTGCATCAGGAGACATGCAGACATATCAGATCCGTACCACACCTTCTGCTACTTCACTGCCGCAAACTGTTGTGATGACCTCTCCTGTGACTCTTACATCTCAGACAACTAAGACAGACGACCCCCAGTTGAAAAGAGAAATAAGGTTGATGAAAAACAGGTAAGTGGTAAAATTAAACTGTCAGAATGGGTAATGATTTTGCAAATCTCAAAACGTAACCAGATATTAACTAGAATTGTATATTAGAAATAAGGAGCAAGGTTTATTATATCAGTTTTATTTTATTGAGTATTAGATTATGTCTAGTTCCTTTCCAAGGATGGATCAGTGAGTCCCATTGCTCAATCTATTTATTTAAGATATGACCTAGAGTTCCTCCACTGATATGTGTCTTTTGAATAACACTAGTAAGCATCGCTTTTTCCAGCAATATATTTTGTTCTTCTTAGGCTGACAAAGTTAAATGAAAATAACAATAATCGGTTACTTGCTGTTAAGTACAGCAAGAGGAGGAAAGAATTAGTGGGATTCTGCATAATACCTGATTTACTTACTGACACAGAAATGCTCTTAAAAATGAGTTTTGATCATGAAAATAGAGCAGTGGTTTAACTGAAGAAATATTTACTTTTATTTTAATTGTATTTTAAATATAGTTATATGCACTATATGTTCATCAGGCATGAAAACCACTGGTTCTTTGAGAAAGAATATAATGGGTAGTCTTCTGCTGTGTGTTCAAGGAAAAAAAGATTCCAATAAGCTATATTTGGAACAAATAAAATTAAATAACTACAAATACAACAGATTTTTTAAATTATTATGGGATTCTATTTTCAGTTCCTCTCCAATAAGAAAATTAAAAGGATAATTTTCTAGAGCAATTAAAAATACCATAAAAGGACCTGATGAATGCATTTAATTACTTCAAGATAGACTGCTTCTTTACTAAAAACTAAGTGCAAACATCACTATAGATGGACTTCATAACAAGGCAGAGACTGTCCATTGTTTTGGAGGTTCCAACAAATGCAGTAAGATAAAGAAATAAATTATGTAAATATTAGAAAAGAATTGTATTTGCTTGCTTGATATAATTGTATGCCTAGGAAATCTAAAAGACTTGTCAAAATTACTAGAATGAGACTTTCATTTCTGACAGAGTGACCTTGACTATATAATAGTTTTATAAGCATGATGAAATACAAAAACCGTCGTTTTAAATGACTGGATGAGCCTGCAGGAAAGTAAGAGAATTCTGTTCAGATTAGGAATGAACCAGAAGCATAAGACTATGAGAGTAATAAGCAATGAAGCAGCCCCTGTATAATCAAGATAAATTCAGATCTTTGTGATTGGCATAGCTTTATTATGCAAAGTGGACCTGTGCAGGCTGGGAAGCTGGGTCAGAAATTATTCTTCATGAGGTCAAGACCCAAGAAGTGTTAACACCCATAAGCTGAGAATTCTAATTAAAAACCGGATCTGGGTCCATAGTGTCCCCAATTGCTTGGAAGAAAACCAATCTCGACACAGGCTTTAATGAATTCCCATACATTGAGTTCTAACAAATACAAATTGAAAAATTATAGACTACCCAGGGAATTAGGCCTCCATTGTGGAATGCGCCAAAGCCCTAATGTAATTTTCAGACAAATCTTGGAGGTATTTTTATATAATTTATTTTAAGATGAGAAAACAGATCTAGAGAGGTTGTTACTTTACCCTAGGCTACACTGCTTAATAAGTGGTAGAGGTAGGATTTAAACTCAAAAGTCCTGGATTCAGAGCCCAGAGTCTTAGGTAATACTACACTGCCTTTTAGGAGCAAGAATCAGCAGAAAAAGCAGACAACAGGAATGAGTTTTGTAAAGTCTTCTGTTAACTAATGAAGATAGGAAAAGAAGGCGTGTGTGTGTGTGTGTGTGTGTGTGTGTGTGTGTGTGAAGAAAAAAAAAGGATGTCTTTGAAAATCAAAGATCAAGGGACTACAGAAAGTGATAAAAATTGGAAAAGAAAAATACTATTGACAAAGATATTCATCTGCTTAGAATATCTGGAGGAATCATCTGCAAACTATATGAAAGCTTAAAAAAGAACCAGTTTGTACTGGGAACCCTCCCTTACCAGCTTAGTAAAACAGGAATAAGAGGGGGAAATTATAAGGATTTAAATGAAAGAAGTAAACTATTTTTATATGATTGCCTATCATGAAAAACCCAAATGAACTTAAAAAATTAGTAGAAGTAATGAGTTTTTAAGGTTTAAGGTATAAAACAGCTTTTCAGAAATCAGTTTATTCTTCACATCAGCAATAAAGAGTTTGGTAAATAATTATTTAAAAGGCATCATTTATGTTATCAACAAATAAAATACCTGTGAATAAATCTACCAAAAGATGTCTAGGACATTTATGAAAAATATTGTAAAATGTTTTTGGAAAACATTAAGATCTAAGTAAAGGAGAAATATACTCTGTCCACAGATATGGAAACTCAGCATTATAAAGATGATTATTTTTCCCCCAATTGATCCATAGATTCAATGCAGTTCCAATCAAAACCCAAACAGGTTGTTTGAAGAACTTGACAAGTTGGTACTAAAATTTATAGAAGAGTAAAGGGCCAAGAACAGCCAAAATATTCCAGACAATAAGGTGAGGAGATATCAAGTTTTATTTAAAGTTGTGGTAATTAAAATAGTGTGATACACTGAGATAAAATTACCCATGAAATAGCTTAGAAACAGATTCATAAACACATGAAACGTTGATAGATGACAGGGCAGATTATGGGGGAAGGAGGGACTCTTTAATAAATGGTGCTAAAATAGTTATATAGTAAAAAAATATATTTGATTTCTTCCTCACACAATACACAAAAGTCATTCCAGATGGATTAAAGACAAATGTGAAAGATGAAATATTAAAACTGTTAGATGAAAATATATAATCTTATGATTTCAGATATAGGGAAAGATTCCTTAAACAAAACACCACATGCCAACATTAACATAAGAGATTAATGAAGGTTCATTAAAATTAATGACTTCTATCCATCAAAACATAAAGCAAGTGAAAATATAAGCTTCAAACCTATAGAAGATAACATACCTTACCAAAAAAATTTGTTTAAAAAAAAAATAAAGATCTAAATTAAGAAGTACAACCCATCAAAAGAAAAAAAATTGATAAAATATATGCATAGGCATTTCTCACAAATAGTTATAATAATTATGAAAGATTGCTTACCATTATCAGTAATCAAAGAAATGTAAATTAATACCACACACTTAGATACGATTTTTCCCTACCCAGTTGGCAAAAATCTTAAAAGTCTAACCAGGAGCTGGCAAGGGTTTGAAACAGTGGAACTTGGATACTGCTTACAAGAGTGTAAATTGTTGAAGCCAGTTTAGAAATTAATTGGCCTTATCTTGTACAGTTGACCTGGAATGCTTTGTGACTCAGCTATTTTACTCTGTGACTGAGAGAGACTTGTAGGAAGTAGGCATAATAATGTTCATATGAACTGAAATCAGGAGATAACCCAAATAACCATAATAACAGAATGGGTACATAAGTGTGGTATTTTGTACTTATACAACAGTATACAATGTAATATAGTTTCATTTTAAGTGAATGGTCAATTTAACATGAATATTAGAAATATTGAGTGAAAAAAGTTGTAACAGAATACATAAAGTGGAATATTTTACAATATATTTTAGAAAATAAGCAAACTAAATGATATATAATTTGGAGACATAGCCTTCTATAGTAAAACTATAAAAAATAAAAGATTGACGCTAGTAATTGCTTCTGGGCAAGAGGCAGGAGTATGGAATTAGGGAATAGGTCAGAGGGCCCTTCAATGACATGGATAATATTTTCTCCTAAGTTGAATATTGGGTTTACATGTATTCATTTTATTATTATCCTTCATAAAGACAGTTAATATAAATGTCAATTCTTCCAGAATTCACATATAAATTTAATGTGTTCTCTATAGATCATTATGGCATTCAACAAAATAGGCTAAAAGTTTACATGGAAGAAATAAGTATCCAGGAATACTTAAGAACATAAAAAGGTTACTTGTCTTGTAGGCACTGAAATGACTCTAATGCCATCATAATCAAAACTTGGTATCAGCGAAGAAGCAGACAATTAACATTAGCAATTGGCACAGAGAGGCCAGAAATAGCTTGTTGTGCTAGTTAAATACACTTGCAAAGGATGGCTTATTTAATACAAGATAGACAATCATCTTCACGCTTGGAAGAAAATTAAATTGGACAATTTTTTTATACCATATACAAAAGTAATTCCAGATGTATTAAAGGCTTAAATGTGAAAATTAAGCAATACAATCTTTAAAGTAAAATGTGGAGAGAATTATATAGTGTATGGCATTTTAATCTAAGCCTAAAAAAAAGGGAGACCAAAAACATAGCACAAGATATGAAAATATCAGAAGTCAAATGATAGATTAGAAAATAGAGTAAAAACAGATAAAGGCTTATGTATAATGCAGAGAGAGTTGTGCATTAGGTTGTTTGTCTTTCTGATCATTTTTAATTGTAAAATGGACAAAAGGGTATGAAGGGATAAAAAGTATAAATAGGCAATTTACCTAATAGCAGATCCAAACGACCAACAAACTTTTGAAAAGATACTCAATATCACTAATAGGGAAATGAAAATAACAGAATGTCTACATGGCAAAAGAAAAAAATCTGTGTACCGACAGAAACTACATTAAAACAGTATGTGCAAATGATCAAGTTGCAGATGATATCAACAATACATGTATAAAAACTCAAAACAGTACTTTTTATTCTGTGTGTGTGTAAATCTTGTATGTGACTTCATAGAATCTGTGGGTCAAAAATTAACCAGAGGACCCCTATATTTCACTCCTTAGTATTTATCCAAGAGAAATGGGACATATGTTTCACAAAGACTGATACAAGAACATGCATAACAACTAAAACTAGAAACAGCCTAAGAGAATGGATAAACAATTTGTGGTAATATTCATACAATGAAATATGCCCCAAAATATAAAAGTATAAACCAGCATGCAGCAATATGGAGGAGCTTCAAAAATATATTGAGTGAAAAGAGACCACACACAAGACCGACATGCTATATAATTGTTATGTGAAGTTCCAGAATAGGAAAAACTTCATCTGTGATAAAAATCATAACAGTAGTTGCTTGGGGAGAGGATCGACCAAGAATGGGCATGAGGGAACTTTCAGGGCCATGAAAAAAATTGTCATGGTAGGTGTGTAAGGTATGTTATACAGGTATATGCATTTGTCAAAACTGACTGAATCCTATACTTAAGATCTATATTTCACTGTATATAGTTGATACCTTAATTTTTCAAATTAGAAAAAAAAATCAGGGAAATTTACTAAAGTGCATTTACCATTTAAAGAATGTTTTTTCAATGCTTTTATTTAGAGAAGCTGCTCGAGAATGTCGCAGAAAGAAGAAAGAATATGTGAAATGCCTGGAAAATCGAGTTGCAGTCCTGGAAAATCAAAATAAAACTCTAATAGAAGAGTTAAAAACTTTGAAGGATCTTTATTCCCATAAAAGTGTTTGATTCTTAAGAAAGAAAATATTTTTGTGGACTTGTCTAAAAATTAGATGGAATTTTTCTTTTTAGTGGAGTTTCATAAATTAAAAGGTCAAAAATGAAGCTTTTAGACTTTTGCAACTCAAAGATAAATATCTTATGCAAGAGATCTGGTGACAGAGGATAAAGTGGAAAATTACCTCATGGAAGTTACTGGCACAACTGGAAGCTCTGTAAAAATTAAATATACTCAAGAAGCAGAAAATGAACTTTCACCAATTTGAATTTTCTAAATAACAGTAGTTGTCAATAATCCAAAAATGGCAAATAAAATTTGCTAAATTGAATTTTTAAAAATAAATCAATTTACCGTATAGGTTTGCATTTCTTACAATTTCCTAAAATTTACTTTAATTGTGTGCATGTGTATTTTATTTCTGCCAATAAATTCTAAATTACAAATAGAAAAGCTGATATATAACTAAATATAAATTATGTATTCTGATTACATACATATACTCATTCTATTGTCAAGTCTTTTAAATAGGTTTTTAAGTTTGTTTATTGGACTTGAGAGGGTTTTTTGAGACTGGGTTAAACTGTTTTTGAGACTTGTCCTAAAAGGCATCTAAGGTACATGAATGGAATGTGGTGATTTTGTAACATTTGTCAGAATGGAAAGAAAACTGTTTAAAAGTTTGACACTTTTAAATAGTTTGTTTTTGCTTATTTGGAGAATGGTGATTTTTTACAAATATATAATTGTTTTTTGATTCTATATTCTATATGTGGTTGAATATACATTATTCTGTTGTGCTTTAATAGAATGGAATGTTTACAGGCCCTTGAGGTGATATTAGAGTATTTTTTAAAAACTTTCTAAAGATGCATACCAAAGTTTTCCAAGAGGATTTTATAATCAATTTAATGTAAGGTTTATCAGATTCTAAAATAATAGTTATTAAAGCAATTTTATGTTAGAGACTATTTTGTAATGTAGTGAAAGGTACATTTATAAAAGTGACTGCCAATATATTTTTATAGCTAATCTTTATAAATTCTAAAGTTGAGTTTTTAATGGTTATTTTAAATGTTTATAGAGTTTGTTTAGTAAAAAAAATATTTTGCATCTCAAACTATCATTTTTATATTATGGGAAGTAAAGTTCCCAGATTGGCTAATATTTGAATTCTAAGTTTTGTATGCAGTTTATCCAAAGTTCAAAAATGCTGTCAGTAAACCGGTGTTTAACCTCTGTATTCCAATTTGTATACATTTTGAAATTGTACTACAAAGCTAGTCTGCGCTTCTTATACAATATGTATTATAGTGTTGTCTACGAAATTAAAGGACATTTAATGAAATTAAGTTTGCTGCATGTAAAATATATTGCTTGACATATAAATGACAAGCTTCCTCTGATAGCCGTTCTATTAATTATACTAACTATAATGTATTACAAGATTTAAATGAGGATAAATTTACAGTTCTGGTCTACATATCCTATTTTAAAGGGGATATGTTTTGACTCAGAAGCAATTATCATAAACTAAAGACAGCAAATGTTTTTTGTTCTACAGGTATTTAGGATTAAGGAGCCTGTTACATAGAAATCTTAACCTAGTTGATAAATTTGTGATTAATCTTAATAAAAATTTCATTAGCAGGGTTTTTTAAAATGGGACTCCATTTACTTGGAGGTAAGGGGTCACTGGACTATATCAACCGTTTTTTAAAAGATAACATATTGGGTAGATGTAATGTTTGGCTGCAATAAAGATAGTCTACCTCTTAATGCCTTAACAGCTGGACATCCACAAATATTTGTACTCTCCTCTGCCTGTAGACTTCTGATGTATGGCCTTGCTCACTAGTTCAAGTTACCCAGTTCTAGCTGTGTGTAACAGACATGGGCAAGCCACTGAAAATTCCATTAAGTGCCTACCATATTATTCCTAGATGTTTTTCTAATTTGAAGTAGGGCTTGTGGAATCTTAAAGGTAATTATAATCCAAACCTGAAGTTAGACTTCAGAAATTCAATAGACCAATGAAATTATTTCCTTACCTTGATTTACTATTTTACATAAATTGTCAGTTTATTAATTTATGTATTGAGGAAACACATTGCTCATGAACATATCTTGAACAACATATATTGCTCATGAACGTATTGAACAGCATAAAGAATGGACATGTGTTAGAGCTTTGGAAATCTTACTATATTTATTCATTCAGCAATTATATCAAAGTTGTTAAAAGTGTTTTTTTCCAGTTAAAATATGGGGACAAAGGAAGGATATAAAATATGTATTATGGCTTAGGATTAGATAACTGTCATAATGGCAGTTCACATGCCCAGAAAAGATGTGAATGATACAAAGAGTGAAATTTGACTAAGGGCTTGATAGCTACTTTAAAGAAAAGTCACAGGTTATAGTGAAACAAAATAATGTCAAAGTATATCAAAATTAATTGCAGCAGTCATCTAACATTATTTACTCTTATACAAAGTAGGTTTTTATTTTTAATACTGATTGGTTTTACTAAAAGCAAAGTGAAAGAACACTTAACATCAAGGTTGTAGAATTCAGAAGCCTGCTCTAGGGAAAGTTTAGCAGGAATCTTTGAGGTTTCGAAAAGGTTTAGGCCATCTGCCTGCCTTTTCTGAGAGATTCTGATAACTATTCCTTTGCATCACTGTCAGATTTTTTGCAGCAAACATAGGCATTAGTGAACAAGTCTTTGTCATTTTGTTATTAAGATATTTTTCCTCAAAACTGACATGATACATGTAGTAGTTTGCTGCCTTTAATAAGTATATATAACAGTTTTTAACTTCAATTCAAATTGTTAGTAAATTCAGGGTTATCTGCATATGTAATATACAGTTATATAATTTCTTTAATAACTACTATTTATTGAGGACTGACTGCATCAGAAACTATTCAAGTTATGGTATTCTTCATTTGGCAAATATTTATTGAAGGCCTTTTGTAAGGCCTTTTATAAGCATTACTAGGAAAAGAGTAATGAACAAAGCAGTGTTGTAGCTTTTATAGAACCTAGATATTAATGTCATCCTGATTGGTACTTGCCTAAGATGATAAGAGCTTTAATAACTAGGAATCTGTGATTTAAACTTGATTTCTAACCAGTCTACCCAAAATATAGTGGTTTGTCCCCCACTCCCATCCCCAACACACACCTTTATTAAACTCTAAGAGGAAGCTGTCTCTTGTGTTCTTTCATGGCCCCACAATCTAGGGCAGTGCTTGCCTGGGTCACAGGAGTGCTCATATTTGTTAAACGAATTAGGATCTGGAGTTCAAATTCACTGACATAGAGGTTTGCTACTTTGCCAAGGTCACACAGTAAATGAAACTAGGGTTCAGACCTATGTCTGAACATCTCCGAAGTTCATAGTCTTAACCACCGGACTCCTTTGTTGAATCTGAAAAGCTTTGTCCCGTTGTACAGTAAGCCCTCTTTTAATGTCAATAGGTTCTGCAACTTACAGCAAAACAATGTATAATAAAACCAATTTTACCAGGCTAATTGATTCTATAAACAAGTTTCTACAGCATCAACATTAGAACAAAACAATGTTGAACAAAACAGTGTTACTAAAGGACCTGTTGTATTTTTATGCACTCATTTAAGATTTAAAAGTTCTATTTAAAGGTGTCCACTAGATGGCAACCTCCACTTTAAAATCACAGTTTACAAATTTACATAGGAAACTACACAAGTTAACACATCAAATCCTTGCCCACCCACCATCCACAATCGATGTTAATATTTTATCTTTACTTCAGATCATTTTTTTAAGAAAAATACACAGATGAACGCCTGCCACTTTTCCCTAGTCCGATTTCCTTCCCTAAAGAAAGCCACTAATCATGAATTGAGTGTGGATCCAGTCCATGTGTTTATACTTACTACATAAATTCATAAATAACGTATCAGACTATACTATCTTTTTTAGAAGTTCATAAATGGTACCTTAGTAATATGCCATTCTCTAAATGAAAGGTCAAGCACACAAAAGAAAACTTAGAATTTTATCTATGGTAATTTAATACTTGGTTTTAGAAAACATCTGAGCATCAAAACATTTATTTTCAACTGACAACTCTCAGAATTTAATATCACATCTGGAAAAAATGCTTGACCAAAAAAATTTTTTTAATTCAGAAAACACTGCAAATAACACTTAAGATTAAGTTTACAAAACACTAAACAAAAAGACTTTCTAACAATGAATTTTAAGGGGAAAAAAAACACTTCTTTGCCTACTGCCATCATAAATAAGTAAATATAATTTTATGAAATAACTGCAAAGCATTGTGCTCAGTGAAGGATATGAAATAAATGAAAGTCTTTCACAAACAAATCACTTGCGGAAATGACTAAATAGAACAAGCCCTCTACTTTTCACTATGTCATTGTAACAGTACAATTCTATACCCAGTAAAAACACTCATCAATCCAAAAGGCAAGAAAGGAAAGAAACAGGACAATTTTCCCAAAATAAAATGGTAGAAATCTATATTATCAGTAATCATAATAAATGTAAATGTACTAGGCTTTTTAGTTAAATGTCAGAGATTGCTATGCTGAATTAGGAAACAATTGAGCTATATGTTGTTTATGAGGTAAACTGAAAATGTAAGGATATAGCAAGGCTGAAAATGAAAGCAAGGAAAAATTTATACCAAATAGCCAAACGTATTATTATAGCTATATGTATATTGAACAAAATAGACTTTTAAAGGAAAATTATTACTTGGGACAAAAATGGTCACAAAGATTCAATTCACCTTGAAGATAAAACACATCTAAACCTTAATGCACCTAATAATACAGGGCCAGGTTGAAAAATGCAGAAATTTAATGAGAAAAATTCTCAATCTTAGTTTTTAATATACTCTCATGGAAACAAAAAGCAGGAAGTTATCATTAAAGACGTAGATTTGAACAATTTAAAAACCTGACCTAGTGTTTTGAATTTTATCACTGAAAGTCATCATTGGTTGTAAGGCATACTATTATCTCAAGTACCACAAAGAAAGAAAAACCACTGCCAGTTACACTATGAGATGCCATTGATGGCCAGATGCACAGTGCTTTCATAGATGTTTCAATGTGAAAAGTGTGCATTTTATAATCAATGCAATACAATGGAGAATACACAACTAGAAATAGTACTTTTCAAACACAGAAGAGTGTTTATGAAATCAGATTCATATACTGGTAAGGTAAATCAACAAGTTGTCAAAGGATTGCTTTCATATAGACTATGTTCCATTGATTTCTATATGTCTAACCTACAACCATGCTGTCTTGACTACTGTAGTAAGTCTTGAAATCAGGTAACATGAAATCTTAAAAGTTTTATTTTGGAGTTTTTCTCCCCCAAAATTATTTTGGCTATTCTAGTTCCTTTGCTTTTCTTTATAAATTTTAGATATAGCTGGCCTATATGCAAAAAAGAAAAAAAAAAGAAAAGAAAAAGAACCTGCTGGCTAAGATTTTGATTGGGGTTGTCTTAAACCTATATATAGATCAATTAAATGGGAAAGGACTGACATGTTAAAAATATTGAGGCTTCCAGTCCATAAACACAATATATTTCCATTTATTTAGGTCTTTAATTTTTTTAGTGTTTTATAGTTTTCAGCATAGAGACCATGCACATATTTTATTAGATTTATACTTAATTACTACTTTCTCTTTCTTCTTATAGCTATTTAAAATGTTTTAATTTGTTTCCAGTTGTTCCTAGATAGTATTTAGAGGCCTTGCATCCTGAAACCTTACTAATTCACTTATAAGTTCTAGGAGGGTTTTTTAGAGACTTTTTGGGTTTTTCTATGTAGATAATATCATCTCTGAATGGAGAGTTTTATCTCTTTAAAATCTGTTTGCCTTTAATTTATCTTGTTTCATTATACTGCCTGGTTTTTCTAGTATGATGTTAAATGGGATTGATAAGAGTGGACTTAATTGGTTTCCAATCTTAGGGACAAACCACTCAGTCTTTGACATTAGATATGATGGTAGGTTTTCTTTTTTTTTCTTTTTTTGTAGAAGCCCTTTCTCAGTTTAAGGGAGTTTCCTTCTATTCTTAGTTCATGAGGTGTTTTTTTTTTTGTTTGTTTTGTTTTTTTTTATCAAGAACAAATGTTGAATTTTGTCATATGCTTTTTCTACATCCATTGATATGATCATGTGGCTTTCTTCATTAGTTTGTATATATGGTATATTTTATTGATTTTCAAATGTTGAACCAGTCTTGCATTCTCAAGATAACTACCATTTGGTCATGATGTATAATTTTTTAAATATAAATCTGAACTTGATTTGCTAATATTTTTATTGAAGAATTCTGTGTCTCTGTTCAGGAGAAATAATGGTCTGCAGTTTTCTGTTCTTGTAATGTTTTAATTTGTTTTTGGTATTAGTTTAATGCTGGCTTCATTTAAGAATTTGGTACTGAAGAATTATAATTCATAAATCAAGTGTGATAATGGTGTCACAATTGTTTTAAAATAACTTATATTTTTAAATATTAAAATGTTTATAGATAAAATTACATACTTCTCAGAATGTACTTTAAAATAATTTTGTGATGAGTACATGAGGTTTATTATTCTACTTGGTATATATTGAATTTTTCATGCAGAAAAGTTTAAAAACTAAATAAATGAAGCTGGGACTTTGGTTGTTTACATAGGAATAAAAGGAAATTGATTTCCTACAGAAATCAATTCCAGGTAGATGGAAGACTTAAATATGAAAAACAAAAACTATAAGACCTTTATAAGATAATGTAAGGAACATCTTTATGACTTCAACTTAGGGAAGGATTTCTTAAACAAGTAGCAAAAAGTACAAAACAAACAAACATTCATTTGGTTATGTTAAAATTAAGAATTTCTAGACATCAGAACTAAAATAAGCAGAAGAAAGTAAAAATTAGAGTAGAAATCAATGATACTGAAAACAGGAAACCAATTGAGAAAATTAATGAAATCAAAAGCCAGTTCTTTGAAAAGATCAATAAAATTGTTAAGCCTCTAGCCAGGCTAACTATGATAAAAAGAGGGAGGGCACAAACTAATATTAGAACTGAAAAGAGGGAACATCATTACAGATCTCATGGACATTAAAAGAATTAAAGGAATACTTTGAACAATTTTATGCCAACAAGTTTAATAACCTAGATGAAATGGACCAATTCCTTGAAAAACGCAATCTAACAAAACCCACACAAGAAGAAACAATCTGAATAGGCTTATATCTACTAAAGAAAGTGAATATATAAGTTTCCAAAACAGAAATCACCTGGCCCAGATGGGTTCTGTGGTGAATTCTATCAAACATTTAAGGAAGACATTATACCAACTCTCTATAACCTCTTTCAGAAACCATAATAGGACTTCTTCCTAACTCATTCAATGAGGCTAGCCTTACCCTAAAACCAAAACCAGAAAAATATTTACAAGAAAATTACAGACCAGTATCTCTCATGAACATAGATGCAAAATCCTCAATAAAATATTAACAAATCAAATCCAACAATGTATAAAAAGAATTATACACCGTGACCAAGGGGGATTTATCCCAGGTATGCAAAGCTAGTTCAACTTTTGAAAATCAATGTAGTCCATCACAACAGACTGAAGAAAAATCACATAATTATATCAGTAGATGCAGAAAATGCATTTGACCCATTTAATATTAAAAAAAAAAAAACTCTTGGTAAACAAACAGAAAGAAACTTCCTCAACTTGGTAAATATCTACCAAAAAAACCTACAACTAACATCATACTTACTGGTGAGAAATGTGAAGTTTTCCCACTAAAATCAGGAATAAGGAAAGGATGTCCCCTCTTACTACTGCTCTTCAACATCATACTCTAAGTCCTAGCTAATGCAATAAAATAAGAAAAGGAAATAAAAGGTATACAGATTGGGAAGGAAGAAATGTCTTTGTTCACAGACGACATGATTGTCTATGTAGAAAATCCCAGATTCTACAAAGAAACTCCTGGAACTAAAAAGTAGTTACAGAAGGGTTACAGAATACAAGGTTAATATACAAAAGTCAACTGCTTTCATCTATACCATCAATGAACGACTATAAATTGAAATTCCAAAATAATACCATTTTACCTTGGCACCCCCCAACTTAAAATAACCTAGGTATAAATCTAACAAAACATATAGGAAAACCTCATGAGGAAAATTACAAAAGTCTGATAAAAAACAAAAATCAAAGAACTAAATAAATGGAAAGGTATTCCGTATTAATGGATAAAAAGATAATATTGTCAAGATGGCAGTTCTTCCCAACTTGGTCTACAGATTCAGTGCAAGCCCAGTCAAAATCCCAGCAAGTTATCTTTGTGGATAGCAACCAATTCTGAAGGTTGCACAGAAAGGAAGAAGACCCAGAATAGACAGCACAATGTTGGAGGAGAGGAACCAAGTTGGAGAACTGAGCACCAGGTTTTAGACGTAATAGGAAGCTATAGTCATCCGGGCAGGGTGGTACTAGTGGAAGAACCGACATGGAGACCATGGAAGAGCATGGAGACCCCAGAAAGACACCCACAAAAATACAGCCAACCGAGCTTCGACAAAGGAACAAGGTACTACATTGGAGCGAAGGCAGTCTTTTCAGTAAATGGTGCTAGAACAACAATGAGCTGTCGGGGGGGCAGGGGGGTCTGGACAGAGGCCTTAGCATGCTTCACAAAAATTCACCCATAACGCGTCACAAACCGAAATGTAAAACACAAAAGTATAACACTCTCGGAAGATAACAGGAGAAAAATCTAGATGACCTTGGCTCGGGCAAAGGCTTCCCCAGCTTCCCCGCCTGTGCTTAGAGGAAGCCCTGACGTCCAGAAGCCGTCCTGGCCCGGAAAGCCCGAGCCAGCGGCGCCCGGCGGTCCAGCACCCCCGCCCGCCCCGACAGTCCCGTCACCCAGGCCTCAGGCCGGCTCGCCAGGCCACCGACCCCGGGGCCTGGCCGCGGCAGCACGCTTCGCGCACCTGTCCCACGCGCGGACGCCACCCGACCTCCTCCCGGAAGCAGGCCTCATCCGGGCACCTCGGCCGGCCTCGCAGGCCCCCTCGCGGCCCGACGTGCGCGCCGCCATCTTGCTCGGCTGATGCTCCGACATGGGGCCGGCGCTGCTGAGCGCGGTGCTGCTGCTCGTGGGGAGCCCTCTCTCAGACTCAGAACGCTACTGGGTCTCGGAAGGGAGCCGGCGCGGCCCCCCTCGGGGACAGTCCCGTGGTCCGCTGTGGCCCGAGGCTGTGCGGCGGCGACCCAGGCAGCCGAAGGGCCGCCGGGCTCAGGAACAGGAAGGGGTGGAAGCAGAGGGCAGTGTCTAGTAGTCCTGTTTAGACCGTCTCTCTCGCCCCCTGCTCACTTCTGTAGCGTTTGATTTGGGGTCCCTCCTTGTCCGTCGTTCCAACGGACTAGAAATTCACAGGCCGCAGCATCTCCTAATGAGTAGTAGTGACGACCGTTCACTTGGCGGGGGGGGGGGGGTGTCATGTCCATTGTACAAAGGAACAATTCACTGGAATTAGAGGTGAAAGGTCTGTTAGATGACCTTTTCATCCTACAGTTGAGAAAGATTAACCCAATAAGTTAAACGGCAAGTATTAGAACTCGTAGCTGTTGATTCATCAGTTCCAGGGTCTTAAATCGCCAGTTCACACCGGGAAGAACATGACACCTGGCCAAAGAAACATCACGTTTTCATTCTTGTGGGGGACAGAATTTTTAAATTAATGAATTCTGTTCATTTAATGTCTTTTTATTTGTAAGTAATTCAGACATGTTTATCTTAATTTTTTTTTTTTTCTGTCTCAAAATATGGGCATGCTTTAGGTGTCCAGCTTAATCGGTTTTTAAAACAGGAATTTAAAAGAGTATATTAATGTGTTAAGATTAGGAAGTAATACATATTATATGTTCAGTCCAAGTAACACATCTTTTTTATTTTTAGATTGTGGAATAGCACCGCTTGCTGATGGGTTGAAAAGACCTCGGGTTATAGGGGGCACAGATGCTCAAACTGGTGCATGGCCTTGGGTAGTTAGCCTGCAGATTCAATATGGCAAAGTTCTTGCTCATGTATGTGGCGGAAGCTTAGTGAGAGATCGCTGGGTCCTCACAGCTGCCCACTGCACTAAGGACTCTAGGTATGTATTCAGAACACAACTACTTTATTCTCTCTTGGGATATTTTAAAGAGATAGAAGACCATTTACTTCAGTCATGTTCAGTTAAGCTGTGTTTGCATGAACTCAATGCTTTAAGTCAGAGGTCAGCAAACATCTTCTGTAAAGACAGTAAATATTTTAGGCTTTGGAGGCCATATGGGGTCTGTCACAGCTATTCAGCTCTGCCATTATAGAACCAAAGTGGCCACAGATGATACATAATTAAATGAGTGTGTGTTTGTGAACATTGAAATTTGAACAAAATACTATTTCATTACTTTGGGTTTTTCCCTAACCATTTACAAGTATAAAAACACTCTGTTCTTATTAGCTATATAAAAATAAGAGACAGGTCAGATTTGACTTGAGGGTTGGAGTTTGTCAGACCTTGCTTTAAATAATAAAGCTATTCTTTTAGCTTTTAAATTATATTGTCACCATGTATTTGTCTTTCTTACCATTAGATCATGAATTATTTGAAGGCAAAGACTACATGTTTAATTTTGTATCCCTGGTACTATTTAGAGGACTTGGCCTGCTCTATAGGAGCTATAATCAATGTTTACTGCATTTACGGATGATGTCATTCTTGGAGAAATAGAATTTACTACAGTTAGAACAGAACTTTATGACCCTTCTAACCATTTAATATGAAGCTCTAAGATAAAATTTTTGGGAGACCATGGTACCTGTTAGATAGTCTTGCTTTAGTCTTTAATTTTTAAAACAGCTGTCTTGAAGAATGAAAAGTTAGGAACAAACAACTTCAAAATTCAATTGAGGGCAACTGGCTTCAGGGGTAGATTTGAATATGTATATTTTTAAAACATGGATTTTGGTTCCATAAACTGGCCTTTTGAGGAATGGATTAGAAAAATGGGATGATACTAAGGTATAAACCAAAGGTACAGAAAGAGATATAGAAAAATACTTCCAAGTTAGGAATCAATCCTGTTTTTCCAGGTGTGGGTATTTTATAACTGTTTTCTAACATGCTGTCTTTAAAAACTCCTTTTCTACAGCTTTCAAACCTTAAACCAAGGGAGGAAAGGCCTGCTTGATATGGTTTGAAAATTCTTGGAATAGCTCTTCTTGCCTACTAAGTCCTAGCATTGTACCTTTACTGGTCTGTTCCTTTGGCACAATGGGGAAAACAATGAGTTCAGAGTGGGGAGACCTGTATCCTAGTCTCCCCCTGACACTGGTGCAGTGGCTTTATGTAAGGTTCCAAAACCTACTAGATGTGTGACCTTGGTCAATGCAGCTTTATTATACTAACAGAATCTTAGAAATCAAAGAGGCATTTTAAATGTCTAGTCCCATCCTCTGTCCTGTATATGAATCCTTCTGACAATATTGAAGTAAAGGATTCTCTAGTCTGAAATAATTATTGCTTTAATGTATTGAATCAGGCATTTTTTTTTCATGCATAATTTCCACTAATCTTTATAACTACTCTGTTGTAGAAGACCCGAGACTTGAGCATTTTAAGTATCTTGTTCATGGTTCCATGGCTGGGAAGTAACAAAATCAGGGATCAAATCTAAGTTTGTCAAAATGAAAACCCACACACATAACCACAACTATATCATATGGCTCTTGTGATGATGAACTGCTACCTTGGTAGACTCTCATTTTAATTTTGGACAGCTTTAATTCTTAAGAAACTTTTCCTTATGTTGAACTAAGTGTCTTGGTTTTCATTCTGCCCTCTGAAAACATACATATAGTAAACCTAATTCTTCCAAACATTTGAAGATAATATTCGATTCCATGTAACATTCCCAACACTAAATCCTATTGATGTTTTTACTCCTTTACTCAATAAACATTTACTGAATATATGTTACATACTAGGGACTGGACTAGGTGCTAAGGAAGTAGACATTACAGATTCATTGTCTACTTTTCAGGAATTTCCTCCTGTCTCAGAGGACTAACTCTGCCACCTTCTATTCCTGTTCCCCATCACTTCCTAAACCTTGCACCATCAATTATCCCTTATTCCTTCTTAAAACAACCACTTATCAAACACCTGTTCTGAGATTAGGTATTGTCTAAGAATGTTACATATAATTTTGTATTTAAAAAGCCCTCCCAGCATCCCTCTGAATAGCTATTACTTCCACTTTCACACTTGAAGAATCCAGAGATCAGAGTGATTTGGACTTGCCAAGATTGCTGTTAAGTGGCAGCCTATTGATTTAAATCCAGGTTTCAAACCTATGCTGTTTCATTTGCCTCATTGTCTCTTTAGTATTTTTCAATCTCCTCTCATATCTTCCTACAACCTTCAAACGTGTTTAGATCACCTCATTGTTATTTACAAACACTACCTATGTCCTTCCCTCCACTGTTAGACTCTTTGAAAGAGACTCCCTTTTCCTTCATCTTCATTGACTCATAAAATCCCAATTGCTATGTGACATCAATAGCCCAAACAATTAAAAATCCACTTTCATACCAAATCCAATGACCACTTCTCAGTCCCCATATTTGATCTCTCTAACATTTGACAAGTCAACTGCTACTCTCCTTAAAACTATCTCTTTTCTTGATTTCTAAGACACCACTCTCTACCTTTATCTCCCCTTTTCTTCTTTTCCTTGATGAGTCTCTGTCATCTTTCAAATGACATTTTCCAGAATTCCACCTTCTATCCTCTGGCCTTATCATCTGTACCCTTTCCTAGAGGAATCTCATTTACTTCTGTTTCAGCAGTCACCAAGTACTGGCAACTTTCAAGTCTTTCCAACTGAGTGATAGTTCTAGCTGCCTACTATACATATATATTGGAGTCACATTCTCAACAAGTCCAAAATTTAATTAAAAATTTTTTCTTTTAATTCTGTCCCTTCTCTGTTCTCTCAGATAACAGCATCACCAACAGCCCATTACTCAGAGTTTCTGAATCTCTCCGCAGTATCTCTTAAATTTGTTTCTTTTGACCCCCAAAGCTCCCCATTGATTAGAAGTAGTTCCAGAATATCGGTCTCTTTATTTTAGCTCATTATTTGCACTACTTACACTACTACTATGATAACATCCTAATGAGTGTAAAGTGCTGTCTCATTGTGGTTTTGATGTGCATTTCTCTAATCACTAGTGATGATAAACATCTTTCCATGTGCTTACTGGCTATTTGTATATCTCCTTTGGAGAAATGCCTATTCAAGTCTTTTGCCCATTTTTTAATTGGGTTGTTTGGTTTTTGGGTTGTTGTTCTTGGGTTGTAGGCATGCTTTATATATTCTAGACATTAATCTCTTATCAAATATATGATTTAAAAATATTTTTTTCTATTCTGTAGGTTGTCTTTTCATTTTCTTGATAGTGTCTTATAATGCACAGTTTTAATTTTTTTAAATTGATGTATAATTGATATATAATATTCTATTAGTTTCAGGTGTACAACATAGCAATTCAACATTTATATACATTAAGAAATGATCCTGATAAGTCTAGTTACCATCTGTCATCAAAGTTATTACAATATTACTGAATGTATTCCCTATGTTGTACATATTATAGCCCCCTTATTTTATATCTGGGAGTTTGTACCTCTTAATCCCCTTAACCTATTCACCTGCACCCCCAACCTCTCCCCGCTCTGGTAACCACCAGTTTGTTTTCTATATCTGTGAGTGTTTGTTTCATTTGTTCATTGTTTAAAAGTTTTTAATTTTGATGAAGTCCAATTTATGTTTTTTCTTTTGTTGCCTGTGCTTTTTTGTGTCATATTCAAGAAATCATTGCCAAACAAATCATGAAGGTTTTCTCCTGTGCTTTCTTCTAAGAGTTTTATAATTTTACTCTTATATAAGTCATTACCTATTTTGAGTTAATTTTTGTTTATGGTGTAAGGTAAGGGTCTAACTTCATTCTTTTTCATGTAGATATCCAATTTTCCCAGCACAATTTGTTGAAAAGCCTGTCCATTCCCTACTGAATTGTCATTACGCTCTTGTTGAAAAACAACCAACCACATATACAGGGTGTATCTAGACTCTCTATCCTTTTCCATTAGTGTGTATACCTGCTCTTATGCCAGTATCACATTCTTTAGATTATTATAGCTTTGCAGCAAGTTTGCACCCACATACTCATACATAAATTTTGCCAATTTGTAGAGTAAAAGGGAATTTTAGCATTTGTAAACAACTGTGTAAAAAGTAAGTTTTTCCTTACCAATCCAATTTTAAATGTAACACCTACTAACTACCCAGCATTGTAATATTGGTTTTTGACCTATAGAAGATTTTTTTGGTTTGGTTTGACTTTACTTGCTTTTTGTTTTCTTAATACTGTCAAGATCCATTGATTGCCTTTGTTTTTACATTTAGTGTCATGCTTTATAAAGTTGTATCTCATGTCAATGTTATGTATTCATCCATATTTTCTTTCTATTTTAATTTTTATAATTCTCATGCTAATTTAATACCAAAATGGTTCATTCTAAAATTTCAAAAATTTACACAAGTAGAGCGCATTGTTTAGTGAACTCCCATATACCTACCCCCCAACTTCAAGCTATCAGCTCAAGCCTGATCATGTTTCATCTTTATCCTCATCACCTCTCCCCTCCCATTATTTTGAAACAAATCTCAGATTTACTACTTAATGTATGTCTAAAAGATAGGAAGTTTTACTTAAAATATATGTGCATTCAAAATTTAATCCATTTCAAACTTAGTGTTTCGTGTTTTTCAGGGATTTAATTTTATTTCACTTTCAAACTAATTAGTTAGCTAGTTGTCCCAATACCATTTACTGAATAATTCATGTTCTCGCCCCTGGTAAGAAGTGCTACCTTAATCATATAAATTCTCAGGTACTTGAATCTGTTTTTGAATTTTCTGTCCCATAGATCTTTTTCTGCTTTGCTACATCATGGTATTTCGGCTTTTATATGATGTGACTTTGAAAGTAGGATCAAAATTTTTTTGTTATTAATATAACATGAGATAAACAAAAACTGGTAGGAGACTAAGAATATATGCTTAATAAATTAACATGTTTATAATATTTACTTTCTTTCAGAGATCCTTTAATGTGGAGAGCTGTGCTTGGAACTAATAATATACATGGGAGGCATCCACCCACCAAGATTATAAAAGTTAAGGCAATCATCATCCATCCAGACTTCGATTTGGAATCTTTTGTAAATGATGTTGCACTTTTTCATTTAAAAAAAAAAGTGAGGTATAATGACTATATCCAACCTATTTGTCTACCTTTTAATGTTTTCCAAAATCTGGACCAAAACACAAAGTGTTTTATAAGTGGCTGGGGAAGAACAAAAGAAGAAGGTAATTATAGTCTGAATTTTACTGATACGAATTTTTCTGATTATTGGAGAGGGTGAACTCTTCTATGTATTTATCGCTTTATGAATTTCAACAATAGGTCTTTTTAAACCAGTAAAAGAAAAATGTCTAAATGTATTTTTGTCTTCTTTATGGGAGAGAAAATTACCTTCTAAAGCAGAAACAGAGAATTCATCTAGTTATGTATGCCAAAATACTTGAACCTTTAAACATTCTCAGAGAGAATGATAGTTCTAAATGTTTCTGTCATTTCTGAGGCTCATAGATGATAGAGCCAGCTCTGTGACAAAATTGCTTCTCTTAAATAATGAGCTTCTGTATGTAAAGAATCAACTTAGTGTCCTTTCTACTTAATGCCTTGTTTAGTATTAACTGGGTTGCCTGCTATGTATTTTCTTTAGTGCATAAAAGGGCACAGATTGTTGATTGGCTGAACTAATGGGAAGAATGAAAAAAAAGTGTAGAAAACAGTCTCTGCCTTTGGTATTAACAAGTTACCATTTGGGAGCATTTACCATATTTCAGGCCCTGTTCTAAATATGTTATTTTATATTATCCTTCCAATATTCCTATTAGGGAGTTAATGTTATTATTACCATTTAACAGATCAGGAATTGTGGATCTTAGAGGTTGAGAAGCTGGGACTCAAATCTAGGTCTTTTTGATTCTAAAGCCTGAATATTTAAGTACTACAGTAAATGCAAACTGCTCTTGAGGGAATTTAAGTCTAGTTAGCAACATATAAGGTCTAGTGCTGAGACTCTTTTTCTTTTCCCTATGAAACCTAGTCATTTAAATATTTGTGGATTATTTGGAAAGGATAGAGATAAATGTATGAAAGCTGTGTGAATTATTATTTTTCTTTTTATCCTCTGTAAATACTTTCTAAGAAAGATAAGGAAAGCAGCATGGTATAGGGAAAAGGACATGGGCTTTAGACTCAGACCCAAGTCTGTATCTCAGCACTGCCATGTACTAACTGAACGACCACTGGCAATTACTGAATCTTTAACAATTAGAACAATGATAGGAGCAACTAACATTTATTCAGGATAAAGTACTTAATGAAATGCTAAGCATTTTAATACGTTTCTCATTTAATACCCCCAACAATACTACACAAAATACTATAACATGCATGAATAAACTGAGGTTTAAAGAGGTTTAGATAATAAATTGCCCAAAGTTATACAGCTAACTAAGCAAGGAGTCAAAATTCAAGCCCAGGTCAGCCTGCCTCAAAACTTAGTGTCCACTATTTTATATAATTACTCACAATGTCACATATTTTCATTATCTGTAAGACAAAGGCAATAATACTTATCAGAGAGTTGTTACAAGGATTAATTGGCTCTCTAGCAACATGGTAGATGACATGTACACACTGAAAACTATTAAAAAGGGAAAATACATAGGTCAAGGACTGAGTGTGGAGAAACTTAGATAACTAGAACACCAGAGCTGGCTTTCATCTTGAAGGTATTTGCCAAATTAGTAACACTGAATATTGATTTCTGTGGTTTCATGAGCCTTGAGAGAGTTGAAGAACAAAGCCTGCTCCAGTGTATGTGGGGAAACTCCCATAGAGCTGAAGCCCCAGGGCAATGCTCTAAGAATGAGTGAGACTCATGATCCAGCAGACAGTTTATTTATACATAGTTCACTTCAAATCCAGTAGAGGTAAGCTGAAAGCAAAACAACAGGAAAAGATATTCCATAGCAACATTCATTAAAAGAAAGCAGAATGAACTTCTGGTCAGGATGGCAGAATAGGGAACACTGTGCTTCCTTCCTCCCACAACCACATCAAAATTACAACTAAATTATAGAATAACCATTCTTGAGAACCACCTGAAGACTAGCTGAACAGAACTACTATGACAATATAAAGAAGTGCTACCTTCTGATAGGAGCGGTGGAGACGTGGAATGGGCAGATCCCATTTCCACAGTGTGGCTCTTTAAAATCAGGAGAGAGAACTTGGCTTCAGAGGTTCTTCCTGAGGAGCAAGGGGTCCCAGCCTCACACTGGGCTCCCCAGCCTGGACCACAGGTGCCAGCAAGAGGAGTCACCACAATAGCTGGCTGTGAAAATCAGCAGGGACTCAGTCCAGAATGCTGCTGGGAAGCCATAAGTCTTCTTAAAGGGCCCACACACAAACTTCCTTGCTGACAGACGGACTCACTCTGAGCTCCAGAACTGGGGCAGAAACTTGAAAAGTACCAGGTACAAATGGAAAAGAGCTGAATTGCCTGGCTTCAGGGCAAGGACAGGCTCTGACCAGGACAGAAGTGCTGACAGGTGCTATTGTTCCTTTTATGAGCCCTCCCCCGACCCAGCCTACAGGCACAGGCCTGAACCTCTTTCAGTGGCTGTTCCTCACAAGTGGCTGACCTTGACCCACGTGTCAGACTTCCCTAAAATCTCTGAAAGGTCCACAAACCCCAAACAAGCAGCGGCTGGCCTCTGTGCCCCTGTACCTCATGCTGGGCAGCCCCCAACACAGCACTGGTGGCAGCCAGCCTTGGTTCACAGCATAGCCATTCCCAAGTGCCTCCAAATACAGCACAGGCAGCTTACCAACTACAGATCACTTTATAGCTTCTACAAGGTGGCCCTGAGCCAGGCACAGGCAATAGCTGACCTGGGCCTGCACCAGAGCCCCTTCCCAGAGACTATGAAACCAACACACTCCATGGCCAACTTCAGACCACACCAGGGCACCACCCAATTAGTTCTATAAACAATACACCCAAAAGGTGGACTCAGAAGGCACCAGAGCCCTGCTCTGTGGGGTCAGCCCCAACACAACAGCTTGTTGACAGTGGTCACAGTCAGTCCTCATAGCTAGTCAGCCTGACAGTCAATACCATCCACTCATGTGCTAACAGCAATCAAGGCTCAACTACAACAGGAGGACGTGCACAACCCACACAAGGGATACCCCTGGAGCATCCAGCTCGGGTGACCATGGATACTGCACCACTGGACTCCACAGGACACCCACTACATAAGACCATGATGCTAAGATTGGGAAATGAAGCAGATATATCTAATACATAGAAACACAGGGAAGCAGCCAAAGTGAGGAGACAAACATGTCCCAAATGAAAAAACAGGACGAAACTCCAGAAAACTAAAGGAAATGGAAGCAAGCAATCTGCCAGATACAGAGTTTAAAACACTGGTTATAAGGATGACCCAGCAATCACACATCTGGGTACTTATCCCAGAGAAATGAAAACATATGTCTATGCAAAAACCTGTTACAAATGTTCATAAACACTTTTATTTGTAATATCCCCAAAGTGGAAAAAATCTACATTAGAAAAGGAAAAGATGTCCTCAATAGGTGAATGATCAAAAAAACTGTAGTACATTCTTAACAGGGGCTACTTTTAAGCAGTTTAAAAGGAATTAATTATTAATACACGCAAGTACGAACAAGGATCGCAAGGGCATCATGCTGAGTGAAAAGAAGCCATTTTCAAAAGTCTTCTAGTGTATGATTCCATTTATATAACACTCTCAAAACAACAAAATTTTAGAAATGGAGAGCAGATAACTGGTTGCTGGTGGTAAAAAGGCTTGGTAGCATGAAGGAGGAATTTGTAATCATGGGATAGTTCTGTCCTTGATTGTGGTGGTGGTTACATATGTACACATGCAATAAAATGGCACAGGACTACACACACACCAATGTTGGTTTCTTGGTTTTGATATTGTACTTCAGTTACATAGTAACCATTGCATGAAACTGAGTAAAGAGTACACTGGACCTCACTGCACTACCTTTGCAACTTCCTATAACTACAATTATTTCAAAAAAAAAATTTTTTTTTAATGAACCAGATATAACCAAGCATCCTCACCCCCTACCCTCATCCCTAGGATTGCTAGGAAAGATGCTTAATGGCAGCGGGAAAGTAGAAATTTCTCAGAAAACGTACAACTGAAAATACTACTATTATGGATTTGCTACCCAAAATCATTCAGAAGACTAGAAAGCCTGATGCTTAGAATTTAGTTTAAATAGGTCCTAAATTATTAATGCTTTTAGGTGCCTGAGAGTATCAAATGCAAATCATTTGTTAGAAACCCAATTTTGTATAAGATCTCACAGAATTTCACCAGATAAAGTTTCAATGAAAATGAATGGATTGTAATTTTTTAAATCACTAAACACCAAAGGAAACAAGATGCTATGAGTGAGAGTCAGCAGAAATGACATCAGAATAAGACCTGCAAAGATTTCAGGTATTGGAATCACTGGATAGATAATATTTAAAATGTTGTATATCTTATAAGAAGTAAAAGATGTTCTTGAAAATATGAATTAAAAATAAGTAAATATAAAAAAGAACCAAACTGTGACTATTAAAAATTATAATAACTGAAATAAATTCACTGAGCTAAAAGTAGTATCAAATCAGGAGGCACATAGGATTTCCAGATTGAAATAAACCACATATCAGCTCACAGTCAAAGATCACCAAACACACAAGGAAACAACCATAATCATGAAAATCAACAAAAATAAAACAACATATGAAGCCCCTCAAGGAACTCAGATATTACCCCCTAAAGGTCTCAGATATATTACTAGAATGTAAAATAAGTATATGTGAATTATTTAAAGAAATTTAAAAAGTAGAATTAAAAAGGATCAATAGACTATCTAAAATGACACAGATTTAAAAGAGAACCCAATAGAATCTTTAAGAATCAAAAACGTAATTGCTTAAGATTTAAAACTCCCTGAATGAATTAAGAATTATGTCAGACTCAGCTGAAGAGAGAATCTGTGAGTCAGGAGATACATCTGAAAAAACTTAGACTATTGCGCAGATTATATATTATATATAATATATAATATTATATATAATATTATATATTATATATAAGTAAAGTATAAGAAAGTATATATAAAGTATATATAAGAAAGTAAAGTATAAGAAAGATAGAATAAGGAAGTCAGATATACACCTAATGAGAGTGCTAGAGAGAACAAATTAGAATAGAGGTGAGGCAATATTCAACGGATTTGTATTGAAATTTTTCCATAACTGAGGAAAGACATGAATCCAGATATAGTAAGGACAATGAGCCAAAACAAAATGTGTCCCTTTTTGTACATTGTAATGAGGTTTTAGAACAAAAAACAGCAAAGAGAAGATCTGAATACAGCCAGAGATAAAAGAAAAAAAAAAAAACCCTTTATAAAATAACTAACTTCTCAATAGCAACAATAACAATCAAAATACAATGAAATAAATCTTTGGCCATGCTACCCTGAACAAGCCCAATCCTGTCTGATCTCAGAAGTTAAGCAGGGTTCGGCCTGGTTAGTATTTGGATGGGAGACCACCTAGGAAGACCAGGTGCTATAGGAATAAAAAATAAGGCATAAAAAAGTAAGCTCACAAGATCCTTGCAATCTGTGCAGTCAATCAAGGCTTGCCTTGCCTAAAAAAAAATTATATATATAAAGTACTGAAAGAAAATAACTAGGAACCTATCATTGTATAACCAACAAAACTATTGTTCAAGAGTAAGAGTAAACAAAAACTGAGCTTACTACCAATGATCTTTCACCAAAGGAAATTAGAAATATACTAGAAAAAAAATATGTCAGAAGTATGAGATACAAGAAGTGAGCAAAGAAATATGTTAAAATATAGGTAATTGTAAATAAACGTGTGTATACAACAGTGATTCTCAACTGGGCACCATTTTGCCCCTGGGAATATTTGGTAATGTCTGAGAAAAACTTGGTTGTTACTCTTGGACAGGGGATAAGTATGCTGTTGGCATCTTAATAGGTAGAAGCCAGAGCTGCTGCTCATCACCCTTCAATGCGCAGGATAGTCCTCCCACCCTCCACACCAAAATATTATCTGGCCCAAAATGTTACTAGTAACTTTTGGAATTGAGAAACTTTGGAATACAATAAAAATAATGTATAATTTGTAGAATTTTTTTGAAAAACATTTAAATACTGGGAAATAAAGCATGTATTTCAGACTGAGTGATCAGATTTAAAGTGGTCTCAGGTCTTTGTATTATTCAGGAGAAATGTTAAGATACAGGATAAATGGTTAACATTAGCTTTAAGTGTGAATGGCCAAATATCCATAATAGAAAAAGAGGATGTAACTTGTAAACCAATAGAAACAAATGGAATAAGAAAACAAAGACAAAATCTCAATGAATAAAAAATCAAGAAAAGAAAAACAAGCATAGGAAAAGTAGAAAAATAGAAAGTACAAAACAAGACAGTAGACACAAGCCCAAATATATCCGTAATCACAACATATGTTGACCAAATCAGTAGTTAAAAGACAGATAATCAGATTAAGTAGCAGGAAATCCAGGTTAATTTAGCAAGAGAAACCTAAAATGTAAGGATATGGAAGGACTAAAGTGAAACAATAGGAAAGAAATACACCAAGTAAATTCTAATTAAAAGAAGGCTAGAATTACTATTCAAATGGCAGGAAAAATAGACTTTAAAATAAAATAATTATTAAGAATGAAGAAGTCATTATATATTCACCAGGAAGATATAACAATTCTAGATTTGAGCCTAATAAATAGGATCAAGATAATATTAAGGAAAAACAGAATTATATAGCAAACTTTATAACTCCCCTATGATAGTAGAGAATTTTAACACAACTCTCTTTTTACCATTGGCATATCAAGCAGATGAAAAATTAGTAAAGATTTAGCATATTTGAACAACATAATTAGCAGGCTTAATAGCCAAATCAGAAAATTCTGTACCCCCAAATCAGAGAATTCTGTCTTTTCAAGTACAGGTGGAACTTTTATAAAAACTGACCACTTATTAGGCCATAAAGCAAATCTCAAAGTTCAAGTAGGTAGTGTGCATACTATTATATACTCTGATTACAATTAATTTAGAAACAATAAGAGAGATGGGAATTGTGACTGTGGAGGCTGGCAGTTTCCTCCTCTCAAAATAAGTATAAACTAGACAAAATTGTCAGAAGCAACTATTTCAGGGCCCTGGAAATTAACCAACATAAACAAATTAAGGAGTGTGTTGTTCATTATTAACAGAAATTTCGGTAAAAGGAAGATTTTGCCACTTTCTTGCTTGTGAGTGCTTCCAACTCCCCTCTTAGACCAGTCAGTATAATAGTTTTACCAGAGCTGTGAAGGGAAAGGATCTTGCTGCCAAAGGAGGAGACCTTAATTTGAAGCAGCAGTTAAAAATCCAGGAGCATTGTCAGTAAAAGCAGTGGACTCAGCAAGAAATGAATGGGAAAAACCCACAGCTCTGCTGGCCCGGGATTGTGTTCCTAGATGCAGCCAGCAGTAGAACAGAGAGATCCTAAAAATGAACGAGCTGTATAATTGCTAAACTCTCCAAACATCCTTGGCTAACTGGGAAACTATGCCTGTATGGAGAAAATCTGAGAGAGCTCAGCATAGAGTGAAAGCTGAGGTAGAAATGAAAAATGGACTGCACTCTGAACGTACTCCGCAGATCACACACAAATCCATCAGCGGAGGATGAAAGCCCAAATCACTGACCACTAAACTGTGCAGAAACACAGGCAAACCCTTAGAAGCCAGGCTAAAAGGTAAAACTCAAAGTTAAACTGAGCAGAGACATCAACAGTCATAACTTGGGAAGATGGAGTTCACAATTTAAGTCCAGGCAGATCACTTTTAAGATAACAATAATATTATTGAGGAGGGAATCAGAACCCAGAGTTGTTAAAATATATTATCTAAATTATCTGATTTTCCACAGAATATATTATGACAAAAAAAAAAAAGGAAAGTATAACCTACATGCAAGGAAAAAGTGGTCAATAGAAATTGACTCTGAATAGGCTCAGATGTTGAATTTAGAAGACAAAAACTTAAATTCTTTAAATATGCTCAGTAAGTTAAAAGAAACTATTATCCAGAGACTTAAAGGAAAACGTGATGACAATGACTTACCAAGTAGAGAATGTATGAGGAGAAATAGACAATTTTTAAAAGAATTGAGATGACACAAGAAACAATCAGTGAACTTATAATAGAACAATAGAAATTAAACTAATTTGAAGATCACAGAGAAAAATATTGAAGAAAATGGAACACACAGAGACCTATAGCACATCAAATGTACCAACATACATGTAATGGGGTTTCTGGAAGTGGAGGAGAAAGAAAAAAGGGAAAAAATTTTTGAGGAGAATATAGCTCTGAATTCCCTAAATTTCATGAAAAAACATTAATTTATAGAAGAATCTCAATGAACCCCAATTAAGATTTTTAAAAAAGAGATCTACACCTACACTTCCTGTAGTCAACAAAAGATATGCAAGACCTGTTCACTGAAAACTAGAAATATTACACAGAGACATTTAAGAAGACCTAATAAATAAAAAGACATGCCACATTTGTGAACTGGAAGATTCAACATGGCAATTATTCCTAGACTGACCTACATATTCAATTTGAAATCCAAGCTAAATTTTTTCATGCAAATTGATAAACTGATCTAAAAATGTATATGGAAAGGTAAAGGACTTAGAATAGCCAAAATTATTTTGAAGTACGATAAAGCTGAAGGAGTTACTCTAATTTCAAAATATACTATAAAACTATAGCCGTCAAAACTACAAGATATTGGTTTGCTTAAAAAATAGTGTAAATTTCAAAAGAACACCATAGGGAATTCAAAAACACCAACTTATATTTATGGCTAATTCATTTATTTATACAACATTTCTAGAAAAGGCAAACCCATAGTAATAGAAATCATATCGGTCATTTCCTGAGTGTGGGGCTGGAGGTGGCAACTGACTGCAGACGGTACAGAATGACTCTTTGGAGTAAAGGAAATATACTAAAACTGGATTGTAGGGCTTGGTATAAATTTACCAGAAATCATTAAACTGAATGCTTATATTGTGAGATTTTTATGTATGTAAATTAAACATCAGTAAAGCTTTTTCAAAAATGACAGCATATTTTTTAGAAAACCACACATTCAGAAAATTCTAAACATACCACCATATGAAAGAGTAAATATTCAACCTAATAGAGAAGAAAGGCTGAACATTATGCATTAAATTTCCAACTTAAAAAAGTTTAGAAGAACATTACATGACCCATAGAAAGCATAAGAAAAGAACCAAAAATAAACACAGCAGTCAATAAATAAAAAATAAAGTAAAAAATGAAGCAACAAAGTCAAAATCTAGTTATTTGAAAAACAACAGACCCCTACTAAGACTGATGAGAAAAGCAGAGAAGGCTCAAATATAAATATTATGAACTGAAATGTAATACTTTCAATAACGTTATGCTCTAAATTTAAACTTAAATTTTATTTATTTAAAAATAAAATACCTATGCAAAAGACACAGGACTTAGGAAGGCAACAATAAAACTCATTCACAGATGATGTGACTACGTTAAAAAAGGAATCTATAATCCACTGGAATTAAGAGAGTCTAGTAAAGTGGCCACATATAGAACAAAATTCATTTCACTTCTATACATTATCAATGGTTAGAAAATGTATTTTTTAAAAGTTAACGAATGTCACATCCACAATAATGAATATAATAAAAAATTTGGACAGTAACAAGTGTTGACAAGGATGTGAAGAAATTGAAACACTCTTGTCTGCTGGTGAGAATATAAAATAGTGTATCTGTTTTGGCAGTTCCTCAACAATTTAAACATACAGTCACCATATGACTGTGCAATTTCACTCTTAGGAATATACCCAAAATAAATGAAAACATGTTGACACAAAAACCCATACTCAGCTGTCCACAGTAACATTATTCACAATAGCAAATTAAAAAAGAAAGAAAACAATCTAAATGTCTATCAACTGATGAACAGATAACAAAATGTGGTATATTCATACAATAGAATATTATCCAGCCATAAAAAGAAATGAAGTACTGATACATGCTAAACCATTATGCCTACATATTATGATTCCATTTACAGGATGAAATGTCCAGAATAAGAAAATAAAGTGGATTAATGGTTAAAATATAAACAATAAAATTAAACTGTAAATCAATAACAGAAAGCTGGAAAATCCAAAAATACATGGAGATTAAGTGTGAATTGAATAGTAGTATTGTACCACTGTTAAATTTCCTGATCTTGATAAAGGTACTGTGGTTAATAAGAGAAAGTCCTTTTTCTTAAGAAATATACACTAAATATTTAACTTAAGGGTATAAGGAGCACAGTACCTGCCATTCACTCTCAAATGATTCAGAAAAATTTATAAACATATACACAAAGTACAAATGATAATGCAAGTATGACAAAAGCAAACCATTGATGAACCTCAGTAAAGGATATTTAATAGTTCTTTGTACTGTTCTTGCTATTTTACTATCATTTTGAATTTATATCTAAATAAAAAGTTGTCAAAATAACTACAGAGTAATAAAAAGAAGTTAACAGATGACACAAAGGTACTAAAGAAACTTGGAGGTGGGCATATGGCTGTTCACTGAAAAATTCTTTCACCTTTGCTTTATGTTTGAAAACTGTCGTAATAAAATGTTGGGAAAGTTAAGAGATGTTAACATTTACAGTAATACCAAAATGATTAGGTAGCAAAAAAAGCCTTAAATGTTTTTAAAAGGCATTAAATACCTAAACAAATGGAATGGTATACTTTATGCTTGATTAGGAAGACTTAGTAACATAAAGATGTCAATTCTATCTGCAAAATTGAACAATGAAAAAACAGGGAATGATAAAATTTAACATGAGCTTTAAGATAATTAAAAAGCTTATTTTAAAAGACCCAAAGAGAGTCAAGACACTCCTATGGAAGAAAAATGTGTTGGAGGAGTTGCCATCCAGAAAGCTTTATTCTAAAGCTATAGGAATTAGAGCTATATTTGTGTAAGGAAATTCTACACGACCAGTGGAACAGAACAGAAAACACAGACATCTATTTCTAGATTCTCTCTCCTATTTACTCTGGCTATTTTGAATATCGATGCACCGATACCACACTGATGTTAGTATTGTTCAGGTTCATAAATTGGGTGCTAGATTCCCAGGTGTTTATTTCATTATTATATTCTATAACTTATATGTTATATATATTCTTTTATATGTGGCCAGTATCAGTGTAAATTATTTTTAAATAAATGGCAGAAATGTGGTTGGCCTCTAGCAAGTCTCAAACCAGGAATCTGAATGCCATTAGGATATATTTTATTTCTATTTCCTATTCCTTTTCTCTCTGCATGTTGACTATATTCTCTCAGGCTGCCTTTCCTTAAAAGGCTGGAAACATGGTTATATTGGACTCATAGCTAACCAGTCATGTGATTAGATTGAAAAGTTCTTCTCTGGCAGCTCTAGTTAAAAAAAAAAAAAATGCCAGAGAAGTGTTCCAATTAGCTACTTTTACACCTAACATAGGAATGTATAGACCAATCAGAGTCACCAGGAGAATGGAATTCTGTGAATGGAACAACTGGGTCATCTGCCTGCCTGCAGTCAAAGGGACAATGTCTTTTACTAGAAAAGTTGGAGAGGTCTTTAGGGCAAACAAAATATTCAGCTACTGCATGTGACAACTGCAACTCTGAGACAGGATGATGGGGTCAGATACTGCTGTTACAGCAGCTTTTCAGGGGATAAATCTTACAATAATCTGTCCTTTAATGGCTCCTGAAGTGGTGTCTTGTTTTCCTGGTGGTGTGTTGTTGTTGTTGTTGTTGTTGTTTTGTTTGTTTTTTCCTGTAGCAAAGAATCATTTTACCTCTTTAATCCTTGACAATTTTTATATGGCTTTATTCTGTAAAAACTATAGATACCATTTGTGAGACATTCAAGAAGTACATGAGAGCAAAGATAACAAAACCTGGAATTCCTACTATCCAGGGATAATTTCATTAACATTTTGGTGAATCCTCCATAATTTTCCTAGGCATATATACATACAAATGGATACAATTTTACATAATTGTTGAACCGGTCACTTTTGAAAAAAAACCTATATAACATGAACATTTTATATTAACTGTCAAAAACCCTGCTCTCCAAAATAATTTAGTTTTTTTCTGTTAATAGGTAATGTTACAAATATATTACAGGAAGCAGAAGTGCATTATATTTCTCGAAAAATTTGTAATTCTGAGATGGGTTATGGGGATATAATTCCTCAAACTTCGTTTTGTGCAGGTGATGAAGATGGAATTTTTGATACTTGCAGGGTAAGACCAAATAATTTTACTTATAAATATATATTCTAAAGCCAGAGAGAACCTGAACAAGGCATTTGATCGCTTTCCAATGAAGTCTTAATTTTCAAGTCTAAAAATACTAAATTCTTTTTTCTCCTTTTTAACTATTAAAATAATCCAAATCCTTTTGCTCTCCTATTTCCTTGGCTTCTACAATCATGGTCAACCTTAAGCAAAATTTGCACTCTTTCTTCCTTTTTTGTCATTCCCATCTTTATTGAGATATAATTTACATATGTACAATTCATCCATTTAAAGTGTACAACTTAATGGGTTTTTAGTATATTTATAGAGTAGTGCAACTATCACCATAATCTAATTTTTCTCATTATTTGTATTTGATTCTGTTTTTTAATTTTTTTTAATTTACTTTATGGTGAGATTGGTTAACGAAATCCAATAAGTTTCAGTTGTACACTTGAACAGTGAGGCATATATATATTTACACTGTGTTCGCCTCCCATAGTTAGATTTCTTTCTGTCACCACATATTTGACCCCCTTTACCCTGTCTACCTCCCCACTCCCCCCACCCCCTACCCTCTGGTAGCCATTAGTCTATAGTCCATGTCCATGAGTCTGTTTGTCCTGTTCATTTGTTGCTTTTAGGTTTATATATCACATATGTTATGTCTTGTGATTTTCAACATCTATTTGTCTTATTTCACTTAGCATGATTATCTCGAGGTCCATCCATGTTGTCGCAAATGGCAGTATTTCATCTTATGGCTGAGTAATATTCCATTGTCTATGTGTACCAAAGCTTCTTTAGCCACTCATCTATCGTAGGACACTTTGGTTGTTTCCATGTCCTGGCCACTGTGAATAATGCTGCTATGAATATCAGTGTGCATATATCTTTTTGGATATAGGTTTTCAAGTCTCACAAGGGTAAATACCCAGTAGAGGGATTGCTGGATCATATGGTAGATCAATTCTTCGTTTCTTGAGGAACCTCCATACTGTTTTCCATAGTGGCTGTACCAATTTGCAGTCCCAACAGCAGAGTATGAGGGTTCCTTTTTCTCTGCATCCTCTCCAACATTTGTTATTACTTGTCCTGTTGATTAGAGCTATTCTAACAGGTGTCACATGGTATCTCATTGTGGTTTTGATTTGCATTTCCCTAATAGCTAACGATGTTGAGCATCTTTTCATATATTTGTTGGCCATTTGCATGTCCTCTAGGGAGAAGTGTCTGTTCAGTTCCCCTGCCCATTATTTGACTGGATCGTTTGCTCTTTTTTTGTTATTAAGTCATATGAGCTCTTTGTATATTTTGGATATTAGGCCCTTATCGGAGGCATTGTTTGCAAATATATTTTCCTGTTCGGATGGTTGTCTCTTTACCTTGTTGATGGTTTCTTTTTTGAGCAGAAGCTTTTTAGTTTGATGTAGTCCCATTCATTTATCTTAGCTTTTACTTCCTTTGCCTTTGAGGTCAAATTCATAAAATTTTCTTTAAGTCCAAGGTTCTTGAGTTTAGTTCCTATGTTTTCTTCTATGCATTTTGTTTCAGGCCTTGTATTCAGGTCCTTAATCCATTTTGAGTTAATTTTGGTGTGTGGTGATAGACAACAGTCTAGTTTCATTCTTTTGCAGGTGGCTTTTCAATTTTCCCAGAATCATTTATTAAAGAGACTTTCCTTTCTCTACTGTATGTTTTTGGCTTTTTTGTCAAAAAGTATTTGCCCATCTAAATATGGATTTACTTCTAGATTCTCGGTTCTGTTCCACTGGTCCATGTGTGTCTGTTTTGCTGCCAATACCATGCCATTTTGATTATTGTCACTTTGTTGTATAATTTGAATTTGGGCAGAGTGATGCCTCCAGTCTCGTTCTTTTTTCTCAGGATCACTTTGGCAATTCGGGGTCTTTTGTGCTTTCATACAATTCTGATGATTTTTTGTTCTATTTCTTTAAAAAATACCAATGGGATTTTGATGGAGATTGCCTTAAATCTGTATAATGCTTTAGGTAATATGGTCATTTTAACTCTTGAGTCTTCCAATCCAAGAACATGTAATATCTTTCCATTTCTTTGTACCTTCTTCAATTTCTTTTAATAGGGTCTTATAGTTTTCATTATATGGGTCCTTCACATGTTTCATTAAATTTATTCCTATTTTATTCTTTTTGTTACAATTGCAAAAGAAATTATTTTTCCACTTCTTTTTCTGACACTTCATTATTAGAGTGTAGGTATGCTATGGATTTTTGAACATTGATTTTGTATCCAGAAACTTTATTTGCTTATTGTTTCTGGTAGCATTCTTGTGGAGTCTTTAGGGTTTTCTATATAGAGAATCACGTCATCCACAAATTGTGACAGTTTGACCTCTTCGTTTCCTATTTGGATGCCTTTTATATCTTTCTCTTGCCTGATTACACTTGCTAGGACTTCTAATGTTATACTGAATAATGTGGCAACAGTGGACAGCCTTGCCTTGTTCTTGATCTTAGAGGAAAGGTTTTTAATTTTTCACCATTATCTATAATGTTGACTGAGAGTGTGTCATAAATAGCCTTTATTGTGTTAAGGTACTTTTATACCAATTTTGTTAAGTGTTTTGATCATAAATGGGTGCTGTATCTTGTTGACGGCTTTTTCTGCATCTATTGATATGATCCCATAATTATTTTTTAATTTATTTATACAATGTATCACATTAACTGATTTGCCTATGTTGAACCGTCCTTGTGCCCCTGGGATGAAGCCTACTTGATTGTGGTGTATAATCTCTTTAATATGTTGCTGTATTTGGTTCGCTAGTTTCTTATTTAGGATTTTTGCATCTGTGTTCATCAAAGACATTGGTCTGTAGTTTTCTTTTTTGTGTGTTATCTTTACCAGGTTTTGGTATTAGGATAATATTGGCCTCATAAAATGAGTTGAGAATTATTGCCTCCTCTTCAATTCTTTGGAAGAGTTTGAGGACAATAGGTATTAAATATTTTTGACTGTTAGCTAGAATTCACTGGTGAAGCCATCTGGTCCTGGACTTCTACTTTTTGGTAGGTTTTGATGATTGTTTCAATTTCCGTACTGCTGATTGGTCTATTTAGATTTTCCAGGTCTTCTTGATTCAGTCTAAGAAGGTTGTATTTTTCTAAGTACTGGTCCATTTCTTCTAGGTTATGAAATTTGGTATTATAAAGTTTTTCATAGTATTCTTGCATGATCCTTTGTATTTCTGCAGTGTCTGTTGTAATTTCCCCTTTCATCCCTGATTTTGTTTGTGTTCTTTCTCTTTTTTCTTTAGTGAGTCTGGCCAGGGGTTTATCAGTCTTATTAATCTTCTCAAAGAACCAGCTCTTTGTTGCATTTATTTTTTCTATTATTTTTGTTTTGTTTTCAAATTCATTGATTTCTGCTCTAATTTTGATCCTTTCCTTCTGCTGACTTTAAGCTTCATTTGTTCTTCCTTTCCTAGTGTTTTTAAAAGGAAGCATTAGGTGGTTTATTTGGGCTCATTCTTGTTTTTGAAGGTAGGCCTGTGTAATGATATGAACTTTCCTCTTATGACTACCTTTGCCATGTCCCAAAAGTTCTAATATGTTGTACTATCATTATCATTTGTTCCTATGTATCTCTTGATCTTTTATTTCTTCCCTGACCCAGTAATTCTTCAGTAGCATGTTGTTTAATCTCCATGTAATATGGTTTTCCAGATTTCTTTTTGCTGTTGATCTCTAGTTTCAAGGCATTATGATCAGAGATTATGGTTGGTATGATTTCTACTCTCTTATATTTGTTGAGGCTATCTCTGTGTCTCAGTATGTGGTCAGTCCTTGAGAATGTTCCATGTGCACTAGAGAACAATGTATAAGCAGCAGTTTGGGGGTGGAAGGCTCTGTAAATGTCAATTGTGTCCAGCTGGTCTCATGTGTCATTTAAGAATGTTATTTCCTTATTGATTTTCTGTTTGGATGATCTATCTATATCCGACAGTGGGATATTTAGGTCCCCTACTACAACAATGTTTTCTTCTGTTTCTCCCTTTAGTTCTGTTAGTAATTGCTTTACATATTTAAGAGCTCCCTGATTGGGAGCATAGATATTAATAAGCATTATGTCTTCTTGGTACATGATTCCCTTTATCATTATGAAGTGTCCCTCAGTCTCTTTACCTTTTATATTTTGAAGTCTGTTTCATCTGATATTAGCACCACTACTTCTGCTTTTCTCTGAATGCCATTTGCTTGAAATATCATTTTCTACCCTTTCACTTTGAGTCTATATTTGTCTTTGGAGCTGAGATGTGTCTCCTGGAGGCAGCATATGGTTGGGCTTTGTTTTCTGATCTATTCTGCAACTCTGTGCCTTTTTTTATTGGTGAGTTCAGTCCATTTACATGTAGGGCGATTATTAAAATATGAGGTCTTCTTATAACTATTTTATCTTTTGCTTTCTGGTAGTTTGGTGTTTCCATTGCTTCCTTGACCTTGTGTTTTCTTTATTTTGCTTGGCTTTTGTGGGTTTTCCCTCTTGTTCTTCTTGTTTTATGTTATGTACTTCAGTTCTGAATCTTCTTGTGTGGTTACCATTATGAATATGTAACGGATAGTTTATATATACAGACACAAACACACACACACACACACACACACACACACACACACACACACACACACAGAGTTGTCCATTTTCTTCCACATGTGCCTTATCTCCATTCCTCTTTGTGACATTGGATCTTTGACTCCTCCCCTTTTCAGTCATTGTCTCCTTTTGTCCCTAGGTATGCTGAACGTTCATTACTGTCTTGCTATAGCAATTCTCTTATTGTTTTAAGCTAATAATGCCCTATTCTTAGTAAGGGTTGCACTCCTCTGCTTCTATCTGCCAGATAGTCACCTTATTCCTATATATATATATATATATATTTTTTTTTTTTTTTGTCATTTTGTTTTAGGTGAGCTTACCCCTCCACTATTTCCTGTAGTGCAGGCCTTGTAGTGGAGAATTCCCTCAATTTTTGTATGTCTGGAAAGGTCTTTATTTCTCCTTCATATCTAAAGGAGAGCTTAACAGGATACATTATTCTAGGCTGGTAGTTCCTTTCATTTAATATTTTGGATATTTTATTCCACTCTTTTCTAGCTTGTAAGGTTTATGCTGAGAAGTCTAAGGATAATCTAATGAGTTTTCCTTTATAAGTTACTATTTTCTTCTCCCTGGCTGCCCTGAGAATTCGTTGTCTCTGATTTTTGTTCATTTTAATATAGTGTGTCTTGGTGAAAGCATGTTTAGGTTGAGATAATTGGATGTTCTGTTGACTTCTCGAATTCCAAGCTCCAGTTCATTCCTTAGATTTGGGAAATTCTCATCAACTGTTTGTCTAAAAATGCTTTCTAGTCCCTGCTCATTTACCTCATTTACCTCTCCATCAAGAATGCCCACTATTCTTCTGTTTCCTCTCCTGATGGTATCAACTAGTTCTTGTATTTCTCTTTCATTATTTTTCATTCTTCGGTTTCTCTCTTCTTCCTTCTGATTTAGTTCTAGATTTCTGTCTTCAATATCACTGATCCTTTCCTCCATTTGGTTGACTCTATTTCTCAAGCTTACTACTTCACTTTTCAACTCTTGCAGTTTGTTTTTTATCTACAGAAGATCTATTTGGTTCTTTTTGAGGGTTTCAGTCTCCTGCTTGTCTAGTTGTTTTTTTTTCAATTCCTGAAATTGTTGATATGACTTGTTTTAGAACTCAATGAGTTGTTTCAGAAGTACTGTCCTGAATTCTCTGTCATTTAAGTCTTATATTTCTATGTCTATGAGCTTATTTTCTGGAGGTTTTCTTTCTGAGATGCCTTGTCACCTTGGGTGTTCATGGTGTTTAATGGACTATTTCTCCACCTGCACATTGATAGAAGTTCATTCTGCACTTTTCCAGAAAGATGATTTATTACATGCAGATCTCTCTTTAGTCTATTGCAAAGGCGCTTTTCTTTTTGTTTCCAGTAGGTGGCGTCTAAGCCTCTTGGATCCCTGCTTAATACAGAGCCTTAATAATTTTTTTTTTCTTATAGATGTTTAATGGCGCTTACTAGTCTGTCTCAGTCCCTGTCAATGTTAGTGACAGTTTCGGTAGTATTTGGTCTCAGAGGATGTCGGGGGAGGGGCCCTCTGGGTTGAGGGTTGGGGGCTGTGGCTCAGTCTCAGTTTTGCAACTGCAGCTGGTAAAAATCAATTGTGTTTCTCCACCCTGGTTTCTCTACCCTGATGACTGGGCCCTGCTGCTGGTCACAAGGAGCTCACAGCACTCCCAGTCAGAGATGTTCAGAGAACTCGCCACACCTTCTTCTCTCCCTGTCTTCCTACAGCGAAAGTCAGCTTCTTTATTTCTTCCAGTCCTCCTCTGACAGCTAGGGTTCTGACCTGTGGTAGCTCTTATGCATAGATCTCACACTCAGAAGTGCTAGTGTGCAATTTGGGTGCTTTATGTTGAGTTTTAGTTGTTTGGCTTATTGTTGTTTCAAGGGGAGAGACCTGGGGACGTCTCTCACTCTGCCATGTTTCTCTAAACTCCCCATGATCTAATTTTAGAACACTTTTGTCACCACAAAAAAGAAATTTCCACCCATTAATGAGTAACTCCCAAGTCTCCTCCCACTCACCCCGACCTTAGGCAGCCATTAATCTCTATAAATTTGCCTATTTTGGAAATTTCGTATGTATGGTATCATTCAATATGTGGTCTTTTGTGACTGGCTTTTTTCACTTAGCATAATGTTTTCAAGGCTTGTCCACAGGGACATGTATTAATACTTTATTCATTTTATTGCCAAATAATATACCATTGTATGGATAGGTCACATTTCATTTCTCCACTCATCCATTGATGGGCATTTGAGATATTTCTACTTTTTGACTATTATGAATATTACCATAAACATTTGTGTATATGTTTTTATATGTAGGTATGTTTTTATTTCTCGTGGAAATTTAACCTAGGGGTGGAATTGCTGAGTCAATATTTAACATTTTGAAAAACTACCAAACTATTCCAAAGTGGCTGCACCATTTTACATTCTCACCAGTAATGTATGAGAGTTCCAGTATTTCCACATCTTCGCCAGCACTTCTTACTGTTTTTGATTATAGCCATCCTCGTGAGTATAAAGTGATGTCTCATTGCAGTTTTAATTTGCATTTCCCTAATGACTAATAATGTTGAACATCTTTGCATGAGCTTATTAGCCATTTGTATATATTCTTTGGAGAATTGTTTATTCAGATCCTTTACCCATTTGAAATTGAGTTATTTATCTTTTTATTATTAAATAATAAGCTTTATATATTCTGGATACAAGTCCTTTACCAGGTATGCGGTTAGCAAATATTTTCTGCCATTCTGTGAACTGTCTTTTCGTTTTTCTAATGTTATCGTTTGTAGCATAAAAGTTCTTTATGTTTTTGTGAAGTCAAATTTTATCTATTTTTCTGTTTTGAATCTTTATTCCTCTTTTCTTTACTACTTCTAAATCCACCAGCACTTCACTCCCAAGCAGTACTACAAACTCTGTTCTTTTCCTACTCATTCTGATTTTTGCAGTCCAAGGTTTATCTTTCCAGTGTCCTTTTCCTTAAAAATCTTTCTGAGTAAAATAGTAAAGAATCCAATCTAATTTAATCACATTCACAAGCAAAACATTCTCATTGTCAAAAAATAATTATTCAATGCCTACCTTAAAGAGAGAATTTGAAAATATCTTAAAAACATGGTCTTTAACCTGTAGGCAATGTAACAGCTCAGTGTCCCTGTTGTTCTGAGTGATTAACAAACCTTAGTAATAGCGTTTTGGTTGGTAAATTGACAGTTATGTATAAACCATGATGGATATGTTAACTTGTATACTATTGAGAGGCTTAGCCATTTATTCATGATATTCTGCACTAGCCAATGTTATTTAGAAAGATGCCAGTTTACTCTTCTAGCTGGCAACCCACATACACCCCTAAAATACTCTTTCCTTTATCTTAAAATTGTAACTTTCACCAGTATCAACAGAAGTATTCTAGTAGACAGCATTCACAAAATTTTGGACACATCCTACATTATATTTCTTCTAATTGTACTAAAAAATCCAAACAATTTGATTTATAGTATTCTGGTTGAAAACTATGCAGATGGTAAGTTTATCCACCAGCTATATGGCTCCTCTAAATAACAGGCCAGACTGTAACTGAATTCCTGTTTGAGTTGGAAAACTGAAAATCTATTGATCTTTAAACTTAGAAGTGTATTAAAAATGTATATTTATATAAATGTTTAACATGATTAATTTATTCCAGCTTTACTATTATTTAAAGATCATTTGAAATAACTAATGTTATTTTGGGACTTTTTTAAATAGGGTGATAGTGGTGGACCATTAATGTGCTACTTACCAGAACATAAACAATTTTTCGTAATGGGAATTACCAGTTACGGATATGGCTGTGGCCGAAAAAATTTTCCTGGTGTCTACAGTGGGCCGTCCTTCTACAAAACATGGCTGACAGATCACCTCTACAACCCAAGGAATAGTGGCATGTTTAATACAAATATTCTACTTGGACAGGTCCTGATAGCTTTAGGTTCTACTGTCTTACTAGCAACTCCATAAATTCTGAAGAGTCTTTATTTTTCATCATGTCCCTTTCATGTTCTACATAATGAAAGCACTTTATCCTTTGGGTAATTGCCCACTTCAGAGTTCTTATATGGACATTTTTTTGAAATAAAAAGATTGTAACATATTAGATACGTGACTGTAAATTTGGCACTGAATCACATACATCTTTGATGTATCCTGCTTGTTTTACTTATAATCATAATTTTTCATTTGGAATACCTTCCTAGAGCTTATATAAAATATTCAGTTTAAATATATACTGTATATATGTAAATGCCAAATAATAAAGAGTTTATAATTAAAATGGAAGCTGTTCTTTTGTTAATCAAAACTCTTTCCTTTTAAGTTCAAAAATATTTGTTTGTATGATATATTATTTTTTTTTAATTATCATCTTGTTTTTGGTCCTCAAGGATATTTGGAGAAATAAGTATTTGCCTATTATTTAAATTTTAATTAAAACTATTTAATATTACTACTTTTTTTCCTGCACCAAGAGAGAACTGTGGTGCAGATACCCCAAATTAATTTATTTTTTATTTAGAAATATAGAAAATGACTTCTTGCAACATTATAACCTACTTTCTGAACTTTATTAAGTCCATGTTAAAAATTTGTATTTCTTGGGCCCTCTGAATTAGGGGAGGTAACTGAAAAGCATTCTGGGTAAAAGAAGGAAGCCAATCTGGGATAAACCTTATGATAACTAATCTATAAAATGATATCAAAACAAAACGAAAAGTTCACTAAATTAGTATCTACTATTAATCAACTAACATCTCCCTTGAACTTTTGAGGACCTATGTATAAAGGAGAAATAATTATTTTCTTACCCTTTTAACAATTCATCCAGCTAAAACCAAGTGTTTTTTTGTTTTGCTTTGCTTTATTTTAACCTAATTTGGGGATTTAATTGAAAGTAAGCATGAGTTTACCATCTTTTAGACTGATTTTTATAGATTTGTGAGAAACTGAGGGTAACCTGACTGTTCTTTCTTGAAAGAGACCCTAGATTATCCATTGACAAGGTCTAATAAAGTATTAGTTGGTGATGCTTATATAGCAATCAACATAATGCATTAGTCTTTTCCTATTTCTACTACCTGAGTTTCAGATTTACTTGATAGCCCTGAATATTAATACAGATACTCAATTTATGATGGTTACCTCTCAATAAACCTGTTGTAAGTCCAGGAGCATTCCTCTTTCCAGAAGCAGGAAAATCAAATGAGAATTTTGCAGACATAAATGAATTTGAAAACACAAAACACAATATCCAATAACTCTGGCAACACAGGTCATAGTAGAGCATTGGTTGTTCACCTTCGTGATCATGTAGCTGAATGGGAGCTGTGGCCTTTCCAGCACCATGAGACAGTATCCTACTGCATATCACTAGACCCAGGAAAAGATAAAAATTCAAAGTATGATTTCTACTGAATGCGTGTTGCTTTCACACGATCATAAAATAGGAAAATCATAAGTCAGAGACCATCTATACTAAGAAACTCTTCTAAAATGTATTGACAGCATTGAAGGAGAAGATCTTGCTTTTCACTTCAAAGGTATGTCCTAATTACTCTTTAGGTCTGGATTTCTAATCAAGGAAGGGCTACTGCCAGCAACTCATCTTTTTGCCCAGATGAATTCACTTATTTCAGTCAATAGGAATTCAGTTAAATAACCCTTCTCTTCACAAGTGACTTAGACCCTGTAATCTAAGACAGACTTAGTTTCAAATTGTTCTGCTACTTGTCACTAGAGTTTGAACAATTAATACCTTCTCACAGCATTGTTGTAATTATTAAATAATTTGAGTATATGAAGTTCTTAATATATTGAAGGTACTCAATAACTGGTGACTATTATTGCATCTATGATTCACATGGCCTTTTTCATTATAGATTACTGTGCTATTAGACAAATATCTCATTACTGTCATCTGAAAACTTACTGGAACAAAAGAATTTTTACTTATAACCCTAACTTAAAAGTATACTATTTTGAAAAAAATGATTCTATTTTTCTAATTCCCAAAGTATTACAGCCTTGTTGCAGAAAAATCAGACCAGCGAGAAACCGAACACCACTTGGAGAGTTGGAGAACTCAAGTTTATTATGCCAGCAGTACCAGAGGAGCTAGCTAGCGCTCTGAAGATCTGGGCCCTGAAGTCAGGGGTAATCTGCTTCTATAGGGCTTATCCACGCAGTTACCGTTGGCATGAGCCAATCGGTTAATTTGTCCTCAGGCAGTTGCAGAGCATGTGAGTTGCTATAGGCTACAGGCAGGTAGTACAAGCAAAGGGGATGCATCTGTTATCTAGACAGAACAAGCAAAGGGGAGGGTAAGTCTTCAGTCAATCTCGAGGTCACCCTGCCCTTCGGTCTATGTGGCAAGCATGGCTACAGAAGAGGAACAAAAAGCTGATTCCAAGGTTAGCCCTGTTCTATATCATTTTTTAGTGCTTGCCAAGCTGTATGAAAGATATCTACTTGTCAGTCCAAGACGCACCTTCTATATAAATTTTCCTTAATAAACTCTGTTAATTGCCAGACTGGAATGGCCTGCCTCTTTGGTTTTTCCCTGCCTTCCACTTACAGAGGTAGATTTCAAGTCTTACGTCTTTTCTTTGGGTCTGCGTGTCATAACATCTGTGTACTTTAAACTTATGCCTATATAGTGCTCTCTATTAACTATATCTAAATAAAAGTGGGAAAATATTAACGTTGCTCTTTACCTCAAACATGTAGAAAGAAAATATAAGGCAAGAAAGTCATGAACTTGGAACAAATATCTGACACATATGTGTTTATACTATATGTGTTCTTTATATAGTCTGAATATAAGTCCTTTGTCAGATAACAAACTGTGGTTGTTTCTAATCATTGAAAACTGGATTAAAAGTAAGTTATAGCTAACAAGCTAATATTACAAATCTTTTCCATTCACAAATATAGTTTAATAACTATATTAAAATCTGTAAATTTAAAGGTAAAGCATACTTGTTACTCATAATTACCTTTACATATAATTGAGACAATTCTATATATAATTGGTATACTGTTGTGCATAGTTAATTATAGTTGCCATATTTTAAATTTACTGGGCATTCCCAATATTTTATATTTATTGGTCATTAAGCTCCTAAAGAAATACCAATCTGACAAACTGGTTGCCTTTAACATTCTTTGAAGAGAGATAAACTTGAAGAAAGAATTAGCATCTTTTTTTTTAATGGAACACTTTATGAATTTGCATGTCATCCTTGTGCAGGGGCCATGCTAATCTTCTCTGTATTATTCCAATTTTAGCATATCTCCTGACAAAGCAAACACAGAATTTGCAGCTCTTGATAGTTCATTTTCAAATTACTGATATAACTTTACCAGAAATTATTATATACCTTATCAAACATCAAAAATCTGCAAAAAGTTTTCAAGACCAATGCATTCTTTGTTCAATATCCAAAAATAAAGGCTTCTAACTGAAAGCATTTATATATTCCTAAGCTAAGTAAACATAAAAAAACAAAGTTTAAGGAAAAAAAAGATCTCTCCACTTTAATAGTCCACTCACTGAGTTACATAAAAGTATTTTCTGTCCAACACTTTGTCAAATTCAAGATATTTATTTCCTAAGAACAGGTCAACAAGAGTTCATTTCAAACAGTGTTAATCTTCTTTACATTTTGAGCTTGGTTGATGTATACACCAAACAAATCAAATCTCCTGTTACTTTACTACACTGACTCTCATAAGAATGTCTACATTTGTGAACCACATGCAGTTTCAAAGCATCAGCAAGATAAGACTTTTCATCTGAATGTCTGAACTTCTTGAAGGTCTGGTACTGTGGCATTATGGGCCAGGGTAGAAAAGGAATGGAAAAGGCTGTGGGACCAGAGATGGTAAACCTAACCCACTGACCTACCTCTTACAACCACCAACAAACTCAAATCAATGGAGAAAAGACCGATTAAAAATGAGATTGGACCAATTGAGTAGCCAAGTGATAAAAAAAAAATGAATCCATAACTCTTTATCCAAAGATAAATTCTAAATTAGAGTCAAGGATTTAAATGTAAAAAATAAAATTATAACCATGCTTATGGATTAGAAAGATTAATATTGCTAAAACGTTCTTACTACCTAAAGTAATACAGATTCAATTCAATCCTCATTAAAATACCAATGGCATTCTTTCCAGAACTAGAACACATCCCCAAATTTATAGGGGACTACAAAAGACTCTGAATAGCCAAAGAAACCTTGAGAAAGAACAAAGTGGGAGTTATTATACTTCCCAATGCCAAACTACATTACAAAGCTACAATAATCAAAATGGTACAGTATTGGCATAAAAACAAATATATGGATGGATCAATGGAATAGAGAACCAAGGAATAAATTCTTGTTTAAATGGTCACTTAATCTATGACAAAGGAGGGAAGGATATATAATAGGAAAAAGACAGTCTCTTCAATAAGTGGTGTTGGGAGAACTGGACAGATACATACAAAAAAATGAAATCCGATCACTTTCTTACACCATATACAAAAATAAACTCAAAATGGTAGACTTAAATGTAAGACCTGAAACAATAAATTTCCTAGAAAAAATCATAGGCAGTAAAATCTGACGTCACTCTTAGCAATACCTTTTTGGATATGTCTCCTCAGTCAAAGGCAACAAAAGAAAAAATAAACAAATGAGATTACATTAAACTGAAACAGTGAAGAAAACCATTAACAAGATGAAAAGACAATTTACTGAATTGAAGAAGATATTTGCAAATGACACATCTGACAAGGGGTTAATATCCAAAATATATAAGGCACTCGTACAACTGAACACCAAAAACAAACAAAGCAATTTAAAAATGGGCAGAGGGGATATATAACAAGAGGCAACAAACTAACAAATAAAACAAAAAACAGCTCATAGATGCTGTCAACAGGATAATGGTTACCAGAGAAGGGAGGTGGGTGGACAAAGAGAGTAAAGGGGGTCAAGTAAGGCGATGGATGAAGACTGGTCTTTGGATGGGGAGCACACAATAGAGTATACAGATGTCAGATTATAAAACTGTATACCTGAAATTTATACATTATTATTAATCAATGTTATCCCAATAAATTTAACTTTAAAAATGGGCAGAGTACCTAAATAGACATTTCTCCAAAGAGGACATACAGATGGCCAAGACAAATGAAAATATGCTCGACATCACTAATCAACAGAGAAATGCAAATTAAAACCACAATGAGATATCACCTCACACTTGTCAGAATGGCTATCATCAATAAATCAAAGAACAATAAGTGTTGGCGAGGATGTGAAGAAAAGGGAACTCTCATACACTGTTAGTGCGATTGCAAAATTGGTACAGTCACTATGGAAAACAGTCTGGAGGTTTCTCAAAAAATTAAAAATAGATATACCTTTTGACCAAGGAATTGCACTTCTGGGTATTTATCCAAAGAAAACTGAAAGAATAATTTGTAAAGACCTATGAACACCTATGTTCATGGCAGCACAATTTACAATAGACAAGATATGGAAGCAACCTAAAAGCCCATCAAACAGATGATTGGATAAAGAAGTTATGGTTCATATATACAATGGAATATGACTCAGCCATTAAAAAAATGAAATTTTACTATTTGGAATGACATGGATATGCCTAGAGGTTATTATGCTGAGTGAAATAAGCCAGAGAAAGATAAATACCTTATGATTTCACTTATATTTGGAATCTAAGGAATAAAAAGAACAAACTCACATCAAAAACAGATTCACAAATATAAAGGACAATCTGGTGATGGCCAGAGGGCAGGTGGGGTGAGGGGCTGGGAGAATGGGGTGAAGGGTTAAAGTACAAATTAGTAGTTGATAGATGGTCATGGGGATGGGGAGCGCGGCGTAGAGAGTGCAGTTAGCATTAATGTAACAGCTAGTGAAGAGCCAGAGGAGAGAGAGAGCAATTAGGGGGATCATTATATAAACTATATGAATATCTACCCAGTATACTTGAAACTAGTCATAAATTTTTGTAAATACATTGAAAAAAAGTTAAACACATACCTACGTTCCACTCATAGGAATTTGTCCCAGTCATAGGACTTTGTCCTACAGAAATGAAAGCATAAGTGCATACAAAGACTGGTATACTAATATTCACAGTAACTTAATATGTAACAGCCAAAAACTAGAAACAATCCAAATGTCCATCAGTCAGCGAATGGATAAACAAACTGTTATACATACACACAATGGAACACTACTCTGCAACAAAAATTAATAAATACATGCAATAATGAGGATGACTCTCAAAATAATTATGCTGAGTGAAAGAAGCCAAACAAAAGAGTACATATTGCATGATTCCATTTACATAAAATTCTAGGAGATGCAAGTGAATTTCTAGTGACAGAAAACACATCAGTGGTTGCCTTGGGATGGGGAGGGCAGGAGGGAGGGACCACAAAGGGGCAAGAAGAAACTTTTGGGAGTGATAAATATGTTTATCTTGATTGACATGATGGTTTCACATATATATATAATGTCAAAACTTATTAAACTGTACACTTTAAATTTGTAGTCTCTTGTATGTCAGTTCTACCTCAAAAAAGCACTTAAAATGGGATATAATGTTTATTGACTATGTATCCATCACCCAGTTTAAAAAAGTAAATGTAACCATTTACATCTGTGTTCTCTGATCACCCTACAGTTCAGGTTTTCTTGTTAAAACGAATGTTTGAAACTATTTTCTCAATATTTGAGGTTCCCAAACACAAATATTCTGGACTACTTTTATCTGAATTAGCTGAATAATGTAGTAGTTGTGCACAACTGGAAGTTGAAATGTGCCCTTTAAAAGATGAGCAGCCCAAAACAGTGACTTAAAAATACTGTTAAATTACGAATGTCTGAGAGTCTCAGCCCAGAATACAAAAGAGGGGCAGGGAATTCTTATTACTGTGGCCAGGAAGGCAATCCTTTCATTTCTCTTTTCAAAATAGCAGTAAGGGGTTGGCGGAGAGGGGGGCAGAATAGGAGGAGGAGGACTTGGCCTTTTGTCTTCTGGTGTAGTTTAACCAGGCTCCACCTACGAATTCTGTTAGAGGAATGTGATAGGGTCAAAACGCAGTGGTATAAAACTGCAGTTGGAAACTCGCAATGGTCTCCAAACTCAGAGAAAGAGGAGTAGGAATAGATTTGGAATAAGGGATTGCAATCACCTTCCCTTCTCAGGTAAAGCTGGGAAAGTTCTCCTTTTCCTCCTCCTATTCTGCCCTATGAGCCAATTTTTAATGAACATCTGGTAATTGGGTGAAATGAGCTTCTTGCCCATGATTTGACCACAGTTGAAACTTTCTATTTTAGCACACCCACTTCTTTTCTCTTCAACTGTTCACTCTGGGCTGTGGCCAGAAGCCTATACCTACAATAAAAGGAGTCAGGTCTCTAAATCCTTGTTTTTCTCTTCTAAGTGATGGCGCTTACCATCTTTATCGCCCAGCTGGCCTTCGGCATCCTGGCATTTCCCATATACCTGCTGAAATTCCTGGGCTTGTGGAACTGGATATGCAAAATATGGTACCCCCACTTCTTAAATTGGTTCGTTGTGTTATACAACGAACAGATGGGGAGCAAGAAGCAGGAGCACTTCAGCAACCTACAGGAATTTGAGGGCCCCTCCGGAAAGCTGTCCCTGCTGGAGGTAGGCTGTGGCACTGGGGCCAACTTCAAGTTCTATCCGCCTGGAACCAGAGTGACCTGTCTTGACCCCAACCCCAACTTTGAGAAGTTCTTGATCAAGAGCGTTGCCGAGAACAGACACCTGCAGTTCGAGCGCTTTGTGGTGGCTCCTGGGGAGAACATGTCCCAGATAGCCGATGGCTCCATGGATGTGGTGACCTGCACCCTGGTAATGTGTTCTGTGAAGAACCAGGAGCAATTCATCCAGGAAGTGTACAGAGTGCTGAGGCCGGTGAGTTGGGGTGTGAGGAGGACTGGTTAGTAGTAACCACTATCTCTAAGGGCAAACCTATCAATTTCAGGTGAATCAAATACTCAAATTCTCTAGTAGTATAACTACTAGAGAAGACACTGTTGAATTTTTTAAAATCTCAGAGTGGGAAAGAAGCTATAAAGAAAAATACTGATAAATCTGAATACATGAAATTTTAAAATGCCTGCAGAGAAAAAAAGTACTGCAAACAAAGTTAAAAAAACAAAAACACAAGAACAAACTTGGAAAAAGTATTGCCAGGATGACAAAGGGTTAACTTCATATTAAAAGGCATTACAAGTCAAAGGATCAATAGGATTTTTTAAATCGCTAAGAAAAGCACAAGAGAAAACTATGCAAAGAGCACAAACAAATAGATATAGCCAATTATATGATAAAAATGCTCAACCTTACCATTAAAGAACAAATTAAAGCAAGAAAGCATTTTTACCTATTATACTGTCAGAGACCTTTAAGGTCAATATGGTGTTAGGGTGGGTTTGGGAGGTTGGACACCCCCATACATACTGGAGGAAGTGCCCTCTTTGGAGGGCAATTTGATATCAAAATTTCAGGTGAACATAGTCTTTTACCCAGTATAAATTTATCCTATAGCTATGCTGCACAAATGTACAAAAACTCATCTCTATGCAAGAATATTCATTACAGTATCTGTAATAGTGCAAACTGGAAATAACCTAAAAGTCCATCAATAGTAGGCTGTTCAAGTAAATTGTCACATAATATGAAGGAATTCTGTGAAGCTGTTAAAAAGAACAAGAATTATCTGTTGATATGAAACAATCCCCAAGAGATAATGTTAAATTTAAAAAAAAATCAAAGTGTAGAATATTATGTAGAGGATAAGCCCATTTGTGTGAAGTGGGTAAGAATATGCCTAAATATGTATATGTTAATGGAAATGATAGACAAAAAACTATCCAAGTGGTTGACTCTTGGGAATGGGACTGAATGCCAAGGGAAAATTACTTTTCATATTTAACTTTCTGCATAGTTTGAAATTCTTAATACCTGTATGTATGTATGTAATTTTCATACTTAAAAACAACTAATTTAAAAGTTTTATTCTAAATATAGTTGAACATAACATTTGAATTTACTATTCTAGGAGAAAAAGATGTTCTGCAATCCCATTTTATTTTCTAATAAAGGAAGTCCCTCAGGAAAAGAAAAGGACTTGGAAATAGGGTTTAGAGGTAATTATATGTCTTTGGCTCAAAGATAGACCAACATCAAAGTAATAAATAAAAAAGGTCTGATCCTTATACTCAAATGCTGGGTTCTTGTATCCTAAACCTGGCACAAATTGGGCATGGTTCGAGGATGTTTTGCTTACAGTATTACTAACAATGCCACTGCAAAGCAAGTACTTACCACTCCTGTTTCATAGCACTGATAATAATAAGGGGATTCATAGACCTCCTTAGCTCCCGCGAAGCCCCACTCTCTCCTGAATATAACCAGGAGCTTTATTACATTTTCAATGAACCCTCACAACAGTCGTTTAAGGCACGTATTGTCTCCATGTTGGGTTGAGGAAACAGACTCAGAAAGGTTAAGAAACTTGCCCAAAGTAACACAGCTAATAGGTCTGACTTTCTTTAATGCAAATATCTTTACCACTGCACCACACTGACTGTTACTAGGGCTTCTTCTCTAACTTCAACATTTCTACCAGTTTGAGGGCTGTTCTTCCTCTGCCCATCCCTAAATACTCGAGTTTCTTTTTTGGTTCTCATTTCATTATATACCCCCTGGGCAATCCTAAGTGCCCCCAAAGTTTGCAATTACCACGCATACACAGGCGGTTTCCAAATCTAAATATCTAGCCCAGATCTCTCTTCTAACCCCAAATGTGCATGTCCAGCTGTCCACTCAATAGTCGCCTGTGTTATCCAGAGGGCAGTTATTGACCTCCCAGATCTGAGTCTCCTCCTTTCTCTTCTGTCCTATTCTACAGAAAATCATCATCTTTTTTTTTTTTTAATCAAGAAATCTCAAGTTTTTCATTAGTAAACACAAGTCTTACGCTTACCCACAGAATCTAGGAGAACTCCATCCCCCAGCTCTCTGCCTGGGATAGCCAAGATTAGGGTACTAGACGAGGCTAAGAAGAGCGAGGCAGTCACCATGGGTTTCAGGGGTGACTGTCAGGTCCCTTTCTCCCCTACTTATCCCAGACATAGGTAGAAAACTTCTAAAGATCCCTTAATAATTTGTAGCCTCTATTGTATCTATACTTTACCTATATTTATAGGACTGTCCTTGATGAAAGCAACAGTTGCAAATTCCCAGTGACAGTAATTTACACATAGCATCCACTGATTGAACAAAATACCTACTGACAAAATGTTACCATGAATCAAGTAACGTTTTTAAGATGATTCAGAATTTTAATTAATCATATCATTTACACCCTTGTGACAATGCTACAAAAGTATAAGACATGGTTATTTGGCCTCAGGCAGTGCTTGGTATGGCTTCACACTCTCTCACACTGTTTTCAAAGCAGAGCCTGAGAACAATTTTCAGATGAATTAAAATATTTTAAAAAGAAGAAGTTTTAAAAAATGTAATTAAAAGGCAAGCAACAAACCTGGGGAAACATTTGTAGTATACACAGTCTCATTATACTAAAAGTTCTCTCACTCATCAGTAAGAAAAACCACCACTCTATTAGACAACTGATAAATCAGAAAAGACAGAATCTAAATAACCAATAAGGTTTAGTAAAAGATGTTATACCTACTAAGAATTTTAAAGATATGCATATTATTGAAAACAAAATACCATTTTACCCATCAAATTGACAAAAATACAGGGTAAGAAAAAGTACTGATGAATTTATTGGAAATGGGCACTCAGATCCATTGCTAGTATGAATGTAAATTTGCTTTTTCAAAAGGCTATTTTATAACCTGTACCAACAGCTTTAAAAAGGCACAGACTGTTGACTCAGCGATTCCACTTTGTTTTTAATTTATTTGGAAAGAATGAGCGATGGTTGCATAGATTTATGGATAAGGATATTCACTATAATAGTATTTATAATAGCGAATAATTAGAAATAACCTAAATGAGAACAGTGAAATAAGAGATGGTAACATCAGTTGTTCTAAAATTATATTTTAAAATATTCAGGTATATAAATAAAATCAGCAGATTACAAAACAATGTATAATCTAATCCTAGTTTTAAGGAAAAAATACATATTCACCTAAAATATACACAAAACCTTAACAGTAGTTATCAAAAGGTAATGATGGAATCATGGATGTTTTTCTTTTAAAACTGTTCAGTATTTCCTAGATTTTCTAAAATAAACATATTGGTAAGGCAGTATTGCCCGCCTCTGGTGCCTAATCACTGAGGTTCAAAAAGTGATTCTGACATTTACAGGTTGTGTAAACTTAGGCAAGTTGGTTATTTTTTATGTGCTTATTTTCTCAGTTCCTTTATCTGTAAAAATAGGGATGATACCAAATGAGATTATTGTGAGGACTAAGCGAGTTGATATGTAATAGGCATCAAGGATATAGCAGTAACAGCTTTAACTATTGTTATGTATTGTTTGTATGATCAGAAAACAGAAGTGTTAATAATTGCTTTTTTAAAAATTGCTTTAGATTGGCAGCTCTGTATAAAATTTGACAGAAAATGAAACTATTGACCAAAATAATGTCTTAGTAAGTTTTAACTTATCCATGTCTTCTCATGAAGTTGGCCTCCAGGGCCGCTGAAATCTGAAGCTCCAAATAATCTTATAAATCTGTTTTCCTAAAAACATCTTTGAAATGTATGTGTTTGTCTCTTTCTCAGGGAGGAGCTTTTTATTTCTTGGAGCATGTAGCAGCTGAGCCTTCGTCCTGGAATTACTTCTTGCAACAGGCAGTGGAGCCTGTTTGGTCCCTTCTGTTTGATGGGTGCTACCTGACCAGAGAGAGCTGGAAGACCCTGGAGCGCGCCAGCTTCTCTAAGCTGAAGCTGCAGCACTTACACGCCCCAGTGACCTTCCGGGTGGTGCGCCCTCACATCTCCGGATATGCTGTGAAATAGCAGGAGAAGGGAGTAGAGAGCTGAATGAATGGCTCACATAATTTGAGCTTTTACACTTAAAATACTAATTGAAAGAGAAATAATAATTTATTAGGTAAAGTTAAATTTCATCCCTAAAACATTGTTACACCCTATTTGCCTATTTTCTATTGCTCCCAAATAATCAAAAACAAAACAAAAGAGCTTTGAACTCTCTTTTAACTTATTTCCCATTTGCCCCCCAAATACTTGCCAGCAGCAAGTGTGGCTGCAGTGTTTAACCCAAGATAACTCGCAGACTGCAGTCCTAACCTCACCCCCAAAGTTTGCCATGAAATATCTCGTTTTTATTATTATTTTTGTATCGCACTGGTATGTCGATAACCTTTGGAAACAAATGACATCATTCTACTTATAGCATTCTGTTTTTAGTAGTGGTATTTCCAATTACAAAATATAGCAATTTTCAATCACTGAAAGTATTCCACCAAAGTTTGTTTTTCTGTATTCCAGTCTTCAATTCTTAAAATGAAGATTATACTTGACACATCCACAGAACTCTCTGAGCCATTTAAGATTCTTAGGTTCATTTTCTTTTTTATCTAGCATACACTTTTCTGAATGCAATAAATTGCAGGCAAGGAGAAAGCCCACTGTAATTAGGAAAACCTTGTATAATTAGGTGCATTTAAAAACCAGGCTATCTGTGAGTCTGTAAAGAAGTGGACAGTTATTTTTTGGATTACCCTAATCAAATTTCCACTCCTGTCCCAAGATAAATCCCTTTTTCCTCTCAATCATGGAAATCTTTGTAAATCCGCACAAGTGCTTTGAAAACAAATGTTATGTTGGTCAGAAGGTGTGAGACTAGAATTTGTCAGCAATATTTTGAATATATTTAATAAAATTAATATATTTTCTGAGATGATTTTGTAAAGGGACTACTTTAAATCACAAAGCAATCAATAAATTCACATATAGTTTAGAAAGAGAAATAAAATAAATAGCATATATACTTGCTGGCTTGGTTTCATTTTTCATCTCGAGGAGGGCTTTCTTTCATTGTGGAAAGTTAAGTGATTTGAACATACAGATTTTTCTTTCTACAGACAGGGAACCATAAAAACAGCTAACAGGTTTTAGACAAAGCAATTTTAGAAGGATCTGAAAGAGTTTTGAAAAGTTCAAGTTCAAAGACCTCTTTTGCAAAATCAATAGAGCAGAAAGAAAGGACACTTGCTATTCCAACTCTCTGATCATGAAAACAGCTAGTTACAGTGAAATTAGGAAACTCATCTAAGGCCCCCTGAGCTATGGAACATGAATCTCCTCTACAGTCTTCCCAAAGTAGAACCTCCCTAATCTACCTAGCTATTAGTTAGGTCTTTCTAGTGATTGAGAAATATGAAAAGCCACAGGTTCACATGATAAATATTACTGAAATACTGGCATGTAAATAATAGCAAAGTACAAAATACTAGACACATTCTTATCAATACCATCTGTCCTATGTGGTGTGGCAAATATTAACCTCACTTGCTATAGATAACACTGACATGTAGAGAAATAAATGAAGTTTTTTACATTCCACAAGTTACAAAGCAAGTCTTAGAAGCCCTGACTTCCCAAACCACAAAACCTGTTTTGACCATAATTGCCATATTACCTTCTCGCTGCTTTCCTTCTCTGCCCATAAAACATTTATAATTATAAGAGTCCGAGGAAGTGACAAGCCTCTGCAGAAAAAAGGCAAAACATGTCCAATGTCTTTTAGGTCCTGTGTTGGTTAAGATTTCTTTGATTACAAGTAACAGAACTCCCAATCTAAAAAATCTTACGCAGAAAAAGGACTTTACTCAAATTAGTGAAAAGCATAGAGACAGAAAGCCTCAGGCAGAGATTGAGCAGGTCTCTGATAATATCAGGAGCCAGGCAGTGTCTAGGGCCATGCTTGCCTTTCTCTGTTTGCCCTGTGAGGTGGGGCATCTATGGAAGTAGTGCCAATCTTCATGCTTCCAGGGCCCAAGGCAACTTAAAAAGATCAAGTTCACGAGAATGGAAAAACGTGGTGTAGGTAGAGGCTTTGTTCATCCTTCTTATAAACAAGTCAAAGTGTGACAGAAACATGGAACGAACAGCAAGGAAAGTTGCCTGGAATCTAGTGAACAGATGGCACTACAACTAGGGAGATAACTAATCAACCTGCAACAATAGGAGGCAGGAGGGGGCAAAGACACGAGGCTGCCTGGTTCAAGCAGCTGAGTGGGGCAGAGGCTACAGTAGCAGAATCGGCAGCTACAGATACCTATGAAAAGGGCTGTGTCTGTGAGCAGAATTTTACAATGATGGACTGCTTGCTCTGAGCACCAACACTGGGTCGACTGCATGGGGTAGAGGGGGGCGTGCAGCAGGGACTTACAAGGGGACACTGAGTTGTGAGAGTGAGGACGGGAGGTGAGGCTCTCTCCCTGGCAGAAGTGCTGGCAGTATCCATCGTTCCTCTGTTGAGCTCTTCCCCCTTCCAGTGTGCGGACTTAGCGCCACTATAGCTGAGACTTAATCAAACTTTATAACAGAGGTCCCCCCACCCAGAAGATTCTCTGAAACTCCACTTCTACCAACTCACAGCCTAATCCAAGCCACTTCCAGCTGTGTCCTCAGTGCGTCCTGTGCTCCTTGCTGAACAGCGCCAAGACTCACACTAGTGGCAGCTGACCTCAGTTTCTGTTGTGGCCTCTTGAGGCAACTATAAGCACAGCATCTGTGGATTGCTTGAGGAATTTTAACAGGTGGCTCCCAAGGGGCACAGGCTGGGGCTAAACTTGGCCTGCAGCTGAACCCCTCTCAGAAATGTGCCACTGGATACCCACTACATAAAGCCATGCTAATAAGACCAGGAGACTTAGGAGTTTTGCTTAGTACACAAAAACAGACACAGAAAGGCAGCCAAAATGGGAAGACAAAGAAGCAGAAACCATATGAGAGAACAGAAGAGATACAGGATTAATGGAGTCAAGCAATCTAACAGATGCAGAGTTCAAAACACTGGTTATAAAGATGCTCAATGAACTTAGGGGAAGTGTAGATGAACTCAGTAAGAACTTTAACAAAAAGATTAAAAAAATAAAAATAAAAGTGGAAACTATAAAATAGAACCAGTCAGAAATGAAGAACACATTATCTGAGATGAAGAGTATATTACAGGGAATCAATAGTGTGGATAAAGAAGAGGATCGACCCACCAATATAGAGGATGGGGAACCCAAGGACACTCAACCAGAACAGCAAGAAAAAAGAAGCCAAGACTATAATTTAAGGAGCATATGGGACACAATTAAATGCAAAAATATCCATGTCATAGGGATACCTGAAGTAAAACAAGAAGTTGAATACATATTTAAAGAAATAATGATAAAAAACTTCCCTAAGCTAGTGAAGGAAATAGACATATAACACCAGGAAGCTCAGAGAGTCCCCCAAACCAGGAACCCAAAGAGGCCCACACCAAGACACATTATAATTAAAATGCCAAAGGTTAAATACAAAGAGAATCTTAAAAGCAGCAAGAGAAAAGCAGTTACTTACAAGGGAGCACCCACAAGACTGGCAGCTGATTTCTCAAAAGGAACTTTGCAGGATAGAAGGGCTTGGCATAAAATATTCAATGTAATGAATACCCAGGATCTACAACCAAGAATACTTTATCTGGCAAAGCTGTCATTTAGAGTCGAAGGACAGATAAAGAGCTTCCCGGACAAAAATAAGCTAAAGGAATTCATCACCACCAAGCCAGTATTACAGGACATGCTAGATGGACTTCTTTAAGAAGAAAAAGCATGTATCAAAATGAATAAAAAATGATAACTACATTTCTCAAATGGAAAAGAATTAAGTGCTCCAACCAAAAGATAGAGTGGATGAATGGGTAAGCAAACAAGACCCCTACGTATGCTGTCTACAAGAGACTCACTTCAGATTAGAAGACACACACAGAGTAACAGGAAGAACAAAGAAAAAAATATTGCCTTGATGGGACTAAAGGGTATTGTGCTGAATAAGTCAGACAGAGAAAGGCAAATATTGCATGATTTCACGTACATGTGGAATTTAAAGAAAATAAACAACAACAACAAAAAACAGAAATAAACTCATAGAGAATATTTTGAGGGCTATTAGATGGGAGGGAGGTTGGGGGATGATGAAAAAGCACAAAGGGATTAAGAAGTACAAGTGGATAGTTGCAAAATAGACATGGAGATGTGAAGTGTAGGATAAGGTAAACAGTTAATGCTGTAATGAATATGTAAGAGGGAAGAGGGGTACTAGATTTAGTTGAGTGGTCCCTTTGAGTTATATAGATCTCTAATCACCATGCTGTACAATTGAAACATATGTTATTATTTGCCAGCTATGATTTGAAAAATAATTGAATTGTTCAGTGTAAATACAGCAACTAATTGTCTATTGTATTTTAATAACACCGGGTGTGGCGGGGGGAGATCATGTTCACTTTTGATCCAAAAACTCCAACCAAAGTTCTGAATTGAGTTTCAACTGGCTCTTACTGACAATATGGAGTCACAAGCTCATCCCCTAACTGATCATGTTTAGACTGGCTGTATTATGCTGATTAGGTCAAACACACATCCAGTGTTTCATGCCTGGGGCTGAGCATCCCCCAATAATGTGGACTAAGACAGAGAGTTGTAGATCATCCAGATGAAAGCAGAGCCTGAGACTGGGGAAAGTGGGAATGGATGCTGGGAAGGCACACCACAGATGCCCAGTGTAAGTCCATTACTGAATTTTGATTAGACCCTCTGCTTTCCTGTAGTAGATTACATAGTACCATGCTTAACATACTGGCTTTTCAGTGGGTAACTGCATGAAATGAGGAAAATAAGAGACAAAATTACACTGGTTTTGGCATCAAAGTAACCTAGGTCAAGCCCTGGCTGTGTCATTATTGACTGTATGACCTTGAGCTAGCTACTTCTGTAGTTTCACGTTCCTCATCTGCTAACGAGGACAATATAGCTGCGAGGAGCTAATGAAGCGAGGCACTTGCTGCTTAATAAATGTTGAACTTCATTCAACAAATACTTCTTGAGGGCCTACTATGCTTGGCTTAGAGCCTTGAATAAGCTAGACCTGTCCCTGCTCTCATGGAACATGTGATTGTGATAAATGCTGTCTATGAGGGAGAAGCACAGGGTGCTGGGAGAATGAAATTTGCCCTTATCAGGAGGAAGGGGATCAGAGGCTTTGTCGAAGAAATTACATGTGAGCTGAATTCCAGATAATAAATAAAGAGTATTTCAAACTAATGGAACAATTTGTGCCACAGACAGATGACAGGAGAAAACATAGTATGTTCAAGGAACTGAAAAAAAGCAGGCACAGCTGGGCACCATTTCTGAAGGGAGGCTCCTATTTCCATCATCTTCTTCTCAATTCTGTTAAGACCCTGAACCCATTAACCCAACACTTATTTTAATGACTAACAGAAAAAACACATTAACATTTTGTTTTTATATTATAAAACATTCTGTCCTAAGTGTTCTGTTTGTTCTGAACTCCTGCCCATTTCATACATGAATAGACACTGAAGCAAAAACTGCATATTAGTTGCTTTTGTATCTCAACTTTGGTCCTTCCCTTTGGTACCTCGTTGGAAAACACAGAACTTAAATAACAAATTCAATTACTGCTTACTTGTTAAAGCAACTGAGAGTGTAATGAATCATGACAGACTGATGTCAACAAAAGCAAAAAAGAAAACTGTTCAGTAAGTCATTTTTTCTCAATATTTAAAACCAAAAGCATTCTGGCTGCATTAAAAAATAACCAGAATCCCTTGAACCATGGAACCACCAAAGAGTAGGGGGCAGAAATCATGTTAATTGAGGACACAAGAAATAAATGTGGAATAGCTGGTGTTGCCAATTTCTAGTTAAAAAAAAAAAGTAATATGCTGATCAAGCAAGGTATTATTTTGTTTCTAAGAAAACTATTTGGGAACCTTACAGCAGCAGTCCCCAATCTTTTCAGCACCAGGGACCAGTGCTCCTATGTGAATCTAATGCCCATTATCTGAGATGAAGCTGAAGTGGTGATGCTAGCTCTGGGGAGCAGCTGCAAATACAGATGAAGCTTCACTTGCTCTCCCACTGCTCACCTCCTGCTGTGCGGCCTGATTCCTAACAGGCCATGGATGAGTATTAACTAGTCCATGGCCCAGGGGTTGGGGCCTCTGCTAGAGAATTACATGGGAACAAGAAAAATTACCATTCACAATTTACCATTCTTAAAAGTAAAAACCTGTCACGTCCAATAGTCTTAACTCTGGCTGTGCACTTCACAATCTTGAAAACGTATCTGACACCTCTCCTTGGAATGATCCTTTTATTCCATAGCGAGTAGCTAATAATAATGCCTTCTTTATGCCAGGCACCAACTTTTCACCAAGTATTTTATATGCTACTCATAATTCTACAAGGCAAGTATAATTATTTGCATCTGACAAATGAGAAAGCAGACCAGTGGATGTTCCATTACTTGTCCAAGGCCAACAGTGAGTGGCCACACCAGCCTTCCCTTGGAAGCCCAAGCCTCCCCACAATGATTCATTACACTCTCAGTTGTTTCTCAAGGTCTTCAGAATCCAAGTGCCTATAATTCTGTCTCTCCCTTCCTCCACCATTTCACTGTGAATGGTTCCCTAACACTCATTCCATCTTGTTCAACCCCTTGAGCTTTTCTAATACCCTTAGGTTGTGAACCACCACCTGTATTAAAAAGATTCCTAAACCTCATACTTTTGCCATTCCCTTGATATTTAGAATTTAAGACGTTGGAAACAGAATTCACTGTGTCCTCTAAATAAACAATACTTTCCAACTTTTCCTCAATACCTATGAGTATTTTTCAAGCATGAAATAAAGTGATGCCCTTCTAGAAAGCATTCACTGGCTGTTTCAAGAAGCTTCCTCTTTGAGAATGCTCTGAGCACTCACTAATATCCACTGATGTAATTTCATATCACGAATGTCTTCTTCCCTTCTTCTACATACCAAACACACTACATACCACCTTGCAGTTGCTTAAAAAGTATTCGCTGATTAATTCATCATCAAGCCCTGCCTCTCAGTCCCTTCTACCATCTTAGCCTGAGAACTAATGCCAGGATGACCACATGTATAGATTGAATGGAGGTGGGTGCAATGACAAACCACTTATGTGCAAATTTGTCAGTTACTGCATTATTCAAGGATATGACAGAAAAGTGGCTCTGAGGTGAAGGGGAGATATTACATCTGGATACAGTAATAGAAAAATGCTCTTTTTTCAACTTAATCTTCTTTGACCTTCTTTACCCCATTCATTCCATTAACATCGCATAGAAAAAGAGAAGCTCAGCAAACAACTTTCCTGGGGTACAAAGAAGTGGCTTCCTAGACAGGTACCCATATCTAATTCAAAGCATAATCTCTCATACCAGAAAATGCTTCAACCTGGTCTCCATGCCTCCATGTCTTTACCAGCCCTGTCTTCATGGTCACAATTTCCACAATTGTTTAATCTGGTCATTCCCATAACTCAAAATCATGAAGTTACCTACCTAGCATAATACTGAACTTAAGTTGCTCAACTCTGCATTTGGGATCATCTGTCAACTGACACCTCAATGCTTTTCCCGGCTTTGTGGTCCAGTGGGAAAAGCACGTGGTTTGGAGTCAGAATATTTGAATCCAGATCTCATCATTGCATCTCACTGATATTTTATTCACTTAGTTTAAGAGGACACCACCACCGCCATCTCCTAGGATTCCTGTGAGGATGAAATGAGATAAATGTTAAAGGTGCTTTATAAACTGCATAATTGTTACTGATGAGCACCCCTTCCCGCAGTCCTTCACTCTAATCAAATCCCCACCTCCTTAAGCATTTGTGAGAGGAACAGAACAAAGTTTTTCTATCAGAAAACAATATTTTACTTCTATAAATGTGGCCCTAGAATTCCAACAAAATTTATTATTATACACTATAATGTATTCTGAAGATTCGGTATGTTTTTTAGAACTCTTTTATAAAAAAATTACTTGGCAAAGGTCTTGTTTTTGCATCTAACAATAAAAAGTTTTGTCCCTACATGAGATGCAGTTGCTACAGTGACTGTAAATAAATTTTACACAGAGCGCAATGTGGACAGACATGATTTTCTAAATCTGCCTAATTTTACCCATCAAGCTAAGCAGGTAGTATTAAGACTGAAAAAGAAGCAGCGCTCAGTTAAAATTCTATCTCACCTCTCAGGTTCTGGGAACAGATTATTAACTCTGATCCCAGAGGACAGGTTTTTCAATGTTATTGTTCGCCAAAGCTCAGAAACAAAGAAATGTAAAAAACCTTCTTATAAAAAAGCAAAGGCTGCAATATTAAAATAAATATATGTATATTTATTTACATATATAAATTATGTCATTTACCAACTGCTTGCCAATGCATACAATGCCATTACCCAAAATTTTAAAGGAAACATTGGAGAATGAGGATACTATTAATAAACTGTTAACCTATCAGCCTACATTTTTGCTACTGTGCTTATTTTTTCTTCCCTTCATTTGGTATAGGAGCCCCTCTGAAATTCTGAGTAAAATTATATAAAGAAACCAATTCTTAGTTTTTATGGGGTCCTAAGAGACTCCTTCAGAGCTTGATGAAAGGTATAGATCTTCTTCTTGAAAAAATGCTCCTACAAATAATCATGCCATTTCTGGAGGAAAACAGACATGCCAGGCACCTGTCTAAGCATAGTTATCACCTCCAAATTGCCACATTATAAAATTTTAATCTCTAAAGTCTCATTCTTGAAATACAATCTCCTTCCTAGCCTTTTACCTTCCCCCACAAAACTTAGGGATCCCTAATGCCCTCAACCTGGCTTAGTCTGTCTTAGGTTACCAACCGACACTGACTCCCTTTCTCTAACCAGGCAAGACTGCAGAGGAAATCAAACTCGTCACTTTCTCCTATTCATGCCTCTCTTTCCTATCGCCATACAAATCTGCCAGTTCCTGATCATGGGGTTTCCTTTATCCTCAATCTGCTTCTTATTCTATATTTTTCTCTATCTTGATAAATGGCAGTACCATTTTTGTCATTGTCACTCAAGCTGGAAACCAGGACATCTACCTAGCTTTCTCTATCTCTCCTCCCGCAGTCGGACACCATCCCTTCCTTTTTCCCCATGTCTGCACACATCGCTCCTTACTTGGATTAACTGGCCTCAGCCTGATTCCCTCCACTTCCCTCTATGCTGCTGCCAGGGCCTACATTTTTAAATGTAGCGTCCTGCATGATATTCTTTGATTGCTGCTCATGGCTTTCAGATGAAAGTTCAAAATCCTCAGCTTAAAATGCAAGGCTCTTGTCATCTGGCTCCTCTGGCCCTGCAGCTGGATCCTCTTCGGTCTACTCCCATCCCTGGTTCTATACATTGTGCCCTTTGGGCTATTTGCCTGTGTGCCTTTCCACAAACTGTCTTCTCTGTCTGACATAGCTTTACTGTCTCTTCATCTAAAATTTACTCGTTCTCTAAAAACATCCTGTAAGTCACTTTCTCCAAAAAGAATTTTAATTCTCCTGTTTGATTTTTAGGTCCTTTATGCTTCTTCCTCCCACCTTCTCAATGCACACTCGTTGTTTTACTCATCTGTCTCAACTTGACTCTAACCTCGAGGACAGAAAATGTGTTTTACTCACCTTTGTATCTGCAGCACTCAGCTAATTTTTTTTTTTTTTTAAGTGTACAAACATTCCACTTGCCCCCTGTCACTGCTCCCAGGAGAAAATAACCTGAATTAGACCTTCAGTGCAGCTCAGAAACCTTATACTTTGCACTCAGCTGCCACAAAAAACCTTTACCACACTCATTTCGTTTGCCTCCTCTCCTTTCACAAAAAGAAAATAGAATTTACTCAAAGCCATTGAGTGGGAATGGAAATTTAAGAACCTCACAGGTCCCCTCTCCTGACCTAAGGCTGAGGTCTCCTCCCAGCCTCAGTTCATTTCTTTCAGGTCTTTTTTTCCGCCAAGTCTCATTCCTTTTGTATCTTCCCTCTACCCCTCTCCAGGAATTCCTTCCCCTTTGTTCAAATATCCTAAAATCTACTTTGCCTTCCTCCAGTAAAAACAAAACATCTAAAAAACTTAGCTTTGCTTTCCCCTGAAATACTATCTTCTTTTCCTCCCTCCAATGATCTTGTGCTTGATATTCAAATATGAAGGCTTCATCCTATGCATGAGCTGCATAATATCTGATTTTGGTCTTCTCTCTTGAGATCCTCCTCCTCCGTAGCTTTTGGGCACCTTTCTCTCGGGAATCTTCTCAACTCTCTGGCTGCTCTATCTTAACTTCCTTTGCTGCCTCCTACTGCCCCAGGATTCCATCCTTAGTCTCTTCTTTCCTAGGAGACTTCCCTTTGTGAGAATTCAACAGAGCTGTTACCCCCAATTTGACATCCCCACCTTCTCCTGTCCTTCGGGGCAGACTGGCTGTGTGGGAGGATGCCAGACACATTGGTTATATTAGTTTCCTATTGTTGCTCTAACAAATTACCACAAATTTAGTGGCTTAAACAACACAAATTTATTATCTTACAGTTCGGGAGGTCAAAAGTCCACAATGGGCCTCACTGAGCTAAAATCAACGTATTGGCAGGACTGTTTCTTCCGGAGTCCCTAAGGAGAATGTTGCCTTTTCGACCTGCTGGAGGACACCCTGATTCCTCTGCACATTATTCCTTCATCCATCTTCAAATCTGAGTCTGATCTTTCTTGCCTCTCACCTTCACTTATAAGGGCTCATTGTGATGACACTGGATAATCTAGGGAAATCTAGGACAGCTGGTTAGCAACCTTAAATCCATCTGCAACTTTAATTTCCCTTTGCCATGTAACATAACACATTAGACAGGTTTGAGGGATTAGGATGTGAACAACTCTGGGAGTGGGGAGAAGAGGCATTGTTTTGCCTAGTACATCGGCTAGACCAGAAAAAAAAAAAAGGCTAAATGAAAACAGTACGATCAGTGATACCCCAAACTGGTCTAACACAGAGCCAAAGTGAGAACAGTGTGGAATGGCACAAGAGTTGTGGGAAGAATGGAATGAGAAACACAAAGGGACAAAACATTGTCCATATACTCTGGGTTTCAAAAAGAAAATTAGGCTGCATTTCCTGGAGCTTTCTTATATGATCCTTTGACTCAGAATCCTTTGATGAGTCTGGGAATATCTTCCAACTCTCCCCAATTTTTCACAATTTTAAAATTATGCAACCTAACACATAAATTTTTTAAATATGCAAAAATGGCCCTACACACATGACAATATGTTTGACTTCACTTACACTACAAGAAATACTAATTAAAGCTTCGGTGAGATACAATTCTCACATATCAGATCGGCAAAGACTTTAAAAGCCTGATAACACATTTGTTGAGCAGACCTTGTAAAAACAGATGTTTCTGTATATTACTGGGAAGAATGTAAACTTGTCCAACTCCTGCAAAATTCGGCAGTATCTAACAAAACAAACCTACCTGTATTTGCCTTTTGACCCAGTAATCCCAATTCTAGGAATTTATCCTGAAGCTACACTTCCAACAATATGAAAATACAGACACACAAGGTTATTCACTGTAATACTGTTTGCAATGTTTCCAAGCTAGAAGCTCATACATATGAGGGCTTGCATAAACCATGGTACTTCTGCACAGTGAGCTCCACACAGCTGTAAAGCAGAATGAAAAGGTCTAATTTCAAGGATATATTATTAAGTAAACAAATCTATGTTAGATAAGACTACAGTATGGTACCTTCTCTGTGAAAAAAGAAAAGTAAGTATGAAAATACATATGTATGTTTATTTTTGCAGAAAGATACTTAGGAAGAATAAGCCAGAAACTAGTGAGATTGGTTATCTATGGTGAGTGGGTGGGAAGACAGTAGAAATAAAGGAGAGAGAGAGAGGTGACACATTTTTAAATACGCTCTCTGCATGATTTTGCTGTATTCCAAATGAATACTAACCACATTGATGCACGGAATGGGGGTGGGGAGAATCAACCCAAGTAGCTTTTTTCCAAACAACTTTGACATAAAATTCATATATCATAAAATTTGCCTAAAGTATCTAATTCGTTAGCTTTTAGTATATTCAGAGTTGTGCAACCATCATCACCATCTATTTTTAATACATTTTTCATCACCTCCCCACTTATGACTCTGTACCCATGAGTATTCGCTCCCCACTGTCTTGCAGTCCTAGGCAACCACTAACTTACTTTCTGTCTATAGATTTGCCTATTTCTGGACATTTCATATAAATGAAATTACACAGTCTGTGGTCTTTTCTGACAGGCTTATTTCATTTAGCATATTTTCAACATTCATCTATGATGCAGCATGATCAGTACTTCCTTTCTTTTTATGGCCAAATAATATTCCATTGCATGGGTAGATCACACGTTTCTCCATTCATCAAATGATGCATGTTTGGGTTGTTTCCATTTTTTGACTATCGTGAATAATGATGCTGCAAACATTTGTGTACAAGTTTTTGTGCAGACATATGTTTTCATTCCAAGTGATATCTGAAGACAGTATTTTGATTGTATTCCCTCTGACAAAAAGAACTATAACAATGTTTATTAAACTTGTTTTTCACAGAGATATGGGTTGGAAAATTTGGAACTACTTTTTGTGTACTCTAAAACTAAGCAAATACAGTCATGTGCTGCTTAACAAAGGGGATATGTTCTGAGAAATACATCATTGGGCAATTTCGTCATTGTGTGAACATCACAGAGTGGACATACACAAACCTAGATGGCATGGCCTACTACATACCTACGCTCTATGGTACAGGCTATTGCTACAAGCCTGTACAGCATGTTACTGTACAAAACAACATGAGATTAAATCAAGAAAAGAAAATTACACGATCAAGAGACACAGTAAACACAAGATGTATGAGGCTGCTACCCATGTAACGCAGCATACCATTTTACAGCAAAATTTCTTTAGAAGTAGGATGATCGAAAGTATAGTAAATACATAAACCAGTAACAGTTGCTTTTTTGTCACTGTCAAGTATTATGTGCCGTACATAATTGTATGAGCTATGTTTTTATTCAACCGGGAGCACCGTAGGTTTTTTTACACCAGCATCACTGCAAACAAGTAATGTGTTGCATCATGTTAGGATGGCTATGATGTCACTAGGCACTAAGAATTTTTCATCTCCCTTGTAATCTTATGTGACCGCCTTCACATATGCAGTCCATCATTGACCAAAACATTATCATGCAGCACATGACTAAAAAACTATATTGAGTATAGTGGGACTCAGGTTCTCACAGAGAGAAAAATCACAAATATGAAATGGGGAAGACCGGAATAAACCCTGTGGACTCAGACTGAAATTAGAAATATTACTGTGAACTGATTTTAAAACAGATATTTAGGAATAGAAATATAGACAAATACAAATTCTAATTCTGTCTGCTGAGAGAGACTAGAAATAATGACACTACAGTAACAATGAAAACCTCTCATGCCCAAAACTTGGTTTCTACATACAATTCTCCACTAAAATGAATCAGGACTCCCGGAAGAAATGGCTGATTTCAAGGATGGGGAAGAAAAAGTACAAGTTCAGCCTAGAACAATGTGTTATACCAGGTTATAAAAAACTCTTTGAAGAACGATGGGGTCCAGTCAATAGGACATAAGAGCTAGCTTGAATGGGCTCACATTAACCAAATCTGGGACAATTTGACCATCAAAATAAATAATTATAGGAATGGATTATAAACTACTGAATAAAATAGAAATTCATGCGTTCAAACTGATATAAATGAATAATTAAATAGAAAAGAAGAGAAAGAAATTCCTTATAGTAGAATGAATGCCCACTGAAAATATAAAAGAAATGATGGATTTAGAAAGCTGGCATTTGGCAAACATAATGTTAACTGATTCAGCCAACAATCATCAATAGAGGCTGAAATTAATAGGTAAAGTGTAAGAAATAACAGGATATTTGTATAATATTGAAGTATCTCCTTATGAATTATAAAGGGAAAAATAGTAACTTTACTAAAAATTTGCAGACACCACATCAATCCAAGTGACCAAAGCAGTGGTATGCTAGAGCTGACTCACCAGCTCAGAAGAGGCACGCCTCTTTCCAATTTTGTGTTCAGTGATGACATGACAGTAGCTTGAAACTGACCGTGGTGGGAGGATTGGCCTCATGGAATCAGCAAGTGTTACAAATCAAAGCCTTTTCCCCTGGAGAACCAGTTGTTAGACACTTCTCAGCATAATACTGGATCAAAGTTACTACCACCAGACAAGCTGACCTTATGTGCATCTTGAAGTCACACATCAAAAAAGATGCAACATCACTTTTGCGGTATTCTGCAAAAATACATAACCTCTACCTAATGATGAGAAAGCACCAGAAAAAAAAAATCCTAATTTGAGAGACATTCTACAAAATAACCGGAGGAAAGGAAAGAATCATATCTAGAGAAAAACGATCAAGCAAATGTGGCTAAAAGTTTGGCCACATTTGTATGTCCAGCTGCCGGACATACAGTTTTTTACACTATCCTGAGAACTGTTCTGTAAGTCTGAAATTATTTACAAATTAAAAGTTATAAGGAAAAAGCTGCCTACGCTACCTGGTCCTGTGGTCTTTGTGGCTGCAGTTGGAAGGAGGCAGCGAGCCAGGACCCGGAGGCCTCAAGGCGCCCAGAGGTGCACAGTCACGACAGAGCGAAGGAGCGCCCAGCAGGCGCTCCCTCAGCCCTGGTGCCACATGCACCTGAGCCTCCCGGCGTAGACGCAGGGCAGCGGGCTCACTCAGCCCCCTGCTGCACCTGCCCGCCTTGCCCTCGGATTGGCCGCAGGCGCAGTGACATCATCCTTCTCGGTGGGTGCACGTGCACCTCGAGGCTCTTCAGGGGGTGCAGGTGTGAGGGCTTCGCCGCCAGGTGACTACCAGCAAACCCCCCCAGCCCGGGACCCCAGCCACAGCCGGCCGCCCTTCTGGCAAGCGCATATTCCTAAAAGTCAAGAATCAGCCCTAAGATGGCCAGCCCTACTGCCCCCACCCGCAAGCCCAGGGTTGTGACCCTGTGCACACTTTCGTCTCTATACGAGACCCCACCGTCGGGGAGCAGCCCTCACGGACACGGAGGGAAGTTGGGAGCAACCCTGAGAAGGCGGAATTAAGTAACGGCATCTTTTTCAAATGCCTTAATTTTCCTTAATGTTGTCTTCGGAAAGCCTAACGTTTCAGATCCAGGCGATGATGCTGTTTCCAGCAGGGGCTATGGAAACTTTGGCCACTCCCCTTGGGGGTGGAGAGTTTCCGGGCTTTATCATTATCTATCAATCAGATGAAAATTGAGCTTAAATGTGTCCCAGCCCTACAAAGCCTGTCCTGATCTACCGCTGTCTGCTCCAGGAACCCCAGGAAACGGCCATCAGGTGGTGGGGTACGCCAAAGGTATTGTGCCTCTGCTGCTTACCGGGTAACATTTTCTGATGAAAGCTGTATCATAGGATGAAGCTATACTATTTGAATTTTGAGGTGAAAATAGTGAGTTGTACGGATAACAGTCTGAGGTCTTGCTAAATCATGTTGATTGTGATAATAGTTGCTCTTGCAAGTTTCTTCATTAATCTGGTATAGACAAGGAAGATTTATTTCCATTGTCTAGTATAGCACCAGGCACATGGTAGTTGCTTGGTAAATATCAATGACTTAATAATGCCCCACACATTCTGCAGAATTGGAATAATCATTCTCCTATCACCTGTAAATTCAGATGTTATTTTTGCTTATGTTGTTACTGCCATCATTTAAAAAAATATTTTGAAAAAGAAACTCTGTTCTTGCTGTTGGTGGAAGAAATTCTGAGGTTCCCAATGATCTCAAATGCTGAGCCGTGAAAAGAGATGAAAGATACAATTATGACCTGTGCTTTCACTCTGTATTCATGGAATCTGATTGTCATTACCTCTCTTTATATATTTTTCTTTTACCACCCTCCAAACACAATGAAAGGATCCCATAATGAAAAGGGTGAAAGACGACTGTTTATTTCCATTGAGCAGACAGACATGTCAAGCAAATAAAGACAGAACACATAATCAAGAGTATATTGAGGGCAAATGGATACTTTTTAATGATTCACAGCAACCACACTTATCTCTTACTGTTACTAGAGAGAAAAATGTCTTCAGATAACCAGTGGTCAGCAGATGAGGATGAAGGCCAATTGTCCCGACTTATCAGGAAATCTAAAGACTCTCCCTTTGTTCCTGTAGGTAAGTACAGCCTTGACTGGGTACTGGAAAACTGTAATAACAGGTTAAAGCTTTATCCAGTATCTTTAAAGACTGAAATCTTTTGTATAATTGAATATTTCAGACAATTGAAGTTTACCCCCTCTAAGCATGTGTTAAACTTTCAGAAGTTTCTAGTATATGATAAATCCCCAATAACTATTAGCTATTATTATTATGAAGCATCAAATTTTATTCTACTTAATCCATCTCCATTCGAGGTCTACCTAAAATTGGCTGTTCCCAGACCATCTAAATGAAATTGATTGAGTGGACTTTAACTTTTCTGTGATGACTCAGGATCATCATCAGCCAACTGAAAGTCTATTAGGGACAATGGAGATGTATATGTCTCTTTGTCCTCTAAGCAACTCCAACCTTTAAGTTCTTTGTCTGATGTTTATAGATTTTTCTATTTCTTCCATTATTTTCAGGTACGACCAAAAAATCTGCTTCTAAAGTTCTCTGGCACTAGAAGCTAGATACCTAAGCTTAAAAGAACTGAGTCAATTCAGAATAAGCAGCACTGGAGAAGTGGGCCTACCTATAGACGTGAGAGCATGAGCTTTGTAGTGTTTATGTTCAGTGGCCTTTTTTCCTGGCTTCCTGATGTGTTCCAGATGTTGAAGTTGATGGTTAAGTAATCTCTAGGTTAAAGAAGGGGTATTATAATTAGACCTGGATTCTTAGCCTCTAAATCTCTTCCCAACACATTTAGTATTTTTGTTTTCAACAAGTACTAGATGTGGGCTTAAAAAACACAAAATCTAAGCACCAATATTATATTTTTAAAATCTAACTTTTCTATTTTATTACTTCAGCTGCCCCAAGCATTATTATTGTATAATTTCAGCCATGCCTCTTTCCTTATGTTAATTTCATCCAGAAACTATTAAAATAACTGATTAAATCAGATGTGCATAAGTTTGTAATTAATTTCATAAAACCTTCTAAATAAGTGTAACTCATATGTTTTCATTAAGTGTCACTGCAAATCTAGCAACTTTGTGTCATTATTCACGTCACCAAGAATCAAAATTGTACCTTATAGTAATAATCTGTTTAGAAATTTCATTTAATTTGACTAAGAGTTGTAACAGCACCCACAGGAAATGGAAGCAAACAGTTTTATAGTGATTTATTCCCTTCTTTAGCATTTTTAGCTAGAAAAACAATTCAAGAACTTGATGCCACTTAACCAGATCATGATAATGAACAGAGATTAATCACTGTACCTTTTGTAAATTCAATTATTTTTCCAGAGACATTTAGGGTAATTAAAGATAAAAGTGTTACCAGCTAAATTCAATTATATACAAGCTACAGAGACACAATGTGGAAAACAGTAAAGGTCCTGACTTTGATCTCTAAAAGAAACAAAACCTATTTAAGAACAGAACCTTGATAACTAAGTTTTTGCTAGAAAAATAATGATAAAATTTGGGTATATATAAGTATCAAATAGTTTGTTTAGCTATTGTTATTTTAACAATATCTGTATTTACTGCTATAGGATAGTGTCCTGTGTAAATAACTTACACAACATTTTTGTTATCTTAAATAACTTCCATAATTTATTTTGTTTAAAATTGTCTCATGATCACTATTAAGGTCTGTGCATACACTATGTATATTTAAACTGTGTTAATAATTTGTTTTTGCTTCTTTCATTTAACATTTCTTATGTACATTTCTGTGTATTAGTACTTCCTATAATTATAATTTTTTATAGCTATGGCAGTTTTCCTCCGTTTGGGACATCTAAATTGTTTTTAGTTTCTGTATCAACTTTTTCTTTTGCTTATTTCCTTGGAGTATGTTTCCCCAATTAGAATTTCTGGGGCACAAAGTATGTTCAGTCTAGTATCACTTATTATATATTTCCAGAATTCTTTCCAGAAAAATTTAACTAAACTTACAGCTTTCAGCATTGTATCTGTTTCTCAGTGTTCCTACCATCATCATTTTGTTGTTTTTGCTATTTTTATATATTCATCAGTTTTATTTGCTTCATTTATTGCCAATCAGCCTATAAAATATACACATATGTTATTATTTACTGGTTGCTATTATCACTTGTGAAATGGATCATAAAGAATAAATATAACCTCACCAACCTGTAGAGACATACATATGCCAACAGTTAATAGAAACTTGCTATCGAATATAAATACCAATTGCATTTCTATATACTAACACATGGAAACTGAAATTAAAAACATAACACCATTTATAATCATGCCAAAGAAAAATACTTAGGTGTAAGCTTAAGGAAACATGTACAGAATCTATAAGCTGAAAATTACAAAATGCTAATGAAAGAAATCAAATACCTAAATAAATGTAGAGACTATTGTGTTCACAGATTGGAAAACTCAATGTAGTAAAGGAATCAATTCTTCCCAAAATGATCTATAGGTTTAATATAATTCTTATCAAAATCTCAGCAAGGATTTTTATAGACATAGGCAAGCTTATTCTAAATTTATATGGAAAGGCACAAGTCCTAGATTGGTTAAAATGGTCTTTTTTTTTTTTTAAGTGGGAGGAATCGCACTACCTAATATTAAGGCTTACTGTTTTAGCTACAGTAGTCACAACAGTGTGGTATAGATGAAGGGTAGATGCATAGGTCAACAGGGTAAAGGATAGAACCCAAAATATAGACCCACACTTCTATTATGCAAAAATTTTACTTATTCTTATGTCAAAATATAGTATTTTCCTTGTCATTTTAAGTCTATCTTACCCTCTTATTTTTAAATAATTTATTTTTCAATTACAGTTGACATACAATATTATTTTAGTTTCAGGTGTATGATATAGTCATTAGACATTTATGACTTACAAAGTGTTCACCCTGATAAATCTAGTACCCATTTGTCACCATACAGTTATTACAATATTATTAACTATATTCTCTATGCTATACTTTATATCCCATGACTATTTTATAACTACCAATTTGTACTTCTTAATCCTTTCCCTTTTTCACCCACTCTCCTAGACCCCTTGAGGCAGCCATCAAGATGTTTTCTTTATCTATGAGTTTGTTTTATTTTGTTTAGATTTCACATATAAGTGAAATCATATGGTATTTGTCTTTTTCTGTCTCACTTAAATCACTTAGCTTAATACTCTCTAGGTCCATCCGTGTTGTTGCAGATAGCAAGATTTCATTCTCTTTTATGGCTGGGGAATATTCCATTTGATACATATACCACTTCTATTGATGGACACTTAGGTTGCTTCCATATCTTGGTACAGTAAATAATGCTGCAATGAATACATGATATGTCTATTCAAATTAGTGTTCTGGGTTTCTTTGGATAAATACCCAGAAGTGGAATTACTGGGTCCTTCTTTGTCTTTTTATGGTCTTTGGCTTAAAGTCTATTTCGTCTGGTTTAAATACTGCTACCCCAACTTTTTTGTTTCCATTTTCATACCTTTTTTCATCCCTTTCTATTCAGTTTGTATGTGTCTTTCAATCTGAAATGAGTCTCCTCTAGGCAGCATTTGTAAGGGTCTTTTCTTATCCATGCAGCCACCCTATGTCTTTAGATTGGAGCAAAAGACATTTTAATCCATTTACATTGAAAGGAATTGTTGATAGATATGTAGTTATTGCCATTTATTCATATTTATTTTTCTTTTTAAAGTTCTTTTAACATCTTCTGGTAATACTGGTTTGGTGGCGATGAACTCCTTTAGATTTTTCTTGTCTGGGATACCTTACCCTCTTTTAGATGTTATAAACATATTTTCTTCTAGTTTTTGTTGTTGATATTCTTGTTTTATTTTTACCTTTAATTTTAATGCATCTAGAATTTTTCTAAGGTCTGGTATGAGATACAAATCCAAGTTCTCTATACCAATAAATTGTACTAATGATATTTATTAAATAATTATTCCTTTATGTCTTTTGGTTGTTTTGATTTGGCATGGGTTAAGTTCTCATAGTGTTTTAAATCTCTTTCTGGAATCTTTCCTATTTAGTTGACCAGATTTCTGTGTTAGAGCCAACTGCATAGACTCTTGGTCATCCTATCACCTTTAACATCTGTAGAAAATACAAAAATATTTGTAAGGGCTTTGTGAGTTTTCTAGAATCACAGTTCTTCTTGGAGTCACATATTTCTTGTGCAAATATTCATATCTTTTCATCTTTCAATAAAGTTAAATATCTCATTTTTACAGAAGATTCAAGATTTTATCACTTTACTAGATTTACTCCTTATTTGGTAACAAGTAGAAAGGAGTAAAGCCAAACACTCAAAAGCTATTGATGCTGGGATGTTTCACTGGCTCACTCACTAAGTGACTTGCCCCAGATAAAAGCCTTGCAGCATGCACAATTTGAAATCATGCTTCAGGAAAATTAGAAATGACTAGGCAAATTACTATACTATATGGTTCAGGTTTTTCCGGGGAAAGGCAAAACTGAATATTGAATCCATGAATGTTATGGATCCATTTTTAAATTTGGTGGATCAAATCTGGCTGGTTCTTTTTAAAATATTCTTTGGTGTCATGCCTGCTTATCTACCAAGCACTGATCCTTTGTACCATCTTTTATTCAACTCTCTAAGCTCATGGGTGTTCTACCCTACTATTTATATAATCCCCCCTTTTTTAATTCACAGGTATAGCAGGCTTTATGACTGTAGTGTCCTATGGTCTTTACAAGTTGAAGTACAGAAGAGATCAGAAAATGTCCATTCATCTTATTCACATGAGAGTTGCTGCCCAAGGATTTGTTGTGGGAGCTGTGACTCTAGGTAACTTGCTTAATTTGTATCTTGTGTTCAGCTGTCTTTGAGAGTATTTTTATTTATTTTATTCATTCACATTATAAGATTAAAAATGGGTCAAGGTGATATAATGAAAGAGGAATGGTAAGAAAAACAATAATCTTCACTTGGTTGAGGTTGCTGCCCAGTTATAGGCTTACTTTCTCAATATTTTAAGTACTGGAAAAATAAAAAGCCAGTCGACAAAAGGTACAAACTTCCAGTTATAAAATAAGTTATGGCATGTAATGTAAAGTGTGGTGACTATAGTTAATAATACTGTATTGTGTATTTGAAAGCTGCTAAGACAGCTGACCTTAAAAGTTCTCATCAAAAGAGAAACACATTCTGTAACTATGTATGGTGGCGGATGTTAACCAGACGTACCTGTGGTGATCATTTTACAATATATACAAATATCGAATTATATTGTACATCTGAAACTAATATGTCACATGTCAATTATACCTCAATTTTTAAAAATCCAGTAGAGAACTAGGTTATCCTCTTTAATAAAAGGAACAGTGAATAGTTCACACTCTATATAACTCAACTAAAAGCAGCAGTTATAGATCCCAGCCTTTACTGCTCAGCTAACAGCAGCATAGTTACCAGACTATTTGAACAGCAAATATTATTAAAGTAATTTAACTGGGAAGAAAAATTTTTTTGAGCCGACAAGTCTCAATATCCTTGTTCCCCTTTTATTCCAAATTTCAGCAACAGGCAAATCTTTATTTTTATTTGTCTATAATTAAGCAATATTTACACAGTCAAATCAAAATCCAGAGAACATTGTCTGGTTAATTCAGGTTATAGCAACAGTTAAATCAGATAGTTCTAATAAGAAGTCCACTTTGGAACCTAAATTATCTGATTTTTGAGGGGGCATCTACATTAGAGGATAAGTCCAATGTTCTTAGCTCCCCTTCATGCTGTGCAGAGTAGAATCAACCTAAGAGTAAGACTGCAACTATGGAATGATGGGTGTGGGGCTTGCACATAGTTACATGGTAATTATCTTATTACTATAAGCTGTGACATGCAAGTCTTGAGCAAAATACAAGAAACTTTAGTATAAAATTACAGTCCTCATTTTCATCATTTGGCAAACATTTATTGAGCACTTCCTCCTTGCAGAGTACTGAGCTGGTCTAGAGACAGAGATGACTCAGTCCCTACCCTAGAAGAGTTTAGTCTCCTTAGGAGAGAGACCAAGAACTGAAGAAAATTTCAAGTCATAGGTACTATGACAGAGATAGCACAGGTTGCTGTGGAAGCACAAGCACAAAGGAGGGGCATTTAATTAGGGCTGAGGGTCCACAGAAGGCTTCTCTAAGGATGATGAGCCAAGAATGTGGAGGAATTGACTACACAGAGAAGATCAGAATTCTAGGCAGAGGAAATAACAAGGGCACAGAAGCATGGTATGTTAGTGGAACTCTACATAGCTTGGTAAGGTAAGCGAATCAATCAGTGTTTGATGAGAGAAGCAGAACTAATAGTAACATATAATAAGAGACTTATTATTAAGTATTTGGGTTTATATAATTGTGAAGTCTTATTTATATAACAGGAGCTGGGGCCTGAAGTAGGCAGGGCAAGCAGTTAGAAAGAAATGATAGTTGTAACATGCCAGAAACAAGAAAAATCTTCAATCTGCAAGGATGAGCTGGAACATACAGAATAAACTGGAACCCTTATGAATTTCTCATTATCTCTAAATCTCCAAATTGGATCATGGGAGCGACATGGAAAAGCTGATGCCCTTTCTTCTGGAACTAAAACATGAACCTGGCCAAGGAGTGAAAGAAGGTGAAGGAGGAAATTCAGCAGGATCCTCAGTAGCTGTGCTCCTGATTGCTACCCCATGCCAAAACTGGGCCAGCAGATAAGCAAAAATATGCTGCAAAAGTACCTTCCAAGTATTTTTTTAAAAATTGGCTCCTGCTTTGCTTCTGTCTTCTACATTTTATGTAAAATGTCTGTTGGGTAATAACTGAAGGGATAAAAAGAAAGGAATCCTGAAAAATATAGTTACAGTTTAGCTAAGTTGACACGATACAAATCCATCACCGTCTGCCCCTTGTGAACCTGGCATCCATACATGTGTATGTGCCGCTTGAGTGGGCTTTGACCCCTGCCGACCCTATTAATGAGTGATGTCTACAACGTCCTGCCCTCTACAGCCCTGCCCAGCTCCTGAAGATGCATGCCTATGGCTTCTTTCACAGAGTCAATCTCTCATATTTGGTCTTCCTCTTTTCTGCTGCCTTCTATTTTTCACAGCATTCTTGTCTTTTCCAAAGAACCCTGCCTTCTCATGTGCTAGAAATAGGAAAACTTTGGTATTGTCATTTTTGCTTCCAGAAATGTTTCAGGCTTAATTTGCTTGAGGACCCACTTGTCTTTTGGTGGTCCAGGGTTTCCGTAGAGCTCTCTTCCAACACTGTATTTCAGATGAACCAATTTTCTTCCAACCTGCCTTCTTCACTGTTCAACATAAGTAACTGGGAATACAAAGGTGTGCATGCATCCATATACACCTCTTTTAATACACTTAGCTTTCAGTAAAGACAGTGGTAAAATTGGCTCTTTCTTGGGTAACAAAACCATGCTAATTCTATCCCAAAAGAAGATACAAAATCCCTCTTTGGGTGATCATTTGTCTTTGAGCTGAGTCACATTCTCCTTTAATATCCTGTGACTTAAATAGTGAGATATAACATTAACTACTAACCCTTCTTATATTGGATGGGAGGTAAATGAAAGTGGTAAACAGAAAAAAAAGCTGGTTAATGTATACACAAATGCATTTATATCAAAATAAGGAAAAAATATTCCTAACTCTCACTGTCTTTGTTTCTGCAAATGGTCAGGTGGTCATGGCTGAGATTATGTTCCTTCACTAGCCATTTCATACTCCCTTTGGCTTCAGCAAGCACCTTGGCTATTCATGGGTATTTAACTGGTATGATGACCCAAACCTTCATTCCTCAACAGTCCAGGTCATTAGCCATCCTGCCTGTACTGGGTATAGCTTTCCATTGTCTTTAATCACAAGATATAGGAGTAATAAGAGATGCCCTCAAAGATATGATACATTCCTCCTTACCCTACCATTGCATAGCAACAACCCAATTTCAGGTCAGATGAATGTAATGGACTCACATGATGTCCTGTGGAATGGAGAGATAATCAAGGTCTCTTCAGATTAGATTATGGCAGAGAGTTCACACAGCCCTGAGACTGGACAGTGAAAGTTGACTACTGGCCCTGCCAGGTGAAAGCAAACTGCTTCTGATGGTCCTGACTTAAAGGTTACAGAAAAAAAAACTCTTTCAATCAGATTAATAGCTGCAAACCAAATAGCAAAGGCTGTGTTAATGTGCTCTAGCAATGAAACCACACTTGGATAGCATCTGCAATTAATCAACTGATTAATGTTATAGAAATCCATTATTCTCCAAGATCCATCTGTTCTCTGACCAGAGGCAAATTAAGTTGAGATGTGGTAGGAATCACCACCCTGGCACCTTTAAAGTCCTGATGATGGCACTAATCTCTACAATGCCTCTGGGAATGCAATATTGCTTTGTTTACTACTTTGGTAGATAGAGGCAATTGGAATGGTTTACGTGTGACTTTCCCTACCATGATAGCCCTTACTCCATAGATCAGGGAACCAATGCAAGGATTCTGACAGCTGCTGAGTATGTCTATTCCAGAACTGAATAACATATAGTGCGTTCAGGGGCCACCAGGCCAATTGCAAAATAGAACCACAGCAAAACTCCACTGACCATCTGACCTCCATTAACTCCTCCTTTGACTGGTAGACCACTCTAATTCTCCAGGCATTAGTATCAATTTAGAAACAATATTTAACAATCTTCTAACAAATGTGACTATTTCTCCTTCCTTGTGTACAGGCACCCTGGTGAATGGCCACAGGTCCCTTTGGGGAAGGCTAGAAGAAGGATTTATAGTATTTAAACTTTTGGCTATGTAACAGGGCCTTTCTTTAGGGAGATCTGAACTTTCCTTCATTCGAGAGACTTTGAGTCCTTGACTAAAATCTGGGAATTCATTGAGGGGCCACAGCTCTCCACTGTAATGATTCCAGTCAAGGTTCTGTTCACCAAACCTATAGTTTTTCTGCTTATATTTTGCCCACCATTTTCAACTCTAGGGACACCATAATCAATTAGCCAATGACAAAGATCTTGGTGTCTTAGATTATTCTGATTACTGCTTTGACTTTGCTGCCAATTATAGTAATCATGCTTTCCTTGTCAATTGAATACTGCTGTTTGATCCCTGCCACCACAGAATCCCATCACTCTCATTGAATTCAGGGAGCCACACAGTTCCCACTGGCATTTCTGGCTTACAGGAAATAGTCACCACAAAACTCTTCAAGGATGCCAGGGCTCCCTTAACAAATGTATTTCTCACAGCCTTGGTGAAGGGACTAGGGCATGAGTGAGCAGGATAACCCCGCTCTAACATTCAAATCTCCCTAAGTCTTTGGATACCTTCCTCTATGGCAAGGTTTCTCAATCTCAGCACTATTGACACTTGGACTGGGTTATTCTTTGTTGTGGAGGGCTGTCCTTGCATCATAGGATATTTAGCAGCATCCCTGGCCTCTACCCACTAGATGCCAATAGTACCTACCCCTCCCTGCCCAGTGTGACAACCAATATCTCCACCCATTGCCCGATTTACCTGGGAAACAAAATTGTCCCAGTAAAGAAAAATCACTACTCTACCACAGAAGTATGTACCAAGGAAGTTCTGGCATTTCAACTTCATTTAGTGGAGATTTTTTGGTCCAAGTTTCAGTCATTCTCAGGCAGTGATAGAAGGACTGTTGCTATTGGCAAAAGAGTCTCAGTAAAATAAAGGGGGTCGAGGACCCAGTTTCACTGAAATCTGCCCGTATGTCCTCATCCCAGTTTTCAGGGTCCCACTCCTTCCAATGCAATGCCTTAACTTTAACATAAGAGATTTTATGAGGTTGGGAATTTAATTTGTGTTGTGATTAGCCACTGACAGGATTAGCCTCTGTGTATATTTTTCAAAAATAGCATCCTCATGACTACAAGAGTTAAAACTTTCTTTTTGGAAAGTCATAAAGATTTCAGGTCCCTCACAAGACCTTGAGCTGGGAGTTAGAAGCCCTGAGCCTATCATTCTGTTTTCTCAAGTTCTCCAACACACTTAGAAGTAACCAACCTTATACTCCTTATTTCCACTAGACAGTCTATGGAAGTAAATATTTGATCACCCAAAACCTTGCTTCCTATAGGAACCTGATTAAGGGTATCTATAGGTGATTATTTAAAAAAAAGTTTTGCTACTGCATGCCATGGACTGCTAGCATCCTCTTTATCTCTGTAAAAATGGCTATTAATACCTTTAATCAGACCAGAGAACCAATTTCAGATAACCAAGAACCAATTCTAAGAACCTATCCTCATGATTATGTCCCTAACCTATTTATAGCATAAAGTTGCCTTATTTCTGTGAAAGGATTAAGACATTACTTTGACATTAAAACTGCCAACTAAAGGAAAAAAAGGAACCTACCCTCATGGTTACTCTGGAAGCTTCTGATACCAAATTCTGTATCCGTCAGGGTTCAACCAGAGAAACAAAACCACCAGAGATGATATATAAAAAGATTTATTATAGAGATCTGACCTTATGCAATTTTGGGAGCTGGCTGAACAGTCCATGTTAGACTTATATTTCTATTGCTGGAGACTGACGTTAGCAAGGAAGCAGGTAGAAGAAAAAATAAATCAGAATCTGCAAGGATAACTGGAACTTGAATCGATCTCTGACTGACTCCAACTCTGCTCATGGTGTGACCTGCAGGAGAATCAGCACATTCTATCACAGAGCTAATTCACACTTGGCAGAGGAGCCAGAGAAGCTAGAGGAGGAGATCCAGAAGGAGCTGAAAGATCTGTGAGCCTGACTGTTGCCCAACAACAGTGTGATGAACTAGCAGATATACAACATGCACAAGCCATAACAGCGCCAGGTGCCCTGCACCAAGCCTTCCAAGCGTAAAAAAGATCCAGCATTCACCTTCAAGTCTCAAGCAAAACATCTCCTGAGCCAAACTAACCCAGAACTATGCAGGGAAGCGAATTCTGGAAAACAGCTAAAATTTGGCTAAATTACATAAAACAAATCCCTAATAGATTTTTATGGTTGCACGCTGAAAAGTGATAAGATGAAGTCAGCCAGAAGAGGCTTTAAACATGGGAGTAACAGAGACAGAATGACAGTTTAGAAAGATAGCTGCTTAAAAAAAAGATCAGAAACAGGCAATATGCCACTGTTTACAGATAGTAGGCAGTCACACTATAAAGGAAGAAAAGTATTATAAAACTCAGAACAGTGGTTATCTATGGAAAAGGGAGGGGTATATGGTCAGAAAGAGAAACCTAGGAGGCTTCTAGAATGCCTGCAGTATTCTATTTCTTGACCCACAATTATAGCTTTCGCTCTACAACTGTTTGTTAACTTGATCATTTAAGTTTTATATACAATTTTCCATGCATATTATATTTCACCATGAAAAAAATGTTGAGGAAAAAGAAAATGATTAGAGATGATCTGCAAATTGGGAGAAAAAATAAAGACAGGGAAGTTAATTAAATGATGAATCAGATCTGAACTAAGGCAGTGACAGTGGAAATAGGAGGAGATGGATTCTAGAAATATTGAGGACTCAGCAACTAAGTGGGAAAAGTAAGGCAGGAGGAATCAGGATTATTCTTAGTTTTCTGGTTTGGACAACCAGATGAAAGGTCTGCCTTTTACTAATACAAAGAACAAAGAAGAAAGAACAAGTTTGGTGGGAGGATGTGTGCATACTGGACAAAATAATAGCTAACACTTAATAAGAGCTTATGATGTATAAATCACCCTAACTGCTTTATATAATATTCCCACCTAATCTTAATAAATCACTATTTTGACACCCCCTGGTGTGCTGTCATACAATTCAATACTGATGCTAACCATCAGGAGCTCACATCAGATACCACATGTCTGAGGACATAGTTTGCAAAAAGACTGTCCTTACTTCAGACTCCAGCCTCTGGGGTTCCCAGGCCACCTGTACTTCTAACTAACTACAAATTCAGGCGTCCCTAGACTCCCTCAGGTTTGATTATTTCACTCAGGAAAGCAGTATACTTACAGTTTCATCATAAAATATACAAATCAGAACCAGACAAATAAAAACATGGATGGAAAGGTCTGGGAGGGTCACAAGCTCAGAGCTTCTATGCCCTTGCCCTAAGGGATCAGGACATAATCACCCTCCCAGCACAGCTGTGTACCAGCCAAGAAACTCCACTGAGCTTCAATGTCCAGAGCTTTACTGGGGCTGCTGTATGTAGGCATGGTTGATTAAACCACTACCCCACCCCTCCCAGGTGACTGAATTCAACCTCCAGTCCTACTCCCCTCTCTGGAGATCTAAGAGCCCTCTGGTCACTGTTGTGGCGCAACTGAATGAATCTAAGACCCACAAAGCCAATTAAGGTAAATTATGAGCCTTTATTAGCCCCCTGCGACTGACTCTCCATCATGCAGGGTCAGAGAATGAGCCCCAAGCTCCCAAAAGAGGTAGTTTATAAAGCCTAGAACCACATCCCGGTTAACATCAAATAAGCAAACAGATTAACCACACCCCACTTAACATCAAACAAGCAAGCAGATTACAGAAGCAGAAATTGGCCATTAGCATATCTTTGCCTAGAACTACACCCTTAACAGTCACATGGTTAATCTTCCTGGTTGACTAGCCACATCTTGAAGCTAAGAGCCCACCATGAGTCACCTCATTAGCATAAATTCAGGTATGACCCAAAAAGCTTATGAATAACAGACATACTCCTATTTCTTGGGAAATTCCAAGCATTTTGGAAAACCTATATCAGGAACTCCCAATAAAGACCAGATAAGCCTTTATGAAACAAAACCCTATGAGGTAAGTACTGCTATTACCTACTTTACAGATGAGGAAACTGAGGCTTAGAGAGGATACCTTATTTGTTCACAGTCACCTAGGCAATCTACTCCAGAGCCTAGAACTCTTAATTTTGTATTATACTGACTGAGATGCCTATGGCAGGTATCTCCAAATGAGTACTCATACCCTAGGGTAAGTATAAAGAGATCCATGGGGATGTGGGAAGAGAATGTTATTTTGAAAATGGAAAAGCTTTACTACTATGTAGACTACCCTAATACATTTATACTGCTTTTAAATAAATGCACATCTTGAGGGGCATGCTCAATGAATTTACTTATGCACAGTTTAAAAGTTTAGAGACCGCCGACCTATGGGACACAGAAATATCATATATGGTACAAGGAATGTATATGGGTCTCACACTCAGAGCAGAGATCTAACTTGGAGATCTAACTTGCTTACTAGAAAAGCAACGGGTCTGAATGAGGTGAGACAACTCAGAACTCTAGCGCACATCAACATTTAAGAAGTAGGCAAGAAGTAAGAATTATCAGTGTCTAAGGGGCGCAGAGAAATAAGTCCTATAATTCTCTCTGAATCTGAGAATGCTATTTCCATAGATACCACAATGATTCAAGTTTAAATATTTTTGTCTTGAATTTTATGCATCTATGAGTTATAATACTATTTTAGAAAATTATACAGGCATCTGCCTCACTTTGCTATCATGTTGAGATAAGAACTAACTTACTGACCTTCTGTGCATTCTTTGAAGATATTAATAAGCAGTATCAGGGGAAAAAAAAAGGAAGGAAACTGAATTATTTAGACAATCTACTAAATAAACGATGCTTTGATAATTGATACAGCTGAGAGAGGGATTGAGCTGTAGTTTAAATCTGTGACTCCTTAACTTGCTTTGAGTGTAAACATTTGCTGACAATCCTGGAATTCATAGGGGCAGCTCCTCTGTTCCTCAGGCTACTTCTGCCTTTCTGTAAGGCCACAGGAGACCTCTTGACATATGTCTCTTATCTGCCTAAACTCATAACTTTTTCACCCACTAGATTATAAATTCCTAGAAGGGATTAAATCCATTTACCTCTGTTTTCCTCAAGATACTGAGCACAAGTAGACACTGAATAGATGTTTGCTAAATCGAGGTTTCTATTATTTTTATCTTAATATCTAGCTGAATCTTTCCACTTTCCAACATTTTTACCAATATTTTAAAATTCAGACTTTTGGGTGGCAATAAAAACATCATAAATTCAGATTTATACTGAACTTAAGTGGCTCTTAGTTTTGCTTTTTTGCTTTTTTTCTGGAGCCACTTGTATGAATCAAGCCAAAAATTAATAAGATGAATGGTGTTTGCTTGTTTTTAAATTGTGGACTAGTTTTGGAAAAATACAAGTAGAAGAAATTCAGTGTTTGTTTCTCATAGATACTCTACTGACATATATCTTTTTGTTTCTAGGTGTTCTTTATTCTATGTATAAGGATTACATTAGACCTCGATTCTTCAGTGTATCTAAAAAATGAAGCTACCAAAAAAAAAGACAAGAAGCCTTCTGAAAACTATTATGAAGGATGAATTTTCAATCTGTAGCAAATTATACTGCAGAAGTATTAGAATGCTCATAGCCTTGTATAGTAATTGTTTAAGAATTTCCAAATCAACAACCATAGTCAACTCAAAAATATCTTTATTGATGCCTCTCAGAACATACGACGTGATTTTCTGACTCACAAATTTTTATTTTGTAGTCAGTGGCAGAAAATAATCTATACTATGTCAAATATGTTATGCCAAATCAACAACCACAGTTAATTTAAAAATATCCTGTTGATATTCTTCAGAACGTAGGATACAATCTTTTGACTTTAAAATGTTTATTTTATAGTTAGTTGCAGAAAATAACCTATATTATGCCAAACCAGTCTGAAAATTAGGAGTTAATTAATAGTGGCTACAGAAAATTTTTCATATATCCATATTAAATGTAACAGTCTATTCATTGCTTAATTATCCCCAAATAAGGCAAAGTAATTAAGGCTTTCATAAACTTTTTAGAATGGGCAACAATTACATCACAGGAGAATGGTCATGTTATTTAAATTTGGCTCATCAAAACTTGACTATTTTACCACAAACATAAATGTTTGACATTTAAATATCTGTGCATTCATTTTTATATTTCTTGAAAGTATTTCTAGGAATACTAAGGTAATTGCTAAAAAAAAAAAATCCCTTTTCCCACAGATGACTACTTTGTGGGAGTGAAAAGATTTAGTTAGTCCAGACATGCTATTGTTTATCTGGTATGACACTGTAGGAAACATAAGGATAACACAGTCTGGATTTAATAAATTCATGTAGTATCTCCAAATAATAAACTCAAAAACACAAAAAATAAAAGAAAATAAAGAAAATACAAAGAACCAAAGTAGACATCAAATGTTAAGTGTGCCTGTGACCTTTAATTCCTAACTGCCCTGGAGTTCTAAAAAAATTAACTAAACTTTGTTGAAGTTATAACTATTGTGAGTCTAAGCCTGGAAAACAAAAAAAGCATTCATTGAAATGAAATCAAGAATGCACTGTAAGATGATCTGCGATACTTATTTCCAGTTCCTTGATGTTTACTGTGGTGAAGGTTATTCTGATAGGAAGGTGAAGTCTAGTATTTGAGGAAGGGAAAGATGTAGGAATATCTAAAAATATGTCTCCGTTCTAAATATTAACCCACTGTTCTGTGTATTATATATGCTTTTCTCCACTGGCATAGATGATTATTTTAAAAGTTGTCATTTGTACCTATTACGAGGTTCTTCTAGTGTCACCAAATTCATCTATTTTGGTCAACACTGTCCTCTTTGAAAAATATGCAAGGAAAGAATCCAACTATTTTATTCCACTAAAGTAAATATTCCAGCAACTGGATCTAATATGTTCCATGAAGGTTAGGAAAATCGAGGACAACTGGCATAGAATGTCATCCTACAAAGACCCTCTGAAAAAGAAATGTCATCCTTCAAGTCGATTATATACAAGCTATTTCTAATCAAGCTACTGGAAAGATTCTACTCTTTTAACTCAGCATTAAAAATAGATTAACTGAAGTATTTAATTAGAAACAGCTTTTCTCACATACCTAATAGGTTCCAAAATTTTCTAATCCTACTCTGAGAGAACTAAAATATTATATTTGTTGCTTGAAAAAAGCAATGCGAAGCATTTATTAAGAGTAGCTATGCATGAGAATTTACCAATGTATTTAAATTAAAATGTAAAAGCACATCTGGAGAAAAATTAAGTATGCAGGTTATTCATTTACCAACATTAACCTAAGTAAAGAGGATGGGTTATTGCAGGAAGACCAAACGAATAGGTAATATACAGTAACCTGAATGGGCAGAATACTTCTGGGGCAAAGCTCTGGTGGCTTAATATATTTAAAATTGAGAAGGCAATGACACCTGTAATCCCTAAAGCTTCATTTGCTAGTTAAACTATTTCATGTACCTGGATGTACTCTGACTACCTTTTATATTAGGTGACACATAGTGATGTAGCAGCAGCTGCTTACTAAAATTATTTAATTGCATTTTTCTGACATTCTGGGTACACAATGCCAAGCACCCTTTTACAAAATACTCCATAGTGTTAAACCCCAAAACCTGAGTGAGTGTATGCATCTAAAATACTCTTGAAATTGAATTTATTACTATCTATATAAGCACATAACATAGAAATCCAGATTTTTAAATCATAAATTAGAGAATGATTAAATGTTCTTAGCAAAAAAATTTACCCAAGACTCACTCTTGAGACACTGATCTCTTGTACTGGTTTTAGCATTTATCAAATATTCTGATTACATGAGTTATATGACCTGTGGGGTATAACTTTTTGTAAACTCTAGTCTCTTCCTAATAACATACAGTTAAAGATTGAAGAGGAGTTACAGAAATCCCCCAAGTACATAATCTCTATTTAACAAAACACTTCATCTTTTTTGAATTGCAAAACAGGATTTTTTTTTTTGCCTTTTTTTTTTCTTTTCCCAAACATTCTCTGGGAATGAATTATTCAGAAATGAAATTGCCCAGGGAGAAAATAAAATCCAACAAATTTATTCATCTGGAGTTGCTGTTTGTATATAAAGAAACTGAGAAACTCAAAAAGTCTTTTTCAAGTGAAAGCTGCTGACATTAATTCAGTTTCATTTTTAAGATCAGAAAGACTCTAACCTGGGTTCTAAGGCTGCCGCTCTATCAGGATTTTAAAGTACTATCTTAGAAGAACCCCTGTCTCTTAGATGACCAAGTCATTATAAATGAAGTAGGCAAAGTCTGGATAGTCTTTTTTTTTTTTTTTTTTTTTAGGTCTTATTGAAAAGTACTAAGTATTGAAATAAGGCACAGAGGTCAGATTTTTAACTTTTATGCTAAAAGGGGAAAATGATGTTCAAAGTCACACAATGCCTTTGGGGCTGGAAGGAAATAAGAGAAGGAAATAAGTACATATGCCACTCAAGTATATTCCATTAAAAATGTATAACTGCCATTCAGTTCCAGCCAACTGCACTTCCATGCAGGAATGTGAGCCCTGTGTTAAAAGCCTTCTGACTTTTCAATCAGATAATTATGCAAAAACTTTCCATTTTTAAATATTAAAATTTTATTATAAAACTTTTAAGGGAAAACAATCTGGTTAGGAAGAGAAGTCAAAAAATCCATAAGCAGGCCATTTGTGTCATGTGGGCTAATCTTCCAAGTCCCAGTTTGGCTCTAATTTCATGCTACTATTAGATATGTCTTAAAATAAAATGCTTAGCATTCCATAGGAGATTCAACATCAGAAATATAAGCCACTCCTTGAAATAAGCTTTGGACCTAGAAATGGTGTTGGACTGTTAATGGTTAAAGTGGGAAGGAAAGAGATGGTGGGACTATACAAATATTAGAAAGAAAACTAACATCTCCATTATCTTCTGTTGGGACTTACAAAGTTAAATGTTAGAAGTTTCTTCTTATACCTAAATCTTGGATGCTAGAATGGGCTGAGCTACAAGGCAGTATGAAAATCTGATCATTGGTTAAAGTATGGTTTCTGGATCTTGTTACTAGGTACTAAGTTCTTTGGGAAAATACCATCATAGCTTTGAAAAAATTTCAAGAAAATCGACAAGAAAGACAATAATAAAGCATGCCGGTATCTAAGATTAAATATGACTGCTGAATATAAGAAATGTTTTCTTTAAAAAAGACGTGCAGTATCAGTAGTTACTAGGGGTCCGATTCAAATCAAAATGAAATTTAACTGGCCATAATCAAGCACCACTGTAAAAGGCAAGTCAATTTGACCAGTTCATTCTAAAAAAGAGCATTACTCCTTTTTCTTTCTCTTGTTATCCAGACAAAACAAATATCTGATTTATCTGTTTTAAAAAAATACAAAAGCTCTACCAATTTTTATAACCTTAAAACTCTACCCAAACTGACATGTTCGGGTTTACATAAATATATAAACATATATATTTTTTAAATTCCAGAAGTTAAGACACAAGCCCATAGGGGTGTGTGGCCATGAAAGGCCAACTGATTAACTCTGGCTGTTGTAGGAATGTTGTTAGGTGGGTGGGTCTCTGACCTACACTTAACAGCTGTCAGCTTTTAACACCCTTCCCATGAGGAAATCTTTGCCTTTTGTTCAAAGCATTTGAACAAAACTCACCTCTGAACTAACAGAGATATGTTAACAGGACACTTGGCACAAAAGAACTAAGAGAAAGTGATGCTTATACAGTCTCTCAGGCTGTCAGTCATCTAGACACAAGTGAGTCAGCATCCACGGTGTTCAGAAGGTAGAGTTCAGGCTGAGCTGTCAATCCCAGATGGTACTAAGGACAAAAAAATGGAAAAGGATTAGGCTTGCAAATATTTAAATTTTGAAATTGGTACTTAAGTACCTATAAAGAGTTTACCAATATAGGCCTATGTTTTAGTACTGCTACACTGATTTTTATTTCAGAAAAAAATGACTTACCTGTACATAGATTGCACTTTGATTATTCTTGTGATACACTGCCTTAGGATGGGTGCTTCTGGTCAGGATTTAAGGGCAAAGGCACTGAGAGCTTTTGTATTTTAGTACTGTGGTATGTTAGAAATCAAATTTCAAATGGTCTAAATCATGAGCCCCATTACCCTTTTGCACACAAGCTGCTTTTCATTAAAAAATAAGTGAAAATAAAGTGGCATGTGCAAAGAGGGAGATAACCTATGGGTCCCAAATGTTTGTCAGGCTAAATCAGTACCATGTTGGCTGCTTTTAAAACACATTGTAGATTCAACTCCTGGAGACCTGAATCCAGATGGTTTGTGTTGGGATCTGAGAAGCTGTATATTTATTTCTCTCCTCTGCATAGGCCATGAGACAATCACTGAATCTCATTTTAGCCCTACTGTTATTATCTAGGGCTTTAGAAATGTTATTGCTTCTTGGCACCAATAGCCTGTGAGTAAATGTAGAATGCGGACTATAAATCCGCAGGAAGAAAATATTCCTATTTATAGTATAATGAAAAAGGCACTGGAGTTGAATTCAAGCTCCAATTCTGCCATTTCCTATGACCTTGAGCAGTCATGTGTCATTTTCAGTCTTATCCTACTTATTTGTAAAATGGGAATAAATGCTACTATTCTCAAGTAATGGGATAGGAAATTATTGAGTCACACTGGCCTTAATGCAGAAAAACAGCTCTTTAGACTTCAGCTTGCTTATCCACTTTAGGGTTTTACATCTCAGGTTTTAGTAACCAAGAGCAATTGCCAGATAACACTGAACAATTCCAGTCTTTTCTCAAGTAAACTAAGCTGGCCTTCCTCATTGTGTAGTAAACAAAGGTTGCAGTATGAGTCTCATGACACTGAGTATATCACTTAACTGACTTAACAGAACTCCTTCACTGGAAGTTTGTTAAATTGCTGAGACATTCAGAAATGGGGCTAAATGGTTCAGGAATAGGCTAAAATACTTTCAGGGACAGAAAGGTAATGCAAATAAGTAAACTTACTATTAATTCTTAGCTATTGCAGAGGTAGGATCACAGAAGACCCTGCCCATTTTCTATGCCTGCCAAAAAGCATTTTTTTTTTAATTTGCCACAGGCCAAACAAAATTAGTCCACCAGATGACAACTTCTGAGCTAAAACATATTCTAGCACTAATCTGAGTATCTATCAAATGCTTTGATGTGTTGGTTTCTGGTGCTGCTAAACACCAAAGTTTGATGTCTTAAATTTGCATGGAGGGTGGTACTATGTATTTTATAGAATGGTTTGGTAATGATAATGTGGGCCCTGGAGTTTAGCTATTCACGCTCAAATGCCAATTGCCCATTAGCTATGTAAAATTTGGGGATTTTATTTTTTGGCCTTTCAGTTGCTTCATCTATAGAGGTCGATCTTTTGTTATAAGAATTAAAGCAAGATCATGAGTACTCAGACCAGGACTACATGTAGCTGTGTCAGCTGTTTTAAATGTTCATAAACTAAGGTATCAAGAGAACCTGACACATTTAGATTCACTGGTCCTATCCAATGAAAAAGCAGAAACATTACAGAGGGCAGAGCTAAAGGGTAAAGTCTCACATCTGGACCTTCATTGTTATGCATTTTATTTTAGTACTAAAAATAAACCCAAATTAGGAATGGAGTGCTAAATGAGAGTGGACAACAAGGAGAACAAAATTCCCAGACTATTTCTACAGTGTTATTTAGGTATTCAGGTCCTGTAACAGGGAAAGCTTGCAGCAGAGAAAGAAAAAATGAAGTTGCAGTTACACTCTTGGGACAAATGAAATGCTGACTTCGATTTTCCTGTCACATACCTTGTGACAGGGTTAGTAGTTCGCTGTGCCTGAACTTTGTCTTTATTAAATGGTGCCAATATCTTTTTATAAAAGGTCTGTCAAAACATCCATTCGTTTTTTAAGCTAAACAATTTTCGTTTCTCATTTCAAATATTCCTACTTTTTTTTTTTCAAGTTTAAATATGACAATGATGTGACCTTTAGCAATACAAAACTCGAAGTGGGTAAACAGAAATTAGTGTTAGGTGTCTGCAATTCATCAAGTCTTCTAAGGACTAAATCTTTTTCTATCCCTTCTAAAGAGGGAGTATTAACAGTGTGTGTTTAATACGTCATTCCAGGTGGTAGGTGATGTTTCAGTATTTCGAAGTTGTTGAGACCCCTCCTCCCCCCATTAATGAAGTGTTTTTAAGGTAAAAAAAAAAAAATACCCAGGAAACCAAATTGGAAAAAAACAAATATTTTTAATTATAAACCAAATTTACATAGTGTTAAATGGTCACTAAAAGTTCAGTTGTAACCACTCCTAAAACCCCTAGCAGGGCCTCACAGGAGCCAAAGTGCAGCCCTTCCCCATTGCTGTTAATTCTCTGAATGCTGGAGCAGCACAACAATTTCATATTATATTTATGGAGAACAAAGACCAATTTACAAAAAGTACAACTGTATATCCTTAAACATTCCACACAAAGACACTGCCAAAACATAATACACATGCTGGCACTTGAAAACTTTGAAGTTCTAGATATTGTTTATTGCACCAGAGCACTGGCTAAAGTAGTGTGAGAGGATCAAACGGAATACACTACCGGAGTTTTTAAGACTGAAATACTACACACACACTATTATAAAATGTCATTTAGTTGGGAAGAAATTTTCCATTGTTTTAAGTCATAGACACAATGGAAAAAAAAAAAAAGCTAGCAGTTTTTACCTGGGCTTCTAAATATTTGTGGATCTGAAACTGACTGGGTCCACCCAGACTCAGCAGAAAGGTAAATGTTACTATACCATCTTTAAAAGAAATTTTTTGGTCTTTGGCCTTCACCTATTGCATCCAGACCTCCTGCAACTTAAGATGTCAATCCCCAATATCTTCACAGGGAGAATGATGGTGGGGAAGTGGGACAGATATGAGGAGGAACGGTTAGGGAAATGTGTCTTTCATGATCCTGTGCTATATAACTTGAGGGGCTGAGCTAAAGATATGGTCAGTGAAACAGTTTACCCTTAATGCCTTATAAAAGACAATCCATCCAGACTGCACATTTGACTGTGCGAAGTATTAGCAATAATGCTTTTAGGCGCTTAGATGAACAGAGAACATTAATCCACCAGGATTCCAGAAGGAAAACCCCCAAAATGAGAAGTCCTTCAATGCCATTCCCATTCCTGTTCTTACCAAGTACACAGCTAAAACAGACTTGATTATTTCTCTCTGCCAGACAGACAAATATGATTTGATTTGAGATAATCACATAGTCTCGGGTTCCACGTGTAAAAATGTTGCAAGTGGCTGAAGAGCAGCAGCTTCATGATGAAGGGAACATTTCCTCTGACTCCAGAGCTCCACCATCTGGTCTCAAAGGTTTTACCTCTCAGGGGATGGCTGAAGAAAGGTAGCCCAGCGCAGCCTTGCGAGAACTTTGCAACAAGAGACTGACACCTATTGACTTTCTGAGAGCTCTGCATCAGTTGGTCCAAGCTCGAGACTGCTTTGCAAGTCATCTTGGGCATATGTCAGAAAAACATGATTCTGGTAGGAGGTGACTCTTAGGAATATAACAGATGGCTCTTCTTCTCCTTTCAAGTCTTTTATCCTCACACCAAAGTCTCATGAGTCTCAGTTTATAAATGCTACCATCTTTTTCTATCACCACCCTCCTTGAGGAGGAAGATGAAGGTTTTATAACTATGTGCTCAAGAGTAAATATCAGAAAAGCTCTGTGTATTGACATGAAATTTAAGTCAGAACTCTGAAGAATATCCTGATAACCTTCCAATCTCTGAGGGAAATCTTCTAAAGTGATTTTCGAGGTAATTAGTAACCACCACCTACAGGTGAATTTTGCTATTTGTCCCTTTATTACTTTCTTTATGCTTTCTCTCCCTTAACTTCCACTGAGAAATTCAAAGTAGAAATAAGTTTTAAAAAACTGAACAGAGGTAGATGTCTCATAATTCTATATTTAATATGGATGAAACCATTCTAGTTGAGATTTTTTTTTAATAATTAAAATAACAGAAAGGGTATGTACAAGAAAAGTACATCAACCTTTTAAAATCCACGATCTTTTAACAGACAAACTTGGATACCCAATTCTGTCCTTTTGTTGTGAATATTTTATTGCAGTTTCCAAATAAGTTTTTTTAATGTACAGGCTGGTTAAGACTATGAATAGAGATCTCACTCTCTCTCAAAAGGATAAAACTAGCTGGCCCTTGGACAGCTCCTAAAAGATTTAGTGTTGGAATGATAGCAGCAAACTGTCACCTTTTAAAAGGTCCTACACTTAATCCAGTTCCCAGGTTAGGAGAGCTCAGGAAGAAAAAATTTCATCATCTTTCAAATATGTGAAACAAAGTCTTTCCCAACAAATAGCTGAGTCCTAAATACAGTCTGTGCAACAGCACATACTTTTGGCTATGTTCACACAGTAAACCATAGAAACACACTGGCTCTGATGGCTATCCGGATCAGACAGACTGATCCAGTGTTTACTTAACATAGTCACTGATGGCTTCTTCAGTCAGGACTTTAGAGATGCTTACCGTGTGCCCACAATCCAGGAAGGACAAGCCCAATGCAATTAAACATTGCCAAATCTGGAAGATAAAATATATTCATTATTCATCAATCTCTCTGAAGAGCCCTCTTACCAACCATGACGGCTCACAATATACTGTTCAGATGCAAACCTCTCTTCCTTGAATATCCAGCTTTGCCTTTCTTCTGTCACTATCACCAAGACTGCACAAGTCATTCTCCCCACTCCACAACCCCTTCCAAGCATCCTGAAACTTGCCTTCCTCAGCAAAGTCTTTCCATACTAGTTTCAATACTAAGTTCCCCCTGCATTGTTTGCAGTTTATTACCGAACCGGGAGTTCCTTGAAGACTACTTTTCTTCAGTACTGCCTCATTTCTCATGATGAGGTGAATGACTGACAGACTAACACAACTGAAAAGTTTCCTGAGCTGCTCTAGGAAGTACGTGTTTTAGAGCTAAAGAGCAGTAACCCATTCTAGAATCAGCCCTCGGCCTTAAAATTGGGTCTTCAACAATCTCAATAATCTCAGGCTGAGGACCACTAGGCATCTTCATAACCAATTTGCATGATGGAAGGATTCCCTTAACTTCCAAAGCTAATTTTTAAAACAATTCCTATCAAGGATATATTCAGTTAGTTGGGTTTCTTTAGAGAAAGTCCCTAGATAATAGGTTAAGCATAATGTTAGTATGCCCAAGGTTTATTGGGAAGGAAAACAGATGTATCAATCCAGGACACAGTTTTCAATATTTACTAAAATAATTTTTCTCAATCAAGTAGCTACTGGTGGCAGACACTGGCATGGGGACTAGATGTGTGTTATAAAATCAGCAGTGGGTTTCCTGCCTCTCTCCTTAACCATTCTCTGCAGCAGAAATGGTATAAATTCTGCTGTCCCTAATCCTCAACTCCTGTGTTTTTCAAAGAAACCTGTACAGGATAGGGAGGCAGATTTGTTGTTGTTGCTATAGCCATTTTTCATTAATATGTTACAAAAGATTTGGAAAATAGAGAAAAGAATGTGTCCATAATCCCACCATCCTAATTCAAGGACAATTACAATTTTTACATAATTTACTCTAGACTTTGGAAAATTTTTTGATTATCTGGGTATACATAATCCTGCATTCCTTTTCTTTGTAGCTATGGTTTAACAACCATTATCTTTTAATAACTCTAGAATAATTCAATATGAGAATATCGCTGTTTACTCATTTCCTTATTGGACAGCTGTTAAGTGGCAGAGCTGAGCAGGGCTGTGAAATCACCTGGGTCCCACCCCCAAGTTCCAATATCACACTGCACAGCCCCCTTCACCAACCCCATCTTGTACCACTCTCTGCTTTCTATACTGCTGCTCTTCTTTTAGTTCCTAAATTCTCGTTAGGAATTATTAAGAATGGAAACTAAGAAGTGACAGAAATAGAAAAATGATAACTCTTTAGGAACCAAATTTTATGGTTAAAATATTATTTAACCAAAAAATATAGTTTAAACATAGCTGATTTTAAAATTTCATGTAAATTATCTCAATAACCTGGAGATAGATTGATATGTGTTCTTTGGGATCCTTTCATTTCCAGAGTTTAGTCAGCCCCACTCTGCCATTCCTCATACCTATGCCCCTGCCCCCTCCCAGCTGGACTTACCAAGTAAAACACAAAGCTCAGATAAGCCACACTGATAACAGCGGCCACCACATATAAGACCACATGCCCTAATTCCTGGACATAAATCACGACAAAGTACATGTTGATGGAACAGATGATAAGAACCAAGATCCCGCCTGCAATCCTCCAGCCTCTGCAAAAGAATCAGGACAGTCACTTATGGAACAGTCCAATCTGTTCACAAACAGAAAAGGACACTGTGTCCTATGGGGCAGACAAGACAGAGGTAAGAAGATTTCAAAATAAACTAAAAAATTATTCTAAATATGTCCCAGATTTGGTTAAATGAGCCAAACTTTGATGCCAACAGAAAGAGATGAAAAAAATACTATCAGATAACTCCTATTACTTAAGTCCCCAGAAATGCAACAAACCCTAAAAATGCAGCAAGTCATGAGAGTCCCTAGAGATGCAACAAGTCATTTTAAATACTCCCATATCATTCGGATAAAAATAAATAAATGATGTTACTCAGTGAAGGGGGAAATACCCCCCAAATCATTTAAAGATATATATAAACAATATCAGCTTATGCCTTTCCAATTCAGATCATTCAACACAAAATGAAGGTGCTTGAAACTTCAGTGACTGAAGAGTTAAAGCCCTAAAAGCTGAAGTTTCTCCCTCAGAAATAAAGATATGCTTGCCCTCCTTTACTACATTCACAGTCTCCATTTCCTGAGCCAAAGATTGAGGGAGCAGCTCTAGCAACCAAATCTTAGACCCCTATGTGACTCATTTTTTGACTGGCCTATTTGAAGATACCCTTCCCCTACATATCTTTGAGGAACTTAGAGGAGAACACTCACATTCCATTGGCAAAGTCACTCATTACTGGCCGCAAGCTTGTAAACGTGAGGATGGGTATGAGAGCAAAGGGAAGCTGGAAAAGAAAAAACTAAGATTAAATAAAGCTACTGGGCGGGAAGGGGGGGGGTCCTTGTATCACCCCAGAGAACAGCACCAATAGTAAAAGGGAAACACAAATGCTGCCTCATCTTCTTCATGAGAAATGATTATTCTTATCATCCCAAATGCTCAAGCGTTATGTTGAAATCTGAGCTGTCATTAACCTAGCATCAAATATGATCATGTGTCTTTACAAATATTTCTATCTTTCTTGTCTTCTTAATCTCTATTGAACCCAGCAGTGTCCTATATGTTATTTAATATTTGCTTGGATTAATAAACAATTTTGTGTTCCAAATGTAATCATAACTTATTTTTCCCATCCAACAGGCTTGAAAAAAAAATCCAAATCATTTCTAAAAGCCTTTCAGATGCCAGAAATTTCATGTAAGTTTACTGCAGATCAAGACCATGCCTTCCTCAGCAAAGTTTTTCCATACTAGTTTCAATACTAAGTTCCCCCTGCATTGTTTGCAGTTTATTACCGAACTGGGAGTTCCCTGAAGACTACTTTTCTTCAGTACTGCCTCATTTCTCATGATGAGAAATAGGCTTGGTACCTATGGGCAATACGTACTACCGACTAAATGAGATGTGACTTTTTCCAGCTCTCTCCACACCTGTAAGCTCTGTAGAACATTGAGGAAGTCATTCATTCCCGTTAGGTGTTCTACATCTTGGAAGACGGCAACAAGCAGAGTGGGGATAATGGCAATAGAGCGGGTCAGGACCACTCGTGCAAAGCGTGACCACCTTAGGTTTAGAAATCCCTGGGGGGAAAAAAACACAGAAACAGGATATATGTCTGGAATGGGAAAAAGAAGAAGGTTTGGAGAGGTTCAGGAAGACCTTAGAAGTGTGGGATTAAGAAGTAACAAAAGGGCAATTTCCTCCTTCTCTAGTCTATACCAGTCAAAACAGCACATACTTCCATGACAAACTGGCCAGAATAGGTTCCTGTCATGGTGGAGCTCTGTCCTGCAGCCAGGATTCCCACTGCCCAGATGTAGAGTGCAACAGGCCCAAAGTAACATCCCAAAACAACACCCTGGGAGAGGCAAGGGAGAAAGATATGTTGTGTCAGTGAACTGTTTAGACAACACCCCAAACAGCAATTTTTTCTTCTTTGCTATATAACTACCTGCACCAAGTGCTATGCTTATGGATTAATAAACAATAATTTTGTGTTCTATATGACTCAGAAGCTGGAGTCAGGTCCTAACTTCATTCTAAAAGCTTTTAACCTAAATTTTGCTGGATGATCCTACATTCCCCAGCCTAGTCCTTTCTCTTCTCTAAGTTCCTAAAGTTTTTATCCTCAACTTATATCTTAAATATTAAGAAAAAGTCTACACTATATTTCCCACATTATACTGCTTAACACACTATTCTGGAAGCTAATAAGAATAAAAAGAAAAGTTGGATAAATTTGAGAAATGCTGCACTACATACACATTCTACTCTTCGAGGTTCACAATGTAACCAGCAAAAAAAGGACTAAGGCCTCAATAAAGAACTCTGTGCTAGGAACACTTTCATTGAACACCCTAATTAACATCCTATGGAACAATATACTGTCAAGTTTTGGAACTGCTAATACAATTCATTTTTCTAGCTGATTTTCTATTCCTTCCTATGCTGTCCAAAATGGTTGTATAACATCTGGACCTCTGAAATAAATGACATTCCGAAGAAAATATGCTCAGCTCTTAAATGAACTCACAGAAAAGACCAGGTACTATGTCAAGAATATTGATTCAGGAGCAAAGAACACATCTGAATAGGTTTACCCCTTTGTAGATGTCCACAGCCAGTGTTGAGTTATCATTAGGAATAAGGCCAGTATGGGGACTGCTGCTATTTCTACAGACTTCAATCTGGAACACAAAACAGTTTAGGAACATCTTTTATTTTCAAAGCAAGGACTAGATAATAAGAGCTCTCCTATAGATCACACACAAGTCATCTATGAGACACAGCCTGGAGGTAAGACACTGGATACAGATTGTGATAGGGACAGGTACTGGTAGCAATTAGGTTCTTCCTCCTTAATCTTTTTATACCCCCATGTAATCAAAAATATTTACTGCATCAGAGTGTGCATTGCTGGGTCATTTTAAATGATGACAGAAAGAGAGGACCATTAAGAAGGCTTCAAATATGAGAGAACACCCAAAATAGTGTCAAAGCAGAGCCAGGAGTCTAAGGTCCTATAAATGGAAAACGAAGTAATCAGAACAAGATAGGCAATCAAGAATTGAAAAGAGACAGAATTCAAAATCACAAAGCAGTTAGTCTTAGCAATAGTTTCTGTTTCATCTGACTCTTTCCAACCTGTCCTCATCACCAAATCATAGGACTGATAAACAGACTGGCAGTTGATAAACATGAAACAAAAGAGTCAAACAGATATTAACCCACTAAAAAAATAGCATGAGGTAACCTTTAGCCTGAGGCAATCTCCCTTCTCAGCCAAAAGGGTTCTAGGTCTAGTTAGCCTTCAGACTGTAGACTCTGACTAATGCAGTGATTTAGGAGGCAGCATGAGGTTAGAGATCTATTCCCCCTGACCTCCAAGTCACTGTCCTACTTTCCTACCCCATTCCTACCCCATTCACTTTACCCTCACATTCACTACCACTCATGACCGTGACTTACTTACCACCTGCTGGTTGGTTTTCTGGTAAAATGCTTCTGCAAAGACTGAGACGACAAAGACATTGATGATGAAGGAAACAAAGAGCGCAATGCAGGATTCAATAAAAAAGTACTTATTGGCTTCTTGAACTTCCTGCTTTTTGGCTCGGTTTACCTGTCTGGACTGGAAAGATAACAGCAGCAGTCATTTTTTTTTTTTTTTTTTTTGACTATTTGGAACAAGTTTCCTTGCAGTATTTCATGAGTTTTGGAACAGCTGAAAGATTTAGAGGTCGAACAACTGACCAGATGAAATGTAAGAGAACTCACTTACATCCTTGTTCATTAAGTAAGAACCTCATGACCCTTTTATGAAACTGTACATTCCCCAAATAGGGAATAATGACTAAGTGACCACTGAGCTCTCAGTTACAGGTGGAAAAACTGCTTATCTACAATAATAACCTGATTTCAGTCCTAATAATTATAAAGGTCTCTGAAATCTCCCAGCAAACTGTCACGTAAGACTGACTGATAAAAGGTTGGTCAGGCTCTTCACTGCTGACCTCAAGGCCACTCAGGGTCTTGAGAGTAAAACAAGAAAGACTTGGTACACTTTCAGACCTTTTATGAGGAACATTAGTCCTAGTTTCTCTGCAAGGTCAGTTATCTCTGGTCATAAAACAGAGTCCAAGTGTGTAGAGTATATAAACATCCAACCACGGAAAACTACCTTGCTCCTTCAGGGTTCTAATAGTTGTAAACTAAGTATACGTCCCTCACAACTACAGGAGGCCACTGAGATAAGGGTCTTGCTCACCTTGACTAAAGCAGAATGCAGGTACATGTTGTGTGGCATGATGACAGCTCCCACGATGCCCACAGCCTGCTGGATCTGTGGGGTGCCACAGCCTGAACAGGATGGCAGGAACATGCCTTTGAGTACCTCACTCTGACTGGGTTTCACTGTAACATACTACATACCAACATAACGATTAACCTTTACTGGAATATGAAACCGAGGAAATAACATAGCACTAGGAAATACTCAGCAACCTTTACCCCTTTCCTTACAACCCTTTCTTCTTCAACAACTATCTAGACTAATGAGGAATACAGAATCATCAAAAACCAAGCAACAAAAAGGGCTTGCTGCCAGCAGTCAGAGAATTCAGGACTGGGTTACTGAATATTTTACATTATGTTTTAGATACAAAATAGATGTGTAGAGTATGTGATTAATAGTCTAAAAAAAGAAATGGATGCAAAGAACCTTACTAAAATTAGCTTTATAGTAACTCTTATGAGACAGACACAAGAATATAGAGTTGATTCTTAATTATCCACATTTATCATGCTTCTGTTGACCTATGTTCATCTCAAAATCACTGTTTGCCATTAGCATAGGCATTCATAAATGCTTTTCATACATACTTTTTCCTGGATCACCATTTCTCTTGGAAGCCTTAGACCAAGCTGCATAATCTACTCATAGATTAGATATATTTTGAAAAGTCTAGTAAGGCCAATAAACAGAAATCAGTTTGTAACAACAGGATATTAAAAAGTGCTATTATTGTATATAATGGTACATATAATAGTTGGGACACAAACCAGGAAACACCTATTACGTCTCCTAAAGCATGTTTACTATTGAAATACAGAGAAAGTTCAAGCTGCAGTTGCTATAAACAGTATGAGTAAAAACAGAACCTCTCTAAGTTAACAGCCAAGAATCACCCTGCAATCTGCTCCCAACCTTCTCCAAAACTGCCCTGTTGTAAAGATGGCCAATTTGGAACCAGAGAGTCTAGTCTAGAAAGTCCTAGTAACTCCAGTCATTTTTGACATGGGGGTCATCTAGCCACTAGTCTTCCCTATAGATAATATTCTTTCAAAATTGGTCTAGGGCTTAATTGACTTTTTCTTAACATATTCAATACAATAAAACCATCCTAGGATTATAATGTCTCTTTTAATAATAGGCAAAAAAAAAATTGTTTAAGCTAATGAATAGCCTGTAACACTTGCCTCATATCCAAATGTGAGGGCCATAACAGTGATGAGAAAGCCAAAAAATGCTTCTAGCTTCCGCAAGCCTGCAGGGGAAAATGCAGCAGTGAGCTCACAGGAGGCAGACTTCCCTATCAGCCACATGATGGAAAAGCTTCTTTGGCTGATCCCTCCATTCTCACCCTACTTACCATATTTGTCCAAAAAAAGAAATACAAAGGTATCTGCAATAGTGATGAGAACTCCACCCCACAGAGGAATCCTAGGTCAGAGGTAAGAAATGGAAATTAAAGGAAAGAAACACTGAGAAGCACTTTCTTCCCAACAACAGCTCCCCATATATACAACATTTGAAGAAGAAAGGACTTGAGGGGAAGGAACAGTGACAGGAGGCCAGGCCTTGGATAATTTAGGATCACAGCACCAACTGAACTATATTCATTCAAGCTGAACGTCTACTCTGTCAGCAATTTAGGATACAAGCTGTAAAGTATGGGTGTTATTCCTCAAGGTGCTGTCTAGCAGGATAAACTGACATACAAATAAATAACTGTAATATACAATAATCCACAAATAAAATACACACTGTATAACAGAGGTACAAACAAAGAGGTATGTATAACGAGAACATGAAAGAGCCTACATCTCTGCCAGGAAAGAGGAAGGTGGTTCTAGAAAAGTTCCACAAAAAATATAATAAACTTGAGTTGAACCTTGAAAACTGAAAATGAGTTGGGTTTTGTTTTCACATTTGTTTTGAAATCTAGTAAAAATATTGATTACTTTAGAGAGGAAAACTCCCTCACCTTCCTATAGAAAGGAGATTGATGGCAATGGCTGAACCAATAACTTCTTGCATATCTGAGCCAATGATAGCCAACTCCACCATCAACCATAAGATGATTCGTGGGATCTAAACACCAAATAGAAGAAAAACAATTAATCATTTCTGAGAACTTCCCCCAGAGTTTAGAATTCACATTTTGGAACTGACCCATAAACAGTCCTTTTTAAGCCTTAGTCTAGAGATGAAGTACCATAACTTGCCTCCACTTGACCCATCATTATACTGTAGCCCCTAGCTGAAAAAGGGTGCTTCTATGTGGCCAGAGCCTATGAGCCAAGGTCAGGGCAGCAGCTAATCCTAATTTCTTCTCTTTCTCCTCCATTCAAGAGAGAAATAGAATTTCCACTCATAAATTTCCACTTAATTTCCTGTCTTAAAACAATCCTAAAAGTCTTAAGGGAAAATAGGGATGCTGAGATGGTCAAGATTTTGACATCCGTTGATCAACGTCACCTCAATAATATTTAATAAAAGGAGAGAATAGAAAATGACGGCAGAAGAGAATATCTATCCTGACTGTAGGTGAAGAGACAAAACAAACATAAAAAGGCAGAGGTCTTCTTTAATGTAGTAACACTGAAACAAGAGAAAAAGGACATAACTGCAAGGGACTCAGGGCAAAGTGGTTGGAAATGGGTGGTGTATAACAAAATAGGAAATTAATCTGGTCAAATGATGCAGGCAAAAGGCAAATTTAGTTAATGCTGGCTTGCTGTGGCCCTACTACCCAGAAATGTCACAAAAAGCAACTGTTAAGAGATATCCAGAAGGAAAGTGTAAAAGATGGTATAATCTCCAGGGTCAGGGTAAATTGAAAAATAATTATTAGTAAATCCAAAGATCCTGCCACATATAGTTTATAGTAAAGGAAAAAAAACTTTTTTCAAGTTGATGGCAAAGTCAAACAAAAAAGAAAAAATATATAATGCAAAGCAATGGAGTAATATGTATGAATGGATGCAAGTTCTTAGGGAGCACCCCCCCAACCCCTACCTCTCCATGGACTGGGCACTAATAGACACCAGAAGGCAGAGTGAATAGTGAATGTTTACTCAAACAGAATTTTTTAAGAAAACTTTCTGGGAAAAGTAAATCTCACATTAGATTTTGAAGGAGCACAGAAGCATGGCTTGGCAGCAAGAGTGGGCTAGAGAATTTCCCTTCGGACTCTCAGTCCTCAGGGCCACTGATTCCTAAAGTCTTCCATTGTTTCATTATAAGTAGTAGGGCCAGCACATATTACCAGGCATATAAATTCCTGTGACATAAGAGACAAACAAGACAGTACACTGCTCACCTTGGGATACTGACGATGACATACTTCAGCAAGATGCATCCCAGTAACCACTCCTAGTCTAGCTGCAAGGCGCTGAAGCAAGAGCCCCACAATGGTGGCCAACAGAAGAACCCAGAGCAACTAGAAAAGAACAAAATCCCCCAGAACACTCAGACAACTGAGGTTTTTTTTTATTTGGTTGTTTGAAAATACGAATGGGAAACACTATATTTGGGAAAGAGCCCATGTCAGGAATCAAATGACCTGAGAGTTCTGTATCGGGTTGTACAAATAACCTGGTAGGTCTCCTTGTACCTCTTTGAGCTATAGTTTCTCTCATCGACAGTTTTCCCTTTGTTCAAGGAAACTATGTGGGTGAAATAAAATAGAAAACCATCTACATAGATAAAATAAAATAAAATACTAGACAGTAAAGTACTTTCTACTAAATGTCACTGCCAATGAAATACTTGCATATAGGCCAAAAAGGCTGATACCTAACAGGCAAAGTAGAAGGAAAGGATGTGAGGGTATGTTGTGTAGGTTTAAAAGGGACAGGGGTGGGACTAGAGGTTTACCTTAAACCCAGCCACTGCTCCGGACTGCAAATCAGATTCAATGTTTCCTGGATCCAGGTAGGCAATGCTCATAAGAAAGCCTGGTCCCGTGAAAGCCCACAGTTTACGAAAGCTAAAACAAGAGTACTACACAAGCGGAAAAGAGATCAAACAGATTATCACCTCCAAACTACTGATCTAATGTATCTATTATTTTATCACATACAAAGCAACAATACCAGCTTCAGAAGAACAAAGATTTTAGGAAGTTGAATATTGGGTGTGTCCAAGTTTCACTTTCATCTTACCACTTTTCTTATCAATAAGCTGGCCACTATCTGTCCAGGTAACAGCCCTTCCCTTACCTGCTCTTTTCCATCAGCCTCTCATTCCAAAACCAGATTAACACTATCAGTACCTCTGTGGCCAACCAACCACTACCCAAATAGGACAAAAGCTATCGTAAAAAAGAAAGGAACATAAAAGTCATACTTTCTTGATTGAAAATTGCTCACTTGTACAACTTGGCAACTGTTTTGAAGGTTCTCATTTTCCTTAACAGTTTCTATTCTGATTACAAAAATTCAGACTTCTGAGACTGCTTTCCAAAATTAGATCTGAGGCTGTTGATCTTGAGTTATCCAGCAGACTTTTCACTCATAGGTTTCCACTACATAATAATGTTTCCCTCCATTACCCGTCACTAACCTCCTCCTCAGGAATAGCAATCTTCTCATCAAAGTAGGTGGAGAAGGGCTCCCCTGAGTGCCCAGTGGACTGCGGAAGAGAGGAGTTACTATGGGCAGGGTTGATGGTACCAAGATCAGCAAAGTCCCCATGGTCTTCAGAAGCATCATCTGAATGAACAGATTTGAGAAAAAAATTTTTTTTAAATGAACAAAATATACTAACGATTCATCCTTAGTAATACTAAAATAAAATCTTTTTAATATCCTGAATGCATAAAACTAACCTGACTGTATCTCAATTTATTTCTAATACTTTATTCTTATTTATATTTTTAGTAAATTAATTTTTGAGTAGGCAATACATTCATATGGTTCAAAATTCAAGGAATACAAAAAAGCTAATGATAAAAAAGCTCCCTCTTACCCTCTTCCCCAGTCTATATCAGTTTTAACATTAATTTAACACAATGGTCTTCCTACTTTCAAACCTTGATTCCCACTTGGCAATTTTCAGAACCATTGCATTTTCTTCTTAAAACACTGATATCTAGGTCTCAAAGCATAACATTCCCACACTAGCCCAATTGGTAACCTAAAATTCTAAATTTTAGAAGAAATAAACTAGGTCTAGTGGGACAGACACCCTACCACTCCACCTTACCCCAGTATTTGGTAGGACTTACTCAAAGAATCATCCTTGGACATTATATACCTCCGTCAAGCTTCTTAAAAAATGTGGAAGTTGCAAAATCCTGCCACAGTTCAGGCTAAAATATGAAGCTGCAGGGAAACCACCAAGCAGGAATCCTTTGCCTCCTGACTAAGGCCTGCAGTGAAGAGCTTCGGGTCACAGGATGACCCTCGTGATAGGAGGGCTCATCTCAGACTGATTACATCAGTGTTTCCTTGAGTCTAGCGTTTTGCAAGAAATCTTAAATGCAGGGAAAGGGAGGAGGAGGGCCTGGAAGAAAAGGGCTAATCTGCTAAAACGATACAAAACCCAGTTTGCTGTAGCCATCAAATGGCTATTTTGAGCCACAGAGACCTAATCTTAGTGTTTCTAAAAAATCCTTACAACCTCCAATTACAAAAACAAAAGCTTTCTTTCTATAGGGAGCTGAGCCACTTCACCTAAATGTGCCTAAACTGATGAGAAAATTTATAAAAAAGAAATGGAAATTCTAAAGGAAAAAAATTAGAATTAGAAAGGATTAGTCAAAGCAGTTAAGAAGCTCTAATCAAATATGTAGTATAAGGCGCTTAGTATTTTACTGCTCCATATCTGAAATGCCATCAGCAGCCAAGATACTCTAGAGGTTTTTATGACAGGTCTGTGAAAAACACTGCCCTTGCAAGCATTCCTGCTATAGAAACCAAATTTGTAGCTAATCTTGGCCCATCTCAAAACTGGAAACGAGATATGAGGCAAGTCTCTGTGGTTATAAATTCATTTTCATTTACAGCCTAAGATACCAGATGGTGACTTCTGAATGGAGCAGGTCTCCATGATGATGTTGTTAGCTGGGGGAGAGGAGATGGGGACAATTTTTGTTGGAATAGACAAGAAGAAGGAAACATTCGGTTATGGATTTAAGCCTAATTCCAAATAAAAACTAGACGATAACACAAAACTATAAATTACCATCTGACATCTTCTGTTCAGGACCCAAAACCATCGTTTTCTTAGAATAAGATTCTGGAAAGCAGAAAATGGAGGGAGAAGAATTAGCAAGAACAAGCTAACAAGTTCAAAAACAGCATTTTGTACTCTGTGCAACCAAACCTTTTCTATATGAAAAGAATAATTCTTCTGCTGAATTAGATAACCTTGAAAATAATTAGTTTCCAGAGTATGAGTAAGAGATGTTTAATAAAAAATGTTGTCTTAATCATGTTTTTGTTAGCAAGACTTCAAAATCAAATTGCAGCCAACAGGTACTCAGGGAAATAGGCAAAAACTTTTTAATAAGCATCTGCAGAGAGGATGCCAAGCAATCATCCAGTCTCTTCCTTTGCCTCTAGATTAACCCAGCTATTTAAAACCAGGCTGATATCTCCCCATTTTTATGAGTTTTTTAAGGAAAGAGATTTATAACTCTCTTTGACCTAACTAACAACTTAAGTTTGAGGAACAGAATGAAGAAATAAAAAAGAGTCACTGTGGTCAAGCTGCTAAATTATTAACTTAAAGTACGCTGAGACATAAAAAAAAAAAAAAAAACCCAAAAAAACTACTCTTGTTTTAACTGACTCTGGGAACTTAAACTTTTGAACTTTCCAGTCCTGCATCAATACCTGAATGCATATTAGTGCTTGTGCATTTAATGCCTGGACATACATTAAACCTCCAGTTACCCATCTGAATGACATCAAAAAGAAAATGTTCCATTGTCTAAACCACTGGACATGTGATGATTACCATCTTAGACCAAGGAGACTAAGAATGCAGAACTGATTCTTCTCAAGAATGTACTATTTGCTACAAATCTCTGACTTTTCTTTCTCTTTGGTAACACTGAGGTTTGCCTAGTAGTGTTTATGGCTTGCAAACCCTAAGACCTTTGAATAAATCTTTGTCATTTATTTCTAGTCAAAGCCTCCCAACTCCATGAGCTTGGTCAATAAGCTAAAGCTTCAATTTTCTGGAAATGAAAAATAGGGAAGCACCTCATTAGCATACTGATAGTGGAGGGCCACTATTTCCCAGCTTCCTACTTTCCTGAGGAGACTTCAGCTATAATGTGTCATCTCTCATTCTCCAACCCTTCAACTCTTCCTTAGAAGAAACTAATGACCACAGCCCTCCCCTCTTATGCTCTCGTGAAGAGCTGAGGTAACAGGACTAGGCAGGTCTGTAGGATGCCATCATTTCTCTTGATCCTGCAACAAGCAACCTGTAGGGGGGAAAGAAGTGTTCCTGGATGTCCTCCCAGGTTAAGTTTAACTGGGAGGAGGAGGGTATCAGTAAGCCCATTTGGCTACAGGTCTATAGTGTATTCTCCAGTCAACCCCACCAATAAGGCTGATCTACTGATTAAGGAATCTAATTCTCAATCAAATCCAAATTTAGAAGGGGAAAGATGAAGTAATATTTATTGTTGCACCCCACTTAAACCTTGATAATAACTATCCAACTGAAAAAGTTATTAAGACTTAGCTATCTTTTACTGTTTATTTTAAATAGTCTTTTCCACTTTTCTCCCTTTGTTGCTCCTATGTGAATAGTCAACTTTCTTTTTTAGATTATCTACTAACATATTCTATACCTATCTCATAGAATTATAGAATTCAGATCTAAAAGGGGTTTTAAGTTTCATCTATCTTCTGGGGTGTAAAACAACCATTTGCTAATGTGGAAAACATAATATTTTATCTCTACAGTTACCAATGGCAAACCCCTATCATGTTTTGAGCTACCAGATGGCTAAACATCAGCCAACAAACCCCAACAACACTAACAAAATCCAATCCTTCTGTCAGCCAGTTACAATAGCACCTCACCTAAATGAAATGTATATATCTGACCAATGTAGCTACTTGGATTCCAATCATAGCACAGCCCCATGGCACCATCCAGAGCCTTTTACTTATATTTTATATATAATTCTACGAAGCTAGACATCAGGTTATCTAACCCACAATAAATTAGAAAACACAAATCAGATCTGGGACTATGAATGGCTCTTAAAGGAAAAGAGCTTGGGTCACCTGGCATGAGGCAGAGTCCTTCCTTATACTTCAATCAGCTCTGAGAACATTATTATTTAAAATATTATTATTTTATTAATTATATAATTAATATTATAACTAAGAATAACTCAAGTTTCTTCATTTTGGCCTACTCACCAAAACTGATTAGATTATTTTTGTAGTGATGAGTGATAGCTTATTTAAGAAGACACATAAGTGTTTAATACATTGAGAATTCCTATTAAGTTATAAAGTTATAAAGAGCAAACAACTAAGACAATAGTGTTTTCCCCCAAGCCTGTAGTCCGCAAAGGTGATAATAACTTTAGACAGACACATTTCATGATAAAATTTTTAATAATTATTGTTAGTATTCTAATTGATTATTCTTACACTAATTATATACAGAGCCAATAATATATAAGAAGCTTCTCACTGAAATCTCAGGAATGCATTATTCCAGGAGAGAAAATGGATTCTAGATTCCAACTTTCTCATCAAAACTTTGTCAACAAACTACAAGCTCCATTGTTTACAGAGTACACAGAGCATAACTAAGGCAGAGACAGAAAGGGTCATCAATTATGGTTGGTATGCTGCACAGTATTTAAGTCTCTATGAAAATTTAAACCCTATATGGAAGCATTAAGTTAATATTAAGACAGTTTTGCTCTCTAAGACCATACCACTAGGCCATCGCAATCATTTAATTACATTAAGGAAAAAATAAAATTTAGATAGGAGCACCCAGAATCAACTTAGCAATACTTTGGTAAAAATTATTAATATTGCTTTTTGATATTCTAGTTCATCACCAACCATAAAGTATCACCTTCTCTCATAGTCAGTAAGATTCCTTCTATCAAACGGCAATCAATAACAAAATATGGCACTCATGGTTAAATGTGACAATTATTTTATCTCATTCCTTATTAAAAGTTGTAAGAATGTTTTACAGGATAAAAATGCTAATAAAATTACATTTTCTGACTAAATTGTCAAAAGTCTATGTAGCCTTTGACCCAACAATTCAAAGACTGCATCCTAAAGAAACATTCACATAAGAAGAAAGTATGTGCAAGGATGTTTCCCGTAGCATTGTTTGTAGTATCAAGACTACAGTCTCAGAAAACAACCCAGATGTTAGGGAATTGGTTAAATAAATTATGTACATTCAAGGATGGAATACCACGCAGCTATTGTAAGGCAGATCTATAGGTGCTGACAGAAAATCACCAAGATATGTTGTTAAGTTAAAAAAACAATTTATAGAACAGTATGCTACATTTATGTTCTATATACAAACATGTACATATACAGACTATCTCCAAAGGACAACACTTCAAAAACTGGTAGTGCTGTTCCCAAGATGAAAAAGTGGGGGAGCACAAATGAGGTAAGGGAAAAGGAAGACCTTCCACTGAATATACCATTTTTTGCTTTAAAAAATGTTTGCTATGTGCATGGAATATTTTTTTTTAATGTAAAGGTGATATGGATTCACTCAGCTTCTCAACATACACTTTAGGAAGGTTCAGCTGAATATTCTCTGATAAAGCTTCTGTAATGAATAAGATCTGTAACTGTTCACTTGGCAGGCACATATTTTTGCCTTAAGCATAACTTACTACTACTTTGTTTTAGTGTCCAAATAGCCATGCTCTGAAATTATGATTTCAGAGATTCACCTGAATGCAAAGAATTAGAAGCCACCTCCTTAGGAAAGCATTTCCTAACTTCCTAATTTGGGTTAAACGGCCCTCCTCCATGTTCCCCCAAGGCCCCTGATGCTCACCACTATCATTACTCTCATCATATTATCTTGAAATCATTTATTCCCTGATACTATGCTTGAAACCCTTTTGTAAGTCTGAAATCATATCAAAATAAAGTTAGCCCCCAAAACACATACTGTGTGTTTCTTAGCATTTACAAGACTGCTGAAAGAACTATTTGAATAGGCCAAATCTGTTTTTAAAATTGCCCCAAGAAATAAATACTAAAATACATATAATTTTAACTTAAACTTTTCCCCCTATGGTTATAAAAAAAGCCTAATTTTTTAAAAAAATAAAAAAGTTGTTTTTATAAAATTCCCCTGTAGAGCACAAAGGCATTCAAAACTATTTCACTGATTTTAGAGTTGCGTTCAATGTTGCAACAGTCGCCCTAAAACTGGAAGGTTTAGAGAGAAATGTTTTTGAATAGTCATCTAATTCTTCCCCCCTTTTCCTCTCCACCTCTATATAAGTAAAAACAGTATTAAGTAGGAAAATGATTTTCACAGAGGCAAACAAAGTATTTGCATGGAAGCAAGTGATTAAACAAATGTGAAAAGGAATGTTTAAATCTGACTTCCTCTTGATGCTTCCCTCAGACAAGTTCAGAGTCAGCAACATACTGCTGACAAAGCATAAACTGCCAGATGCACAGATTAAAGCTTTAAAAAGTGATACCTGAGTGCTTTAGAGAATAACAAGGAGTTACGATTTTTTTGTAATTCCATTTGTCCTGAAGAAAATGTAAAGATTTCTTCTAAAAATCCCTCTTCCTTAAAGGTCTACTTTAAGGCTAAAGTACTTAGTATTCCTTCTAAACCATTACTATTAATCTAACACCAATGTTGTACAAGATGTCCTTCATGAAGGTGAGCTCCTACCCCTGGATTACTGGGAGTCAACGAACCTGAAATATTCAAGTGGTTCAACTACAGCTCATTGTTTTCTTAACCTTATGTTTTTTAATAAGATTACTAACCACTTTTTTAAAAAATGATTATTACTTCCTCTATTTTTCCATTCCAGATCAATGAAGATGTGCCATTTTCTGAGTCTTTCCATCAAGGTCACCCATCTAATTAGTTCCAAAACTCAATGTGGCCCCACTGGGAGTAAGGGGAAACAGCTCAGAAAAGCCATGTGACTTTCTAAATTATTCTTGAAGATGTAAAGTCTGGAATCATTTTTTAAATTTAGATACTTGTATCCTATTTTTCTCTGATGAAAATGATATAAAACGATAAAACAGAAAAGACAGGTTGAAGACTGATTACATATACTTCCTGACAGAAAGAACAAAGTGAAAAGCTCCTTTGGTGTTAAAGAAAAAGGCTTAGAAATTCTATTCCTCACTACGTAAGTGGGTAATATCAGAATGTCTTCAACTGAAAGCCACACAAGCACGCCCAGTTCATAAAGTACAAACAGTACTCCTATTGTATGATGTGCTTAATACGCATCAAGTTCTCTGTGTCAGTCTGTGTGTGCCCCTCCCCCCCCCTCACACACACTGGCCATTGAAAATACCTGCTTAGACTGTTCATTTTACTGACTTTGTGAGTTATAGTAACAATCTTATAGTCTACCAGAAAACTACATTTTCATCTCAACATTGTTTACTGTTTCTCACCTGAGTTGGACTTTCGAGATCCTGTTTTATAGTTTAAAAAAAAAAACCTGACACAGAGAATATCTAATGATAGAAAGGAAAGAAAGTGGGGGGCGGGGGGCAGGAGGGAAAGAGGGAGGGAAAACTAAGCAGCAAGAAGAGAGGGGAAAGGGAGTAAGATACCGGGAGAGAGAGTCCAGCTGATAATGAAAAGAGCTGCCTGGGTGTGAAAGACGATAACAGATGTAGCCAGGCTGTCAAAAAGTACTGATCTTTTAGACAACAATATCACTCATCAACCAGAGACTTTGGAATTAGATGGGCCTGATGCCTGCTAAATAGGACTCTTCACTTTTCTTTACTCAGTGCTCTGAGGCTTAACCAACTTGCAAACCTCCTTTACTGTTCACATGTTAGAGTCACTAAAGTTTTACTTATAGAGACCACAGACTGGTCTTTCTTCTTCACTCTCACAGTGTGAGTTTCCTCTGCTTTCCTCCAAACCAGAAGTTTACAGCAGTGCATTTCCCTTTGGAGGACCAACCTGGCTTCCTGGCCTGACACATCTATCCTGGAACACAAACTCCACAAACAATTTCAAAGATTCCTTTATACTGAAATAAGAAAGTCTATTAAATCAGTCTATACCTACTTCTGGCCTCAGAAAAAAAAATGTTTTGCCCTCCTCTCTGCTTAAGTAGTTTGTTCTCTGGCAAATATGAAAAATTATTATCATTAGATTACATTCAACTCATTTATTCCAATGACAAGATATTGGCACTCCTGATGTAGATTAGCCCTAATTTTAAGTATATGTTTTCCTCAACATTTTTTTTCCTTAAAGCAAAGAAAATTTGTGTGTAAAGACAGACAACACATACTATAAGATTCTCCAGCCTTATACACACTTCCTTTGGCTCTTTGGAATCTGTTAATATTTTAACTTGTAACCTTCTCCTTTCATTACCTAAGAGTCTTAATAGACACTTGATTACTGGCGATAAATAAGACCAAAACAAACAAAAATAACCCATATATGACCTACTAACAATAAAGCACAAAGACTGAGAATCCTAAATTCCCAATTTGTCTTCACTGTAAATTTGGGTCCTTACACTAAAAAATGTAACTGACTCTGACCTTAAATTAAAAGCAGAAGAGGAATTAAACAAATGTATTTTTACCAATCCTGGCAAACTCTTTTATGTTCTATTCTGGTTTTATTAAAATAAATCTTATAATACATATACATTCTTTTGTTTTATCTATGATATTGCTGTGACTACCTGGAGGGCTCTTCTTTGTCCCTCTAGGGGTCAATAAATGTTAATTGTTCAACATGTGTGTGTTAAATTATCAAAAGAATGGTATCCGAATGAGTGAGACAACATACAGCTCTTCTAACTCCTTATATTCTGCACATTCGAATGTTGCCTGCCTTCTTTTCCAAAATATTTTATTTAAAACCCATAGACTCAGATAATAAAGATGACAATGTTAAAGTAAAAGGCTTCCCTTTCTGTCTCAAACACCCAACTCTTTAAAGAAGTCATTCCTTTTCCTCTGCATTCAAGTACAAATAGAGAGGTCTCATGAAGACACTGTTCTCCACTCTCGCCAAGCCAATATCCAACTTTCAACCCTACAGGAGGTACTATATTTTCTTATTCCAAAGCTTAATAACCAAACTTATACCATCTGTAGTTCAGCCAAATTGGCCAGCAAATTACTTGACTAAGCAATATTCTTGTTTGTAAATTCAAAGTTTCTCATTTTGTGATTAATTCCCAATAAGGCAACATGTATAAATAGCAGCTTCCTTGAAAATGAACTGTAAGACAAGACAGTCTTCCATTAGAGCCTTCCAGGCAGCACCAAGAGAACTTAATAGGGACTTTTAAGCCCAGAGAAAGAGCATAGATCTGTCAACAGACATTTGTATCTGTGTATATGATGAGGAAGCAAAGAATAAAGATATCTTTGATTCCACAGCACCCACCAAAGCTCTTAGCACTAGAAATTAAACAAAAAAGCTACTACTTTGTGAAAAGCATCCTCTAAACTCTAACCTTCATTTCACTGAGTCAAAACTAAACCATAGCTGTTTAGTAGCTCTGCAGAGTAATCCAAGAAACACTGCTGATTTCCTAATAATAGAGTAAGATTAGATTTATATCAAGTTTCCCCATTCATTAACAAGAAGTGCTGCCAGGCTACCCAGAAATTCCCCTTCCCGGTCCCAACTTGGCCATTCCAGAAACATGAGAAATCAAGTATGCTGCAATCATGGCCTTTTTGGTAATGGATCCAAAATAAGCTATGACTAGGCCCCAAGACTGTAAATGCCAATAATGTGCAATGAAAAAGTAAACAGCCAAAGTTCTCAGGTTTCATTTATCCAACAAAGCTATCAAACAGATCTAGTATACTAATAGTTTCCAACCTTATAATGATAAAATAAAACCCAGCGGAAAGCCTCTAGTCATGCATAATTCATACTATACACTCAGAACAACTTAAAAACATGGATGCACGAATGCAAAACAATGAACCTGAGGGTTCACTGGCAATAGGCTCACAGGATTCTGGGAATAGGATAATAAGGTCAGAATTGTTTAAACTGGAATCTTTAATAGGAAAAAAGGGACAGGTAGGTAATAAAAACTCCCACATGTAAAGAACGATTCTAAGCATTTCGTGTACATTAACTCATTGAATACCCACCAATAACTATAAAATTGATATTATCAATCCCCATTTTAAGTATGAGCAAACAAAACAAAGAGGCTAAACAACTTGCTCAAAGGTTTACACAACCAAACTGGTCAGGATTCATATTCCACAGGAGTCCAGGTAAACATAGTGTCCCACGGTTTCACTGATACTCGCTAAAATTATGACCAGCAAAAATTTTTGGAAGCCTATCCCCCCCCCCCTTTGCCTCTTCTACCATATAAATTTTGCTTTTGCTTTCCACTTTAAAGAGATGTCACATTTCTTTAACTTCATAGCACTACTTTGAAAGCAGTGGATAATACGAGAAACCTTCATTTAACACACAGGAAACTCAACTTCTCTAACAGTGCCCTTGGAAACAGTCTAATGTATGAGGCGGGGGAGCTGGGAAAACCAGAAGTGAAAAACAATCCAAAGGCGGGATAACAAAAGTGACAGCTTTTAAAGTAGGCACCTATGAAACCGGAACAGTCGGAGCGCATCCACCCCACTTAAAATAGGAAACAACGGCCCCTACAAAAGCGCCTGGAGCCAGAAGGCTGCACAAACAGGCCCCAAACCCGTCTACAGCCAAGTACGCGGCGGCCTGCACAGGCCCTTCCCACGAAGGCGTTCCGTGTTGTTTGCGGGCTGCACAAAATGAACTTTCTGCTCGAGAGGGGCGCCCAGGGGGCGGACGCGGCTCCGCAGGGCACCAGCTGGCCGCAAGGCCCTCGCCCGCGCCCGCCGGCCTGCTCCGCGCGCGAAGCGGGTCGGCGCACCCTGGACCCCGGGTGCCCGCGCCAGCAGGTCCGGCAGCGGTTCGGCCATTTCCCCGAGGCCCCACGAACTCCGGTGTTCGCCCCCGCCACCCCACTCCCACTCCCGGCGCCCTCTCCTCCCTCGGAAGACGACGGCCCATCCGGACCGCGCGCCTCGGGCCCTCCCTGCCCGCGCCGCCCCGCACGGCGCCCCGCGTGCCGCACACCCAGCCCGGCGCCGCCCCGGAGCCGCCGCCGCGGGAGACTGAGCGCCCCCGTGACCCCTGACCTTGCCTACCTTTGGCCTGACCGGCGCCTCTGCCCCCTGACACGACGCCCCCGCGGAGGGGCCCCCCAGCCCGGGCCCCCGCGCGCAGCCGCCCGGCCCCTGCACGCCCCGCCATTGGCCGACAGGACCGCGGCCGCGCGCTCCGATTGGCTGGGCTCCCCGTGCGCCCGCGCGCGTGGCCGCGCGCCTGGGAGCCCTGCGGGTCCGCCCACCTGGAGGTCGGGCTGGGGGCGGGGCCACGGCGAGGCGCATCCTCCAGAGCAGCCGCTCGCCACAGCCGACCCGGGGTGTGTGTGGGTTCGGAGACGCCCGGCCCGTAGACAGGTAAGTTTTCCGCCATGATTCGCCGGGGCCTCAACGTTAGGTACTGGCAATCAAGACCTTTTGTTCTGGAGACGTGGCTCTGCGAGGCTACAGCTACACCCTACAAAGGACAGCAACCTGGCAGGACCACTTCCTCACGCCCGCCAGAGCTACATTATAGTACCTGTGCCCCACTAAAAGCACCCACACCTGGGAGGAACCGCGAAACAACAGCTAGTGCAACCAGTTCGACCGCATCAGCTTGTCTACTCCCAGGTCTTGGAATTGTTTTCCTTTTTCCTACCCAGGTGCCTCGCTTCTTCCCCCAAGCTTTATCTCTACCTACTCAAAAGTAATCCCACTCCATCTTCGGCCTCAACCTCACACCCCAGACTCTTTTTGTGAAGATGATGGCCAGACTAGTGGTGCTTTAGAGGAGAGAAAACACATGGTTTGACAAATCACCCTAATATTCTATAATGTCGTTTAGAGCTACTAGAAACACTCTCAGATGTCCCTGCCGTCCCCCACCTCTCAAAGATAACCAAGCTTATCTAACCGAGTCATAGGCCTAGAGAGGAAAAGCATAAACCCCTGCAATTTTTTCATGTAAAAACTACTAGGAGAAAATTTTACTAGTTGGTAAAGGAGTCCAAGAGGAGAAAAGGAGAGTGAATTGTAAAAAGAAAAATTTAAATAAAGCCTGAAGTAAAAACAAACTCAGCGACCAAAAAAAAAAAACCCAAAAACTGGGCCAAGCATCGTCAGTTATCTTGTACAGGCTGGTTTGCAAACAGAATTTCTCCTGGAGAGAAAAGAAAATGCACAAATTAGTTTTGAGAATCTCTCTATAACACATCTGAGGAGTTTCAGAAAGTCCCTCCAGACTAGAACCCTTCTGCTGGGAACCTCCGCTGCAATTTGAAAATAAAATGGCTGGAGCCCTTCCAAGTCTGCTCAGCTGGACAACTTTCCTGGGCTGTAATATACTTGCTAGTTACTTACTCAGCTCACAGTGGGGTGCTGCCTCGGTCTTAAGCTGCTTCTTCATTGTGCAGAACGGGTCTGACTTCCAGTGCTGGCTGGCTCCTGCCTCTATACGAGCAGACAAGTGCGCCTCCCTCGGTTAAATAAGGGCACTCTCGGTTGCTCTGGGTAGCAGAACACTGATAAAGATACAGCGGCAAAGAATTTGAAGAAGCAAACCACACCCTCCAAAGTATAATCAAATGTCATCTTTGACCTGCCATGAAAAGGGAAGCATCATATACCTGCCACTCTTGGATATTAATGAATAATTAATTGAGTTTGAAAACTTGTAATCTGAATTTTCATCTCTTTCATTTGGCAGGAGCAAGAGGCGGGCCTGTGAGTACCTGTAAGAAAGGGGTGGAGTAAAAGGAATAGCTTTCCTTCAGAACACCACTCCTCTTGGAGTGAAGCTGGTTGGGGCACCTGTACCAGGGCTGCATTTGCATTAGGACTCTGCTCCCCTAATTAACCAATTAACCCCAAGGCTGACAGTCCACCAGTATTTTCCACTTAGGTACGTGAGCACCAATGCAATTATGAGGAGTCTCAGAGGATGGATGAAAATGCTTCCCCGCCTATCCCGTGGGATCTTAAGGACCCGCTGGCGTTAGCCTGTTCTGTCAGTGACCCGCACAAGGAAAACAAAGCCACACAAACCCAGAACGTGGAGCATGATGGAAAAGAAAAAACATACAAATGAAAACCTGAGACTAGCCTTTTGAAGCACCTTCTCTTGCTCAGGCCCACTCCCACATCTGGAAGTGTACTTTAAAGCTTTTCTGCTGTTTAAAAACAAAACAAACAAACACACAAAAAAAAACAGAAAACAAGAAACTGAAAAAAACAAAGCCTGAGCAAGCCCAGAATTTTTTAGTCTAGGAGGAAAGGAACTGAAAGAATGAGGAAAATTTGTCTCAGACAAATAGTTTAGTAGGCTAGCTGGAGGTAAAGCTGGAAGGAGAGGCAATGGGGTGGGGCGAGGAGAATGGGGTGGGACACTGGAAGGAATGAGTTGCTTCCTTCCGAAAGCTTTCTGTTAGCTTTAAAGAAAATCTGCTTAGTACCATAAAAATATATGCAAGTAAGTGTGGAAAAGCAAAGCAAAAATTAATTCATATTAGTCAAGATAAGCTTCTAGCAAGTGGCTCTAGTTCCTAAACAGCCACAGAGTCAATAGAAAGAACTAGAGATCTTCACAATTGCCTGAAAAGTAAAAGAAACTTTATCTATATGCTCCTGTGTGATAAATAATCACAAACAAAAGATGGTATTTTTTGCTTTAAAGTATAAGTGATATAGTGGCATATTGGTGTGGATGCTGACTTGTTGCTCTAATTAAAGGATTCATATTTCAGATTATAGTGTTTTAATATGTTTATTTGACATAAAAACAATTTGTTTTTATAAGGCTGAAATTCTAAGCTGGTTAATTTTAAGAAACAGCAGACTTGGAAGCTCGGAAAACCTAGTAGAAGTTACCCTTTATAAAAGGGCATTTATAATTGTAACTGACCAATGACACCCTTGGTCTCCCCTGCGGTCTAGCACCCCGTGTCCCGGCCACCTATGATCACGTGCCAAGGCCTGCAAGGGGTTGCCAACCACGCAAGGCCCCAGATGGCTTCCACCAGCCCACAAGCAAGATTATAGCAGCAGTCCCCTCGAGCTGCTTGCTCATGGCCACCCACCTAGGTTCCACATGCAGTAAGAGCTCTTACGGAAGTGCCAAGTACCCTGGGGAAGCCATCCCCCACCATCCTGGCCTCCCCAAGGCTGACTCCAGTCACTGGTGGGCAAGCTGCTTTTTTGGGAAGTCCACTCTCCCATTCATGGCCACAGTGATGGAGTCCCCCTAGCACTCGCAATCTCCTCAGGCCTCCAGAAGCATGATCACCTGTGACCTAGCACAGGAAGCCACAAGGAAGCAGCCTGGCAGCCAGCCCAGCAAAACCAATGCCAGGCCCCATCCTGAGTGGCTACCACCAGCCACCAGACTTCCAGAAGAGCTAGGCTCTTTTGAGCCCCTTTCTCCCCACCCTTCCCCCATGGACTAGGCAAGCTGCAACAAGCAGAAGCAATTGGATTCTTTAATATCAAAACAGCAGAACACCAAAATAGAACCTGAGTCTCTCTCTTCACTGACTAGCCATATGCAAGCCTTCCTGACACCTGTAACCATGTGCCTTGCACCAAGCAGAAAATAAATGACAAACAGCCAGCCAAAAAAAAAAAAAAAAAAGGCTAGATAAATATTACGGAAGTAGAGAAGGCTAGAACTTAAATCTGCACAACAAGCTTACCTTTGTTTGCTATTCTTTCCCTGGTAATCAATCATAACTGACTCTCCACCCCCACATCTTTTGTCTAACTGAAAGTGGTATCTAAAATGACAGCTTCCCTAATTTTGGGGTTGTTACTCAGTATTCCTGAATCTCTCCCATGTATATAGGAGGTATACATGTTAAACTTTAATTTGTTATTCTCCTGTTAATCTATGTCATGTTAATTTGATTATTAGCCCAGCCAGAAAAACTTTGAAGAGAATAATTTTCCCTCCCCAACTGTATTTAACATGTCACAAACATGAATTAATCCTCACAATAAATTTGTGAAGCAGGAGCTATAATCTTCATTTTGCAAATTAGGAACCTGAGTCTTAGAGAGGTTGAGTAACTTACCTAAGGACAGAGGACACACTGCTAGTTAGTGGTAGAGCCAGGCTTTTGTAGGAGAGGAACAGTCTTGCATCTGCCATCAAGGTTCTTTGGGATGGTCTAATAATCAAATAGCCACGAGACAGATTAGCAAGAGAAAATAACCAAATTTAAGACATACATATGGGAGCCCTGCAGACATGAGAGAGTGAGAGACCCTACATGTACAAGAGGTTCAGAGACTGAAAGGGAAATTGAAGTAGATAAGACATTCTGAGCTAGGGATGAGGTAATGCACCCTGAGGCTTCAGAAGGTAATTGCAGGGAGAGCACATATTCAGTATAATTATTAGTTTGCCCTGCCATGTAGATAGGTTAAAAGTCATTTCTGGTTTTAACTCTTATCATGGGCCAGTCTCCTAATTTAAATTCTAGACAGTTAAGCAGGAGGGGAGGGGAGCAAAAGTTTCTCTTGAGCCTATAGGTTCTCATTTGCCTTTAGCTCAAAATAATCCACATACCACTAAGGCACATTTTGGGTCTAAACCCCTATATTTTGAACACAGATCTGTTAGATCCAACAATTAGCACTCAACTACCATATCCTACTGCCTCCATTGTGTACACCTAAAACAATTCCCTTCCCTTCAAATCTCACTCAAAAATTCTCTTCATAAAACCTTATTAATACAAATTCCCTGAACATTTTACATTATCACTATAACCAACTCATTTCTATATAGATGTTAAGTATCTGTATCATGTGTGTACTTTATTTAAATAGGAGACTTCTTCTGTGCTTACCTTCCACACTCTCTCCAAGTATTCTTTTTCATGCTTTTGTTTTCCTTGAAACAACTGCCGGGAATTAACTCCTACCACACTTCCTCTTCCTTACCTGGAAGACTCCTCTGTAATGCATTCCCTGACTGCTCCAGGCAGCATTAGCCCTGCTTCTGTCTGCCACCCAAGAACTTCTTACTCTACTCTAGCAATAACTCGTTCAGTAGATATTTGTTGAGAACCTACTATGTACTAGGCACAAGCTGAGTGATACAGACATACAAATAAGCACAGCTCCTTACAAAGCTATTGGTTTTCTGCTTTCTTCTCTCACTAAATTGTGAGCTTCTCAGTATGGGAGATTATCTTATATTTCTACATTTGGTGCTAACAAAGGCCCGATGTATCAGAGGTGTTCCATTAATGTATTATCCCATTGTTTAATATTATGGCTGTCAGACAATACAGAATGATAATTAGGATATGTCTGTTGATATTTATGTTTCTATTTCCAAAGTTGAGTCTTATCTATCTTAAAAGTACTCCTCCCTTGATTCTGCTAACAGTATAAGCTATTCCTGTGATGAGGGCTGCAATGCACAGGCAGGATACTTTTTTATAATGAAGGACTGATTACCCTAGCTGTTTGGGGTGGGAATGCTGTTGGCAGATGGCCCTCAGCTGTCATGTCCTGCCCCTTTCTCAAGCAGTCCACATTGAATGACTGATTCTTGTGGAATTGTAAAGATTCATCCTTCTCACACAACCAGGGACAGCTCTGAAGGTTGGCTGAACCTTTGTTCTGCATCACAGCTTGACTTCTCCAACACAAACTTGCTTTTTTCTCTCCCCTTAGTGTTGATCCCAAGATCACCTCCCGGTAAACCTACTGCCTCCATTTCAGAGTAGGTTTCCATTCTTACTTCTTTTCATAACCCGAAATCCATGTTTTTGAAAGTGTTCTGTGCTTACTCTACTTCCTTAACACTTATTTGTCTACTTTTTGTGATCCATTCTGTAAATTACTTTCTCATTAGCTAAATGAGATCATCCTTGGCCATCTACAGCGAGAAACCACTAACTTTTCATCTTTCTCTGTATTTGAAGTATTGTACCACTCATCTTCTAATCTGTCTTTCTTTCGCTTCCATCATACTGTGCTCTCTGGGTAGTTCTCCAATTTAAATTGCTCTCAACTTGCTAATTTTCTTCTTTCTACTCCTTAAACTTAAGCATTCCTTAGGTTCAGTCCTTGCTCTTCTTCTAATTCTACATAACCTCCCTGCAATTTCAATGTAATAATACCCAACAGGAGATACATTCATGGGATAGTTTGGAGTAACAGAAATAACAACCTCTTGAAGGTAAATTAGACCTCGATTCCAGGTCTAGCCAGTCAGGAAACTGTGGGTAACTTATTAAATCTTTGCTTCGGTTTTGTTTTTTTTAAATCTGAAGTGGGTATGATACCAACCTCCTAAAGATTTGACTTTACTTATATGTGACCTGTAACAGTGCTTTTCAAACTGGGTCTCAACACATTACTGAATTATGAAATTAATTTAGTGGGTAACAATCAGAATTTTGAAAAAATGGAACAGGAAATACCAGAGAATGTCATAAGTACTAAGGTAGGTATTGTTTTGTGAAAGCTTATTTTAATAATTGTGTGTGTGCATGCGTGTTCTGGGTTGATATGAAATAAATTTATTACTTTAGAAGTCAAAAGAGGTAGAAAAACACCACTGTAATACATATTCATTATTTCAGTCAGATGGTTACAAGCTCCTTGATGAGAAAAAGCAGATTTGGCAAACCCTATCCTTAAAATCAGTTAAAACCAAACCTCTACTCAGAGACCCACTTACTCCAGGAAGCTTCCCTAGGAATTAAAAGAGACACTTAAGGTAAAGAGCAAGGTCCTATCTTTCAATGAGCTTCTCTTCTATTAAGAGAGACAAAAAAATAAGTAAATAAATTCATGAAGAAACTCTACAAATAATTAAGAAAGCAGTTCAAAAGCCATAGAATAGGCCTTGGATCTAGAGCCAGAAGCTTTAGAGTTCTTGCTCCACTATTTATTAGCTGCATGATGTTGGATAAATGGCTTGATTTCTGAGTCTCAGTTTAACCAACTAAAAAACATGTACTCTACCTCGCATAATCGTGTTAAAATTAAGTGATACATATATGTAAGGTTATTTCATAAATAAAAAAAATGTTGAAAAGTTTTAGGTAAAAACCTGCATTTGTCACTGTTAAGTGAAAATTGACATAGTACAAATTATACAACTAAATGTGCATTTGGCGAGATTTTTGTTGTTTTGTTTTCTGATTGACAGTGATAGACACCCAATTCAGACTGGTTGTGCACAAAGAGAATTGAATACTCACATACTGGAGCACCCAATGAGACAGCTAGCTTTAAGGGGAGGGCTGGATGTAGGGACTCAGACAATATCACCAAGTCACTGTCTCTAACTCTCTCTCATCCTGGGCTCTGCTTCAGTTCCAGTGTGGTTTTATTCTCAGACAGATTCTCCCTGCATGGTGGAACAATGGCCATCATCTGCTCTGGCATGACATGATCCTCGCAGCTAGCAGATACAGTATGTTTCTCCCTATAGTTCAGCAAAAGTCTCACGGAGGCTCTGTCTGACACCTAAGTTGGGTCCCAAACCCAAAACACTAGCCATGGGTGCCTAGGACACAACTGACCCCGAAGTTAGGGGCTGTGGTCGGCCCTACCTGAGTCACTTGAACTGAAAAAGAGGCTACGGGGGAGTCTTCTCAAGGGTTGGGGTCATAGATTCATAATAACCACGTTTCTAAAACTGAACTGGATCAGTTTAGAAAGACATCTTGTTCTCTTCTATCTAGCTTCACCATACATCAGAGTAAGAACACACAACCACATGTTTGTTCCATTTCACTTCATTCATTTAATAAATACAGCACTGAGGGTCTGCTGTGTGCCAGGCACTGTTATGGGTGCTGGAATATCGCAATAGTCAAAGGTGCACAAAGTTCCTGCACCCGGAGAATTTACATCCTGTGAGGGAAACACATCACAAACAGGCCAATAAGTATGTCAGGAAGTGATCAAGTTTATTTAAAAAAAAATAACAAATGTAAAAAGTGAAGTACCAGCAAGAACCAGATGAGAGAGAAAAGACTATTTCAGAAGGGATGGTGAGGGAAGATCTCAACTCTGAAGCATAAATCTGATGAAAGTGAGTACAAGTCACATGAACAGTATCTGGGGAAGAACTTCTAGGCAGAGGAAAAAGCAGTGTAAAGATTCTGAGATAGAACCAGTTACTTCCCCCGTGTAGTAATATATGTGCAGTTTATAACGTATATATCTACATGTGTATTTGTATTATTTTTCTATATTAAAACATGACAATGATGATAGCTATTTTATGTCGGTGATATTAAACTGCACAATCCTTGAAGTCTTTCTAATATTGATTCAGCTAGGCAAGACATTTATGAATCTTGTTGAATGTGCAAATGTGCCCTAGAACCTCAGTAAATGCTGCCAGTTGAATCATGAGCCATGTACTACACTGAATCGTGAGACTGATGGTAGAGATCCTGGGTGACCCTGCCAAAGCTGGGTGGGGAAAATTTCCTTCCAGGAGTTCCTCACCTCTGTCCTTTTGCTCTAATTGCTGTGGACGTGCCAGGCAGCACAAAGTGGCTCCTGAGGGTGTTCCTGCTGATGCTGGGTAAAGGTCTCCTTACACAGAGCTAAAGACTGACATAAAGTAAAAACTCCTCTGATCTCAAGCTTTTCCAAGGGTTATGTTGCCTGGAAAAGGAAAAACTTGGGTGGGGCACCTGTGTGGAGGGTGGAGAGGAGTGAGAGAAGTCAGAAGGCAAGAGACTCACCCTCCCTAATTGATCAGTGCATTTCCCTGAACTTGGAACTACTCTAACCAATTCCTGTTAAGCACTGCTCTGCACTCAGGGATGCCCCTATCTCTGAATTGCACTGACTTCTGACGTGTTTGATGTTAAATCTTTATTGTCCACAATAATTAGATTGGTCTACCTTTTTAAATTGTCATCTGGATATGTGCTTATCTGTTTATGTTCATTTTCCTAGAGTGTAATTTCTTAGACCATGTTCATGAATAATAGTCTCAGTTTAGCTGGGTCTACCTTAATTGCCCATTGCAGGCAGGCCCTGATAAAAGCTTTTTGATGATGATTATGACTGTGATGATTACATTAGAAATCAAAGGCTATTGCTTGTAATATGGTATACTGTTCCTCTGAAAATGCTAACTTCCTCTCTTATAGGTCTTCTCTTGCAAACTGGTTTCAGCTGGACTCACTTGAACCCTTGATCAGGAGACCTGGGTTCTAATCTTAGACTCAACAACAATTTCTGTATAACTATATATGCCTCTTTTACAGTCTTCTAGTGAAAGACAGAAAAAGTTCACAGGGCTTGAGGTAGGACAGAGATAAATAAGAAAGATGTGGAAGGGCTTTAAAAGTAGGGCATAAGGGTCCTGTTAGAAGTCTACACCTCCATCTTTTTGGGGCTGGCCCTCTGACACACTTTTTTCTCCCCCCAAAGATAATTATTTTCCAGGATAATTATTTTCCTCAGATTTCCAGTGTGAAGGATGAAAACCACCCCTGCATATCATCTTTTTGCAGAGATTCCTCCTAATGACTCCCTTTACCTCATCTTTGCCACTTTTTCATTACAGGCCTTTAAGAGCTACTTTTCTAAGCCTGAGCCTTACTTATATTCCCATTCTGTTATTTCTAAGAAAAAGACCCAGAGCAGGGAGATAAGATGACTAGAATGCCAACGATAATCACCAGAGGGAGAAATGAGGTGAAGAGTCAAATGGTGAGGCCATAAATTCAGAAGACATAAAAGGAACAGGCAAAAATAAACTCCAGGTGAATTAAAGACCAAAAATTATAAAACCAAAGCAAAGCAAAAATTTGAAATTATATGAAAAAATATTATAGAATATCTTTATGATATTAAGATGGAATTTTTGACATTTTATTATTTTATTACCAGGATATACCTGTCAATCAAAATAAAAAGTGGACTTAGAATATTCCATTTTTAAGGTCAATGAAGTGTGCATTATTTTGTTATCAAATTAGATGGCAAAGCATTGTTTATTATGCAACAAACCTGTATCTGTTATAATACATGTCAACATTACCAGACCAAGAATTCATCACAATATTACCAAATCACAAAAAACCCAGAAAAGTTACAAAAATTAAAAGCTATATCTCATCACAGTAAAATTTCTTCACAAAAAAAAAGAAAAAAAATGAAAGAAATGAGGCTGCGACCAAAGTACATGTCCAAGTGGCTCATTCACTAGCCATGAAAGAAACTGAGCATTGACTGATTACAGCAGCTGAAAATAAGTATCCAGAAAAAAATAAACCTGTTCATGACCATTAGCCTTAATGTAAGAACAGCTGCTTAAAGTGTTGAGACCACTGGGAACATCAATAGTCAATTTAAATTATTTAGTGAAGGCAAATTATTTTGAGCGGTTTTCCTTGGCTCTTAATAAGTTGACAAGTTTCAAGATACTGTTCATTTGTTCCTGTTTATTCAAGGAGTCAATGTTTGAAATGACTGGAGAATTAGCATCTCTGAATAGGCTACATGAAATGGTGAGAATATTTTTGAAGAAGCTGAGAAAACACTAATTAAATACACATGAAGAGAATTCAGCTATGCTGTGTTACAACTTATGGAAGTAGAAACAGGTTTAGTTTGATAAATTTACATTTGTGAAAATGTATGTCTGGAAAGGTCTTTATTTTTCCTTCATATCTAAAGTAGCACTTTGCCGGATACATTATTCTTGGCTGGTAGTTCCTTTTGTTTAATAGTTTGAATATTTGATTCCACTCCTTTCTGGCTTGTAAAGTTTGTGCTGGGAAATCAACGATAATCTAAAAATGCATTTTCCTTCATAGGTTACTGTCTTCTTTTCCCTGGCTGCCCTGAGAATTGTTTCTTTGTCGTTGATTTTTGATAATTTTAATACAATGTGTCTAGGAGAAGGCCTTTTTGGGTTGAAATAATTGAGTTCTGTTGACTTCTTGAATTCCAAGCTACAGCTCATTCCTTAGTTTTGGGAAATTCTCATCAACTATTTGTCTGAAAATGCTTTCTAATCCCTGCTCCTTTACCTCCCCTTTGAGAATGCCCATTATTCTTATGTTTCCTCTCCTGATGGTATCAGATAGTTCTTGTATTTCTCTTTCATTATTTTTCAGTTTCTCTCTTCTTCCTTCTGATTTAGTTCTAGATTTCTGTCTTCGATATCAATGATCCTTTCCTCTATTCGGTCAACTCTATTTCCCAAGCTTGCTATTTCATTTTTCAACTCTTGCAGTGTGTTCTTCATCTTCAGAAGTTTTAATTGGTTCTTTTTGAGGGTTTCAATCTCCTTGCTGTGCTCATCGAGTTGTTTTTTCAATTCCTGAAATTGTTGATATGACTCATTTTGGAACTCACTGAGTTTTTTCCAGAAGTACCATCCTGAATTCTGTCATTTAAGTTGCATATTTTTATATCTGTAAGCTTATTTTCTGGAGATTTTTCTTTATTTCTGAGTTGTCTTGTCACCTTGGTTGTTCATGGTGTTTAATGGACTATTTCTCTGCCTGGGCATTAATGGAAGTGTTTTCTGCTTGTTTTCCAGAAAAAAAAAGATTCATTATATAAAGGTCTCCTCTCTTTAGCCTGTTGTCAAGAAAGAATTTTTCTTTTGGTTTCCTGTAGGTGGCATCTAAGCCTCTTGGAACCCTGTGGTAGCACTTATGTGCAGATCCCATGCTGAGAAGTGCTGGTATGCAGTTTGGGTGTTTTTTGTTGAGTTTTACATGTTTAGCTTATAGTTCGTTCAAGGGAAGAGAGCTGGGGACATCTCTCACTCTGCCATGTTTCTGATGTCACTCCTTAAGATGAAATTTCTTAAAGAAAATTATGAAAACACAGAAGTCTTAATGAACAATTTTGATAAAATTAACTATAACAAATATTAAAAACTCTTAATTAAAAGACATCTTAAACAAGGTTAAAATGCAAGTGACATTCAGGGAAATAGTAGATATCTGCAATAAACTTGTATAGCAGAAAAAGAGTGGTATCTAGCATCTTTAAAGGACCCCTACAAACCAATAACACTAATAAAGGATATAAACAATACAATAGAAAAAATGGATAAAAGGTATGAATTACCAGAAGAAATTCAAATAATAGATATAAAAATCGACTCTCTAGTAATCAGAAACATACAAAGTAATTTGATAGAGATTCATTTCATATCTATTGGATTAGCAATAATTTAAAAGTCTGACCATTTTAATTGTTGGTGATGTCAGCACAAGAGACTTCCAAACCTGTTTATTTGAGCCAAACTGTGTGAAGTTTCCTGTATGCATTTGGAATTAAGGAGAGAACTTAAGGAAGGTTATTGAAGATGAGAGAAAGCAAGGTACATAGTTAACAAGATTGTGTGCTCCGTTGAGGGAGTTTATGCCTTGGAGGAGTCTGGAAAAGAAGACTACTTTTGGTATTTCAAAGGTGTGCACAAGAACAATGGACAGCGCTTGCTTAAAAACCTGTTACTGAGAAAGTTACAGCCTAGAGCTTGACTACCTACCACAACCTGCTCGTTAGGAATTTATGATCAGATCACCCTAAGAGGTTACTTTCAGTTAGATTTATTACAGACCCTTTTCGTCCACAGTGAGGTTGTAGAGAAACCAAGATTCTCACATCCTATAACATTGACACAACTGCTTGGAGAGCAACATGATGATATTCACTCAAGTTGAAATGCAAATATTGTTTGATCTAGAAAGTTTACTGCCTTAGAGCAGTGTTTTTCAATCCATTAGTGGATTATGAAATCTATTGAGTGGGTCATGTCCAGCATTTTATAATAGAAAATATACAAACTGGGTTTGGATATAAAATATATTTCTTACTATGAGTTATGGTTAAGAAAAAAATCTGAAAACACTGCTTGTTTCTTAAAAGAAACTTTTATACATAAGAACAAGGAGATACCTTTGAGAGTGTTCCCTGAAATGTACTATATGTAATAATGAAACATTGAAAGTAACATAAATGTCTGTCAGTAGCAAATAAACAAATTAGTGTGTATTCATGTGCTGGAACACCACACAGCAGCTATAACTAGTGAACTTGATCTATATCATAACTTGGATGAATTCTGAAAACAAATTTGAGGGAAACAAAACAGAAAAAATGCCACATGAAACCAAATATATGAATTTTGAAAACATTAAAAAATACCATATGCTATGTGTTTATATACATACAGCTTTATATATATTCAAAGATATATATGCAAAGTATTAAAAATGAACAGATATAAAGGTGCTACCTAAAGAAAAAAAGGTAAATGGAACATGGGAGAAAATAGGTATGATACTATTTATTGATTTTGGGTGGATGAATGTTATAGTTTTGTTTGTTCTTTTCCTTTTAAAATAGTTTAACACAGTAGAAAAAATAAATGCAATTAAACGTTTTAACCTTGTTCAGAATTCTGAGTATCAAATTATAATCCATTAGTTATTAAAAGTCTTTCATCCTGAGGTTTTATTTCAGTGCCTTGGGAAGAATAACCTGCCCCAAACCAGCCTGTCAAACTCAATGAATTAGTATCTAAAGGTGGCAAATCATTGCAATTATTGTGTCTACTGGTAAGAGAGTTATTTTTCCCTGAAGTTTCCAGTCTTTCTAATCTTTGTACATACTGTTCCCTCTTCCCAGAAAGCCCTTCCTTGCAGTACTGTCTGCCAGTCTCCAATTTATCCTCTATGATCTAGTTCAAACCTAACTTCGCTTCATCTGGATGTACCACCACTGCCACCACCAGGATTTATCAATTTACTATTCCTTCAATTCTCACTGTACCTTGGACATATTTCTGTTACAGCACCTATCACATGATTATTTTTGTATGTCAATCTTCCCTACTAAACCTCTGAGCTTTTTGAGGGAAAGGCCTGCCTCTATTTGCCTTTATTTTCCTGGAACCTAGCAGAAAAGCTACAGAGCAGGCCCTCAAATGTTTGCCAAATAAACAACAAATGTTGATGACAAGCTAAAGGACATATGGGTTTGGGGAGCTCAAATCTGGTTCTCATTTATTGCACCACAAATCTGGGACCACTTAAAGATGGTCTTCATTTTCAGGCAGTATGGTAGTTCTTCACTATCTCTTGTCCAGATCCTTAAAAAAAAAAAAAACCTTATTGATATAGCCTTAACTTCCAATCTCTTCCCACCCCAATGCATTCTAACTCCAGACTGATTTTTACAAAACATCACCTTCATGTTGTTATTCCCTTGGGCAAAATGCAGACTCCCTAATATCTTTCAAATCAAATCCAAATCTCTAATCTTCACACCTGAGGCCCCCAAACAAATCTAGTCTTCATATAAGGTCCCTCCCCCCAAGGGTCCTGCCTCACTGTAGAATTCCAAACAATCTCTCAAAAATTTTGTAATGTAAACTATACTAGGTAGGGCTGGAATTTTTATCTATGTAACCTCTGATTTATCCCAAGCAACAAGAAAAATGCTGTGTCTGGAGGAGATGCTCAATAATTATGGAATTAGTGAATAAATGAACCATTTATTTAGTTACTTATCAGTGAATAAGAGAATATAAAATATAAAACAACTTCCTTAGGAATTATTTTGAGAGAAAAAATATTATCTTACATTCAGGTAAATAAGGTATTTATTCATTTAATAAAACTTAATGAGTACCTCTTGTGCCAGGGAGTGTGCTAAGGACTAGAAATACAGTGAGCTTAGAATTAAATGGGGAACACAGTCATTAAATGTATAGTGCCACAAGTAACTAACTATAATCATTTTAGACACTCTTAAGGGTAAGTATAGCTGCAAGATGAGTAATGGAAAACTAAGTCTGTGGGATTAAGAGTTTCCTGTAACAATGTTGTTTATATACAGTGCAGCAGTAATTCATGTGCCCATACTGTCTGCCCAGACTGACTCAAATCTTGAGTAAGTTATTTAACCTCACTTTCCTCATTTATAAAGTAGAGCTAACAACAGTATTGACCTCTTGAAGTGTTAAGTGAGGTTAAATGATTTGATACACATAAAGCACTGAGAACAATTGTGGCACATAGTACTCGCTCAATAAATATTAGCTATTATTAGCATTTCAGCTGGAACCTGAAAGACAAGCTAAAAGGAAGGAAAGTGGGAGGGAAGAAACTCCAAGCAAAGAGCAATATGTGCAAAAGCCCAGGGGCATAAAGTTTTTTGGCCTAAAGCAGAACTGAAAGGCCAATATTTCTTAGCATAGAAAGCTAAGGGGAAAGAGATACCATGAGACATTAGATGAGGCTGGGAAGGCAGGCCAGGTTAAGGAGTCTGAACTTTATTCTAGGAGTCAGAGAAAACTTGAAAGTTTTTATAAAGGGGAATAACAAGCTAAGATTTGCAATTTTAGAAAGTCTTCTCCGGCTACAGCATGGAGAACTGGCTGGAGAAAAGCCAAAATAGACAGGGAAACCAGTAAGGATGGTAATTCAGTAGTCTAGATCAGAGGCTTGTAGCTTAGACTAGGGTAGTGGCACAGAAGAGAGACAAAATGACTGAAGTAATAGAAGAACCAACAAGACTAGTGTAAGCTGGGGTGAGGAGCACTAAACAAAAAACAAATTTCTGAATTCCTGTGCTCCTGTCATCTTGTTTTACTGCACGAAATGCCTTTCCTCTATTCCATTCTTTCAGACACAGTTCCTTCAATCTCCTCCATAAAACTCTGATTTGCCTTTCTCTTTTCCCGGAGTGTTCTAGAATTTTAGGGCTGAACAGTCTTGAGAGACATAGTAGTTGAGAGGACTTAGGAATTGCCTGAAGACAGATCACTTTTCAGTCAATTTTGTATCCCACCCACCCCACCTTCCTAGCACTTACAGTGAGTCACCCACTTACTGAACTTTTCCTTTGACTGTGTGAGTGGTACAATCATAAACAGCCTAAGCTAATACAAAACTGTGATCCATAAAGCGTTATGCAGTTATGGGAACTTTCACAACCATTTCCTTCTTGCATCTTCACAGAACTGTTATTAAATAGGTACTATTATTATAAAGGAAATAAGCTCGAGAGCTAAAGGGACATGTCCAAGGTCACACATACATTGAAGGAAATGGCAGTGCTAAGATTTGAACCTAGATCTCCTGGTTCCAAATGGGATGCTCTCGACTACCTCCACGGAGGGTAAATATTCATATGTACTCAAGAAAACTGTTAACTCTTGGAGGCAGCTAAGAGCCACTCCTGGGAATCCTTCCGTTTGTTATTTATTCAAAATGTTTACTGGCACCTACTACATACATGCCAAGCATGGCACCTAGTGTTGGGGGTTGGATACAGCAGTGAATAGGACAAGATGCTTGCTCTAGTTCAGGGAACCGGCCAAACAAGGAAACGACTGGTATGTGCTGTAAAGAAAACACACACAGGGTGAATGGAGAAAACGTGTGTGTGTGTATGTGTGTGTGTGTGTGTGTGTGTTTTCAGGCCAGAGAAGGCCTCTCAGGAAAGTGACATTTGAGACCCGAGTCTGGGCGTGAGGAAGCGCTTCACGGATGACATTCTTCCCACAAACCTAATCTGGGAAACGCCGACCAAAGTTGCAAGCGGGCTTAGTTCGCGCAGGCGCCACTCCCAGGCCTCCAAACCTTCGCCGCTGGACCGCGCGACCGGCCTAGCCCGCCGCCACCACTAGAGGGCGCGACGGGCCCTCCCAGTCCCTTGGGCAGCCCGTGGGCCTCCGCGCTGCTGCTCAAGGAACATCCGGCACCGACCGCGTCAAGGCCCCGCAGAGCGGCACACGGACAAAGGGCAAGGGCGGCGCTAGGGGAATCCCGAGGGGTCACTGAAACCTCAGACAAGAGGACGTCTTCAAGATCACAAGCCCTACGGCTGGCACAAGCGCTGGCTCCCCGGGGAGAGCCCGCTTCCGGCGCTTTTGAGCGAGGAGGTGCTCTCTGCATCCAATCCTGGTCTCCCTTCCGCACCTGCTCGTCAGCCTTGGTTCCCGCGCCGCGTGAGGGCGGGGCAAGCGGTCTACGGCGGCCAATAGGCGCTCAGGAAAGGCCGCATGCGCGGTCGAAAGGACGTGACGCACGGTGAACTTTGACCCGAAGAGAGCCTCTTCTCCCCCTCCCTCGCGGTGAAGATGGCGCTGTCCAGGGTGTGCTGGGCTCGGACTGCTCTCTGGGGTTCGGCGGTCACCCCTCGACCTTCTGTCAACAGGAGGCTGCAGCTTGTTCGCTGTGGACTGGCCTGGGGGGGCCCTCGGTGAGATGCCTGGCGAGAGAAGAGCATATCTGACGTTCAATCTCTTCCTTGCCTGCATGCTGTCTCTAAAGTTTTCAGGGTTCCACGCCCTGGCCTATGGATTTTTATTCTTCTGCTCGGAAATCGCACCTGGGTCTCCGCTAGTGACCTGGCTTCCGGACCGTCTCAACTCTGAGTGTCCCTGTAGTCTGAATTCCCCGCGTGTCCTGAGTTTATCTTTCAGCCTACCTTTTTAGGCTCAGCTTTAACCGCTGTTTACCTCGATCTCACCTGTCTGGCTTATCCTGCTGCTCTGGCCTCAGGCCTTATGCACTGTCCAGACTCATGCCTCTCCTGGACTTCCTTTCTGCCTGGCCTGTCTCTTATCTGTCTGATTTGTTTTTCTCAGTCTCATTGCTTATCTCTTCTTGATTCCAAGGTCTTCCTTGGTTTTTGGAACCTTCGAGTCTTACTATACATTCTCTAGGCCTGTGTTTTGCTTAGGGACGCCAGATGCGAAGGGGTTTCCAGGACTGATTTCCAGATAGTCTCTTTGATCTTCCTTGTAGGTCTTCAAAGCTTCACCTTTCTCCAAAGGCAGATGTGAAGAGCTTAATCTCTTATGTGGTGACCAAGACAAAAGTGATTAATGGGAAATACCACCGTTTTTTGGGTCGTCATTTCCCCCGCTTCTATATCCTGTACACAACTTTCATGAAAGGTAAATACAAAACAAATAGAAATCACTAGAGTCAGCTCTTGGGCAATGTCAGAGAGTTAGGATAAGTAAGATAATAATTGGCAGGTTTTGCTATGGGAGTGTGAGCTGGGATGTCTTATTTTTCTTAAATGCTTGAACATTAAACTAATTCTTATAAGTTAGCACTTCTCAAGGATGTTCCTAGAAAGGAATAATGAGAAACAACTTCTGACAATACCCAGAAGGAGTATAGATGTTTTTGCATTTTTCTTAACCACACACCTGACTATAGTAGAAATTCTTTGTCGTGTACAGACCTGCCTTGTGATTTGTCAGTTGACTTGGCCCAAAAGAAAATATTCTTTCATTCTTGTCTATCCTAAGTACCATGTTGTGGAAATAGTGCTACAGTACTTGGTTTCTGAATGTTTCGGTTCAAATCAAATCTCTGCTAGTTACTAGGAGAATGTATAGTGTCAAGTGTCTACTCTGAAGCAGACTCAAATCCTGGCTTATCACTGGCTGTGTGATTGGACTAGTTACTTAACCTCTCTATCCCTTGGTTTTCTTATCTGCAAACTGGGGATAATAATGGGACCTATCTATTGACCACATGGTTGTGAAGATTAAATAAAGCAACACATGTATTTAAAGCCCGGTTCATAGTAAATGCTCAATAAACATAGGTATAACTATTTCTGTACTCTATACTTTTATCATAACACCATTACAATAAACTACCACATAGTTAGATCTGAATATTATAGTTATTACTAGCTCCATGGCCTTGCAAAATTGCTCATGCTTACTTGTAAAGTGGAGATAAGAGTGGCTGCTCGTCTGCTCCCAGGTTTATAACTAGGATCAAATGAGAAAAGGGTTTGAAAGCATTTTGAGTAGTTTGTTTTTAAGCATTTTATTATGGAAAATTTTAAACATACATAAAAGTAGAGAAAGTAATAAATTGAACTTTCATGTACTTGTCCTCACTTCAGCAATTAAGTTGTGGCCTCCAATCTTATTTCATTTATACACATGCCTTCTCCAATATTATTTTGAAGTCAACCTAGACATTATATCATTTCATTCATAAATAGGAAAGCATTTTTAAAAACTAAAGTTCTAGATAAATAAGAATTATATAATGAAGAGAAAAATAGAATTATAGAAATACATTGAATTAACAGTAATTATCAAAGTGTTCTAGAAAGGAGATAAGCTAATATATGGTTGGGAAATACATAGGGTTAATTGAGCAAGATACCTTGAGATTAGGGAATGAATATTGAACTAGAAAAGAATGAGTATTGAACTAGAAAAAGACCATTCCATAGCAGATCACAGAAGGGCCTCTTGGCTAGAAGAAAAGTGATGTGGTGGCGGGGGAAAGGATGACAGAGATAAAAGTTGGCCACACAAGAATTTCAAGTGACCTAGTTTGAAGCTTTGATTTAGAGTAGTAGTGGGGAGGAACAAGTGTGTGAGTTGCAAGTAAACATGGAGTAGGAAGCTGTGGTAAGATTCACACTGGGGTAACATCACACTCTGTCCTCTACTTTAATGAGGCAGGATTGCAGATGTTATGGGCTGATGCCAAAAAGGCTAGAAGAATAAAGACAAATATGTGGAAGCACAATATAAAGTTTCATCAACTTTCATACCGGGAGATGGAGCATTTGAGACAGGTATGGGCTGGGGGCAGATATCCAGAAGTTCATGGTGAGGTAATTCAAGTTACCCAAGATCTCAAGTTTTTTTCTCTCTTATCTTGTTCACCATTGATTAGGCTTTTGCCCTTCATCACGAGATCAAAGTATTGAACTGAGAGCATCAGATTATTTTTCAGAACTGGGTTCTTTCAGAGTTGTAGCTCTCCAAAGCAGAGCTCAGTAGTTTCTGGCACACACACTTTCTGAATAAAAGTTGAAAAATGCTAAAATCCAAATCATTTCTGAACATGTGAAAATCTGCGAGGATCCAAAAGGCAGTAGGAAAGCAGTATTTGTTGGTGACTTGATGGGTACTTTGAAACTGAGAGTACCAATCTAGGACCCATTCTGTAGATCAGGAAGAATTCAGAGAGATTTGATATAATGTCAGGCCCTGTACTAGACATTATTTGGAATATAAAATTGAAAAATCAGGGCTTCTGTCCTTCAGTAAATTACCAGGTAGAGGTAGATGGAAAGAACCATGATCCTTTACTGTCCTATAATAGAAGTTCACTACACAGTGGGGTGGAGGGATTGTCCATTGTATTAAGAACTTACTTGGGTTAAAACTGCATCTGTGTTTGTTTCTGCTTAGTTCCGGCGAGATGTCACCAAGTGTCTTTTCCTAGGTATTATTTCCATTCCACCTTTTGCCAACTACCTGGTCTTCTTGCTAATGTGAGTATAGACTTTTGTCTCACCAGCATATTGGAGATATATATATTTTTAAAAATTACATATTTTAAAAACTTTCTGTTTCAGAAGCTAGGCAGATATTATCAAACTTTCTGTTCCAATCTTTTCATTAGCCAAGGTTCATAAAAGCCACTTAGTAACACCTGGGTTACTAGGACAGCTGTAAGTATAGGTGACTTAAACTCTCCCTGTCTGATGTTTTAGCAGGAATGGCTGGAAGACTCATGTGGCCTCCTTAATGTGGTGGCCTCAGGTAGTGGGACTTCTCAAATGGCAGTTCAGGGCTCCCAGAGTGAGTGTGACCTTGGAGGTCACAAAGACTCACCTCTCCCATATTGGTTGAGTCAGTCACCCAGATTTTAAAAAGGGTCATAGATGTCACTTGTCAATAAGAGGAGTTCCAGAGAATTTGTAGCCTTGCTTTACTTCCATACATATAGAGAAATGAATTAAAAGCAAATTTACCTTTTCCATTTTGTATACTCATAAGGACTGTACTACTGTTTGAGGTTGTCAACATACAGTGTCTAGCTCTGTCCAATATATGTTCTTTATATGCTTTAGTTCAAAAGGAGTCATTACTACATGCGAGGCTCCTCCTAGCTTCCTCCTACTGCTTCCTAGCACATAATCTCAGTAATGTTGCTTGAAGTTGTGCTTCAGTGTATATTCTAACATTGCTTCGATACTCTTTTGCAAAAAAGGAACAGTGAGGTAGGGAAACAGTGTCTCATCTCTTCCTAGTATTATGTTTGCCAGGTGCTTTCTTTGCTCACTTTGAAAGATGCCAGTTTCAGCAAGTGACTGTGATTCCTTTTCCTTTCAGGTACCTGTTTCCTAGACAACTACTGATCAAACATTTCTGGACTGCCAAACAACAGATTGATTTCTTAGATGTCTATCATGCTCTCCGGAAGCGGTCCCACCCAGAAATCCTTCGTTATTTAGAAAAAGCTATCCCTCTCATTTCTGATGCAGGACTCCGGTGGCATGTGACAGAGTTGTGCACCAAGGTATTCCTTCCTACGAACTAGGAATCTTGTTAGATCTAGTTTGCACTAAAACTAGGTGAGAGGGCTAGTCAAAACATTGATAACATCTACCAGTCTCTTACCCTTGTCAGCTACAGCATGGTACCCATCCAGCAATACATGACATCCTGGCTCTGAGAGAGTGTTTCTCTAATCATCCTCTGGGTATGAACCAGCTCCATGCTTTGCAAATGGTGAGCAGTTTGAGGTTTTCTCTTTCCCACAGCCTCACCTTCCTTCCATTCCAGTCTTTGCTTGTAGTTAATACAATGTTGACTTTCTTCTATATTGTTGTGTCACAGAAAGCCTTGAGTCGAGCCGTGCTTCTCACACCTTATCTGCCTTCTTTCTTGTTGAGACACCGTTTAAAGGCTCATACCATTGTGATTCACCAACTGGACAAGGCTTTGGCAAAGCTGGGGATTGGCCAGCTGACTGCTCAGGAAGTGAGATCGGTAAGAGCTGGATTGCAATAACAACCTCACTCTTTGGTGGGCTTTTGAGTTCATGGGGCTGGGAGCTTACAGAGAGCCCCTAGTCTTGCTTATTATAGCAAAATCCAAGGTTTTTATTCTCCCACCTTGTTTCTAGGTCTTTTTTTTCACAGTGAACTGAACTAGTGGGAAAGAACTTCCCACAGTAATTTTGGTTTGTTTCTTCTGGCCCTTCAGAAATCAAGGACAACACACTTTAGATCTACTGTTTTAGATTATATAGGCATCTTTGCTTGTCATCTTGTTCGTCATAGGTCAGATTGCCATGGTGAAATGCTTCTTGGGATGAGGTTGTAACTTATTTAAAGGAGATTTTGGATTATTTGCAGTGTGGGTTTACACTTCCTTGGCATACTGGCTCTATGATTATTAAGGACCATTTTTCCTTCCGAGTGTTACAGGCTTGTTATCTTCGTGGCCTGAATTCTACTCATATTGCTGAAGAGAGATGTCGAACTTGGCTCGGAGAATGGTTACAGATTTCTTGCAGTCTGAAAGGTAAGATAAATCCCTATGGTCATGCCACTAAAATACAGGTCATTTTTGTATTTTATTCTAAGATTATTTTGGAGTTAATTATTGAATACCATGAGACCTTTGTCTAACATATATGTCTAATTGAAAGGGCACAAACTCATTTGCCCAAAGGGGCTAAGCAGGTAATGATGCAAGCAAGACAAGACGAAATAGTGGGGATTGTGGGAGCATGAGGAGTGTATACTTGTCTGAAGCAGTTTCTCAACCTCGGCACTACTTTAAGGGCCTGTCCTGTACCTTATAAGATTTTTAATGATATCCCTGGCCTCTACCCACTAGATGTCAGTAATACCCCTTCTCCCCAGTACTGACAACCAAAAATGTTTCCAGACATTGCCAGACGTCAAGTTTGGAGGGGAAAACAGAATTGTCCCAGTTAAGCACTGGTCTGAAGGCATTCAGATTCAAAACAAAAACATTCAGTTGGCTAAAAAAGTATCTAAGGGGCTGTGTATTAGGCCTGTGGTTCTCTTGTTTGGAACCTTTAGCTAGACCTTGATGTTTCCTAAGCTGTGACTAACAGGGATGCCTACTAATGTCCTTGGAGCTGAGAAACGTCCCCAGATGACCAGCTTCTATGAGAAGAATCCAGAAGGGTGGCATTGGTGTTTAGTACCATTGCTGTGTCTGAATTTTCTCCTGCTATCACAGGAGAGTCAAGAAATGAGGATGAGTAGATAGGACTGTGTGGTGGAAGGAAAGGAAATTATACATGCATGGACTGGAATGAAGCAGGTGAACTTGAAAACAGTAGCCTCTTAATGTCACACTTTCCTGCAGTTGGCTTCCCACCTCTAGTTTCAAGCCCTGGACACCAGGGTATTAGAAGGCAAACTGTTCCTTGGCCAAACCACTAACATTGATGGTGTTTTCAGAAGCTGAGTTGTCCCTCTTGCTGCACAACGTGTTCCTGCTTTCCACCAACTACATTGGGACAAGGCGCTGAATGAACATGGAGCAGATGGCATTGTCCTGCACTCATTACAGCAGCGTCGGACCAAACAGCACTTGTCAGCAATCTGTGTGCAGTTAGATGTGTGTAAGGCAGAGGAGGGGGTGCCACATGCTTTATAGCATGGTACCCATGTGGGAGCTGCCACTAAAACAAACCCTCACCAGAGATGGCCCATGAGTGGTGTCATTCCAACTTCCTTGGAATTAGCTGGAGCTGTCAGCAGCCCCTCTACTAGGCTTTGACTGTGATATGTTAAGTTTGGGTCCTAGGAAGTGAGCTTTTGCCTAGCACTTACCCACTGCCATATTTTTTCAGCTATGATTTTGTTAAAAGCAGTTTCTGGCTGGTGAGGTGAGCAGTACTACTTAAACTGGAGCATTTGCATGCATGTACTTCAGTGTTCTCCTCAACCCTTTGAGAGGACCAAAAATAGTGATTTTTCTTGTCCCCCTCACTGGGCTGGCTAACTACTCCCTTTCCTTTTCAAATCCTTTGTCTACTTTTTTTTTTTTTTTTTTTTTTTTGTGAATGACTTATGAGGACATTCAAATGGAAAAGATAAAAGGAACTACAAGTGCTTCTTGACCCCTACCCCAGTGTTTACAGCCTTTGCACCCTGGTCTTAATTTCTGGGCTGTACTACAACCCCTGTGGGTCTTAAAACTCTGCTACCTCCACTGTGTTGCAGTCATCTAACTATAACTGACAATGGCTGCCTTCTTTGGGTCGTGGAGCAAACCTGTAAAGCACTAATTATCCAGGAGAGGAGAGGTCTGCATCCAGATAGTAAGGTGGGTTTAGCTTTCGTCTGTGTATGTACATCAGTGACCTGTAGTTAACTAATTGTAAATGCATGAAGCACTGTTTTTAAACCCAAGTAAAAACTGCCTGAAATCAGCCACTGGAAATTACTCTATTTTATTTATGTGTACTCTATTTTGCTAAGGCTCTGAGACTAACGTAAACTAATGAGGAAGTAATTGGCTGCAGTAGAACTTCCTGATGGGATGGAAGTTATGAACTGATTTGAGGTTGATCCTCTTGCTTGATTTTAAATGACGAGGAATAAAGCATTTCGTGTGTGTGTGTGTGTGTGTGTGTGTAGAAAGTAATGGAATTAGAAAATGGGACCCAAGAGGAGGGACTACAAATAGAAAAGTTCCAACAGGGCAGGAAGCTCCATCAAGGCCTGCTTCAGTTGAAGAGGTGCATAAGGGCATATGATGCAAATCAAGCTTTTGGTGCTCCAAAAAGAACCTCTATTTTTCCACCATAAAAGCTTTCTATTGTTAACATTAATTCCTAACTGATCTAATTAGTTTCGTATACAATACTAGAGAAGCCTCTCTTTCCTAACAAGTAACTGAATTTTGTGGCCTGCCAAGATGAAGAATAACACATTATTCTTTTGAATATTTCTTTAATGTTACATTTAAATATTTTCTTTAAATACAGCATTATCACAATGTAAAGGACCTAAAAGACAAAAACAAAAAAATTGTTTTCAGAGAACCAGATAAGCTTTGGATTCACATTGAACATACTACCTGTATACAGTAAATGAGAAAGGAAATTGGCAAATGAGTTGCAGTAAGAAGTTATTTCTTTTGTCTAGGCCTGGACTGAATGGGCTTGAAGCGATCTGCTTCTGTGGTAAGAGGCCTAGCTTTTCTAGCAATAATGAGCTACAATTCTGTCCAACTCAGGTAGCACCAGAAATGAGATGGACTAAATTGTATAGAAAAGGCCCTTTGCTTGACAAGACAGTTAATGCTAAATGTTAATATTTAGCATTTAAAAGCTTGGGATTGGTGTAAATCAGAACTGTAAAATTAAGGGATGGACTTAGATTAAGAATCTAGTTTCTTCAGAAAAATCATTATCTTGGGGTTGGCAATGAGTTTAATAATTAGATTCAAATTCTTGGTTTGATCCCAAAGGCTAATGTGTGTCTTACTGAGCAGCTGGAATCCACTTCCTAGATTAAGAATACCTCCTAAGGAGGGACTGTATAGAGCTCACCCTCCCCTTCTAACACAGATTTTCAGAAAGATTCTTCTCCACAGTCAAATTCCCAGTTAGTTAAGCTTCGGTCTTGTATTTGAGGGGAACGGACTAAGGTGGGGAGTTTTCGTGAGGCTAGAGAGCAGAGAATAAGGACCTATATATTTAAGAACTCTCTGCAAAATGTAAAATGCAGCAAAAAAGGAATGAACAGGAGAGGCAAAATGGGTTTAAAAGATGTATCTGTGTTAAGTACAAGGCCTTTCAGGCTCAGTTTAGAGATTCTACAGGTGAAATGCTGCTGTGACATACATGAAGCTTGCTTTAAGACACCAGGGTCTTAATATCCCACAAGAAAAGGCTTTATGAGCAAGATAAGTAGGAACAGTTATGTCTCCAACCAAAAAAAATGTTTTTCACTTTGTTCTTTCCTGTTTAATAAACCACATCAGAGTGAAGCATGGCATAAAAGGATGTTAGAGAAGAGTGTTTTGCTCACTATTGCCTCCATTTTAAAACAAAGATAAACTTTGCTAATAAAAAGAAGTCAGTGGTGTTCAGTGGAGCACATCCAGAACATAAGCTGGACATAAGAGGAATAGGAACCGTAACCCCCAATAGAGGTAAGAACTAAATTTGAGTCCCATTCTATAGACCTCAAAGGTGATCATCAGAACTTGAATTCTTTGGAACCTAGAAACTGACATTTCCAATTGTATGCAGCATTTAAGAATTGGCTTGGCTTCCAATTTTTGTATGTCAAGATGGGGGAGGGGGTCCAATAAATATTTGCAGTTCTTGGAGAGTGAATTGGAAGAGCATTAATAACTCTCCCTGTATGTCCAAGGACCATGAGGGTAGACAAAAAAAAAACCCAAACAACAAAAAATAACTAGTTGGTGACCTTAGATGGCCACATCCTATATTCCTTTAAAGCTCAAATCTCCCAAAGTGGGGGAAAAAAGACCTAGGTGAAAGCAAACATGGCACAAACTAAGTCATCCTCATTCTAGAGAGCAGCCTATTCTGCTGCCTCCTTTGGACAAGTAATGCTCCATATATGCCCCCCATGGGACATGTGAGCCCCAGTCTAGAGCTGCCTAATAGAGCTAATATTAGACACACACAGAAGACTTGGGCTCTTTATACCACATCCCCAGCCAATGTAGCTATTTTTCTTTAAAGAAAAAAGGATGGGGGCGGAAGGGTGGGTGGGGGGACACGAATAGACAAGTTAAACTCTAGTACCTAAGAACATGAGAAAGAAACAATTCAAGTTACAGACCAGGAATCCCCAGTGTGGGGAATAGGTCAGGGAACACCAAATGAATCAAATATTAACTTATTTACCAAATAGGGGGTGCCAGGAAAACGAGGTTAAATTTTTATAAATCCTGAAGGCTTTTTTACAGAAACAGAGACCCTTCTATTCACTCCTCTCTAGATTCAACCCGGTGACATTTCCAACTGCGTTATTAAGACACACCAAAAGGGGATGTCAGAGTAACCACTGAAGAAAATGAAAATGAGCTTGTACCCCACCTGGAGTTCAGGAGAAGAGAAGGGGCTTTGCCATGCTGTTCAAATTATGTGCTCTGGTCCCTACATAAAGAAGAGCTGCTTGAATTACCCCATGTCTCCTGTGAGATCCTAGTTCTTTGTTCCGATGGCCCAGAAGGCTCAGTATTCAGCACTATGCAGCTTCCTCTGCCCCAAGACTATCCCCAGATCAACCTGGGGCTGGTCTCCTTTGTTCTGCTTACCCTTTAAAAAATATTTGTGCGATCCTTTCTCACCTGTTCCTTAAAGACCCCAATAAAATAACATGTGAGCAGCAGTTGCTTCTACAGTTTTGTTTTGAAATGGTGTTAGATAAAATAAGGGAATAAATAGAGAATGGGTAAGAGGCAGAATCACCAGCCCTGTGTCACACTGCCAGAGGGAGTTCTAGGGAAGAATCTTCAGGGGGCCGGTCCTCGCTCTGCTGTGAGGGCTTCTCCACCATACAGCCCTCTCCACTGTCCGTGCGGAAGGGGAGGTTTGAGGGGGACCATGAGGGGCGGAAGTCTTCATTCTCCAGCTCTTCGGGGTTACAATCTTCGGGCACTAGTGCTTCTAGAGTGGATGTTTTCCCCACCTCTGGTTTACAGAGGGAAGCCGGGTCTGTGGGGCTACAAGCCACCAGTGAGGTAACAGGAAGAGAGAAGACATTCAGATCCTTCTCCTTGGAGAAAGAGGGTGGAACTTCTTCTGTACTAGGCTCTCCTTTCACCCCCAGGACTGGCCTCTGCTCCACCTGATAATAGACCAGGGGCCCACTGTTCAAGTAGGATGGGTTGTTTACGGCTGAGGCAGTTGCATGATCCGAGTTCTCGGCAAAACACAGGACAGAGGATCCTGGGGTCAGCTGAGCCTGGATGAGAATGGGGGCTGTCAGGCCTGGGCACAGCTCCTCAGGAACAGCCAGGGGCTCCTCCAGGATGCACACACCCAGGCTCTCTATGCTAGAGTCTAGGCTGGCACTAGAGCCGCTGGAGTCTTCCTCTGCCTTGAGCCGTTCCAGTTCCTCCGCACTCTGTAGGTGCATCACTGCTGTCTCATTCTCAGCAATGAACTCCTGGAAGTCCTGTGTCTCGGAGCCCTGTGCTCCTGTCAGGCTGCAGCTGGCAGTGGGTGAGGGCTCCTCATCTAGGGCCGGTGGGCGGCTCACCTGCCGCTTGCTCTCCAGCTCCAGCTTCATGATGGTGTGGAGGTAATGAGTCCGGACCCGGATTGGATTAAATTCAATACGCCCCGCCATGTTCCCACAGCCGTCTCGGGAGCAGCCACATGGAAAGGACATGCGATCTACCTGAGAAGGGGACAAGGAGGTTGAGGCAAGATGAGACCAACAGATTTAACAATGGCAAAAGGAGACAGCTGGCAAAGATAGGCAGTTGGGATTTGAGGTCTTCTTACAAGAAGAGAAACGACCAATTCAAAACATAACATGCTACATGAAATAAGTCAAAGACAGACAAATACCATATGATTTCACTCATGTGGAATATGAAAAACAAAGGAATAAACAAAATAAACTCATAGACACAGAACAAAATGATGGATGTCAAGTGGGAAGGGGGTTGGGGACATTGGGTGAAAAAGGTGAAGAGATTAAGAATTACAAATTGGCAGTTATGAAATAGTCACAGGGATGTAAAATACAGCATAGGGAATATAGTCATAATATTATAATAACTATGTATAGTGTCGGAGGGGGGAGTACCAGACTTATTGAGGGATCACCTTGTAAGCTACATAAATATCTACCCAGTATGCTGAACACCTGAAACTAACATATAATTTGAATGTCGACTATAATTTAAAAACTTTCTTGAATGTTAAAAAAAGTTTTTTTAATTAATATTAAAACAACAATAAAAAACAATATACAGTGTGAGCTAACAGAACATTAGATGGTAGTTATTAGACCACTAGTGTTTCAATTCTAGTTCAGCCTCATTTCTCTCTCTAGGGCTTTGTTTCCTCTTCTAAACAAAAAGCAGACAAAAAATCATATAAAAGGGTCCTTTCAGTTAAAAAGTCCAGAGATGCCTTCTAAATGCCAACAGTTCTCCAAGTAAAAGAAATTTATGAGCTTCAGACTTTTTCCAGAATTAACCTGGTTTATTGAGAAAACAAAAGGCTGGGGCCTAAACCTACAACCTTCTGCAATGACAGGCATGGAAAAGTAAGTGGAAGACCTAGCTAGTCCAAAGCAATACATTCTATGGAAACGAGGCAAAAATGCCTTAGTTTGCTAAGATGCTATACTAAAAGTTCAAACAAAATTACAGCCAGGTTTTCACCACTTGCTTCAGTTTCCCCTGATGTTTGACCAGTTTGGTTCTGAAGCAACTACCAATATAATTAACTTACAGACCAGGGATATCTGGAAAGGAGATGCTTTTTACCTCCTTATCTCTCTTGGATCCCAAAAAGGGAAAAAAAAAAAAAAAACACACCAAAAAACCACATGCCAAAAATAAAAATTAAGAACACGAGTAAGCTACTAAGTTACATACAAATATAATATCTTCTTATGATACAACTTAAAGAACTCTCCCTTTCAGTTCTTAAAACAGTCTAATTATCAGGACTGTCCTCAGGTCTGTGTATAACAGATTGATTCATTATGAGACTTCAGTCTGGAAAACAATATTTGGCCAGATCCACTAAGCTTTTGATACTTTCCTAGAAATAAAAAGATTTTTTAGGATAAGTTCAACTAAAGACTCAGCATCTATTCTCAGAATATAAGTTCCAAATAAATTTCATTCTTTGGGATGATACTGCTGTTTTCAATTCAAATGTGTCTTTCAAACTGTCCCTCATCAGAGGGCCAGCTAGGGGATGATGCTTTCTCTCTTTTAGGACACTATGAATTTAGGCTCTGCCAGGCCAAGTGAGATCCTGAATGAAAGGATCCAAGAATAATTTTGACATTTACAAAACTGAAGTATAAGTACTGTGAATTAAGTGTTTGCAAGATAGAAGCTAAAGTAAAGGACTACCTTACTTCTCTGCTTCCTTTTTATCTGAAGGAATCAACCAATATTTAGGGAACAGCTACTAAATGTTAAATTTACTAACCCCTGTTCCTCCATTTTCTGACAGCTACTTCTTATTACCCCCCAGATGTTAAACACAGACAAGATCACCAGTATCTCCATGGCCTACGAATCTTGTCATGCTGGTTTTCTTAGCTGATGGAGGAAGGTCATGGAACTGGGAAGTATTCACAGTCATCGGGAATCCACCTATGGATGGGAAGCCTCCTATGTTCACTGGCCACATCCCCGACTCTAGTACAGATGTACCACCTTGGGTCAACTTGGACTGACCTGGCATTTAATCCCAGCTTGGCTACAGGCACATGCTTCTGGGTCACAATACAGTCGACAGTCACAACCACACTCTTCTCGTGACAGGCGGATAGCTCGAAGTTCTTGCTTCTCTTCAGCATCAATGCGGTGGACCCCAGAAGCCCTCAGCAGGGCCCGTCGCCGTTTGGTGGGCAAAGGCTGCAAGAAGAAGTAATCATCCACCTCCACATTTTCCACATCAATATCTTCATCGGAAACATCATCCAGTGTCAGGCCATCAGCCTCCACGGACTCCACTGTCCCATTCTTTGTCAGCTGCCAAGAGACATGAAGGAAAGGTTACATACAACATTAGCAGCACAAGCCTCCTCACAGAGAGCATCTAGAATGGCATGATCCATCCAATTAATTTTCTGCGATGATGGAAATACCCCTGCTAATACAGGAGCCACTAACATGTAAATGTGGATAGTGCAACTGAGAAACTGAATTTTAAATTTTATTTAATTTTAATTAATTACAGCCACAGAGGCTACTACATTGGATACTGTAGGTCAAGAGAATAAATCTAGAGCAGGAAGACAGGAAACCTTATGAGGGTCTCACACCACCATGTCAACAGAAGGGACATCACCTTCCTGGATCAAAGTTTCTCAAAACCTGTCTCATCTTCCCTCTTCCCTCCTAGAAGATAATCCATTCCCACAAATATACCCTCTATTCCCAGACCTGTGTCCCTTAACTTTGGCTAACTACCTTGTTAACACAGAGAGGAGAAGGTGTATCAGTGGAAGCCCTTGCTTCCAACCCACCGTCTAAAAGAAATACATTCTTCTCCTTTCTAATCCATTTCTGATGTCAAAAAAAGTTGTATATGAGGTAGGGTGGCATATATGAGTTACTGTCTACAGGCAGAAATCTGGGTTCTCTGGGCTAAGAGGAATAGAGAGCCAGGAAAGGGAATTTTAGTAGAAAGACAGGTTAAAGACAATTCATGGCTGAATGAGTTTTGAAAACTCCCTAGAGAATTCAAGGAAAGAAAATGAGATCTCATAATCCCCAGGGCTCTGGAAGCTACTAGCAGGATGAAAGCCATGCTACTGGAGGGTTTGGCTTATTTCATCAGACAGCCACAGAGCAGTGCTGGTAAAGGAACAACTCCTAAGAGAAATGTGATGCAACAGACCTGGATAATAAGCTACACTCCTGTTTTTGTTTTGGGGGAGATTAGTAGAAAAATAAGGAAAAATAAAAGCAGTACTTCTGGGGATTCCCTAGTCTAGCATTTCTGAACCATGCAGGCCCGTTACAAGGGGCCTTTCTGCAGACCTCAGGATTGCTCCTATTTCACCAGGGTCGACCTCCTCCTAATCATTCTCCCTCCTATTATCCTTTCAAAGAAAACAGATTAGAAATGCAACAGAAAGAAACCCATGTAGAAATCAGAATTTAATATGTCAAGATAGAGGTGGAATTTTATATCAGTGAGAAAAAGTCTTCTAATCATTAAATGGTTAGGACAATTGGATATTCTTTTGGGAAAAAAATAAGGTTAGATTCCCAATTCACATTATTTGTAATAATTAATTCCACATGGGTAAAAGGCAAAAAAGGTTATAAAAGTATTAGAAAACTTATTGGTAAGTAAAGCTGCAAAATACCAGAAGCTTTTGTCTTTCCTTTTTTAAGAAAGACAGTCCAAAAGGAAAACAAGTATTAGATGGCATAGATGGGAAGATGCATATTACATATTTTTGAGACCAACTGCTTCTCATTAGAGTGCTAAAGATAGGAAAAATTTCTAAGAAAAGAGTAAGCTGGACTTGGGGAGGGTAGAGTTTCCTCTTGACATAAAAAGGTGTATCAGATGCCACCATTGCTGCTGCTCATTAAATCTGCTAGTAAGGAGGAATCCTGTACCTCAGTCTTGAGTTTCCCTAGCCTTGTCTCTAGACTTCCTACAAGGGAGGCTACAGAACAGGATGTTATCCTGTTTTGACAGGTCATTCCTTTACCAGATTTAGGAGAGAAGTTTTCTTCTCAGGCAAAGGTTAGAAAGCATTCACTGCACATGATGAGCACGGTGTTTATCCAGCTGTTGTAGAGCAGCAGGAAGGTGATGGGGTCAGTGAGGGAATTCCTCAGTCAGAGGGAAACCTGAATATCAGTCTAGTTAGAAAAACAGGTGCAAAGTTTTAGGAGTAGGCTGAGGGAAGGAGAGAGAGCTCTCAAAGGGAGAAAGGAATGAGATCTAGTTAACCTACATCCTCTGGCACCAGCTCTTCAATGCTACCACATTCTGGTGTGTCTCATTAGGATTTAACCCACAACCCTGGAAATAATGCAGCCACCTATTTTTATATGGGCCCACAAGAAACTTGGCTAGCCTAAGACAGAGCTCTCCAAATTTGGAACTAGGAACTCCAGGGGAAATTTCTGCAGACTGGTGGAAACTATGGCTGTGGAGTGCTAAGCAGTGCTAAGAGAGCAAACGGGTAGCTATAAAGAGCCATCTGGGATGGGACTTCCAGCCTTCCTCCTACACTTGAAGAGCTGGTGTGGCATTAGACGGTGAGCATAGTACTATACAAATCAAAATAACTATTTCATGATGCTTTTGTTTACACCAAAAAGACCATCACCTAAAGGTGATGGGGTTTATAGAAATAGCACAATCCTATCAGACAACATAAAAGATCCAAAACCTGTTCTGTGCATCAGAGCAGACAATCACCTGACAAGAAATTGGAACATCATGCTTCCTCAGGTTCTAGGGGTGGCAGACTTGAATGTCACATTTTAAACGTTAAAAAAATTTGTTGAGGGAGCGAGGGTAGAGAAGTCATTTTTCTCTCTCTAGTAGACTCCCTATAAGACACAAAAAGAAGGGTGTCTCAAACTGAGATTTGATTCCAAATCTGAGATGTCTCATAAGATCTGGAATCCATATGCCAAGGGCAAGAGTCAAATAAAAAAGTCAAGAGACCTACATGGTTTCCCACTTTATTTTGGCACATGGGAAATACCAGACCCCAGACCCCCAAGGCACCTTCATCTTCTTGGCATGGAGTTTCTCCTCCTTCAGGTGCTCACGAAGAATCTCCCGATGGTTCACCTCCTGCTCTTGAGCAAACTCACAGAGTGTGTAGCTGCGTACAGAGTTATGACGCTGGGCCATGCCCAGAGAGCTACCACCCTGGCTGGGCACACTGGTGAAACCCTGGCGCCGGGCAAAGTAGTATACAGTCACCTGGTCAAAACGTACATTCTTCCTCCGCAGCTGCTTCTGTCGCTTCAGGATGGACGTGGCTGAGAAGGGAGCACAGAGCAGTTTTATTAACCCAGAAACGGACTATTCAGGGATCTCATTCTTTCTCATCCATCTAGTTCTCAACTATTCTCCAAAGGTGCTTGCTGTACCTAGAGACATTTCTAATTTTCAAATCATAAATGCATAGTTGGAAGGGACCTTGAGCATCAGCTGGTCCACACCACTGCCTCCAGACTGACTTCACCCGAACAGACCACCAAATCTATGTTTAGACATCAGTTGCGAAGATCTCTAGGTAATCCTTTTAGAATATAACATTCTAGACAGCTTCACTGTCCAACACAGCAGCTACTACCACATGTGGCAATTTAAATTTAAGTTAATTAAAATGAAACAAAATTTAAAACTTGGCTCCTCAGTTACACTGATCTCATTTCGAGTGTGCAATAGCCACAAATGGCTAATGGCTATCATAGTGGACAGTACAAAATACAGAACATTGCTATCATAACAGAAAATTCTATTAGACAGTGTCATAAAATGTGATAGCAAGCTTCTTCTGTAAAGGGCCAGGTAATATGTATTTTACTCTTTGCAGGCCATGAGGGCTCTGCTGCAGCTACTCACCCCTGCCACTGTAGCATGAAAGCAATCATAGACAATAGGTGTGGCTATGTTCCAATAAAACTTTGCTTATAAAAATAGGCAGTGAGACAGATTTGGCCTACAGGCAATCTCTGATGTATAGGATCAGAAGTTCTTTCCAAGAAACTAATCGAGCCAGAAGAATTAAGCAATCTGGAGTTGCCTCAGTTGTCCAGGCAATAAGCATTTATGTCCTGCTAGAACTACTATTTCATGGAACTCTTATAGGGCTCTGATGGAAAAGGTAGAATACTGAACTAATCCTCCCGCAATTTAAGTCAACTTATTCTGGGGCCGCACAAACCAAGCAAATATAAAATCAGCTAGAATAAATAAGACTTAAGTCTATGATACTAAAGCAATGAGGTCTTCCAAAGAACTAAGAGCTACGGCTGAGTTAAGACTGAGAAAGATTATGATTAAGGGCAAATCCCCAAGCTGGACAGAAGCTGTCTCAAGAGCTGCAATGGTCTCTGATGCTTAGGGATGTGCATATACTCACGTGTGAAGCTGGTGGTTGTAGGAGGGTTGAGGCTGTCACAGCTGTCAGCGCTGTCACTGCTAGAGATCTCATCATCTGAGTTGGAAACTGATGAGCCCACATCTACATCATCAAACTTCCTCTTGAGACCCGAGCCCATAAATGCATCCATTGGTTTCAAAGGGGTTTCCTTGGGGATCCCACCACGCTGGCCCCAAAGCCCCTGCTCACCACCAGCTAGCCAGGTGCATTAGGATTCTGCCTAGGGGAAAAAAGGAATCAGCATTCCTGTCCTAAGACAGACCCTTCCCAAGTCTATAAATACAGCTTTCCAACTGAAGACAGAAAGTAGCTGGGCTATCACTGATGTCTGGTCTCTTGAGACTAGGCCATTTCTCTGCTGATTCCAGCCAACATTCTCATACTTTTCTTTCCCCTCTGCCCTACCCAGTCTCAGTCACTTTTAGAATAATGAGATGAGAAACAGCAGCACCTTTCCCAGTGGAGTGAAGGCTTTTGGTTCCTAGCCAGCTGAGCTCTAGGCTTCATTAGGCAATGCATAACAGTAGCTGCTCTTCTGATCACACAGGAGAGCTCTCCAAGAGGTCAGTAGGAGGGATTTGGAATCAAAGGCAAAATTAGGCCATGCCTAAACCCAGACTAGATCCAATTATATTTCCTAGTGAAGATATAGGCTGGCATTTCCCAAAGTGTTTATATGAAATAAACTAATTCCTTGGATATTAATAGCTTTTATAGAGAAATAGGGCTGCTCTGTCAAAATAGTTTAGAAAACTGCTTAAGAAAGGACTTCTTAGAGGTTTTTAACGTGCTAATGAGCATGAGGAAGGGTGGGAGAAAATAGAATGCAATGTTTCACACACCTGAATATGGAACCCTTTGTTTTCCAGAGTATTTTAGGAGCAAATGACCCATGGATCACACTTTGGGAAATACTGCTCTAGGCTCTCAATTTCTAAGTAGATGGGTAGCCAGGCAGCCAGGAAAACACTATACCCAGATCTTCACAAGTGTAAAGTATCTCACCAGGCTCCTAAAAGGTCAAATTTGGTTCTAAAGAATGGACTAAAGATTAGAATCTGCACTGGCTTCAAAACCCAGAATCTTTCCCAATTTCCTACTGCTCCATAAAATAGGCCTCCGCTGGTCTATCATCTTCCTCTGTGAAAGGAAAATTTCACTTTACCCCTGAACTCTGTAAAGAAACCAGCAAAGGAAAAACAAATAGCAAAAGAAGTCACAATTTACACTGGTCATCTAGGTATGACAGACACTGTCTTCCACATACTGTCACACAATCAAGGAGTCTGGGGTACAAATTTTTTCTTTCTCCTTCTTTGGAAATAACATTCCCAAGGATAGAAATCTGCTTGACAGAAATGCTGTCAGAGCCAGAGCCACATGTGTTGATATGAAGCCTCCCTCTTTTGCCTCAATAATGCCAGAATCTCCCCAGACTATGATCTCACTAGTTGCTAATTATGCAGCAGGAATAACAACACTGCCCCGAAAGACAAGGCTGCATTACTGCAGAGCAGCTACTCAGAATATACTGTGGTGTCAAGAGATGCCTGCTATAGAACTGTTTTCTGGACTGCGTCTCTTGGAAGCATTTGCCTGCTCTTGGATAAGTTCTACATAGTCAACCAGAAGTAATAACTACTTTAAAGACAGTTATTTCCAAATATCTAGCCAGATCGCATCAAAATTCTGCCTTGAAGTCACAAGAAACCTCGGCCGTATATACAGGTCTCAGACAAACAAATTCCTGAAATAAATTTGGCCGAGGAGATAAACAAATAATCAAGTACTTGACAAGAACTGTAATTAAATTGAAAAATGAGCCCAATATATCAATTCTGTTCTTTAACTTACTGATCTTGCCATCAGAGGTCACATTCCTAGGACATGGTATGGAGAGAGACAAGAACTTTTTATGGGTTAAGATTTCAGCTGAGTTTAAATGCATCTATTAACTAACAAGTTTCTCATTCCATTCTATTATGGGGGTCTTTGCAATTAAGTACTAATGTGGGTGGGATAAAAAAAATGAGACAATAATGTTGACTACTGAACATAATTTTTTCTCCCTACTTAAAAACCTTAACAAACCACATGAAAACTCAGAATGACCTGAAAATTCTGCTTTCTCAGAAAGGGCTTAAGTCCAACTTCAGTTTTAATTGAGATCCAGCTAGTGCTACTATTAGGAAAGTGGCTTTTCCTCAGCCTGGAAACTCTGGGGGACTTATGACTGAAAGCAAATGTGCACTTCTGGTTCTTTCCTAGTTGTCCCTTTGCCTCTGGTAGTGTGGATTTCCTATGAATATTTCTCTTTAAGTCCTGCATGAGAATAAGATTGGGTCTGGTCCAAAATCATATTAATTATCAAAATTCTCCATCGTCTTCATTCAGTTGCTCCCAGGGATATCACTTTTCTTTGGTTGATTTTGAGCATTTTGGTGAAGCAAGTATTGCTGGCTACTTGTTCCATTCTTATTTGCCCTTTTATCTATGTCATCCCCTTTTCCACTTCGGGAATAGTAGTTTCTATGCAATGACAGGAGGTAGACAAGAAGAAAAAAATGAATAACTTAGAAGAAAAATATTTTCTTTAAAGTGCCCAAGAATAATCTATGGCTATATTTGTAAATAACGCCCATATGGACTTAACTCTCCTCAACCCTACCCAAGATCTGTTAGCAACACTTTCTCTGGCATTAACTCATTTAAAAAAAATCCATCGATTTTGTCTTGACAACCAATAAAGTTTAAATTTCAACCCAGCTCTCCTTGTCCAACTCTTTGGTGTGAACTCGACTTGTTAGATCAAGATGTTCACCAGGCACCAAGAACAAACCTCTCATTTACTTCCACAATGGCCCGAAGAGATCTTGCTTTGCAATAGCAACAACTAGAATAGATTCCACAATTACAATTTATCAAATCAATCTCCTTTCAAACCACAATTAGAAACCAGTCATTTCCACTCTCTCAGCTATTTGCTGGCAGAGGATCAATGTGTGTGTTATCAATGTGTGATAAGTTATCATCCCATCACTTAAACCCATACAGAAATAATCAAAGTGAGACTGAAAATGCAGGTCATAACTGACAGTTAACTGTCAAAATAAGCAACTCAAATAATAAATGCTTATGGAGAAAACAATGCAAACCTCTATAAAAGCTTTTAAATGCCAGTAAAATGAAAGGTCAGCAGAAACTTTCTGGCTACCTGCCTTACAGTTTTTTCTCAAGTGTTTCCAGCTGAACATTTCCCAAAAGTATATGAAATAATTCAGATCCACAGTATGTAGCAGATATTAGGCTAGCACCAAACAAAATAGATCTAGAGTGTGTGTGTGTGTGTGTGTGTGTGTGTGTATAATTTTAGTACTAGATCTAAGCTTTTTAAGGCCTATGACAATTACTTTAACAATCCCCCCAAACCAGCAAGACAGTAGCAAAAGAGGGGTGTCCCTGCACCCTCCACAAAATTTTGTGGATACACAATACATTTATAAAGTTTAAGTAATAAAAGCCTATCTAATTAGTCCAAAATAATAAGACAAGGTAAATCTCACAGGAGAAAGCCTTTCCACTCAACTGGAACCCAATCTTCTTCTAAAGGTCAAAGGACTAAAATCTCTAAGTAAGAGCTTCACGGCTACCATCTGTAGCTAGGTTACAGCAAGGAAGGCTTGCTGCTAAGTATTATAATAAACCTGAATAATGTGACCTGTCCCATTTCTCCTTTTACAAATATGCTGTGGTTGATTCTTAACTATCATGAATTTTGTGGAGCTATGCGTTCTTGTGATTACCAAGATCATGAACTTTTAAAGCACTCAAATAAAAACATCCTGTTTAAACTAGGTAGTATTAAAAGGAAGTCACCCATTCGCCGACACAAGGTTAGAATCTGGCTTTCCATCTAAACTACCATCATACAGAGAGCACAAGATCTTTGTGGGAGAACTGGCACATGATGCTGCAGGGACCATTAACTCTCAAGGATATCCAGTCATTTATAACTCTGGCACATACTAACATCCTTCTGGCTTTGGAGATTTGCAAGATGTAAAGGCAGTAAAGAAAAGAAAAATTGGGAATCAAGCATGGATTTACCTTGAACTGAAAACTGTAGGACAAGGGGACACTGTGTCTCTTGGGGATAACTTCTAACATTTCATACTGAAGAACGGTTTGTGTGTCACAATGCCACTCTAAACCCATTTAAAAAAATGAATCAAGACCATGGCCCTAAAAGGGCTGGATGGCAGTCAGCTGCGTGTATGGGCCTGTGAAAAATAACGAGCTAGCAACCAGAGCAAGTGATGCTTTCGTTTCCCGACACGCCAGAAAAATGGGAGACATCAGGAACCTGAGCTGAAAGGACATGTCAATTCACCAGGTCCCATTAATGACACGGCCGCTGAGTCTTTCAGCTCCGGCCCATTTCTCTGATTCCTGCTAACCTTCCCGCTCATTCCGGCTTCTGCAGCCCCTGCCCAGCCTTCCCATCCCTTCCTGCCTGCTACTAATTCTCAACCACTCCTCCCTCATTCTCCTCTATGCTCCCTCCCCTTCCTCACTTCCCTCCATCCTACATCATCTCCATTCCGAACTCAGTCCTCATCCGCACTCCTGCCGGCTTCTAAGCCGTCCATCCGTCTGCCTCGAGCGGCCCCCGCAGTCCCGGCCCGCGTCCTCCGAATCGTACCGCTCGCTCCCACGCCTCTCCCTAGCCTGTCCCTTCCCAGTGGCGCCCTCGCTCCCCGCCCCCGACCGCTCCCGACCGAGCCTCCCTCATTCCGGACCCCTCCATCAGCGCGGCGCTGGGCTGACCACTCCTCCACAGTAGCCCGAGAAGAACCAGGCGGCACCCTCCGCCCCGCACCCCCAGGCCCATTACCGGCCCCGCCGCAGCTGCCTCCTCCCGTGATGGTCTCTGCCGCCCCCGCCGCCGCCGCCGCCCTAGCCCGGTGGGAAGGAGGCGAGAACGAGTGCCGGGACCGCGCAGACAGTCCGGGAGTTCCCTCCCAGGGCGGCAGGACCGGAGGGAAGGGGAGTGGGCCGGTCGGCCGGCAGGCGGCGGAGGGCAGACGGCTCCCGCAACTGGGGCGCCCCTGGCAATCGCCACCCAGAACCGCCCCGGCTCCGGCTAACAATAGGGTCCGGCCGCAGCGCTCCGACTCTTATAGGCGCCGGCACGTCCCAACCAGGCCCCGGGGCAGGCTGGGAAATGGAGTCCGCGCGCCTGCCCCACGCCCAGCAGCATGCCGGGAGTTGCAGGCGGCGGCCGGCGCAAAGCCGAGATGCCGAGCCAACGGGCGCAGGAGGCCGCGTCTGTTGCAGGGCATCCTGGGAAAGCGAGTTTGGTGTCGCTGCAGCCTTTTGAAGAAGGGAGTCCACCCGCAGCTCCAGATCTTCAATGACTAAAGGAATTGTCCTCTGAACCTACGCTTTTCCTTTCGCCAGGACCACACTCCCACGCCTAAACATAATCCCCCTTATCCTCCCTCATGGGATCTTAAACAGCGTGAGGTGCTGCAGCCTGCCCAAGGTATAGAAAAGGGAATACAAGCAATGTATTATCTCAAAATGTATTGATGGTTTTTTTTTTTCAAAAATATGTTTACATGAACTCCGATCTTCACAACTTTGCAGCCCATTTTTATGATAGAAAAAACGAAAACTCAGTAGTCAAAAGTTATGTCATTTGCCAAGGACACGCAGCCTCGGTTTCTTACCTCATTCAGAATAGTCTCTCCCTTGACCTATAAGGCCCTACAAGTATAAGGTCCTCTCGCCCCACTGCCCCCAATCCTGTCATTTTGTTTCCTTCTACTTTTCCCCTCCCTTACTCTGCTGTAACACTGGCCCATTGGCCTCCTTGCGGTTCCTTCAGCAGGACAATCATGCTCCACCTCAGCACCTTTTGCCTGGAACGCTCTTTCACCAGCTAGTCATACTTACTCCCGCACTGAATATTTGCTCAAATATCTCATCTGAGACCATCCCTGTTATTTCTAAAATGGTGCTTCCCCTTAGTCTCTAACCCCTTGCCTTATATTTCTTCTTAGTATTCATCACCTGACATATATTTATGTATTTCAGTCTTCTATCACTTGACGAAATTCCATGGGAACAAGGAATTGTTTTGTTTACTGTATCATCAGCACCCAGTACAAAGCTTAGTATTTGACATTTAGGAAGTGGATATTTATTGGATTGATGAATGACAGGATTTTAACTCAGGTTAGGCTGGATCCAAAGACTAGGGTACTTTTATACTGTAACCAACAACTATTGGAGTCAGGTCTACTGGCTACCAAGCTATCTTAGATTTAGAATTAAGAGGTGGGTAGTTTGGAAAAAAAGCCAAGAATTCTAGTCTAAGCTGACATTCTGCCTCCAGCCTAAGCAGGGCCTGTGGAGGTCAAATGACCAGGAAGCTCAAGTGCAGTAGAACAAACTACAAAAAAGAAAGAGAAGAAATCCTAATATTAATATGTAAATAATAACATTGAACGTCCAATTCTAAATGTTACTACTTTGTTCCAGACCACGCTGCTATGTATGTATGACCAACTTGAATGCAATCATGAATGGCTGGTTTGTTTTAGGGACAAAAAAGTCAAAAGCAGGAGAGGAAGAAAAGACATAAGATCAAGAACAGCAGCCACAGATGAAATCCAAAGGTCAGAGTTCATATCCTAGGTGGTGTTTACCCATCTGTCTTAGTTCCATTTACATGTAAAGATGATCTTGTAGTTAACAGTATCCTAAATTTGTTGGCAACTGAGAAATACAAATTAAATACAAAACTTTTGTACTCATCCTTTTTAATCTCCACAATAGCCCTATGAATTAAATATTATCTTGTGGTGGGGGGAGGAGTTTGGGGAGGTCAGATGAAAAAGGTGAAAGGATTAAGTAGTACAAATTGGTAGTTACAAAACAATCACAGGGATGTAAAGTACAGCATAGGGAATATAGTGAATAATATTGTAATAACTATATATAGTACAAGGTGGGAACTAATTAGGGGGATCACTTCATAAATTATGTAAATCTCTAATCATTATACTTGTACACTTGAGACTAATATCAAATGTCAACTCTAATTGAAAAAAAAACATTTTTTAAAAGTATTATCTCCTTTTTAAAACGAGAAAGTAAAGGTTCAACAGATTTTGTCCAAGGTTACATCCAGGAAGAACAAGATCTGGGATTTGAACAGAGGCTTATCTGACACCAAAGTATAAACTGTATTAACTACACTTTACCACCAAAAGATAAGCAAGAATACATTCTTGGGGTGGGTTGAAAAATGAATAAGTCAGAGGATACTATGGGCTGAGCTTCAGAGAGAAAGAGTTAAGATAAAAATATAAGGCCTTGTATTTGTTTTTCTAATAGGAAATTTGTAGATTTAGCCTTGAAGTTAGTGTGTTACTTTACTAATTTACATTTGTTTATAATCCAGATCTAGAAAGATAGGCCCTTCTCTGTTACTAATTCCACAGTAACCAAGATAGATCAGTATGTGCAAATCTGGGAAAAAGGACCATAGAAATTTAAAAGCACGAACACCAAAGAAGCTGTGTTTTTATCAAAGTCTTCAAAAAAGACATACAGAGATTGATCTACATAACACACATATACACACACACACACCCTATTAGTAAAAGAAAGTAACAATGAGGTTTGAGGGCGTAAAGTGTAGGGGTGAGTTTAGAAGAGGGAAACCTTAATAAGCCTTAAGGAGGTGGAAGTCCGGAGCAAAGTTATAAAGATGTCTAGAGAAAGATATTAACTAAATCATTAAATGAAAAATCAGACATTAGAACTCAAAAAGAAATGAGGAATGATTAAAATGAGGAATGTGTACCTCATCTTATGCAAATATATAAAAACAGATTAACATATAGATAAATCAGTCATTACTCATGGCCCAAAAGATCCCAGAGTACAAAATAGTACAATACATATACTAGCATTTTTAAATATACTAGCATTTTTAAATAGCATGTTTCTATAGTTGACATTAATCTCATTGAAAATTTAATTCATATGTAACTTTTGAATCTCTGAATAAGACAATGTTAGACTTTGTTGCAATTTCCAAGGTAACTTGTTGAATAGGCCTATGTTCATCAGGAACAACACAGAGAGGGGACCTGGAAGTGAAGAGGAAAACTGAAAGAAAAATGAAGTGGTAATAGATGAAAGTTTAAAGTCAAAGGTAAAATATAAAGTCTTTAAAAGCAAGAGAAAAAAATAGGCAGCTTGAAGGAGAAATGAAGTATTCATGATACAGGAAAAACAGGTGCTGACAGCATTTATCTCATTGCATAGAGTATCTTTTCTAGCTTGTTCTATTTTGCAGTGGTAGTCAATTCTTTCTCATGTAAGTCTTGAAACAAAACTTTAATGGTAAACCAAAAATAAATATTCTAACAAAAATGCCCTAGGGTACAACTAAGAAAATTGAGCATTTTTAGAAAAAGCAAAAGAATGATGCAGGATTACTCTATGTGAATTAGTACATAATACTGGTCAATTTTATTACTTAATAGACACATTTTATGTAGTGACCAGTACTCAATTCTTATAGTCCTGCAAAGACCTCCTCTCCCCCCTTTATTTCCCAATAGTTTCCTTTTAACTAATGTCTTTATACAGTGGATTCTTCCATATGGACCCTATTATACTTCAACGAAACAGTACAGGCAATGCTAATTCAAACAGATGCTACTCTACCTCTCAGGAGGGCCTAAAATCTAACCATTATCCTTCTCGTGTACCCTCACTCTAACACAAACAGTACACCATATACTTTATCAGCTGTCACATTGCTAAAAAGGTCAAATTTAGCAAATTTTACTTCTAGGAATATATCTTAAGAGATATATACAAAAAAAATTATGAAGATGCAATGTTCAAATGGACTTAACCTAAATGGCATTCATAAAGAATGGCCATTTTTAAAAAAATGATGCAGAACTATATATTCTAATATAGAAAGATGTTCAAGATATGTTAAAACAAACTGCAGATCCTTAGTATTACATGAGCCCACCGAGAGTGGAGAGAGAGACAGAGTCAGAGACAGAGAAGATAGATTAGGTAGGTAGGTAGGCTGATAGGTAGACAGACAGACAGATGAGAGGGAGAAAACTTTGCAATGATTACCACTAAAGACTGGGACCAGGAGGTAAGTAGAAATAGTTATACCCTTTTAATTGTTTGAATTTATCATTTTGTGTATTACTTTCATAACAAAAAAGCTGGTTTTAATCTGTCATTTAACGGAAAGGATCAATAGTGAACAGATGCAATTTTTAAAGCAAGCTGAGTAATCACAATATTCTATTACTATACCAATTCTTACTAATTTTATAGCATTGGCACTATAAATAAGTATTTGTTGGACCTAAAGAAAGTCTAAAGGATTTTCTGGTGACGTAAGGATCTGAGATTACAAAACTGTAAAAACTAATTTCCATATTTGAATACTCTAAAAAACCCCCTTAACTCCATGTAAAAATTAGTAAGTGTAAATTTATAGTAAATACATTAATAGAATTCTATACATCATTTGCAGTAAATAAGAGTCACAGATTCAGATTCAGAAGGGACCTTAAAAGTCATCTAGTCCAACCCTCCCAGCCTAACAACACTCAGATAGAATAGGGAAAAAACAATAGGAGAGATTTCCCAGAAGCTGAGAACCAGTTCTAGAAATAAAATTACAAATGTCCTACTAAAATGGGGATATCTGGTAAACATTAACCAAAAAAATATTTTGGCCTCATATGGCAAGTTGCCCAGGTCAGTTTTAAACTAGTTATTTGACTTAATTTTCCAGTTTCAAAGTTTTCAATTTGTTTCCAACCAAAAGAAATCAGACCATGTTACAGGTTGATTTTAATGAACAAAAATCTCTGTATAAAAAACATTTAAACTTTATCAAATGCTTTAAACACACACACACACACAGATCCCAATCCAATACATAATCTTTGAACATTATCTTTTTTCACCTCAACATAATGTATAAAGGGATTTCTGGATAAAACCTTACATGTGAAAAAAACAACACATAGTTTTACATATGTACATACACACAATCATTCTTTACAGAAGAACAAAAAAATATAGTAAGAATGTGAATGGGATCGAA